>CANTFL010001445.1:0-1277970 GCA_947650285.1 Hyaloperonospora brassicae
GGAGATATCGAACCACACTGGCCGGCTGTGCAACCACAGATAGCAACATCGACGACAGAGATAACCATTGATGACGTCCAAGTTGGAGAACTTAATTTGCCATTAACAGAAGATGAAAAGAAGTTGTGTCAATAGAACTGGAGAAAAAAGCATCTGCTGATTGGAAAAAGAAAACGCTTTACCCCTGCCGCACGCGGTGCTGTATGCTGAAGCGATGTCGGCTGCAAAAGCCAATCGCACAGCGTGTGGGGTCGGTTGCACCCAAGTTTGTGGAGAATTAGGCAGATCTATCGAAAATATTACTGCCCGCCAAAATCATTCGACCTCAGATATCGCCAAGGCGTCACGAATAGTCGGTGGTCATCAAGAAGAATGGCTAAGCTATCTGGCTATGTATAGATTATTATTTGGTGAATCATCCAGTACGGCTGATGGTGTACCCCATGCCGCGTACCAGCAAGATGATGCAAGACATAGATACAGCCATGTATTATTGCTCCTTTTATATGGCTAGTGTATTTTAGGCTGTAAAATTGACCGAACGGGCAAGAATATAATCTGGGTTCATTATTACCCTTTCTGATCTATCTGAGTGGTCAAGAATCCCGTCGGGTTGAAGAACTCCCTACAATTACCAGCAATTGATTGATAACGCTTTGTCTCGATACCTAAAGATCGGTATAAATATGTACTCGATCACAGGGGGCTAACATAATTCGACAGACATATTTACGAAGTTGGAACCGGAGAGAGATCGATCACCATCTGTGCTAGGCATACGATCTTACATTATCGAAATAGTGTTCCCAGCTACAACGTGGACCCTCTTAAACGACATGGTTAAATGATGGATATTGTTGTGCGATTAGCGGATTCTATTGATCCGCTTGGACAAATTTTCTTGGTGATGGCGTATACCAGATTCCATGGGTATCAGGTATCAAAAGCTGGTTTGGAAGCTCACCCTAAATATTTAAGGTCGCCAATAACCCTTCCTATACCTACGTCGTTGCGTTCTATGCAGTCAATATTGAGCAGTCTCTACAATTACAGCAGTTTTATAAAAGAATTTGCGATATACGCATCAGTAATGTACAGATTGAGGGAGAACAAATTCTTTGAGATCAGCAAAACGATTGCAGTGATACAACGACCACATATACAGTCAAAAAACGACCGCAACCCAGCTAGAATAATGATAAAGAGCGTGATCCTTACCGAAAAACCTGGTGGGAGAAGGCTACGATTGCTTTCAACAAATAAAAAGCCAAGATCGCTTAAACCTCGATTTTAAAGGTCTTAAGCCCGGACCAAATCCCGGTGATTGGAGTGTATGCAAGCTAGTAGGCGGTGTCAGTATCACTTTTGCAGGTAAACGATGATGTACACTAGCCGGTTACTTTCGTAAGCCGCACCCTCAATCCTTATGAGATTGACTATGGCATGGTAAACAAATAGGTGTTAGCTCTACTATAAATCTTGAAATGTGTGCTACGGCATGATGTTATTCCGAGATATTATGGTGCTTACTCGATATTTGATGTTTGCTTGGTTGGTCCAATATTCGAGCCTAAATGAGATGCTGGGGAGATGGACCTCATTGATGTCGAATTAGCTTAAGATTTTATAAGATGTGAGAAGGGGAAGATGAAAACTCGGCGTCAAGCCAAACTCTTCGATCCGAGGGGTAGATATGATGATCGCTATCGCTCCAAAGAGGCAACATTAGCTATCTATATCGATGCCAACACTTACGGTGGAAGAAGGCAAAAACTTTCTAGTGACCAGTTTCGACGGATCAGCTCGTTTTAAACGGAACCTTCGGGCGTACAGCGCGATCGTGTGACAGCTTGTAGAATGGACCGTTGTGGTTGATTCGTCTGAATATGAGACGGATCTAGCAGTGAATGCAACTAAAAATCCCGGTATATTGCTTAAGTTTGATCTGTTGGATAGACAAACTAGGGGACGGATCATCATATATGGCAATTACAACTGGTTGATGCGCCAGATGCGGGTGAGATCGATTGCAAGGTGCCGGGTTTACAGTCGCTACTCCACAAGGAAATGCAAAGCCTTAAGTCATGGCCAAAGCACGAGTTCCTACATATGAACGGGAATGGAACCAAAATGCTGATCGATTGGCGAGCTCAGCTCTGCAACAGGAGACTGGTACGATCGTCACTTAGGACTCAGAGATGCAAGACTTGGTTTCATTGGATCAAATGCATGAATTGATCATACCAGAATGACCAGATCGAGTGAAAAACATGGCTGCGATCATTCGATCACCATAGCGCAGACGCAGGTGGACCGAGGTGCTACGCGAGGAAGTGGTACAATAGATTCAAATTGAGCGAATCAAACAGGCATAAGAGGAGGCAGGTTGGATCGCCAACGTCAAGTAATATTTGGTTGGTTAGTTAAATCAGATGAATGATGAAGATGCAACGACGTGTACTCGTATCGCTCAAAATTATGAAGTAGACGAGAACGGGCTGTTATTTTTCTGTCCCCGAGCGTCGGGGTCATTAAAAGGTCGCACAAAGATAATCCGCCTCGTGGTGTCTAAATTGTTGCAGCGTGATTTTTTGCATCATTACCACACTAGTTTGGAAGGCGGCCACGAAGGGATCAGAGGGACTTAACCGATGCTCCGATCCATCTTTTCATCGAAGAGGGTTACATTGGATCTTCCAACAGTATGTGGGTGAGTGTGTGGATTGTACCACTGGAAAGAGACTACCTTCGATACTTAGGGGGTTGACAGGTAATGTGCAAGCCACAAACCTGTTTTAAATGATTGCTATGGAATACTTAATCTCTTCAATAAAGGCGATATAGGGAACACCGAATAACTGTTGTGTATGTATCTTTTCGGGATATGTGGTGGCTAGAGCCAGCACATCAAGAACGTCAAAATCAATTGCCGAAGGATACAAGTAGGGTGTGTTTCGAAGGCGTAAGTCAAGTGAAGAAATACGGCACGATCGGGAACCCGGATCCATGTCAGATTTCTTCCGAGCACGTAACATGATCGACGGACAGAATTAACGTGTTACTGTAGCTTGTCGCTCTTAAGCAGATGATAACGCAGAATGCATAGTGCGGACGCATATTCGAGCCGTCGAGATAGATGTAGCAGATGTAGAATAAAAGGATTTGGTAAGCTGAGAGACTAACTTTTGCGTCCAATACGGGACAGGATCGGATGCGCGGCGATACTACGATTTACCCGATCTGCGGTAGAGATCCGAGATCGACGTCAGAGGAAATGCTACCAGTATCAAGCACCACGATAAGAGATCGAGAATCAAGGGGATTGGTTATACATCATGCTGCGTCAGTACCAGCGAGCTAGTTCAACGATGAATCAGCAGTTAAAGATCGCGATCCTGGATCAGGCGCTTCGACATAATTCGAATACGGATCCGAACATTTTAGATTGTGGAACGCAAGACTGGATCTATTTGGATCGAGGCAAAGAACGATACACTCGCAAGATCGCACACTTGTGGCATGGGTCGTTTCAAGAAGATGAGCTATGTGCAGCCCATGTTGTTCGATCAAATTTATCAAGAATACCATACATATTGATTCTGTTCGTGCACGTCTCCGATTTCTAACGAGTCGTGAAATTACGGATCGGCTGAATAGCGGATTGATGGAATACAGTGGGTATCGCGGCGACTTAGTCGAATCTCTCATACCGGGGGATAATTGGAAAATTAAAATAGATTCTGAAAATACGAAGTGAAGGGGAGTGAAGCAAGCGATATTTACGTAAGCCTAGGCATGGTCGGATACATAAATAGTATCCGGTGCAGTGTAAGGAGAACAGCGAGATGACATAGGTCGACGAAGCCAAATCGACTCTGAGGGTTGCTACAAAAGTTTGATCAGAATCGGGTAAGTCGAAATCCTTTCGGAGTGATACAAATGCACGATGTAGAGATCAAAAGCTATCAAATGGGGCTATTGGCGTGAAAGAAGATTGTATGAAGAGGTGGATGGGCTACAAGTAATGTTAGTAGCCACCGTGAATTGCGAAGGATCGATCGCGGCTGGAAAGCCAGATGAAAAGAAACGAAGTTAATATTACGAAAATCAAACATAAAAAAATAGAGGTCCGAATTTATAGAGACGCTGGAGGATATGTACGTCTTACATAGGGCTACGTCAGTTTTGATCTGCTCAACAAAAGAAAAATAGGAATTGATAAATAAAACGAGTGTGAGATAGTAGAGTTCCGATCGAGATCACATCATAATGAACGACTATTTATCAATAGAAATGCAATTGAACATCGACAATAAAGAGCAATTTTTATCGGCTATCGATAGCTTAAGAGACCAAATGAGGCACTTGGCGTTGTCAAGACAATCTAGATCGAGGACGCGCAATAATGAGGTAGCTGATTTTGTTTCAGAGACGGTCCATACATTAATCATTCGCGACCACGGTCGAGATCCGTACGGAACAAGAATGGCCAGTAGAAAGACCAAAATTTTTGCGGCGATGACATCCGACACCATTTTAAAAGGAAGGAGACTGTGAAATCACTGGTGGTTTTGCATTTGATCGGAACTGGTGAGGGAAACGGTGAACCGTAGCACAGACTCAAGGAAATAGTTTGGAAATCAAATTCCATCAAAGAAGCGATCCTAATAAGGTTGTCAAATATCATAGACAGTCCAAAAATCATCCAAAAGGGATCATATTCGAAATTTGTCTGGTACAAGACCAGTATAGCTATGATCCATACGCTACACCAGCCGACGATGGAGGTTTGCAAAACGCTCAACAAGAACAATCGACGATCAACAAGAACAAATATGGCGTCCACACGATAATGAAGATCGTGAGAATCGGTCCAATGAGGCAAAACCAACCATGCTGCAGTTTTGGTGAGGTCCGAATGTCAAAAGCTGACATGACGCAAAAGGATGCATTGCTAGGTCTACGCCATTTGTCTACTTACGGTGCAGAGGATAATTGGGGTCGAGTGATCACACTATTCAATCATTGCGTTGGGCGTGAGAGCCAACAGATAGAAGGCGTCAGTTAAGTTCGAGAAGGGTTCTGATTGGAAAAATACTAGCTTATATGGGTGGCTCACGATTTGGATCCTATCTCTTAAACTCAAACTCGATTGAGTTCTCGATCCAATTTCTTGATCGCGATCTGAACTCTCGATCCAATTTCTTGGTTGCGACCTAAACTCTCGATGTCGTTCTCAGTCCTCCATCCTGATCTTTCGACCTGAACCTGATCTCTCTATCTCAAAGTGTTGTATGCAAGTTTGGTGTGGGTCACGCTAAGGTTTAGGATGATATACTTGGTGTACGCCAGATAGATACTAAGGGGGCGACCTCTTGGGAGGGCGACGCGTGACTTCGAAAGTCGAGTGATAGATAGAGCTAGCGATGTATTCGTCGTCTTATATGAACTAATTAACAATTAATAGAGATATGAATATGCTTATAAGTACATATGCCTCTTTTTTTGTGGTAGGGTCATTGGCCACCTGACGTCGAGAAAGCTGCATACTTTGATTAAGATACATCTGTGGATGATTTGTCCAGGGATCAAGGACTTTCAACATAAATCTCGACTTCAATTGGACGCAGCAAACACGTAGAGGCAAAAGGTGCAAGATCGCGAGACGGCTTAAGTGGTCAGAAGGCGCACGGATCAAGAATTCTATTTTGACAAAGCAATCTCGTGGAGATCAGGGTGACTCATATTGAGCACCTTACAAGTACACCCGCTATAGTGTGAAGATTTCCACGCTACAGCGCCAATCCCAACTGGTTTTGCTTGGCATCGACTAGATTCCATCTGGAAGGGTGCAACCCGCCCCACCGACCGGTGCACAAGATGCGCGAAAAATACAGCACGCAGTCGGAGTACCCTCTCCATTCGTTGGTCGTCCGGCCGCAAGTAGAGAGTTGTGATTGACTCATTAAAAAAGCGGTTATATATTCACTAAAATAACCAGTTAGCTCGGACTTCTGGTTGTCTCTGTAGTAATTTCCGACCTGCTTTTCGTAATTGCGCGTAAAATCTCTGATCTGTGGTGCTTTTTTAATTGACAAAGGCTTGTGATTTTATAAGTACGGTTCACATTGGCCGAGACGGGAAATAGGGTTTTGCGAGTAAATAAAAATATCGAAAGCGAACCGATAATTCCAAGCTTTAAAACTTGGTATAGAAATAAAATGAGAACCAAAATTCATTTTTCTAAACCCAAATCCTTGTTGTTTGACCGTCTTCACCGAGCTATTTTTTAAATAGGCCTAATAATGAAAATTGTAATAGTTAACCATTATAATAAATGAAAACTTATCATTATTTGACAGATCAATTTTGTCCATGTTAAAAGACATCTTGGACCTCGTGGCAAAAAATTGAAGACCTAATTCCCGGCGATGCTGCATCCAAGAATTTTGTTTTTGCTGAATACCATCTCCATTATTTCAAATGCTGCGGAGCTTGTTGCGCTTCATAAATCGTTGCAACCATCCACTTAATCAATTGATAATTTTCTTAGGTAGCTCAAGTCGATGTTTAAACCACCTTGGCCATTGTATCTAAAAATTCAAAAGTTAAATCACATCACCGTGGCCGGGACATTGTTAATTTATCCAGGTAAAAGTATATTCGTGTCTGCATTAAACGACCCATATTGACAAATCTTGCTCCAGATTTGGATTATAAGCTACACGAGAGCATTTTTTTTAAAAGTTTGATTCTGTCATATATATTCGGTCTGTGCGAATCCCAAGTACAATAGAGATTTAAGACTAGATTAGTTTAGCACCAAAATTGCCGGAATTATGGATGATATCAGGATTCTTGGCCTAGTGCTGGCAGATCTTGAAGTTTGGGATTGGTGAAGCGTGCTTTGAACATTTTAAAATGTTTTATAAAGAAAAACCCTACAAATTTGATATGATGCCTTACAATACAATACAAAATTTACGGAATTCATTATCCGGCTATCTTATTGAATTTGTTTCTACGAATCCGATGCCTTATTCTGGGAAACAGAACCGTTATACTTTATATATTAAGTTGTTTCGATAGTTGAAATATCTTTCTAATATATGATATGGTAAAAAAAATTACCAATCGCTGCTTGAAGATCGCAATGTGTGATGACTAGATGGCATTATATGTTTTATAATATTTATATAATTAAGTCAGGTCAAAACAGAGAACAAAAGTTATAGGACTATGTTCTATAAATTAATCGTTATGCGATTCATCCAATTAAATACTTGCCTTAGCTGCTTGTTCTTTCTCTATGTAGTGCCTACATGTAGCAAAGCTCACTTTTCACTATTTAATGTAAAAAATTGATCGGATTCGTATTCCAGTATGGGGTAAGCCGTTCCCTTATACTTTCAGGGAAAAGGATTGCAACTTATTTGTCAAATCAATCTAGCCACACGAGACGAAGCCGATAGGATCGTGCTTAGCATGGTCTTGACGGAATTTAATGTTGGAACCAGCTCGCGCCACGTACCGGGAATGATGGCGAAAGGCGGATATATATTATTGCAGCAGCGAACTAAACTTTTCGAAGCTATCAACGACTTCCCACGGCGTAGACGAGGGCATTTAATAAAGTAATGCTACCTCTTACAGAGGAAGACTTGTCAGCGTGACAACAAATCTGGAGCTCCGCGTCAAGCTAACGAATATGAAGAAGAAACAGTGGCAAAACGTTCGGCGCCACAGTATCATAATCATGACTTAGCAAACAAAATCATAACTTATTGCACTATAATACTGGAGAGAACAGCGTGCCGCGCACAAAACCTCGACGTTTGCCTTTCTACTATCATCGTCGCGTAAATGTTGCCAACCAGGAATCATAAATCGATAGTTGGTGACCCTAAATGCGATCTTGGACGTCATATATCACTAGTTAAGCGAGGCAATTAAGATCGAATCATGTTAAATTTCTCGGCGTCAACCAAACCCGAACATTCAGTCATCTAGAGTTTATGAGGACAGACATAGACGTTCGCTGGATGATATAGCGTAGAACTTAATAAACGGTTTTTTTTACCATTGGTTTGCATGAATTTAGTGCTAACTGCCTTAACGTAAAACCTGAAGAACGTGTCGCAACTGCCGTATCTAACGCGCAGTTTAAATATGTGCAAGCCGAACAAGTTCATCATGTACTTTGACACACTTTCGTGTAGCTACGAGCTCTACAGCAGCGCAATTTCGAAAGCATCTGTATATGTTACACTGGCTTCACTAGATATCGAAGCTTCGCCGATGGATAGAACGTCAGACGAAGTGAAAGTAGCCTTCTATAAAGCCCGGATAATATTGATTTTTATAGTTGAATTCGGTGTAACTTAGCGAGGTAGAAAGACATCAATCAAGTACCCCTTATGACTTATAAATAACAATAGTGTCCCATTTAATCAAGTTATTATGGTCTTTCGTTTTTAGTTGTGTTCCTACAAACATTTTTACTGAACATGCTTGTCAGGCGTCTTGCGCGTTACAAAATAATTAGGAATAATAGGCGATTTAAGAAAAATTATGTGTATAAATGGCAGCACCGAGCATTATTTCGTAAGCATGGCTGTTTTGATCGATTAAAACAAGCAGTATCTTTTGCAATCGTATTATTAGACACTCCATCAAGTACGTACATCGATCTGTAACGGGGCACGCTCTTACCAAGCAACTGGTTTTTTGTGTTAACTACCACAAGAATGCGTTCTCCCAAATACACAAACAAGTAATTTTGAAGGCTCGTCGCAGTAAATAGATGTCGATATCTCAATTGTTGAGAACTAGATATACAATTAATATAATTAAGTTTTTTCAGTAAACCATCTTTGTCTTGTAACAATATTCAACTACACCCTAGTATTTTAGTTACTTGCACATTAGTTATTGCGCTCCTCCAGCAGCGATTAATTGTTAATGTAATTGATGAATCTTGCCCATCAAACAAGAAGCGGAATAGGCGCAAATATTACCCTCGGAATATATTTTGTTAACGTCTTTTCTAATCAAGCGATGATAATTTGATAATTTCTTAAATTGATATTATTAAATTATTAATAGCTTCGTATGAATTTTTTTGTGACGGGATCACTCTGTAACATCACCCCAACTTGACCATCAGTCACTACAATAAGTAATACGAATTCTTGGTGATATAGTGAACATCTTTCCGCGGCATGTGGATCTACAAAGCACTTTCTATTATTCACCATCTCACTCCAGGTTTACAGCGCATGACAAATTTTTCCATGCGCTGCGCGAATGATGCTTCCACTTAAGCAACTGCACAAATGCGTGCTGCAAGAAATAGCAAAAAAATTGGTAGCAGGAGTCTAATCTTTTCCTGATCCTGATAAGTAGCTTGCAACACCCAATGTGAAGGAACGCGCGTTCATCGACATGCAGATTTATCATCCGCAGCTTCGGCTGCGGTTGGTATAACCATGGACATCTACCCCGTAAATGATGTTATCGATTCGGGCAAGTTCGGGATGCTTTCGACTTTAATTTATTCGCAAAACCCAGCCGTCATGATGAGAGAGAGAAAAAATCGACTGATTAATTTCCTGTCAGTGTCAGAAAGACTCTACACCGTGACATTTCCGGCTCATCCGACGAGTCCAAGCACTCCTCGAGAAATCAGGCCGATCGCACTCTCATTCGTTTGATACAAGTGCGCGACTTGATGACGTGACTTATCGTGATGATGTCGATGACTTTTCGTCAAGGCATCGCCGCAGCAATCGTAGTAAATCCGTCGGTCGCATTTTGTTTATTATGTCGGCACTGCACTAGAGGAGCAAGATCGTAACGCGTATGATCTGCTACTAAAGATAAATAATGGGTGCCTTTTTACGGCCATATGAAGCGATTTTATGGTTGTAACCCCGGGTGTAGTCGAATATCACTTTTCGACATGTCAAGACTCCATGGCTTACTGCCAGTGTGAGTGGGTATCGCATATAACTCAGTCTAACATACATACCTTTTTTGGACAACTATGGTGTGCTGTCCACCGCACTTAGATAAAGTTTTGTAGGTTTATTAGTACAACCTTTCTATCGACAACATTACATATGTTGGCCGTGGCGTTTGCTATAACAAATTATTGCAGGTCGCAATAAGTTTAAACAGAAACACCTGATTGATTGTCGGTAAAAGTTCCACTGATTGTGTTGAGAGGCTGGTTTATCTTGCCTCTAGTGGGGAGAGAACTTTCAGAGTTGTGTTGACAACTCTGTTTGCGCCTCTAGGAAGACCTTCCTCCCTAACCAGCCGTATTAAAGGGTGCGCGTCTCGTCCGAGATGCGCAAAGGTATTGAGACGTTACAATCTCTTTACGAACGCATCGGGCGTTCGTTTGACGATGGCTCTTCATCATCAAATGATACGTCTCGTCGTACTGTTCGACGAGACCGGGGACATCCCTATCAGCTGAGAGCGGGTCTTTTGGCTGTTTCATGAGACTTGATACCCCCGCTACTGAATGGGGTAGCTCGTCATTGATCCTGAATTGTCACGGTGGTTCAGATACGCTACACAAGGAAGCATTGACCACCGTGTGAGTCCCCCAAAGAATGTGGAGGAGGAGGAGGGAAAACCTCCTCACAGTCGTTTGACTCACCACCTCGACCCATTCGAGATGGATCGCGCAATCGATCAATTGTGCGAGGATTTGGAGAACGAGCGGGACAGACGCTACGCTCCGAACGATTCTGTGCCGATGCACTGCAAGGATAGGGATGCTGTAAGTGCAAAGGATCGTGATGATTATGCCCTCTTACAGCGACAGATTGAACGGGATGTATGTTTCCTGGCTGAAGAGCTTGCGGCGGCTCGCAGGAAGATCTCTCAATTGTTTGGAGATATCTCTTCACTGCGCTTCCAGACCGATCGACTGGAGCGCGAGCGCAAGAATCTGATGTACCTTTTTAGACGTGGAGTCTATCTTCTTTGTCGGAATCTAGCTCGGACTGATAGTACAGTTGCAGCCGCCAACGTAAAACGTAGGATGCGTGCGCTTCCTACGTGGCAGCTCGATCGTGTATGCGTTGCCTTGTCGGCGTAGCCCGTGAAATGGCCCAATGTATTTCGGCAGTAATTACTGCTGCCCACGTTAGTTACTACATGTCGAGGTTCACTTACCGTAGATAGTAGGACTAAGTCGCCTTCAACAAATTTGGATGTTTGCTTTTCCATTCTTGTCAGCGTTTTGTCTCTGCCGATCCACCGCTTGATTATTGTAGTCCTGCACGAATTGGAACACTGCATCTCGCGCCAGCACAAATAATTTTGCTTACGATACGATGTTTTGTCCAGTTCGGCTTGTGCGAACTGCAGAAAAAGTACTTTCCATTTTCTGCTCACCAGCGAGGTTGTCTTCGTCCTCGCTGGAACAATCATTGGTGATACTGAAGATACCAGCATCGTCATTATCATCGGACTCAATCATAGCGTCATTTCTATTATTGTGATGATCTTCTTCGCCGGTGTCGACCTGATCGACATCAACATCATTCGTGACGACGTTAGCGTCGACATGAGATGAGCAAGAGCCAGAACAATTTGTTCTAGAGCGATTCCCTATGCCCCCCTAAAGCAAGAGTCACAATCTTAAAGGGAGAAAAGACGTGGTTGGCTCAATCCATTCGCGAAGAACGGTATGTGCTGAGCTGACGCATGCACCGTATTATTGATGGCGAATTCCACCATCGGTAGGAATTCGATCCAGCTCGAGAAAGAGTGGACATATCCTCGAAGGATCTCTTCGAGGACACGGTCCGCACGTTCGGTCTGACTATACTGTATAAGATGGTAATATATTGACATCTTCAATATCTTGTTTTGCGATCAGTACATGTATTAATAGAACTTAGCAGTAAACCGAGGGCTACGATCGGACACAAGTTCACGAGGTAACCCGTGGAGTCCAAAAATTGTGTTGATAAAGACACAAGCACATCCTTGTGCCGTGACCGACTCCGGAACTGCAGCAAGATGCATCTTCTTGTTGAATCGGTCAACGAACACAAGAATACCATTTCTCTTGTGGTCGTCTTCGGGGAAAACCGAGCTCAAAATCCATGGAATCGGAGTGCCTGCACTCTACCAGAACCTGTAGAGGCTTTAAAAACGCACGGGATGAAGGACTAGGCTTCACCTATTGAAAAACTTTGCAAGCACAGATATACTCGCGCACAAACTAATACTGGTGGGGCCAGTAAAAGCCGCGATGGGCCGAAGGATGATTTTTTAAAGCCATGATACTTATCTGTTAGTTATCGTGAGTTTTAAGATGATGCGCAAGCTCAAATCATCATATGCGGGGAAGACGACACAAGGCGTGTCCCTAGCAATGGCTGTATAATACAGAAACCAATTGCGAGTTGTATACCGATCCGATGAGAAACGGTACAAGGCCGACAAATCTTTTAACGATTTACGAGTTGGATTCACCGAATGATCCATCAAGCGCAGAAGACCCGTATCTGCTGTGGAGGTCTTTCTTACGTCGTCTACGTTACTCGACGACGTGATACTGAAAGTAAGTGTTGCAACGGTGGGCATGTCTACACTGTTGGGTTGCGCGCCCGGCTCGAAATCTGGCCGGCGCAAAAGCGCAAAAGCGACGACATTCAGATGTTCAGGTTTATACTCGACGGATAAGCTGTACCCCGCAAAGAAAGACATCCACCTCGCTATTCTTTGCGAGATTTGTGTGGACTGTTTACGGCCGTGCTTAGTGAATCATGGTCTGTTCAAACAATGAACGGTCTATATCTACAGCGATAGCCACGAAACTTGGCCAGCGCATATTACATGGCAAGAAGTTCCTTTCCATGCACATGGTAATTAAGCTCAGGTACTTGCACATAACGAGATCGATACCAGATGACGCGCTATGAGCCATTCGTGTCAAATTGCACTAACTCACAGCCAATTGCAATATAGCTGGCGTCAAAGACGATATGAAATCTTCTGTCCTGATCTGCAATCGCCAGAATGGACGATTGCATCAATCTGTGCTTGATACCTCCAAGGATCGCTGAGAGTCAGCGTTACATGACCACTTCAATATTTCTTGGGAAAGCAAGAAAGATGAACAGTCATCTCGGCGTAGTTTCGCGAGTACTTGTGCAAGTAAGCCGCTAGCCCAAGGAACTTCCTCAGTCCCTTGACATCTACTGGCACGGGCCAGTCGGTGGTCGCCTTGATATATTCAGGATCAGGGCGGACGCCGTGTTAAGTCACGATGCACCCAAGAAGTCATATTTAGCTATCCGAGAAGGTACACTTTTTGAATTTGGCGTACAAGTTATGTTCGCGCATAGCTCAATGGACATGACGAATGTGGGTTCTGTAGACTTCCACGATCATTTTTCTCGTTCATAGCCCGGATATGGACTAACACATCATCGAAGAAACTCGGTGCGAAGTCTCGCACCGGCCTCAGCAGATTTGTAACACATCTGTTGAACGTTGCAGGGGCAGTCCTCATCCCCTGTGGCATCACTAGCCATCCCCATAGCATACCGCTGGGGGTGCTCACTACTGTGCACGGTATGCCCCATTTACGCATGAGGATCTGATAGAATCCATCCATCAGATCCATGGACGAAAATACGGTACTCTTTGATATACCATCTATGATTACGTCCTTTCTTGGTATCGGCGTCAGAGCCGGTACCGTTGCAGCATTCAATTTGTTGAATGCGTGCACCATCCGCCATCTTTCGTGGCTTTTATCCGCACACAGAAGGTCCGGAGAGCTGTGAGGGGAAGTAGATTCCCTCCCATGGCCCGCTGCAAATCGATCGACAAAGAACTTGTCGATCGCTATCACTTGTTCACGAGGCAGTGGCCACTAATTCATGACACAATACTTCGGACTCGGTTTAAACTCGATCTCCTGTCGAGTGCCTATGTCATTAGGCAACTCGCAAGGTACGGATATAGGGAACACATCCTTGAATTCGATTAAATCCTTATACAAAGGATTTGTTTGAAGTGACTCCCAGGATTGAGACGTGTATCGCTCAATCTGAGTCTTTCCATCGAGGACACTTTCTTCCATCGATGAGCTGCTGAGAACCCGTTCTTTCTCAGCAAATACCGTGTTCGACCAAATATCGGTTACATACTCATCCTCTGGGACGAGTAAACATATTTGCTTGTCTTTGCCACTGCGCAGATCACGCAGGAAATGCTTGGGCTCAAGCGTTGGCAACTGAGTTATCTCCGAAGTTAAAACCGGAGGCACAATAAGATCAAGTGTATAAGCGCCTACCCTTGATCCGTCATTGACCAAGACGTTCAACGTCTCGGTTTCTTCCTGGGAACTTGCTTCCACAGGTTGCTGAGAGCCTAATCCCTCAGCAAGTGACACTTGAGGAATTCCTTCCATAAGTACGTGGGGACTTATTCCCTCTATGTCTTCTGACTGTGCCTGTGCAACCACAGTCAGGGACTGGTCCTCTACGGTCGACTCTCCAGTCGTCCTAGGATTTCCATGTTGCCCCTTGGAGGCAACAGGTTTCTTTCTTCTAAGATGCCGCCCGCTAGGCATACATCCATGTCCCAATATACTCGACCTTATCTAGTTGTAAACCTACGGTTCCGCCTGTACGTCTGTTCAGCCGCATGGAGATTTCTCCACAGTGTAGTGATCAGATACACTTTGATCTTGTGCAGTCGTGCTAACGACCGTACCGCAAGTGAGGCCATCGCAATTACCTGCAGCTAACCACACGCTTGTGGACACTCCATGAAGTTCATCAGATGGCCATCTGATGAACAACCGGCAAGCATCTTCATGGACCGATGCGGCCGGCTCAACCTTGGCTCTTACCTTCTGAGCAAAGGTATTTCCAGGATGACATCAAATTTGTCATCCAGATCCAATACGATGAAGTCATCATCGTACTGTTTGCCCTCTAACGTGTAGTGGAATCCTACTACACGTTTCTCAACGGTATTCGATGCGCCTGTTGCAAGGCGCACCGTCATCCTCGTTAAAGAGATATCGCGCTTAATGAAGTCGAAGCTACGACTCTCTAGTGACTGGCGACGAACAAAGTTGTTCGACGCCCCACAGTCTACTAGGGCACGAAGCGACAAATCATTTGTCACTTACATCTTGTAGGTGATGAGTGATATCTCATCACCAAGTGCAGCGACACACAACGATTGTGTATCTGGAGCAACTTTCGTCAAGATATTCGCAAATTCTTTTGGGGTTGCTGGATGCGTAGGGCGCTCAGCCCCTCCTGACCCCGACCATTTTTTTATGGTCCGCTTTGCTGTTGCGGTTTCGCAACAGCGTTGGCCTACGCACATTGCCCTTATTGACGAATAATCGATCATTTTGCTCAGTGCTGTTTGGTACTGGGCGTGGGGAGCTTCACTAATAAGCGTAATGTCTTAGCTTCTTACAGTGATCGCACTTCTGAAATCGCTTCCTGTTTGAAGATCGAGGTCTCTCAATCTCAACCTAATCAGTTGTTCATTAGTTATGGACCTCCGACCTCTCGTCGTCTCGGTGGATGATATGAGCTCGAACTAACATGAGCCTGTCTGATGCTTAAGTCTCACTATTCCACTGCCGAGATTTCTTGTTCACGCAATCCAACTCTGAGTGGAACAGGTGGCTCCTGACGGGTCAATCTGCGATTCCCCTTGCATGAACACAGTAATCAACGTGTGTTCATGAACTGGGTTAGCAGTTATACTACTCGCGAGGAGTCGCATATGTTGTGATTAAGCGTGCACATCACGCTTACCCTGCTTGAGTTTCAGGAGCTCTGAATGAGCTCTGAACGAGCCCTGAACTCAGCCCGTGGCGGCGTAAACCTTGTCTGAGCCGGGACTTGAAGTCATCTAGCGACATAAACACATGTGGGTCGCTACTCTCGAGCCTTAGGGACCAAGTTTTGGCACGTCCTGCCAAGTGGGTCTGAGAAAATGTGAGTTTCATTTGCTCATCCTCGATAAGGCGTGCCCGTATAGCTCTGTCTAGTTCGACTATCCATAATAAAATGGAGTCTTACTCGATACCTCTGTACTTGAGGATGTCAAACTTCAAGATCTCCGGACGACGCGTGTGTGTCGTCCCGCCCACGGCAGCATGAAACTGCTGCTGTCTTAACAGCTCTGTCTGTTGATCACCAAGGTCCCTCAACTGCTCGGCCTGTTAAGAGCCTAGCTGGTGAAGCAAGAATACTTTCTCTCTCTCGGCGACAAGTTCATTTTGAATGAACTTGGCTATATCGGCATGTCGTTGGTCCCTGTCAAGGGACTTCAACACGGAGCTAATGGCGGTTTCGCTGACGGTAGAACTCATGCGTTCTAACGCACCCCATTCGATGCTACTCAAATAGTCAAAGCCTTTGCGCGTGGCGTGGAAGATTTCCTACTCATCCAACATGTCCATGCTAAATGAGGTGGTAGTGGTCGCTGGAAGCACTACAAAGTGCTACCAGGTGTAACGAGGCATGCTTCTTGCCAGATAACTGGTAAGAACTTGTGTAGACTTTACACACAAGGCTGCGTATTCCTGGCGTCACATACGCGTGGCGAGGAGGCGCAAAGAAGCAAACATAAAATGAAGGCTCTTTCTTTGGAAAAGAAGATTCGTTATTTAATATAGTTATGTTTCTTTGTAAATCATCTTTGGCTTAAACTTACTATATAAACTACCATCTCCTATGTGAATACCTTGTCCACCACCCATTGCGCGCATCCAGCAGCGATTGGTGGTTAATTTGGTTGATGTAATTACATCGATTAAAAGTGGAGCACCCAAGAATATTACCATCAGGGATTATGTTCCGCCAACATCACCTCTTCTCGAGTGATGTTGATTGAGTATTATCTAAATGGATAATACCCAAAAATAAATTGATACGTTGGTACCATTTTTAATGAAATGGGTTCACCTCGCTACAGTACATTCTGTTGTGCATTATTATGGATGAATTGCAAATAACTTCTGTTTAATCCAATTATTCGTATTGTGTCCAGTTTGTGCTACAGTACTTGTACTTTTTTCTTTGATGTATTGGGGTGGTTTCCATTAGTCGTACTGCATATCTTCGGATTTGTTCGGGATAACGCATTTGGTATTGTCCTACATCTGATGTCAACGTCGTTGAAGGGGTCACTTCTTCACAAAATCAAGGTGGTTACAATACTAATTTGCGGTCAAAAGAAAGCACGGGCCGGGGTTCAATTGGACGCTTGCTGGAATTCTACTCTCAACGTTTTTCGCGCTATATTACCCCTATCGTTCCTTTTCGCACAAACCAGGCAATGTCTCAAAGAACAGTGTGCGCGAGTTGGTACATATCCCCCATTGTTGGGAAATGGGAATCGACAAGTTCCTGTTCCAACAAGCGCGCGTTCCTGTTTCTTCTTTCTAGCGGGGCATCGTGCCAAACGGCTCTATCCGACGAAAGTAGGATGTACATGGGATGCAAAAATGGTCGGTCAGTCGTTCAGAGCTTGCAAATTGTTGAGCTTCTCCAATAGTGAGCTGGTAAATGATTGAGTGAAAGACTGAGAAAACAACATGGCCCTATCGCAGGCTCTTTGCCCCTCTCACAGTACGCCGCGATACACACAATAAAGTCGCACTGCACAACGAGCACTTCCTTGCAACGTACTGAGATTGCGAATCGATGTCGACTGTTGTGTACGAACATATCAGTGTGCGTTTGTCGGCAAACGCAGATCGGTCGCTCGCTTTCGCAGCTGAAAAGTCCACGACGCTATCACTAAACTACAAAAAAGCGCAATCCAAACACAGTCTAACACGCACTACATGTTGTGAGCACTACTATTTTCCACAGTGCATGAGACGGCGTTGCGTGTAACGGGGCACACCATAGCGTGAACTTAACGCAAGGGTATCGTGCACCGACAAGCGTACACGAGGCAACCGAGGAAGCGGTATGTAAGACAGAGGCAACACTGTCTTAGGGAAAAGTAGAACTGTTATATTAATATAATTAAGTCTTTTAACCACTGTCTCTCTGTTTGACTTAACTTAATTAAACTAATCTAACTGAGTGTATGGTGACGTCTCGTCACCACTCATTGCCCGTGTCTTGCGGCGATTGGTGGGTTGATATCGTCAAGCTATCAACCAATGAGCAGACTCTTTGGTCGACCCATCAATATCACCACTATTGGTGATATTGCTGAAAGAATATTCAAAATAATATTATTTATTGTCATTATCTCATAAATGACAATTTCCATGTAACGGGCTGCCCCGTTATATTGCGTCCCCGAGCTGGACCGACTGCGCCGAGTCCGAATGGGTATAAATAACCACATGGACAGTGGCTGCGGTCATGAAGAAACGAGCTCATGCACTGCTTTGGGCCCACCCACATACGAATAGCGCAAACCACCGACGGCAGTAGCAGTAGCGCTTTGCAGCGTCACCGTCAGAAATCTCCCGCCTCCCCACATGGACACGAACGTCCCGAATCTCATAAACGGCCACACAACGCCGCCGCTGCTGCGCGCGAATGCCGTTCCGACGCGTCAAAGCAGTCGCTCTCTCGTTGCGTCGCGCGCGCACAAAGACCGCCGACTGAAGCGCGCGACGCTCGTGGCCGCTCTCTGCAGTCTGACCGCAACGGTGCAGCAGCAGCTGCAGACAATGTGCGCGCAAAAAGCGGCTTTTGCGCTGCAGCAGGCGGAGCTGGAGACGCTGTTGGAGGAGACGGAGGCGGCGCTGCAGACGGAGCGGTGCCGAGCGGCCGACGCAGTGCTGGAGCGACAGGCGGTGCAGGAGCAGTTTGCGTTCGTGCAGACGCAAGTGGAGGGACTGCTGCGGGACAGAGCAGACGCGGGCGGTCCACAGACAGCGCCGATCGGCAAACGACTGGACGCAGTTTGTATCGAGTCGGACGAGCGGGTGGCCGTCTCGGAGGTCGAGCGACGTGCAGAGGCGCAGGAGCGCTGCGGTCGATGCGGAGAACGAGAGGCGCAACTCGCACTGGCGGCCCGCACGTTGGCGACGGAGCTGCAGGACGCACAGGAGCTCGTGGCCGCGTGCGAAAGGGCCCGCGTATTGGAGAAGAGCGCGTTTGAGAAGGCGCTTGCAGACGCTGTGGACAACGTGCGGGGACTGCAATTGGATACAGACGACGACGGCGAGCGGAGGCCGCGAGGGGGTTGGAGAGACGAGTCGAGTGCCGCACAGACAGCACACGTTGGGGTGCGGCAGCTCCAGTCGCGCGAGGAACGGACGGCATGTGCAGTGGAGCAAACGAGTGGTGCGCGTCATCGGTCGCGTGGGCCGTCCTCTGATCAAGAGCAGCATCTGATGCATTGGATCGACTCGGAAAGCTGTTTGCCGCGCACTCCGTCGCTCGTGGAGCGACTCGTGGAGCCACATGACAGCAACGACGAGCGCGTGGGGACGGCACAGAGCGCCGAACAACGCAACGCATCGATCCGACCGGTAGCGTCGGGCAGAAGACACAGCAGCAAGGGGTCCGCAAAGCGCAGCACGTCGACGGCCTTCCGGTCAAGAAGCGCCTCAACGGCCATTCGGGTACCCGACAAGCCGCTGTGAAGGACATCTGCCGCGTGCAGAGCCGATAGCAGTGAAGTGTGAGACGGCTGAGGTACAGCGGTGTCAGTGAGTGGGCTGCGGGTCACTCACACACTGACTTTCGCCTGTTGCGGGTGTACCTGTCGATGCGCTGCGTGTTCAGACTGTCCACGTGCAAACGACTGGTCATGTGGCCGTATCTTTGATGTATATCCTCAGACGCTTACGCTCGACAGTCACAAGAACCGGTGACTCTGAATCTCGTTACTCCTCGTTATCAATTGACGTGTCGGTGCTTCACGGCGTGTCTTGTGCTGCCGTTGAAGAAGCCACTACCGACTGCTTGCAGCGCACAGATATAGGGATAGTGCGCCGGTCGCGTTCGTTGTCAGCAGCATTAGCAGCTTGCGACCTGCTAGTGCAAGCGCACAGATACTCCGAGAACTCGCGCCTGCAGCACCTGCACAACACAGTCTGCACGTGCAACACTGAACACGGTGCAAAGCCTCTTCACGCAGCACAACTTATTGCGTTTTGCTTCACGTCCTGTAACTCAGTTGCGCGGTACGCGCTATACCCGACGCCGCGGCAATAACTCACTCGGCCTTCTTCTTGGCCTCGGCAAACATAAAGTCGTAGTCGTGGATCTGGCTCTTCAACGCGTCCCGCTCGGCCGTCAGCGTCGCGATCTCTTCGCGCTGGCGCTCGAGTTGGCTGCGCTGAGACGCGGCCGTCTCGAGCTGCTTGTCCAGCGTCTGCTTCTCCTCCAGCAGCGTCATGAAGGCCGCACTCTGTCCTTCCGCCTGCTTCGTCACGGCCGCTACCTCATTCTCCGCCTTTGTCCGCTTATCCGCAGCCGCTCGCACCTGCTCCTCGAGGTCGGCATTCTCCTGCACCAGGCGCGCCAGGACGTCCACTTTGGATCCCTTAGCGTCGTCATTGCCACTGCCGTCGTCCAACAGCGCGTGCAACTTGTGCGTCTGCTTCGTCAAGCACTCGTTCTCCTCGAGGAGCGACGTGTAGCCACTGGCCGCTCCCTCCGCCTGCTTCGTCATGGCCTCGAGACTCTTTTCCAGGCGGAGGTTCGTCGCCAGCGCAATGTACACGAGCCGCAGCAGCAGAAAGAGAAAGAGGCAGAAGCCCGTGATGTACATGTCGCGCTGCGCCGTGAGCAGGCGGACGCGCAGGCCGTCGCCCAGCACTTCGTCCGACGAGTGGTGTTTGTAGACGGTCGACACGTCGGCTGTGGGCCAAAGGCGCCGTCAGCAGCACAGAGAGAAAAGAGAGAGAGAGGGAGAGGGAGAGAGAGAGCACACACAAAGACATAGAGAGAAGAGAGACAGCGGACGGCGTTAGTAGACCACTTGACGTCGTTAGTAGGCCATTCCCAGACGCGATGCGTACAGAGGAACAGCAGAGAGACGAGCGCGAGGACGACCGTCGCGACGGTGTTGGCCAGTGAGTCTCTGCGCCCGATGGCGCGCATGAGGAACGACACGGCGGCGTGCGACAGCCACTGGCCGACCGGGAGGCTCAGCACGAGGCAGATGGCGGCCTCCGTGAGCATCATATAGAACAGCGCCGTGTTGAGGAGCATCGTGAACGCGGGGGACGGCACTGGGGGGCGAGCGATTGACTGTTCGACTGAGCGGTTGTTTGCATTATGGGACGGACCGCCTACTGGGGAGGAGGCAGTGCAAAGAAGGGGAGGGGCGTATGTCGGTAGGTGTGTGAGTGGGTATGTGGGTATGTGTGTGGGTGTGTGGCGCACACAAAGAGAACCGGTCGTCCAACGACTGAAACGAGCAGGTCGTTAGTCAACTGGCGCGTACGAAACCGATGCCATAATGGGCTGTGGCTGGCCAAGATGAAGCGTTGGCTTCTCGTGCTCGAACTGACGCTCTTCACACATTCTTATTGTGCAAGTGTGAAACGGGGCAGCCCGTTACATGGAAATTGTCATTTATGAGATAATGACAATAAATAATATTATTTTGAATATTCTTTCAGCAATATCACCAATGGTGGTGATATTGAAGGGTCGACCAAAGAGCCTGTTCATTGGTTGATAGCTTGATGATATCAACCCACCAATCGCCGCAAGACGCGCGCAATGAGTGGTGACGAGACGTCACCATACACTCAGTTAGATTAGTTTAATTAAGTTAAGTCAAACAGAGAGACAGTGGTTAAAAGACTCAATTATATTGATATAACAGTTCTGCTTTTACCCTACCTATGGTTCCTCGTTTGCCTCGGGTACGTCTGTCGGGGCACCAAAACCCTTGCGTTAAGTTCACGCAAGGGTGTGCCCGTTACACCTGGTAGCAATTTGTAGTCCTTCCAAGGTTTACAACATCCAACATGAACATGTTGGATGGTGAAGAGAGCTTTCACGCCACGCGTGAAGGGTTTACCCATTTGAGTAGCATCGAATGGGGTGCGGTAGAACGCATGAGTTCTACCGTAGGCGAGTTCGCCATTAGCGCCATGTTGGAGTCTTCAGACAGAGACCAACAACATGCCGCTATAGCCAAGTTCATTCAAAATGAACTTGTCGCCGAGAGAGAGAAAGTAGCCTTGCTTCACCAGCTAGGCTCTTAACAGGCCGAGCAGTTGAGAGAACTTGGTGCTCAACAGACAGAGCTGTTGAGACAGCAGCAACTCCATGCTGCTGTGGGCGGGACGGCATATGCGCGTCGTCCCGAGGTCATGAAAGTTGACATCTTCAAGTACAGTGGAGTCCCGGAATACTCCCTGTTACTATGGTTTGTAGAACTCGACAGAGCCTTGAAGGCACGTCGTGTCGACTATGAGCAAATGAAACTCACATTTTCTCAGACCCACTTGGCAGGACGTGCCAAAACTTGGTCCCTAAGGCTCGAGAGTAGCGACCCACATGTGTTTATGTCGCTAGATGACTTCAAGTCCCGGCTCAGACAAGGTTTACGCCGCCACGGGCTGAGTTCAGGGCTCGTTCAGAGCTCATTCAGAGCTCCTGAAACTCAAGCAGGGTAAGCGTGATGTGCACGCTTAATCACAACATATGCGACTCCTCGCGAGTAGTATAACTGCTAACCCAGTTCATGAACACACGTTGATTACTGTGTTCATGCAAGGGGAATCGCAGATTGACCCGTCAGGAGCCACCTGTTCCACTCAGAGTTGGATTGCGTGAACAAGAAATCTCGGCAGTGGAATAGTGAGACTTAAGCATCAGACAGGCTCATGTTAGTTCGAGCTCATATCATCCACCGAGACGACGAGAGGTCGGAGGTCCATAACTAATGAACAACTGATTAGGTTGAGATTGAGAGACCTCGATCTTCAAACAGGAAGCGATTTCAGAAGTGCGATCACTGTAAAAAGCTAAGACATTACGCTTATTAGTGAAGCTCCCCACGCCCAGTACCAAACAGCACTGAGCAAAATGATCGATTATTCGTCAATAAGGGCAATGTGCGTAGGCCAACGCTGTTGCGAAACCGCAACAGCAAAGCGGACCATAAAAAAATGGTCGGGGTCAGGAGGGGCTGAGCGCCCTACGCATCCAGCAACCCCAAAAGAATTTGCGAATATCTTGACGAAAGTTGCTCCAGATACACAATCGTTGTGTGTCGCTGCACTTGGTGATGAGATATCACTCATCACCTACAAGATGTAAGTGACAAATGATTTGTCGCTTCGTGCCCTAGTAGACTGTGGGGCGTCGAACAACTTTGTTCGTCGCCAGTCACTAGAGAGTCGTAGCTTCGACTTCATTAAGCGCGATATCTCTTTAACGAGGATGACGGTGCGCCTTGCAACAGGCGCATCGAATACCGTTGAGAAACGTGTAGTAGGATTCCACTACACGTTAGAGGGCAAACAGTACGATGATGACTTCATCGTATTGGATCTGGATGACAAATTTGATGTCATCCTGGAAATACCTTTGCTCAGAAGGTAAGAGCCAAGGTTGAGCCGGCCGCATCGGTCCATGAAGATGCTTGCCGGTTGTTCATCAGATGGCCATCTGATGAACCTCATGGAGTGTCCACAAGCGTGTGGATGTGCTGCAGGTGAGTGCGATGGTCTCACTTGCGGTACGGGCGTTAGCACGGCTGCACAAGACCTCAGTGTAGTTGATCACTACACTGTGGAGCAAGCTCCCGGCGGCTGTACAGACGTCCAGGCTGCGCCGAAGCTCCTTTACTCGAATAAGTTGAGTGGACCAGGACACGGATGCATGCCTAGCGAGCAACAGCATAGAAAGAAGAAACCTGTTGCCACCAAAGGGCAACACGGTAATCCTAGGACGACTGGAGAGTCGACCGTAGATGATCAGTCCCTGACTGTGGTTGCACAAGCACAGTCAGAAGACATAGAGGGAATAAGTCCCCACGTACTTATGGAAGGAATTCCTCAAGTGTCACTTGCTGAGGGATTAGGCTCTCAGCAACCTGTGGAAGCAAGTTCCCAGGAAGAAACCGAGACGTTGAACGTCTTGGTCAATGACGGATCAAGGGTAGGCGCTTATACACTTGATCTTATTGTGCCTCCGGCGTTAACTTCGGAGATAACTCAGTTGCCAACGCTTGAGCCCAAGCATTTCCTGCGTGATCTGCGCAGTGGCAAAGACAAGCAAATATGTTTACTCGTCCCAGAGGATGAGTATGTAACCGATATTTGGTCGAACACGGTATTTGCTGAGAAAGAACGGGTTCTCAGCAGCTCATCGATGGAAGAAAGTGTCCTCGATGGAAAGACTCAGATTGAGCGATACACGTCTCAATCCTGGGAGTCACTTCAAACAAATCCTTTGTATAAGTATTTGATCGAATTCAAGGATGTGTTCCCTATATCCGTACCTTGCGAGTTGCCTAATGACATAGGCACTCGACAAGAGATTGAATTCAAACCGGGCCCGACGTACTGTGTCATGAATTAGTGACCACTGTCTCGTGAACAAGTACTAGCGATCGACAAGTTCTTTGTCGATCGATTTGCAGCGGGCCATGGGAGGGAATCTACTTCCCCTCACAGCTCTCCGGACCTTCTGTGTGCGGATAAAAGCCACGAAAGATGGCGGATGGTGCACGCATTCAACAAATTGAATGCTGCAACGGTACCGGCTCTGACGCCGATACCAAGAAAGGACGTAATCATAGATGGTATATCAAAGAGTACCGTATTTTCGTCCATGGATCTGATGGATGGATTCTATCAGATCCTCATGCGTAAATGGGGCATACCGTGCACAGTAGTGAGCACCCCCAGCGGTATGCTATGGGGATGGCTAGTGATGCCACAGGGGATGAGGACTGCCCCTGCAACGTTCAACAGATGTGTTACAAATCTGTTGAGACGGGTGCGAGACTTCGCACCAAGTAACTTCGCACCAAGTAACTTCGACCATGTGTTCATCCATAGCCGGGCTAAGGACGGAAAGATAGACGTGACGGTTCACAGAACTTACGTTCGTCAAGTCCTTCAACTTATGCGCAAGCATAAGTTGTGTGCCTCCTCAAGAAGTGTATGCTTGCGGCTTGCAAAATACCCCTTCTTGGGTGCATCGTGGGTAAACACGGCGTCCGCCCTGATCCTGAATATATCAAGGCGACCACCGACTGGCCCGTGCCAGTAGATGTCAAGGGACTAAGGAAGTTTCTTGGTCTTGCGGCGTACTTGCACAAGTACTCGCGCAACTACGCCGAGATGACTGTTCATCTTTCTTGATTGCTCAAGAAAAATGTCAAGTGGTCATGGAACGCTGAGTGCCAGCGTTCCTTTGAAGGTATCAAGCAAAGCTTGATGCAATCGCCGATATTGGCGATTGCAGATCAGGACAGACCATTTTATGTGGTCTGTGACGCCAGCGATTTCGCAATCGGCTGTGCGTTGATGCAGTTCGATGCAGATGGCGCGGAGCGCGTCATCTGTTATCAGTCGCGTCAGCTGCAAGCAGCTGAGCGTAATTACCCAGTGCATGACAAGGAACTCTTTGCCATGAAGTACGTACTGGCTAAGTTTCGCGTCTATCTCCTCGGAAATAGACCGTTTGTTGTCTATACGGACCATGCGTCATTACGCACGGCCGTAAACAGCCCACACCTCTCGCAAAGGATGGCGAGGTGGCTGTCTTTCTTCGCAGAGTATAAGTTCTCCGTGGAGTATAAACCTGGACGACTCAATGTCGTCGATGATGCGCTTTTGCGCCGGCCCGATTCCGAGCCGGACGCACAATTCAACAGTGAGGATAAGCCCACTGTTGCGACACTGTTAGTCAGTGTCCCGTCGTCAAGCTTACTTGACGACGTACGAAAGGCATACGCAGAAGAAAAGGATCTTCTGCGATTGATGGATCATCTGGTGCATCCATCCAGTATATCATTTAAGAATTTACCGGCTTTGTACCGATCCTCATCGGACCGGTATACAACGCGAAACGGATTGCTGTACTATACAGCCGTTGGCGGCGACACGCCTCGTGTCGTCGTCCCCACTCATCATGATTTGCGATTACGCATCATGTATGAGTGTCACAATGCCCCAACAAGCGGCCATCGTGGGATAGAAAAGACTTACCGCAAGGTAAGTCGTGACTTTTACTAGCCCCGCCAGTATCTGTTTGTACGCAAGTACATACGTGCTTGAGAGGTTTGTAAACGGGTGAAGCCTAGTCCTTCATCCCGTGCACCATTGCAGCCTCTGCCTGTTCCGACAGAGTGCTAGCAGTCCGTTTCAATGGACTTCGTCTTCGGTTTACCCGAAGAAGACCACAAGAATAATGGCATTCCTGTGTTCGTTGATCGATTCAGATAGATGGTGCATCTTGCTGCAGTGCCCGAGTCCATCACGGCACCCCGCTGTGCTCTTGTCTTACTTGACACGATCTTCCGACTCCACGGGTTGCCCCGTGAACTCGTATCCGACCGTGACCCTCGGTTCACGGCGGCAATTTGGCAAACCGTGCTCCGTTCTCTTGGAATACAATTGTAGATGTCTACTTATGACCACCCGGAAACAGATGTACAGACGGAACGTGCGAACCGTGTCCTCGAAGAGATCCTTCGAGGATATGTCCACTCGTTTTCGAGTTGGAGCGAATTCCTTCCAATGGTGGAAGTCGCCATCAATAATTCGGTGCATGCTTCCACATAGCACACACCGTTTTACGTGAATAGCCTGCGCCATCCACGAGTGCCCGCCCTTATAGAGTGTGACTTTTGGATAAGGGGGGAGGGACTCGCTCGAGCAAAAACCGTTTTGGCTCTTGCCCATCACGTGTCGACGCTAACGTCGTCACGTATGATGCCAATGTCGATCAGGTCGACATCGATGAAGAAAATAACCTCAATAATAGGGGCGCGCTATTGCTGATTCGGATTGTGATGACGATGCTGGTATATTCAGCATCGATAACGATTATTTCAGCGAGGAAAACGACAACCTCGCTGAAGAAGAGAAGAACCTCTTAGCAGTGCGCACGAAGCGCACTGAAAAACAAAACAAGGAGTCAGCAGAGAACTTTCTACTGACTCGAGAAGCGGTAGTCCGTTTCGTTCAGGACTCCATCGCAAATGCGGTGGACCGCCCGAAACGGAACGCAGACAAGAATGGAAGAGCAAATGTTCTTTCATTAAAAGTTAATGACCTAGTACTACTTTCTACGGTAAACTTACCTGGATATGCAGTCACTAGTGTCGGCAGTAGTAAACTACTGGCACAATACATTGGGCCATTTCGAGTGTTGCATCGCAAGGGCAATGCATACACGATCGAATTGCCACGTAAGATGCGCAAGCATCCTACGTTTTACGTGGGGAGGCTTAGGTCGTATTGTCAGTACGAGCCTTCTTCTTCCGATGAAGATAGCACCACGTTCAAGAACATCCATCAAGTTCTTGCGTTCGCGCTCCAGACGATCCGTCTGGTCGCGCAGATATGATACCTCGGAACTCAACCGAGATATCTCCCCGCGAGCTGTCGCCAGCTCGCCGAATAGGGAGCGGACATCCCGCTCGACCTGAAGCTGCGCTGTGGCATAATCGGCGCGATCCCTCGCCCGATCAGCCTCGTGACCCTTGCGGTTCTTCCGCACGGTATCGGTCAAAGCGTAGCGCCGGTCGCGCTCGTGCTTCAAGTCATCGCGCAATTCATCGATTGCGCGATCCATCTCGTAAGGGTCGAGATGGTGAGCGGAATCATCTGGAGGAGGTCTTTCCTCCTCCACCACATCCTTTGGTGGATGCTCACGGTGATCAACGCTTTCTAGTGGAGCGTATCTTGAATCACCGTGACGATTCAGGATCAAGGACGAGCTACCTCTTCCAGTAACGGGGGTATCCACCCTCTTGGGACAGCTGGTATTCCCGCTCTCAGCTGTTGATGGATGTTGAATGTCTCGTCCGCCAGTATGACGAGACTCATCTGATGAGTCCTCGGGCCCATCGGTAAACACGCGCCCTAGTCGCTTGTAGACGGATCGCAAGTTTGAAATCGCGTCACGCATCTCAGCCGAGATGTGTGCCCTTCCCCAGGGCGAATTTTGGGAATACACATCCCTATGTGCACGCTGCGAGTTGTCAACACAACTCGCACAAGGGTCTCGCCATGTGAGGCAAGGAATGTCTGCCTCACTAGACAAACAGTGCAACCGGTACCTGTACCGGTTGGTGTTCGCTTTTCAAACTTGAGGCGTACCGCCTCAAGTTTCTTGAGCCACCCTGCTCGTCCAAAATTCTTTACGTTTTGTACAAACGCGTTCCACGCAGCCAAAAGCGAGGCCTTGTCACGCTTTTGGTTGCCGTTGTACCATCGATGTCTAAGAAAGACATCGAGATAAAATTCTTCCTCAGCGCGAAAGTTACTCGCGCTGGGATCTAAGCCGTGAAGATCAGTCGCATCGAATAAGGGTATTCGATGGTGTTGGCTTGTCTCGTAAGACAAGCCATTGATGAGCCGTTCAGGCAAACGCCACGGCTTCGGCTCATCACGCTTCGAAGTGGTTTCTCTGTCGGTACCACGTATCCCAGAATGACGACGGCTCACGCCATCGTCATCACGCTCGTGCGAAGAAGCACGAGTCGGTGGTGGTAAGAAGTAATACTCCTCACCACTCTGTTTACCTTCATCATCACTGCCGAACCGACTGTGTTGCAACTTACGAGTTCGTTCGTTCGGCAGCGGCCTTGGCGGATACTGAGGCGTCGCTGGTTCTCGAGACGCCTCTATAACATTGCCCGAGTCAGACACGTCTGACTCGCCAGAGTAGATGACCTCAAGGTCGGGGTCATCATGCGCACGCGGTGTTGTACCGCATGCACCTGCAGCACCTGTTGCTGCAGGCGAAGAAGGAGCAGCAGACGACCAATCGTCTGCCGCAGAGGCTGGCACAGCACCGGGCTGTGCGGGTCTTGAGTCACCTCGCATAGACGTGGTAACTATGCGAGGTCAAGCGGAAAGTGAATGGAACGGACCCAACAAGTGCTCCCTGTCTCAATGATGCCCAATGGGTGGCCGCCAAATTTTTTGATAGTCACACGGTGACTATCAGTTAAGGGGGGGCGATGTAACGGGGCAGCCCGTTACATGGAAATTGCCATTTGAGAGATAATGACAATAAAGAATAATATGCTTAATATTCTTTTAACAATATCATTGATAATGGTGATATTGATGGGTCGACCAAAGAGCCTGTTCATTGGTTGATAGCTTGATGATATCAACCCACCAATCGCTGCAAGACGCGCGCAATGAGTGGTGACGAGACGTCACCATACACTCAGTTACATTAGTTTAATTAAGTTAAGTCAAACAGAGAGACAGTGGTTAAAAGACTCAATTATATTAATATATCAGTTCTACTTTTTCCCTTATCTACTCTTCTCGTTTGCCTCGTGTACGTCTGTCGGGCGCACCAAAACCCTTGCGTTAAGTTCACGCAAGGGTGTGCCTCGTTACAAAGTGTGCGAAGGCCTGCAAGTCGTTTTCTAACATGTGAGAAAGCGAGTAGATGGATCCGAAATGAACGTGTTGGCGGTCCATCGAGAGTCAGTAGAACACCGTCGTGATTCGTGTATGGTGTCAAAAGAAAATTGCCTATGGAAGGTTGCTACACCGAGTACTGGCAGACAGCAAGCAATATTTTGATGAATTGCGTATGGCGGACAGCAGGCAACGTTTTTATGGGTAAGATTGCACGAGTCAACGTGTCAACGTGACATGATGATCGATGCAACAGAACGGGATCGACTAACAGGCCCATGGACGACTCGATCGTCCCCTAACGAGTCTCAGTGACACAAGATGTATCGGAGCTACACAGATCGTTAAGTCAGAGGAAGACTTAACGCTCAATGAGCAACTTTGGTTCTACGAGATCGACTCAAAGAGTCAACAGCTCCGAGAGCTAAGCTTTGGATCAAAGAACCCGACTCAAAGAGTCAACAAGCTCAGAGAGCTTACGGTCCCTGTTCCAGGGGGAACAAACGATTCAAAGAATCAAACGCACTGAGTGCACAAGGAGTAGCTGCCTTAACAAGGCGTTGCTACTTCCTTACGATCGCAAGACGCCTCAGAGAGGCACGTGTCTTTTGTTGATCAAAATGGGAACTGAATTTTATTTCTTCTTTTATCCCAAAAGAACACCGTAGAACAAAGTAAATAACCTACTCACTAATGTCCTAGATAAACCTCTCTAAAAAATCTCGTAATCAATGGCTGACAGACATCAGTCTTCAACAATTGATACTTGTGTTCTAATATTACTTTAAAGGGGATCCCATCCCTTGTGTGTACCACACCTATTGTCGACTACCAGTCGACTGTAACCCCTTTACACCCTTCCCCACCAGACTGACGTTTCCACAAAACGTCAATCGAATTCTCTCCTCGAAGAGAACAATGTGCGTGCGCTTCAAACTTACGGTTGACAAAACACAAAACACCATGGCATCGCCACCCCATGAGTCCTCGACTCTTCCTTTCTACCTCGGCATCGATGTGGAGGTGGATTATGGTGGCGATACCGATATTAATGGTGATTAGAGGACAATGTCCGACTCACCAGTGAAAAGGCACCGCCTTATACTGCACCAAACCCATTTGCCGAGCGTGGCGAAGCTAACGCGCCATAGGCGCCGCATCAAACACTTATCGTGGGCGATTTCATCATCATTAATCCGCTCGATGAGCAATAACAGTTGGCTATCCACCAAGAGGAGAGCGCTCAGCGCCGTATGCAGCTTGCTGCAACCCTTGAGGGTCGTCGTGGCTATATGTTCACCCCACTCAGTGTGGAAGAGCGTATACGCTAAACGACAGGTCGTTCTTTAGCAACGTGGACCACTGGCGCTGAGTCTACATCTTCTTATTAGGTGGCGAGTCGACAGGCACTTTGTGAGAGGTACCGGCAACCCCACTTGACGACTCAAAGTCAATACAAGTTGCGACTTGGCACGCAAGCACGGGATGCACCGGTTCCATTGATGAAGAGTATACCCATCCTATTATTCGCAGGCGAATCCTAGGAGGAAGAAGACAACGCTTTTGTTCGCTGGGTGAATCGGAAATGACACCTCGTGTTAGCTTATAGAGCAAGTGCCGACGTGGCAGATGTTCGTCTTCAACGAAATCTTCGGTATGAATACGCCAAAATTAAGGCCAGAGGCCACTTGCGAACTCGCACACGATATGCTCCGGCTGTGCCGATTAATGTGGGTGTTGGTCAAGCGGGACCCAATTACCCACCTGCCTCCACCACTATTGGTGAGAAGCGCTCTCGGTCGAGGGATGACCCCTGCCACGATGTTTAAAAATATCAACGGCGTATGGTTATTCCTACCGAAGGGGTGTCTCAAACTTCTACGAGTTCTCCGACTCCGGGTACCCTCGCCGCTTCACTAGATACTGGTATTGACCCTGACGACGACGTCGTTTCAGGAGTCGCTCCACATGGAATTGGCGGTTACCTTGCTAATCGAGCACAGTCGGAGGTGGTCGGTATACCGAAGGAGGAGCATGAGAAGGTTCTTCTCGAGATGAGTGGTCTCCGTGAGATATTGGGTAAGACCCAGAGTGCGTTTGACGCGATGCGAGCCCGTGTCAATGCGTTGGAGTTAGGCTAAGCCCGGATGGAGGCTCAGCTAGACCTCCTATTTCGGATGCAACAGTCGACGGCAAGTCCAACCCACCCGGCTCAAGCGCCTCCAAGTTCACGTGGGACGGATCCCAATACGGCTTAAGCAATCCAACGTAGAATATGGGGTGTTTGCGCAGTTTGCGCGGAAGGTTGAGCGTATACGCAAGTCCCTTCTTGGCGACGACCGTGAATGGTTCAATTAAGCGCGGGCGCGACTTTTTCTATAAGACAGCAGACACTACATTTGTAGGTAGGTTTTTAGCATTGAGTAAAACTTGGTCTCCAACCTCATAACGTTTAATAGAACTTCTGCCTTTAGCATCAGCTTGTTCCTTCTGCTTGTCTTGGCTATCAGCCAGTGCGTCACGCACATGTCGTAAGACATTCAATCGCGTTGCGAAAAACTCGCTTACCTGTTTTTGAACAGCATCAGGGCTGATATCAGCAAGCCGATCGTCAACTCCTCCTCCAACAAGTCCTGAACCACGCAGTGGTAGCGTTAACGGAACGCGAAGGTGTGTGAGACCATTCACATAAAATTGTGTGTAGCCGGTGGAGGCACGCACGGCTTTTCTCAAGGCAAACTCAACGACAGGGAGCATCGACTTCAACGCTTATGCGTTTCAGCGCAAACACTGCGCAAGATGGCACCGATGATGCGATTCACTCGCTCGGTTTTACCATCAGTCTGCGGATGATCCGCTTTTAACATGTCCAAACGTGTGCCGAGCACCTTGAAGATGGTTTTAAAAAACTTTATAGTGAAGCGAGGATCTTTATTAGACACTATTGCCAACGGCAAACCGTGTTTTGAAACACTATATCGATAAACAGCGTTGCTATAACTTCACCATCAATGGTATCTGGCACCGCTGCTACATGAGCCATCTTGCTCAAACGGTCAAGAAAGACCACACTACCCGTATTTCCATACGAATTTTTCGGTAATCCGAACAGGAAGTCCATACTGATGGACAACCAACACTCTTTGGGTATAGGCAAACTAGCCAGCGGCTCATACGCGTGAGGTGAGGGTTTCACCCGTTGACACGTTTCACACGTACGCACATATGTCCTCACCCATTCGTAAAGTTTAAGCCACCAATTGTATTGGCTAACAGAGCCGCAGGTCTTTTGACAACCGAGATGACCACTCAACTCAGTATTATGTACCTCATAGAGGATTCGATACTTCAACTCCCCATCAGGAGGGACAACGATGCGAGGAGTATCCTCCACATCCGTGCTATAGCACAACAGGCCTTTATCGATAGAATATCGATGTAACCTCGCACGTAATCGTGCCGACAATTTTATGTCCGAGTCCTTAACTCTTCGCACCCTAGAGCACGTAGCAGACCTACACAGTGTTCATCTTTGGCATGTGCCGTACGGATTAGGTAAGTGACCGACGAAGACAGAGTCGTTGCATGAGCAAGCTCATAGTCAGGCCTGCGTGGCAACGCATCAGCCAAATCATTCTGCTTGTTCGGCTTATACTTCACCTCGGATTTGTACATAACAAAGAAGAAAACCAAAAGGCCATTATCTGTAAGAGGTGAGGTGACTGGGTCGCAGTGCGTAGTGACGCATGATCGGTGTAGATCACATTCGGCTTAGAGCTAAGAAGATGAAATCTGAATTTGACAAGAGTATACTTCATTGCAAGTAGCTCTTTGTCATAAATAGGATAGTTCTTTTCTGCAGCCTTCAGCTGCCCGGACTTAAACGCAATTACGCGTTCCCGTCCGTCAGAATCTGTCTGTAACAGGGCGCTGCCTATGGCAAAGTCAGATGCATCACAGACGACACTGAAAGATCGATCAGGATCATGCAAAGCCAAGATTGGCGAATGAAGGAGACTCTCATTTACTGCTTGAAAAGCATCATGCTCGATGCTAGTCCAGCACCATTCCACATCTTTTTTAAGGGGATTGAGTATGGTTGAGCCATATCTGCGTAATTCACACTGTACTTGTGCAAGTAATTGGCAAGGCCAAGTCACTTACGTAAGTCCTTTTGTTCTTTTGGAAATGGCCAATCCACTATGGCTTTTACCTTAGCGGGATCCGCTTAAAGACCTCGCTTGCCAATAAAAGCACCCTAAAAGGTAATCTCTTCTGCACCAAAGATGCACTTGGATGCGTTGGCGTACAACCTATTCGTGCGCATGCACTCGAGCACCGCTCGTAAATGGTCAATGTGATTGTCCACATCTGACCGACCGTTCATAGCACGACTATGGACATAGATGTCATCAAAGTACGTCTATGCATATCCTCGGTGAGGTCTGAACAATAGTGTCACAGGAAGATTGAATGTAGTCGGGTAATTTGATAACCCTTGCGGCGTAACAAGCCACTCCCAGAGCAAACCGCCCGGAGTGCTGACCGCTGCCAGTGGAATATCGCTTTCTCGCATGAGCAGCTGGCAATATTCATCGACTAAGTCAAGCGCACTGTACATTGTACATCCCACCATTTTGTTCTATATAACATCCTTCCTCTAAATTGGTGTCTGAGCCGGGATGGTGGCCGCATTATGCTTATTTTAAGCATGAACAATGCGCCACTTCCCATTGTGCTTTTTGACACAAAAGGTCGGTGGGTAATGGGAAGATTTGCTCTCACGTACCATTCATGCCGCGTGCTTTGCACGAAAGAAGTCGTCAATGACGTCACACTGTTCCTTCGGTAAAGGCCACTGCCGTGTAACGCAGAATTTAGTTCCAGGAATTAAGTCAATTTTATGACGCACACCTCGATCGGGAGGTAAGACGGACGGTGGGTCGTGACATACCACGTTCTGAAACTCATCTACCGAAGGATAAATAAATCAAGAGAATTATTAAGGATTGAAGTTCCACTACGGGTATCCAATGCCGTCTTTGTGTCCTCAAGGACAGACTCGTCCAATAACGAGGATGGGTTCAATGGAATATCAGGCCGAATGACCACTAACTCGGATAATTTTCCTGCCTGTAACGCTTGGCTAAATTTGCCGTCAGACATTTCGTCGAGTTCAAAGAGAGTATTCAAGGATGGAAGAGTCTCAAGATTAATATTGCCATCGATCTGGCCATCCAACCCATTGACAAGTGTTTATAGTGTATTATTACTATTATCACTTCGTGACTATTTAGACGTTTAGCGCCTAACACTTGCCACCCTGCGCTGGGATTGTTTTCCCAAAGAAACCTTACGCCTCTTAGAGGCCGGGAAAGTAGGGTCTTCGTGGTTGCTATTCATCTTAGCACGCTCTATACGAGAGCTCATGTTTTAAACGATATCTGGTGAACACTTCAATTAGTGGATTCACACGTACCACTTCACGTACAGCATCCGGTCCTAGCCCTAAACACTCTGGCTTCTCGCCATCAATGTCATTACCGACATTCAGTGAGGTGCCACCTCGACCGCCCTCAATCGGTGGAATTTCTCGTGCCACTTCACTCACATCATAGGAATTGCAATTTCGAAGACTCGGTCCTAGACCAGCAATGTCTGCAGCATGCAGTGACTCAGTATCACAACGAGTATCACTCAACGGAGTATAACTCCCTTAACATATGGTGAAAGATCTCCGCTGAATATTAATGTCATTAACATTGGAGTTAACTAACCCTGACATACCAATGTCCAGCACATTGACATCTTTTGTTAATGATTCGCTCCAAAAGCGCTTTTGTTGCCTAGCAAAGGCGGGTTCATAACTCTCCAATGCTTCCCTAGGAACATTGCGCATGGCGCCTAAGGTCTGAGACCTCCAATCAATCCATGGCTCATGGCGTTCAAGCCAAGCCATACTCAGGATGAGATCATATCTCGAATTTAAATCAAGGACAAGTCAGCGTTCAATGCTTTAAAGGTCCAAAAACTTCACACCTAAGTTCACCGGAACTTTAGGGCCCGTGACGCGACTACCAGTCGCTAAACAAACGGTGATTGAATCAACCTCATGCGCTTTAAGCGCTTCAGCGTAATGCTGACCTCCTTCAAGGGAACGACGTCGAGCATAATTGCATGATGCTTCGGAGTCGATTAAGATCGACCAATGCTTCTCAAAGCCTTTAACCTTCGCCTCGGCGACTAACAATCCAGGCTTGTATCCACGCTCTGTGCTGGTGGGCACAGAGCTCGGTGGGGCTAAACCCTGTTATACTCTACCTCGTAGAGAAGCGACACAACTCAGTTCTAACCCAATCGGGCGCCCCGCACCTACTGAATGTCGACCTTTCCCCGTGCCATACCAGGTTTCTGGTTGTGGCTGGGGTTTCGACCCATAGTAGTCGGTTGTTGCTTACGCAAAGGGAAAGTGGGACGCAAGTGTTTAGTGCTTCCGCACATATAACAGCGTTTCACTTCCTGTCGTTGCTCTGCAACATGAAGCTCCGCTTCACCTACATCTTTAGCATGGATGAGATCCATCGGTTCTGGCTAACAGTAAGCCGAGGGGCTCGCAGAGGTTGCCCTCGCAAAGCTTGGGTTGTACCCATCCTAACCAAGTCTGGACGCCTTGAATTTGTGCTCATCATTTTGAGCGATGCTAACAGCTTCCTCAAAAGTAGAGGGATGCACCCGAATCACTTCGGTCCTGCCTACGCCATTACGAAGACTTTCCATGAAGACAGTAACATAGACTGTCTCAGGGAGAGGGTTGGACTGCATGGCAGCCATCAGAGTTCTCAACTTGGACATATTCCGTCAGCTCATTCTTACCCTGACGGGTAGACAAGAAGCGTGAGCGCACGCGATAGGCCTGGTTATGCGGCTCGAAAACTCGCTATAGGTCTAACTTGAGCTAATCCCATGTGGGAAACGCCAAGTCAACCGTCGTGCCACACGTCGGAGCCCACTCTCTAGCTCTTCCATCGAGCTTGGAGATAGCTAGCGAGACCCGCTGATGCTCCAGTGAGATAAGGCCAGAGCTCATGGCCATCTTAATCTCACGGATCCAGAATGTGAGGTTTTCCCTCTCCTTCCCGGAGTAATGTTTAACGTTCACCCTAAGGGGAAGAGGCTTAGCCTCTTCAGTTGGCATCGCCACGTAGCGTGTTGGCATGGCCGACGCTACTTGGTTTTGAACCTGCCCTAGAAGGGCCATTTCGTACTGCATGAAGGTCTCAACTCGTGCATTGAGCACATCGGGACCCTGCCCAGCTACTAACTCCACATACTCTGGGTCTATGGCCGCGGTCAGCTTATCAAGCGCGACCTTTTGGGCCTCAAATAGGGGTGTGGATTGCTCCATCCTAACAGAGAATCAGTCGTTACCGACTCAGGCGTAGATTGAATACAAATGCTACCAAGTGTAGCGGAGCTACACAGCTTCTTAAACCAGAGGAAGACTTAACGCTCAATGAGCAACTTTGGTTCTACGAGATCGACTCAAAGAGTCAACAGCTCCGAGAGCTAAGCTTTGGATCAAAGAACCCGACTCAAAGAGTCAACAAGCTCAGAGAGCTTACGGTCCCTGTTCCAGGGGGAACAAACGATTCAAAGAATCAAACGCACTGAGTGCACAAGGAGTAGCTGCCTTAACAAGGCGTTGCTACTTCCTTACGATCGCAAGACGCCTCAGAGAGGCACGTGTCTTTTGTTGATCAAAATGGGAACTGAATTTTATTTCTTCTTTTATCCCAAAAGAACACCGTAGAACAAAGTAAATAACCTACTCACTAATGTCCTAGATAAACCTCTCTAAAAAATCTCGTAATCAATGGCTGACAGACATCAGTCTTCAACAATTGATACTTGTGTTCTAATATTACTTTAAAGGGGATCCCATCCCTTGTGTGTACCACACCTATTGTCGACTACCAGTCGACGTGTAACCCCGTTACACAAGATGGGAGACGACAAAGGTGATACAAGACCCGTGTCGTATGTAAGAAGTCGCAACAAAAGCATAGAGCAACAGAAGCAATCGAGGCCAGATGAAGTCGACTAAGTGTGATTGACTATGAATTAACCTGATTGAAAGTCGAGGTGTAATGGTTCGGTCTACATGTGCCGCCGAGCTTGTAAGGGATTACTAATGGCGAAATCGTGAACACACGATTGCAAGAAGGCGCTACCCCGATGGTAAATAAGGTTACTGCTCGAAGTCGTTTAACGAAGCGTGGACCGGGAAAGCTTGTATATATATATATTGTGCAAGCACATTAACAAGCTGGTAAACTTTTTTACATATTAAGTTTGAAAGCCCCGCAATTTGTTAGAATAACTCTCTCTGACAGGCCACAAGGCCCTGCGGTTCACGTGCAACACCTGTTGATGGTAAGTCTAACCTTACCTGATTGGCTAATTATGTGACTGGGTAGCACATGGGTCGCAGAGAGACGGACGCCATGTGACAGGTTGACACATAGGATCGGAAGAGACGGAGACCGTGCGCAACTTGACATGGTCTAGCTGCAGTATCGTTTTGATTTTTGCATAACGTTTAGCTGACCAGTTAAGCAATTGAAACTAATATATATATTTTTTTACTTTCCACCACTTTTTCTCAAAAGCAACAACAACAACACTTACGTCTAACACAAGCAACACAAGGGCATGAGCTCTCATTTTCACAAAGTTGTCGAATGAAGAATCTACGATGCGCTTTGCCTTTGCTAATCAGCAGTGCCCAGACCTATGATTGGTGAAGAAATGCTCTAATGAAATTAAAACTGATACAAATGATCAAGATAATTTAAAAGTTAAAACGCTTATTTTTAGATAGCAAAGCGTTTCTTCATCACCGTGTGACCCTGTTGGTGGGACGATTTTGCACTGTATATTGTGGGATTAAGTCGATATAGATCTTGGCCATGTAAAGAATTACGCAGCGATCGTACTAGAGAATCTATGTATGAAATATATCGAGACGAAATGGGCAATGAAGTGAAATTTATACTCCGCAGACTTTCGCGGGTTCTCGTTTGGAATTTAAATTAATCCTTCAGTGATTGCATAGTCTCGAAATGATTTTATACCTCGATTTCTTTGGACCACTAGATGTATAGTCGGGCCTTGCACATATTGCTTCGTCCGATTGAATATGGATCTCTTTGCAGGATGCACCAAAAACGAAGAAAACAACATAGAAATGGGCTTGCAGGCAAACGCGGCCAAATTATCTTATTGTCAGTTTACCGCAGGTATTTTACTTGAAGAGAAGTCCGCGTTCATCTTGTTTGAGGTACACCAAGGAGTTTTGCTTAGAATATTCTTTGTGTTTTGTGTTGCTTGCTCATTTTCAATTTGATTGTTGCGTTGAAATACACACTTAGTTTCAGCTTACATCCAATATGATTAGATGACGATGTAGATTTGGATATTGAACGCCTTTATTGAGTCACTTTGATGGACGGGTGACTTGATAAGATCGTGGTGCTTCACGAAACTATCTTTTGACCATTTTGAGATTTCCCGGGACTCGGCCTAAGTCAGTCTATGTTGATCCATTATTTTGCAGTCAATATTGGATCATCGACTCTGTAAACGGCGAAGCATTTATCGTCTTTTCCAAGCATACATGTGCAAATAATGACACCCATCACAGCTGACCCATCAAAGCAGACAAAGAATTAAATCAAATGGTCTGCTCATGCTAGACCCCATTAGTCAAATTGAGGAGGTCACTTTATTAGACGAATCTTTACTCACTGATCTTAATTAGATGCAAAGCGTACGTCTACTTGTGAGAGGCGTTTAGTCATTTTCATGTGGCGTTAACTTTTATCATGCACTTGGCGCATGCATTCTGTCTGAGAAATCAGCAAAAAATGATCGCGTTTAAGCATGAGATGTTCCGATGGGGTTAGGATTATCGTCTCATTAGGCTTTTTATCACTTTTAATAGTCAGCGTCAACATATAAATATTTTTAGGCCACATATTCATTACGTACGTGTCAATATCTAGTTGTAACAATCGTGACACACCCCATTCTCACGACATATTTCATAATTGTGCACAAAATAATTATAGTTATATTGTTCATTGAGAAGTTACTGTCTGTGCGTTGCCATTTCTCTCATCCTGTGAAGTAGTTTTAGGCCACGGCTTAAATGCCTATGCCGTGTCAATATATATCAACACGTCGAGAAAGTTTACAATAATATCGAGTTCAAAAAAGCGATGGCGAAAATTGCGACCTTATACGCGACATCGATATGTCGACCATCAGAGGATGAAAGAAGGTATAATTTGGCACAATCACGGTATGTGTACACGTACTCTTGGTTGTATATTTAAAAACAGGTAGTACTTAGTATGGTTGTTGAGCCGTTTAATCATTTGTGTACATGTTTCGGAATTATTTAAGTAATGGGTAAATCCAAACATTATAATACTAACGGGATACATTTCCGCAAAATTATTGTCTAGACATTATTTAACGTTTTTATTGTTAGCAAACACTTTTTTGTAAGGTAACTTATGTGAAGAAGCATTTATATTTCGAATCAATTTTATTCTTGCTTAACATATTAAGCCACTATTTCATAATGCTCCAACTTCGAAAATATAAAATTGTACAAATGAATAATTGTTGACGCGATGTGTTGTTTTATAAAGATTGTTGACTCAAGATACCGTAGTTCTCGATAGTATTTGACTCGTTTGGGATTGGTCCTTTCTACGAATAATTGGATCTTTAGGCTATACTGTCTTCTCTGGCAAAGAGATGTGGTGGATCCGCTACACTTAGTATCACTTGTAGAGATTCAATTCTTGACTTTGTAGAGACTGGTATTTTTTAAGGATATAAATGTTACATCTCCTCTCTGAGGCCCAAACGTCGAGCTAATTAGTCTAACCGAATCCATGATCCCATTTACAGTACCTTTTTGACCCGCAAAGCCCGGACGTGTTGGATGCACGTCTAGACAGTTTAAAACCATGTAATTAGTATATTTAATGGCAATCTTACGATCCGTTTATGTAGTCGATCACAATAAATTTAAGTCTGGACCAGTACCCAAAGAAAAGGATAAGCTTTGCCCCTCAAACTAAGCGTCAAACTTTACTCTAGAAGGGGTTAATAAATCTCATTTCCGTAAAGACGAAAATAGATGTAGGCATGACATCTAGCATCGTTTGTGTGAACCATGAATGTATATTGCTTATGTTTCTCAGATCAAAAAAAGTGCGAAACGTTAAGACACATTTTTGCGGAATATTTGTTGGCGCTGCACCTTCGACATAGTTAACGCTGCAATTGCAGCTTACTCGCGCATTTATGCCGCCAAATAGGCATACCGTAAATTTCACGCTTCTTGTCTACCCATCAAGGTAGAACGACTTTATCGGACGATTTTCATATGTTAAAGCGATCATGGCGGCAATGTAGACTGAGAATGTCTTTAAATATTGGTAATGTGACCGTGTTCATCGAAGATTAAGATACTAAGACTACCACCGTTCTTCTCAGCTTAAAACTCTTCTCGTATAGCTAAAGGGTTTGAGATGCCTTGGCGTGTAGTCCTTTGCCATATATGAGGGTGAAGACCACTAAGTCTTCAATTAAGACTAGATGACTAATTTTATCTAACGCATGAAAATGTCTAGAATAAATTGATCAGAAATACCGGATGTTTAAGACCTTAGGCTCGAAGCGCAACGTTTTTAGTTCAGATGAGAAAGCCATGAACCTCTCCGCAACAAAGCCTTAGCGCTAATGGCGCAATCCACTGACCAAATAGATAAACGTGTAGGTCACTAGATTTTACATTCAAATTTCAAATGAAGATGAAAAAGACATAGGCTTTGTGTAAAGCTCAGTGAAGAATAGTAACCTGGATTGTACTAAGGTTGGACAGCCTAATTGTGCATGTATACAGCAAATTGTATTAAACAGTGAGAATTGGGGCCAATATAGTCTTGACCGAGCACAAATTATGTGCGTGGCGTGGCTTGTATATATACACTAACTGCTAATCGCTGCGATGGCGACTTATTCGATGTCGATAAAACTGTGTATGTTTATACATGCAGTGTTCTAAATATACTGACATCTCGACAACTCCCTTTTTCCTTCTTCTTGAAGGTCCATTGTCTCATTGTAAAATTGGACAAGTAGTAAATTGACGGTTTAATTTTGCAACATATTGTTGTTATCCTAGAGTGTTAGTAGCAGTGCCCGATATGCACTTATTTACGGAATGTCCATGCTAATAGTAGCATGGTTCTCAATAATATTTTAATCTATATCTGCGTTTTTGAGCTTGAAATATGTCAAATGTTTAGCAATTTAGGCTTCGAAGTCAGTTGACCTTGTATTCAAGTGATAACTTGTCTTTATATCGATCTTTTTTCAACGTCTAATGTGATTGTCAGTCTTATGTTTGCATAGTATAAAAGTAGTGCAATTAGTGAATCTACGATCATAAGAGGCTCTATAGATCCGTATATATACATTCTATCTTGTTATTCTAAATACTTTGTGTGTTTCGCAATTGGCCATCCGTTTAACTTTACTATTAAGGTGTTCTTCGTAATATTGACTGTGTCCCTGAAACCAAACATTGCTTCTCACGGCATCACCTTCAATAAAAACATTGTGAATGCATTGAATATTTGGCATGTGCAGAACGTGCGGCAAAAAAAGTTCAGGTAAGAGTAAATCCCCCATTTTACGCCTTTATTTGTTGTAGATCTTCAAGTGACCACTGGCGCAATTTAAATGCATACAATCAGCTTAGTACACCCGCTATGCAGACTTATACATATAATCATAGAAATCCTTGCTTTATCATTTTTTATTGAATAAAAATTTCACTCGACTTGGTCGATACTCTGTACCAATCAACATGTGTATCAACGATATGTAATGATCGTGGCGAGCTATCCGAGAAGTATATTCTGTAAGTAGCCAATGACTCCGTGAGTGTTGTCTAATATATCGATTATGTATTATTCGGACTCGTGACGCAATTGCTTATACATAATAGTAGATCCGCAGAAGCGTAACTTGGAAATTTCTTGTCCATGTTGGTGCACCTAAAATTGGGTTGATGTAGACATGTATACAGCTAATTTACGATCTGTGTGAGTAGATGCGCACATATTAACTTCGAGGCTGAGTATTTTGCAAAGAGACAATTTGGTAAGCGATGTCTAGTAGCAAATTCCACTTTGATTAAAGCCATCTTTGACTTATCTTTGCCAATAGTTCGAATAGCATTTGTACATAGCTCGTCCATGCCGATAATCGACACGAGTGTGGTGAAGTGGTTTTTAAGAATTGTGTGATGAGACCCCAGACCACTCAATGAGCCGAACTTCCGACTTACATAAAGGGTACCCCGACGCCGCGTTTGGACCTTGACTCACCTTGTGTACCCGTAGACTAAGGGTTTGCACTCTATAGAAGACAGAATTGGGATTTGAAGTTTGGTATTGATAGAGACAGATTCGTAGGACCCGAGTTAGCATGCTTCACTCGGTCGCCGCTTGATCGAATTAGTCGGGTGTGGACTTATAACCATATTCTACATGAAGATTTTCGTCTTTGGCCTTGTAAATGTAGTAACAGGGGTATGAAATACGCGGTCCTTTCTTGTCTCCTTGAAGACTGAATCAGGTGATCGCGTCCACTAGTGGATATGGGGGTAGGCTACTCGACGACCTCACAGGCCAAATAATTCCTGGGGCTCTACTGTACTTGGAATTGCTACGTAACTGTCTTTGACGGATGAGAGACAAATAACATCCCGTTTTCGGAATCGACGTACAGACCTAGCGGATCTTTGGGAGCGCCACTTAATAAACCCACAGGCCAAACAATATATGGAGTTCTTGTTGCACTGAAAGCTTTTTCGCGCAACTGTCTTCAACCCAAGGGGGGGCAAAGTACATCCTGTCCCCGGAATAGTCGTGTATACCAAGTTAAAGTTCCTTTTAAGACGAAGCAGACGTTCTGAATAGATCGCAAATATAGTAGTATTGAAAAATTTATATCCATAAAATCCGTTATTGTATCCTTACCTCGTGCCCTAATTTCTGATTTGACTGGACAGAAGTAGCTTAAACTTCAGAGCCACGACGTCCTTCTGAGGGACCAAGATCCACCTATAGGAGCTTGAGGCCCGCCTTAAGGGTCCCGAGGTCCATATCAAGGGACTTGTGATCCACCTTGAGTGACCTAACCTTCAAATTAGGTCCCGTGGTCTACTTTGGTTAGTACCTTTAACCGGTACGCTAGCGATCATTTCTTATCAGTGGGCTCTGCCGGTCTTCTCCACCAAATAAATTGTCGCCTTCGTGGCCCCTTTCTTCTTGTCACTCTTTCTTTGAGAAGAGAAGTGTCATTCCTTCGGTGCGCTGGCCTCCGTGTCCATCAATTACGAAAAGCACTTTGCCAAAGGTATAATACAATTTTCGCAGCCATGGCTCAAATTCCATTAACATCTTAAGTGGATACTTCGATCGGTGCTAAACTTACACAAAGATTTACAAGTGCGAATGATTACACAACATCCTCATTCAAAGTCGAATTTTACACGTACAGATCCTGAGCGTATATTTAGTCTCTTCTGGGACGCGTATGACGTTTATAATTGCTGTGCTCTTTTTAACTGGACACATTAGGATATGATCGATAATAACGTATAATATCACCACCTCAAAGTAAAAAAATGGAGTTATTACTATTTGAAAATGTTCGACTTGCCATCACGTTTGCTCTGGTGAAAATATAGGTTGCAAGCCATTTGTCATTCGTACCGTTCTCTACTACGCACTGCATCACACTTACAATAAAAATGAAATAAAAGACGTCCTTACTTTTTTTCCTTGTCACACTTTTGTGTTGTGATATTAAAGCCGGGTAAGAACTGCTGTTGACGATGCAATGCATGTCGATCCCATCTTTAGGATTGCTATCGTAACGACGCCGTTGTCTTCCATTACGAATTAAATATGGGCTGAGAATACCTTTGATGATCAATATACAGCTTTGTGACATTATCTTATACATATGTTGGTTTAGGCGAAGACATTAAATTGTCGGCTCTTTTACGTGCGTGACTGTATCGATAATCAAACGATTACACCCTGATGTACCACTGAGCGAAAATTAAGAAAATATCTCGTATAAAAGCTCTCATGTAATAAAAGGGTTCTGTTGCCCGGCACTCGGTAATGTGCTATGGTAATTATTGCGATTGTATAAGACATTAACTCAATTATTTTTAAAGCGTAACTGAATCTTGAATTTTACAAATGGATTATCACATTTTGACGTTCGCGTGAAACGTGTCACCAATAAAGCGTTTAGTGCACGAGGCTGTGGTAAAGTGATCACGAGATTTAATTGTTGCGTTGGGCGTGAGAGCCAACAGATTGCAGGCGTCAGCTAATTTTGAGAGGATATTTATAAAAGGATTATTAGCTCGGACGGGTAGAGCACGGTTATGTACTGAAACGTACTAGATCCCGAAGTCGTGTATGAAAAGGGTATGAAATGTGGGAATGTTATAATGGTTACGCATGCTTAAGCCGAATCTTACCAGATATCTCGGTCTCGATCCGGTCTCTCGATCTCGATCCGATCCGAGCTCTTAATCTCGATCCGATCTCTCGATCTTGACCTGTTGGATACGAGTCGGGTGCGGGTCATGCCATAGATGTAGAGAGAACAGACTTGGGGTAAACCACATAAGTACAAGGGGGAAATCTCTATCAGGGAGACGCGTGGCTTAGACATTCGTAATAGAGGTAGGCCTTGTGATGTGTTAGTAGCTCTGGGTTCGATTGGGTAACATTAACAGAATAAATGTGGATCGAAGTACACGTGTCCCTTTCTATTCCGGGTTGGATCATTGGCCATCTGAAGTCAAAAAGCTGCATACTATAATCAAGTAATATCCCTGGATTGTTTAGCCAGTGGTCGAAGACTCTCAACATAACTCTCAAGTGCAGTTGGACGCAGCAAACACGTAAATGCAAAAGGTACAAGAACGCGTGACGTCTCAAGTGGTCAGAAGGCTCGCACATCAATTATATACATTGGATGAGGCGATCTCATAGATATCAAGATGGCGCATATCAAGAACCTCACAAGTACACCCGCTATTGTGTGAAGGATTCCACGCGACAGAACCAATCCCAACCACGGTTGAGCTTGGTCTCGACTCGAGTCGACCTGTAAAAGTGCAACCCGCCCCACCAAAAGCAAGTAAGATTTGCGAAGCGTACAACATGAAATCGGAGTGCCCCCTCCGGTTTTCAGTCGTCCAGGCGCCAGTGGAGAGTTGGGATCGACTACCTAAACCGCTTACACCTGTTCACCACAAGGCCGCGCGTCTTGCAACCTACCTGAACAACGGTGCTGGGATTCAATTATCAAATGCGTTTTGATTGTATGCTGAAACAATCGAATAGAACGCGGTAATGATTAGTTTGCTAATCATACCCGTCACATATTCTCTCTACGGACTATGTGAGATTTTATCGACGGTCAAGGTGCTTCTTAGCCTTTTTTGAACGAGTGCTTCGTCAGCACAATTTGCTGTGGCATAATCTTTAACTACAATAATCGATTCATAAGGACGCCTTGAGTGTGCATTTTTACAGTGCTAAGCACCTAACGGAGCATGCACACAACGGGTAATCCACCGGCCGATGATCAAACCGATCAGTTATGGAGGCATTATTAAATTGTTTAACGCAATATATGTGCTTAAAATTATTGAGTTCGCCGCGCCATGATCCATTTTGTTGACATTGCGATGAATTAATCCGTACATGCCTCTACTCTTTTTACTCCGTTCTATGTTTTGCCTCACGCATACCCGCGTTCCGTTGAAGCCATCACCAAGTATGTATGTGTTCGGATGGTGGGGATGGCCCATCGGCTTGATTATGAAATCTCTATATTCAATTATATCAAGAAATCTATTAATTTGAATGTGAATGAAGTGCCATAAGACATGTGCGTCATTTAAATTTTTTCGAGCCAATACATAAAAACGAGGAAGCAGATACTAAACGCAAAATTTATAGTAAAGGTATGAGGTCGAAGGCCAAGTATAATGAATCCATGAGAATTTCTTTACATGTTTATTGGTCTCCCATATTACGAAAGGTTTGGGTCCACGCCTGAGAAAACTTCTTGTGGGAGCGGCCATTATGACCTCGCTTACATGCTTATCCTTTGCGCAAATTGTCTACACCCACCACGATCAAGTAAAATAAGTTATGACGGACGGAACCATAACTTTAATAAAGCTTAAGACGCTTGCGGGTCCAGAAGTGTCTGTGCCATAATTAATACTTGCTCAATAAGAATTTTTAACGCCTCAATCGAATTGGACCTTTCTTAAAGACGCGTACACAAAAGTATACCGATAGTTAGTGCTCTATTAGCCGATGCAGCTCGTCAGATACATCGTCAACCCATTTAAATAGAACGAAATGCGATGCCTTTGAGGATCCAAAATTCGCCTGTACTGCTTGATGAGATAGGGACCTGCTAGTTCCATGTCGATAAATATATAAAGCGACGCCCACTTATATCACAACACGAAAACTTGTTATAGGGTTGTGGGTATTCGCAGTCTGAGCGCTCGTGGTGATTTAGGAATTTGTTCAGGGACAACTGCCGTTTATTCCATTAGTATTTTAAGCGCTCCGTGCATATACCACATACTATCTACAACATATTTACTCGTGGATGGAGATGTAAATGAATAAATGGGTATTTTATTATTAAAATTGTGGGTGTTGCAGTCGGATAACTCGGGCTACTAGCGGTTGTTGTGGATGTACACAGTAAAGGAGGTACATCAAAAACAAACGTTATTTACAGTTAACTATGCGAAGCCAGAGAGAAGTTTGGGTTTGAACCGAACATCGGCAAATTCGATTTCTTATCTATGAGCTATCATGATGTGCAGTTGGCGAACATGCTCTTATCATTAAATACACCATGATTTGTTGTCGACATCCGATTCCTGTGTATGGGATGATGGGACGAGTCGTCATGAATTTAGTGATACACCGTGAAATTTAAAATCAAGCGCGGATAAGTATTTATACATAGAAACAATCTGCAATGTGAGATTTCGCTCGCGCGGATATTGGCGTACAGATATATCGCTTGGCATCGTTACCTAGTACTTGGTAAAGCTTTATACCAATGATATCCGGTGACTCGTCGACGTCTATCATCAATGCTAGGCGACGAAAAGATACTTGCCAGGAAAAAATGACCCTTGACCAATAGCGAGTCCTATCGTCTTAAAAATCACGAAGCTGTTACTCATCATTTTAATTTGCAATAATTCTCGGTCTACAGCCTTATGATTGTTAATAGCGCTGTGTGCTAGTGTGCTATATTTTGTTCGGGAACTGATCTGGAGCTCAATCGTGCTGACTATCCGGCACTAATTTGCTTAAAGATCCACCATTCCCCTGTTCAATCGTATTGGTCATTAAAGACTACCATTTTAACCCGAGAATGCATCGCAATTACCATAAGTAGTCGCCGATGGAGAAATACTAGCATTTAATGTGTAGCAACAATGAGGTCATCCACTGCTAAAGTTTGGTAGCAGGATAGAGTCCTATAACTTGATCCGTGGTATTATCAGTACATTGTGGATAGAATGCAAGGATATTACATTGCGGGTATAGCCATAACACGGATTTGTGTAACATAGGACAAATTACCTATTGAAATTGTGTGGCACAAAGTACGACGATGAAGGCATACAAGCCACTTGAAACTTACTTATCCGAGTTTTATAAAGTAAAGAGTTACACTGACAATCAAGTACCTAGACAAGATCTCATCATCGTACTTTAAGACAATATTAGGTTGATTCATGACCGAAACAAGACGCTTGCTATGATAAGGATATCAATTGCTTGAGTAATAAAAGTATGTTTTGTGGCATAGTAAATTTGTTGTCCTTCCAGTGTTTTAAGTTTAAATTCATTCATTATCGAGCTAGCAACTTTGTTGAGTCGTGTTGTATGATCAGTACTAATATGGCCTATATGTCTACAGTCCTTCTCTGCCAAGGGGCGGAGGTACCTTTGCTTCTAAAGATAGGCTTCGTCTATAGCTATATCGTCCATGTGTGCATCCACACGTAAAACGGCATATATATATACAGGTGAGCTGAACCCGCAGTAGACGATCATTTCGATGTCGATTGACTTGTAAAAGAACAACTAACTGCTGCAGATTGCCGGGGAGTGTTTCTTTAAATCATTTTTAGCCCACTGCATAGGCTTGTAACAATTTCGATGGAACATACTTAAGTGGGCAGACCTGATTAATTTGTGCCATCCATTCCTATATGTGATCCAAAAGGTATCTTTTAATATAAAAACGCACAGATGCGATTAAAAGGTGACGAAGGGTAATGGGACGGAATGACCCCATTTGATTGCATAGAATATCTAAAAAATATTGTGAATTTTATCTTTGCAGATAAGGACTAATTTTACCACGAACGATAATATGTGATGCTTTCCATATCTGCTACTCGATAGTTAATTACTATCATATCATATAGAGACAGTCATTATAACGTACGCGCGCGGTGGCTACCTATCATATAAAACACCTTGTGCTTGTATTACATATAGATTAAATAGAACGAGTATATATCTTATTCCCCACTCAACCTTATAATATAGAGTGCTTCATTCACCTATAACATTCATCGTTGCACAAGTCTATTCATTTACTCTGAATGTACGTTTGCGTGAAGAATCAAGTCACCTGCTAGCCATGATCATTATAAGTAAGCTTGAACTGAACAGATCAGGGGACGCCTAAGCCCACATAAGAACGCAGGTTAGATCTATCTCATGCAATACATAAACCTTATACATATTTTAACATCATGATCACCGTACACAACGGTGAGCAACAACCACCACATTACAAGCATACCCAGACTACAATGGTTGGTGTATACACGACGGTTTTACTCGTAAATGAAGACTTTTAACATTTTAAATTTTTGGATCACAAATGCGTCGTAAAAGTGTTCATAAGCTACATATTTTAAATTCTCAATGCTTGTTATTCTTAGAGAACAGATACTTTAGTTGTAACGAGTTCAGGCCGTGAAACATTTCGCGTGAACATGGTTTGTTCAGCATATGCCGTCCGCTACCAATGATGAAGTAGTTGACGGTAATTCACCTCTTTGTTTGCGATTGAAACTGAAGTAATGAAGCCACGGTAAAGTCGTCTTCACATATAAGCATCCTTTTGGGACGCGGCTAGGCCTGCATTATGCTGACGCGATGAGTTCGGTTTTCATATGACTCTCTTCTACGTATTGGGATCATCGCTAATTACAGGTTATGCTCTTGCTACTGCCACAGCTATATATTCAGCTCAGCAGTATCCTTTCATTCGGCTATAAGGGATTGCTATCGATATTGAATTCCAAGGGCTAGCTATATATACCTGCGAGACGTCACACTGCACTGATATGAATGAAGCATGGAGAAGACACGCGTTACAATAGCTCGACGCTACCTTTTATTAATTTTTGAATATCTGCCTATGAAGAATTTGTCGCGGCCTGGTGAAGATGAAGTTTCTGGACGTCAAAAAGTCGTTTAAGCTCGAATGCTCTATGGAGGCATTTTGACAAGATGTATGCAATTCGAACCTTTGCAATATGCGCGTAATGCCACTCGCATTTCGCGGCTTCGTAGTTGTGATAGCGATTCGATAAAGTCATTACAAGTAAGGAGTTATATTGACGTGACAAGACTGTGCAACACGAATGATAGGCAGAAAAGCGAGCGTCCGACCACGAGGTACGGTTGCATAAGAATGATATATGCGCATTGTCGTCCGGGTATCAGATATAGCAGCTGCATATCAGCAGCTACAGCGCAACTTTTTCACACAAGCCATTTGCTCCCGCGACCAATTTTTCTATGCTGAATACGAAGCTTTGACACAGCTTTGAGGGACAGAAATCATCCAGACTTGTTGGGTGGGTACCCAACAAGTCTGGAAGGTTTCTGTCCACCTCGACGCAAATATGACAATTCAGCAGCTCGGATTGGGAATATCTGGTCTGGCGCTGTCTGACGCCATCTGGCCACTTCTCGCCATGGGCTTTTCGCGATGGGCAGAACATTCTGCATTTATAAATGGCTCATCATAGTTGATGGTGCACACAGAGGATTAATCATTATTCATTCCACACTCCACTGTCAATAAGGCCTTATCTCATCCGCCTCTTTCAGCGATCAATTATGAGGTTCTCGTACCTTCCTGTGGTCCTCATCAGCGCTGTCCTACTCGACAGTGCTGGTGTCGCCTCAAGCCTCGGCGGATCAAAGGCCGTGTCATTCAATGCGCAACACGCACACAAGAAGGTCAAACTAGCACTGAGATTGCACGCTACCGAGGGGTTTGGTCAAGACGAAAGAATGGCAAGGGTTTACCCCTTCAAAAATGCACCAGTTGGCGACGTCAGTGATGGACCAGGAATTCTACGTTATGTCATCAACGTGTTGAGAAGATGGCCGGGCAGGCCTCCGCGCGATGGCTACGACTCCGTCGTTGATAATTTGGCCGACATTAAAGGCCTGATGCGTCGGATCAATTCGTATCACGACGACAGGTTCACGGGGCTATGGGACGATGTATCACGGTATCGATCGTCGATGTTGTCGGCAACGCCGCTAACTGACAGCGACCTGTCTCTGGAACTAAACGAGATGGCAACCATCAGAGCGATACTTACAATCGAATTGTCGCAGCGTTTTGTAGCGACAAAGGACATGGCGAAGAGGGTCGAATGGCAGTTGTTCAGGAAATTTGACGATCACGATTTAACCAAGGATTTGCTCGTCGAGTTGATACCCCCATTGCGTAGGAACGGTTATAATGTAGGGGTCCACTACATTCAGAATTTTGCTGACAAGTTTGAGGAGTGGCAACGAGTGCACCATCCACGAGTGTAACGCACTGACAGGTGATGTATAATGCATTAGCCTGCTTCGATGTAGGTCACGTATCATCCTTACTTTCACTTCGTCGGATCATGATGTGTAGTGTTCTTCCTTCTTTGTCTTCTCTTTATCCTCGTAGCTTATCGACGATGGTCTCAAATGGTCAGACAGGCTTTATATAATCATGCACTGCAACGTTAATGCTAGATCGCTGTAACTTCTTGTAGTTGATCAGGAAAGCTGTCGTTTCCTACATACTGCACATAAAGCGATTGACGTTTATAGAGCATTCTTTTGCATAATGATAGCTTTCTGAAATTGACACGTGAAGGCCTACACTTATAGCACTGTGCGCAAGCGCTTTACAAAGTGTTTCTATAAAAAGTCTGAAGTGCAGATTGTAAAGGATCACGAGTGACGACGTGATGGGCATGTCTGGAAAGGGCAACTTGCAAGGAATGTGGTATTTGAATGATCTGAATTGAGCGATTGATTTATGAGGTGATTTATTTATTCATTTAAGTAGTAGTTTAACTCTTAATACTACTTTCCGTTTTGCAGCACAGAGAAGTAGTTAGCTTTCGTTATAGGTTATGAGCCCAATTTCGTCGGGTCCCAATGACATCCTCACGGACGACAATTACTTCATGTGGGAATTTATTGCACGCATGGCACTTGCGCGCAAGGATCTTTTGGATCACGTTTTCGTTAGGCCAGAGCCAGCAGTGCTGCGGAAAACTGTCGGATGGAAAGTCGCCGATATGAAGGCTCTGGCTGTGCTGGTGAAAATTCTCTCTCCAACCTATCAATGTATGGTTCGGGAATGTGAGTCCGCTATTAAGGCTCGGGAGGTATTGAAGACGTTCTTTGCGAAAAAGAATATTCACAATCGAGTGCAACTTCGGAAGGAACTTCATGAGTTTGTGATGGAGACTGGTACGAGTCTTAAAGATCATCTACTGAAGTTTGATGAGCTGTGTCTAAAGGTCGGGGCTGTCGGTGACAACATTGATGATGATGAGAGGTTGGTTTTACGATTGAAAAGCTTATCATCTGACTATGATAATATGGCGCGCATGATTGAGGCACACAGCAACGTACCGCTGCTGGTCGCAAAAGAGATGATGAGTCGCCGTGAGTACGACACTCTTCAAAAGCGAGATAAGAAAGAAACCGTTTTAAGGCGCACGCTCAGCGCAATGTACCACGACGCTTTCAAGGTGGACAAGTACACCGTGGACAAGAAGAAGTTCGAGATCGCTACCAACTTTCTGGAAGAGGCAAGGCCAATGCGAGTTTTCGAGGGAAGTGCTTTGGATGTGGACGGCACGGGCACAAAAGATCACAGTGCCGTCGCGTGAAGCTATCGATACCTGGTGATGAATTTGTTTTCTCGGCATTCATTGAATAACCAATTTCGAATTCGACTTGGTTGCTGGATAGTGGGGCAAGTCGTCATATGGCTGATGACAAACGTGAATTCGTGGAGTACGAAGATTTGACTGCCTTAATCTACATCACTGTGGCGAATGGACAGCATTTAAAGGTACAAGGAACAGGCACAGTACAATTTCTACTCGAGAACGGTCGGAAAGTCAAGCTGACGGAGGTTTTACATGTGCCTGGACTGGACAAGAAGCTTGTGTCGGTAGCAGCGCTGACAGCCCGAGGCGTGCTTGTTCAGTTTAAGCGCGATCAAGCATTCCTGATGAGTGACAACGTAATTGTAGCAATTATTGAGCGAGTTGAAAAGCTGTTTGCGTGGAATGTGAAGCACCATATCACATTTGACGCACACAATGCTGATAGCAATGTCGCGATCAATGCCACTAGTGGACTATGGCATGCTCGTCTTGGTTTTGTGTCTTCGAACAAGGTCATGCAAGCGATGAAGTCTTGCGATGATATTACGGAAGTTGTTGCATCTGATGATGGTGTATTTGATGGATGTGCACGCGATAAAATGACAAACAGCCCGTTCAGTCATACTTCAGAAAGTGAAGCTCTGTACATACTCACATTTATCGACGATTATAGCCGATATGTCTACGTTTACTTGCTGGCAGCAAAGTCTCAAGTTTCTGGACGTTTTCAGACGTTTCGTGCTATGGTGTATACGTAAACGGATTGCAAGAATTAAGTGCACCGTAGTGACAATTGTGGGTAGTATGTGAATCATCGCTTCAACAAGTTCTGTTCTGATCGAGGGATCATCCACCAGACAAGCGTGCCGTACAACCCTCAACAAAACGGATTTTTCAGAGAGGATGAATCGAACTCTTGTCAAGATGGCCCGTTCGATGATGTACTACATAGAAATTGATCGTTCTTGGTGGGTTGAGGCGGTTATGGCGGCAGCTTACACCATCAATCGAATTCCGAACAATGCTCGACCTAACATATGTCCATTTAAAACGTTGTATGTATCGAAGCCAGACTTGAGCCATTTTTATGTCTTTGATTCAACCGGGTATTTACGAGTCGCGGATTGTAAGCGAACGAAATGGGGCAGCTAGGCAAATAAGTGCATCTTTCTTGGATATTCGGAAACGCCCAAGGCATACCGAGTGTGGGATCTGGTGAATGAACAATTGGTCATGACAAGGTCCGTTTGATTAGACGAGCGACCTCCTTAGCGGTACAAAGATGTTGTTGTTCTACGTGAGCCTAAATCTCACTGCAGGCACTATCATGATGAACGCGACAAATTAAATGTGAACGTATCTTATACGAAGGAGATTTAAGAGGTTGAAAATATGGACATTTGATGACATTGCTGACAATCAACAAAGTTGGGAATACATGGTCGTGGATGCGTCTGGAGATTTCATTCTGTCACACGCTTTAGCTGTTGTATCTTATTGCGAGGGAGTGCATGGACATGCATTCTATTGACATGAGCGATTCTATGATTGGTCGCACACCACACGAAACGGTCGCTGGATGTGGACATCATAACACACACATGGTCCAAAGGCTTCCAAATTAGTCGCAAGCTATTGTACTGTGTGAGAATCCTCGCTTCCAATATGGACGATTGGAGATTCACTCGGGGTATAACACAAGGTCTCAGTGTACGTCAACTCATCTACTCACTAATGACGGCTTTGACGATAAGAAGATTATTCTACCGCTTATGAATGATGGATCGCCGGTGGACAACGAACACGATGACCCGGACCCCAAACGTCAATGTGTTGGCGATTATATAATTTCGCTTTCTGCTACTGATGTACCGATGAATTTATGAGAGGCGCTGCGGTTAAACGACGCGGAACAGTGAAAAGCAGCAATTAAAGTAGAAATAAAATCTCATATGAAGAACCACACATTAGAAACCGTCTATCGTCTTCCAGGCGTCAAGGTCATAGGCCACAAGTAAATATTTGGGCACAAGTACGACGAAAAGGATGATACTGTTCGTTACAAAGCGCGTTTGGTTGCCCTCCGATATCTGCAAACGCATGATTTCGATTACTTCGACACATATTCACCTGTTGCGTGCTCAAACACGATTCATGCGTTCTTGTCGGGTTTTTTGCAGCATGCAATATGTTATTCGGCAATTTGATGTGGAAACGGCGTTTTTAAAGGTCGATTTGGACGAAGATGTCTACATAGAACCACCCCTTGGAATTAAGATTGCGCCTGGAATTGTGTGCAAACTACGACGCAGCTTGTATGGGTTAAAACAAACGGCTGCGGTTTGGCACAAGAAAATATGTTTTGTGTTTTCTGCCATGGCTTTCAAACAATGTCGTGGAGACACATGTCTTTATGTTCGACGCAATCATACAAACAATAAGTCAGCCACATACATAGTGTTGTACGTGGACAACCTTTTGATCGAATGCAAGTCAGATGCAGAGGTGAAAAAGATTTTCAACGATTTGTCAGAGCATTTTACTGTGAAGTCACTTGGAGCTGCGCAATTTATTTTAGGCATGGAGGTGAATTACTCTCAAGAACAGGGAGAATTGGTGCTAGAAAAGTCCCAATTTATCATGAAGTTGGTCTCGAAGTTTGAGCAGAGTGAAGATTACGCATTATTCAACCCTATGTGCGTAGGCCAAGACCTTACTCCGGATGATGCCCACCCAATGTTTAAGAACATCACTTCGTATCGTAAATTGGCCGGTTTTCTATTGTACATTGCGAATGCAACACGCCCGGACATTATCTACGCAATGTCAGTGTTATCGCAGTACTTGGACCAGCCACAACAGATTTACTGGCGTGCGGCTTTACGCGTTTTGCACTATCTCATGAGAACAAAATCGCACGAGATTGCGTAAAAGAAATCGGACGACGATAAGATGATGCTTTGGGCATGTTTGTGATGCGAATTGGGGAAATGATTCGAAGACTCGTCGATCTACGTATGGCGTGTTGATTTTACTCGGGGGTGCTGTTGTGGTGTACAAAAAAAACGCCAAACTTCGGTGGCTTTATCTTCTGCTGAAGCGGAATATGTGGCACTGGCGCTAGCAACACAAGAAGTCTTGTGGATCCGTTACTTGCTGAAGGAGATGGGTATCACGTGCAAGACAGCAACTACGGTGCACCTGGACAATAAGCCGGCGATAAGTATTGCAACGAACCAGGAATATGCACCAAGAGCTAAGCACATTGACCTTGGGGTGCATTTGTGCGAGACCACATCGAACAAGGTGAGCTCCAGCTCAATAATGTTCCGTCAGCTATGCAACTTGCTGATTACCTGACAAAGCCACTTGGTGCTCCACGATTGATGCGACTACGCGATGAAAGTGTAATTCGAGAGAGTGAAATTGAAGGGGAGTGTAGAGGATCACGAGTGACGACGTATGGGCATGTAGTGAAAAGGGCAACTTGCAAGGAAAGTGGTATTTGAATGATCTGAATTGAGCAATTGATTAATGAGGTGATTTATTAATTCATTTAAGTAGTAGTTTAACTCTTAATACTACTTTAAATTTGCAGCACAGAGAGGAAGTTGAGGGTTCGTTATACAAATAAGCTCGTCTATCATGTATTGTGTACGCCAGATGAGTGCATTAGCGCGGGAGGTCGCGTATCGTCGCACTGATCAAGCAATGCGCACGCTGGCCGATCGATGTAGGGCGACACGGAATTCAGGTTAAGAGAAGAGAGGAGACTAAATTAGAGGTGTCTTCACTCGATGCCAAGACATCAAAATGAAGACTACACATTTCACCGACGTTTTTCACGTTAGCGTGATGGCTGTATAAGCTTCCCAGATCTCTCCTCAATTTTCGTTGTGTCAGGTATCCAACGCAATACGCAGTATAAAGTAGACAAAGAAATATCTGTACTATATACTTAGTTGGCAAAACGGCTAATGTTACTTCCTCTCTCCATGCGTTGGTCAACATGCTCTTTTCCGCGTATTCGGCTTTGTTTCTTCCAGGTCGGATCAAGCTCTAGTATAGAGGCACATATATGAGATACATACGTTAGCTTGTTATCTCGTGCACGTTGCTACTTCCCGCCGTGCCTTAGATTGCACAAGCCCGCGATTCACACCTATTATTTACCAAATAGACGTCGATTACAATGATATTTAATCACAGTGATATTTATGACTCGACAAGTGACGGGAATTGCCCGTCGCGAAAAATTAACAGTTACATGTAAGCTTTAAATCATGTATCTTATCTTGGTGGTAATTTATCACGGTTAAATCTAATATTTGGCAGTACAAAGGATTTGCCTGAAGCGACTCCAAGGATTGGGACGTGTATCCTCTAATCCGAGTCTTTCTCAATTAGGATACTTTTTTAGCTGCCTATTTACTGAAATCAAATATCAAATAATTTACAAAGCTCACAACGACAAACAGGTGCGCGCAATCAGTGGCAGTCAAAACATCAAAACTAACATTTTTATAGAATACCATTTTCGCTGACAAAGACGATTGCATTTTGCAGCAATGAGGCTAATCATTTTAAAAAAAGAAAATACATCCTTTCGAAAAAAGTTAAAAATCACATGAACATGAGCAATATAAGAGGCATCGAACGGTCAGATAGATTGAATTACAAAGTATGAAGTTATGCCTTAGGCAACCACGAAGACGTATGCAGCACCAAAGAAACAAAACAATGCACCAATGACATATATTCGGCGACCAAATGTTTGTATTTTTATGCTCCCATGTTATCAGTCGGTCCTTCAAATGTATTTCATAGATTCGATGGAGCAAATTAAATGGATTGAGCATTTCATGCATATTCGTTGCCGGTTCTATCTTGGCCACGACTAAGGGGACACCCCACTTTTGCTAGGGGCACATCGGCCCGCTTAAAATGATGATGAAAAGGACTTTACATATTATATTGCAGAATAATGTACGTATACAGTCGAGTTCCGTTTAACAAAACTCCACTAAACTAAACCGCTGTGATTGAATGGTTAAGGCTGTGGAGGTTAAGGAGATGAATTTTATCTACTTCAATATAATAAGAAAATGTCTCTAATACCTGTCTTAGCGGGGTAATTTCTTCTGTGCCCCCTCATAAGCATACTATACAACAGAGAACACCGACTACTGACATGCACAAGCTAGACCACCAAGATGGCGTGCGAAGACCCGAGAGAGAGACAATCGTCGCTAAAACATCTTCAACCCCCACCCGCCGCTCTCTTTGGTACCAGCTTTCCTTCCAGGAACGAGATGGAGACGAAGTTAAACGATTTTGCGTCTACCCAAAGGTATGCCATCGTGGTCGCAAGATTAAAGAAAACGAGGCGGGCTTCAACAGGTCTACTATAAGTGAGATCGCGGTGGGACGTACAAGAACAGTCATTAACTAAGCGATGGTGAAAGGAAGAGACGGACATCCAGCAGGTTGATGGAATGCCCATTTAAAGGACGCGGCAATGCGAAAGCGGACGGAACTTGGACCTTCTGCATCACCACCGCCAACCACAACCACAATCCTTCGTTGCATCTGGCATGGCATTTAACGTATTTAGAGCTCTCGCACGAGCTGGTTGCAATTATCAAGGGACTGCTTTACGCAACAGAGCCTCAAAGAAGCATTCAAAATCAGTTGAAAGTGACTTGTGGCGTAAAGGTTCCCATGTAAAAGCTTTACAATACCATTCATCAGCTGACCAAAAAGAAGCTTAACGCCAAGAGTCCGGTCGAAGTGCTGGTCAAAGCTTTCGGGGATGGGGCCTATAAATTTGAGCTGGTCTTGGACGGTTGTGGATGTGTAACCCATTGCTTTTTTGCATCCCGGCAATAGTGGAGTTAATGAGAATCAATCACGACGTGTTAGGCTTGGATTTCTACCTACAAGACAAAAAATACCGTTCGCCTCTCCTGCACGTCGCCGGTTCCACTGCATTGCACGCCACATTCTCCGCGGCCTTCGTTGTCACGAAGAACGAATAATGAATAATCGTACAGGACTGCTGTTGGGTTCTTGTACAAATTTTCCACATCGATGCTCTGCCAAAAGTAATTGCAGTAGATCGAGAACTTGCCCTGATCTCGGCATTGCAGTATCAATTTCCTGAGGCCTAGATTGTGTTGTGTGTTTTATATTAATTGCGAAGAACATCACGCAGAATTGCAAGGGCCGTCTTGTCAGCAATTACGAACAGTTCATGAAAGACTGGGCAGCGGTAAAAGGTTTTTAATATGCAACTTTCACCAAACTTGTAATCCATCATGCTGATATACTTTTTAGATAGTGCATGCAGAAACAGAAGCTCTATTTAATGAGCTCTGGTTCAGGTTCCACACTCGCTACCATATGTACCAGGGTGCGCTTAGATACCTGGACGATACGTGGATATATCCTCATAAGAAAAGATTTGTTGCGGCATGGACCAACAACGTTACTCGTGTTAGGCATGCTGTTACTTCTAGTGAAAGCGTGACAGCCTGCTGATCCCGTATCTGGGCACGAGCATGCTTAATTTGTTACAACTCTTCGAGAGGATCAAGGTGTAGATTGAAGGTTTCCTGACAGATTACCGCGCAAAACGTGCGAGCCATCAAATGCGGACCCCTCTGTTTGCCTACCTTTTTCCGAAGACGGACATCTTTCAGAACGTCATAAAAAGCGTTTCAAATTTTGGTTTGAGCAAGTTCAACGAGAAGGCAAGTCAAACATGTGATGATGTTGGCAAAGTTTAACATCTCTTTATTTACCTTTGACCTGGTTGCAGCTGGAATTCGCACGCAGATCGGTTCAATCTGATGAAAATATATGCTCCCATGCGTTCACGACAGTCTGGAGTATGACATGCCATCACCGGCTCAGAAATTGGATCAGCGAGGATAAGCAATTAAGCTTGAACGACTTTATCCCCATTGGCACATTGTGGAACGTATTCCTCTTTGTCCTGATGCTTTTGAAAATCCCGAAGATAATTTGCCTGTTGTGATGGAACAATAAGTCAACAATTTGGCAAAGTTACCGGATCACCAACAGAAAGTAACTATTGATCATCTCCACCATCTGTTCCAGCTGTTGCCCTGTCCAATTAAGGAACCAGAAGCTGTGAGGACAAAGGGCCGCCCAAGCATCTCGACAAAAAGAAATTTGTCTGGATTTGAATACGTGAAACAATCGCAGAAGCAGAGGAAAGCGGAGAAATGTAGCGCATGTGGTGGCGTCGGTCACCGCAAAAGCTCGAAGAGCTGTCTAAATTATATTGCCTTTTACGTTTGCATTCGCAATTCATCAAAGTGAAGCGACGTCGTCAGCGACGAAATTGTTTGAGCTATGTTTTGATTCGGATTGATTATCGAGCTATATATGGCTTCATTATTCAGCACTACAACCACCTTCGTTTGCTCGATCAGAGAGTGCAGGTAACATTGACTTACAAGGCTCCACAACTTCCGACGAGACCAGAATCAAGGAGAAAAACAGTAAAAACTAATTTACCTTTGACACTATATTTTGGGTGATAGCCGTTCAAGCTAGAGCACGCCTAGTCATAATCATGTACCTCCACTCTAAGCATTGTTAGCCATATATCCTTTCTGTGCAACACATGCAAGTATCACACCCGGTATAGTACCTGGTCGCCATACCCTTTTAATCGCACAATGACCTTGTAAGTAACCGTTCTTAGCATCTTTGTACACGATTGATCTACCCGGGGTAGGACGATCAACGGTATGGATTGGTACTTATCTCGTCACAGACGTTAGCTGTAATTCCACAAATACTACACGCGGTACGTGCTTGTCCGTGCCCTGAGGAAGCTAAGCAGAAGCCCACTCGAGCTGCAACTCACCTCTAAACGGATGCGAAGATTCGTAAAGCCATGTTGATGTTAACAAAAAGAGTGGCAGAGTAGAAGAAGGAGGAGAAAATACGTTGGGGTGGTCGTCTGCTAAGTAAGGCCGAGGCAACCACGAGCAGAGGTATTTCCAATCAGCGTCCACTGCAGCTGAAAAAAAACGTCCGAGTTCAGTCACGAGATGTGGATGGTCACTATTGTGCTTATTGGCATCGCATTGGCTCTCAACAATAGTATTTGTGAAGTAGCGGAGACGCTGCAGAGGCGCACCTGTCATTTGACGTCATCCAAAACGCTAACATTCATGTGAAACATGGTGTATTGTTTGGCGTACCTTAAGAGATTGATTCGGTAGCCACATGTCAAGATTATGCATGTTGATAACATCTTCATAACGAAACGTGACTGTGAGCGCGTAGAAACTCGAATGTCGTTGCCACTGCCAATGGTTGGATCTTGGCATCGTACCTATGGATTGTATACCGTCTTCGAGACGGTAGAGACTTCAGCAGGCTTATCCCGTTTAAACACCGCGCCGGCCAAGATGGATTGATACGATCTCGCGCATGAGTGCAATAACTGTTTAAGATAAAGATATATCGAGCAGATTAGGTGACTACGTGTTTTCTTATTCTGCACCATAAATTGTAAAGTCCTCTTCATCATCATTTTAGGCGGGCGGGTGTGCCCGTAGCAAAAATGGGGTGTGCCCCTAGTCGTGGCCTTCTATCTTTTGTGTCAATTTAGCATGAACTCTTTTTAATAAGATTTTTGTAATGTTGGTGCCATATGCACCGGATTCCTCTTCGAAAATTCAGGCCATCATGAAGTATGAAGAAGTATCTACTGTGGCTTACGATATCTACATACCTGAAAGACGGTCGAGGTACGTCCCTTTAAGCAAACTGTGTCCCTTAATAGAATTGATCGAATATATCTGTACAGTATTTGCTGTGAGAATTTTAAAATAATCATGTAAATCACTATCGCCATCAGCAGATTTTTGTGGTGACAATAACCTTCATAAAACGTCGTGGACTTTGTTACCGTGCAATCAACCTGATAGGCCCGCTATCTTTATCTTGCCTACGTACTAACATACCAATCTGATTGTAAAAAGGCCTAATACAATAACGATTTACCCGTTTTTTTTAATAATCCACAAAAGGGTCTTCAGCTGTGGCCCTGATGGAATCTAAAGCTCGTGGCGGAGTATGAACGACAGCCCGCAGCATAAAGGCAATAATTGCTACGACTTTGTTTACACTAACTTTAATAACACCGTCAAACGATCGAGTTTCGGATCAGTAACAATAGGCTTCGCAAAATGCGTCTGGAGTAGTTGTATGTGCACTGGATAACTCATTTAGGAGCCTAGCAATCAAGTTGATAAACTTACTGTTGAATGTTGCCGGAGTAAATGCTTTGGTACATACTAGGTCGTTCGCTCATGAAAATTATACACATTTTGCCGGCAACTGCTGCCTTTGTGCTGCGTCGCTGCTCGATTCAGGGAGGTTTATCAGACTCGAATGTGTAGACGCTAGCGTTGTACCGTGAGAGAACGGACAACACTGGGTAATCGAGTGATGCGTTTCACATTGCTTCATCCGTTCGTATCTATTAACTGTTGAGCAGCCAGATGTCGCTATGATCCACATAGTCGTTATAGGTTTTGTTCTACGTCGCGTAGGTGCGTAGGTGACCAGGCCATTCAGTCTGACTTCCCACAGGCCAGTCGAGTTTACACTATCGTGCGACAAGGACAGACATATTGGACAGGTTCACAACGATGCACGTAACTAAATAGTGTCTATCCATTTACTTCCGCCACTTTCTTGATACCGACCGTAATAGTTTCGCCATATTCTTGATGGCGATCTTGAACGATCCATCGAGATATTCGCATACATTGTATACAACAAACCTCCAAATTTTATGCAGTCCAGCATTCATCGATACAGCTTTGGTGCTATGTTCATGCGGTGCAGCAGATTAACATTTCCAGCGAGTACACCTCAGCTTTTTATGATGTACTATTGAGAAGATGTTCCGGCACCTATGTTAACTGATATGATGTGTATTTGTCAGAAGACGCGTTCGGCCACCAGCATGATCATTGTGCTGCGCACAGCAGTTTAATGTTGCTTCAGCCCCAATTTAAGGGTCAAGCGTAGTACCCATCGGCTTCCATGCTTTTGCGAATGTAGTAACTCCGATCGCATCGGCTTCGCGAAGTGGCTTTTTGGTCGTATCGTGATGCTTGTGTCGATGGACAACTAGTAACAAATAGGGGCAGATGCGGTCATACGACTTTTTGTGGTGCCCAAATTACGCAGGATGTAGCGCTCTAATACACATTCGTGCTGTTCGTTCGCACCAAGAAGACGATGGATAGCGTGGACGATTCCCCATTGTTCACACTTTGAGTCCGTGCTCAGCACGTTTTTTGACATAACTCGGATCGACTCATCGATTCACTACCGCTGTATATTTCGCACATGTCATGCCACGACCAATAAAATCCAACAGACCAACGTCTTTGACTCGCGCACGTGTACGATGAACAAGACTATGTCAAGGCCGAGAACGCGACTCTCTAACACCGCGTTCGGGCAACTTGCGACGCCGCCATACCTTGTTTTGACACTCATCACTCGTTTTTCGGTGCACACCCTGTTTGACGTCCCACGTCGGCGGCCCGCGTCTTTTCGTCCACTCAGTGCTCGCCATTCGTCGTCCACGCCCTTCCACCCCTGGCGATCATTGGCATGAGGTCTCCCGCGGCGTCTCCTGCGTCGCCAACAGCCGCCGCCACCGCCGCCGCCGCCGCTGCGCTGCGCCAGATCCCCGTCGTATGTCCAGGCCACTCGCGGCCTCTGACGGAGCTGCACTACAGCCGCAGCGCGTCGACGCTGCTGCTCTCGGCATGCCACGACAAGCTGCCGATGCTGCGCCACGGCGAGTCCGGCGACTGGATCGGCACGTTCGAAGGCCACAAAGGCGCCGTGTGGAGCGCGAAATTGGACCACGAGGCGGCGTTTGCTGCGACGGGCAGCGCGGACTTTTCCGTCAAGATCTGGGACGCGCGCACCGGGGACGTCGTCACGACCCTCGAGCACAAGCACGTGGTCAAGAGCGTGGCGTTCACGCGCGACGATCGGCGGCTCGTGACTGCAGGCCACGAGAAGCTCGTGCGTGTGTTTGACGTCACGCAAGTCAAGGAGCAGCACAAGCAGTACAAGGCCGAGGGGGGCGTCGTCATTTTGCCGCCACCACTGCCGGTGGGGGAGATGCACACGAGGGAGCAGATTCGAAAAGTAGTGGTCTTGGGCAACGAGGTGGCGGTCACGGGGGAAGTCGACGGCACGGTGACTGTCTGGGACTTGGAGACGTTTACACCTAGACGACAGTTTACTGTCGACACAGGCGTGATGGATATGGAGGGTTCACGGGACGGCAAGGTGCTGACGGTGGCAGCTGGTAAACAGGTTGGTCTTGCTTTGATGCCGTGGTTATGTTCATTGTTGTCGTCTTGGGTTGTAGTGTGTGGTTGTTGCTACCATATTGTGTATTGCATCGAGATGTGCTGAGAGTTGTGCCTTTTTCGTGTCAATGTGGTAGGTCTATTTCTACAACGTCGACGATGACTTTGCACTTTTGCGATCGTTCGCCATGCCCATTTCGTTTGCAGAAGAAGGAGGGGCATCATTGCATCCAACCGAGAATAAGTTTGTTGCTGGTGGGTCCGACACGTGGGTGCGCGTGTTTGACTTTGAGTCGGGAGAACTGCTCGAGACGCTCAAGGGACATCATGGACCGGTAAGATGTTTGCGATACTCGCCATCGGGCGACTCGTTCGCGACGGGCTCGGAAGATGGTACAATTCGCATCTGGCAAAACGACTTTACGCTTGCGGCTTTGACGTCCATCGCGGACACGGCCGGTAGTCTGAGCTAAGAATGACGCCATTGGTGGCAGCATCGCGTCTGCCCGATTGCAATGGCGAAAGTGACATATAGAAGCAGTTGCCGGTTGCAGGACTCTATAATATGTTATCAACGACTGTAGCACAGTCCTGCGTTCTTCAGTTGCGCAATTTAAGCAAATTAACAGTGATCGGTCCGGGCTGCTCATAATCGGGCACTTCTACAAAAGAAATCGACGCATCTCCTGGTCCCTATGCAATTACTTGGGATTTGTTTCCGTTTTGCTTAGCAGTGTTTAGCAAAAGAAAACTCGAAACATTATATGATATGCATCAGCAGCTTCATCTATTATTTGGGGAAATTAAAAGGCCACGACTAGGGGCACACCCATCTTTTGCTAGGGGCACACCCCATTTTTGCTACGGGCACACCTGTCCTCCTAAAATGATAAAAAAACCTTCACATTTTATGATGCATTATAAGTAAAACGCATAGTCACTTCGCACTGCTCGATATGTCCCTCCCTCTCTTAATCAGTGAATGCGCTCATGCGCGAGATTTAATCAATCCATCCTGGCCAGGGCGCTAACCGAACGGCAATGCCTGCTGGGATCTCTACTATCTCGACGACGGTAAACAATCCAATGGTACGATGCCAAGATCTGACCATCGGCAGTGGCAACGACATCCTAGTTTTATCGTGCTCACAGTCACGAGTCGTTTGCATCACTATAATGTGTGACCTGTGACGACGGGCACCACGCAACAAAGTGCTGTCGTTTGCAAGAATAGACTATTGAGGCACAAGAGGTGACGTTTTGCACGCAACAGTCAGATTCGCGTGACGTCGGGAGATGTACATGAAGACGTATGTCAAAATGCATGGACTTGGCATATGTCTGCCGGATCAATCTCTCGTGGTAGGCCAAACAATCCATCATGTTCCACAGGACTTTCAGCGTTCTAAATGACGTCAAATGACCGTTGCGCCGCCGCAGCATCTTCATCACCTCCGCTACTCAACAAAACCAGGTTGGCCGAGACCCAATGCGATGCCAATGAGCACAACAGCGACTGTATACAGCGCGTAACTGAACTCGAACGTTGTTTCCAGCTGCAGCGGACGCTACTTGGAAATAGCTTTGCTCTCGGCTGCCTCGGTTTTACCCAGCAAACGGCCATCCTGGCGCATTTTCTCCTCCTTCTTCTGCTGAGCCACTTTTTCCAATCAGCACCGCCATGGATTTACGGGTAGTCGCATCCGTCTAGAGGTGCGTTACAGCTCGAGTGAGCTTCTTCTTAGCTTTCTCGGGGCACGGACAAACACGTACCGCGTGCAGTATTTGTGGAATTACAGCTAAGGTCTATAACGAGGTACGTACCTAAACATTAAATGGGAAGTCCGTATTATCATTTTAGGAGGGTGGGTGTGCCCCTAGTCGTGGCCAAATCAAATTAAAAAATGCCCCATTCAATCATAACAAATTAAAAAAATGCCTGAGATAATTGAAAAATAAAAAAATACCCCACGTCCTAGTAAACTCATGTTAATGTGGGTCACATAAAACCACGCGTCCTTAATCATTTTCTTTTATTATTTTACGGCCGTAACCAATCCCCGCCCTGTTTGGGAAGCCGCGGGGAGGGTTCTGCCGCGGGCGTGCTGCGCTTGCAGCCACCAGTTAAAGGCGCAGGCGCGAGATATGAGTATGTAAACGCGCCTTTGTATCATCGGTCGCGGCCGTAAATACAGTCAGTCGGTGCTAATATTTTTGATATTAATGTTATTTCTTTGCTGCTGTTGTTCTATTTGCTATTGTTGATGCTGTCGCTGCTACTGTGGATGCTGCTACTGCTGTTGCCGCTACTTATGCTGTTGTTGTCGATGATGCTACTGTTGCTGCTGCTGCTGTTGTTGTTGTAGGTGATGCGGTTGCTATTTATGATGTTATACTTGTGGGATTGCATTGCATTCCTGCTTATCAGTTTGATACTTAAAAACACATAATCATATCAATAGACGCCACTTAATCTATTCTTTCTGTTTAGCTGCAATGTCTGCATACTTCGTCGTATACAGGTCTGTTTCAAAAATGACACTTGCGATGATGCCTTAATCGTATTCGTCAGACTAGGACGTGGGGCATTCTTATTTCCAATTATCTGGGGCATTTTATAATTTTCGTGGTTAGATAAGGTAATTTTTTTATTTTCCCATCATTTAATCTTAAGTCGGTAATGCGACAGCCAAAGATACTGACTAACTGTACAAGTATTCATTCGCCAAAGCACAAACTCCCGAAAGAGTTGAACTCATCGATAGGTGTAGACGTTCGGTCAGTCAGTGCGTTTCTTTTTTGACGAGGCTAGGTCTGTAACTTTCAGAGGCTGTTGCGGTATGCAAACTTTCTTCGTTGTCATTTCCACCACTTTCCTTATCCACAATGGATATCTGTCGCTACGTAATGAGCCACTAATTACTCCAATGAACCGCACGCATAGTTGTAGTTGTGACAGATCGTACCCGTGAGGAGTCACAGCAAGATTTGATGGGTACTGAAGCTCAAGCGTATTCCGGTAGTGTCGTATATCTTCTGTAAGCGCAAAACGGTTCTTAGATTATTGTAGAGTTGACCAGCGAGATATCAATTCACTGATTTTTCGCTGTCGCCTTCGCGGGTGGTAAAGAATCCGAAAAAGAGCCAGCGCAGTTTCAAAGCATAGCTACATTGTCAAAGTATAGCTACATAACCATGTACATATCCTGAGAAACGACTTGAGATAGGATAATACGACAAATTATTGAAAGCAGTATGGAAGATAACACACCGGAGAGCTGACAGAACTTATCAGTTTTATTGTAGACAGCAGTAACTTGAGGGTTTCGGAGACATTGACCGGAAATGCCATCACGCTGCAAGACATTCGCATATGATGAAATACGATAGGAAATGTATCGATTCGATGAAGAGCTTCTGAAGGGAGATGACAAGCAATTGGAAGCCGTTCACAAGCTGTTGATAAACGCATTTGTAAAAATAAGAATTTATTGGATTTTGTTCCCAAAACTTGCAGATGACTGACTCGCTTCATTGCCTTCAAAGTTATAAGCGCCCCAACACTGCTACAACCTCAATCCCGCATCCGAGCTATCGTGATATCGGTCGTATGCTTGTTTACATATATGTGGTATTATTTATAAATACAGATTTGATGTAGTTGCGAAGCGCATTTGCCGCCATGTGCGACAAAAACTGTCCCAAGAAAAAAGAAAGGTACATAGCTAGATGCTCTTGATGAAATATTTCAGTTTACTACGGGTCATTGTAACTAGCCTGCGAAATTCAAAATATGGATGACAAGCACATAGCGCACGTATCGTATTTGGCTTATCAATCGTAATGAAAAACGATGCGAACGGGTCTGATGATGGTTTTGCCTATCTGGACAGGACTACTTATGAGGTGCAAAATTGTTGTGGCACAGGTTTTTGTAGTGAGACCTATTGTGTACATAGCTTAAACCCTTATCTATTTAGTAAACTTCATAAAAATATTATAAAAAATGTAGAGATACTAACTCTTCGATTGAAAGAGTTCGCCTCACCGGCTTTGCAAAATTCTATCAATAATTATTTGAAAGGTCTGGAATAAATGTTAAAAGCTCTAATGTCAACAAAGATAGTAGCAAAAGTATGAATGACGTTGGTTTAGAAGAAAAAAGTTCAAAACCTTCGTTCCGCACTAAATACACGATTCATAATCATGATGGTTCGGTTTTGACTAACTTCGGCGACAACTCTGACATTTATTTGTGGTCAGATCATTAGATTGCAAAAACGACTTGCATATCTTCCTGATTAAATTTTTTACGATTGGTCCATATTCGCCGTTTTATAAAATGCAGCGGTGCATTCTTATCTCATCATTTATGGCAGATAAGTGTACAACGATACATCTGAACGTTTTCTAACAAAATATTAAATTTCTAATCTTGTAAAACTTTCACTACAATCTAATTTGTGCTATACAAGTGCACGAAAGAAGTCGACTCACACCGTCAGTATACTCAAACGAGTATTCCCACATATTCCTAATAATTCAATCAACCGAAAATCCCATTAGCCTTCCACGTTTACCAGCCTTCGTCCCAACAAAAAAAATTTTAAATACTGCTGCACATTATGCTGATCATTTTCACATTATTGTCAGGCATTATTTAAGCGCAAATAATGATGTATACAGTCATAGATGTGACAGGGAAAGTTCTAACAAAATTATGATTAAAAAGATAAGCGAGGTTAAATACTAAAACAGAATCATATGAATCTATTTGCCTAGTATTGTTGCCTATCGATTTGTATCGTCTATTTCTTACGGCTGTGCGTCTGATATTCTATATACGTCTAGGTAGAGCGCTCAATTTTTTTCGTTGAAATTTAATCCCTCAATTGCACGAGGCTTTTCGTACAACAAATTACATTTTGCGTTTGTCTGTTAGTAAGCGACACAATATCACGTTGTTGTTATCAGCAGAAAAATTTAACAGAAATTGGAGCTCGTGACTGTATCTTAGGAAGTGTGAGATTCTTCGGTTACGTCGTTTATATGCGATGGGCTTATCACCGTGGATTACAACAGAAATATGAAATTTGCGCAACATCGACCGAAAAATAGATTTTGGTATTATTCTATTTTAGCTGATATTGATCGTGGATGAAAGCAGAGTTTGTATCGCAATGGAACAAGTCAGAGTTCTATCTTTTCATTGATAAGCGAAATGAAAATGACACACGTAAGATTCGTCAAAGCAGACATGCACAAAACGAATAACATCTGTCTATAAAATAAGTTCTATCTGTCCTAAAATATCGAATATGTATGTTAACAGACTCTGTTCAAATATTCGAACTGTATACCGGTAATTATCACACCGCCTTAAGCTTGTATGCGTAACAAAAATATCGGCTGACGGCAACTACATGTGTCCTAATATTTTAAACACAAATAGGTCAGTACGCGTCTAGAATGCTTCAACTTCCGGCAGTTTGGCTCATTGATTTTCTAAGCAATTTTCACGCAAATCTTGATTTAGTGCATGGAATTCGCCATTTAAATGCTCAAGGATTGGCGACACGTCGATGCGTGCACAATAGTCAGAGGCAATAATCGTCATAACACCACCACACCATACGGATATTAATAATACAATCTATCTTTTACAGATTATAATCAGCTAAGTTGAATTGGTAAAAGAACCGGGTTCTACAAGGTCAAGATATTGTGCTTTATATATATTTATAAGGATCTTATTGATCAGAAAGGCTAGATGATAGTTTTGGAAGTGAAGATGTCATAGCGGACACTCCCTTCCGGGTCGACGCCCCAGCTGCCAGGGTTGGTAGTTATCATGAGGGATTTGTATGGGTACACTATGTTCTAGAACGTTCTTAGTCGTTGAGCGCAGGATAGAGAAAGATATCACTTCTAACTTGACACAGCCACTGACGAGGCCCCCAGCAGGGGATTAAACGCGTCTGGCGCGCGTTTGAAATATTAGTCATTAATCACACTATCTAAGTTTTACACAGATAAAGCATCAGATCCAACAATTCGACCACTCATTTATGTGTCGCCCGACTCGCTATTATATCGCGATGAATGATGCACTTGTTTTAATAATAAGCAACCGACGATCGATGTGAAAGGCTAGATGCTCATAGCAGCATAGTGTGCGTATTAGAATCTGTTGAACTTTAAAAGCAAAGCTAGCGAGATAAAATTAGCGCCTTTGCAAGAAGCACGGTCCGAGGCCGTAGCTGAAGTCTTACGCGTACTTTTACCATCAAGCCAAAAGAATGTGATCCCTAGATCTTCTATACGATCTTCCCTCGCTGGTTGCATGAGATTCAATTAGGTTTAATGGGCACTACTTGACTCTTTAATCACTCTGGGTGCAACAAGACGAATTGGTGACTAATGAAGTCACTAACATCTCTCTCGCTATCGCTCACCGATCGCAGCGGTCTATGTATATAAGTTTATATCGGTACTTATATCGAGAAGTGATTGTGTTTACTAGTAGATGTTTGCTGTGAAGAGATAAACGTATTTATGTTTGACGATGACCGGTTCAAATATTAATGCTAAAACTAGTAAAATATAACGTGCGATGTATAGTAATATATTCGATTAGTGAAGAATGATCAGGCAGTGATTGATCCTGTGCGCAATATACTGAATGAGCATGACACCTGCAATCGACCTTCCTATGAATAATGGAAGTAAAGAGTTTTGAAGAAACTTGTTGTTAAACATGTAAGTATATATTAATAATATAAATGAAATCGATGCTGTGTATTAACAGCATTTTTTCCGTGAATGTTGTTCAAATTTTTAAAAAGTACAGTACTGGAAAATTTGTGCACTATGACATACGGTCCTGATAGACATTTTAGAAAGGCTAGTTTTGTATTTAAATTTAGTGAAGCGTACACCAGTCCTTGAGTCGTAAATACAACTACACACGTCGAGTCTCAAGAAGTTTTCAATATAACATGTTCGGTTGTTAACGTTTCGAATATATTACTACACGCAGCTCGGGCTTTCAGAGCCCCAGTATATACTTATGATTCTCACGTTCACACAGTTCCTTGGTCGCGCGTGTGCAGACATGGTGTCATGCATCTTTCGACGTCATATTATTATGTTTAGCCATTCGTTAGGATATTATCGAGATCCACATTTACAGGGAAATCAACTATGTAATGCTTCCACCACTTACGAACGATCAATGAATTGTTCCGAAATAATATCACTAGACACAGAAATTTCGTAGAGCAATAGCAAATTGATAAAATTCATGGGTGACATGTAAACGGTTCTGTAGCGCATACAATCAGGCGCTGACAGTGATGTGGGGGTGATTGAAGCCCCAAACGCATGCGTCGCATCTCGAATGGATTTACAGTTCAAACGAATATAGTAATGCATTTTTTTTATATGGAGGACGTCAAAAAAAGAATTTGGCCAGTTCGATATGGCCCGTCTTATACAAGCGTTCATAGTTCAATGCGTTAATAATATTTTCTATATATTTATATATATATATATATATATATATATATATATTGTCGTAAGCTGACAACTAGTATCATATCAATGATCTGGTCATGCATATCCAGGCATTTTAAGACTTTGTTACGTTGACAGATAAATTCCTAAAAGTTTTGTTTCAGAATATGTTCTAATCCATGGAAAAATAGTTTGTAGATTAGACGATTTAATTTGTAACCAGTACATTTATATGACCCAATCCACTTAGTGATCATATAAAGTATAATAAATAGCTTAAATACGATTGATAAAAACACTCTTATCGCACCGTTTTGTTTGTGTTCAGAAACATGTAGTGTTTTTATGGATGGTGATACTTATCTAATATAGATATATGTTACTTAAATAGATTACAGAAAGCTCTTAATGCTGGACGAACAGGGGATTGGTTGAAACTTTATATCCGAGACACTCTCGGTTGCTTTAGTACCGTTTCTCGACCCACGTAAATGTTGCACTAGTGGTAAAAATGATGCTCGATTAATTGAAGGATGTCTGGGTGTCGTTAATTTTTTTAATTTCCAGATACGAATTCGATTCATAGAATCGTTAGTTGTGTTGCTACTATATCGAGCAACTTTTCATACGCTTTTTATATCGAGCATGAATTTATAATAATTGATGTTGTCCTTTATATTCCTTACCCAGCTGATGTTTTTAAGTTGCTTCGATACAATCAGAGGCTAGGTATAAAACTTACTCAAGGAACACACTGGGATATGTAGAGCTTTTTTTAATTAATACTGCTTGTATTGTCGATTATATGTATTCCAGCACTACAGAAATGTCGATTTCTAGAATTCGATAATAACTACGATGCCTATATTTTAAAATTGCATTATCTCCTTTTCCTCATCGACTTAGTAATAAAATATCGATTGGACTAATCGGCACATTCCAGTTTCGATACCGTGCGCCCTAGACGTTCTCGTATCTCGGTCTATCATAAATTATATTCGGCTTAATTCTTGATAATTAATCAGCTAGCAGGTAATTACAGACAGACGAAACGTTCTATAACATATTAATGTTATTTCGAAATTCTACGATTAAGGACAAGCAAAAATTAGTTCGCAAACGATTATGAAAGCCTCCTTTACAGCGTTGATGATTGTTCGAGCATTACATTTTTCACAAGGTCGAAAACAGACTATGGCAATGTTCGGCAGTATATACCTTTTTGGCATAGGCAAGGATCTTACAGATTGACCGGTATATGCAGAACAGGCGTAAATATGAAATAGGACTAACAATATAAACCGATTTTTTGTTTCTTGTATTTATATTTATTTTGAAAATAATTAGATTGTCTAAATCAGTTTGGCGGTTAAATAATTGAGGTAGATTGACGTGAAAGCGATAAGTTATAGGAACATACAGCATTAAAAAAATGCGTTCGCTCTCCATATTGAATGTATCTTTGCTCGTTCTTGACAATTCGTATCGCGTCTATAATTGCGTAGATTTGTCCCATTAGCGTTTGTACATTTTACACGTCCTTTATCAATGAAATTTACAAATATAGATTATAAAGTGGTGCAGTGGGAATTTAAAACTCCGTGACGGGCGCTCAATATAGTTTTTGAGCCGAAGTGATGATTTCTACGTCCTATGGGTTTTAGAAAGCATATCAGCATAATATCGTGCTTTAATGTACTGGTACACATTCTTTTCGCGCACACTTATTATTTTCTTAGTCGATAGTTTATGCTGAATTAAAAGAACATAATTAGAGGTAGATACAAATTTGCAAAATATGAGGTATAAATTATTTTTAAGTTCTTTTTGCGCAGTCCACAATACTCCACGCATACTTATATCGCTTCAAATTGCCTACGGCACGTCTATCCTTTTGTTACATATGCTATTTGATCGAAGACTTTCTATTATCAACAATTCCTATACAATTATTCGAACTTTTAGACCAACCGCGTCAAAGTAAAACTTTTAAATAATACACCCATATAATCGTAATACATCTGTATTTAAAAAGTTTGTAATAACGTCGAACAAAAGTTGAGATGTTTATGTCTAACAGATAGTACATACATATTCCGATAATTTGGACTTTTAACAAATAATCCATAAATATATAAACAAATATTACAGTTAGATGATCGAGCGCAAGCATAGTAAATACTTTTAAGTTAACGTGAAAAAGTCAAAGCAAAAATGTGCTATCTAAGCATTTAATTTAGCTGCTGTCTTTTATGAATTTCACAATATAAATCCTTGAATTATAAAAAAATTGAATCTGCAAAAAACATAATGCTTGCTATTTTAATAATTTTAGACCACTTATTTAAAATGTACCACATTAATTAAACACTCCGATTCCAATATCAAATTCGTTATTGAAAAATGAAATTTCGTATGTATGTATCTTATTATGTCCTCTTTCAAAGACTAGATTTAATAATCTGGTCTCCAGACTAGTTGATTCGTAATGCGACGTTTAATTCATAATCATTATTATGTTTATTACTGTGAAATTTTTTTTTAAAAAAACATATATTTGTCACTCAATTTAGTCTGTATGTTATTGTTTCGACTTTGATTTAAATTATTCTCTTTTTAAAGTCTGATTTTAATGCATGTACAAGTTCGCACCGCGCATTGATCGCACTTTATTTTGGCGTCTTAAAGCGTACAGAATATATAACCAGAACTACTAATGATGAAAATGGTAATTGGTATTACCAATGTTTAAGACGTGTTTCTTATCAACACAATATTCACAGCATCTATTTCAATATGTTTTTAATTATGAGCTCTGATTCTCCGTAATAAATTCATATGACTTACCTTGCACTCTGCAGTTTAATGACTTGTGTGATAAGTATGGCATTGGTCTGGTTTGATTCTAACATTAATAAATGATACGTTAAGGTATTAATATTGTTCAAATGTATATTCTATTATAAAAATTGTAAAAAAGTTTTTTATTGATTTATGCTAAAAAAATTTTAAAATCTTTTTCAAAAAGATATACATTATATTGATATCGCTCATTATATTACTCGATTTCATACATCTTATTAAAAAAATACATAAGGTAAAAACTTGAAGCTCATTTATGTCTGTGGGTCAAATCTTATGTAGACACTTCAGTTTAATTTCAAAAACGTATTCCTCGTATTCCATACTTATCGATAGAAACTGCTTAGAAATGATATGATTAATCGCGCTCTCAATATTTAGACGAAATTTGCCGTCGAACAGTTGCTAATTATATTTTTTATACTTTTATACTTCCTGGACTGGCCCCGTCCCAAAATATTTAACCCAATACGTGGCCTCGTACTATTACCGCTCAACTTGTTTGTTCGTTGCTAAGGCTGGGTTTCGCCATCTATTTGGAGTTAGATATAGAGTCGCCCCTCCATGTTGCGGACCAAAATGTACAAGGTGTATGCCTCGGTTGTTTTTCAATGTTTCTTGTCTGAAGGGTCAATTTAAACCAATTCTATGAAGTGCATCCATGGTACCCTATTATTTCGCATCGAGTTCAGGTTCATAATATACTCGGTGATACTGAAAGCTTCTTAACAAATGGTTCACTGTCGTTCTGTAGCGAAGTAAACCACAGATCGAGACACCATTTCTATAACCTCTGATGGTCATGTCGTCACCTCATTAGCACTATCATCATAACTTTCGTCCTATACCGGCCAACTCTCGATCGTGTGCATGTTGCGCTCGATCGGCTCATCGTGACACGCACATAATTACTTGTCGACACTAACACCGTTCGTCTACCCCTACATAAACTTATTCAGCTCGGCCTCAACAGATTAATCAATCTGTTAGTATAGCCGCGTAGTCGAGTGAGATCGACTTCTGTCACCGCCGTTACGAAATTCCACTTTCTTGATCATTTAGGATTAAATTGCTCAGGAACATATTCCAAGATCGATATAGCGAAGCGCACAGCCTCCAAAAAATCAACATCCTGTCCATTGTGGTGTCCATTTTTATTCAAAAGCCACCGAAAAATACTCTTTTGATACCGCGTTTAATGGGACCGTATAATTATCTAAAAAAACGCGTGAGAATTTGCTGGTCAGGAGGCTATCCATTTAAACCTATTTACGTCAAGCGATTGCTAATAAGCTGTCATATTCGGCGGCAGAGATTCCAGCTTGGCACTGTTGCCTTTTTACTCGACATATTAGCGCGACGCGTTGTTTAACAGGAGAAGCACCCGGCTCCCATGCATTCTACATCGAAATTTCGGAGCCACATACCAAACGGGGACCTTCCTTTCCACGCCGTTTAGCTGATAAAGTACACAAACCTTTTTTGCTTGGCTTTAGATTTGCAAAGTATTATTGTTCGCTCCGACTTGCCTATGCCAACTAGATTTATCTTCTTGGTGCCAATCATGTTGCAATACATCACTACAGTGATACGACCCTTATCTGATCTCTTTCCGTTTCGCTTGACCGTATCCAGTGTCCGTTTTTTAAGAAGCTTATAAAATAAGGCTGGTTCGTCAAATTTAATGCATACCGTGGCGGATTTTTGAACAATCAGTTCGTTAAGCTCCGTTAAAATTACTGCCAGTTAAGCATAATTTACTTTGGCTACCTAGCCGTGAAACATATGTTACTGAAGGCCGTGTCGAGTTCAAATTTGTATCACCAACCAATTGAAAGCCGCAGAGCGTTCTTGCACAGCTATTTAGCGGCTTATTCTGAGCAATTTCCCTAAATGAGTAGATCGTCTATGATTGTTGGTTCTACGGTCATAGCGATTGTTTTATGCACGGATATCGATTTTAAATGCTGCAAAAGTACGTTTCGATTGTGTGCTCTGCCCGTGGCATGGAGCGAGTTACCTAGTACCTGACAAGTTCATTATTCTGCCATTGATATCTGAAGGCCAAGCCTCTTCCCTGACCCAGTCTTTCTTTCGAGCCTCCTGATATCTGGTGTGCGTGTGATACGCACCTGCTTCTGACGCTCTTCCACCATCGTGAGATCGTTCGCTTTGTCGACATTTTAAGGTGTACCAAAATTTATTGTTCAAAACGGTAGACATCTATAGAATGAAGCATGTCCAATTGATCTATGAAATTAGGAGGGGGCGCGCTGTGTTACTGCCCTGTATTTTGAGCCTCGCATATAAATTTATAAACAAAAAGATTGAGTGGTGCAGCTTGGTGCGGATCACGAAATTCCTCAAACAAGAATTTTACCGTTAGTAGGGGTGCTTATTAGAAGGGACAGCTGTATTAATTTCACTGTTAAAGAAATATTGTTATACAATATATCAGACATATGTCACCTTTAAGCCTGTATATTCGCAATCGTCTTATAGCAATTTTATGGGAACGATAACCACCACATGGCTTTCTAGCATGCTATTTGTGTTTATCGCTACGCCATATAGTCACTTAATATTATCTTCGTTGTGTTTAATTCCATATTTGCTATCTTTTGACTCCACGAGCCGCCATGCAGATCAGTAATTTATTTACTTGTCGCACATGCCTTCGGCAGCTATTTTAATTTTTATTTACAGCTTAATGATATCATGATCCACTCACCACTGCCAAAATAGTAACTTTGATCGTGTGAAACTTATATCGCCTTTAAACCACACATTTTCCCGCCGCATAAGTTGATTTTTTAGGGAAGATTTGTAGTTGGAACGTGAGCTTATTTCGGTGTTATATTAATGGCTTGTCTTTTACTTTTCTCCCCGTATTAAATTTTTATCGCTGTAGTATGTATGAAATTATAGGTGGTATTAGTTCGAAATGTTACACCATAATCCCTTCTCGATTTTGTCTTTTATAAGTAAGAAAATTCAAATAATAATATTTGATGGAGTACGTGCCGGTAGCCGATCATAGTAAGTTTATTATATCTTAACTAGATATTATAGAGCAAAGCTAGGCCCTTCAGATACCATATAATGTTTGTAAACTTTTAAAGTTTCTTATGAGATCGTGACAATATGGAGATCACTCAAGTTGTCTTTTCCAAAGCATCTATAATAGCGCTATGCGATAAGAGAAGTAAATACGTCAATCGGATATATATATAAATAAGAACCAAATGTCCAGTATCACTTTGTATGTTATGTATGAGCACATTCTCTCCAACTGATCACCCTACACAATTCAACTTTGCTCTTTTACTATACTCTCTGTCCGATTTTAAAAAAATTAAACAATTGTTGGCCTAGCACAAAGCATTCATAAATCATGTGTTTACCGCCGAGCTATCGTGTATAATATAAGTGTTAAATGATTATCAGGACAAATAGAATCATTATTATTCTAACTGCAACATACAATTATATAAAAATTCGTCAGCGGCTCGGTAAATCATTCATTTCGCGAGTGGTCAAATCATAATCATTTCTCACAGGCATGTTCCAATAGCGCTCGATCGATTATTCAGAAGTTTGTCAACTTTACAAGGAAAGCATCAACTTCACCTTTACATTGGCAGATACGTGTGTAAAACAATTAAAAAGACAAATAAACAAATTGTTGGCTAAGAATTTGTCTGAAACCATTTAAATTTGTGACCTGCATCAGCATTATGCATTACACGCGAGTCGCAGCTCCAAAAATTTGGGTTTTAGGCTGATCTATTGTAGGCCACAAAATTTCCTCCACAGTATTGGTCCAATGACTATCATCTGAGGAATATAGCTTTCCGATTTGCCCACATATTTTACATCCGTGTTATATATATCTTCGGACAAATTGAATTGATTTGATTGTAATCTTGCCAGTGCGTTTAACTAGAGGTTAATATCTATTTTTCTAAGTATTTGCGCTTCGGATTACTCACGACATAAGTCGCCGAAATGTCGCACTTTGACGACTATTGGCCATCGAGGGTACATTGACCTGACTGACGCACAAGGTCATTAGTCTTCTACGGTCTCTTTAAGTAGGCTGCCAGGTTTTTCAACAAATTTATTGCGATTAATGCCAGGTCGTGTTGGTATTAAACGGAAAGTATCCAAATCCCATCCAACAGATCGAAACAACAACCTGCATCATTAGCCGCGACCTCGCCTATTTTTATGTCCAATTTCAGCCCACAACAAATCCGCCACCAAACCGCATCCCGCTACTTTAACCATATTGTGTGTTGATTAAGCAGAGATGGGAAATAAGAAATTGTTAAGCGATTCCTAGACCGCTTGAATATTGTCGACTACGTATTCACTACTTCGCGACTTTGGTCGTGCCTTTGAGTATCTGGGAATAATGAACTTATGTATGAGATGTCCGGCAACAACAACCCTTTATGCAATTAAGCTGCACTTTAGCACTCATCGTTGCTATATATACCTATAAATGTATATTCATCAATCGCCTTTATCAAAGAACTCTACTAAATATATAATATAGCTCTTTTGCAGAAACTCAAACTATATGTCTGTAAAAAATTTTGCAAGAAATGATGCCCATACGACTGGTTTCAATATGCTATTAGACGATTGACATGGAAAAAGCGCTAAAACCCTCTAATAAAGACGAACATGACGCCTCGCTCGACTATAAACAAAACCAACGTGCTTGTTCACGACTATACTATCATACAAACTTGTCCGGACAAGTCATATAATGCAAGTAAGTCTTTCAACTTCATATTTAGCCGTTGACAGAGGTGCTAAGTTACGTCACCGATGCCATGTATCGACCACAAAAAAACTGCGTCTTCTCAGCAACAACTCATATGAGTTATGTGTGTTCAAAATTGTAAAAGTTGGCACGAATATTCAACAAATCTATTTGCAAATACTGACCAAAAAACTAAGGCAAATGGGTACGTAATCATAGCTTAATGATAAGTGAATATGAAATTGATTTGATAAGTACACGATGTAGGAGCGGCTACGCCGCGACTGTGTAGATATGCAGCATCACAGAAAATCGGCACGATATTTAGCTCGTTAAATTCAACAAAGGGAGCGAAATCGAGATATAAATATCTATGTTAAGGACTTTTTATTTGACCGAAAATAAATATAAACAAAATTGTTTGCAACTATATAGCCCTTCTTAATTTTTTAATAAGATAAGATATGACAATTTACCTCTTCTTTGCATGTACACCTGAAGTCGAGTACAAATAGATGTGCACAATACGCACATGACGCTGCGACCTGGTGCCTTTTCCATTTAAAAACTCATCATGTAAGTGAAACATTTTTGTTGGCCTGTCATAGATCAGCCAAAAAACCAAATTTTTGAAGCTGCGACTCGTGTGTAATGCATAATGCTGATGCAGGTCACAAATTTAAATGGGTTCAGACAAATTACTTAGCCAACGGTTTGTTAAGATGTCTTTTTAATTGTTCTACACACGTATCTGCCAATGTGAATATGAAATTGATGCTTTAATTGTAAAGCTGACAAACTCATGAATGGTTGACGTTAGTAAACACATCAAAGTCCTTGCATTATATATTTAATTGGCTATTGTTGTTTTCAGTTTTCTGATATTACGCGGTACCAACGAAGATTAAAATACAAGTCAAAAAGTATAGACCAAACTTGTTTGTATTCAATATGAAAAGAATTCGACAGCGGTTATAAAAACTACTTCTTTTCCGAAGACAAGACGACAGCCATTATGAACATTACACTTTGCTTTATTAGGATCGCTATGATGCTCATATTTTTTCTATGAAAACGACTGGAACAAAGCTATTAAACTATGGAGTGTACGTATCACACATCTAAATCGATCATTTACATTGAAACATTTCCAAATTAGTTAACACGTGCCCGAAGCCTATATATAAACAATTTATTTTATAAAAAAGGAAGCAGAATGCAATAGTGTCGTGTGCAGCGTGACTCGTGTTCGGTGGTATATAAGAATTATACAGTAAGAATAATTTGTTTGATGATCAAGCAGCCTTAAGACTTCTTACGAAATGCGACACACCGGCAAATTTTAACGTTCACTGATTTTGATATACCTATGATGAAGAATCTGTATGAATCATAAGCGATGAAAAATTATTTCGTGTCTGTAGAAAGCTCATATCAAGCTTAATCAGCCCGAACACAGTTTTAGATAGTTAAAAAATACTTTGTACTGCATTTCCAGACAAAACCTCGCTTTAAACATATTTTAGCATGGTGGAACCTAAGTTTAAAACTTAAATTACCTGCGCTATGCTGGACTCATATCGTCTGCATTAAGTGATCAAGTTACACCAGTATTACCTGCGCGGCGAGGAAAGCATGACATTTTGTAAAGTTCTGTAACTTTTTTAGTATAAAGGTACGGCAATGGAAATAAGTGAAAAGTTCTTGATCTCCATCTGCAATACTTGAAAGCAGCATGTACATACATGTAACTTACATATATATATCGAGGGAGAGAGGGAGAGAGAGAGGGAGATAGAGAGAGAGAGAGAGAGAGAGAGATAGAGAGAGAGAGAGAGAGATAGAGAGAGAGAGCAATGGCATCAATTTCAACATGATATAAAAGAAGTATATAATTTATTCTATCGATCTGATGATTGCCTTTTGGTGAAATCTACATTCAGCTAACTTTATTACTGCCCTCGGAAGCTGATGTATTCCATTTTATTCGTTGTCGTTTCAGTTTCGGTGTTGTATACGTCAAAGCTTTTGGTAATCTGTACGTTTAAAAATCGTTTTTGATGAGTCCGGAGCTGAAAAAGTAGGAGATGCCAAACGCACATCCATGATTCATGAGCAAATAGACAGTAAGGACACAGCACATTCCGGAGTAGTAATATTTGACAGGAGTAAAAACTAAGATGATATGGACACAGAAGTTAGCAAATGTATAACCCGATTTTTTCTTCAACATCATCGCATCGTTGCTCTTTTGATGAACATTAAACATCTTCATCTGATATATTAATTTTTTTGGCAGCGTAAAATTACTATGTAATATTTAGAGTGCTTAGGATTTTTCATGTAAGATGATAAGGCGGTCTACGGAAAAGGCCCGTTGCATATGCCTGGCAATTTTATATGGCTTTATTGAGACCTTTATGTGAACTTAACAATGCTTTTAGTATATATTTTCAAACTGAGGAGGTAAACATAGATACTGAAAATATATACGATAAAACGATTGCGTCTCTAAGATCGCCCGGTCATCGATGGTCACAACGATGCTCAAGCACTACATAATAAAAATAACATCCGACACTTTGACATCGCAGAGCGGGCCGGAAAGCAAAGTTATAAGTCGATTGGTTATTATTGACCCTAAAGTTAAGTTCATCGATGTAACTGGCTCACAATATAACTGGGAATAGACCATGACGTTAAACTGATCACACTCGTCTTTCTTCGGAGGCATAATAAAAATAAGATATGCACGCTTGTGCATTCATCAAACGTCCTCATAGCCGATTTGTGATGCCCGTAAAATATAATGAAAGCATCAGGATAATAAAATTGCCTTAAGACGCCGAATGCAAGGCGTCGCATACAAAGGCACTGATGGTTCATTTAAATGTTAGTGTTTGTGGACTGTAATTTGTAGATAAGAAACATCACATTAGATTCCAGTTCGAATGAAGGAATATAACGGTACATGCTTGAGTAATGTGCCAAAGACAGGACTTACGATCTTTCGTATATTTTTCAGCGGAAGACAAGTAAACCTACCGTTATAGATATTAAGCGTGCTATGATGAAGTTAATGAGGCCAATATGGTGAAGTGTCGTAAGGGTTGATATACTATAAAGCTTCCATGCTTATGACACAGTCTGTTACATAATAAAATAAAAAAAAATTATATGTTATGCCACATTATAAACGGAACTTAATTAGGGAAGATAATTTATAAATGGATGAGGCATACACAATATCTATTTTTCGCGTTATAGGGATGAAGCGTAGTAAGCGTGTTATCGATACAAGAAGTTTTTAATGAATCCCTAATTATTTTGATACTGTCGAACGGATCTCCTGCCTTTGTGGCACCAATTAATAATGTTCCGACATGATAGAATAATTGTTGTATGTGAATTGAAAGAATAAGAAAGTACCATGCGGGATGTTACATACGCTGAACATATCTACGTCATTACTTATAAACAAACTGTACAATGGTGATCTTTCAGTTTAAAGATAGGATCTTGGTACGGTAGCGAATAAAATTCGGTTATCCTCATCCAATTTAAGCTGCGGATATGCTGGTTAACAAGTAATACCAAAGACATGATATATATTCTGTTCGTGTTATGAAATACAGATACACAGAAAGACAGTATATAGTAAGACTCGAGAAATTTTTGGTATCCAGTATATCTTTACGTAATATGTGCGGTGGTAATGATGATTTTGATCCGCATATGACGCTAGCATTGATATTGGTTGTGAGACGTTACATACTTGTTCGATTGGTGCACGAACATACACCACATTTAAAATATTATGCATTACAGGAAAAAAATTATAAAATAATGCACAAAGGTTAAATGATATAATTATCGCCATATCTGTAAAACAGTGACAGAATGATGTGAGCCGAACGACTGATTGAGGCCATGCTACAAATCGAAAATACTATTTTCGAAATGTTTTTGAATTGTGTGTCATTGTCTCCAACAACCGTTCATATTGGAGGTTCGCGGTACTTATAAGTGCACCAAATTTCAATTTCATCCACAAAAATGAACTATCACCGTGCCCTACCAAATGGTTTGTACAATTTACGCGCCTTATTATGGTATGTTATTGCATAGGTAGCGCGCTATGTAAATATTGAAACTTAGTCAATATCATACATCCTATTCTACGTAGTCAATATATATCGATAGGGCCGAGACGCTACACTTGTGTGCTATTAGACGTATACTTTGGACAGATAGGAATTTATCGATACAGAATACGAACCGCAAGAAACGGTATAAACATTCCTTCCGTCAGTACTAGTTTTCTTGATCATCATAATGTTCCGTCAGCATAATGTGTTTGTGGGCGTACGATATAGCATATGTAATATTGCGCATCCCCGTGACAACCTGACACAGCACCATCTTATCTATTTTATAAGTATTTGCTACTTATCAATTTGAGATATCTGGCTGTTGAAGTCGATAATGTGCTCAAATTATTTCATTTTTTTATCAGTCATAAGGATTCATTCTATCACGGCACTCTAGCGAGGTATTAAAATAAATTCCAATACGATTGGGCATGGAATTGAAACATAACTATAATGTCGAGTCATGACATCCAGTTGTAATTGAAATTTCGTGGCCTTACAATGCAATAACTGGAAATCAAACTCATTAGGCTACACCCTACGATTCTGACACCAGTATTACAACTAGCAACTGAAATTGAATGCAATGAGATAATAAATCTATTATTTGATGTAATTAATTGTAAAGCGCTGGTCACTGTAACTGTTTCAACTATGTACATATGCATATATATAAACATATTCGGCGGTTCTGTACTTGCCGATTCGCGGTATTTTAATATACCAGTCATGGTGCTTAAGTAATATCGTATTCACATGTTATTACGTCTAGCGTATGGCACATGTTACCGTTGTGATTCGTTCTTTCATGCTGTATTTCTCTGTATAATTGTATAGTTGTTATAATTCGACATGTATACTCCGGAAAAAATCGAAACTTTGGAGACACATAAAAATTACTGTTGAAGTAAATCATATACACACAGCTTCACCTATATCTTAATCTTTACAAGCATCCATCCTCGATTTCTTACATTGTATCTCTTCCGCTTTTCTTAAGTATATATAAGTACTAATTGATGTGGAAACTTTCTTCCGCTTTCTTGTCGACGCTAATCAGCCACAAAACTTGTATCGTGACGTTCGATTTATACCATATTAGTTCTAAATATGGTCCCGCTCCGAACATATGTGTATTAGTCCTCGCCTTCTCACATATTAGAAATTAATTACATTGTTTGAATAATGAACGTCACTATTTGCGAATGTATCATGCAAACCAATATTTAGTCGAAAAGTTAGAACGCACCAAAATGTCTTTCGTGCTAGTCGAATGATTGATATTTCAACGCACTCCATCTCTTTCAGCTCTTTGTCCACCTAGATCTGTCAATGCGTGGCACTAATTTTTTCAAGTGCACAATGTAGGTCCTGTATCGCAAAAGGTGGATGACGTTTGCAAGTTGTCGTTCTTCTTTGATTATGCTTTATCTGCTCTTCTACTTGATGTAACATTTATAGTCGCGGAAACAACGATTAACCCTATATCCGCTCTGTACAATGTTTTATTAATTTGGACGAGCAAAAAATATTATAAATCGCAATCGCTATCTTAGTAAGGAAGTAAAAATTCAATAAATATAGGAATACGCCCCATTGTTGTCTCTTGATTGATCGGCGTGAACAGAATTGTTGGTGACATATCATCCGATATGAATACGATCATTGAGTTCGTATATCATTAGTTGGCCCTGGTCAAAGTATACCCATTATTAGGGGTTATTCCTTGGGTAGTGATGCGGTAGGCCAATCCTTAATATTATGACTGCCAATTCAATACCCTCAATGTGCACAGTAAAAATCTATGAGAGTGACAATTGCAGTATAATTCCCACAGTAGCTGTTAACCCTGCCTCTACCACTCAAAAACCATGGTTGGAATAGGTCGGATATATTGGGTCGTTTGCGTACCCAAATATACCACACCAAACCAAATAATTAAGTCTACCCATAGCGTAAAGATCATTAGAATGGGTATTTACATTATATATTGCTAAATACCTTATCAATGCCGTGAAAGAAAAGCGTCCTATTTAGCGGCATCAACGCTTTAGTGTAACGAGCCACTGTAAAATTAGTAAGTTTTTATATATACTCATCTCTCTCTCTCTCTCTCTATATATATATATATATATGAATTTGTTAAGTAGGAAGGCTACATCAGAATTCGCGGAGGTAGCGCGTCTTATACTTAGTGGCTTAAAAATTCCTTTTGTAATATCACCAGCTAATATGATGTGGACTCCTAAATCAAGGGGTCCCCATGAGTCCTGAGACCATTTGTTCTTATGCTTCTTAGATAAAGGTAAACACATACATACCATTTCTTTAGACTAACATTTGGGCTAACGACTTCCTCAAGCGTACGTGTAAGCTAGTAAATGGTCGTTTAAATTCCGTTACATTCAGCACTTTCGCCTTTTTTATTTTGTAGTCTCTGATCTATTGACAATTGATTCTATAAGACGTCGTGCGCCAACCTACACATGATGGGGATGAATTATACATTTGCCAATATTCGGATCTGATTTCGGAGTACTATTTATCTTGGTCCTTGAATAATAACGACTTAATATACACACCGTGCTCTATCCACTGACAAACGAATGAATACGTTCGTAGACAAGATTTTATTGTAAACAAATCCTGTAATTTCAGCGAAACTATTTTACATACAAAACGATGTGACTTGCCGGCGTCTTGCTCTGCTGGCCGAATTTATGCACCTGCCAGAAGGACGTAATTTCGTTTAAATAAGCTTGTAGAAGTGTGAGATTGTAATACGCAAATTTCAGCTGATCTATCTACATATGGTATGCAAATATATGGTATCTATAAAATTAGGGCTGTTAGGTAAAAGAGATTACAGTATCCTACACCGTAGAGGTAAGCGTCGGTGATATACTGAAAATATAATACCGAATGAGTTAAAAGGAGCAACCTAGTTTGCAAGAATGACGTCGATGGGCATAGAGTAATGCATTATTCGTGCCCGAATTTCGTTTGTGAGCGACGTGGAGTTTTAAAAATACTTTGCTGGTAAAGCCCGTTTTTTTATTATCTACTGGTCTACTTAAGGTAAATATTGAATACAGTTATGGCTATATTTTCATAGAATCGAAGTCCTTATTTTCGTCACAAAAGTGGTAACTCTGCAATCTAAACATTCGCAGGGAGTCGAGGGTGGCAGCTTGTTCTAACACGATAAATTGTATATTTCTTTAAACAAGCATATTCATGGCTGACAGATAGCTCTATTTAGTACTACCGCCTGGTTTAACAGCTGAGAAGAATTCAGTAAACTTCTATATTTTTCAAGCCGTGTGAAAGATCCGCATATTTAGGTCTTCATCGCTTTATGGTCGTGTCATTCGACACTACTTTACGCTAATTTAGACTCATGCAGGTAATTTGCAGTCAATCAGTCTGTTAATAGTTGCTAAGCTTCTGCATTCTATCGTTAATCGTGTTTATTTGATATATATAGCGATTTTGGGTATGCTTCATTAAAAACCTGAAAATTTGTGGCAATAGGCGGTCATACCTAATATTGCACCCAATTGTTACCTCAATATATTCAAAATTTGCCCAATAATCTATAGCATAAATTAACATGCTAAACGGCTAGATAATCGGTGTATCTATCCTTGTTTGGACAGGCCATATAATATCTTGATACCCTTGCTGTTCCATTGAGATTTTTGAATTAGTTCAATTTTTGCTTGTACATGTTTTGTCGACACACACATATCAGATCGCTATATATACTACCCTAACATTAATTCTCCGACCCCATACGAGCTCCAGTTGGGTTATAGCCAGAACGAGTTTGTCTAAATTTTGTGCATATATATATTTTACAAATTTTAAGTGTATAGGGGAGCTAAAGAGTGATAGATTATGTAAAGGCTGGGTTTAAATAGCCAGTAGGCGAATTCCTGAAGCTGTATAACGGCCTGTTTGCTAAAAACAGCGATCGATGCCAATGGCACTCTGGCGAGTGTCGATACAGCGAGGGATTTCCCAGACAGACATCTTGCCTGCTTCTGCTGGTGGTATTAAGCATGCGCTGAATGCAGTAGCTCTCGAGTGCGTGCAAAGTTTACTAAACAGACGATAGGACAAGTTCGCAGCCAGTCGGTCCAGCTGATAAAGATTAGTAGCAAGATTAATCCGTACTGCTGCGAGGCGCCAAAACGTACTTATTGCGTCAACGGCGTAATTAAAGCAGGACAGTAGTTTTTACACTTAATTATTGCTACGTGCGACTATCTAGCAGGCCTGGAGCGATTAATAACGAATGGTTGTTTATTTGATCATGTTCGTTGTGCGAGGAGGAATTGGATCAAAAATGCGCCCGGATTGAAGCAGTCTGTATCTTTCAACTCGTTTTTTATATGACCAGATATGTGCCGCTTGCGCATGGACCTAAGGACGTTTCGTGCTCCGCGGGACTTGATGTTGTGCTCGCCAAGAAAAGATAATAACTGAGTCTCGGCGGCATCGCCAATCCCTATTATTGCGCTACGATACTGCGGAAAATTGCTTGTTAAGCACGCAGCCATTAGCTTAAAAGCTTAATTAACGCAGCCATCAGAAATAAAAAGCTACAAATACGCAGCCACCAGTTTGTCGGTAGATACCGTGTTCCTACTTTTGATATTGGACAGATCCACGATTCTTCGTTCCTGAAGCGCCCGAAGAGCCTACATTTTTTTGCTTCTGTTGCTACACTCGTTTGGCGTCGTTTCGCTAGTGGTTCACGCATGTATTAATACTTCACTCGTGTTCAGCAGTAAGATGTGTCTTGTTGTAAAATTTAAATTCCACCATTGAAATGCGAAAGGTTAGCTTGTGGTAGGCTGGGTTATTTGTTGAATCAAGACGAATTAATCAAGAAATAGTGGGCAAATAGTTACTTCGCTCTTGCTATATTTTAGCCTCGATGGGGTTTGGTTGCAGACTTAATTTACTTTAGACTTGATGCGATGATTAAGCTAAAAGCTCGTTGATGAAGTGATTAAGCCGGGTGACGCACGCTTTGAGACGTGTGGCTTCCATTCTGACTTCCTTGATACGGTTTAGTGATGAATAATGACGCAGAAGGTAATCGATTAGCGTTTCAATCACCTTTTTGTTCACATTTTAATGTAAAGTCGTCAGGCCGTTAGAAACGTTAAAGATCGCTGTCGTAACCGACTGATACTTTGCCGGGATATCGATATCGAATACATCGAGCGATAGGAGAGAATCGACTGTGTTTAGTTTTTGCCCGCTTTAGACCCGAGTAACATCACTGTTTTCAGACGGTGTATTGGGGATGTACGCGAAGGCCTTGTTCGTCGATATCATGTACTACGACTCCGGGTATCGAAATCCACTATTTACAAAACGCAGCTCCATTTCTATGCTGCGCCACTCCACAACGAAATTATTAAAATATATAGCCTCCCGATACCACTGCCTATATCGAAAACCTATAAAGAACTCGGTTGATGTAGCTGTGAAAACCAGGAGCGATGTATGAACGTATCTCTTTCTTTACAACGGTAGAAGACGTATCCTTAGAATACACCACAACCTTTTAGGGATCAAGCACATCGATAAGCAAAGTTACCGGAGCAAATGTGGACTGCAATATGGCCGACTGCCTCACGAAGTTGTGGTCCGCACTTGAATATTTAGAGATGGGTAAGTTACATGGGGAATGTAATGGCAAGCAATAACACGTGTCAAGTCAGTCTTCGTCAGGGAAGAGCGACAGATTTTGCGCTTTTAATTCCTGGTGTGGATGGAACGGACAAATAATATGTCGCTGAAACCAATAGAAATGCTTCACTTCCGCAGCATTGTGAGGGCTGATTCGCGCCCGAAAAGGAACCAAAGAAGACACGACAGCTCCGCATCTTGGTGTTCAGCACCTGTAAGCGCAGTTGAATACCCAGATACTCTATTTTTTCTTCATATCCGACTTTGTACACTCTTAGGCTTTGTTGACAAACTGTGCTGGCTCACGTTTTATGCTATGGCGTTGCAGCGTCTGCTCTTTCCTGCGCAAATTCTTGTCGATCGCTGCTCGATGCTCTGGGAGCTGTTTAAAAATTAGTTGTTGGCCTGTCAAAATTACTTGATGACCGATTATCAAGCAAAAGAAGTATATTTCAGCCCTTCTTGAACGCGAAGTTCATGCCGAATTTGTCCACCATAAATTTGAAGAAGAGAGTAGCCCTCTCGTGCTGCATGCACTGTCGCAGTGTTCCAATTTAATCTCATAATCTTTGATAAACACCAAATACAAGCGTTATGCATTCTCACGGGCGCCTTTCGTGTTGGTAGGCGCCATGTTGCCCAGATTTATTGTTCGTCGGGGATGTCGGAGCTTGAGTGTTATTTGCAAAAGATACGAGCGACTTATTTTTCGTCAAAGATCTCAAAGCTTGGGTATTAATGGTATAATATGTGATCATCTTACTTTTGCATAGTGGTGACAGTAAAAACACCGTCTTTTTCACCCAAAACGTCGTAGAGGTGGCTGTGAGATTTTCACTTGTCAATCTTCTCTCTAATTGGTCTTTAATATTTTATTTAAGCAGTTTAGTTTGCCAATGAGCTAGATAATATCATCACACTGGCCATATTGGTCATAAATACAATGCGTTTTTCAAGTGCGGTCGGAGGATTGATATTTTATATCCCCTTATTGTATGATATTGGTTCTGCTCTTCAAAAGCACAATGTAGCGAAAGCTTCTTAAACTGGAAACTATGCCTCAGCAACAATATTGAAAACTGCCGGAACATATTCCAGTGATGGTAAATTTGCGTTGGCTTCCTATGTTCGTTAGATAGGTGCGCTGTATGTATAACGAATATATAGCCAGTTGTTGCTTTTAAATGACCGATCTTTTTAAATCTATCAACCAGGAGATCGAGCATTAGTTTATTCGAGGGCGCCATATTTCATGGAAAATGGATTAATGATCGTAACGCTTCGATACTACCAATTGTATGCTCTTTTTACTATTAAATGACGTTGAATGAGATTGAATGCATTAGATTGCGCAGAAAAAACACATTTAAAACTTTCATGTTCGACTTGCTTCGGCCCAGATCATTTCGCCAGAGATTCACTAGCATAGCACGCAACCCAAGAATGCAATTATATCAGAGAATCGTTTCATTTTGTCGAGCCATAATAAAAGTATGCTGCGGTGTCCAAGTTGACCAGGACGATAAAATTTTGACATGTGGGCAGAAGAAACGTTTTACAAGTTAGAAATTGACAATGGTAAGGAATAGCGTAAAAAGTTTGAATGCGAGCGATATTCGAGGCAGTAGCTGTCTGTTCCTAACTAATAAATTGTTTGCTTTGTGTCTCATCTCTATGCCTATGCTTTTTTAGTCCGAATCAGATGTCTGTCTCCTAATTTTGGTATACTATGTAGTGCACCGGTGTCGAGCGTCAACATGAACTTCTCTCGATAGATGATGTAGTATTACATTGATTTGTTTGCTTTTGCTATATGCGACGATCAATGATCGCAATATGTATCAATTCGTATCAAAGCATTTGATGGCGATACATCTATCGCTTTATACATTTCTGCAAATAATATACTGGTTAACCTTTCAGATCATACACGTATTTTGTACATTCCTCTAGAATACCATATTTTGATATATTAAATTTGGCGTGCATATAACCAATTCACATCTTCTACCGTTCGTGTTCTGAGTATACATATATACGATGCATGAAGCTCGCTTTTATCGAAATTTCTGTGTGTAGCTTTGTTGTACGTATTCTCGAAAAGGGATTATTTCTTATTCTCCCTGCGAACTTAATATAAAATTAATTCATATTTGCTCTAGATAGTTTGAAGCTAGTTCAAACTGTGTTGAGCTAAGTCGTCAGTCTTGTTTAGTCATATAATTGATTAAAATAATTCTACCCGGCAAATTCGGCGACTTTGGTGATTTCAATTATTTTACAAAATGCCAACCTTTCGATTTAAATGTACGCAACGGTACCATCTTCGTCTCATTATCAACGTGTTATTAGAATTATAATTGCTATTAGGAAAGTAGAAATTATTATTATATACATTAATTGTTTGGGTTGATTAGCCTAACATTTATAGTACTTGTATCATCGCCGCAAAAAACAATTTGAAATATATGATGGATTGGCTCCAAATCGCGTTCCTTAGGAGAATAATAAAGCACAGGAAGGATCCCGGCAATATGATGTACACATAGTGATTACAAATTATAATAACCATGTTATTTTAGTAAAATTGTGCTCGGAAGAGTACAATATTAAGCACGATACGAATTTAGGAAATAGGGACTTTCGTATCAAAAACAAGCTAATGTACACGGCAATGTCGAGTGTTAGATTAAATTGACACTTCCGAAATCATGCCAATGTTTAGACATACATCTTTAGTCATGCTCATATATGTCTTGAAGAGTCCAAATGTTTTTCGTCACCCTTCAAAACACGAGCGGATGAGATTCGTTGACGATTTCAGCCTGTATTAACAAAGTTGAATCGCTTGATGGCCCAACTACTATGATCTAGACGCTTTCATCGGATCTTATGATGAACCGACGTGATAATGTCCAGGTATCTAACTTATATGTGCTTGGCATCAACAAATAAGATTATACGTCGCTCTTTTTTGCATGTTTGCGATGACGTTGAGACAACCAACAAGATTATATGTATATAATAGAAAGCCAGTAAATATCTATTGGCGCAAACATCGGCATCAAAATATATATCATTGTTGATATCGATGTTTGCATAGCCTTTTTACCAAGTCTATTACCATATCGATGGTCGCCGTTGTCAACTCTGGTTGAGTAGAGGTCTACGGCATGTAGAAAAGCTTATAGTTTCGATCAAAAAGAAAATAATCGAACACTTACTATCGGCAACATTTGTATGATCTATGTAATTGCGATTACATGCAATTTGTGTAAATTTTATAACGTTGCTGACTAGTTTGTACTGTCCTGATAAAATCTTGATAAAGTGCAGAGTAAACAATTCACTAAGTGATCCGTCTAAGCGAAAAGCATTCAAGACTTTCCTTTCGTTATGGGTAATACGTAAGCGTTGCAGTAAATATACTCGTGAAACGAGTGTCCATCGTGCAGCCGAAACACATGCAAGAACAACCGCTCACTGCTACTAGCTGCCGAATGTAAATAGATCAAACTAATTCGTCTAGACGCAGATTAAAGATCGTGAAACACGAAGTATTATATTTTAGTTGTACATATATTGAGAGAACGCGTTCCGTTTCTCTCGCTTGATATTTAAGTATACATAATTTGTAAAATCTTGAATTAATTGTAATGCAACGGGAACGAAAAATCTTTTCAAAATTGAGAGAAAATGTATACGATCGTTAGATAGATTTCACCGGGCTATTGACAATCGAGCACCAGGATATTGTCCGATGATCTATGTCTATCGATATTCGACGGCTTTTGGATACAATCAAACGTCAGGCCTTTATCCTTTCCTTTCAGTGTTGAATGCGCTTTGATCGGCAAGGAGACTTTATTGTATATCTGTATTGTATATGTCACGCATACATGTGCTCGCACATATCGTTCCTATGGCTGATACTTTAGTATATATGTAATGTATAATACCTTTTAAAATCATGGTATGCGTTTTTCTATAATGTCATTTGATGTCCTGTTGAAGCCTAATATTCTTTTTTTGCATTTATGTATTTCAAATTCCCGGTGTCCAAGGTTATCTACAAGTATCTGGTGAATTTTACATGTCTTATTATGTATACAAAACTTTTTGACCATACTTTTTATTGACTGGTGAATTCTTGTATATTTTGATGAATATATTAGTGCATATCGACATTGCTAGCAATAAAATATATTGCAGTAAAGCATGTATATGTTCAGTACGTGTAATAAATTGTAAAACGCATACCAGTTCACTTCAATTGTATACTCTACTGCATTTTTATGGACAAATTTCCTTTTAGGCAGTTTTTGTAAAGAAAAAGTTTATTGTAACATTGTTGGTATTTCCATTTAGAATCCTGAGTTGCAGTCCCGTCTTGCCTGCTTCATAATAGTGGACAATACTTTTTCATATTTCGTCATCCTTGTATCCTGCGAATATATGAAGCCAATTCTGAATCTGATAAACTGCGATTTTCTTGATGATATGGACCTGCTCGAAAATAGTCAGAACTATACCGTTTCCCAACATGTTGTGGTAGCACCTCGCAAATACAGTTACAAACGTGCGATGTGTAATCAGTAATGTGCAGCGTGACGATTCGTAATGTGCGATGTGACGATTCGTAATGCTCGAGTATCCAATTGGTTGTTCAGTCGGATTATACAGTAGGATTGAGGGTGGCAGAAGCCATTGCGATCTAAAGACTAATATATCTTAATTGCAGTATATGATGAAGGGTTCAGCTGCCATTGCGATCTAAAGACTAATATATCTTAATTGCAGTATATGATGAAGGGTTTAGCTGCCATTACTTTCACTGTCACGTGATTCCCTTTGCATGTAAATAATGCCTTTTGGAAATTTATCTACCACACATTTTATTTGAATGCAAATTTTTTTGTTCCTTCTTCATGACAACTTATAATTAGGATGTTTCCTGACTACATGACAACTTTGCTTCATTTATGTAGGCGCTCAATTGTATCTTGTTCACCATTTGTAATTATACAGATTTAAATTGAAATTCAATCTATTTTCATTCCTCGAAATAAACATACGGTTCTTTTTCTACATCTTCGCTTTGTGAGGTTTGTTCAGACGAACGCTGCTTGCACGCCAGGGCTTGCAGGCAAGTTCCATGTGTTGCCTTATAGTTGAAAGAAATATAGGAAACCGACATTCATATGTATGAACGTAATTACTAGCTTGCGGTACTTTTTGCTACATCTAGCCGAGAAAAAACCACTTGGCAATGAACTCGTGTCTGTACCGTTTCGTGGCGGGATGTTAAAGCGATTGCACCCTCTGCAGGAGCTTTGCGAACAACGATCGCAACATGTCACAGACCATTAGTATCACCACATCAGCATCCTCGGCTATCTATTGACGATTTCATATCTCTTGACCATGGTCCATATCCTTTTCGTCGTCTACGAAGCCAAAGACGCATTTAGAAACGCTAGAATCATTCGACGGCAATGCCGAGCTGCGTTGTGGCATTACGGCGCCATTAAGTGGCCCTGTGCATTAACTGTGGCAATGTTTCGTATGGTGTACGAACCGATAGACCCGTATTAGAATCAGTCAGCGTGGCTATTTCTCGCAAACATTGAGATGTCCTGAAGTTTTATGCTTTCTGATTCGGTCGATTCAGCAGCCCATGTTTCGAATGTACACTGCCGGTTGCCAATCGCGTTTCGTTCCATCTCAGAAACATTTTGTCATTTCAGCACTCACCCTTGATCGTCCCTTCTTCCCTCGCATACGTCAATTCCCGCATTTGTTGATCCTATTGACGAAGTAAGTGGAATAGAGAGTATCGATTTAAGCTCGTTTGCTTGATACCCCGTGCGACTATGAGTCGCACGGAACGGAATGTAGAGCAAAATGAAGAATAGAATGTGCTGTAAAAACATCCGCCACCGCCCAAACCCTCTTGCGAATCCTAGTCGCACGGAACGGAACCCCGCTCGTCAATCTGACTCGCTTGTCCAACTAGTTAAGTTGTCTCGCTGAGAAGGACTCGCTGCCTTCGTCTTGCGTCAGCCGACTGGGTACTCCTACTCGCTGCGTAGGACCCGCTGCGTTCCACTCTCTGCGCCTCACTTGCCTGGGTTAAACATTGAGAGCACAACGGCGGATGGGACGTGTTGTAAAGACATCCGCCACCGCCCAAACTGCTTGCAAATCACAGTCGCAAGGATGGGACATAGAGAGCAGAGAGGCAGATGGAATGTACGGCACGAACCTACGATTTGGCCACATGGCCGAGGAACGGGACGGGTTAATCATCCCCAACTGAAAGACTACCTGTCCCCAAGTCTATCCCCAACTACACAAAGACATATAGTCAGTTATTTTTGGGTCGTAATTTGTGCTCGTCTTCACAGATGGCAAAACGACAGCGGTACATAGCACCGAGTTCTACGCTAAGAGAGGCTCAAAGAACACAAATAAGCTTATAGGAAAACCACGACCCTGCCTGGGTCCCCGCCGTTTCAAGAGGAGGCGAACGAGCCCATAAAGCCGAGCCTTACATGCAATGTGTCACCTCTAGCCGCAATTGCATTCCTATGAATGTACGCGGACCTACGTAAATGAAACCATCGGAATAAGGTAGGACCGTGATCCGCCTGCGGCATACAAATTGAGGCTCTGACAAGTAGCTAATCATTTCTTCTGCAACTTCAGGGCGATATGTAAAAGTTGACGAGCTGTCCTGCGACTGAGCACACTTTCTGGCAACAAGATGTAAATGGTATTGGTTTTGCATACTAGTGCGTCACCTATGTCGTTGATGTACAGGGGTCAGTGGACAACGCCAGGATCTAGAAGGAGCTCACAAGACAAGAATTAAAGGGAAGTGACAGACTGTTTTGCTCAGCATGACAGTCTTGTGATTCTTTTCCGACGCGCACGTCGCTACAAACGATGACAGTATGCAGCTGCGATCTAATGTTGGGCATATCTGTATCGTGAATGGCAGGATGACTGGATGATCAGTGTGGATACGCCGTCGCTCTCAAGCTGCTGATAAGCCTACGTCATGAAGAGTGCTAGGTTATAAAGGTACGTAAGTGACTATGTTCTTTAAGTATTTTTATATACTCAAGCGCTCCGGGGTCAATGGTATGCAGTGGACTGGCGAATACGTCTACAACCAGCAGATGCTAAGGTAACGAAGCCACTGTTGTTACCGCAGCTGTCTACTAATATCTAACGAATACTCGGCGCATGTAAATATGTATTACAGAGTCACTTATTCGTTGAACGAATTGTCCAGCCTCGAGCGTATATGGATACTGATAGCTCGAGCTTTAACAGACGAAGGCACTACGGTGCGCACTCAGTGAGCTGCAGCAACAACATGACGCGAGGTCCGGATCACGCGTGTCGATGCGAATGCATTTAAGATGTAAAATGAAATTAAACTTATGCCGAGATCAGCTACGTGCTCATATCTTGTCTCAGAACTTTAACCGCATCTCGTGCATGTAAACTTTCATTAAAAATTATTTAATGCTTGTTATGCGAAGTGCGTGATTACATGGTAGGTTAACGTGCCCGGTTTCGCTTTCCTATCTGAGTCCATACCAGCTATATTAGGTGTATCTGCAGTAATCGCTTGATCGGAGTCGAAAAAGTCTTGCACTTCACTCTCCAAATAGTTAGACTCGAAATAGCTGTCATTACCATGAGCAACATGCAATAAATTTTGACTCTGACCCAAGTTTCTGCCGTGCCCTTCAGAATCGCATCTGTCCTTCGCTCCAGTAGTGGCCACACATAGTATCGACTTTCTACATACATCCGACACGTCAGGCCGCAAGTTGCCATCAACCTCGGACTGCTGACGATACGTATTCGAGCTGTCTTTGTCTAGCGGACGAATATCCATCCATAAATCTGAATCCAGTAGATATGTAAGTCGCGATAGGATCGAATGAAGGTAAACAGTAAGCTTTGCAGCACGTACCTAGCTCAACCCTGCATGTCGTCAGTGCTGCACCTTTGACCGAACCTGTATTACGTCAGTGTAGCCCCTTGGCTCGTACTTGTCTTACGTCAGGTCAGCACCTTGGATCGAACTTGTCTCACGTCAGTGCCGTAGTTTAGCTCGTATTTCTTGGTGTTTGTTTCCAAACGCTAAGACGTAACGTTTAGCACTGGCGTGTGGGGGAGCCTTTATATATACATATTCATATGTAGATCTGTATGTATATTAATATCATATATTTATATTGATCGCAAGACGCAAGGCTATGTACCGCTGTCGTTTTGCCATCTGTGAAGACGAGCACAAATTACGACCCAAAAATAACTGATTATATGTCTTTGTGTAGTTGGGGATAGACTTGGGGACAGGTAGTCTTTCAGTTGGGGATGTTTAATTCCTCCCCCGAGGAACCAACATTCAGTCCCTCACTTTCCATTTTCCTCTTCCCACGACAACAACACCACCTCGACATGCGCGTCCACTATCTCGCCTTTCTGGCATCGTCTGCTCTTTCGGCTCGTGTTGACGGTGTTATGGAACCCGGCGCCCCGAATGAAACAGCGCTTTACTTCCCGGCGGCCGTTCGCCCATCGATTGCCAGCGACGACGATGTCACTGCCACAAGGTCGCCAACACGTGTTGGTCCACCAAATGTCGAAGAAAGGGGCCTTTCCGGTACAATTGTTTCGTCCGCGTTATCGAAGTTGGGTAGTCGAGGCAAGAGCATGGTGCTGGCAAGGGCTCAAGATAAGTTCTACAACTTGCAAAAAAATTCGATAAGGGACAACGACGTCGAGCACAGTCTTCAAAATGCACTTAAAACCAAAGCGTGGGATGATCTGTATGACCGGTACAAATTGTCTGGACATTTGATGATTGACGATCCCACCAAGCACTATGGAGATGAAATAATAGCACGTGTGCTCTCTCAGGCGGTGAAGGCCGACTCAAGAAACCCTGCGAAGTTTGCAAAGGCTACGACTCTGACGGAGAAGTTGGCGTTGGACCAGCTCACAAGGTGGCAAACGAGGAAAAAAACACTTGATGACGTGTTTGACACACTCAGGCTGAACCATCTTGACTTTACACCCGACGCTCTGGCACACATTGCCTTGCTGAAAAAAAATCTTGAGGTCGTTGTGTTTTCCCGGATGATGCGTAGTCGAAAGATGAACGTTCTGGAAAACTATAGCAAGCTCACCGCGCCCGAAAACAGCGAGGTAGCCTATCTACGTGCCCTTATGAAAGGCTTTGGTGGAGAAAAAAAATTCTTCAAGCTGCTACGCCAGGCGAATGAGGACAAAGCTCTAGTTGACATGACAGACGATCTGGAAGATGTGTTCCTGAAAATGAGTTTGGCGGATAACACAAACCCCGTGGCTGCTTTTCAAATACTACGGACTGGCCTACCAAAAGAAGCACTACTGAATGAGAGAATCATGGACAAATTGACGACATATGTGAAGACCTACAACGAAAACAAACCTGCGGCGCGGCAGGTCACAGTACTCGACGTATTGGATACGAATCTTGGTGGAGAGCGTGGGCTTCTTAAATCACTCGTGAATAAGAACCTACACGAAGACACGATTTATAGTTTACGAACGCCAACTTTACGAGAAATGGTATCTCGACGGTGAAAATCCCGAGGAAGGGTTGCTACGACATACACAGCATCTTAGCCACGGGGGTCAAGCTAGCATCAAGCGCAGGTACAAAGCGTTTTATGACCAACAACCCAAGATTAAGTGATCTTGGTGTACTTTTGCGACGGTTAGATTGTGCGGTACATTGTAGATGCTGCAATCCTTATGAGTAAGAATAATATGTTGGCTTTACAAGACATTATTTGACCTTATAGTGCTTTTTCTGTTGCCTCAGTTAGCTCGTGTATGAACTTGTCCCATCTCACTTCACGACCCGATGGCGAGAAAACACTCGCTACTGATTCGCAAACTTAGGCAGCAGTCTTTTTGGTTGTCGCGATTTTTTCATTCTTGTAATGAAATAGCAAACGTATCGTGGCCCCTTTTAAGTTCTAATCATAAGGAGTGGCCAATAGCTGTGAGCATAAGAGGTGTCGAGCTTTATCTCACGATTTTATGAGTTAACCTTGTTGACTTAAGTTTGTAAAAAAACACCTTTTGGCTGCTTGTTCAGTTGAAACTACGGTGTTGGCAAGTTGACGTCAACGCTACAAAAGCAGACCAACTGATACCTAACTTTTGACAGCGCTCGTTATATATTGCTCTTATTAGACTATCACTGGTCCACCTTATGGTTTACGCTGACACGTCTGATAAATCCGGAATGCACCTTTCCACTTGCAATTTCTTTTAAAATCTGAAACACATGGCTGTTCTAATGATGGAAGCGCTATCATGAAGCTATGCCCGCTTAGATCGTTCAGATGATTCTGCTGAGACCATCATACTGCCTAACGATGCTCCCATCTAAACCGCATAGTACCGCCAAAGGCGAAACTTATGCTTACCATCACCGTACCATTCCATATATCGCTCGTCGCCTTACAGAAGTGATGGTGAAAGATTTTTGTGAATTTTGCTAGTTGGTAGATAAACTTCTGTAGTGAGGACATTAGTCTTGTTCTCGATTCCCACTACTTGACTATTGAGTCTGCTAGAAAAAAATGTCTAAGCAGTGATCGAAGTTTGACCGCCACGGTTAAGCCTTGAGACATCGAATAATTATTGCAACCTCTCAGGCTTCCGAGCTCGACAAAGTTCTACGTCTTCACTTGACAGTATGTACTGACTTCTATTGAAAAGGCACTATCCGTCGCAAAGCTTTCTTACATCTATCGATTATGCATTATCCTAGCCGATCGTTGCGCCTTTGAATCCACCCGTTACCATGTCGTAATTTCTCTCGCAAATACACCCACATTTTGCTTCGTTCGGCAAGCCCAAAGACATTGTTGCCCAGAAGTGATTTAAGTTTGTCAGGGAAAGTAAAGCTAGCTTAGGTAACGGATTTGATGCGCTTGGCGCTCTCTTTATCATTCATAAGAAAGCCTGCTGCAAGCACGTTCTCCGCTATAAACCGGACACTTTAGATACTTTGATGTGCAAACTAAGTTAGAGAAGGAGCACACAGTCAGCCCTTCATCAATAGCCATAACAATATAAGCATTTACCGCAGAACGGTTCTCATAGCAGCACGTAGGAAATTGTGTACTTTCACAGTACCTCGCGTTGATCACCCACAATAAAAATCACGTTCACTATATTGAAGTAGAGGCACTGACCGAGTACTATATCTTTGCACCACTGAATCGACGAAACCAAAATTCTACCTCCAAATTATTCATCTGTCTGTATTGCCCAACGTTTATTGTGCTACATCGGACATACCAGCAAGATGTGCGACAAAAATAACGAAATGCATCCAGACCCAAGCACCAACGGAACGTCAGCAACAAATAACGGTCGATTTTGCGTTAAACATTTTAATGGTGGTTGATAAGCAACTTATTCATCGCTCAGAAATTTATCAGGCTAAATGTGACAGCCAAATTCTTCGTGTCGTCTCGACGGATACATGCATACAGTAGCAATTGACTACATTGGTAATGGGTCATCTAAACGGTTGCGATAACGGCAGTATTGTGCAACATATACATACAAAGATTAATGGATCGGGTACGCCTGTTGTGGTAGATAAAACGTCAGCGGCGGTACCTTACCGGTCATAGAGAGAGATCCTACCTCAAGGAAATGAAGGGAAACCTCTATAGTACGTAAATAGCAGTCATTATGTGGTAATCGTAAGCATTCATCTTTAGATCTTCAAATTAGCCAGTAGGACCGTTGTGGTGCGTACTAACACGAGGTTTATCTCCACCAATAGCATCGTGGTACATTCAGGGTCCCTTTTATTCAGTATGCGACACATGCCTTGCCAAAGCTTCTTGTTATAGTATGAGTGGAGCGCCTTCCGTGGCGTGTACGCATGGGTAGTAGTTACCACTAAAGTGCACGAATCGCGGTGACCTACAATAGAACTAAAAGATCTACGAGTTTATTGACTCAAAAATTCATATTTAGAATTTCCCGTTTGACGCTTTGTTCCTGTACAATATTCCACGTGAAGTTTACGTGTATGTGCAAACTCTTTACTTCGTGTAAATTGATTGTACTTGATCGAAAAATACAATAAATACCAAGCCAGTTAACAATACGCAAAATTATACACCCTCTATAGATTCAAAAGCCACATTCATTTTTGGCAATATAGACTATACTGTCACGTGGCAAACGATTGCTGTACCACGTCCTCTACCTTTTGTTGGCCACACATCAGCACTTGTGATTTTGCGCACATCATATCTAAAGCGACGACGAGAAGCAGCAAACGAGCAGTTCCTTCTAAAAAAGGTGTCACAGTTACAATAGCGACATAATTCAAGCTGTAATTAAGTACAACCGACATTGGAACCGGCTAATTGTGTGCGTCTCAAGTTATAAGCGACGTTACAAATCTGTGTGCATACAAAATGACTGTTCGTTTGTGGTGCAGTCTGCCTTTTCACAAACATTTGTCCCTTCAACTAATTTTATTTTGCACCCCGGTCAAGTTTTATGGTCATCCAAAGCTTCTCGTAGGTATGCAACTGCAAAAATTGCTGTAAACACTGCAGTTTAAGATACGGACATGACCTTTGGCAGAAAATTGAACCAGTGATGAATAAATGAAGTTTAAGAGCAAAGAAGTTTTTGCCTCTTATATGAACTGGGTTTTTGCGCTAAAAATGGTAAAACCTCGAGATACTCGGCAGTGATATTATAAAACACGTCCCTATTTTACGTAACATGGTTGAGCTGAATGATCAAGGTCAAAAAAAGAAGCTCAAATCGTAGATGATGGATCGGTGCGATTGTGTGTCATTTTCCACAAAAGTCTGCAAGCTTATAAGCCATACAGCGAGCGCGTGATTGTCGTTGATGACACCTTTCTAAAGCTTTCCGTTGGTGAGGTACATCAGGTGGCTTGCTTTTGCAATGGTAAACACGAGATCCAAATTGTTAGAGTCAGTGTTATATCGGTGGAGAATGAAGATAATTGGACCGGTATTTGTAATTTTTGTCTCCCACCTCCATACAACTCAATCACCCGTGATATCGGATAGGGAAAAGGAACATAGGAAATCATTGCAGACAACTGTACACGATGTCCCTTATTTTTTTGCTTTTGGTGTCTGATAGAACAATACCACGATATTTTAGGCTGAAGGAGTAAAATAATTTGGCGTGGATGATGGCTCGCTCACGGACAAACGTTGCGTACGAGAAGACAGAAGCGGTCATCGCCAGATTGTATAAAAGTACGCTGGCGTAGCTTCAAGATGTTGGCCATGTAGTATGGTCAACCGTTTACTACCAATGTAAAGATACAACACCTTGACGTGAAATAACGTGGAAGATGTAAACAGCGCGTTCAATTAAATTCGAAGTTTTTAATCATCGACTGCTTGATGGAGATCGAGCGTTAGGTGGCGAAAACGTGAGCTAAAAGTTTAGCAAAGTGAAAAGGGTAGGAGTTTTAACTCCATTTGCAGCTCGCACGAGAGACAATGGGCTGGCCGCTGCGGCATGGGATGAAATTGATGTAAGCTTTACCTCATACTTCGTTCTTCTAATCCAGTCGGAAGGGGGAGTTAATCCCGTGAAGTTTTCAGTTCGATTGGTGACAAGGTTGTTCGATGCGTGTGTAGGTACTACGAGGTTGTTGGCTCTCCTTGCGTTCCTGCTCTACTTGCGCTTCGGCAATTTGAAAATCTGCCCATAATGATAGCGTATTTTCATGACTCGTGTAAACTTAAGACGTTGAAGCAGACTCTTCTGAGGGATCAAAAGAAAAGAGATTGCCGCAAGTGCTGACAGGTTCCCTGACAAGATGTGTATGCACCGCCCCATGCATTTAGAGAAAGAGAGGGCATCGAAAACATAAGCGGACCCAGTTTCAACTAGCGCATGAAGAAATGGATAATCGCTTGACCAGAAGATGTGTAATGTGCAAACAATTCGGTCACAATCGTTAGGCCTGTCCAAGCGTAGCCGCCTGATTAAATCCTACGTCATCGCTATTAGATTTTGTATACTCATCAGAGTTTTTTTTATTAAAGACAGAGTTTTCATACACAGAAATGAAATGTATATTTGATGGACACATGGAAGTGCGCTATCGTGACTTATCTAACTACGTGCCTTTACTGAATTGTTTTTGCTAAACCTTTCAGTACGAAATAAAATGTTGTATAATTTTTGCCCATAAAAATATACTTAAAATATTTGCATTTTTCGACCTTGTGATATATTGTTTTATTTGTTGATTATCTTGGTATATAATTCATATAATTCCTATATATATATGCAATTGATGATGCTGATAGATGTATTGAATTAATCACGTCTCAATCTTCGTAGACGCTTGAGTCAAAATACGCTGATTGAAAGATAAGTTGAATGTAGTAAAATATTATTTAAACCGATATTGTAATAGCTGTTCAGGAGTACATGTGGATGATAGTTTTTAAAAAAAATAATTGGCATGATTTAAGTCGTTACAAACTACCATGTCTTGTTTACACTAATCTGTAGTTCATATTAACGAACATGAAATCCTTAAATATTCTCGAGTTTGATTGATGCCAATGAAATGAGAAAAATAGCAAGTACTGCAAGTATTCGAGCGTTGAAATGCTGCGATGGATCTAAACCAAACGTTGTTGTTTATTGGAGAAGAAATAAAGGGTAATAATCGGTATTCGAGCATCTTCACTCGAGAAAATCTACTAAAATTTACAACTGGTCTTAAATGCTGTAATTTAGATCTCGTAAATACAATAGAAAACAATGTGGTGCATCGAGCTATTCTCGAGAAAACTAGATATAGTACACAATAGAGTGGCCAGTCCCACCACAATGATCTTTACTTTTTATTACTTTTTACAAATACGGATTGGATCGATTATCACTGTTGCGAAAATAGATGTTCGGAATATTCTTTCATATTTTTTATTTTGATAAAATAAGAGACTTTCATGTGATCATTCTTATTTCATTCAGATACTAATGTGTAAGTATTAGTTTAAATCCGAACATAGATGTGCATGTTTCCAGCCAACAAGATGCTACTTCGTTTTTGTTGTTACAAGTGAGGTATATTGAGGATCATGATCGACCAGCAATACCTACTTGTTCGAATTAGAGATATGTGACGAGTCTTGGAGCGCTGAGTAAAAGTGTGACTCAACTATATTATAAATGGTGATGCAAGAGCCGTTTATACTACCAAAAATACACGAAATGGCCCACCTCGCGAGCCGACTTGCAATAGACTGTTTGAAATTTTGATAGAACATGGGAGGTCCGAGACGTGGCATCTATTGTTAGGCACGTCATCTAGGGAGCGCTTTATGTATTTGTAAAGTGCATATAAGTCAAAACAGATGTTCTTTGAATTTTAAATTGCATAGTATTCGCATCTATTTGTTATAGTATTCAATATTCATCGGTTTTGATTCACCACCCGTCAAGTCACAAAATCAGCCAATTTTCCACACGTCTTGCGAGGTATGCCGAGGTTTCAATTACTCGTTGCAAATCTTAAAAATACATATACTATAAAATAGGACGAATGGGCGTGTTCGCAGGTGTGCCTTTATTTATACTCCAAATGTGCTGGTTGATTATTGGAAAAGGGTGATACAATATTGCAATGAAGTGTAATTACTGTCATTCACAATTATCAATGATGCAAATTCGTACATTCAAGAACCTAATCGCATGATTATACTCTTTGTCAAAAAATATTTACCTACCTAAGAAATACTTGTATCGTTTTGCACTTTATATGTACTTATCAAATACATGCGAAATATGCAAGATATTTTGAAGCACGTACCGGCGGCTCACCTATATCCTTTTGACTACAATACTGCTTTACTTCTTTGGATCTTGAATAGGGGTCACAGCTCATCATTATTAGTAACATGGCGGTCGTAATGAGCCTTATTTCACTATTTATCAGTTTTATTTAAGCTTATATACGTGAGCTTTTTTTTAATTGTATTTTTGCTTGATAAATGCAAATTTTTAGCCTGCGTGTAAATAATATTCGTTTTAACAAACTACGAACGCTCCTTCATACTATGGACATTCAATTCGGGGTACGGGTATTCGATCACGAGAGCGGATAAACATTTTACCCGTATTATTTCATTTATTTCCTTTCTTCTATTTCTGGATTGTTTGTGGGTAATGTAAAACTTGCTTGACATCCTTAATTCGATCACAATATAAACCTGTGCACGCGAATATATCGACACTATTATTAGAAAAATATTTTTAAGATGAACGATCGTGTTATATACTCAACGGGGTTAACCTCAGAGATCGATAAAAATTGCAATACGTTCATTAAAGACAATCGACAGTGTAAAAGTCTGAAAGCATCGAAATTGATGGCCCAACGGTAAGCGCAGACCAGACCTCGGATAAACTAAATTGGGGAGATGCTCACTTTAAGATGATTTGAAGTAGGAAGCTGACCAATTGCCTAAATTTGACGGCGGCAACTCGGCGCATGTGGCAGCCAAAATCACGTCTTCATTGTAAAGGACTTTTGTCTTTAGCGTACCTGTACTCGTATATTTTTGACGCGTTACAGTAAAAATACTAATGATCAAGCAAGGAATACCTCCGGTACGCATATACCACACTTACGTGAAAGTCAAATGAATGGTTTACGACGCGTGCCAATGCTATCTGTATCGTTTACGGTATAGAAGAATTAACAGTGCTTCCATATTAAATAAGAGACATATCTGTATAATTTACCCGGCTCATACACCACCAGGTACTCATTTTTTTATATGTATACATTAATTGTATAAAGTTGTTGTAACAGCTCATGCTATATTTGATATAATATAAAATAAGAATTTATTTAAAAGAATTAAGATACCGAATTCTTATATACCCTGACAAAAAAAAATTCAAAAAGATTTTTAAAACCCAACAAGAAATAGCAACGAATTGGTATAGTGATATGGACTGCCTAGGATGGTAGTATTTCGTCGTGCAAGACTAAATTACGGGATCCTTTTTCATATAATAGGCAACTTTGACCATCCGAGAGTTTTTTTTGACCATAGAATAAGTTAAACCGTTGGACTCATATGATGGTTGTATAGAACGAAGTCTTTTGCAGCGACGCAATTATTTTTAATTAAATTATAAATACCTTTTCTTTTCGATGCGCAACGCATACACATACGATATAGGATGTATAGAGATTTTAATTATCCATGGTGTCTGTGACTTGTTCTTTCGTACTACCACTGCGCGGATACTTACTATCGCGAGATAGCAGTGACATAAAAATGGTATCATCCGATTATCTTGGGTAAGAAGTGAATTCGAAAGGATACATAGTTATAAAATCGCCCATATAAATCGGGAAATTAAACAAATTGCATTATGAATATCATTCAAAAGAAACGGGATGTCACTTCCATATAAAGAAAGCTCAATACTACTGTATGGATGTCCAATCACTTTGACCCCCCAATACACTTCAGAAAAAGGCTTAAATTTCTGTCCGACTCTTCATGGCCGCTATGATGTTCGAATCAAACAACTTCACCGTCAAATGTTGATCTGAGGGTCGTCAAAAAATCAATTTTATCCTACAAACATGATACGAGAATTTAATTTGCGAATGTATTTTAGCGGTAACTAGCATATTCAAGTGTAATCTATTCTAATATACCCCAACAAACAGTCTAAAAATTAATTAATTGTCCCGATATATTTTTTTCTCCTCTTTCTCGGTAGATAGTCAATATCCGCGTGTTTAGATACGACCGAGTAGTTGTTCATATTAAGACCATAGAAGGCCTTCGGAATGATCAAGAAGATGGATAAGAATGTAAAGCTAAAGTATTTATACAACTCATCGAGACTTTTCAAATCGGCAATGTCTTTGAACAACTTAGATAAAAAATAATGGACCTCCGATGTCTTAAAAAAATATTGCGTAAATAAATAGGTGTCTATATGAACTTTCATTAAACTTGTGATGTTCGAATACGTTTTATGTTGCAAATAATATTAAACACTCACTATTCGCTTATTATACTCACCCTCCATTTTACTACATTGTGATTGGCCTTTTAAATAATTCAAATTAAGCTCACTAATGCTAAACTTGCTAGCGTGAAAACGACCTGTTTCGAGAATTACACAACCTTGACGTAATAAATTTACCTACATCATCATGGACACATTGATTCACACTGATGGTTGGTGCAATCTCCTTGACAAGAGGTCATATATATACTACCCACATCAATTGAGTAATGAATCAATTAAGCCCAAATTAAGTTTTGACCAGGTAACCTCGCACAGAAGAGAATATCCAAACTTTCTGAATACACAACCTGCTGTGAACGTATTTAAACCATCTGTACAGCCTTCCCTTAAGGTTCTTGTAAATGCTTTTGGTCATTGACATATGCTAGAATTCCAATTCCATATTCCTACTTAGCGGGTTCCATAGTATTCATATAGGTGTGATATAATTTGCGACTGTACGTCAATATGGAAGCTGTATCAAAAGCAAGACACAACAATAGAATATGTCATTATTTCTCGTAGCTTTCTCAGTGACTGCATTGGTAAAATTCGATGCTGTTGGTGCTGGAGTCAAATGCAAGCCAATGAATACTTACTACCAGTAAATGATTGGAACCTGGAAAACGTTTTGCTCGCAGAGTCAATCAAATACATTACAAAATTAACATGGTTTTATAAATGTCGGCTTTTTAACAATTCTAACCATTTTTATGGTTTTGCGTGATTGATTGCATCTCTTGTAATTCTTTTTGTCTATTTTTATCTCGTCAATTACTGCGCGAGAGACGTGTACATAGTGATGTATTATAAGAATGAGTGGTGGTTAGCTAAGAATGCGTGTAAAATTGCTCCTCTCTCTATTTTTTGTGAACATATATTTTATATATATAAAACAGGCACGCAAAAACTTAATCAAGCCAGTGTATCAATATTAGCTATATATATTTTGTTGTGTATTGAAACACAAAATTGTATGATTTTAGTCAACGGACAGGTGTAATGCGCTATACATATGTAACCATTTGTCAGATTTATAAGGTTTATTATAGAGGTGCAACACCTTATTTTTAGTAATACCTAATTTTAAAAATCATATGTAAACTATGTTAAGCGTCTCTCTAAGTGATACATGCCTATATAAATTCTTCAAATGCCGACGCTAGAAATACTGAGAACAAAATTTTTTATACCCCAATTATTTTATCAGTAATGATTCTTATAAAAATCGAAGGCTGGTGCGTATAGTTCAATGAAGAGGCTGTATGATCCTTAAGCATGTTATGAAATTTAGATATTGCGCCTATCATTTCCCCACCTAATGATTTATAGCACAGAAAATGATGCAAAAATCGTATTAGCATACATTTGGTTCTCGCTGGTATCCAAACCTTAACTTTGACAAACCGATAATCAAATACAATGTTAGCTGCTATTTATATTACATCGGTTGCCCAGAGGGAGGTCCGTTGAGACATTCGTTTATTCGTTCTATTAGGCGAGATGCAGAGTATCCTTTTATAATATTATCAAGAGTATTGAGCTGGCTATAATTAGCTCAATCGAGAGCATGAAATTTCCGGTGCGCCGTTTTGCAGCAAATGAAGTGCTAGCTATACTATGGAGTCTGTAAACATATGCCAATATAGGTTTTATTCGCCACGGATTACTTGGTGCGATCCAACTCATATTTCTGCGTCAGATATTGCGTTCTTCACATGGTGGATAGTATATTTCTTTGCCTAGGTGATGCACGTTTCATTGCGTTATTTTCTTCGCCCGTCTTTACGAACAGTAAACGTATTATGTCATCCTCTCGGAAGAGTGATTGCAGCTTCTATGAGAGTTAGTTATACATGGTGTTCACGAAGTTTTTAACTGACTTTTTCATTATTTATGATACAAGCATCGCGTTTATACCAATGAACAAACGCAATGTTGTGATAGAGAGAATATGTCTCTGATATTTACAGCGAAAACGTTGCTGCATAAGATTTAAGTTCTTGCTTTGTAATTCAACTTACTAGTCACTGTGCCGTAAGATGCTCAATATGATTTATTGAATATGATATTTTGAAAACGACGCACGACATTATCTTGCAGTTGTATAGGAAACGTAACTAGACAAAATATTATTGACGGAAATCACATGAGGTTCCGAAGCCTTTCACAAACACCATTTTTTACAAGATAGCCTCATCGTCCACGTTTACTATTCGTACAATGTCTCTTTTGTGTCATTTGTTTTATCTGTTGCAGAAAAACTCTACGAGGTATTTTTTTATTGATGGTGTCCGAAATAGTTTTTGTACACCTCTCTTTAATAAAAGGGACCTCATATCCTGGGCAGTCATACCATTTTCCATACCCAATTCGACTTGGTCTGCTTGCAAAATGCTTGCATGCTAATAGAGACTTTGCATTTTACAGCACAAGATCCTTAATTTATGTCCGGTCTGATGACAGTTCAGCAGTTCACTTGAGGTATATTTGTATATGACCGTAATGTTGGCACTATGTTGGATGATTGACCGTATGCGATCTTGATTGCCCTTTGACTTGTACTTCGCTTGCTCTTCGCAAAACATTTTCCACAATTCCCTCGCAATCTTTAACAACACCTTACGTACCTTTTCCACGCTGAAACTTGTGGACGTTATAAGCTCGCATAATCTGGACTTTCAGTTTCTTCATGTATAACATCTATTCAATCTCGCCCTCTACCATACCTCATAAATCATTAAAACGACCATTAAGTGGCAATGAATCATTTACCCTTTGCGTGCAAACCGGGTCGCGAACATCATCGTATGAGCAGAAATTATTCGACCGTCAGAGAGACGTATTCCATATACTTCACAACGTCCCAATTCGGCTTGAAAATAATCACGATAAATTTGCTGTAAAAAACGATTTCTTGATCAGTTCGAGTATAATCTTATATTTTTTCTCATGTAGTTCTCCAGGCTTTTACACATATATGTTCCAGTCTTTTCTGACATATTAGGCTGACCCAGGTCCCTGTATTGAAATTTGATAATAGCTTGATAAGTATTGTCCATTCTTGGCTATATACTTTATTCGCTTATCAGCTCTATTTTATTCAACGAGAATTTTTTTGTCATCAAACCATTATCTGACACATCATTTAAACGCAAGTCGTAATATACCCCTTTTCCAGTAAAAAAAAGGAAAAATGCACCATTTAATAATGAAAAAATAAAAGAAGCAACGATATTAGGAAAATAATCAAATTGCCCCCAGATCATCAAAAATTACAAAAATAGGCTCCATTTCGTCACGAATTTATAAAAAGACGCCTCACTTCCGAGTATTACCCACTTAAGGTGGTACGCATGATACCACACGTCCTTGGTCATTTTTAGATTCCCATTTTACGGCCGTGATCACCCCTCCCTGTAAGGGAAGCCGCGGAGAGGGTATCGCCGCGTGCGTACTACGCTTGAACCCTTTAGTTGCGGGTGAAGACGTCAGATATAAAAAAATTAAACGCGTCTCCAAATCGTAGTCCGCTGCCGTACTAACAGTCAGTTGTTGCTCATTTTGTTAACATTAGTGGTATTACTTTTCCTAACGTTGTCTCAGTTGCAGATGTTTGTCGTGCTGTTGTTTATTTTGTTGCTCCTTCTGTTTCTGTTGTTGTTGCTCTGTTGCTACTTGTGATGTTGATACTGCTGTTGCTGCTCCTGTTGTTGTTGTAGAACCTGCGGCTGCTATTTTTGTGGTTTGACTTGCGGTATAGTATTTCCGTTCCTGCTTCTTAGTTAAAATACTTTGAAAAGCTTAATCATATCGATAGAATCCAATGAATATATCCTTCTTATTAAACTAATATTGAGAGTTTCTATGCCTGCTGACTTCTTTGTCTACAAACGTATTTTAGGAAGTAAACGTTCGATTGTGCCTTACAGGTGTTCCCCAAAACATTTAAATTATTGAACGACAACGTGGCTAGATCAATGATAAAGTTTAGGAATTTGAATGTATATCTGTCATGTCGATCTTATTTACTTGGATTTAAAATAGATGGTGCATCTGAAATTGCCCAATGCTCAATTCATTAGACAATACAAAGACTTCATTTGTAGCAATATGAAAATCGGATATATAGCCGTATCATTGCTGATCTAGACATGTCAGTGCCAATGGAGAAATGACAGTGCTGATAAAGGAATCCGACGTTACCTAAAAAAAATGACTATACATTACAATACAATAAGCTGGTCGTAGATGGCTATAAGAGGTTATATCAAGACATAAAATACGTCTAGTATGGTCAAAGTGTTTAATTACGCAATCAAATTGGCATAGTTTTCCGCCACAGTAAGATATTTCTTTGACAATAATGCACTAAAAATGAAGTTGTTATATCTAAAGCGACCAAACCCATATATGGGACTAAAAGCTTTGGTTTACATACGTCATGCAGATTCTCCGTCGATACAAATTCAGCTCTATTGAATTGAATCTCGTTTTTTTATTTCGAAAGCACGCAACAATCAATTTCCCATCGACTAAAGTCTATAAGAAAGTACCATTTACCGATATTCTTGTTCGTAGTATTTATTATATGCGCGAATAGCTTCTCGAAAAGTGACACCAAATCGCTTAAATAATTTTTTCAGCGTATCAAGCTCAACCTTGTTACTTCAATTGCATAATGCCTCAACTTAGGATAGAATCAGACCATTTTGATCAGTATCACTTCCAATAAAATCCATATTTAATTTGTTGAGTGCGTTGACGCAGTTCATGTAGCTCAAAACAATCCCTTCGTTCATCTGCTTCAATCGAATCGTCACAGGATTCGCCCTTCGTCCAAAATTCATGGCCATCTCTCTAACTGCGAAGTTAAAAAGCAATTTTTTAGCTGTCGCGTATTGTTTAGACCCCTCTTTTGTAGATTCGGACACCTGGCAAGAGTGTGGTGAAAAACGTGTTGGTAAGCCGAACGTTTGAAATAACGCAAATTCTACAACAAGAAGACAGTCATTTTGAGTACATTCGGCTTTTATCATCGTCTATCACTCTTTACGACGCATAATACACAGCTTGCATCATCGATTATATTCGATGACGGCTTAAGTTATGTCGCTCTTACTCGAGTGGGCCCAGTTATTGTAAAAGCTGCAAGGTGGGTGCTATTCGTCGTAGCGTTCCATTACTTGTGTGGCCAACCCTACATACAATTTATGTATGTTTAGTAGTATCAAAGGTGCAGGGTTTCCTGTATAACACATTAACTGAGTATACTAGGACGTGGAGAATTATTTAATTTCGTAATCATATGGAGCATATTATTTGATTAATTATTGTCCAAGGCATTTTTTTTGGTTTCTTGATTGAATATAGTATTTTTATATTTTCCTTTTCCAGACTTAATCTGGCTTATATTATCTAATGGTAGTCCAATTTGTTGATCTTCACCTTATATTTTATATTTACACGTATAAGGAGAGGCGACTGCTATAAGCGTCTTGTAAGTCTCTGGTCAATACTAATGTGAGTCTTGTACTCATTATCATGCCATACGTCTCATTTAGGCTTGGGACCAAAGTCCTGTTGCAGTCTTCAAGAATTCGATTTGAGATTAGACAGTAACTTTTCGCTACTTAACAACGTAATATGCTCCAAGGTGCACTTTCGACAAACGATGTGTATGCGCCACTTAGATTAGATTTCTTCTTTGCCATAGACGACTTACTTCTTTTTCTCTCATTACCAGACTGAACACCTATGTGTCCGACACTTGGTTGTAGAAGCCAGACTCCCGCCACTTCATCTCAATCTCTTTAAATTTCGTGCATTCGTGATATCCGTTTGCCTTTTTGTCCGTTCCTTGTTAAGCTGCAGGAATATGTGCCCGTTGACACATAGCCTTCTTCTCTACAACTAATTCATTCTTGTAGCAAATTACAACATATCTTCGACTTTAATCTACTCTATAAAAATCAAAATATGAATTCTCTTACAATGCAAAAGTACAAAATCTCAAAGAATGAACGTTTGCCGAGCATGCTCCACCGGAGTCATAAGCGCACAATACCATCATTCACTTTTCATATTCAATGCCGTTTTTAATGACCTGTGATTCTTCTTTCAAATCTAACATCATACTTCGTATCGTGGAATATATTACAAGCAAGGTTTACCCGTTAAGTCGCGTATTTTGCTGAATGTGGATTTTAATTATCGTTTCTGTCCGTACGTACCCTGTTGATAAGACCGATGTGTTTTCGCGAGATTTTGGGAAGAAACTGGATGCAAAGGCAAGCTTTCAAATTCGAACTTACATAAAACTTCTTGATTTAGAGTACTTGATTCAGATTTAAAAATTCGCTCGCCGTTTCGGATGATTGTTGTTCCTACTTCCGGGTTCTATTGATTTTAACGGTGTATAAACCATCGTGTTGTCATTGATGTCGTGTATTAAGCTAATTTTTGGTGTTGCTGATGCATCGAAGCAATGACAAAAAGAGAGATAAGAATTTATTTTGCCTGTGCAACATCAATAGTAACGATATGCATGAAAGCAAATCTTAACTAATAGGTCGGATACAGCTAAGAAGTTCATATACCGTCAAAAAAAAGACGGTTTTATAATGGGACACGCTCTTACCAGATGTCTGATAAGACCTTGTGTAAACCAAACACAAGGCTACGTGCTCTCGACGTCACGTACACGTGGCGTGAGGAAGCGCGAGAAAGTAAACAAAACTCGGAAGCTCTGTTTGAGGGGAAAAAATAAAACTGTATTAATATAGTTATGTTCCTTTTGTAAATCATCTTTTGTCTATATTTAACTTTTTTAAACTACAATAACCTATGTGGGTTTCTTGCTCAACACACATTGCGCGTGTCTAGCAGTGATTGGTGGTTAATTTGTTTTATGTAGCGTCTACATCAACCAAGAGGTAAATCACCCCAGAACATTACCCTTGGGGTAACATTATGCCAGCATTACCTCTTCTCGAGTCATGTTTGGAAGAATGTTATCTGAATAGATAATATTCATAAATTGTCACTTTCATATCAATTTTATGTCACGATTTCACCCCGTCACAATTTTCATTTAGCTAGCCGTATCACAAGTGGATCGCATTCCAAGCGCAAAGTATTTCAACAATGCCGCACAAGTGCTCTACTCTACTTTGAGAGGACGGTTTATTCTTCCATGAGTGCTGCCTTGGACTACACCGTACACACCATCGTGTCTTGAGTCCGAAAGGAGCTAGATCTTTAACCACGACACCTTCACGTGGTCCTTAATATGACGTCCTTGCCTATGGTAAATCACATCGGGCGGGCGCCTAGCTCACGTATCTGCAATGTCACACCAAAAGGTATACCCTACTAAATATGCACGTGCAGACTGTTTTGATCATCAAAAGTCATCTTACCAGCTGCTGCAACTTATCGATATTCACCGACGTTTACATTTTGATAAGTACGGTTTTATTATTTTAGCTTGCCTCGCGACGCCGATTCCATCCTCTTCCGCGCAGAAACATGTGCGTTGTCAATATGCTAGCTACTTTTATGCGCTAGGGAAGGCGTAGGATACCTTACTACGCGACGGCATATCGTTTCTTCGGTTTTTCGATGCCACTAAAGTATGAGACTGATGTACTCTTACACATACATGTCCCCCATATCGAGCTTCAGGCACTTTCGGAGGTATTAATGCTTCGACAGGTCATTCCAGCCGAGATGCCGAATGCTCGGTACCGGGTTTCGCTAGTCGCCCCGGAAAAGTGCATGTCACACATTGCTTTATGACCTTTCTTAGGTCTCAAGAGGGATTGAGCGGCAATCGCTGTACTGCGACGGGTGGTGCTCACTCAAGGCACCAAGGGGCAAGTAGCATCTATCGAGCTTGCGCTCTAAGGATATGTACATTTCTTGAAAGTTACCATTTCTGACAGGTCGCTTAGGTTGGAGGACTAAGTGCACATCATATTCCAGGTATAAATTGACCCTAAGTCATTGGCTGTTTGATGACGACTTGACAGATGGGACAAAGAGATACGGTCGCTACATGTCCTCGCCGCATATCGTTCTTGCTTCAAGCGTCGAGCAATTGAGCTGGTCGCAATTGATCGCATGAGCAAATTACGTGTATGCGCGCGTGTGCGTGAGGTATAGACATAGAGGCAGACAGAAAGCAGCTGCGAGAAGTACGGCCCTTACCTTCCGCCTCCTCACGAGTAGTTTTGTCTTTCGAGCTTGAACAAAGGAATGGCTAAATGTACCTCCTCGTTGCCATCGCCCTTCCACAAGACACCTAATCGACGGGAAGGGTTAAACATCCCCAACTGAAGAAAACTACCTGTCCCCAAGTGCAACGGGGTTACACGTCGACTGGTAGTTGACAATAGGTGTGGTACACACAAGGGATAAGATTCTCTTTAATGTAATATTAAAACACAAGTTTTAATTGTTGAAGACTGGTGTCTGTCAACCATTGAATACGAGATCTTTTGATAGGTTTACTTAGGACATAAGTGAGTAGGTTATTTACTTTGTTCTACGGTGTTCTTTTAGGTTAAAAGAAGAAATAAAATTCAGTTCCCATTTTGATCAACAAAAGACACGTGCCTCTCTGAGGCGTCTTGCGATCGTAACTAAATATCAACGCCTTGTTAAGGCAGCTACTCCTTGTGCACTTAGTGCGTTTGATTCTTTGAATCGTTTGGTCCCCCTGGAACAGGGACCGTAAGCTCTTTAAGCTTGTTGACTCTTTGAGTCGGGTTCGTAGAATCAAAGTTGCTCGTAAGAGCTGTTGACTCTTTGAGTCGGGTGCGTAGAATCGAAGTTGCTCGTAAGATCGTTAAGTCTTCCTCTGATTAAAGGAGCTGTGTAGCTCCGCCACACCAAGTCTATCCCCAACTACACAAAGACATATAGTCAGTTATTTTTGGGTCGTAATTTGTGCTCGTCTTCACAGATGGCAAAACGACAGCGGTACATAGCACCGAGTTCTACGCTAAGAGAGGCTCAAAGAACACAAATAAGCTTATAGGAAAACCACGACCCTGCCCGGGTCCCCGCCGTTTCGAAAGGAGGCGAACGAGCCCATAAAGCCGAGCCTTACATGCAATGTGTCACCTCTAGCCGCAATTGCATTCCTATGAATGTACGCGGACCTACGTAAATGAAACCATCGGAATAAGGTAGGACCGTGATCCGCCTGCGGCATACAAATTGAGGCTCTGACAAGTAGCTAATCATTTCTTCTGCAACTTCAGGGCGATATGTAAAAGTTGACGAGCTGTCCTGCGACTGAGCACACTTTCTGGCAACAAGATGTAAATGGTATTGGTTTTGCATACTAGTGCGTCACCTATGTCGTTGATGTACAGGGGTCAGTGGACAACGCCAGGATCTAGAAGGAGCTCACAAGACAAGAATTAAAGGGAAGTGACAGACTGTTTTGCTCAGCATGACAGTCTTGTGATTCTTTTCCGACGCGCACGTCGCTACAAACGATGACAGTATGCAGCTGCGATCTAATGTTGGGCATATCTGTATCGTGAATGGCAGGATGACTGGATGATCAGTGTGGATACGCCGTCGCTCTCAAGCTGCTGATAAGCCTACGTCATGAAGAGTGCTAGGTTATAAAGGTACGTAAGTGACTATGTTCTTTAAGTATTTTTATATACTCAAGCGCTCCGGGGTCAATGGTATGCAGTGGACTGGCGAATACGTCTACAACCAGCAGATGCTAAGGTAACGAAGCCACTGTTGTTACCGCATCTGTCTACTAATATCTAACGAATACTCGGCGCATGTAAATATGTATTACAGAGTCACTTATTCGTTGAACGAATTGTCCAGCCTCGAGCGTATATGGATACTGATAGCTCGAGCTTTAACAGACGAAGGCACTACGGTGCGCACTCAGTGAGCTGCAGCAACAACATGACGCGAGGTCCGGATCACGCGTGTCGATGCGAATGCATTTAAGATGTAAAATGAAATTAAACTTATGCCGAGATCAGCTACGTGCTCATATCTTGTCTCAGAACTTTAACCGCATCTCGTGCATGTAAACTTTCATTAAAAATTATTTAATGCTTGTTATGCGAAGTGCGTGATTACATGGTAGGTTAACGTGCCCGGTTTCGCTTTCCTATCTGAGTCCATACCAGCTATATTAGGTGTATCTGCAGTAATCGCTTGATCGGAGTCGAAAAAGTCTTGCACTTCACTCTCCAAATAGTTAGACTCGAAATAGCTGTCATTACCATGAGCAACATGCAATAAATTTTGACTCTGACCCAAGTTTCTGCCGTGCCCTTCAGAATCGCATCTGTCCTTCGCTCCAGTAGTGGCCACACATAGTATCGACTTTCTACATACATCCGACACGTCAGGCCGCAAGTTGCCATCAACCTCGGACTGCTGACGATACGTATTCGAGCTGTCTTTGTCTAGCGGACGAATATCCATCCATAAATCTGAATCCAGTAGATATGTAAGTCGCGATAGGATCGAATGAAGGTAAACAGTAAGCTTTGCAGCACGTACCTAGCTCAACCCTGCATGTCGTCAGTGCTGCACCTTTGACCGAACCTGTATTACGTCAGTGTAGCCCCTTGGCTCGTACTTGTCTTACGTCAGGTCAGCACCTTGGATCGAACTTGTCTCACGTCAGTGCCGTAGTTTAGCTCGTATTTCTTGGTGTTTGTTTCCAAACGCTAAGACGTAACGTTTAGCACTGGCGTGTGGGGGAGCCTTTATATATACATATTCATATGTAGATCTGTATGTATATTAATATCATATATTTATATTGATCGCAAGACGCAAGGCTATGTACCGCTGTCGTTTTGCCATCTGTGAAGACGAGCACAAATTACGACCCAAAAATAACTGATTATATGTCTTTGTGTAGTTGGGGATAGACTTGGGGACAGGTAGTCTTTCAGTTGGAGATGTTTAACCCGTCCCCTTATCGACGTTGTTAGTCTAGCCGCTGGTCCCATGGATATCTCGCTTGTGTCAGTTGAAGCGCCAAGGAGGCGACATTGCTGTGCACACATCGCCCACTGATAGCGCGCTCGGAGCGATGTGGGAACTGGGTTGTCACCTATTTGACGCTTGAATCAAACAAGCTAAGAAAAGCTCTACTACACGACGCTCGAGATGGCGGCGTGCTGGAAAAAATGCGACGTCGTCGGCACGAACAAGCTGAATCGGTCATGCGCCTCAGCAATGGGGCTGACATAATCAGACTGTTGACTTCAGCAATAGGGGTGACACATCAGGCTGTTGCCTGCTAAGATGTACTGTCGTTTCGCGTTATCCTGTGGTCTGCCTTGTCATATGTGCTGCAGCTGCGCTCGATAATCGCCAACGTCTACCCGGCAAAGACACACGAGTAGTGTATCTGTGGCTGTAGGTGATTTGAAATAGACTTGACAATGTCACGGTCGACAGATCGCCCGACTGAAGTAAAAAATGCACTTATCAGCATCCAGTGCAACCCAAACCAGGAGGTACAAGCTTCAACAAAATGTAGCCAAATGTTGTCATCTCAAACAATACAATAGTCACATGTGTTTACCGTCATCGCGTTCTTGACACGCTTCACACCCTACCTAGTTATCACCATCTCGGCAAGCTACGAGCTCGTGTAGCCACTGCGCATCGTCCGGTCCTTACGCAATAGCCATATTTTCATGCCCAAAACCTCCATCGCAAGGTTTTCGCCCTGTAATCCGAAAGCTTGACCCGGTGCAAACATGGCTACTCACATCCCAGCTTGGGCGCCTGGTGCACACGATGCATTTCGCTTCTCTAAAACTGCATACAGCATCGCCTCTGCGTGGGCTGAGGCGATGCTTTCGTAAACCACTGCAGTGACAGACAACTTTCCCAAATACCACTATCATCGCTCAGCCGCCAGTCCACACCAAACGTCGACGGGGCTCTGCCGTACGCGCTAAATGGATCAACTCCGATCCAACTATTTTGGCACGCGCCATGGCTCTGAAGCAATTTAGTCTCCAGATTATCTATCCCATACGCTGAAACTGTACTGGCACACGCCTTGCACTGAGTAGTTCAATCTCCAAGCTATCCAAGTCCGTGCACGCTATCAACGTCCCCGAGCAAGATTTTGTACGACTGCGTTGCAGCCACAAAAGCATCCACGCGCTCGCCAGAGCTACCCACTCCAACACGTCGGCCAGCTTCGGCAACGGTAGATTCCAACGAGACTGAGGTATCCGATGCCTTGTCAGGATGCAACTTGAGGGCGAGCTTGCGGTATTGTCGCTTTATCTGCTGAACGGGAGCGTCGCGTGGCAAGCCCAGCACGCCATGGAAGTCACGACGCTCCCACATCATCTGTATCCGGTCTGGTTGCCACAACTGCTCGCCATCCAAGCAACCTGAGCCTGACGCTAAACCCATGCGCTTCGCGAACGTTGAGCGAACTAGCTTCATGCGCACGCGAGCCGCACGAAACAGGTCTTCCTGCTCGTTTTTGTCCAACGGCGCCGGACGCCATGTACGATATTGCCCGCGCTGATCGAATGGGCCAAGGCCGAAGGCACCGTCGATGCCGTAGTCAAAAGTTGGCAAGGGGCCGAGCCTACCGTGCAGATAGCGTGAAGGAACTGCGCCGCACGTAGATGACAGATCAGTGGAATCTCCACGATCTGAAGCCGACTTGCTGTTGTCATGAATGGTATCCATGAGCACGTTCGTATCGCGATGTTGTGCTGCCCTGATATCACCGCGGAAAAGTTGCTGGTTCGGACAGGATGCCGATGATGACGTGTCAGCCCGAGTATTGTTGCGAGAGATATTGAAGCCGGGCAAGCAATGTGTGGCACTGGGGATCGCATTAGCGGTTACAGAAGCAGCAATTGAGGATCCATCTGTTAGCATGGTGACCGAGCCGGTCAACAAGCACATACAGTGATCATCACAGCGATAACATTGTTGACATGAAGACAGCATACCACAGTAGTGACCCTCAATACCTGCTGACGCGTTGCTCTTCCATTTGCAGGCTTCATTGGACTCAACGACATCCAGTATGTACGCCATTGTTTTTTGCACAGATGAAAGTCTGGCTGAGCAGCACATGCGGCATCCGCAACTCACACACACGCAATGAAGGCAGCAGCCGCAACATCCTGTGCAGCGCCGCCGTAGATCACGGCACCCTGAACATCCCATTCGTAGTGGCGGACAGCCTTCAGAACGCTGGTCACGACTGCCGCCAATACTGCGCACAGACATCACCCGCGATGATGAGACTTTCGGCCGCACAAGAGAAGGCAGGAAACCGGCATTCGATGCTGCCAATGCTTTTGCGACGCGAACTGATTCGCTTCGACGACTTCTACTACCTGAAGTGCTTTTTAAAGCGCGAGTGCTCACTTTCTTCGATCCGCGCACGTGCCGCCTGTTGGACGTCCGAGTGGTCATGCCTTCCCTTCGAGCCGGGCTTAAACGCTTTTCGGGTCGAGCAGGTTTTGTCGCGGACCTTAGCTGCTTCTTTTTGACTGGCGTCATGAGCGTCTCACCAACTTCCTCGTTTCCCATAAGCTTGCCCAGTGCGTACATGCAAGACGCAGCCAGCCCCTTGCATTCTTCAAAAAGTGCCTTCTTATTTCTATCGAGCAAAGAAGGGCGTAACGATACACATGGTCTATTCCTGCTCTCACCGTCAATTTCGCGCAGCAACTGCTCCTTTGCTAACGTGATTTCATGTCGAAGCTTTTTCACTTCGATAACGTCAGGGGCGTCCTTGTCAGGATCGTAAACGTTTGTCCAGTCAATACCAATCGATGCTGCAGCATTGGCGCCGTCTTCCGCAATGAGTTTATCTTGTGCCTGACTTCCAGTGCCCGCAAGCAATGCCATATCTGCATCCCTTCGGTCCAGGCTCGCATCTTTTGTTGCTAGTGGTAGGTAGAATTCGTTATATTTCGTATAGTGCCGCGCCCATTGACTCTTCACGAGCTTTTTCTGAATCGCAAATTGCTTAGCCAGCTCGCGTGTCAACGCGTTAAAATCCTTTACATGTGTACGCCACGGCCCAGCACGCCCGAGCTCGTTCATTGAATCTCTAGTGCGTGCCAACGACTCTTCCAGTTCACACCGAGCTTTTTCCACACTCCGCGAGGTCATCATACATTGTTTTGCATCCTCGCGCGAAAATGGACGATTTTGGACCGCGTCGCGCATACTCGCAGGTGTCGATTGCAATAGTGCTGCTTCGTCTTCGTCGCGTAGACTGAGCGAGATGTTAGCACCTGTAGGCATAGAGCCGTAAGAGAGAGATCCAGAGCTACGACAGTATTCGCCGTTGACTGCGCTTCCTTCATGCTGATCTAGTGCTAATTCCCCCGGATGCTTACAATCGACGAAATCGTCCTGGGTTGTGTACAAGAGCGCCTTATTGTGCCAAATATACAAGGCATCCTGAAGGCACGTAAACTTATCATACGATCGATCATCCACTTCATCAACACCGCCTGGATTGAACCACGCACATGAATGCTCAAAAAAGAGCACCCACCATTTGTGAAGCTGCAACTTCGTGTTTTCGGCGACCACATGTGCCGTCACAGACGTCAAAAGGTTTACATGCGCGATGATGCGCTCACGACGAAGACTGGCATAATTTGCGCGATCCTTTTGACAAGTAGGTATTTTTTCTTTCAGCGTGGCCACTAGTGCTTTTATTGCCGCATCCAGGTCCCGCGCATACGTTGTGAGTCTCAACAATAGATTTCTTAAAAAGTAACTGTTGCCAGGATGTACTTGCTCGCTCACCGTAGCAGATGTCACACCATGGACCAAAGGATTGCAAGGGTCTATCTTGCGAAGGTATTCCGGCACGTCGTTCTTGCTCTTCCATTGTAACACATGGTTCACAACTTCGGGACAGTGCTCGATGGTTTCGCGCACTAATGAAATAGGCAGTGAATCGAATAAACTGGACTCAATTGCAGAAGACCGAATCGGGCGCAGAATGTACGTGAACAGATCAGACTTCAACGTATCTTCACCCAAAATGTCATCAAAAATAACGTCGTTCTTGCGTCGGTTACCGCAAACCGCGTGTCTGCTCAAATAGTGCTTCCCCAGCATATGAGCTATCAACGCGAGTGAGTGCAAGTTGACGATCTTATTCTGTAACTCACTCCACTCTTTGTGTCGCGAGGACCCAAACACACCCAGCTCACCACTTAGCGAATTGCGACTGGGCGAAGTGGAAAGAGGTGGCACCAAATTGCCAAGCGCACGTAACCTTTCAGCATAAACCACAACTTCGTTGCCAAAATTAGCGTTGTCCAAGAGAAATCGATGAAGTATCTGGATGTCATGAGCCGAAAGTAGCCATTGCTTCTCCTCGATCGAGTACGCACTGCCGGTCATCAGAGGTTCCAGGTAAAAGTACTGACGCTTACCTGCCAAGAAGCGCAGTAGTTTACAGTCTGTCTCTAAGGTATAGTCTTGAATCAAATTTAAATCGCGGGTCAGACCAGGAAAAGGAAGATCTCGTGTCGAACGAAAGACATCACGTCGATCATTTCTTTTCTCTTCGCTTTGTTTTCTGCTAGAAACAGCCGGTTCCCCCGTCGAAACATCAATCACTATTTCATTCGCATTCGATGTGTCCATGTTCAGCCGTTCGTCTGCGCACTCGACTACGTCTGCACTATCCAGCACATCCTCCTCATGAGCTGTAATGTTTTGCATCTGCATAGCATCGGGGTCCCCGATAGTAGACCGCGGAAGTAAACCGGAAGTGAGTAGGCTTTCGACAGCCTGTACCTTCTTCACCAAATGTGCCAAGTCTTTCTTCTTCGCCAGACCTGCTCTCGTCGAATGCAGTCCAAGAGTACGCACCTTGCCTGCATTGACCCGCTTCGCCTTACCATCACGTTCTCGCAGCATCGAATCATGTATTCCGCTCGTTGTGAATGGATACGCATTGTGGGCGACATTGAGCCGCTCACTTTCAAGCATGTGCTGCTTTCTTTTGCTCGACGACGTAGTCGATAATGCCGCAGTCATCGCGTTGCACTGCCTTTTCACCACCAGCTCAACAACCTTTTTACGGTGCCTCAGCTCTTCGTAACGGCGACGCAATTGCAAACACTTATGACGCTCCAATACTTCATGAGCGCGAGCAAGCTTGACCTCAGCTTCTAATAGCCGTGAAATTTTCACACTGCGTGCCAGTCGTCTCTGCAATATAGTGCTTTTCTCCTGCAAACATCGTTTCTCATCTTTCTCTCTCGCAGTATCACCTTCACCCACTCCACAAGACACGCTTCTGCTCTTCCACTCCTCCGCTTCCTTCGTAGCAAAATCCCCTTCCTGTCGGCCTAGCAAAATCGCCGATACAGCCAGCGAGCAGCAAGTCAGAATCCAATTTCAGCGCTACCATCCCAGCAACAAGCAAAATGCATCTATCTAGTCACTTACATTTCAACTGGCGTTGCGGAGATAGCGTGGTCGTATCAGCTTGCATCCCACGCCAACGCCGATTGCCGCCTTGACACACTGTCGCTCGCTTCTCGTCATCCTTTTGCTGATTATACGTCTCATGTAGCATGCGGTCTTCGATCGTGATCCCCCATGCGACTCCACGCGCATCGTACTGTAACGTATCTCGACTACTGCAAATCGACGTTCGCGCCTCTCCCCTTTCTTCGTTCTTTCCACTCACAAGCAGCTGAACATGAATCATGCCCGTACTATGGCTCTCGCTGCTGCTGCTGTTGTTGTTGTAACTACATCCACCAGCTGGTAGCTGCCGCACCACGCTCACGCCTCTTCCAGCATCGTCGACGTCGCTCTCGACTCGCTCCGTCGTACCTGTGTCCGACCTTGTCGTGTGTGCGTCCGCCACGTCTCGTGCCTCGATTTCCATTGCCTCATCCCTCGTCACTGTCGTCGAGTCACGAACTGCGTCACTGCTCGGACGCACATTAACAGCTTGATGCAAATGAATGCCGCTGGTCCCGTCCACGCTGTGTGGCCCATCTCGTGGCACGTCCATCCCCTGCACCCTCGGCAACGTCTTGCTCTTTTTCAGTGGCTGGGAGCTCCCGCGCGACATGACGGACGCGGGCGTGTCGCTGCTTGCTCTGCGCGGACGAGAACGCTCGGGCGTCCCGCGTCTCGCGGCTGCAGACCCACTGCTGGCGCAGGGCTCGCGCCGTTTCAAGGGCTTGGGGCGATCACTCGGTACGGCTCGAGTCGACGCTGTCGTCGTGGGCTTCGACGAGGCACAAGACCGACGTGCACATCGGTCGACGGCTGCCGGTTCGGACGTGGATGGGGAAGAGAGTCCGCTCGCGCGCGCTGGACGCACGCCGAGTGACGCGCCTACGGAGATAACGCCCATCGCGACGCACGCGGTGAGTGTTGAGCGGGAAACTGCGGGTGGCGCTCGGGGGTCAACGAGAGAGCTCAAGTAATGGGGCGCACGAGTCGATAATATGGGCGGAAAACTGGGTACAAAATGGCCAGGAGGTGGATAATATGTACGCACGATTCCGGAGTCCCTAATCTAGAACAATTGAGGCCAGACGACAGAAGAATGCGGAGCACAGGCTTACGGCGCAGCGCTATTTACAATAGCGCTCGGTAAATTAACGCTTCTATTCTGTGAACGACAGGCGTTTGCAACTTGATCGTGGATGGCGGGCTTGAGTGCGTGTTGAAATACACCGTGCGCATCGGCTAGATAGAGACATTGGGAAACGGCTGATCGACGCATCGCACGTGCAAGTTGTACGAACGAAGACGCAAATTCGTGATGTCGCGACTTTCATGAAGCCACGACATCTAGCTTCTTCATAAGTCTGTTGTCTTTTTTGCCACGGGACGTGCTAGGGCTGCCATAGCTCCAGCATGCCATGTACAAGAGAGAACAGCACTATGTGTCGACGTGCTCGATTACATCGAATTCAATAGCGGCAGACGGTTGATCTAATGTAGCTAGGGACGCCCATCATTTGCTGACAGTAGTTTACAGTAGTTATCGCTCCTCGGGCGTTGGCTACAGATGGCGCGTTTGATCATGGCGATCGGTCCGTAGAAAGCAGAAATAACAACAAACAAATGGTCTGGTAGAAGCCTGATAGAAGCAAAAGCCTCCCATAAACGCAAGGCAATGCTGTTGCAATCAATCTGCAGTTGTCAGACCAGTCGATGTGTCTTTGTGCATGTTAAAAAATGACCTAAAACATTCACGTAGATCGACTTGCTGCAGCCTACCAGCACTTGCCAATCTAGTCGAATAAGTGCGTGAATGAAAGTCAAAAGCGTAATGGCCCAATTTCTTAGCATATATTCATACTGAGCCTCGAGTCGGTCAGCGCCATCATGATGCATGACAACAGCACACAGGCGTCATATGTCTAGACATGACGACGTCACCTTACGATCAAACGATTCGGCCCCCGCCTAACCGTCCGACATGCGCACATTACTCCGATTTGCAAGTCGTTCGCACTGGGCAGCGGAATTCTCGACTTGATAGAAAAAAGACTTTTTAAAAGCAGGGGCGCCTGTGTGGGTTGATTGTGCACTCAGGCCACACCCAAAAGAAATGTTAACAAACTTGAGGCTTTTCAGCACCACGGCGTCTGCAAGTGCAGTCGGTAACTCGACAGTCGGCGACTAATCGCGTGCCTTTCGCCTCAGCAAGAACATACAAAGGAAGTAAAGCGAAGAGGACGCACTGCAGTACCGCGCTATTAGCGTCGTCAATGTGACTGCTGACGCTGGGGCTTGCAACGAAGGCTGTTCTCCGTCCAATGAACTCGAAAGAGCATTAACGGGCACAAGTCTTCGCGATCCTCTTAAATTAAGCCGAAGTAAGCATTTCTGTAACGGGGTAGCCTGTTACATGACATTGTCATTAATGAGAAAATGACAGTAAAGAATATTACGTTGAATGCTTTTTAAACAATATCACAGAGCATGATGATATTGTTGAGATGACCGAAGGGTCTACTCATTGGTTGATACCCTGATGATATCAACGCACCAATCGCTGCTAGACGCGCGCAATGGGTGGTGAGTAGACAGCATCATACGTTAAGTTAGATTAATATAACCAAGTCAGGACGAACTGAGACACAAGAGTGATAAGACTTAATTGTATTAAATAACAGTTTTACTTTTATTGGAAACTAGAGTGTTCACTTAGTCTCCTTTCCTTCTCTGTGTAAGTGTTTACACCTAGCTGGGCACTGACCTTGACTGTCGTCAGTGAAAAATAAACTCCGTACTGGTTGTCCAGTACGTAGTTGTCGATGCCCCGTTACAATTTCGATTTCCCCATGCTCTTCTGGTAAAAAAATCGCATGTGTTTGGCCGTATTCCAATGCCGACGTTGGCTGTATTCGAACTACAAGATCACATGACGTGTTTGAAACGGACCATTTGGCGCTACGGCTTCCTCGGACCCGAGACGCGGGTCAAGTGGTGTAGTCTGAAGCAATTGATGCAGAGCCATAGTCACATGATAATGTTGCAAGTGATCATAACTCAGAATGAAAGAAGTGAGAGGACATTTTTGACTGCCGATGATGGGTCAAAACCAAACGCTGCAACGAAATCGGTGAGCTCCGATGCGCGCTGAGTCAACCCCTTCGCCTAGTGAAAAACATGCACGTTGAACAGCATGGAGACTCTGCCCATGTGTGCGAGACTGAATGTATCTGTATCGTTTTCGCCACGTTTCCAGTCCCGCGTTATCACTGTAGTCTCATTTGATAAACAAGTCCATGTTTCATTGTCCAAGGCGCGTGTATCTCCTTGTTTATTGCATCCTTTCAGTGTTCTACATCACCACTGTAAATTACTTGAGTATAGAAGGTCATGTCGGTCGTTATCGCTGACTTTTAAAGCTGTGTTTACCAGAAGATTGTGGGAGCCTCGACGCCTCCGGGTCGATTAGTATTCATATTATTGCGAGTGGCGCTTGATAAATTGAGCTCGAATGTCCGTCATGTGGTTGCGTCAGTAGCTTTATCAGGATGTATATCTGATAGGCTATCCGTGTACGGGAAAGGGTAGTGTGGAAATCAGCAAGGTGAATGTGACATCAATACAGGCACATGCCTTATCAATGAGATGGCGTCTTCTAGCTGGAGACGTCACCGACAAGTTGACTTGAATCAGCAAGGCTCGAAAATAAGGGTGTACCACAACACTACAATTGGCCGCAGAGGATGATACTTACTATTTATACAAAGGAGTGCACTGGTCGATGTGAAGGTTCTTATCTTTGCCCCCAATAAGGTTCATGGGGCTGCCAGCAAATTCTCTTCGTCTAAGATCAAACATAGGACTTACATGCTATATCACGGCACGAGTGGAATGTAAGGTGTCATGTGACGAATGACCAAGTTTTAGCCGCCACAATCACTCGCTACTTTCCATCGCGTCTTATCTAGCAAATTGCATTGGATACTTTTGACGCATGGCAAACGTCCGTTGACTAATTCATATTGCGCCCAGACAAGTCGTGAGGTGTGTATGACCTTGCTTACACGCAACTTGGTTGCATACTTCATCGATGTGAGTGGGTATCAAATTGCCTTTCGAGCGTGCGACAGTGGCGAGCTAGATACATTCAATTAACGCAGAAGTGTCGCAACACCTCATTGTGTGGACCATCACCTTGCACATCCATGCGCGACGCCATTTCTCTCGGTGTTGTTCGTCGCATATACCCGTCCATGCTAGTATGATCTCGTCTTGCAAGATCACAAGCACTAAATGAATCCCACTGCATCCCAAAGAGGTAAATTTTCATTTTAACTAATCGTGGTCGTATCTTTGCAAACCCTTTTGAGCAGGAGCTACGAAAAGGACCATCCGCTGCTCATACTCAACTACTGCGCGCTGTTGCGCTTTGTAAATTGACGATCGCATGCGAATATCAGGATCCAATGCGAGTTCCACTGTATGCGCATATCATTGTCTTGCAATGTGAAGGCACAAAGATCAGCGTTCATACAAACAAGCCCAAACATACATGACTGTATTCATGCTGACACGATAGCTATCATAGAGCTGACAATCTGACACTTTGGCAGGCACAATAGATTCTTGTACATGGTAACATGTAGGTAGATTCGTTTACGCGTCTCCATAGATGAAAAATAGCTCCCTCTCTTTCTCTCTGCCCCATGTATCTGATGTCGCCTATAGGAATGGTTCCAGAAACGCTCACATCGTCAAGATCGCAGAAGAGGTGTACAAGGGTCGTCGCACAAAAATTCATCGTCGGAGTTCGTGAGCGTCTCACAAGAGTGCACGATCTGGTACGCTCCAAGGTATTATGCTTAGGGCTCCTACCCGGACCGGAACCCCCCCCGAAGGAACCCCCCGGGGGGGGGCTGGGAGGTGGGGATTGGGGGCACGTCAACCCCCCGGAGAGTCGCTGGGGTTTTACATATGTATTTGTAGATACATATCGGTATAAATTGCATAGAATCTACAACAGATCATATACACTCTCTACAAAACAACCCTCGACAACTTCTTGTACCAGTCCTGCATTCACATCAGCATCTCAATGGTGTACCCGTTCAGAGATGCCCTTTCATCTCTTCAAATCAAACCACCCATCGAGAAAGCACGCTCGGAAGGGACACTGGTTGCAGGAATTGCCAGAAGGACCCTCGCCATCTTGCTCAAACTAGGAAAATCCACCTGTCGACGGTGCTAATATCCCAAATGATCCACATCCCTATCGTCCAGGTCTTCCCCCAATACTTCACAATTTCCCCGTCTACGTTGGTAATCTTCTGCCGCTTTGCATAAATGAAATCTTCAAAATCGTCGACCTCTTCTCCTGCCTCTTCAGTAGCCATGAAAACGGCTGCATGAGTGCTGTACCGGCTTGTAGCAGCAACAAAGCTCGCACGAATCATGCAAACATGGATGCCATACTGAGCGAAATGTCCCGCATGCTTACTGAACAAAAACATCTTGATGCGTGGATCGAGAATGACGGCGTGGAGGCAAACAGGTTTCATGAGAGCCGCGTTTAGATACTTTTCAAGCTTTTGAATAATGTCTCTAGCTGGCTGTAGAAGCTCCTCCTAGTCGTAGGTCTGTTTCACCTGCAAGATTCAAATATTCTTGAACATGGATATTGATAACGCGGATTCTCTACTTTAAAATCATAGCTTCGCACCTTTTGCAATTGAACAATGAGGACAAAAAAGATCGGGAGAGCTTTCCGAGCGTGGGGAAACGTGAACCTGCAAGACTTTCTGTGGCCTTGTTCAGAGGTTGGGGAAACATCATGATCTGTACAATCTTTTTCCATTCCTCTTTTGAAAGGGCAAATTTCTGATAATCGATATCGCTGAGGCAGACTCCAGTCTCGGTCGGGCTGTCGAACCGAAAAGAAAAACAACTTTAGCAATGAGTCGAAGAAACAATTCACAAGTACATACCGATAGTGCAAAAAGCGCGAGCACATCGGATAACTCGAATTGCACCGCGTTTTGACATCGGGACTCAAACAGTTAACAGTAGAAACTTGTTGATGGTATTTCACAACTTATGCAAAACATTGGCGACATTGATCAAAAGATCGTAAAAAGACTGACATGCCGTGTATACGCTTTAGGACCGTAGCAAAGTTGACATCGAAACCATCAGGTTGGGTGGTGATGTTGTGTACTGACATGACACATGTGGCGGCGGAGTACTCCTCTTCATTGTTGAGGTATTCTTTCCCTCCAAGGGTCGTGAGTCCATCCATTGCAGCCAAATGGATCACGTGAGCCATGCAACCAAACAGCTGATCCTTAGGGAGAACTCCACTTGCTCCATGCGCGAAAGAGCTCCAGCCATAGCGAAGTTTGTGCTGGCATTGTCGGTAGTAATGGCAGAGAGGGATTCAACTATGCCATAATCGTACAGAACGTTGTAATGCAGTTCTGCAAAAATTTGAGCAGAATGCTCACCTGCAAAACATGATTGTTTAAAGTAAGAAGAAGATCTCGCTGTAAAATTACACAATACGCATGCAATTAGGAAAATGCACCTACTTATCACAGCAGGAACCCCCAGCAATCGTTCTTGCATTTTCCAATCGGTGTCAATCCAATGAGCAGTGAGCGCCATCAAGAAATTCACGTTGGGTGAATTCCAAGCATTGGAAGTAATAGCGATCACTTCGACCTTAAGAAGACTGTTCTTGATGAATTCGCGATGCTGAGCATACATTCGGAAATATGGTTCTGGATGGCGTCGGTCTTTGATATCATCTGGGGTACGTTCTCGTTACAGGTGCCTAAAAGATTGATAAAAGAGCTTCGTTAGATGATGGAGAACGGCAGGCTGGCGTCAGCAATGAAGTATCCGATATGAGTTTTGAGGTCCTTTCCGTTCAACACATTTTACGGCTTGGATCTATTCAGTCTTTTGCAAATTCAGGTTACACATGTTTCACAAGCTCACCTTCTCGAGAGTTCCCTTTTGGAAGTACTTCTGAACATATGCATTATTCTTGTCCTTCTTCTTCGGATCGCTAATATTGTGGACCTTTGTCGGGTGCTCGTTCAGTTTCTTGGTGCTGCCGGGCTTGTCAAGGATAAGGGAGCGACCACATGCACGGCCCGTCCTTTGGTTTGTGATGACTTGGCAAAGAACTTTATTGGCGTCGGCATCAGCCTCAAAATGAGCCTTAAACCCAGCTGCGTTTGGCACTTTGGGTGGTGGGATGCGCAATGGTATCGTTGAGAACGTTGGCACTGGTTTTAGACATGGTGAATGGCACAGGTGGAGGCAAAGAGGGCAAATGTGGGCAGAGAGATGGTTTTGTCGTTTGATCCAGTGTTTTTTTACTACAGTGCTCACCATATTTAGTGTCCGTTCAGAAATAGTGTCGCGCCGGAATTAGTGCCCTGGACACTGATTCACGTGTGAATCAATTTTTCCATACAAAAATGTTGGTTAAATTCGAACCAAGTAATCCAAATGGTAATTTTGATTGAAATACAACCAAAACAATTTCATTGTCGCACTATTGCAGATCTAATCATACACAGCACCATTACCGGCCTTCACCAGTGACTGCATGAAGTTCGATTTACTTTTGCAAACTTAACTACGTGCCCACAAAATTAGCGGAGGTACCCTCGGCATACAAACTCCAATTTGAGCTTAGTATATAAATTGCACTTGGTCCCCACTTCGATACACAATGGCGCAGACACTGAGTATGAATGTGCCTCAAATAGAGTCATGGACACTAATTTTAACACACAGAAATTAGTGTCACATTACAACCAGTGTCATGGACACTATATCCTGTGCTTGGACTCGAAGGGTACTACACAAAAATCAGTGTTGCGGACACTATATACGATGTCCACTATAAGCGCGTTGCTTCGTCACGAGGCGACCTTAACACTAGTGACACTTGCACAATCGATTTAAATGATGTGCGTTACATTACCATTGGACAATTACACAAGGAAGACAGAGCACATATTGCATAGCACCCCGAAAACCCCCCATGTGGCCCGGGGGGTGGCGATCCCTTTGGGGGGTGGGATCTGGGGGGTGCCCTCAACCCCCAAAAAAACCGGGTAGGAGCCCCGATTATGCTCATACAACCTTTGACAATCTAGCTAATGGAATACGAGCGCTTCGTGCAGCTAATGCACATTGATATTCGCTATTCGCTCGCCATCTTGTCCACGACAAGACATATTGCGCTGCTCGCTGCCGCTGCGTGCAAGAATCGATGCGCACCCTTACATCGGTAAGCTACCATCATCAATAGCGCCACTGACATCTGGTATCCTCCACACGTGACGTAAAGACGTGCTACGATCTGATGTAATTCTAGCCTCTGCACAGATCCAAAGCACATTCTTGTTCGATCTGACAAGGAGAGACACAAGGCAACCGTCACATGTTTCAACATATAAACATCATTGTGAATGTGGATCGGTTTAATAACGGCTTGTGAATCGTTTCCCTTATTTTTTTCTTGTCTAAGGGCGCGACCAACGCGCAGCATTCCATCACAATGCCAATAGTTATTCTTCTTTCTATTTCCTGATCTTTTGTCTTTTCGATCAATTCACGTGTAAAGGATCGAGTAGTGGACCACGCAAGCTGTGAGCATACTGCATATATCACAAAGGCACCGGATTACTGGGAAGGGCAACTGCGCGCTGACGCAATTCATTACAGGACGCACTACTCCTTATAACTACCTCGTAAGCTGTCCATTCGGACACAGCCAAATCAAGATTATTGCGAAGCGGTGATGAGCCGTGGGGCAGTTTGCGTCGGTTTTTAGGCTGATCAGTACAATGTATATCAACTTTCTTAGTATAGCATATCTCATACTCCTGCCCCATGAGCTACTCAAGTAAGCGGTAGGTCACGATAGTCTGATGTCTTAATCGACACTCATACCAACGTATCATTTTAGATGCCTGTTTGATGGTAGAAAAGTGTATCAGACAGTAGCACGCATTGGCAGTGATGGCCCTTGGCAACTGCCTTTACGCAAAGCACGAACTGCGTACCGATTATCCGAACAGGTATGTCTCACTCAAATTTGTCGTAAATTTCATAAGGTTGAGAATTTATTAAATCCCAAGAAATTTCTGATTCACGCAACATTACTTCACTTAAACCAAAATTTATAGCAATTTTAGCAGAAATAATAATAATGTTTACTAAAAGCTGTTTCCAGATTCTATCATTTGTTAGGATTTCTTCGATTTCATCTTAACGCGTATCTAAATGTTCTTAAAAAATGTAAATATCATTACACAAACATTATGGTAAATCTTGATTAACTCCACCAGGTCTTAATCAAGATTTACCAAAAGGTTTGATCAATGATATTCACAATTCCTGCACATTGTCATCGCACTACACTACGAATGTATTCGTCGGCTGGTCTTAATATGTTATAACGGTAGAGGAGCTTAGGTGGATCGTCGAGAGTATAGATTGCTCGAAACGTTGACGTATGGAGCTGTGCATAAACACACGTTTAGACGCACGTCCACGTTGTTAAATAGAATTGGCCAAAAATAATACCTAAGAAACGATGCCCGTCCGAAAGTTCTAGATAGCTCCTGTGTAAAGGGGTGAGCTTGTTACATAAAAATTGATATTTTTGTATCATTGTTTGAGTATTATCGATTCAGATAATGTTCGATCGACATTACCCGTAAGGAGTTAGGTGGAAGGAGTATTAACCTCCGAGGGTAATATTTCTTTGATGGGTTGCTCCACCTGATGGTTTATGTTCACGGTTGATCAACCGGATTAACCACCATTCGCTGCTGTGCGCGTGCAATGGGTTGTGAGCAAGAAACGCACATAGGAGATTGTAGTTTAATATAGTTAGCTCAAAAAATCGATTGTTTATTAAAAAATTCATATCTATATTTAATACAGTTCTACTTTTTTTCCTTAGACAAAAAAGAGTTTTCGAAATCTGTCTAATTCGCTGTGCTTCCTCACGCCACGTGTACGTGACGTTGGGTGCACGCAACCTTGTGTTGAATTGACAGAAGGCGTGCCCCGTCACATCCGGTCCAGCAACTACTTGTGATCAGTGCTTGGGCGTGCCCGTTACATCCTGTCCAGCAACTACCTGTGATCAGTGTACAACCAAATGATGTAGCTGCCACACAGGGTTGCGGAAAAGATAGTTTCTATCAACGTTTACATGACTTTAGTTTCAAGAATGCGATCTACGCAGGCTCTACCGTGTCTCTACTCGTTGTTTCGTTTGTGATTCCTTTGTATCTAGAAGGTGAATATCAAGACAGCGTGTTCCACGTCCAATATCCGCGTTGATGACCTCTCTTAAGGATTGAAGATGCGCTTCACTTTCTTCATGCCATCGTTCTTTGTGCTGTGGACACTTTCTCGCATCATATATTTCTTCTTCGACCCAGTAGCATGCGCTGTCGTGTGTTGGTATGTCATTCTTAGCTGATGCGTAGGAAACGTCGGCTACCGTACTACTGCAGACATTTGACGACGTCATTAACCGTGGAAGCTTTGTAGAGTAACAGATCGATGGGTGTGGTTTGAATGCACAAGAAAATGGTACGCTTGATCTGGTATACCACAGCAGACTTTGCTTGCTTGCTTGCTTGCGCGCTGCTTTTTGGGCACCCACATATATTCGAAATCGAAGAAGTTCGTCCAATGCCGCCATAACGCGCCTCACAATTTGGCGAAGACAGACTGATAGTACAAGATCTACGCGCACTGAGCAGGAAATTATCAATATGATAGCAGACCATCAATTAGTTTATGATATGCCATGACAGAAGTAGCCGTGGCCTCGACAGCGTGACCCCGTACCGCGTCTTTGCTCCTAGCTTGATCAGCGTCCTAGCGTTGATCTGAGACCAATGAAGATACATCTAGAGACTCGTCGATAGTTATACAATCGAGTAGCGAGTGAAATGGAAATGAAGTGACCAGAATGCGATGAGATTGAAAACGTGTGGGAATTAGTGTATTGTACGGAATGGCAAGACAGTCATCTAGATTGTCAACTTACTTAATGCGTGCACCTCCTAATTACGTTTGTGCTGATAGATGATCTTTTTTTGGCTAAGTTAAACATTCTGTCGACCATCACATCGTCGTGTCCATTCCAAGCACTTACACTTGCATATAGTTACACTCATATTGACGGCTGGTGCATCTTCATCGCACCACTTGCAGTCTAACGCGCAGCGTCGGGTGACGCCAGTCTTGTTGGCATCTCCTTTTTCCTCATAGGCACCGGATCAGCGCCCAACCTTTTCATATATCTCGGTCATTGTAACGGAGAACTGGTGACAACGTACCGGTTGACCAGTACGGATCTCAATTCCACTGACAACAGTGATAGTCAGTGACCTGCTAAGTGTTGCACCAACACAGAGAAGGAAAGGAGACTAAGTGAACACTCTAGTTTCCAATAAAAGTAAAACTGTTATTTAATACAATTAAGTCTTATCACTCTTGTGTCTCAGTTCGTCCTGACTAAATTATATTAATCTAACTTAACGTATGATGACGTCTACTCACCACCCATTGCGCGCGTCTAGCAGCGATTGGTGCGTTGATATCATCAGGATATCAACCAATGAGTAGACCCTTCGGTCATCTCAACAATATCATCATGCTCTGTGATATTGTTGAAAGAACATTCAACGTAATATTCTTGGCTGTCATTTTCTCATTATTGACAATATCATGTAACGGGCTACCCCGTTACATCACACTTCCCTTAGCTGATAGTCACCTTGTGACAATCGAAACTTGGTGACCACCCGTTGGATGCCAACGGGACGGGGAGCACTTGTTTGTCTGATCCATTTATTCTGACTTTTTCTCGCATAGTTACCGTTTCTATGCGTGGTGGTTTAAAGACGACGCAGTATGCTACCGTGCCAGCCTTCGCGGAAGGCGATTCGTCGTCTGCTGCTCGGTCTCTCCCTGCAGTAAGTGTTGCTGCAGGCGTATGTGGTATCAGGCGTATGTGGTATCGCACCACATGCACACAGTGACCTCGAGCTAGGGGTCAGCTACTCTGGCGAGTCAGACACATCCGACTCGGAAAGACTTTATCAGCATCGCGCTCACCTTCGGTGCCTCGCTCACCAAGAGACCTGCCGAACGAACGGACTTGCGCCATGCGTCACAGTCTGTTTAAAAGTGATGATGAATATAGTGATAGGTACGATTACTCATCACCGCGATCAACTCGTGCGCCCTCGCGAGAGCGCGTTGACGATGGCGCGAGCCGTCGTCATATTGAAACCCGTGGTACCGGCAAATATACTACATCGAAGCGTGATGAGCTGAAGCCGTTGAGTTTGCCTGAGCGTCTCATTAATGGTTTCTCTTATGACCAAAGTCAACATCACCGAGTTCCATTTTTCGATGCGAGCGAACTTCATGGGTTGAGCTCCAGCCAAAAGAAATTTCGCGCTGAAGAAGACTTCTATCTCAATGCTTTCCTCAAGCATCGATGGTACAATGGTAACCTATACCGTGACAAGGCTTCGCTTTTAGATGCATGGAATGAGTTCGTCCAAAAAGTCAATAATTTTGAATGAGAAGGATGGCTTCAAAAACTTGAAGCAATACGCATCAAGTTTGAATATCGAACGCCAACCGGTGCAAGGTACAGGCTGCTCCGATTGAATTTTTTTGAGTTAGGCGAGAATTCTTTGCCTCACTCGGGGTGATCCTTGTGCAAGTTGTGTTGACAACTTCCAACGTGCACAAATGAAATTTTATTCCCTAAGTTCACCCGGGGGAAGGGCACATATATTCAGCAGAGATGCAGGACGCAATTGCAAACTTGCAATCCGTCTACAAGCACCAAAAGCACGTTTGCCGATGGGCACGAGGACATTTCGGATAAGTCTCGTCTTACTGGTGGACGAGACCCTCAACATCAGCCATCAGCTGGATTCGAGGTTCAGAGCTGTCATACGATGGTGAATACCCACGCCAGCGGACAAGGTAACTTGTTAGATCCCCATTCTTCACGCGGTGGCTCAAGATACGACCCACATGAAAGCGTAGACCACCGATAGTCCACTTGTGGCTCCGGTGGTGAGGGAAAGACACCGTCCGGCTCAGCTGCCGGTACTGCATGAGATTTTCGGTAACCATAAACCTTACCTGACCGAAGTGAGGGAGGACGTCTATCACGAACACGATCGTAGACACGACTTGTTGTCGACCGTAAGACGTCTCCGTACCGATCGGAAGAAAAACAGATCGAACTTTGCTCTCGCTCAGCTTGAGAAAGAACGCTAGAGGCGCCATTTGCGCGACGGGCTAGAGGCGGCTCGTCACGGGAAGACGTTGCTGAAGGACCAACTTAGGTGTTTTTGGTCCGTAATCACAAGAATTTGCTGGATGTTCTTGAACGTGTTGGTCATTTCCGCTCTCGGAAGAGGCCTCGTGCTGATAGTACGGGCGGAGACGACCTACATAAAACATAGGATGCGTGCGCATCCTGCGAGGCAACCTCTTTGTGTATGCATTGACTTTGCAGTGCAATAAACGAAAGAAATCAATGTATTTCGGCAGTGGTTTACTACTGCCGGCTCAAGTGACTGTATGTCAAGGTAGGGTTACCGCGGACAGTAGTACGAGATCGTTAACTCTAAATGAAAGAACATCTGCTCTTCCATTCTTGTCTGCACTCCGTTTCTAGCGGTCGACCGCATGTGCGATAGAGTCCTGAACGTAATGGACTACCGCCTCTCGAGTCACCAGGAAGTTATCTGCTGACTCGTTATTTTGTCCTTAAGTGCGCTTCGTGCGCACTGCTAAGATAATCTTCTCTTCTCTAGCGAGGCTGTCCTCTTCCTTGCTGGCATAATCGTAGACGATGCTGAATATACCAGCATCGTCATCATTGGCTGAAGTAGCAGCAGCGTCATCGCTACTGCTAAGATCAAGTTCTATGATGTCGATATTATCGACATCGACATCGAACGTATCGGCATGTGCGATGATGCGTGATGCGCAAGTGCCAAAACGGGCTTTGCTCGATCGATTCCCTCCCCCCTTGACGCAGAGTCACTTTGTATTAGGGCGGGAATACGTGGGTGGCGTAATCCATTCACATAGAACGATGTATGCGTCGTGGACGCATGCATTAAGTTGTTGATGGCGAATTAGACCATCGGCAATAATACACTTCAACTCGATTACGAGTGGACATATCCTCGAAGGATCTTTTCAAAGACGCAATTTGCACGCTCTGTCTGACCATCTGTTTCAGGATGGTCAAAGGTTGACATATACAACCGTGTTCCGAGAGAACGGAACACGAATTGCCAAAACTCCGCCGTGAACCGAGAATCACGGTCGGATACGAGTTCACGGGGTGTCCGTGGAGTCAAAATATCGTGTTGAAAAAGACGCGCGCACATCCGTGTGCAGTGATCGACTCTGGAACTACAGTAAAATAGATCATCTTGCTGGAACGATCGACATACACAAGAATACCATTATTCTTGTGAGTGTCTTCGGAAAACTCGAAGACAAAGTCCATGGAAACGGACTCCTAACATTCTGCCCGTTCCGGCAGAGGTTTTAATAGTGCACAGGATGAAGTAATAGGCTTTACCGGTTGGTAGATCTTGCAAGAACGAATGTACTTGCGAACAAACTGATACTGGCGGGGCCAGTAAAAGTCACGACTTACTGTAAGGTAAGTTTTTCCCTACCACGATGCCCGCTTGACGGCTCATCGTTACATTCGAACATGATGCGTTAACGCAAATAATCATGATCGGGAACGACGATACGAGCAGTGTCGTCAGCAACTGCTGTATAGTACAGCAGGCCATTGCGAGTCGTGTAGCGATACAAAGTGGACATGTATAGAGCCGACAAATCCGACGAGGATTTCCGGGATGGGTTCGCAAGATGACCTATCAAAACGAGGAGATTCGTATTCTCGCGTACGCCTTCCGCACGTCGTCATGTAAAGGTGACGACGGCACGCTGACTGACTAATTTGCAATAGTGGGCAAGGACTCGCTATTGACTGATGTAGTCGGCTCGAAATCGGGCCGACGTGATAGCGCATCAGCGACGACATTCAGTCGTCCTGGTTTGTACTTGTAATGGGCCACATTACATAATAAACAGATAATTACATTTGTAGGTAGGTGCTGTGCCTGAATAGCGGGCACAGCTTGATTTTTTTTATTGGTTTATAATTGGGGATCTAATAGACCCAGTATGAGCCAATGATAATTTAGCCTAAAATGAGTGGTTCCCGAAAGTCGGAAACAAGATCGTGTTTGGTATGATTCAAATATCTTCGGAGCTAGTACGAATCAAAACAAAAATAAAATCAGAGTAAAATTACTTGATACCTAGTAATTAGATTATACGCTTCCTCAAAGCGCCTGTGCAAGCTAGCGACGGGACGTTCTAGACCCGTTACACCTGGTAGCACTTAGTAGTCCTTCCCATGCCCGAGTTTGGGATGAGCGATACTCCATATTATGACTCTCTAGATTTATTATTGGGGCATGCGAGCTTTCCCAACCTCACTGGTGTTGAGTGGGGTGCGCTTAATCGACTCGTGGCGATATCGGGGGAGGCGTTCGTCATGTCACCGTTGAGATCAGCGACCCCTGATGGACAACGATTTGCCCTACACGATTTTATGGGCCGCAAGCTTGCAAAATCTATTCGGCGAGCCTTAACTCCCTCATGATCTTCACGGAACAACTTCGTAACGATGGAGACCTCCGTCAACTCAGGAGAAGGCAAGGATCGAATGTCGCTGAGCCGTTGGTTTCGGAAAGTCGACATCGCCATCTCTTAAGGGATTCTTGAGGCTTCCCAGGCTAAGGTCAACTTCCTCCTTCCCGTCCTACAGGAAATGCCAAAGAGTGGGCCCTTGGTAAGCTCGTCTTGGACGAGCACGCCTTTCATACCCTAAATGATTTTTAGAATGATCTTTGTCTTACGTTCGAGCCACCTTAAGAGGAGAAAATGGTGCGCTCGAGGTTCCTTTCTATGCGACAGGGCAAAATATCGATGCGTGACTACGTGCAGTTGGCTCGACATCTGGCGTCGTGTATCATCACGCATCTCATGGACATATATACTCAGGTGAATGTCTTCGTGGATGGTATGCGTGAGGGACAGACTCGCTTATCTCTTGAGCGCGCGGAGCCTGCCACATTGGAGGAGGCATTTAGCATTTCCCTCCGTGAGGACTTCAGGGTCACAAAGGCTTACACCAAGCCCTCTGTCGTCACCGTCGTCAGTCCTCCTGGGCCAAAACCTATGGAGATTGACGTGATTGATTCGTCAAGTGACCGACGACGGGTGACTCCACATAAGGGAGACGCTCGTTCCGGGCGTCAAATGGTTTGCTTTCGTTGTAGAAAGCCAGGGCATCGCGCGGCTGAGTGCCGCGCGCCTGCGCCGATTTCGGCACATACAGTGAACGCCCAGCACGAGGAAGCTGCCCCAGCTGCAAGTCCAAAAAACTGCCGGGAACAGTAGGTGCAGGGCGCCCTACTGGTTTGAACGAAGGTCCGGGTACCCCAATGGCAGCCTGACCTTTCCAGACCACCTGTGCTACACGCACGCTTTAATGCCACCACTACGAGTGGATATTCACGTCTGATCATTGTCAGTTTGCACGTCGCCCTTGTTCGGAAACCTCTACGAGCCCTCCTAGACTCATGGGCTACTAATAATTTCTTTCGTTACTCTTGTTTATCAATACTGAACCCAGCATTCCGGAACGCGAGTGACCTGGCCAAGTCGTCGTCAAATTGGCTGACGGAAAGCCACACCGCGTATTGCGGCGCAAAGTGTCGTTGCCGTATACGTTTGACTGTTTCAATAGTAATGATGATTTCTTGGTGATCGAGATAAATAATGCATTTGATTGCATAATGGGCATGCCATGGTTGGCACGTTGTAAGCCCCAGATCGACTAATTAGCCATATCAGTGAGACGTCGACGCAAGTTCGATGTCAGTGAAGTGTTTACGCATCTTTTGATGTCCCCAAGCGATTGGTCCAACGTCACAGTCTTGGATCGTAAAACCACGACGGAAGTGGTGCACAGAGTAAACGATGGTCCTCTCTGTACTGCTTATTCGGTTCTTCGAGACATCAGTAAAAGTGACTTCTCGCTTAGCAGCGAGGAGAATGACGCGGACGAGCAGAGGCTCCCGCACGAGGATGACGCGGTCTAACAGGGTTTCCCGCACGTGCATGCAGTGGTTGAACCGGGGTTTCCATCTGCACCCATTGTAATCGAGCAGGGGATCCTACAAGGGCAATTTGAGAGTGAGCACGAGCTCGATAACGAGTGTGACGTGGATGGACAGGAGTCATAACGTGAGAGCTTGATGGTCGAACCGGGGTTCCCATCATCACTCAATGTGGTCGATCCAAGGTTCCCACATGAACAATTTGTGGTTGAGCAGGGGCTCCCACGAGAGAGAAACGTGGATGGACAGTAGTCTTTACGTGATAGAATGATGGTCGAACCGGGGTTCCCATCATCACCCACTGTGGTCGAACCAAGATTCCCACATGGACACGTTGTGGTCGATCAGGGGCTCCTACACGAGCTAACAGAGGCCAGGTTGGAGCTCCCGCATCAAGTTTCGACGGTCGAGAATGAGTCACTCCCGTCATGTGATTACGGCAACAAGGATGAGGACATTCAGTGCCTAGAATGGGGGGATGGCTTACCACCTGGATGCGGTTCGCCAGCTACGAGTATCGTCTTGGAGCACGATGGGGACGCAAGAATCGAGAATTTGGCGTTGGAATGAGTCCACGCTATCGTATACGTGGAAGGAAGTCCACAAAGGCGCCTTTACATCGAAGTCTCGAGTCCACCTCGTGACGCGTCTCAATTACAAGCCTTCCGGGACTCCCCTGGAAGCATTTACTACGTAACTTTAAGGGAGGCACAGTGAATTATGTGTGTTTGATCACCAACGAGGTGATAATCGAGACATACGAGGAGCATATGACACGTCCTCGTAGCGCTGAACCGAAGTCAGCGCGTGAAGAGATATTTGCATTGCAGACATGGGAGGCTCTGCGAGAGTCTGGTAACCCCGTCTACGACATTGCACGTGAGTATGCAGACGTGCTTCCGGAAATGATTCCGGCTGAACTTCCTGCTGATCGTGGTGTTTGGCACGAAATTGACCTCGTGCCAGTTTCGAAGGATTGTGTAACACGGCAGTGGCCGATGCCCCGGGATCAAGTCGAGGCTATTGATGCATTCTTCGAAGGCCGTCGTAAGGCATGTCATGTGCGTGAAAGCATTTCACCACATTCGAGTCCAAAAATCTGTGTGAAGAAGGCTACGGGAGGCTGGCGGATCGTGCATGCGTTTAATAAGTTAAATGATGCCACTATTCCTGCGCAAACGCCTATCCCCAGGAAGGACATGGTGTTGAACTTTATGTCAGGTAGCGCTATCTTAAGTGCCATCGATCTAACTGATAGCTTTTATCATATCCTGATGCAATCGAATGACATACCACTCACAGCGGTGAGCACTCCGAGCGGTATGCGGTATGCTATGGGAATGTTTGGTAATGCCACAAGGTTTGAAAAATGCTCCGACCACCTTCAATCGTATGGTATCCCAAGTGTTGAGACCACTACATGACTTCGCTCCTAGTTACTTCGATGACATCTTCATCCATATTCGCGCCGAGGAAAACCTCAGCGAAGTTCAAGTTCACCTTAATCACTTGTAACAGGTGTTCCAATTCATGCGAGACAACGACTTATACGCGAATCTCATAAAGGGTGTCTTTTGCGCACCGGAGATCCCGTTGCTGGGATGTTATAGGAATAAATCGGGAGTTCGAGCTGATTTAGAGAAGATATCGTCAATCTGTTCTTGGCCCACGCCCAAGAACCCTATGGAATTACGTCAGTGGCTCGGTTTGGCTAATTACTTGCACATGTATACAAAGGATTACGTTGGTTCTATACAGGCTTTGTCATCACTTTTAAAGAAAGTCGCACGTGGACGTGGCGTCCCGAGCTTTAAACGGCCTTCGATACGGTAAAAAAAGAGCCTGGCATCAGCCCCAAAGCTGATCCTTTCGGATGACTCCAAGCCATTCCATGTGGTATGCGACGCCAGTGATTTCGCAAACGGATGCGCCCTTATGCAATCTGACGACGGGGGTCGTGAACGAGTCGTGAGTTATCAGCCACGACAGCTAAAGCCGGCGGGAAAGAACTACTCAGTTCACGACAAGGAGTTGCTAGCAATGCGCTACGCGCTCAATAATTTCCGCGTCCATCTGCTTGGTGAAAGTATATTTGCGTTGTATACCGATCACGCATCGCTACGTACAGCGATGAAGAGCCCACATCCGTCTCAACGGATGGCACGGTAGCTTTCTTTCTTCTCCGAGTACGATATCGTCGTATACTACAAGCCAGGCAAGACCAATGTTCTTGCAGACGCCCTGTCACGACGTCCCGACTATGATCCTCGGAACGAGTTGAGCCGTCATTTAACTGACGATGACGAAGATGATGATTGATGTGCGACGTGTGCTTCGCTGAGTTTAACTCAAGTCGACTTCGAGCTGTGTTTATTCGATGAAATTGTCGCTCATATAAGAACGACCCCGAATATGCGGATATTATAGCCTACCTTCGTGCTCCCTGCGATGCTGCACCAAGAGCTCTAACACGAACTAAGCGTGATCACATTAAGCAATATAGCATGAACGGGGACTTGCTTCTTTATAGAATCGATCAATTCAACGCTCCACGTACGGTGATCGCGAACGATTGACTTTGCGTGCTCGGATCATTCATAAGTATCACGACTCCCCGGCTGGTGGGCATCTAGGACGTGAAAAGACATTCGCAAATGTGTCTCGCGACTTTTTCTGGTCCCATATGTACAAGTGGGTGCGCAACTGGATTCGAACGTGCAAAATCTGCCAACGCGTGAAACCATCGTCATCGTCGCAGGCTCCCCTGCGTCCGTTTGCCAATTGCGACTGAGGATTGGCGTTGGAGTTCGATGGACTTCATCTTCGGATTAGCACCCGACAGCCAAGGTCGAACGGGTTCCTGGTCTTTGTCGACAGATTCAGCAAGATGACACATCTTGTGCCTGTTCATGCCAAAATCGCCGCGGTAAAGACCGCGGTGCACTTTTCTGATGCTGTATTTCGTCATCATAAACTGCCGGAAAATATAGTTTCGGACCGTGATCCTCGATTCACATCCGCATTTTGGACACCACTGTTTGAGCTTCTGGAAACGAAGCTGCAGATGTCTAAAGCGGCCCATCCTGGAACTGATGGGCAAACAGAGCGTGTAAACCGAGTCCTTGAAGATGTTCTTCGAAGTTATGCTACGTAATTCACGAGTTGGAGGGCATTCTTACCACTTGTTGAGTTCGCACTCAAAAATGCTGTGCACGCGTCAACAGGATTGACGCCATTTTTTGTGAAATCGGCTCGACATCCTCGAGCTCCGACTCTTCTCGCCAAGGGTAACCTCACTGCATATCGTGGCGTTACTCTGGAGGGGGATGAAGGTGATAAACAACGATCGAGTGCAGCTCACGGTATTTTGTGCGCGAATTCAGTTAGACGTTTAAGGCGAAGTCGTCTGCTTTAACGCCACTTGGTGTGGCGTCTCCGTTAACTCGATGGACTGCACAGACATTGATTGAACTATCCTCGGGTAAGAGTTCACCCACCGCTAACTACGCGCCTGTTGAGTCGGAGCGACCAATTGACGACATGGCTGTGTAAAAATTTATACTTCTACGTTAATCCATCACCCGGTTCGTCCGTGACTCACTGCAGGCTGCAGTGGAAAAACAGAAGGAAAATGCAGACAAACACGGAAGGAAAAACATGACTAAATTCAAGAAAGGTGATCGTGTGTTATAATCGACGAAAGGATTAAGAGACTCTGCATTTACTAATCTTGTGGCGAGTAAACTCGCGCCTCGCCTCGTCGGCCCTTTCACGGTTCTGAAGTCGATGGGTGACGCCTACACACTTGATATCCGCTCATCGCTGCGTCTTCACCCGACGTTTTACGTCGGGCTACTGAAGGAATATCGTCCAGCTACTCTTCACGGGTTAACTCCGCCCTCGAAATAGCAGGATCGTAGACCTACCTCCCTGCCCGTCTTACTTGACGCGCGAATGATATCGACGAGGATGAGTCCCCGTCTGCGCATGACCCAGAAAGTGGCGCTCCAGGTCCTCATCCGTTCGAGCAGTTCGCGATTCGACTGTCGAATCTCGCTTGTGGTCCTCTCCGCTTGGGCAGCACGATCAAGAGCAGACTCAGCTGCCAGTCGAACGTCAGCAGTTCTATTCACAGCTTCGTCAACATCGTCCTGGGGTCCTAGGACGCCAGTTTTATCATCGCGAGGGACCATCTTCGTTTGTGAATGCGGAGGGCCAGGTGCGCTGGATCGTGGATCGTATCGTAAATCACGAATACCCTCCCCGTGCTGTGACGTCGTCGGCCCATGACACGCGCGCATTTCATCCGCGCGTAAGTACCGTGTACGCTGGCTTGGGTACCCACCCGAGCAATATACGTGGGAGCCGAGTTCCACGCTTTGTCGCGAGGTTCGTGATGTCGTCCATAATCATGAGTCGACGGTGGTGAACTACTTGGATACAACTGATGTTGTGAATGTTCTCGTGAAAAACGAGAACGATGAGTCGCTCTATGACGTCGAGAACGAACACGATGGTGCGATTCATGGCGTCGCGAATGAACACGACGACAATAACGAGAACGAGTCCGAGAGCGAGAATGTCGCGGTGAATGTGTGTCATCAAGACCACGAAAACAAGATCGAACACGAGATAAGAGCCCCGCAACGAGACGGGCAGGTAAACGTGTCACCACCCTGCGCTGAGAATTCGGCGGAGTCAAACTCCGCTGTCGACAGTGGTCATCCCATTTTGGTGCACCACGAATAACTGCAACCTTCCGTTCGCTCAGAATGCGCTCGTACTTCCCGATCCGTTGTCGTTCTTGTTCACTGATTGGATTCTCAGTGATGTGTTGTTGCCACTCTTCGCGAAAAGGGCGCGGCAAAGGGTTTCAGGTACTGCATCCTTCGTTGACGTGCACAAAGCAGATTCGATCGCCGTTCCAATCATTCTCAAATATTTTTTCGCGTAACGCGCCGATTGAACGTTCGGCGCGAAATTCTTCCCGATTGGTGAGCCATGACAAGAAATTGATTTCCTCTTCAAGCTGCCGGTTCCAACGTTGAATGAACGCACAACAGGAGATTTGCTAGGCATCGTATGAGGCTCTTTCAATCTTCCTTCCGCGCAATGCGCGGAAACGTCTGAAGTATACTTTCATGGTGTCAAGTGATTCCGGAGCTCACGCTCCGGACAAGTCGTACAACGCCCATAACTTGAGTTAAGGGTCCATCACGTGGACGATGGCGCTCCCGCTTATCGTGTGCAGGTGTGTTGCAGAGTTGGGAGTTATGTGTTCGCTCATCGTTAAACGTCGCTGTGATGATTGAAGTCTCGACGGTTGTGCACTTACGGTTGGTGTGTGCTGTTTTGAGAAGGGGGTGATGTAATGGGCCACATTACATAATAAACAGATAATTACATTTGTAGGTAGGTGCTGTGCCTGAATAGCGGGCACAGCTTGATTTTTTTATTGGTTTATAATTGGGGATCTAATAGACCCAATATGAGCCAATGATAATTTAGCCTAATATGAGTGGTTTCCAAAAGTCGGAAACAAGATCGTGTTTAGTATGATTCAAATATCTTCGGAGTTAGTACGAATCAAAACAAAAATAAAATCAGAGTAAAATTACTTGATACCTAGTAATTAGATTATACGCTTCCTCAAAGCGCCTGTGCAAGCTAGCGACGGGACGTTCTAGACCTGTTACAGTTCTCGACGGATAAGTTATACTCCGCGAAGAAGGACAGCCACCTCGCAATCCTTTGCGAGAGATGTGGGCTGTTTAAGGCCGTGCGTTGTGACGCATGGTCCGTATAGACGATGAACGGTCTATCTCCCAAGATTTAGACCCGGAACTTAGCCATTGCATACTTCATGGCAAGTAGTTCCTTGTCATGCACTGGATGAATGCGTTCAGCTGGTTGCAGCTGACGCAATGTATAGCAGACGACGCGCTCTGCGCCGTCTGTGTCGTACTGCATCAACGCACAGCTGATAGCAAAATCGCTGGCGTCACAGACCACATGAAAAGGTCTGTCCCGATCTGCATTCGCCAAGATGGGCGATTGCATCAAGCTTTTCTTAATGCTTTCAAAGGAACGCTTACATTCAGCGTTCCATGACCACTTGACCTTTTTCTTGAGCAAGCAAGAAAGATGAACAGTCATCTCGGCGTAGTTGCGCGAGTACTTGTGCAAGTACGCCGCAAGACCAAGGAAATTCCTTAGTCCCTTTTCATCGGCTGGCACTGGCCAGTCGGTGATCGCCTTGATCGTTTCGGGATCAGGGCGTACGCCTTATTTGCCGACGATGAACCCAAGAAGTGGTATTTCGCTTGCCGCAAGCATACACTTCTTGAGGAGGCACACAACTTGTGCTTAAGCATGAGTTGAAGGACCAGACGAATGTGAGTTTTGTGAATTTCCACGTCCGTCTTTCCGTTCATAGCCCGAGTATGGACAAACACATCGTAGAAGTAACTTGGTGCGAAGTCTCTCACCGGTATCAACAGATTTGTAACACATCTGTTGAATGTTGCAGGGGCATTGCTCAGCCCCTGTGGCATCACTAGCCACTCCCAAAGCATACCGCTGGGGGTTCTCACTACTGTGTACGGAATGTCCCGTTCACGCATGAGGATCTGATAGAATCCGTCCATCAGATCCATGGACGAAAAGATGGTACTCTTTGACATACCATCTATGATTACGTCCTTCCTCGGTATCGGCGTCTGAGCCGGTACCGTTGCAGCATTCAACTTGTTGAATGAGTGCACTATCCGCCACCCTCCTGTGGACTTTCGCACACAGAAGGTCGGAGAGCTGTGAGGGGATGTAGATTCCCTCACATGGCCCACAGCAAAGTGATCGGCAAAGAACTTTTCTATCGCTATCACTTGTTCACGAGGCAGTGGCCACTGCTTCATGACACAATATTTCGAGCCCGGTTTGAGCTTGATCTCGTGTCGAGTGCCTTTGTCCTTAGGCAACTCGCAAGGCACGGATTCAGAGAACACATCCTTGAATTTGATCAAATCCTTATACAAAGGATTTGCCTGAAGTGACTCCCAGGATTGAGACGCGCATCGCTCAATCCGAGTCTTCTCATCGAGGACACTTTCGTCCATCGATGAACTGTTGAGAACCCGTTCATTCTCAGTAAACACCGTTGCCGATCGAATATCGGTAACGTACTCGTCCTCCGCGACGAGTACACAGATCTGCTTGACTTTGCCACTACGTAGATCACGCAAAACCCGTTTCGGTTCTAGCGTCGACAGTTACATTATCTATGAAGTTAACTTTGGAGGAGCAACTAGATCAAGCTTGTAAGCGCCTACGCTTGATCCATCATTAACCAAGACATTCAGTGTCTCGATTACCTCATGGGAAATCACTTCAACATTATCAGGGTGAGATTTCTCCACAATGTAGTGATCACTCACATTTTGTTCTTGTACAGTCGTGCTAACGACCGTGCCACGAGTGAGGCCATTGCAATCGCTCGTAGTACACCCACGTAAATGTGGGTGTTCCAAGACATTTTTAGGTTGTCATCTGAGGAACAAGTAGCAGGTTAAAAACTGGTCGATGCTGCCACTCACTCTTGGCTCGTATCTTCTGAGCCAAGGTAGTCCTAAGATATCATCAAACTTGTCATCCAGGTCAAGTACGATGAAATCATCATCGTACTGTTCGCCTATTAACGTGTAGTGGATTCCGACTACACGTCTTTTCACAGTGATCGATACGCCTGTCGCAAGGCGCACCGTTATTATAGTTTGAGGGATCTCAAGCTTTACAAAGTTGATACTTTCAGGCTCTAGTGAATGGCGACGATCAAATTGTTCAATGCCCCACAGTCAACTAGGGCGCGAAGTGACAATTCCTTTGTCACTTAAAATGTCAAGGTGATTAGGGAAACCTCATCATCTGGTGCAGAGACACGCAGAGACTGTGTGTCTGGATTAGCCTTCGTCAAGAGATTTGATAATTCTCTTAGTGTTGCCTAATCAGTAGGGAGCTCCGCTCCTACTGAACCCGATCATTTTTGATAATCCACTTCGTTGTTGCGGTTTTGCAACAGCATCGAACCCTCTTCCTCCAAGTCTTCCAACTGGTAGACGTTACAGCGATCAGCTAAGCGGGGGATACTGCATTCGTATGCATAGTATCCCAGCTTATGACAGCTATGGCATCTGACCGTTCGCTTGTCGCTCATAGGGCGAAGTTATTTGCCCTCGACATGACAGATATTAGTTGGATCTGGACCTTCGACCACTGGTCTTCTCTGTGGACGATAGGGGGTCAGCGTGGTATGAGCCTATCTCATTCTAAAGTCTTCCTGCATCGCAGCGTAGATTGCTCCAGATTGCGTTTAAAATTTTCCTCGGAACAGGTGTTCTTGGTGGTATCAATCGAAAGTCCTTATATGAATACTGTAATCAACACAAATTAACTCACATGATCCAGACCCATTCGTCTTTCAAGGTATAGAACATGCTGAGCGTAAGCACGAATCTTACGCTTTACCTGCTTGATCTCGAGAACTTCAGATAAAGTCCTGAACTTTGCCCTAGGTGGCTCAAAAGTCTCACTAAATGGGTTCTCGAAAACGTCTAACGACTTGAAAGCGTTCGGGTCGTGTTACGTAATCGACGGGCCTCGAAGATCCTGTCGATTTCGACGAATCATCTGAACAGGAATCTTTTATTACTCCCCGGAAGTTGGAGATGTCTAATTTAAGAGACTCCTGTCGACACTCAAGCGTCGACAATGCGGACTGAAACTGATGTTGTCCCATTTTTTTTGTTCGCTGGTGATCTTGTTGTTGCAACAAGGTCACCCGCGCTCGCAAATCATGAAATTTCTCGTTTAAAGAGCTTGCTGATGACGACATGCTGCTGGTATCTATCCCTTGATAATAGCATGGTCCAGATAGCTCCCTCACCAACGATCGAACTCATACGTTCGATCGCACTCCATTCGACATCGCTCAAATGGGAGTAGCTTTCACAAGTGCCGTGAAATCTGTCGTCTTCGACTTCCTTTAACATGTTTATGTTGGGCAATGCGAGTGTGGTCCTTAGACGGACTTCAAAGTGCTACCAGGTGAAACGGGACACCGACGACTACGTACTGGACTATAAGTACGGAGTTTACCTTTCACTGACGACAGTCAAGGTCAGTGCTTAGCTAGGTGTAAACACTTACACAGAGGAAGGAAAGGAGACTAAGTGAACACTCTAGTTTCCAATAAAAGTAAAACTGTTATTTAAAACAATTAAGTCTTATCACTCTTGTGTCTCAGTTCGTCCTGACTTGGTTATATTAATCTAATTTAACGTATGATGACGTCTACTCACAACCCATTGCGCGCGTCTAGCAGCGATTGGTGCGCTGATATCATCACGATATCAACCAATGAGTAGACCCTTCGGTCATCTCAACAATATCATCATGCTCTGTGATATTGTTGAAAGAATGTTCAACGTAATATTCTTTAATGTCATTTTCTCATTAATGGCAATGTCATGTAACGGGATGCTCCGTTACACAACGGAGGTCCTTTCTAACTGCACTTCCGACACGTCAATCTTTTTTAAACCAACGATCTTCATGCCTCGTGAATCCGTAGTGGGTGCATGGCTTTGATCGTCCCCCATGATATCGATCCATGCGATCCGAATCTTGTGATCGTTTAGCAAAATTCCGATCACGTTGGCAACCATATTATTAACTTCCGCGCGGCGAGTGCCCAAGTTCTTGTTCATCTCCAGGACTGAAAGTAGCTTGTAGTTTCTTATGTTTTTCCCGAATCTTAGTACGATCCTGTGATCCCTCCGCACACACTCGTCGTCGGTCCACATCCACATCCGATCCACTTGACTCAGCATCCGATCCAATGATTTCGCTTTCTTCCTCTCGAATCGATCGCACCGCCTCGGTCGGTTTCAATGGTGTTGGATTTGAAATGAAACCAGATCGAGATCGAAATTTGCTCGATCCCATAAGGGATTTATTGGATCTAACTTCTATGCTCTGGTAGGCGCGCAGGATATCTTCCATCTCAACAGCATCTATCATTCGTAACAAAGTCAACTGTTTGGCCAAGTCACGATTGTCCAGCGTTTTAATGAAATGCCACATGCTCGCGTCTGATAGCTGGCGTAACGCCTCTGGTCGAGATCTACGCTCGGATTGCCGCCACATTCAGCCGATATCGATACACCAGCGGAGTTTCATCCGATCGTTTCGTTGCATTGTAGTATTGTCGACTTGTTAATGCTCTATGCCTTCCATATTGGATCACAAAATTATCCAAAAGGGTCTTTCGTTCATGGCGAGTCGATCGGATTTTATGGCGGTACCAGCTTCGGGCCGTTCCCGTGAGCAAATCATTAAACACTAGGCACTTCTCTGCATCCGGAGCATGCTCACGTAAATATGTAGATTCGACTTTTTTTATCAAGCTCCTAGCTTCGTCTCTGGCTCGACCATTAAATTTTTTTAGGTCGCTATCTGCCGATAGTCGTATCCTCTGCGTCGTCATTCCGCCACTTAGTGTTGTCTAGGCAGCAGCCATCAGTGTCCGTCTAAGATCCTTCTCATCAAGATGACGAGGATCGTAGTAGTAACATCGACTAAGATCCAATTCTTTCACCGACTCCATCGCCACATTTAGTAAATTTGCTTCGGTGTTCGTGGCATATACCGTCAATCTAAAAGGGTTCATATAATCCATCTTCCTCTGGCTTTCTTCGTATTTCTTCATATCTGCTTCATTGTACAACTGTAGCTGTCCAGCTGAAAAATTGTCGCTTAATTCGATCTCGCCTCTACCGGGGTTATCCTGTCGCGAATAAATGCACCGCCGAACAGTCCAATTTACAGCCGTTGAATTTTCAACGAATTAATCGAAGAACGAGTTTGCTGACACTAACTGCGACGACCCAGTTTGATAACTTCTCGGTGTGTCTGAGATCGCCGTGATTGCTTACTCCGACTCCCCATAATCGATCCATTCCATAATGACCAGTTAGATCTCCCTATTTATTAAATCTCCAACGCTCACCCACTAAGTTAACTTCGCACGCAGCGATCTGTCCGCATCTATCACTTGGTCAATCTCACTTTGCAGCATTGTCTGTGCATCGAAGGATCCAGCTGTGACTCGCGCGTCTTGTAGTGTCTGCATAAGATTGCGGATCGCATCCAACTCGTTCGTGGGTGGAACCGGAGTTGATGTCGGCATTCATGGCGGACCTATTAGCTGTGCTTTCAAGACCTTCAGCACTAAATCGCTGGACAACATTTTCTCATCTTCTTCTAGTGATATTCTTTCGCCAGCAGTTTGACCTGACAGTCTACGAGCCAGCCCATCATCTTGTTTTCATCGTTTACTAACTTAAAATTTCACGCGAATGTTATTATAGCGTAATCCTCTGAATCCGATCTAACCTTGCCGTCCCATGGATTCGATCCAGCGGTTTCTTTTTCAATTTGCTCAGCCTTCACGAACTTCTCTTTCTACGTTGATCAGAACTTTTTTTGGTGTTAAGCTTTCGCGAAAGAGAATTTGCGCCCAGAGAATCATACTTTGCAGCATGCTCCGTGGTGGTTCTCATTAAGACCTTAGGAGCGGTTTGAGGTTTATCGTTCAGATCGACAATTAGATCTTACGCTTTATAAATTTATTGTCATCAAGGATCCTCTCAAAACCTTGCAAATATGATGATCCTTTAAGGTTGCACTTCTACATCGACTCATCATTGTCTGACGCTTCCATTTCAGGTTCCGTCTTGATCTTTACATCTTTACTCAGAGACGCACGGTAAATCTCAAGTCACCAGAAGATCAGGGCACGCGCACAATTGTGGTGGAGCGGCGATCGCTCTTTCATAGAGTAGATCCTACCTAACCCTTATCGCCCAAAAGACCGAATGTCGGAAGGGGTATCCCATTATGTGCCTGATTTTTTACTCAACTCATGTAGCCGCCGATAGGAAGGCTTCACTCGTCTCGGAGCACTCTTGTCGATGCTAAACTTGACCGTGTATGGGACGGAGGTGATCGTGTGGAAATCTTCACCCGATCACAGGTCACTTGTGCGTACTCGATATGAGCTACCTGGATCTCAACGAGATTGCCTTGTCCAGTATGTAGATCTTGATCTGCTTGACCTTCTAACCACTTGAGCCTTCTCGCGATCTTGGTCATCCTTGCTTTCTTGCTGCGCCGAATCGCAGTGATCTTGATGTTTGTGATAGTCCTGAACGCACCTGGCCAAACAATACAAGTGCGTCACTAGTATAGAGGAACGGCGCAACAATGTGTTTCGTCACGAGGCCTTGTATCCATCCCGAAAGAGATGACGCGTTTATTTTGAAGTAAATTAAGCTCTGTTGAATGCCAGCCAATTAAAAGAAGAACAACCATGACCTAGCGTATCTATGTCAAAGGCACTCGTCCGTGTCTTCCAACGAATCCCTCTGTCTCTTCTACCCCGTAGGCTCCCGGTTTATCCCATAACCCTGACTCAGGTCGGCATATGATCTGGTATCGATCCACTCTTGAATCGTAGCCATCCTGGGATCGGGTCACATCAGGAATAGAATCCTTTCTTAGACTAGATCTCCTCCCGGATCCGGTCCCCTCTTGATATAGACCCCCTCTTCGATTGAATTCTTTATAAGGTCGGTTCCACTCTTGATGACTGGACACACTCTTAAATCGGATCCAGTAGACGTCATTAACCCATCCACGTTTCGCACCTAATCCGGGTAGCACGAAAATTCATTCTTCATACCTGTATCACAACAATTTTCGATCCGCTTTTTCAGATTGGTTTCTCCTAGCGTGCCTGTAATTTGTGTGACCCCAAGACAGCAAAAGTAATATACTTGGTCATCGCCTTGACGGAATCGATCAGTTATTTTTCGGCAAGCAAGAACGTGGGGTCGCGAGATCCAAAACACCAAAGCATGCAATATGAAAGTTTCAACCGACCATTACATTTAAAACGATATCTGTTAAATGCTAGAAGATGTTCAATAAGTTAGAGAAATTACAGCAAAGTTGGACAAAATATATTCGGTATCTTTATGCGATGGGTAAAGCTTGTAGAGGCGCAGATGATCCGGTCCTGAACGCATTGTTCACCACGTATATTCATCTATATTCACGAAGAAGAATATCACGCCTTAAAAAACGAATGGGACTGATCTATTTCGATAGGATGTTGAGGCTGCATAACTTGATCAGTTAATAGTGATCGATGTTCAATTCAATTATTTGGTCGAAACTTATTGGACTTGGTCGAGCCGACCAAGGATGACAAATTATATTGACCGCAAAAAGAAGCACTTTGACTAATATGAATTGAAATGGTGCTACGTGTATGTGAACACCAGACACATCTACGCTACTAAGACGAAGAGAACAACCGAATAAAGATGATGAGAGGTCCTAGCTGTTTACGATCTAGAGAATAGTTAGACCCATTCGACTAACATGTATGGACTGGACAGCGACGCAGGACGCCAACTAAGACCTTTTACCTAAGAATGACAAAAAGCTTGGCTGGACTGCATATCTGGACGCTTCAACGCAGCTTTTAATCATGAATCGTTCAGGATTACGAACCAAAGTAAGTGTGAGTTTTCGGGCCAAGGCACTTGAATCTACAAATTGCATTCGACTTCTCGATGTTCGCTACACCTTTGAGTTGGGGCAAAAAAATTTTCTTGTTGCAGAAATAGAAAGAAGGGATGCACTCTTAATTCTTGTGAATAAAGGTGTAATTTGACTTATGGCATGGTGGTGTATCCTTATTCTACGTTATTAGCATGATCAATGTGTAAACTACGTTTTTTCTATGATACCTTCATGGCTAATTCTTTGCGGATTTAGATTATTAAGGGAGGCTTTGATTGGGAATGTCAAATGAGATGATCGCACACAGAACTCGAAAAGTAACATGCATATTTTTTATTGTCCTTTCTTTGTTGCTCGGGTCTTCTAAGTGACGACACATAAACTAAGGTGACCCACAAATTTGCTTCTCGTATCAAAACAAGTGATACTCATTCTGTTTACTGCTTAATTGCGCAGAAGGCATGGAGAAAAAGGACTTACAGGCATACAAGTGAAGCGAAATGTATATGCTAAGCAGATGTGTTACTTGAAGGTGTATATTGAGTCTTTAAAGGTCCCAAGACGCCTCGTAATTAATACGGCAATACGGTTTTGGACCAGCTTTGTTGGTTGTCAGGCTAATTTCGTCAGGACGCTTGGCAAAACCTAGCATGTCGCTGCGATGAATGCCAATCACGTTCTGTCGGCTTCCGGGCGACGATTAAGGTGCCGTATTCAAAGAGTTGTACGAAAGTTTGAGGCGAATTCGATAATCTGGGCGTGTTTCGCATGAAACTAATACATTCGCCAAATTATCAAGCGTGACAATAAGGACAGATGCTGTAAAGCCGAAAGAGTTTAATATCATTATGAACGTGGTGCGCACAATGGTGTTGAAAGTGAAATCAGAACGATGCATAGGGGTTATTTTACTGAGTACAGTGCCTACATTAATAATCTAAAGATTAAAAAGGCATATAAGGGGGAAATTTCACCGATACAAGATACTCATCAGCAGCTTATAAACTTTTTTGACATCGTTCTTTCTGCCACAATATCCATATATACCAACAACATGACAAATTGTTGTTGGGTGCGCTTAGAAAAGCATCTAATATTATATACATATATGTATAAATATGTTTTATTGTTTGACGTGTTGAATTGTCTAGCTGCCGGAAGAGCGCATCGTAGTGGAAAATAAGCACGTTCCGAACATTAAAACCAAAAAATATTAGAGACAGTCAAAGTTCGCGAGATGTGCATAGAACTGAAGGGAATGAAAAGGCAAAATATGGATATGCCAACGAATAGCGAAGGTTTTTTATTCGTCTGGATTGAACCCTTAAGAAATACGTTATGATGTCTCCATATAAAACCTTAAGCAAGTCAAGTCACAAATTTGACCATTTTGACGAATAATGCTTTGGAGCTCCATAATTGAACCTAACCCAAAAAATCTCTTTGACGCTGTAAAAAGATCTTACGAGGACAAGTGGAAATTACAATCAACGAAGTGCTGAATGCATAGGACATCAATGGTTGCTGGGGGTAATTTCCCCCGGGTAAGGACATGTGATCCACAACAAGTAGATATTCTTGACAAATATCGAAGCATTTACATGAGAAGAGCGATACAAGTTAACATATATTGTATGCGGGAGCAAGAAACTACTTTAATTGACCAATCGTTGTCGTTTACTGCAGCCCTGGTGCTTGGTCATGTAATGATCATCTTGAAAATCTCGCGACAAAGAAAACTTATAAGTGTGTTTTGGTGACGTTTCAAAGCAAACTTTACCGGTAAAACTGAACAAAACCTTGATATATATATATGGTGTACCAAGTGCAATGCTATTCCATCAAGACATCTTGATCAAATTTGTATCGACGAATAAGAAATTTTCTTTTTCTGCTGTTAAATAAGTCGCGATATTTTGTGGTAGACCAAGCGTTTCTAAGGCAGACTATCTATATCGAATTGGTAAATAACGTTTTGCAACAGTTTACCACATATATGTGCCGTACTTAAAGGGGAAAGACTAATTATGTTAAGGTTGTACGTTGTTACGTCAACGACCAGTAGGTAATAGGCAATTTAACTGAAGGCGGTCAGCGTTTCATCGTAGTCATAGTGTATATTTATTAATTTTAGTAAAAGGGTATAGTAGCTAATTACTAGGCTTACAGACATTGTTTATTGTTGAGGTGGATTCGTTATAGATCGGAAAGCGATGTCCAACCCACTAATAAAGGTACAGGGCATTCAATCGGTGAGGAGGTCCATATATCTATCGGCAGAGAATACAATGGCTCAAATTTACAAGGCTCAATTATCTTCAAAAATTTAAATGCGATTTAAGCATCAATTATCATATCCCTCATGGGAGGCTGATTTGGTTTGCTCGTTTAACGCAACTCGATTTAATCTTGACAGTTAACCTTGCGACTAGAGATACTCAGTACCAACGATATAGTGTTTATAAGATGACCAAACGAGTTGCAAATTTTATAATGGATTCGAAGACATCTAAGTCGTGCATCAGCTGCACCTAAAACTTAGCAATACCAAAAAAGTATTGTTGCTGGAGTGACTTACACCTTGTCCCGAACAAGTCCGACCAAAAGTCAACCTCAGGATAAAGCTGATATATACGACGAAGTGGTGTCGTGGGGTTTAAAGTGACAAAAATGGCTCAGCAGTGTCGTGTTCTGCGTAGTAAGATTAGTGGTAATTTACCAAGAACCATTTAGGCCAGATTTATTATCAGCACCCCAGGTTGAAACGATATATGATTAAACCTCAAGGCGAATTAACGAGTTGGACACGAAGGTAAACGAGCCGATGTTCATGTCGATAGACACCCAAGCAGAAATCATGCAATTAAAATCCAGAAGGGAATATCAAAAGCAAAATGAGGTTGGCATTCGTTTTTATATTATAGGCTATTAGGCTCAAGCAAAGGTCGTGTTGTCCACTTTGGCCAACTCTGAGAATGATGGAGGGTCTGGTATCTACAGTACTCGCAGCATCGGATATTGTGGATAGGCGCAGTATGTTTTAGCTATATTACATCTACAATGAAGTCGAGTAAAAGTGATAACAGCTATTGTTTCGAACAAATTACAAACATATATAGTTTAAATGCATAGACAGTGATAGGAGCGTTCCTACCCCACCTGATTGGCTGTAGGGTGACATCTTGACAGGTGGGACAAGCAGATGCGGGCATCGAGAGAAGAGGTGACCGATGGGACAAAGAGGGTAGGACGTCACGTTACTAGTTGGCACATGGTAGTGGATGTAAGAGCGCCACATGACATGGTCATGTTGTCGTACCGTTGAGGATACTTGTCGGGTGTTGACAAACAAAGTAATCAACGCTTAATATATAACAATCTCAATTCTACCTGTCTTGCGCTTAGGGCACAAGTACGTCTACACTTCAACACGCACTTGGCTTCTCCGGAATGACATAAGACCGTAAGACGTAGTAAATGATTATAGGCAGAACGTCGCTGACATCCTGAATATAGCGTTTGTGACGAAACGCACACGCTTGTCAGAAGCAGTGTAGAGTAGACACCATAAACGCCTCATTCTCACCAGCGCTTCGAGCATTCTTCTCGTGTCTGCAATTTTCCCACCATCTCTTTACACATCCATCTCTCGATCTCTGGGCATCTCTCGTGCTTGGAATATCTTCTACGCGCCGCATGAGCCATTCGTTATGCAAATCCGTGCCGGTTATGAGACCGTCTGCTGATTGATGCGAGTATGTCCAGTCCTTGTCTTTTGGGTTACATATTTAGACTAAGCAAAGCGAGAACATCAATGCTTCCAAATTTTCAGTTTCGTCGCATCCGTCGTCTAATGTTCCGCTTGCTGCAACGCGAAAGCCATCTGACGCCTTTCAATGCTCTCTATCTCACTTAGTCCAGTGTACTGGGGACAGCACAAAATGTGGCAAACAGTGCTTGACTAACGGCTTATATTCAAAACATGCTAACCTCTCACCTAATCGGCCGTGTTTGATAATCACAAAGCCACCAGAGAAAGAGCTTCAAATTCTTGGTCTTTAGCGTTACAACTCTTATACTCAGCACTTGAAGCGACACAGTGTCCCTAGAGTCCATCGCCTCATCTCATTGTCAGCTACAAGACTACCTCCGTTGTTTGTAGCAGTATCTCGAACGCCCACTCGTCGACTTTTCCGCCGCTTGACCTTGGTATGATCTAGACTATCTTTAGCGCGTTTGGCAGACATTTTAAGACTGATCTCCGTCGCCTCGTGGTTTTTTTCTTTGAGACGCCGTCCAGACACTCAGCACCACAGTGCTTGATATCGCCGCAATCTATGGACAAAGTGCTGTCAGCGCTATCGCTAGGACTGTGCTATTTAAAGATTCATCGACTGTTGAGGGCTTTCCGAATTGATTAACGCGAACGTTAGACATCATTGTATATTACTTTCAAAGATTGTAAGCGGCTCGAGCATTCGTCATGAATGTATCTTGACAAAGATGTTTGAACAAGCGGGTCGATCAGAATATGATTAGTTTCAATCAGAAAAGGTTCGTGTCAATCAACCGTTTTGGAGGCGGTAATAATATTGACCTATTCGTAAACCTTTTTTAAGCAGAACCGCTGACTGCATTAATGTATATAATGTTGATAGCCAATACAACCCCCTAAGATAAAATTGCTTTAACGTGATCTCAAGCTCAACCACCGTCGCAGCCTCAAGCTCGAGGGCTGCCACCATATCGTAAAGCTCAACTGCCACCGCAATCTCCCTAAAGACAATTTTTGATGATGATGCACAAGATTTGGCCAGGTCAAAATCAGCGATTGAGGTGATAATAGGGAATATGAACATCACTCTGTAGTGGAAAAAGACGCCTTCTAAGCAAAAAATCGTTCATTGCAAAAGAACGTAAAAGGTCAACAAGACTACAAAAACAATTCGGCCCAGCACATAAAAACAAACATTCAACTAAGCTGGTGGTGACTGTCAACGATACGCGCTGCGCCCAGGTGAGAAAGTGCCCTGTTTTTGCAGGTCCTTGAGTTCAATTTTCAAGATCAGTTTAAGGCGGCACTTTTCGAATTTCTTCCATTAACTGACCAGCCATTTGCTTTAATCGAAAAGAAAGTTTTAGGAATATGGTGACTGTATAGAAAAGCCGCGGAACTGTTTTTTCAAAAACAACGTTGAACCCCCGTATAAAGGCCACGGTTATAGATAAACGGAAGAAATTCGCTATATTGAGTACGAAACCTTAATCAAAGCTGTTTTATACAGCGGAGATTTGGATATCGCCAGATGGTGTCCTGTTCATGGCTATACCGTGCGTTTAGTTGCCTACTAGAATATATAATCGCTTAACATTGATTCTTAACACGTCCCCGGATCGCATACAGAAATAACATGGCAGAGGTGGTCAAGACTTCATCAGATGGAATGGGTATTTGGGACAAGAGCCTGTAATTTAACGTCGAAAACGCGGAAAATGACGATACGATATTGAAGCAGTTACATATTGACCTTGATGTGAAAATATTTTTGGACATTACATTTCGGAGCTTTGCGCATGTGCTTAACTTAGCACCATGTAATTCATGAAAGGCAGTATCACCGACCACCATTCGTTATACCGCCCGTGCTATACGATACTCGTCTCGCACAATTTATTAGCTGGAAGAGTATTGCAAGGCAAAAAAGACGATAACTGGCAGAGTGCCCCAATCGAGTTTTTAAAATCCGTAATGGATTTTAAGTCGCGTTAGAATTCAACATACGAGATGTAGGACCTGGTGGTTAAGTTTTGCAATTTTTGGTCAAGCATATGTACAATTTTGCCGAGGATGTGGAAGCACGAATACATGAAACAATGACGCGCAGCACACGATGGTGTGACAGCACCAGACAAAACATTTTTTTCATTTTTAGCTATCAGGCACATAGCAGTATACTGCATATACCATTTACGAGTTCATATGGGCCTTTCAAAACGCTACGGAAATGACATGCGGTGACACGTCCGTTAGCCAATCAATAGTGAAACCGCTAAACATCGATCTATTGGAGCAAGTTAGTATATTTTCGGCGATTCGACGCTCACAAACGAGATGAAATGATCAATTTGGACGAGACACTCGAACGCTACTACGAAGTTACAAGCCATAGCTGCACGGTGAAGACTATACGATTTACGAACTTGGTTTGACTGCTACTATGTGCGGTATGATGAGGATACTGATACAAACGAAGACCTAGAGGTCATCCTTTAAACGGCAAGATACATACACACACATAGGCTACAAAACAAGCGCATCGGATTCCCTTAACACATAAACACAGAGATGTGTACCTATTGAGTTTGGGAGCCGAATGTTAAGGAATTTGAGGAGGGCCGTTGCTACATACATTGATGAACTTGACGTATATATCTATATATATGCTTGGCGCACAAGAACTTCCTGTGCCACTGCAACTTTTGTGGTGGAAATCACACGAAATAACGTTTCCGACATTTGCGAAAATGGCAATGGACTATCTGGCCATTTCTGGGACCTTGATATCATTGGAAAGAGTATTTTCCGCGGCAAGCCTGCTGGTAGCCGACCAAGTATGTTCACTGTGATCACGCACCATTAGTGCAAGTTGTAGCCTTAGAAAATGATTCATATAGGAAGCACGCAAGTAGTAGCCAGCAGATCAATACATTCTAAGCAGGTTTAACAATTGATTTTTGATAAAATGTTTGCCCAGAGTACTCAATTTACCAACAATCGACTGGTTTGATTACAAATATGGGAGAATAAAAATTTGTTAAATTAATTATGAGAATAGAAAACAAATTTATATAATTGAAACATAAAAATGCCTTACTTTTTAGTATTAGTAAGGTAATATGGCACACACAAAAGAAAATGACCTTACTTTTTTGTAGCCCATTTCATGGCCGTGACCAACACCCGCCCGGTCCAGAAATCCGCGAAGACGGTTCTGCCGCGGGCGTGCTGATCTTTCAGCCACCAGTTGCAGAACCCTCTCCGCGGCCCGGTCCCAAACAAGGCGTGGGTTGGTCATGTGGTGGAGTGGTGATCACAATTTCCTTGTGATAGTGACTCTACACTGGCGCCCGGACGACCGACTAACGGAGGGGATACCCCGATTCCGTGTTTGGTATGTTCTTGCCCACCTTGTGTACCCGTCGTTGGGGCGGGTTGCGCTCTTCTTGGTGGACTTGAGCTGAACCTGAACTTTACCTTCTTAGGGATAGGTGTTGATCGGGTGGAGATGCTTCACCCGGTCAAACGTAGTTGTGGATCGCGTGGAAAGTCGATCGCTTGTAACTTGAGCGCTCTCCCAGAGTCGCCTTTGCCAGGGGTGATGCTTGATACGCGAGCGTTCTGACCATTTGAGCCGTCTCGCGATCTTGAATCTGAACCGTAGGGTTCGCTGCGTCCTATCGCAGTTGACGGGGGGGGTGAGAATTGCCTTTCCGCCTGGCCAAACAATCCAAGGGCGAAGTTTGCTGAGACGTAGGTGACTCTCTATTCAACGGGAGGCCAAAGATCCTGCCCGGAAGAAGTCGACGCGTGTCTTTCGTTGCAAATTCAATTCTGTTTAATGTCAACCAGCCAAATCCTATTAATATTTCTATCTGTTCGCTAGGTCAACTGTTGTGCACCGCCTGTCTATTTCATTCGCCTCTTCCCTCATGTAGTCCACAGAAGATACTCCTAGTGGATCGCCCCATACCGGATCGCCAGTACCGGATCGCAGAGTACCGAATCGCAGAGTAACGGATCGCAGAGTACCAGATCGCAGAGTATCTCGGTGATCCAAAACTTCAATCGCATATCGCGATCGGTCAATCGTCAAACCTTGACTATACTCCTTCTTGACCGTTAGATGGGTCACTCTGCATAATTTCCACAGTCATTTCCTGTCACTCAGTCGTGTGACACCATCATCCGTGATAACAGGCCTATCTCCGTACACGCTCCACCATTCAAATTGATTATCGCACTAAAGGCGGATCGCGCGATCCACACTTCCGTCGTTCTTCCTACGCGCTTCTCCACAATCGTCTACTTCACCGGCCATCGACAAACAGCGTCGATGGAATGTGCACCCACGACGCCCATGGCTCCTGCATCACCTGCACCTTCCACCATGGAGGCCGATAGCCCGATTTCGACTTTTTCTCCGCCGCCGGAATCACCCGTGAGAAGACCAGTTGTGTTGTCGTCGTCTCGGGTGAGCGTTGCATCCTTGTTGGATCGCGATACTTTGACTGCGGGGATTGGAGCGCTCTTCGATTAATTGGATCTTCATGCCGGTGTTGTTGCAGACTACCACTCGTTGGAGGAGTAGTGTCAGGACCAGAGACTGCAGATCGACCGATTACAAACGGAGTTTCAATCGTACGTCGAGCTCGGCCCGCGCTTGGCGACCTAATTTCAGCAGAGTTATCGTGGCCACTGGACTGATGGACAAAGTATGATCGAGATGTTGCACGGGTTCCAAACGGAGCTGGCGCGGCGCTTGGGTCAAAATCACGTGGTCCGAGAACTCAAAACGGCTCGCTTAGAAGCCGAAAGGAAGTTCAAACAAGTCGAGGATCGGCGCATTCGTGAATCGTTCGTCGCCCAACAGCAAATGGAAGCGTTGACTTCGCGCCTAGCTGCTGCGGAACAAAGTTTCGGTGGCAATTTTAAGCTGCAACAGAAAAGGCATCCAAGTACATGAATCGCTTTTGGATATCATACATGAAACTTGGCACGGCCAGAATAGCGTTGAAAACACGACGAAGACATATCAAGACTGCCTCCGCGCACAAGAGCGCATAAAGGCGGAGCTACAGTAGCTGAGATCGGACCTCGGGGACCGGGACGCCCAGGTGTATCGTCTGCGCAGTCAAGCATTGATCTGGGAACAGCAGTGTCTCGTGGCCGTTCGCGATCGCGACACGACTCGGACTCACCTGTCTCAATTAGTGTCTGGATCGATTCGCCTTCCTTCAAATGTACCGTCCACGACCTCCGCTACCGCACCAACCGGCGAGCGAACCAGGTATACGGATCTTATTGCCCAATCGAGCGTCCCCGCACTGCGAAGCTGACGCGGGACGAAACAAAATCGGTGGATACCCCTAAGACCAAGTCAGCCGGTGAGCATCCGCGATCTACTGGACCAGTGCGATCTGCCAAATTTCCGGATCTGATGGAATAACACGCGGATCTACGCGACCTTCCAGATCAACTCGCTCGGACGGGTCCACAGCTACGTCAGGATCAGCACGGATTCCAACAACTTAAGGCACCGGGAGTAGAAAGCGATCCGCCTCTTAAACAGGAAGTAAGCGGGCCCAGAAGCTTCCAACTGGAGTTCAACCGCTCTCCAATACAGAATTGTTCAAGTCTTTATAAGTATATACTCTGGCCGCCTTGTCTGGATTGCGCTCTTCGTTGCGGTGCCGTTGATCGTCGATCAATACTCCACCTTCTGCCGGATCGATGCCTGCCTCCATTTTGGTGGATGGCCCCGTCCCAAGTCTGGATCGTCCCCAATTTCGAGTGGATCCGCACCACCTGCATAGCATTGAGCCTCGAAGGTGCATCTCTTTGGCGAAGCATCAAGCGCCCCCGACGAATTGGTCAATAATTAGCGACGCGCGGGATGCCGAAAATGCATTGCTTCTGCCCGCGGAATACGCCCGTTTTGCTTCGACTTGGTTACCTCGCGCTGAATGGTTTCCTGGATACCGCGATAGAGTACCCTGGTCCTACCAATACGTACACCCGTGGTCGTCCCGTCGTCTCAGTTTGACCTGCGTGGCGGAGCTGGACGTGGATACCTTATTCAAGTATGTGACATGACCGAAAGGGTACATCTTCCCAGCACCCACCGCGCCTCGATCCAAAGCTGCTCCATTTGAATCTGAGTAGATTCCACGGCTGGGTAATTTGGCTAAAGTGGTGGCGTTGTACCGGCGAGACCCTTGGAACCAATATCATAGCCAAGTCAAACGGGTCTCGTTTTACGCGACTGGTTGGCTCGCAGAGTTGGCATCAGCGTACCGCGACTTCAACACCCGGCATCGCCAGGCTCTATGGGAAGCAGCCCACGCTATTTATTTGCCGGCCGAGCAGCGCGATCGCGATCCGGAGTTGGCGCAGATTTACCAGCAGCGCAAACAGCGGCGGTCGCGATCCGGACCCGATGGAAAACCGTATTGTGCTTTATCCTTCAGGAGATGATCGACGGACACTGAGATTTATATCTGTTGCTGGATCCATTCTTCATGCATCTCCCGTCAATGGTTGGAATTCGTTCATGGTACCCGAGTTTGGGCGATTTTCAGAAAATCATTCCCAACCTGATCACCGCGTTGGCACGCTCAATTACAGTTGAACCCTGGCGCAAACAATTCGACCATTCATCGAGAATAATTCAGGGTCTTCAATCGCTCGCTTTTCAAATAAATATTTTTCGAAGTAATTCGTAGCGATCCGGCAGTCCTTTCTAAACGGTCAATATATTTCCATCATTTTATTACTTGTTGATCATAACTAAAATTTATTTTATCCGCAGTTTCTAATTACTAACGGCGATCAGGACTTACTACCCTGGATCGAAACACAATTCATTTTCACTTGTTCACCCTCTGCAACCCTCTTTCAGGCAACGTATCATTCGACACGTCGCTTACTCGTCCTCCGCTTATTTGTGTGATTGCATCACCTAAAGCGGTTCTTGCTTACTCGGTGGCGATCGAACTCTTACAGAAAGGCTTCAAAGTTCAAGTCGACCTCATCTATCCAAGTCAAATCGACCTATCCCTTCCATTGCATCAAATACTGGCGATGAACTCTGCCGAAACGGGTACGCCTGCCGGATCGCACACTCAATATCTTCTCGACTTCGAATTTCATCTTCATTCAATGTGCGTTCCCAGCTATCTTCTCGCAGCAGGAATTCATCAAAATCGAAGCCATTCACCCCTTCAAGGTTCAACAGGTTTTTTGGCCGATCCGGGAAGGTTTTCACCCGCTTAAGCTTGGATGTATTTACCAACGGAAATAATCGATACGTCGTATTCGAGATTCCAATTGTACCGCGTATCTCCCGTCAAGTTCCATTACTTAGAATGGCCAATGCCACACATCTGCCAGCTTTCGGGCGTATCCTTCTTTCACTTGATCAATATAGAGCCACACTTGCGATCCAACTTCGATATTACGCGATCCGTTCTCAGTGCTATGTCGATCGGCCCGATCTTGGATTGCGATCCGTAGACGATCGTCAACGGCTTCTCTCGCTATCTGGTTATGACGTTGCATATGGTAACGGCATCTTCTTGGATATTAGTTGCGTCGTTTGGTGATTCCCAAAGGCAAAGTCGCTTCCAGCGTCGATCGTGGGTCCTAACCGTAAATAAGGTCGAATTACATATATCCTCGTACGCGATCCTGTGCCGTATTGATGGCGAACGTCAACCTTTATGCGTACTCGTCCCAATCCTTCTGATTCGTATCTGTAACATACAATTTAACGCCCTCGTCAGTGTCTGCAATATTCTTTCTGCTGTTTCATTCGCTTGGGGTCGATGAGCCATAGTAGCACGCTTTTCATGCCCCGAGATTCGGTTGAAAGCTCATAAGAAATCAGACATGAATCCTGGCTCTCGATCATTGCGGATCGATTCACTGGCTGTAAATTTTTGAAACAAACACTCTTCGTAGTTTTCGGCGATCGTTTGCGCATTTCTGAAGAAACTCGCCTTGGCAATTAATTACCCTTAGAAAGGATCTACTTACAGCAACAACTTAATATTTCCCTTGAAAGATCGTGGCAACAATAGAATATGGTCCATAACATTTATCTGAAACGGATAAGTGGCTTAGACATTTCTCGGCGAATCGCCGCGCAACTTAGAATTTCCTTTTCCCGTCGTGCAATCAATACATTCTCCTATTTAACGCTGGATAGACCGATAGATCCATATCCAGTGGAACTTGGACCGGATTCGTTGGTATGTTCTGCCGATAACTTGGTGTCCGCCGTCCAGACTTGTAAGATAATTTTAAAAGGAATTCTTGCTGCTATAGTTATGGTACCACCAAACGGACCAATTACACGCGGCTATCTGGATCTTTCGTCGATCGCGTGCAGAAAAACAATGGTCCGCTTTCAACTACTTCATAATCGAATGTGATCCGAGCACATAACTTTGCTTCTTCAATACTCAATTTCGTTATGTCTCCGATCAGTATTTCCTTCAGGTTGGCAATCCAACTCTCTTCTTACTGTGCTTGCTTGATTCTCTCGATTATAATCTACTGAACAACTTCTTCTTGCAAGATCTCAGGAGACCGCCGTCTCCTTACGGCTGATCTAGTGATGGCAGATATTTTCACGACCCGATGAACACTTTTGGGTGTTAACAACTAGTCCAACCGGTCTAATGAACGTAAAATATGACGATCTTGTTCGGATAAAGCGATCGAGCCTTGCTATTGTTCTAAAGCGTTGCTTTCTAGACGATCGGCACTCTAATTCCAGTCCCTCTTCATATGCTAGAGATCGGAGATCGGCCACGATCGGAGCTTCTCCATAGCTTTGTAACGTAGCAAATGTAATCCGGGCGCCTTGCGATCAATTTCTCCGCGCATCTGTCTGACCAATTAGTTATAATCGCTACATATGATGATGCGCCCCCGCGCCTGATCGGCCAGGAGATCAAAACCTAGTAACAGGCCACAATACTCGGCTTCGTTTACTGTCATGTCCGTCGCATATTCGGATTCAGCAGTCACTATGCTTCATTCTTGGAGCTTCCATACTATTGATCGATATGCCCCGACTTTTCGTTTTGTTCGGGCTGATCCATCGAAACTGACCACCCAAAGACTTTAACCTTCCTCCACCGTTGGTGGTGGCATACCTATAGTATTTTTGGCTGTTTCCCAGGGGCGATCGCGATCAACATCTCGTCAACTTCTTCGCGCGGAGTTATGCTGGCGGCGAGTGTACCCAGAATTTCATCTTCTCCCTTTTCACACTTCTTGATCTATAGCGTCCGGTTTGATAACAACGCCGCCCATCTCCCTAGCCTTCAATTCAGGCCTGAAGATTCTACCAGCCAGGCCAACGTCGAATGACGCGTGAGCACGTTGACTTCTCGTGCAACCAAAATAGTCTAGCCGATATCCAGGATGCGCAGCAGAGCCAAAACCTCTTTTCTTACCATTCTATAGTTAGTCTCGTTGGGATCTAAGCGCTCGGCATGTGAACATTACGGGCCAGTATATTTTGCCGTGTTATTGTAGAAAAGCCACAGATACTGACCGTATACTAAAATAGACCACGATCACTGGAGGAAGGTCCGGATCGAAGTGTTCAAGAATCAGAGCGTTAGCGATCTTATCCTTCAATATGGTTACCACATCATTGCTTTCTCCCATCGGCTTCTGTCTGTTGAGGCCCAGTCGCCCCCTGTAACACAGGAAAAGGCTGGATCGCGACCTGATACAACGATATGATCTGGATCGCTATCACCTTGGTCTTTGCGATCCACTTTGGATCGCCCCCTGCTACACCGATATGGTCTGGATAGCTATAACCTTGATCTCTTTGATCGTCCACTATTGGATAGCCCCCTGTAACACCGATACGATCTGGATCACTATCCCCCCCGACTTTTCCGATCGTCAACTCTCTTATCACTCGGTATAGAGGACTCCATCTTTTCCATGCGGCGGATTGGGTGGAAGTCTGCTTCGAGTAATTTGTAGAGCACTGATTCGTATATTGAAAAGTAGTTAATGAATCGGCTATAGTAATTTAAACTTCCCGAGAACGTCTGCATCGACCGCAGCGTTCGAGAAGGCGGGTTGTTGACCAGCGATCTGAGATATTTTGGGTGGGATTCCAATCCTGCGAGTGATACTTATTGACCACGATAATCCACCTTGCGCCGTCCCCAAAAACATTTAGTCAGGCTGATAGACAGATTTCACTTGTCGCATACACGTAGCAATCCTTCAACTATTTCATATAGAGTAGTTTACGATGTAGCCGGAATCAATATGTCATCGATGTACAATCTTCGACCTAGCACAGATGGTGTATGACTGGTATCTGGTTTACCTTCTGTGAGCACGTCGATCCATTCGGACGACTCCATATAGGAGGCGTCTCTGGGTCAGCACCGGTCTTAAGAAAGCCATACAATGAAATGTCAATCATCGGTTGGTAAATATGCGGAGCGTTTTTTAATTCAAACGCCATCCGTAGCCACTCAAAAAAGCCTCATGGCGTAATGAATGCGGAAATACTTCTTGCTCGTTTTGGCATCTTCACCGCCCAAAACCAGCTTGCCATATCCACTAAGCAGTACCCTATCTTTTTGTCCATGTCCTGTATAAGTTCGCTGCTCAATGGCATTAGATAAATCATGCCCTATGTTAGCTGAAAGATCCGTCGATAATCGATACACGATCATATGTACTTATCATTCTTTTGATAATAAAGACAATCGGCGAATCCCATGGTGATATGGAAGGTTGGATGATCCTAAATGATATTAGATCTTTGATCAAATCCTCTACCTTTTTACGGAACTTAAGGCGCTACTGGCCGTTTTCTCCGTACGATCGGGCTCGCTCGTCCCACGTCAATATAGCATATCGCCCCCCGTGCGGCTGGGGGAAGTCCGTTTCCTTAACCAATAAGAAGGTGCTTGTTGCTCTAGATCAGTTGTATTAATCATTCCTGGTCATCCGTTGGTGGCAAGGCTGGATCGCCTACCTGAATAACTTCAATCGTGACTTCGGCAGTAGGCGTAAAAATGTCAGGCAATACCTCCATGTGATAATCCAAATCCTAGGCATACAGCTCCCTACTTTCATGACGATAGGTAGTGACGTCCACTTCTCCCGCGATCCGGTCATTCTCCGGACATGGATTTTCGTCGATCGTTACATCTGGTGAATGTCTGGCCTCTTTCTTTAACTGATCGCCTGTCCCGTTGGTCGTTGTTCGTTCGTGGATCGCAATAAACATAGGCAGTACGCTTGTTGATCGATAATACGCATGAAGATCGTCGATCATATCACTCGATCCGTCATGCGATCGATCGGTATCCCTATCCTTAGTCGTTATACCTACTTCCATTGGTCTCTCGGGTACTCAATCGAATCTATCCGTCTCCTCGATCGTGTTAACGATACGTGGTGGTGGCCTCACATGTGAAATAACTTTTGCGTCTCGGATTGGACAGTCCGTTAATTTAATATTCTCTTTCGGTCTATTTAAAACCTGCTTTGGCGTAGGGTAAGTCGGGTGATCCACAAGCGGTCCAGCGAATGCGGGTGGCATTTCTTCTTCTCTTTCTGTTGTAGCTTTCATAGCTAGAGTATGCCACTCGTTGTAACGTCGCGATCCAACCGAGAAGTAGCCTTGATATCAAGGCACCATATTGGCAGTCATAATACAGCTTAAACCCGGTCCGCGATCGAGGGTGACTTTCATGTCGCTAAAATTTGTGATATGGAAGTACTTGATCCGACCGATCTCGGTAGTCACGGTGGGTTTTCGTGAGAGATCGCGTCTCACCCACATTATGGCATTCAACTGGATATTGCGAATCCTTATCTCTGTCAATCGACCAACCGGTAGAACTACATGCTGTTCTAGGATCACGATCGACAGCATGGAAGATCGGTTATGAGGTATTTGTTCTGATAGATGATAGTCCTCACTTTATCCGGCAATACCAGCGTCCCATTAGCTAATTGCAGACTTATACCTGCGGGTACAATAAAATTTATACCCAGGATAGCGCTTTGACCGACTTAGTCACCACCCCACACATCAAAATAGTACATCAGTGATCCATTCAAGGTGATCTTAATCTGGGTACGTTCTCCGGTCATGTACATGTTTTCACCTATCCCCACACACTTCTGTTTAAGATTCTCGTCGATTACACATTATACCTCACGAGAAAAGGCAGTGTTCACGATCAAGATCTCAGCTCCCGAGTCAAATAGCATTGTGGGATTTTTGTTGTTCATCTTCCCAACCACGTAAGCTTACTTAAACCATTTTCCTAGTGTATAATATGTCCAATATCCCCTTGAATCGCCAGACGCTAAGACCAATTCTATCTTGGTGGGCGATCGGTCGTACTTGTCTTGTATATTAACACTCGAAATGGAACACATACATTTGAAGAATCTTATGTATTATGTAGATCATCCTGCTTGTCATCGCTTCCGTCGAACAACTTCCTCTTCACAAATGAATATACGCAGAGCCTAGAACGCTCGAATCGTACCAGATCCCAATTTTGCGAGCCTCCTGATTTAGCATCTTCTCGGCTTGTTCCGGCAAAATCCCTGCATGCTTGGTAGGAACATACCACTGCCAATCAGGTTACAAAATTGTTCCATCTGGCACTTTAATAAATTATGGACATTCTTGCATACGGAACGCACCTAGTAGCACATGTTCGCAAAAAGACGTTTACGTCCGCAATTCTAACATGTCAGTCGTTCCAAAAACCTGCGATCATTACGCCTCTTCGACCCACAGTGAGTACGCACTGTTTGAGGCTTCCCACGATCGTATCCCACGATCGTATTGCCACTCTTGATCGAACAAATCGTTTTACACGATCAGGTCTTCTGACTTCTGAGCGCGATCCGCAGCTGTATCCACGTACACGTTTAGTCGATTAGAGTCAGTATCCTATCCGCCGAAGTCAACTTTTGATCCACTGCTTTCGCGTTCCACGTGAATCGCTTTCACAGCACGGGCTGGTTTCGCTGGTAGTTTAGCCGCCTGTGACGTAAAATACTGTCAAAATTTACTCGACCCCATTGTGGCGTGAGCTTCTCGGACTCCTATATTTTGCGTTCTTGCGGAATTTCTTCAATATCGTCTGCATCTACAAGGCGTAAAATTGTCCCATTCTCGCCAGCTCGCGATCGTCCAGGTTACCGATGTTATGATTTACATATTCCTTGCAAAAAGCAGACGATTCATCTTGTATCGGGACCTTCGTCCAGATCACAGCCACATTTAGACGGTACAAGTAATTTAACGGAGTCTCGTCCGATCGCTTACAGGCTTTGTAGTAGAGTCTCCTGATCGAAATACCGGTCTTTTTCCTCCATATTTAACCATGAAGTCGTCCAGTAGTGCCGTACACGAAATCCTCGTTTAGCGACTGGGATAATTATACCAGCCACGAGCCGGTCTTATAAGAAGATCGCTAAACATCACAAACTTTTATTCATCAGGCACTTGATCGTGCGGGAACGATGAATTTACCTAACTGATCCAGTTTCTTGCTCGTTCTTCATTCTTCGTCCGTTCGGCAAACGCGTTCAGTTCGGACGTGGCAGATGTCCGAATCCTTTGAGTAAGGAAACCACCACCATCCCAAGCCACTGCCGTTGCCACCTGTGGTAATCGCTTATTACCTTTATCTAGGCGCGCACAAGCATGGTCGGGCGATCAACTTAGACGCGATTTTACTAAATCCATGTTCACATTTTGCATTTTAATCTCCGGTTCGAGTTGGTGAATAGCTGATCGCCCGGCATTCATGTGAAATTGTACTAGCTCATATTTCTTCATTACTGATTGAATATAAGAACTCACTTGGTCTGAATCCAACATGTTCAATAAACTGCGTTGCCGATGGCCTTCTCGCTTGCGCTTCTGCCTCATTCCGTTCACATGTCTTCCGCAACATATCCGCGCCCTTTGGTCCTAGCGACGTCCGTTGGATCTCGAACGAATCGTTCAAGTCCTCTTCCGATTCCGCCGAAGCGTATCGGGACGATCAAGTGTGTTTCTTCTTGAAACAATCGTTGATCGGCGTGATCCGTTGATCCGACATGACGATCGGCGGGGTCGGGTTGTCTCCGGGGTCACGTATATCTAGAAGCGGACTCAATGTCATAAACAGCAACTGTCCGGCAGCGATCACTCGATCGTGGTTGCATTTTAGTAACGTTCGTACGTTGAAAGTTCCCGCCGTAAATTTCGCCTTTAATAGCAGATTGATAAGGCGCCGGAGTGCCTCCAACACGTTAGGGGTTGGTTCAAGCGCTTTAATCGGTCCGCGTAGCGATCCGGTCAGCTTCGGCTTAATCGTCTTGAGCACTGGATCGTTCGACAGCAGCTAATTCAGCTCCTTCAAGTGGTACTCCCGGCCAAGATCGTCGAATCTCCAATCTTCAAACTTAACCATGCAATACACTGACTTTGAGCCTTGATCTATCATCTACGTCTTGACCTGGCAACCAGCTGGCTTGATATAGTAAACATTTTGATCTTGTTTCACCTCAGCCAGCTTCTTTAAGTCTTTCAAACATCTTGTCTCTCTCTCCATCATCTCCGATGGTTCATATGATAGATTAAAATCGTTTAAAACATCCCCCAGGACTTTCATCCTACGGCTCGCGCTTTACAGTGATATCCGCGGTGGCCCCCGAAGGGGGTTCAGGAGGGAGTTAAGGTTTTTTTCCAGATCGTGCAAACGATCGTCTTCTTTTCTTTTCTTGTCGTCAAAGCCACTCCCAAAACTTTGACGATCCTGGGATCCTTCATCTTTACGCGTCTGCGACGATCCCTCTGCCGCTAGAGCTTCTATCCCAGGTTCTGTATTGATCCTGACTTCTTCGCCCAAGCACTTACGGTAAAATCCCGAGTCACCTAAATATCCGGGCACGCGCATCATTGTGGCGGAGTGGTGATCACTATTTCCTTGTGATCCCAACTCTACACTGGCGCCCGGACGACCGACTAACGGAGGGGATACCCCGATTCCGTGTTTGGTATGTTCTTGCCCACCTTGTGTACCCGTCGTTGGGGCGGGTTGCGCTCTTCTTGGTGGACTTGAGCTGAACCTGAACTTTACCTTCTTAGGGATAGGTGTTGATCGGGTGGAGATGCTTCACCCGGTCAAACGTAGTTGTGGATCGCGTGGAAAGTCGATCGCTTGTAACTTGAGCGCTCTCCCAGAGTCGCCTTTGCCAGGGGTGATGCTTGATACGCGAGCGTTCTGACCATTGAGCCGTCTCGAGATCTTGAATCTGAACTGTAGGGTTCGCTGCGTCCTATCGCAGTTGACGGGGGGGTGAGAATTGCCTTTCCGCCTGGCCAAACAATCCAAGGGCGAGTTTGCTGAGACGTAGATGACTCTCTATTCAACGGGAGGCCAAAGATCCTGCCCGGAAGAAGTCGACGCGTGTCTTTCGTTGCAAATTCAATTCTGTTTAATGTCAACCAGCCAAATCCTATTAATATTTCTATCTGTTCGCTAGGTCAACTGTTGTGCACCGCCTGTCTATTTCATTCGCCTCTTCCCTCATGTAGTCCACAGAAGATACTCCTAGTGGATCGCCCCATACCGGATCGCCAGTACCGGATCGCAGAGTACCGAATCGCAGAGTACCGGATCGCAGAGTAACGGATCGCAGAGTACCAGATCGCAGAGTATCTCGGTGATCCAAAACTTCAATCGCATATCGCGATCGGTCAATCGTCGAACCTTGACTATACTCCTTCTTGACCGTTAGATGGGTCACTCTGCATAATTTCTACAGTCATTTCCTGTCACTCAGTCGTGTGACACCATCATCCGTGATAACAGGCCTATCTCAGTACACGCTCCACCATTCAAATTGATTATCGCACTAAAGGCGGATCGCGCGATCCACACTTCCGTCGTTCTTCCTTCGCGCCTCTTCACAGTCATGGCCAGCCCCAGTCGTTCTGTGCTGACGTTGTTGATTCTGATGTTATTGCTTTTGGTATTGTTCTTTCAGTAGCTACTGTTGATATTGTTGCCGCTACTATTAATGCTACTGGTAATGCTACTTCTGTTGCTGCTGTTGCGTTTGTTGTTGTAGGTGCTATTGTTGATGGTGTTTGAAGTATGTATGCATCTTGACCCTCGACATCAGAGGCACTTTTTGAGAGTAGCATGGTGGGCGCAGGATACAGATGAAGTGAGCTTGGATACCGGGCTGATTTGTCACAAGGTCCGTACATCAAATGTAGAACCAGCATATTTTGACTCGCATAATCTTAATAATAGCGCGGCGCCTTACAGCATATATCCTTATCAGGTTAACAACAAATGCAGAACGCCTACGTGGGTGCGGGTAAACGTGACGTAAGTGGTGAATGAGCACTGTGTAGCGTCAGAGTATTGTCTGCAAAGACATCCGATACACTGCTAATACCAATCTGCCAATTTTTTGACGGTGACGTCGCAGTTAGTTCTTTAATACATCCCGATTATTGGAATCTTGAACTATGGCCTGGCAACTCAACTTGTTGTGAACATAACACCGGAACTGCACCGATTGTGTTTCGTTTTCACTATCTATACGGCCACCTCCTTCGCGATTATTAAACTTTTAGGAGCATTCCTGCGTGTTATGATAGGCAAGAGTACGTGTAGGATGACGGTAATGGCCTTATAGAGTAAACTTGTTCTCCAAAAACCAATGTGTATCGACAGCAGCAGCGTTTACTTGCCCCCGTACTTCGATAGAGGAACGGTACGATCTCGTAGCAATTTAGTATGTTACATTTGGGCATAAAAGCTCAAAAATGTATATTTAACTCACTTGCTGCCTCGACTGATGCCAACGCCTATCTCACTTGCTGCTGCCGAGCCTCTTCGGTAATACAAAAACGTGGAACATTTTTTTTCCAATTATTTAAGGAATTTTATTCGTGATTAATTTCGAAATTTTCTTCCCTTAATGTTAAATTTAAATGTTCAATATATAAGGTTTGCCCTGAGCGTTCTAATTGGATCTTCGATTCGACCGACTCTAGACTTCGCTGCATACTTTTCACGCGCACCAGGTCCAGCGCTTTGCTGTCCCTACCTCCGCTCGTTGCCGTCCCGTGCAATAGCTGCGTAATTCGCGCGTGTACCGTGTACAGTATGTGGAGTTAGACCGAAGGGCGTGAGAAGCACGGAAACCGCTGGAAAAAAGTTTATTATTTGGGTCGCGGAATTCGTAGCCTTTGAACACGGATCTGAATGCGGTGCTGATGTCGCATTCAATAAGATAACTAATGTAATAATACAGGAAAAATAACAGCAATCACGCTCTCGCCAGGGAAAAGTAAACGTAGAAACTTGTCCTATTGGTGTGTGTCTTCTACAACTGCTTCAAATTTATCCACAACAATACGTACTACTTCTTCTTCTTCTTCCTTTACTACTACTACTAATACTACTACTACTACTACTACTACTACTACTACTACTACTACTACTACTACTACTACTACTACTACTACTACTACTACTACTACTACTACTACTACTACCACTCCTACTTGTTCGGCTGCTCCCACCTTTCTGCCTCGACCTTCTTGTCCTCATGTCAAAGCTGACAGTGTCAGCCGAGTGTGAAGAGCCGTGGACAATCACAGACCGCCCGCGCATCTCGGCCCACGTCGTGGTCAACCACTATGTTAGAAGTATGTGTTCGTCGTTGCGCTCGTGCAAAGGTAGGTAGAAGTAAAAGTGAAAAATATTAGCAATAATCCTTCTCTCTCGACAATGCTACAACATGTATTGCCAACGGCACTGCAACTTGACCTGGTCAAGTTACAGATGGCGTGCGTCCAGTACGCACATCCCGTATGCTGGTCCCACATGTCAACCGTCTCTCCCGGTCCCATTCCCCAACATCTTGGTCGTCCTGCGTGGCGTCCGCCTCTCTTCGTTCCATCTGTCAAGCTGTCATAATAACAACCAATCAGGTGAAGTTGTACCTTTCCTGTAACAGGTCTTGAAGTTGACGCTTCAACACTCGACGGCCTGTGAAAAGTAATGCCTTTCAACACTCCTCCTCAGCTTCATCCTCAACGGTCTTGAACATGAACATCTCTCGCAACGTCAAAATCCCTATGACCGGCAATGCCCTTGTCAGGAGGTCGGCAATTGTGTCTTCCGACTTGATTTAACGTGGTTAAACGGTGCTTGCTTGAGTGTAGTGAATGATGAACTTGAAACGAATGTCCACGTGCTTGGCGCTGGACGAATTTTTTCTCGCTCTATAACAAGTTATTAGCGGCTTGATTGTCCACATACATCGTCATGGGTTGCAGTGTCGGTATCCCTAGGCCGCAAACAGTTCTTTTAGTCCCAGTATCTCGCGACCTGTCTTTGAGGTCGCTATGGATTCCGCGTCCATGGTGGTTAGCGATACTCCGGTTTGCCTATTGCAAAACCAATCCATCACTGCCCCGTTCATCGTCAGCACTGATCCTGATACGAAATTCCGATTCATTTTGTCTGCAGCAAAGTTAGCATCGCTCCAGATATCAAACATGATCGGCTCAGCGTTTTTGGCACTCTTGATGCATAATATCAGCGCCTTCGACTTCTTGAGATATCGGGCAATTCGCTTGGCCATCTTCCAGTCCTCCATGGTAGGCTTGTGTTTCTGCCTGGTTGTCCGATGCACAGCAAACTGATATCCTGATGTGACCGATCCACAGCAGAATACCAAAAGAGATTGGAAATGCTTGATGCTTGGAAATCCGGCCGTTAAAAGTGATGGAATCAACTCTTTGTTTTAATTGTCAGCTTCAGTGCAGTCATCGCAAATGGGGGTGCGAACTCCATTTGCATTGTCCAGTCCATGCTCCTTCAACAACAAATCAATGACCACTTCTTGATACAGCACGTGCCCTTCCTTGTCATCCAAATGAACCATTAGTCCCAGGAACTTTTCACGACCCCCGAATCCTTAATCTATAACTAATTCATGTTACAAATAAAATTGCCCGACAACCTCGTTTGCCGTACCGGTGACCAGTAAATAGTCGACGTAAACACCCACAACTATCACCTTTTCTTCAATTCGTTTGACGTACAAACACATGTCCGTAGTGCACTTCTTGATGATCAACTCGACCAGCTTGAAGTGCAGAAGCTTGCTCTAAAGTATGCCTGCTTGTTTAAAACCGTAGAGTGATTTCTCTAAAAACCAATTCGAGATGTCTAGGGTTTTCGACTTCGTGTTGATCCAAGGTGGCCCGACAGACTTGTATACCTTTAGGTATGTGCATGTATATGTCCAGGTCTTCCTCCTGGTCTGCCTTCGCATAGGCATTCGGGACCCCTCCGTGCCTTGCAGGAACGTTTCATCTACGGGACAAGGACACTTTCATCTTAACTATTACGAGCTTGATGACTGCGGCAAAAGTCAAAGTATAGTCAACTCCGAAGAGTTGCTCATTTCCACATGCGACTAGTCGTGCCTTGTACCTTTCCACATTTCCATCGGCATCAGTGTTCGTTTTGAAGACTTATTAGTTCTGAAGGATGTGCGATCCTTTAGGCGGGACAACTACGGTCCATACGTTATTTTCTTCTCGATCTTGCAGCTCTTCTTTGATGGCTCTAGCCCATTTGTCCCAACCGGAGCTTCGTTTCACTACTCCAAAATTTCTCGGATCTTGTTCCTTGACTGTGATGACCACGTCAATAGTTTTGGTATCGAAATCTTCATCACTGTAATAAATCTTCTTTCCTTGTGTTGATCGCGTCATATGACGATCACGAGTCCGTTCTGAAGATCATCTCATATTCTTGCCGTTATCGTACTTGGTATCATGCCCTTCCTGAACGACAACACCATTGAAGTCGTTCAGTGTTTCGATGTTCTAAACGTGATGTGTTACCACAACAACGAGCTCCTTGGGTATGTAGACCTGATAGCCTTTCATCTCATCATTATTTTAGGGATAATAGCGGCTTTCCCGCGTGCACCCAAAGACTTGTTCGTGGTAGTTAGGTGTACGGTGCAAGGAGATCCACAAATTATAATGTCACGCAGTTCAGGTCGCCTTTCTGTCAACAATTTAACCGGTGAGGATCCACCTTCATTTGCTGTCGTGGGGCTGCGATTTAGGATATACGCTGCATACTCAGCAGCATCTCCCCAAAATGTCAAGGGTAGAACACTTGCAAAAACATGCTTCGCACCATATGCATGATGGTCCGATGCATCCTTTCAGGATTTCCATTGGTGATTGGTTTTCACGCTAACTAATTCAGCGTGATATACCATACTCGTTGCAAAACACGTCTTGAGGTTTGTACTCGCCTTCGCCGTCCGTGCCTAGGACATGACTTGGCTATAAAAGCGTCGCTCAAAAGATACCAAAAAATGCTTGAAGTGCATTGCTGCAGCATCTTTGCTCTTCGCGAGAAGTACTCGGTAATAGTTTGACCTATGTCCAATGAAATTGACGAGGTACCTATTTCCGAGACAGCCACGAGGGGTCATAGTACCTTTAAGGTCGAAACAAACCACGCCTCCGATCACGTCAATGGGTGAGTTCAACCCAGTGTCTTCTCTCAATTGGAGGGCCTTGGTCTGCTTGCCGTGTGCGCTGGCAAGAAATTTGACACGCTTGGTATCAATTATTTGAATGCCAGAGACAGGAGATCGAGCCATCTTCATGATTGTGTCGTAACAGAGGTGTCCAAGACACTGATGGAAGTAATATAAAGTTTCAGCTTGGAGATTTGCATCCCTTTCAGATCCAACAGTCTCCACGATCGACATGATAGCATCTCTTGGTGATTCATTTCCATGATAATCAGTCTTCGAGTTGAGGTTAAAAACTTCAACAACCAACACATCGTTAAAGCGGTCAACATCCATAACTGGTGCGCCGCCAGGATGAGAAACCATCACACGCCTCCCTTCATGATATACAATAATGCATCCTTTCCTCTCTAGTTTTCCAAAGGAAATGATGTTACGCTCCAGGTTGGATGCGTATTGAACATCGAGAAGCCGGGCGTTTTCAATCAATACAAGTGCTTAAACCCGATCACCACACTTCCTTGTTTGGTGACCCTTAGTAACCCACTGTCGAAAGAGGCTGTGAAGCATATGGTGTTGCATTCAACTGCATCCTCTAGCAAGCTTAAGTCGTTAATCAAGTGACGATTTGAGCCGCTATCCCAAACCTAGTTATGAAGACGATCGCCACCACCACCATGCACGGACAAGACGGAATCCGCGTCTTGTTTTTTTTTGTGCAACCTTTGGCAAGATACCTTAAGTTGACCAACCCTATCACAATTTTAGCATTTTTTTGCCCTTGCACGTCGTAGCTTTCTTGACTGCATCATCCTTCGTTGGTTTAGCCATTGAATCAACGATGTTAACAACTCTTCGACCGAAATTCTTTAATCGAATCTCGATTTCCGTCGATCGAGCAAGTTGTACTAGCTCCTCTGCTTGGCGTAGGAAGTCAAATCTGATCAAGTTCAATCGAGATAACATTGTCGTCCGCATCGACGGGTCAGCATTATGGACGATTTTATACAAGACCAGGTTATCCACACCACCACACGCATCACTGAAAGCCGTCAGGTACTAAAAATGTTTCGTCCAACTCCGTTGAGGCGACTTGACCGCAGTGAATAGTTTCATGTTTCGAGCCGGCGTGATCTTGGCCGTGAATGTTTGGAGGAGCCGTTGCACGGCGTGCTCCATAGTAGCATTATTAGTCCACCAAGTCTCGACTTGTCGATGGTAGTACTTCTGCGCCGTGCCCGAGAGGTGTTGACCGAGGACGTCAACCTAAATGTCTTCGGGCCATACAAAACCGCACGCGCGTTCAAAGAATCCAACTTGTCGAACTAACTCTTTCCCTCATACAAGGAAACCACAACCAAGTCCATAGTATAGTTCCTTGCCGTCGAAAAGTTGCCGTGCTAACTTTCTTTGGCGTCCGTCAGGCACGCCTTGCGGCACTTGTACATGTTGATATAACATTTGGCCCGGCGCCTGCACATTTCTGTATACTCCCGCGGGAGCACTTTGGGCTTGATGAGCTTTATCGTTGTTTTAAGCAATCCCATAGTTGATCCCAGCTCGTGATGGCGTATCGACCATGTGATCCCCAGCAATTGCTGGTCGTCGAATACCGAAGGACGTAGCCGGCGAGACATTTAGTCCACGTCTAGGTTGCGGGGTTCGCTCCAGAGCTTGAAATTAATGCCGCCTCCTAAACCGAGGACCGAATTAAAGACGCTTAACTCGCCAGAGTCGATTTGTACCGTTGATCACGTTTAACGGGTTGGGAGAATTTCATCCTACGCATCCGGTCCGTCAAGTCACAAACCATCGCAAACATCTTGTCCAATGCCGCCGCGGGCACTGCCGACTTTTCCTCCAATTGGTTGTCTTCGGTCGTAAACTGACCGTCGGCCACCACAGCGGGTTCGCACTCTTACGTTAAGCCGCTAATACGTTCTGTTGGGCTCATAACCTGTTAAAAGTACGTGTTAGTCGTTGCACTCGTGCAAAGGAAGGTAGAAGTAAAAGTGAAAAATATTAGCAATAATCCTTCTCTCTCGACAATGCTACAACATGTATTGCCAACGGCACTGCAACTTGACCTGGTCAAGCTACAGATGGCGTGCGTCCAGTACGCACATCCCGTATGCTGGTCCCACATGTCAACCGTCTCTCCCGGTCCCATTCCCCAACATCTTGGTCGTCCTGCGTGGCGTCCGCCTCTCTTCGTTCCATCTGTCAAGCTGTCATAATAACAACCAATCAGGTGAAGTTGTACCTTTCCTGTAACAGGTCTTGAAGTTGACGCTTCAACACTCGACGGCCTGTGAGAAGTAATGCCTATGAGAAGCTGCACATTCGGTAGTCTCCGGGCCATGACAAGCGCTGACACAGCTGCCAATCGATCATTGCGTTACCTCCGCAACGGGCATACCATCGATCCTCTTAAGGCTCGCAACACGACCTCACAGGTCCAATTCTTGTTTCAGACAGTCAGATATCGAGTTTGACGCCATCGACCGCGGATTAAGTCACGTTGCGCAGCAGAAGGCGACGCTCCGTCTGCTCGCCGAGCCCTTGTCGTGTAGGCACAGTCCGTGCGCAGGAGAACTCTGTGCACACGAACGAGGGATCGTGGCGCTTGTCTTGACATCTTAAATGTAACGGGGCACACCCTTGCGTAACTTAACGCAAGGGTTTTGGGTGCCCCGACGGACGTACACGTGGCAAGCGAGGAAGCGTAGGTAGGGTAAAAGTAGAACTGTTATATTAATAAATTAAGTCTTTAAACTACTGTCTCTTCGTTTGACTTAATTCAATTATACTAATATAACTGCATGTATGGTGACGTCTCGTCACCACTCATTGCGCGCGTCTTGCGGCGATTGGTGGGTTGATATCATCACGATATCAACCAATGAACAGACCCTTTGGTCGACCCTTCAATATCACCACTTTGGTGATATTGTTTAAAGAATATCCATCTTTATATTCTTTATTGTCACTTTCCTTAAAGTGACAATTTCATGTAACGGGCTGCCCCGTTACATCACCCCCCCTTAACTGATAGTCACCGTGTGACTATCGAAATATGGAGGCCACCCGTTGGCCACCATTGGGACAAGGAGCACTTGTTTGGTCCGTTCCATTCACTTTCCGCTTGACCTCGCATAGTTAACATGTCTGTGCGAGGTGACTCAAGACCCACACAGCCCGGTGCTGTGCAAGCCTCTGCGGCAGACGATTCGTCGTCTGCCGCCCCTTCTTCGCCTGCAGCAACAGGTGCTGCAGGTGCACGCGGTATCACGCCGCGTGCGCACGATGACCCTGATGTAGAGGTCATCTACTCTGGCGAGTCAGACGTGTCTGACTCGGGCAATGCTCCAGAGGCGTCTCGCTCACCGGTGACGCCTCAGTATTCGCCAAGACCACTGCCGAATGAACGGACTCGTCATTTGCATCACAGTCTGTTCGGCAGTGATGACGATGATCAGGGTGGTGAGGAGTATATCTCCTTACCACCGCCGGCTCGTGCGTCTTCGCACGAGCGTGATGACGATGGCGCGAGCCGTCGTCAATCTGGGAGCCGTGGTACCGACAAGGGTACCACTGTGAAGCGTGATGAGTTGGAGCCGTGGCGTTTGCCCGAACGGCTCATCAATAGCCTCTCTCACGAGACAGGCCAACACCATCGAATACTTTTATTCGATGCAACCGAGCTTCACGGCTTGAGTTCCAGCGCGAAGAACTTTCGCGCTAAAGAAGATTTTTATCTCGATGTCTTTCTTAGACATCGATGGTACAACAGCAACCAAAAGCGTGACAAGGCCTCGCTTTTGGCTGCGTGGAACGCGTTCGTCCAAAACGTAAAGAATTTTGGACGAGAAGGGTGGCTCAAGAAACTTGAGGCGACACGCCTCAGGTTCGAAAGGAGAACGCCAACCGGTGCTAGGTACCGGTTGCACTGTTTATCGAGTGAGGCAGGCATTCCTTGCCTCACATGGGGAAACCCTTGTGCGAGTTGTGCTGACAACTCGCAGCGTGCACATAGGGATGTGTATTCCCTAGATTCGCCCTGGGGAAGGGCACACATCTCGGCTGAGATTCGTGACGCGATTGCAAACTTGCAATCCGTCTACAAGCGCCTAGGGCACGTGTTTACCGATGGGCCACAGGACTCATCGGATGGGTCTCGTCATACTGGCGGACGAGACCTTCAACATCCATCAACAGCTGAGAGCGGGGCTCCCAGCTGTTCCAAGAGGGTGGATACCCCATCCACTGGACGAGGTAGCTCGTCCTTGATCCTGAATCGTCACGGTGATTCAAGATACGCTCCACTAGAAAGCGTTGATCACCGTGAGCATCCACCAAAGAATGTGGTGGAGGAGGAAAGACCTCCTCCAGATGATTCGGTTCACCATCTCGACCCTTACGAGATGGATCGCGCAATCGATGAATTGCGCGATGACTTGAAGCACGAGCGCGACCGGCGCTACGCTTTGACCGATACCGTGCGGAAGAACCGCAAGGATCACGAGGCTGATCGGGAGAGGGATCGCGCCGATTATGCGACAGCGCAGCTTCAGGTCGAGCGGGATGTCCGCTCCCTATTCGGCGAGCTGGCGACAGCTCGCGGGGAGATCTCTCGGTTAAGTTCCGAGGTATCATATCTGCGCGACCAGACGGATCGTCTGGAGCGCAAACGCAAGAGCTTGATGGATGTTCTTAAATGTGGGAGCTATTTTTATCGGAAGAAGTAGGCTCGTACCGACAGTACGACCTGAGTCGCCCCACGTAAAACGTAGGATGCGTGCGCATCCTACGTGGCAATTCGAGTGTGTTTGCATTGCCCTTGCGATGCAACACTCGAAACGGCCCAATGTACTTCGGTAGTAGTAAACTACTGCCGACACTAGTGACTGCATGTCCAGGTAAGTTTACCGTAGACAGTAGTACTAGGTCGTTAACCTTAAATGAAAGAACATTTGCTCTTCCATTCTTGTCTGCGTTCCGTTTCTGACGGTCCACCGCATTTGCGATGGAGTCCTGAACGAAACGGACTACCGCTTCTCGAGTCAGCAGGAAGTTCTCCGCTGACTCTTTGTTTTGTCTGGCAGTGCGCTTCGTGCGCACTGCTAAGAGATTGCTCTCTTCTTCAGCGAGGTTGTCTTCTTCCTCGCTGACATAATCGTTGGCGATGCTGAATATACCAGCATCGTCATCATCATCCGAATCAATAATAGCGTCTTCGCTATTATTGAGATGATCTTCTTCATCGATGTCGACTTGATCGACATCGGCATCATACGTGACGACGTTAACGTCGACACGTGATGAGCAAGAGCCAAAACGGTTTTTGCTCGAGCGAGTCCCTCCCCCCTTATCCAAAAGTCACACTCTATAAGGGCGGGCACTCGTGGATGGCGCAGGCTATTCACGTAAAACGGTGTGTGCTGTGTGGAAGCATGCACCGAATTATTGATGGCGAATTCCACCATGGGTAGGAATTCGCTCCAACTCGGAAACGAGTGGACATATCCTCGAAGAATCTCTTCGAGGACACGGTTCGCACATTCCGTCTGACCATCTGTTTCTGGTAGGTCAGAAGTGGACATCTTCAATCGTGTTCCGAGAGTACGGAACACGGTTTGCCAAAATGCCGCCGTGAACCGAGGGTCACGGTCGGATACGAGTTCACGGGGTAACCCGTGGAGTCTAAAGACCGTGTCTAGAAAGACACGAGCACAACCCTGAGCCTTGATCGACTCAGGGACAGCAGCAAGATGGACCATCTTGCTGAATCGGTCAACAAATACAAGAATACCATTATTCTTGTGAGCGTCTTCGGGAAACCCGAAGACGAAGTCCATTGAAACGGACTGCTAGCACTCTGTCGGAACAGGCAGAGGCTGCAATGGCGCACGGGATGAAGGACTAGGCTTCACCCGTTGACAAACTTCGCAAGCACGTATGTACTTGCGAACAAACTGATACTGGCGGGGCCAGTAAAAGTCACGACTTACCGTGAGGTAAGTCTTTTCCCTTCCACGATGGCCGCTTGTTGGGGCATCGTGACACTCATACATGATGCGCAAACGCAAATCATGATGAGCGGGTACGACGACACGAGGTGTGTCGTCGGCAACAGCTGTATAGTACAGCAATCCGTTGCGTGTACTATACCGATCCGATGAGGATCGGTACAAAGCCGGTAAATCCCTCATGGATTTACTGGATGGATTTACCAGATGATCCATCAATCGCAGAAGATCCTTATCTTCCGCGTATGCCTTTCGTACGTCGTCAAGTAAACTTGACGACGGGACACTGACTGACAGTGTCGCAACAGTGGGCTTATCCTCACTGTTGAATTGTGCGTCCGGCTCGAAATCGGGCCGGCGCGAAAGCGCATCCGCGACGACATTTAGTCGTCCCGGTTTATACTCCACGGAGAAGTTATACTCCGCGAAGAAATACAGCCACCTGGCCATTATTTGCAAGAGGTGTGGGATGTTTACGGCCGTGCGTAGTGACGCATGGTCGGTATACACGATAAACGGTATATCTCCCAAGAGATAGACCCGGAACTTAGCCAGTGCATATTTCATGGCAAGGAGTTCCTTGTCATGCACTGGGTAATTACGCTCAGCTGCTTGCAGCTGACGCGACTGATAACAGATGACGCGCTCCGCGCCATCTGCATCGAACTGCATTAGCGCAAAGCCGATTGCGAAATCGCTGGCGTCACAGACCACATGAAATGGTCTGTCCTGATCTGCAATCGCCAAGATCGGTGATTGCATCAAGCTTTGCTTAATGCTTTCAAAGGAACGCTGGCACTCAGCGCTCCATGACCACTTGACATCTTTCTTGAGCAGACAAGAAACATGAACAGTCATCTCGGCGTAGTTGCGCGAGTACTTGTGCAAGTACACCGCAAGACCAAGCAAATTCCTTAGTCCCTTGACATCGACTGGCACTGGCCAGTCGGTGATCACCTTGATCGTTTCGGGATCAGGGGGTACGCCTTGTTTACCCACGATGCACCCAAGAAGGGGTATTTCGCAAGCCGCAAGCACACACTTCTTGAGGAGGCACACAACTTATACTTGCGCATAAGTTGAAGAACCTGACGAACGTGAGTTCAGTGGACTTCAACGTCCGTCTTTCCGTCCATAGCCCGGCTATGGACGAACACATCGTCGAAGTAACTCGGTGCGAAGTCTCGCACCGGTCTCAACAGATTTGTGACACATCTGTTGAATGTTGCAGGGGCATTACTCAGCCCCTGTGGCATCACTAGCCACTCCCACAGCATCCCGCTGGGGGTACTCACTGCCGTGAACGGGACGTCCCGTTCACGCATCAGGATCTGATAGAATCCATCCATCAGATCCATGGACGAAAAGATGGTACTCTTTGACATACCATCTATGATTACGTCCTTCCTCGGTATCGGCGTCTGAGCCGGTACCGTTGCAGCATTCAACTTGTTGAATGAGTGCACTATCCGCCACCCTCCTGTGGACTTTCGCACACAGAAGGTCGGAGAGCTGTGAGGGGATGTTGATTCCCTCACATGGCCCGCTGCTAAGCGATCGGCAAAGAACTTGTCGATCGCTAGTACTTGTTCACGAGGCAGTGGCCACTGCTTCATGACACAGTACTTCGAGCCCGGTTTGAGCTCGATCTCGTGTCGGGTGCCTTTGTCCTTAGGCAACTCGCAAGGTACGGATTTAGGGAACACATCCCTGAATTTGATCAAATCCTTATACAAAGGATTTGCCTGAAGTGACTCGCAGGATTGAGACGTGTATCGCTCAATCCGAGTCTTCTCATCGAGGACACTTTCGTCCATCGATGAGCTGCTGAGAACCCGTTCGTTCTCAGCAAATACTGTAGCCGACCGAATATCGGTCACATACTCATCCTCCGTGACGAGTATGCAGATCTGCTTGACTTTTCCACTACGCAGATCACGCAAGAACCGTTTCGGTTCTAGCGTTGACAACTGAGCTATCTCCGAAGTCAACTTCGGACGCACAATAAGATCAACTGTATAAGCGCCTACCCTTGATCCGTCATTGACCAAGACGTTCAACGTCTCGGTTTCTTCCTGGGAACTTGCTTCCACAGGTTGCTGAGGGCCTAATCCCTCAGCAAGCGACTCTTGAGGAATTCCTTCCTCAAGTACGTGGGGACTTATTCCCTCGACGTCTTCCGACTGTGGCTGTGCAACCACAGTCAGGAACCGATCCTCTACGGTCGACTCTCCAGTCGACCTAGGATTTTCATGTTGCCCCTTGGGGGCAACAGGTTTCTTTCTTCTAAGATGCTGCCCGCTAGGCATGCATCCATGTCCCGGCCCACTCGACTTATTCGAGTGGTGGACCTTCGGCGCAGCCTGTACATCTGTACAGCCGCCGGGAGCTTGCTCCACAGTGTAGTGATCAACTACACTGTGATCTTGTGCAGTCGTGCGAACGACCGTACCGCAAGTGAGGCCATCGCACTCACTCGCAGAACATCCACACGCTTGTGGACGCTCCAAGATGTTCATCAGATGGCCATATGATGAACAAGCAGCAGGCATCTTCACGGATCGATGCTGCCAGCTCACCCTTGGCTCGTACTTTCTGAGCCAAGGTAATCCCAGGATGACATCAAATTTGTCATCCAGATCTAGTACGATGAAATCATCATCGTACTGTTCGCCCTCTAGCGTGTAGTGGATTCCTACTACACGTTTCTCAACGGTTATCGATGCGCCTGTTGCAAGGCGCACCGTCATCCTTGTGAGGGGAATGTCGCGCTCAACGAACTTGAGCCTACGACCCTCTAGTGACTGGCGACGAACAAAGTTGTTCGACGCCCCACAGTCTACTAGGGCACGAAGCGACAAATCATTTGTCGCTTCCAACTTCAAGGTGATGAGCGAAACGTCATCACCAGGTGCAGAGACACACAATGATTGTGTATCTGGAGCAACTTTCGTCAAGAGATTTGCAAATTCCCTTGAGGTTGCTAAATCAGTAGGGCGCTCCGCCCCTACTGACCCCGACCATTTTTTGATGGTCCGTCTCGCTGTTGCGGCTTCGCAACAGCGCTGGACCCACGCCCATTGCCCTTTCTGGCGAATGGTCGTCCATTTCGCTCAGTACTGTTTGGTACTGGGCGTGGAGCACTACACTCGTATGCGTAGTGCCCTAACTTCTGACAGCGATTGCACCTCTGCAATCGCTTGTTGTTTGTAGAGCGAGGTCTCTCGCTCTCAACATAGCAGAGGTCCATTGGTTCTGGACCTCCGATCTCTTGTCGTCTCGGTGGACGATAAGAGTTTGAGCTAGCATGAGCCTGTCTTATGCTAAAGTCTTCCTGTTCCGCGGCTGATATCGCTTCTTCAAGCGTATTCAGCTTAAGGCGGAACAGATGGCTCCTGACGGGCCCCTCTGCGAGCCCTTGCATGAACACCGTAATCAACGCGTGTTCATGGACTGGGTTAGCAGTTATACTACTCGCAAGGAGTCGTATATGTTGTGCGTAAGCGTGCACATCACGCTTACCCTGCTTGAGTTTCAGGAGCTCTGAACGAGCCCTGAACTCAGCCCGTGGCGGCTCAAACGTCTGTCTGAGCCGGGACTTGAAGTCATCTAGCGACCTAAACACGTTTGGGTCGCTACTCTCGAGTCCCAGGGACCAAGTTTTGGCACGCCCTGCCAAGTGGGTCTGAGCAAATGTGAGTTTCATTTGCTCATCTTCGACGCGACGTGCCCTTAGGGCTCTGTCGAGTTCGACAAACCATAGTAACAGGGAGTCCTCCGGGACTCCACTGTACTTGGAGATGTCAACTTTCATCACTTCGGGACGACGCGCATGCGCCGTCCCGCCCACAGCAGCATGGAATTGCTGCTGTCTCAACAGCTCCGTCTGTTGAGCACCGAGTTCTCTCAACTGCTCGGCCTGTTGAGAGCCTTGCTGGTGAAGCAAGGCTACTTTCTCCCTCTCGAGAGCAAGTTCATTCTGTATGAACTTGGCGATATCGGCATGTTGTTGGTCTCTGTCTAGAGACTCCAACATGGCGCTAACGACTAGTTCGCCTACGGTAGAACTCATTCGTTTTACCGCACCCCATTCGATGTCACTCAAATGGGTAAACCCTTCACGCGTGGCGTGAAAGGTGTCTTCTTCATCCAACATGTTCATGTTGGATGATGTGGTCCTTGGAAGGACTACAAAGTGCTACCAGGTGTAATGGGGCACACCCTTGCGTAACTTAACGCAAGGGTTTTGGGTGCCCCGACGGACGTACACGTGGCGAGCGAGGAAGCGTAGGTAGGGTAAAAGTAGAACTGTTATATTAATAAATTAAGTCTTTAAACTACTGTCTCTTCGTTTGACTTAATTCAATTATACTAATATAACTGCATGTATGGTGACGTCTCGTCACCACTCATTGCGCGCGTCTTGCGGCGATTGGTGGGTTGATATCATCACGATATCAACCAATGAACAGACCCTTTGGTCGACCCTTCAATATCACCACTTTGGTGATATTGTTTAAAGAATATCCATCTTTATATTCTTTATTGTCACTTTCCTTAAAGTGACAATTTCATGTAACGGGCTGCCCCGTTACATCGAGTAAACAACACTTCACCTTCGTCCTTACTCTTAATGCCTGCACCTGCATCATACATACTGCTTGTGGGTACTGCCAAAGCGTATAGCTCATTTGCTCCAGTCCACTCGGTCTAGTTACTTTTCTTGCACTTCTGGTCACAATGCGATCGACAGTCACCACTGCGTTCGAAGACGACGGGATCCGCACGTCTGGATCGATACACTCACGTCGAATGCTGGACAAGTGTGGCTATCAGTAACAATAACACGTTCCTTCGCCTCCTACAGGGTCGATGATGTAACGGGGCAGCCCGTTACATAATATTGTCACTTAAGGAAAGTGACAATAAAGAATATAAAGATGGATATTCTTTAAACAATATCACCGAAGCGGTGATATTGAAGGGTCGACCAGAAGAGTCTGTTCATTGGTTGATATCGTGATGATATCAACCCACCAATCGCCGCAAGACGCGCGCAATGAGTGGTGACGAGACGTCACCATACATGCAGTTATATTAGTATAATTGAATTAAGTCAAACGAAGAGACAGTAGTTTAAAGACTTAATTTATTAATATAACAGTTCTACTTTTACCCTACCTACGCTTCCTCGCTCGCCACGTGTACGTCCGTCGGGGCACCCAAATCCCTTGCGTTAAGTTACGCAAGGGTGTGCCCCGTTACACCTGGTAGCACTTTGTAGTCCTTCCAAGGACCACATCATCCAACATGAACATGTTGGATGAAGAAGACACCTTTCACGCCACGCGTGAAGGGTTTACCCATTTGAGTGACATCGAATGGGGTGCGGTAGAACGAATGAGTTCTACCGTAGGCGAACTCGTCGTCAGCACCATGTTGGAGTCTCTAGACAGAGACCAACAACATGCTGCTATCGCCAAGTTCATTCACAATGAACTTGCTCTCGAGAGGGAGAAAGTAGCCTTGCTTCACCAGCAAGGCTCTCAACAGGCCGAGCAGTTGAGAGAACTCGGTGCTCAACAGACGGAGCTGTTGAGACAGCAGCAATTCCATGCTGCTGTGGGCGGGACGGCGCATGCGCGTCGTCCCGAAGTGATGAAAGTCGACATCTCCAAGTACAGTGGAGTCCCGGAGGACTCCCTGTTACTATGGTTTGTCGAACTCGACAGAGCCCTAAGGGCTCGTCGCGTCGAAGATGAGCAAATGAAACTCACATTTGCTCAGACCCACTTGGCAGGGCGTGCCAAAACTTGGTCCCTGGGACTCGAGAGTAGCGACCCAAACGTGTTTAGGTCGCTAGATGACTTCAAGTCCCGGCTCAGACAAACGTTTGAGCCGCCACGTGCTGAGTTCAGGGCTCGTTCAGAGCTCCTGAAACTCAAGCAGGGTAAGCGTGATGTGCACGCTTACGCACAACATATACGACTCCTTGCGAGTAGTATAACTGCAAACCCAGTTCATGAACACACGTTGATTACGGTGTTCATGCAAGGGCTCGCAGAAGGGCCCGTCAGGAGCCACCTGTTCCGCCTTGAGCTGAATACGCTTGAAGAAGCGATATCAGCCGCGGAACAGGAAGACTTTAGCATGAGACAGGCTCATGCTAGCTCAAACTCTTACCGTCCACCGAGACGACAAGAGATCGGAGGTCCAGAACCAATGGACCTCTGTTATGTTGAGAGCGAGAGACCTCGCTCTACAAGCAACAAGCGATTGCAGAGGTGCAATCGCTGTCAGAAGTTAGGGCACTACGCATACGAGTGTAGTGCTCCGCGCCCAGTACCAAACAGTACTGAGCGAAATGGACGACCATTCGCCAGAAAGGGCAATGGGCGTGGGTCCAGCGCTGTTGCGAAGCCGCAACAGCGAGACGGGCCATCAAAAAATGGTCGGGGTCAGTAGGGGCGGAGCGCCCTACTGATCCAGCAACCTCAAGAGAATTTGCAAACCTCTTGACGAAAGTTGCTCCAGATACACAATCATTGTGTGTCTCTGCACCTGGTGATGACGTTTCGCTCATCACCTTGAAGTTGGAAGCGACAAATGATTTGTCGCTTCGTGCCCTAGTAGACTGTGGGGCGTCGAACAACTTTGTTCGTCGCCAGTCACTAGAGGGTCGTAGGCTCAAGTTCGTTGAGCGCGACATTCCCCCTCACAAGGATGACGGTGCGCCTTGCAACAGGCGCATCGATAACCGTTGAGAAACGTGTAGTAGGAATCCACTACACGCTAGAGGGCGAACAGTACGATGATGATTTCATCGTACTAGATCTGGATGACAAATTTGATGTCATCCTGGGATTACCTTGGCTCAGAAAGTACGAGCCAAGGGTGAGCTGGCAGCATCGATCCGTGAAGATGCCTGCTGCTTGTTCATCATATGGCCATCTGATGAACATCTTGGAGCGTCCACAAGCGTGTGGATGTTCTGCGAGTGAGTGCGATGGCCTCACTTGCGGTACGGTCGTTCGCACGACTGCACAAGATTACAGTGTAGTTGATCACTACACTGTGGAGCAAGCTCCCGGCGGCTGTACAGATGTACAGGCTGCGCCGAAGGTCCACCACTCGAATAAGTCGAGTGGACCGGGACATAGATGCATGCCTAGCGGGCAGCATCTTAGAAGAAAGAAACCTGTTGCCCCCAAGGGGCAACATGAAAATCCTAGGTCGACTGGAGAGTCGACCGTAGAGGATCGGTGCCTGACTGTGGTTGCACAGCCACAGTCGGAAGACGTCGAGGGAATAAGCCCCCACGTACTTGAGGAAGGAATTCCTCAAGAGTCGCTTGCTGAGGGATTAGGCCCTCAGCAACCTGTGGAAGCAAGTTCCCAGGAAGAAACCGAGACGTTGAACGTCTTGGTCAATGACGGATCAAGGGTAGGCGCTTATACAGTTGATCTTATTGTGCGTCCGAAGTTGACTTCGGAGATAGCTCAGTTGTCAACGCTAGAACCGAAACGGTTCTTGCGTGATCTGCGTAGTGGAAAAGTCAAGCAGATCTGCATACTCGTCACGGAGGATGAGTATGTGACCGATATTCGGTCGGCTACAGTATTTGCTGAGAACGAACGGGTTCTCAGCAGCTCATCGATGGACGAAAGTGTCCTCGATGAGAAGACTCGGATTGAGCGATACACGTCTCAATCCTGCGAGTCACTTCAGGCAAATCCTTTGTATAAGGATTTGATCAAATTCAGGGATGTGTTCCCTAAATCCGTACCTTGCGAGTTGCCTAAGGACAAAGGCACCCGACACGAGATCGAGCTCAAACCGGGCTCGAAGTACTGTGTCATGAAGCAGTGGCCACTGCCTCGTGAACAAGTACTAGCGATCGACAAGTTCTTTGCCGATCGCTTAGCAGCGGGCCATGTGAGGGAATCAACATCCCCTCACAGCTCTCCGACCTTCTGTGTGCGAAAGTCCACAGGAGGGTGGCGGATAGTGCACTCATTCAACAAGTTGAATGCTGCAACGGTACCGGCTCAGACGCCGATACCGAGGAAGGACGTAATCATAGATGGTATGTCAAAGAGTACCATCTTTTCGTCCATGGATCTGATGGATGGATTCTATCAGATCCTGATGCGTGAACGGGACGTCCCGTTCACGGCAGTGAGTACCCCCAGCGGGATGCTGTGGGAGTGGCTAGTGATGCCACAGGGGCTGAGTAATGCCCCTGCAACATTCAACAGATGTGTCACAAATCTGTTGAGACCGGTGCGAGACTTCGCACCGAGTTACTTCGACGATGTGTTCGTCCATAGCCGGGCTATGGACGGAAAGACGGACGTTGAAGTCCACTGAACTCACGTTCGTCAGGTTCTTCAACTTATGCGCAAGTATAAGTTGTGTGCCTCCTCAAGAAGTGTGTGCTTGCGGCTTGCGAAATACCCCTTCTTGGGTGCATCGTGGGTAAACAAGGCGTACCCCCTGATCCCGAAACGATCAAGGTGATCACCGACTGGCCAGTGCCAGTCGATGTCAAGGGACTAAGGAATTTGCTTGGTCTTGCGGTGTACTTGCACAAGTACTCGCGCAACTACGCCGAGATGACTGTTCATGTTTCTTGTCTGCTCAAGAAAGATGTCAAGTGGTCATGGAGCGCTGAGTGCCAGCGTTCCTTTGAAAGCATTAAGCAAAGCTTGATGCAATCGCCGATCTTGGCGATTGCAGATCAGGACAGACCATTTCATGTGGTCTGTGACGCCAGCGATTTCGCAATCGGCTGTGCGTTAATGCAGTTCGATGCAGATGGCGCGGAGCGCGTCATCTGTTATCAATCGCGTCAGCTGCAAGCAGCTGAGCGTAATTACCCAGTGCATGACAAGGAACTCCTTGCCATGAAATACGCACTGGCTAAATTTCGCGTCTATCTCTTGGGAGATAGACCGTTTGTTGTCTACACGGACCATGCGTCATTACGCACGGCCGTAAACAGCCCACACCTCTCGCAAAGAATGGCGAGGTGGCTGTCTTTCTTCGCGGAGTATAACTTCTCCGTGGAGTATAAACCGGGACGACTCAATGTCGTCGCGGATGCTCTTTCGCGCCGGCCCGATTTCGAGCCGGACGCGCAATCCAACAGTGAGGACAAGCCCACTGTTGCGACACTGTCAGTCAGTGTCCCGTCGTCAAGTTTACTTGACGACGTACGAAAGGCATACGCGGAAGATAAGGATCTTCTGCGATTGATGGATCATCTGGTGAATCCATCCAGTAAATCCATGAGGGATTTACCGGCTTTGTACCGATCCTCATCGGATCGGTATAGTACACGCAACGGATTGCTGTACTATACAGCTGTTGCCGACGACACGCCTCGTGTCGTCGTACCCGCTCATCATGATTTGCGATTGCGCATCATGTATGAGTGTCACGATGCCCCAACAAGTGGCCATCGTGGTAGAGAAAAGACTTACCTCACGGTAAGTCGCGACTTTTACTGGCCCCGCCAGTATCAGTTTGTTCGCAAGTACATCCGTGCTTGCGAAGTATGTCAACGGGTGAAGCCTAGTCCTTCATCCCGTGCGCCATTGCAGCCTCTGCCTGTTCCGAGAGAGTGCTGGCAGTCCGTTTCAATGGACTTCGTCTTCGGGTTTCCCGACGACGCTCACAAGAATAATGGTATTCTTGTGTTTGTGGACCGATTCAGCAAGATGGTCCATCTTGCTGCTGTCCCTGAGTCAATCAAGGCTCAAGGTTGTGCTCGTGTCTTTCTAGACACGGTCTTTAGACTCCACGGGTTACCCCGTGAACTCGTATCCGACCGTGACCCTCGGTTCACGGCGGAATTTTGGCAAACCGTGTTCCGTACTCTCGGAACACGATTGAAGATGTCCACTTCTGACCATCCAGAAACAGATGGTCAGACGGAACGTGCGAACCGTGTCCTCGAAGAGATTCTTCGAGGATATGTCCACTCGTTTCCGAGTTGGAGCGAATTCCTACCCATGGTGGAATTCGCCATCAATAATTCGGTGCATGCTTCAACACAGCACACACCGTTTTACGTGAATGGCCTACGCCATCCACGTGTGCCCACCCTTCTAGAGTGTGACTCTTGGATAAGGGGGGGAGGGACTCGCTCGAGCAAAAACCGTTTTGGCTCTTGCTCATCACGTGTCGACGCAAACGTCGTCACGTATGATGCCGATGTCGATCAAGTCGACATCGATGAAGAAGATCATCTCAATAATAGCGAAGACGCTATTATTGATTCGGATGATGATGACGATGCTGGTATATTCAGCATCGCCAACGATTATGCCAGCGAGGAAGAAGACAACCTCGCTGAAGAAGAGAGCAATCTCTTAGCAGTGCGCACGAAGCGCACTGCTAGACAAAACAAAGAGTCAGCAGAGAACTTCCTGCTGACTCGAGAAGCGGTAGTCCGTTTCGTTCAGGACTCCATCGCAAATGCGGTGGACCGTCAGAAACGGAACGCAGACAAGAATGGAAGAGCAAATGTTCTTTCATTTAAGGTTAATGACCTAGTACTACTGTCAACGGTAAACCTACCTGGACATGCAGTCACTAGTGTCGGCAGTAGTAAACTACTGCCGAAGTACATTGGGCCATTTCGAGTGTTGCATCGCAAGGGCAATGCATACACACTCGAATTGCCACGTAGGATGCGCACGCATCCTACGTTTTACGTGGGGAGGCTTAGGTCGTACTGTCAGTACGGGCCTTCTTCTTCCGATGAAGATAGCCCCCACGTTCAAGAACATCCATCAAGTTCTTGCGTTCGCGCTCCAGACGATCCGTCTGGTCGCGCAGATATGATACCTCGGTATTCAACCGAGTTATCTCTCCGCGAGCTGTCGCCAGCTCGCCGAAAAGGGAGCGGACATCCCGCTCGACCTGAAGCTGCGCCGTGGCATAATCGGCGCGATCCCTCGCCCGATCAGCCTCGTGATCCTTGCGGTTCTTCCGCACGGTGTCGGTCAAAGCGTAGCGTCGGTCGCGCTCGTGCTTCAAGTCATCGCGCAATTCATCGATTGCGCGATCCATCTCGTAAGGGTCGAGATGGTGGGCCTGGGGTTCTGGAGGAGGTCTTTCCTCCTCCACCACATCCTTTGGTGGATGCTCACGGTGATCAACGCTTTCTAGTGGAGCGTATCTTGAATCACCGTGACGATTCAGGATCAAGGACGAGCTACCTCGTCCAGTGGCGGGGGTATCCACCCTCTTGGAACAGCTGGGAGCCCCGCTCTCAGCTGTTAATGGATGTTGAAGGTCTCGTCCACCAGTATGACGAGACCCATCCGATGAGTCCTGTGGCCCATCGGTAAACACGCGCCCTAGGCGCTTGTAGACGGATTGCAAGTTTGCAATCGCGTCACGCATCTCCTCCGAGAGATGTGCCCTTCCCCAGGGCGAATTTAGGGAGTACACATCCCTATGTGCACGCTGCGAGTTGTCAACACAACTCGCACAAGGGTCTCCCCATGTGAGGCAAGGAATGCCTGCCTCACTCGATAAACAATGCAACCGGTACCTAGCACCGGTTGGCGTTCGCCGTTCGAACCTGAGGCGTGTTGCCTCAAGTTTCTTGAGCCACCCTTCTCGTCCAAAATTCTTTACGTTTTGGACGAACGCGTTCCACGCAGCCAAAAGCGATGTTTTGTCACGCTTTTGGTTGCTATTGTACCATCGATGTCTAAGGAAGACATCGAGATAAAAGTCTTCTTCAGCGCGAAAGTTCTTCGCGCTGGGACTCAAGCCGTGAAGCTCGGTTGCATCGAATAAGGGTATTCGATGGTGTTGGCCTGTCTCGTGAGACAGGCTATTGATGAGTTGTTCGGGCAAACGCCACGGCTTCAACTCATCACGCTTCACAGTGGTACCCTTGTCGGTACCACGGCTCCCAGATTGACGACGGCTCGCGCCATCGTCAACACGCTCGTGCGAAGACGCACGAGCCGGCGGTGGTGAAGAATAGAACTCACCACCCTGATCATCGTCATCACTGCCGAACAGACTGTGATGCGAATCACGAGTCCGTTCGTTCGGCAGTGGCCTTGGCGAATACTGAGGCGTCGCCGGTGAGCGAGACGCCTCTGGAGCATTGCCCGAGTCAGACACGTCTGACTCGCCAGAGTAGATGACCTCCACATCGGGGTCATCATACGCACGCGGCGTGATACCGCGTGCACCTGCAGCACCTGTTGCTGCAGGCGAAGAAGGGGCGGCAGACGACGAAGCGTCTGCCGCAGAGGCTTGCACAGCACCAGGCTGTGTGGGTCTTGAGTCACCTCGCATAGACATGTTAGCTATGCGAGGTCAAGCGGAAAGTGAGTGGAACGGACCAAACAAGTACTCCCTGTCCCAATGGTGGCCAACCGGTGGCCTCCATATTTCGATAGTCACACGGTGACTATCAGTTAAGGGGGGGTGATGTAACGGGGCAGCCCGTTACATAATATTGTCACTTAAGGAAAGTGACAATAAAGAATATAAAGATGGATATTCTTTAAACAATATCACCGAAGCGGTGATATTGAAGGGTCGACCAGAAGAGTCTGTTCATTGGTTGATATCGTGATGATATCAACCCACCAATCGCCGCAAGACGCGCGCAATGAGTGGTGACGAGACGTCACCATACATGCAGTTATATTAGTATAATTGAATTAAGTCAAACGAAGAGACAGTAGTTTAAAGACTTAATTTATTAATATAACAGTTCTACTTTTACCCTACCTACGCTTCCTCGCTCGCCACGTGTACGTCCGTCGGGGCACCCAAATCCCTTGCGTTAAGTTACGCAAGGGTGTGCCCCGTTACAGATGACCTCTGGTGTAGCACCTGTAGAGCTGTGCTCGCTGCACACGTCCAGTAACCAGTATGACTACTCGCATGGTGCTGCCCTTGCTGACAAACGGGTTTGACCCAAAGTCGGGGCGGCACTTGTTATGCTGAACATGCAACGAAAGCACACAAAGCATTGCGGGCACTAGTCGGCCCAAACGTTCCAACCTCAATCGAAGTTTGCTTTCGCGCACGGTGGCTGCCGTGTCACATGGCGTTGCACCACGATTACGAACACGGCAGCCGGAGCTTCGGGAACAAATGTGTTCGACAAGAAGTCCTTCGGCGTGTAAGACACCTCTTAGAAAGCCTTTTATAGCCATGACACTGCCGCTCGAATCATGGGGTGACAGCCAGACACGATCCAGCATCGACATAGCCGCGTGTGTAAGGACTGGACCCCGCAAAGACAGATGGATGCGGATGTTGTAGCCTATGAATATCGAGCGAAATCACAGCAGACATGTCAGTCTGACTAACTATGCGTTGATGAGGTGCACGAACAGCTTCCACCGCATCTTCCCGCTGGCTATCCGGCCGATCTGATTCTTGCTGACCTTCTCTGGATTTTCGTGGAAGCACCGGCCGCTCGGATGAAGTGGAGAGCCCGTTACATTGGCACCCGAACGAGCGTCAGCCATTCATGACCTGTGTTTTGTTCTCGGATGCTCAACGCGAGAGCATCGACTAGTGACCTCTCGAATGGACTTTTCGGACGCATTTCGAGGCTCAATTGCTCCGAGAAGATATCCTCATCCATTTAGTGATTCTACTCGAGAGAAGTCTGGTGCTATGTAAAACGATACGAGGCACTGCTCATTTACTAGCAGCTACGAGATCGATCACTAGTAAAGGCTCTACAATCTCCAGTCCTGTGTCGTGCCCCAGCGCCTTTTCGGTCTTCCAACTTGTCTTCATCAAACACGACGTGTGATCGTTCAAAAGTCATACCTGTCCGATCTACGAGCGCTAGCATCGCGACGGAAGCGGCTCGTGGATGAGGATGTAACACCACGAGTGTGTGCGATCCCATCAGATCAAAGTTCACGACCGCTGCACTGTCTTTGAGGCTGGTAGATCCGAGAAACAAGCACTGTTCGTTCTCTTCCGGCTGTTTCACGTGTCGGATGACAATGGTCGGGCGTTCACGTGAGCTAAGGAACTAACGTGCCCGACGAAAGAGTGTGCAGCATAGCGGTGGGGCGTAAGCTCGTCGGGAGTGATCTGCTGCAACATACCCGACACCACGCATGGGAGTTAAGATGCACAACGAATTAACCAAAGGTGCGTTTTCGCGCAGCTGGCACGTGACCTAAGCCACCTGCAACGATGTGCCGCCCTCAGCAGAATCAACGATGGCAAGGGCTGTGTTTGCTGAAGATAGTCATTGGGAGGGCATTCCGTAGTTCGATCGCATTAGCAACGTTTGAATGCGCGAGAAAAACTGGCGCGGCTCTCACCGATGCTGTTCAGAATGTGACAGATCAGTAAAATTTGCCTTCTGTGGCACAAATGGTGCTATGGTCGAGGTAGAGCGAGAGTCTAGGGGATCCTAGCTTCATTAGTGGGACTGACCGTACAGCGCAGAGAGACGGGACTGCAAATAGCCAGGCATCAATCGATACAAAAAGCAAGTGCTGTGGAATCCTGATGCCCTGAATCCTCCAGTTGCTGCGCTCTAGAAGCACGTATAGCCCGGATCTTCTCGCTTGACTACCTCGCCACCTCTCTGGTCGCCTCTCTGGTCCATCAAATCGACGCAAAGAATCCGCGCGAGCAGCAGAACTTCCGTGTCACATACTCTACCATAGTGGCTTCACGGTAAGGAGCTCTGTGGCAACCGCTCACAATTCCTTTTGCAGTCCAGTGCGCAGTACCCGTTCTCGTCCATCTCCACCACTGTCCCATGAAGCTCATCAAACTCATTGCACTCTCCGTGGGCGCGTCGCTGTTCGTCGCGGCGGATGTCGCTTGGGCCTCTGACGCGTCACCCGAGAAACTGGACTTTGAATCCATCAGGGGCACGGATAGTGGTCGTGGTCCGTCGCGTGGACCGGCGGAAGAGCGCATGAGGGGATTTACGGACGCGGTATATATCGGTAACAGATACGGTATTGAAAAGATAGTGCCGAAGATCGAGAGTGCTGACATGGGATTCGAAAAAGTGGCGGAGAAGTTGAGCAGCCATGTCGCTCTACCTACAGCGTCGTTTGAGCATCATCAGGGTGGAGACGCGATGGTAAAGCGATCAACGTCTATTAGACGACGACAGCCTCCTACTCGTTTGACCAATGGCAATATGAAAAGAACTGACGAGACGATCGCAGATGCTCCTACGAAGGCGGACGACCCCGAGACAGCAGCGGCCAACCTGCACGCTAGACGACCGGCAAAAGAGGAAGATGAAGGATTACTAGAGTCGTTTTTTGTGGAGGAAAAGGAAAAATGGGAGCGCCGCCTGCTCTCTAACAAGTAACAGCGAGTTGAATCGAGCGGAAGCCACTGCATCGGATCTGAAAGCGAACGACGCCTTAGTCTTTGTTGCGCACACGTACGCACTGCAGAAAAGCATCCAGCGGGACTAGCAGCACTGTGAAGAACAAGCGGTTGGCCCGCCTCTGAAGACGCTTTCGCAATAGCGTTAGATGAAGCACTTGCCTCTACATACCATGGAACGCTCGTACTAGTAATTTAGCTCGCGGTCGTTCTTGCTTTCTGCGTTTGTCTCTCTTAACTGATGAGTCGGCGGTGGTGTATGAATGATGTTGTGTAGCTCAACGCAGGCTCTGATAGTAAGAGAGTGGGAGGTAGCTGATGTCAACACGAGACCTTCATACGCACGGCACACGTTCAGTTCCTTTCGTGCTCGCTTGGTCCATCGAATCGGTAAACAGAAGTTCCGATTGCTCGCGCGAGTCGATCGAAACGGTGACATCAGTTAAGCGTAAACTACCTGTAAACTCATCGTCGCGAGCTCAGCGGCGTTGGCGGAAATTAGATGCCATGATGCACCCACACGTTCGTCTCGACATCAATGGCCAACTAGCTCTCTTCATCACACTAACGCCTTGCACTCTGCAGAAACGAAGACGCCGGTCGGGATGAAGTCTTCGCGTGTGAGTCATGCATGCATGCAAGAAGCCCAAAGTGTTTGGCACGAAGGAAAAAGGCAAAAACGTTACCGACATTGAGTGCAATGCCTGTCCTGTCATCGACTCGAACCTTGAGCTTACGAACGGGAAGAGGTTGCCATAGACCGCGAGACGTCCTACTTGAATCACTTTTTTCGCTTCAAACACAACATAACCAGCAGCAGGCAAAGCTCTAGTTGCTGTCGACAAGTGGGCATCGGGATGGAAAGCTCGAGAACGTACTGTTGGTGGTGCTTATGTTGGAGACGCTGTAGAATAGGAGAGAGAGAGAGAGACGACGACGACGGCGGCGGTGAAGAAGACGGTGCCCAGGACGACCAGTGTTGGTGACGTCGCTGTCTAATCAGGTAAGAATTGGTGACGGCACTAATAAAGCGTCGTCGATCGAAAACAAGCGTATCTATTACACGTAGACGCAGCATATTCTGAAAGCAGCAGATACGTGGATCGTCGAGGAATGAGGACTTGACAGGAGCTTCGATATATCACGAGAAACAGCTGCGGTCGCGCCAAGTCGTCGGCGTTCTCCAAAATAGGGAGCGACGACAAGAGACAGCTGTTCTTTGATGACACCGGCCGTGCTGCTACTGCTGGGCTTTGGGCTCTCGTTGGACAGCACGACGTGCGTGTGGGCTACCCGTGACTTGCATGCAATTTGTCAGCAAGCTGTTGCTTTGGACTGTCGGACTGCAGATTGAATTAAGCTGACACACGATCTGTAAGGACTAAGCTCGTTTCATAAAAATTGATACGAATGTACCAATTTTTGAAGGCCACGACTAGGTGCACCCTCCCCCCTTTTGCTAGGGGCACAGCCCATTTTTGCTACGGGTACACCCGCGCGCCTAAAATAAATAATGGACTTCACATTTTATAGTGCAGAATAGTTTGTGTGTACGGCACAGTACAATTGTATGTAGAAGCACTTAACTGAATTGCTGATTGTTTTTGGCCTAGGATCTGACGGTTAAGGACAAGAATTCCATCTACTGCAAAAGAGGAAGAACATGTCTTAAACACCTGTCTTGGTCGCGCAATTGCGCCTATGTCCCCTCATACTCATTCAAAACGACTGAAAACACCGGATAATACCACACACCAGTTGAACTCATAAAATGGCGTAAGAAAGCCTGTGAGAGGGACAACCGTCGATCGAATAGATGTAACCCCCACGCGCCGCTCTCAAAGGCTCCAGCTTTCTTTCCAGATACGAATTGGAAACAACTTCAAACGGTTTGCGGCTATTGAGGGTATGCCATCGTCATCGCTAGATCAAAGAAAACGAAGCGGGGTCTGAAACACATCTATTACAATTGCGATCATGGCGGTACCTATAGAATATTAATAACCTTAGTGAAGATGAAAGGAAGAGACGAAATTCCAGATCGTTATAAAATACTTCGTGCGCATTCAATTTTTTTCATCTTCTTACCCGAAATGATCTGCCCGAAGTGGGGCATTTTTTTGTATGTACCGGTACGTACCTCGTCACAGACCGTAGCCAATAAATTCTTTACGTACTGCAAGCCGTATGTGTTTTCCTGTGCCTTTCTCGATTATATACGTCGATAAATTCAAGTCGTTGCCACTGCCGATGACCAGGTCACTCGGCATCGTACCATCGATTTGGATACCTTGTTCGATACAGTATAGATTCCAGCAGTCATTGCTCGTTCGGATACCGCCCTGGTCACGATGGATTGATAGAATCTTGACTAAGAGTGGATCTGCCTTATAAGGCTGGGAGATAGGAAGCAGTAGTAAATGAATACGTGTTTTACGTATTATTCTGCACTATAAAATCTGAGGTCCTTTTTATCATTTTAGGCGGGAAGGCGTGCCCGTAGCACCAATGAGGTGTTTTCCTAGCAAAAGTGAGCGTGCCCCAAGTCGTCGTCATTTTGTAATATTATCTATTTAGATAATATTCAATCAACATCATTCTAGAAGAGGTGATGTTAACAGCATATTACCCCCCAATAATATTCTTAAGTGCTATACTTATTGGTTGATGTGAACGCGACATAAGCCAAATTAAACACTAATCGCATTCCGACACGCGCATGGGTGGTGAGCAAGAATCCCACATAGCAGATTGTAGTTTTAGAATAGTTAGATTGGGACAAAGATGGTTTACTTATAAAGAACATAAAAAAGCTCATTTATTTACGAATTTAAAACAGTGCCCCACGTCCTAGTATTATTTTTTAAAGGTGTAACATACAAAATCAAATTACCTTAATCATTCTTGTTGCCCCTTTCACGGCCGTGACCAACCCCCGCCCGGACCGGGAAGCCGCGGAGACGGTTCTGCCGCGGGCGTGCTGCGCTTGCAGACACCAGTTGTAGAACCCTCTTCGCGGCCCGGCCCCGAACAGGTAGAGGGTTGGTCACGGCCAGCCCCAGTCGGTCTGTGCTAATGTTGTTGATTCTGATGTTATTGCTTTTGTTATTGTTCTTTTAGTAGCTACTGTTGATATTGTTGCTGCTACTATTAATGCTACTGGTAATGCTACTTCTGTTGCTGCTGTTGCGTTTGTTGTTGTAGGTGTTATTGTTGATGTTGATGCTGCTACTGGTGATGATTCTACTCTTGCTGCTGCTGCTGTTGTTGTTATTGTAGGTACAGTGGTTGCAGTTAGTCTTGTTCGACTTGTTCGACTTTTATGATCGTATATTTCTCTCTGCTTTTAAATTTGGAAACTTTTAAACGCATTATCATATGAATAACCCCAAAAAATATTATACTTCTTATTATTTCTTTTTGACGACTTGAATGTCTGCATACTTCTTTGTATGTCGGCGTATCTCCAGGAGGAAATGTACGATGATTGCTAAATCGTATTTGTCAAAAAGTTTCGTCAGTGTATTGAACGACAACGTGTTTGCATAAATTTTTGTCATGATGGTGTATTTTGGCAGTAAATGCAAATTTGTAACATCAATATCGTTTCTCGAGATAAAAAAATTGAGGTGCCGTCTAAACTTGCTGCATGCTCGAATATTGTACAAGATAAATTGACTTTTTAAAGCAATACGAAAACCGGATATATTGAATTATACAGTGCTGATGAAGAAATGCCAGCGCTGATTTAGAAATTCAACGATGTCTATCTAAAACTTCTGTAAATTACACAAGGAGCACGTAAAGTGTTCAAAGAAGATGACAAGGCATGGAATACATTTGGTTTGGTTAATGTGCATAATCACTCCAGCATATTGGCATATTTATACGCCACGGTAAGATATTGCATTAATGAGTATGCAATCAAAGGAAATTGTTATATTTAAAGCAAAGAAATCCCTGTATGTGACGAAAAACTTCATTCCATATACTTTATGCAGATAAGACACTAAGTTAGTAAATAGCACTCAACTCGTCGTACAAGTTCTGCGGCTATGGTTAAATTGATTTCAAATGATATATTTTATGGTTTAACACTTGTCGATTTCCTCTGTCGCTTGTTGCGAAGGAATTCTATTCTACTTTAAACGCCCTCGTTTTTATAAATGGAGCGTCCACACACATCTTGTGTAAAAATCCCTAACTACGATCGGCCGTTTGTTCGTTTCGTCTTTCTCAGAATAAGCAACTATGAACGTCAATAATTTCCATGAGTCGTAAAAATTATAGAACATAAATTTTGTCTTACAGAGTGCCTATGTCCAAACAGCGTATGGACGCAAGGTAAGCCAACGCCTTTGATGCAAACACACGAGCATCTTATAACTTTATCGAAAATTTAAACTGAAAACGTTGCTATAAAATTTCCCACTCATCTTCAAATTGCGACGATATAGCATGATTGCGAGCTTCTATCAAAGTCGCATAGACAATCTGCAACCATCAATTTGTCCAATTTTCGAGACGCATCTGGAGTAGGCACTCCCACCGACTTACTTTCGGTGTATTTTCAGCCCACTTGCTTGCTATGTAGCGCTCAAAATCCAGGAAACTATCTATTATGGGAAGACTGCGAACTTCTTTCAACGCGCTATTAACTGATTCCACATTATTCGATGTCAAATTATTACACCTTGGACATCGCAAAATTGCTGTCGACCATTTTTCACGCCTGACATCCTGAAGCCACGAGAGCGCCGTTGCATCTTATAGAGCAATTTTAGCTGCCATCTTCTCGTATTCAAGTTTCGTTCGAGAGTGGGCCAGATTTCACGCCAGATTTCTGGCACTTTGGACCTCTACTTCTTGTAAATAATTACCATAGGTGCCTCAGGCGAAATAATTGTGGAATATCTGGTTCCGTTGTCCGCATAGCTTTCATAAGTCTCTTTCTCTATTGATACCACGCACGATGAAGATGGCATGATGCAAGAAAGTATAAATCTTAGAAACCAGCTCCAGTTTTTCTCATTCTACCTCGCTTTAATTTCAACTCCAATATTTGAATTATGTTGTTTTTATATCGAAAGCACGTAACAGCAAAATTCCACCGACCGAATGCTTCAAGAAAGTACCGTCACCGATATTTTTTGCTCGCGGTATATTTTCCAAATGCTTTGATGTCTTCTCGAAAAGTGATACCTAATCGCTTAAATTCATTATTCAAAATTATAAAGCTCAACTTTGTGACTTTCATTCTTCATTTGTGCGACGTAAGCTGAAATTAGACTGTATTTCTCATAATCACTTCCAGAAAATTTCACCTGGATTCTGTCGAGTGCGTTGACGCAGATTCTTGTAACTTGTAATAACTCTTTCATTTCTCAGCTTTTCTCGAATCATCACAGGAGTCACTTTTCGGCCTAATATCATGGCCATCTCTCTGATTGCAGAATTCGAAGCAATTTGTTTGGCTATCGCGCACCGTGAAGACTCTTTTGTAAAGTCGGAATCCTTGCAAGAGTGTAATGAATTTCGCGTCGGGGACCGAAGCTGTAGAAAAACGCAAATTATACAGCAAATAGACAGTCATATCGTAGGTAATTGGCTTTGTAACGTCGTCTATCACTGTGAAAACGCGAAACGGACGGCCGCATCTTCTATTTTATTAGATGACGTCCTGGGTAATGTCGCTCTTATTCGAGAAGTTCCAGCTGTTGCCACAGGTGCACGGTAGGTGTTCTTCGTCGTTGCTTTCTATTGCTGGTGTGGTCAACCCTATGTAAGAGGCTCGACAGCAGCAAGTGAGATAGGCGTTGGCATCAGTCGAGGCAGCAAGTGAGTTAAATATACATTTTTGAGCTTTTATGCCCAAATGTAACATACTAAATTGCTACGAGATCGTACCGTTCCTCTATCGAAGTACGGGAGCAAGTAAACGCTGCTGCTGTCGATACACATCGGTTTTTGGAGAACAAGTTTACTCTCTAAGGCCACTACCGTCATCCTACACGTACTCTTGCCTATCATAACACGCAGGAATGCTCCTAAAAGTTTACTAATCGCGAAGGAGGTGGCCGTATAGATAGTGAAAACGAAACACAATCGGTGCAGTTCCGGTGTTATGGTCACAACAAGTTGAGTTGCCAGGCCATAGTTCAAGATTCCAATAATCGGGATGTATTAAAGAACTAACTGCGACGTCACCGTCAAAAAATTGGCAGATTGGTATTAGCAGTGTATCGGATGTCTTTGCAGACAATACTCTGACGCTACACAGTGCTCATTCACCACTTACGTCACGTTTACCCGCACCCACGTAGGCGTTCTGCATTTGTTGTTAACCTGATAAGGATATATGCTGTAAGGCGCCGCGCTATTATTAAGATTATGCGAGTCAAAATATGCTGGTTCTACATTTGATGTACGGACCTTGTGACAAAGCAGCCCGGTATCCAAGCTCACTTCATCTGTATCCTGCGCCCACCATGCTACTCTCAAAAAGTGCCTCTGATGTCGAGGGTCAAGATGCATACATACTTCAAACACCATCAACAATAGCACCTACAACAACAAACGCAACAGCAGCAACAGAAGTAGCATTACCAGTAGCATTAATAGTAGCAGCAACAATATCAACAGTAGCTACTAAAAGAACAATAACAAAAGCAATAACATCAGAATCAACAACATTAGCACAGACCGACTGGGGCTGGCCGTGACCAACCCTCTTCCTGTTTGAGGCCGGGCCGCGAAGAGGGTTCTGCAACTAATGTCTGCAAGCGCAGCACGCCCGCGGCAGAACCGTCTCCGCGGCTTCCCGGTCCGGGCGGGGGTTGGTCACGGCCGTGAAATGGGCAACAAGAATGATTAAGGAATTTGATTTTGTATGTTCCACCTTAAAATTAATAATACTAATACGTAGGACAATGTTTTCATTTTTCAATTAGTAAGGGAAGTTGCATTAGGGGATTGCTAATTTCATACCTCTTTTCCTTAGATTCACACCCTTCATTCAAAATTTTATATATACAAGGTACGCAATCGCCGTTTGACAAAGACGAGTACTTTCCTGCCACTTGGCTACGGGCGACATCTTGCGCGCTGCTGTAGCTGCTGGCACCGACATACGCAAAAAGGTCGAATGTAACGGGGCACACCCTTGCGTAACTTAACGCAAGGGATTTGGGTGCCCCGACGGACGTACACGTGGCGAGCGAGGAAGCGTAGGTAGGGTAAAAGTAGAACTGTTATATTAATAAATTAAGTCTTTAAACTACTGTCTATTCGTTTGACTTAATTCAATTATACTAATATAACTGCATGTATGGTGACGTCTCGTCACCACTCATTGCGCGCGTCTTGCGGCGATTGGTGGGTTGATATCATCACGATATCAACCAATGAGCAGACTCTTTGGTCGACCCTTCAATATCACCACTTTGGTGATATTGTTTAAAGAATATCCATCTTTATATTCTTTATTGTCAATTTCCTTAAAGTGACAATTTCATGTAACGGACTGCCCCGTTACATCACCCCCCTTAACTGATAGTCACCGTGTGACTATCGAAATATGGAGGCCACCCGTTGGCCACCATTGGGACAGGGAGCACTTGTTTGGTCCGTTAAATTCACTTTCTGCTTGACCTCGCATAGTTAACATGTCTATGCGAGGTGACTCAAGACCCACACAGCCTGGTGCTGTGCAAGCTTCTGCGGCAGACAATTCGTCGTCTGCCGCCCCTTCTTCGCCTGCAGCAACAGGTGCTGCAGGTGCACGCGGTATCACGCCGCGTGCGCACGATGACCCCGATGTGGAGGTCATCTACTCTGGCGAGTCAGACGTGTCTGACTCGGGCAATGCTCTAGAGGCGTCTCGATAACCGGCGACGCCTCAGTATTCGACAAGACCACTGCCGAACGAACGGACTCGTGATTTGCATCACAGTCTGTTCGGCAGTGATGATGATGATGATCAGGGTGGTGAGTTCTATTCTTCACCACCGCCGGCTCGTGCGTCTTCGCACGAGCGTGATGACGATGGCGCGAGCCGTCGTCAATCTGGGAGCCGTGGTACCGACAAGGGTACCACTGTGAAGCGTGATGAGTTGGAGCCGTGGCGTTTGCCCGAACGGCTCATCAATAGCCTCTCTCACGAGACAGGCCAACACCATCGAATACTTTTATTCGATGCAACCGAGCTTCACGGCTTGAGTTCCAGCGCGAAGAACTTTCGCGCTAAAGAAGATTTTTATCTCGATGTTTTTCTTAGACATCGATGGTACAACAGCAACCAAAAGCGTGACAAGGCCTCGCTTTTGGCTGCGTGGAACGCGTTCGTCCAAAACGTCAAGAATTTTGGACGAGAAGGGTGGCTCAAGAAACTTGAGGCGACACGCCTCAGGTTCGAAAGGAGAACGCCAACCGGTGCTAGGTACCGGTTGCACTGTTTATCGAGTGAGGCAGGCATTCCTTGCCTCACATGGGGAAACCCTTGTGCGAGTTGTGCTGACAACTCGCAGCGTGCACATAGGGATGTGTATTCCCTAGATTCGCCCTGGGGAAGGGCACACATCTCGGCTGAGATTCGTGACGCGATTGCAAACTTGCAATCCGTCTACAAGCGCCTAGGGCACGTGTTTACCGATGGGCCACAGGACTCATCGGATGGGTCTCGTCATACTGGCGGACGAGACCTTCAACATCCATCAACAGCTGAGAGCGGGGCTCCCAGCTGTTCCAAGAGGGTGGATACCCCATCCACTGGACGAGGTAGCTCGTCCTTGATCCTGAATCGTCACGGTGATTCAAGATACGCTCCACTAGAAAGCGTTGATCACCGTGAGCATCCACCAAAGAATGTGGTGGAGGAGGAAAGACCTCCTCCAGATGATTCGGTTCACCATCTCGACCCTTACGAGATGGATCGCGCAATCGATGAATTGCGCGATGACTTGAAGCACGAGCGCGACCGACGCTACGCTTTGACCGATACCGTGCGGAAGAATCGCGAGGATCACGAGGCTGATCGGAAGAGGGATCGCGCCGATTATGCGACAGCGCAGCTTCAGGTCGAGCGGGATGTCCGCTCCCTATTCGGCGAGCTGGCGACAGCTCGCGGGGAGATCTCTCGGTTAAGTTCCGAGGTATCATATCTGCGCGACCAGACGGATCGTCTGGAGCGCGAACGCAAAAACTTGATAGTTTTTCTTGAACGTGGGGGCTATCTTTATCGATAGAAGAAGGCTCGTACTGACAGTACGACCTAAGCCTCCCCACGTAAAACGTAGGATGCGTGCGCATCCTACGTGGCAGTTCGAGTGTGTATGCATTGCCCTTGCGATGCAACACTCGAAATGGCCCAATGTATTTCGGCAGTAGTTTACTACTGCCGACACTATTGACTGCATGTCCAGGTAATTTTACCGTTGACAGTAGTACTAGGTCGTTAACCTTAAATGAAAGAACATTTGCTCTTCCATTCTTGTCTGCGTTCCGTTTCTGACGGTCCACCGCATTTGCGATGGAGTCCTGAACGAAACGGACTACCGCTTCTCGAGTCAGCAGGAAGTTCTCCGCTGACTCTTTGTTTTGTCTGGCAGTGCGCTTCGTGCGCACTGCTAAGAGGTTCTTCTCTTCTTCAGCGAGGTTGTCTTCTTCCTCGCTGACATAATCGTTGGCGATGCTGATTATACCAGCATCGTCATCATCATCCGAATCAATAATAGCGTCTTCGCTATTATTGAGATGATCTTCTTCATCGATGTCGACTTGATCGACATCGGCATCATACGTGACGACGTTAACGTCGACACGTGATGAGCAAGAGCCAAAACGGTTTTTGCTCGAGCGAGTCCCTCCCCCCTTATCCAAGAGTCGCACTCTATAAGGGTGGGCATTCGTGGATGGCGTAGGCCATTCACGTAAAACGGTGTGTGCTGTGTTGAAGCATGCACCGAATTATTGATGGCGAATTCCACCATGGGTAGGAATTCGCTCCAACTCGGAAACGAGTGGACATATCCTCGAATAATCTCTTCGAGGACACGGTTCGCACGTTCCGTCTGACCATCTGTTTCTGGATGGTCAGAAGTGGACATCTTCAATCGTGTTCCGAGAGTACGGAACACGGTTTGCCAAAATGCCGCCGTGAACCGAGGGTCACGGTCGGATACGAGTTCACGGGGTAACCCGTGGAGTCTAAAGACCGTGTCTAGAAAGACACGAGCACAACCCTGAGCCTTGATCGACTCAGGGACAGCAGCAAGATGGACCATCTTGCTGAATCGGTCAACAAATACAAGAATACCATTATTCTTGTGAGCGTCTTCGGGAAACCCGAAGACGCAGTCCATTGAAACGGACTGCCAGCACTCTGTCGGAACAGGCAGAGGCTGCAATGGCGCACGGGATGAAGGACTAGACTTCACCCGTTGACAAACTTCGCAAGCACGTATGTACTTGCGAACAAACTGATACTGGCGGGGCCAGTAAAAGTCACGACTTACCGTGAGGTAAGTCTTTTCCCTTCCACGATGGCCGCTTGTTGGGGCATCGTGACACTCATACATGATGCGCAAACGCAAATCATGATGAGCGGGTACGACGACACGAGGCGTGTCGTCGGCAACAGCTGTATAGTACAGCAATCCGTTGCGTGTACTATACCGATCCGACGAGGATCGGTACAAAGCCGGTAAATCCCTCATGGATTTACTGGATGGATTTACCAGATGATCCATCAATCGCAGAAGATCCTTATCTTCCGCGTATGCCTTTCGTACGTCGTCAAGTAAACTTGACGACGGGACACTGACTGACAGTGTCGCAACAGTGGGCTTATCCTCACTGTTGGATTGTGCGTCCGGCTCGAAATCGGGCCGGCGCGAAAGAGTATCCGCGACGACATTGAGTCGTCCCGGTTTATACTGTACGGAAAAGTTATACTCCGCGAAGAAAGACAGCCACCTCGCCATCCTTTGCGAGAGGTGTGGGCTGTTTACGGCCGGGCGTAGAGACGCATGGTCGGTATACACGATAAACGGTATATCTCCCAAGAGATAGACCCGGAACTTAGCCAGTGCATATTTCATGGCAAAGAGTTCCTTGTCATGCACTGGGTAATTGCGCTCAGCTGCTTGCAGCTGACGCGACTGATAACAGATGACGCGCTCCGCGCCATCTGCGTCGAACTGCATTAACGCACAGCCGATTGCAAAATCGTTGGCGTCACAGACCACATGAAATGGTCTGTCCTGATCTGCAATCGCCAAGATCGGCGATTGCATCAAGCTTTGCTTGATACCCTCAAAGGAACGCTGACATTCAGCGTTCCATGACCACTTGACATTTTTCTTGAGCAAGCAAGAAAGATGAACAGTCATCTCGGCGTAGTTGCGCGAGTACTTGTGCAAGTACGCCGCAAGACCAAGGAAATTCCTTAGTCCCTTGACATCGACTGGTACTGGCCAGTCGGTGATCGCCTTGATCGTTTCGGGATCAGGGCGTACGCCGTGTTTACCCACGATGCACCCAAGAAGGGGTATTTTGCTAGCCGCGAATATACACTTCTTGAGGTTGGCGTACAACTTATGCTTGCGCATAAGTTGAAGAACCTGACGAACGTGAGTTCTGTGAACTTCAATGTCCGTCTTCCCGTCCATAGCCCGGCTATGGACGAACACATCGTCGAAGTAACTCGGTGCGAAGTCTCGCACCGGTCTCAACAGATTTGTGACACATCTGTTGAATGTTGCAGGGGCATTACTCAGCCCCTGTGGCATCACTAGCCACTCCCACAGCATCCCGCTGGGGGTACTCACTGCCGTGAACGGGACGTCCCGTTCACGCATCAGGATCTGATAGAATCCATCCATCAGATCCATGGACGAAAAGATGGTACTCTTTGACATACCATCTATGATTACGTCCTTGCTCGGTATCGGCGTCTGAGCCGGTACCGTTGCAGCATTCAACTTGTTGAATGCGTGCACTATCCGCCATCCTCCTGTGGCCTTTCGCACACAGAAGGTCGGAGATCTGTGAGGGGATGTTGATTCCCTCACATGGCCCGCTGCTAAGCGATCGGCAAAGAACTTGTCGATCGCTATCACTTGTTCACGAGGCAGTGGCCACTGCTTCATGACACAGTATTTCGAGCCCGGTTTGAGCTCGATCTCGTGTCGAGTGCCTTTGTCCTTAGGCAACTAGAAAGGCACGGATTCAGGAAATATATCCTTGATATCAATCAAATCCTTATACAAAGGATTTGCCTGAAGTGACTCCCAGGATTGGGACGCGTATCGCTCAATCCGAGTCTTCTCATCGAGGACACTTTCGTCCATCGATGAGCTGCTGAGAACCCGTTCGTTCTCAGCAAATACTGTTGCCGACCGAATGTCGGTCACATACTCGTCCTCTGTGACGAGTATTCAGATCTGCTTGACTTTGCCACTACGCAGATCACGCAAGAACCGTTTCGGTTCTAGCGTTGGCAACTGAGTTACCTCCGAAGTCAACTTCGGACGCACAATCAGATCAAGCGTATAAGCGCCTACGCTTGATCCGTCATTAACCAAGACGTTCAACGTCTCGGTTTCTTCCTGGGAACTTGCTTCCACAGGTTGCTGAGGGCCTAATCCCTCAGCAAGCGACTCTTGAGGAATTCCTTCCTCAAGTACGTGGGGACTTATTCCCTCGACGTCTTCCGACTGTGGCTGTGCAACCACAGTCAGGAACCGATCCTCTACGGTCGACTCTCCAGTCGACCTAGGATTTTCATGTTGCCCCTTGGGGGCAACAGGTTTCTTTCTTCTAAGATGCTGCCCGCTAGGCATGCATCCATGTCCCGGCCCACTCGACTTATTCGAGTGGTGGACCTTCGGCGCAGCCTGTACATCTGTACAGCCGCCGGGAGCTTGCTCCACAGTGTAGTGATCAACTACACTGTGATCTTGTGCAGTCGTGCGAACGACCGTACCGCAAGTGAGGCCATCGCACTCACTCGCAGAACATCCACACGCTTGTGGACGCTCCAAGATGTTCATCAGATGGCCATCTGATGAACAAGCAGCAGGCATCTTCACGGATCGATGCTGCCAGCTCACCCTTGGCTCGTACTTTCTGAGCCAAGGTAATCCCAGGATGACATCAAATTTGTCATCCAGATCTAGTACGATGAAATCATCATCGCACTGTTCGCCCTCTAACGTGTAGTGGATTCCTACTACACGTTTCTCAACGGTTATCGATGCGCCTGTTGCAAGGCGCACCGTCATCCTTGTGAGGGGGAATGTCGCGCTCAACGAACTTGAGCCTACGACCCTCTAGTGACTGGCGACGAACAAAGTTGTTCGACGCCCCACAGTCTACTAGGGCACGAAGCGACAAATCATTTGTCGCTTCCAACTTCAAGGTGATGAGCGAAACGTCATCACCAGGTGCAGAGACACACAATGATTGTGTATCTGGAGCAACTTTCGTCAAGAGATTTGCAAATTCTCTTGAGGTTGCTGGATCAGTAGGGCGCCCCGCCCCTACTGACCCCGACCATTTTGTGATGGTCCGTCTCGCTGTTGCGGCTTCGCAACAGCGCTGGACCCACGCCCATTGCCCTTTCTGGCGAATGGTCGTCCATTTCGCTCAGTACTGTTTGGTACTGGGCGTGGAGCACTACACTCGTATGCGTAGTGCCCTAACTTCTGACAGCGATTGCACCTCTGCAATCGCTTGTTGTTTGTAGAGCGAGGTCTCTCGCTCTCAACATAGCAGAGGTCCATTGGTTCTGGACCTCCGATCTCTTGTCGTCTCGGTGGACGGTAAGAGTTTGAGCTAGCGTGAGCCTGTCTCATGCTAAAGTCTTCCTGTTCCGCGGCTGATATCGCTTCTTCAAGCGTATTCAGCTCAAGGCGGAACAGGTGGCTCCTGACGGGCCCTTCTGCGAGCCCTTGCATGAACACCGTAATCAACGTGTGTTCATGAACTGGGTTGGTAGTTATACTACTCGCAAGGAGTCGTATATGTTGTGCGTAAGCGTGCACATCACGCTTACTCTGTTTGAGTTTCAGGAGCTCTGAACGAGCCCTGAACTCAGCACGTGGCGGCTCAAACGTTTGTCTGAGCCGGGACTTGAAGTCATCTAGCGACCTAAACACATTTGGGTCGCTACTCTCGAGTCCCAGGGACCAAGTTTTGGCACGCCCTGCCAAGTGGGTCTGAGCAAATGTGAGTTTCATTTGCTCATCTTCGACGCGACGTGCCCTTAGGGCTCTGTCGAGTTCGACAAACCATAGTAACAGGGAGTCCTCCGGGACTCCACTGTACTTGGAGATGTCAACTTTCATGACTTCGGGACGACGCGCATGCGCCGTCCCGCCCACAGCAGCATGGAATTGCTGCTGTCTCAACAGCTCCGTCTGTTGAGCACCGAGTTCTCTCAACTGCTCGGCCTGTTGAGAGCCTTGCTGGTGAAGCAAGGCTACTTTCTCCCTCTCGAGAGCAAGTTCAATCTGAATGAACTTGGCGATAGCGGCATGTTGTTGGTCTCTGTCTAGAGACTCCAACATGGTGCTGACGACGAGTTCTCCTACGGTAGAACTCATTCGTTCTACCGCACCCCATTCGATGTCACTCAAATGGGTAAACCCTTCACGCGTGGCGTGAAAGGTGTCTTCTTCATCCAACATGTTCATGTTGGATGATGTGGTCCTTGGAAGGACTACAAAGTGCTACCAGGTGTAACGGGGCACACCCTTGCGTAACTTAACGCAAGGGATTTGGGTGCCCCGACGGACGTACACGTGGCAAGCGAGGAAGCGTAGGTAGGGTAAAAGTAGAACTGTTATATTAATAAATTAAGTCTTTAAACTACTGTCTCTTCGTTTGACTTAATTCAATTATAATAATATAACTGCATGTATGGTGACGTCTCGTCACCACTCATTGCGCGCGTCTTGCGGCGATTGGTGGGTTGATATCATCACGATATCAACCAATGAACAGACCCTTTGGTCGACCCTTCAATATCACCACTTTGGTGATATTGTTTAAAGAATATCCATCTTTATATTCTTTATTGTCACTTTCCTTTAAGTGACAATTTCATGTAACGGGCTGCCCCGTTACATCGAAGCCCCGATGGAGTCGGGCGCACTTGTGACCGACGAGATTGTTGTCGGTATTACTAAGGACGCCATCAAGAGTTGAAAATGCCGCCGTGGAATTATTCTTGACGAATAACCACGAACGGTCGTGCATGTCAAATAGGTGAGAACAAGAGGAGATACAGACGAGTGTCCAGGTTGCAACGCAAAGGCTGACCATAGTTCCCTCTTTTTGTATGCGTAGTCCTCGCATCGAAATTTGTACCTGCTGGCCTTCAATTCGTTCCGCGAGCGCTGGCTGGGCGTATGTGGTGTATATAACAGTGACAACGGTCCATAAGGCGCATTAGGATGCGATCTAAGTTAGAGCCAAGCGGGACAAATCACGTGGGTAGTTGTCTCACTGCCGCTCAAAGTGGTTCAGACGATGGCCGTAATGGAGATCGTGCACGATGCCGTGGGCTTTGTGCGATCCCCAGTGGGCTCTACACTCATGCAAGTGAGCTCTCAGCTATGGCTCGTCTGGGCTCTGTCCCGCCTCGCGCTATCTTTTCGGCTTCCCGCTTATGGTGGGGCCTCGTGGAGTTGCCGCACTACTCTCTTCATGCACTCACTCTGTGTGACGCCGTGCTCACTTCCTCTTCTTTCTGCGCCACCACATTTTCATGCTGTTTTATCCCTTGGGTGTGCCTGGTACGTACTTTTTTGCATCTATAATGACCTGCCGCAGGTCGATCCGAGTTGCTTAAATTCGTTGAGATGCTAGTAGAGCTCACATACGCTTTTTGTCTTTTAGGCAAAGTGCTTTGCATGGTTGTCTCGCTCAGCTTTCTCTCCACGGGTGCGTATGCCATCCAGCTGACCAACACACACAACATCTTAATCCCGCTATACGTGGTGGTCAATCTCGTGCTAGTGGTGTACATCCCAGTCCTGCTCGTCATGTATAGCCACATGCTCACGCAGCGTAATCTTGCGTATTCCAAGACAAAGATCAAGACTGCTTAAAGCAGGATGCGACAAGAGAAGAATGAGAACTGGCAAGAATCGATCGTGTGCTAAGTGCATTATAACGCTTAAAAGTCATGACGAGCACAATACAAACTTGCGCCCAATGCGTCCGGCGACTTACCTCTGTTTAATATATTATCGCTACTATCTGACATTTCAATTTAGCTAGCTCGTGCATTTCTTAAACGCCTAATTAGATGAGAGGTGATCTGATGGAAACTTATGGGGTCAGATATTTCTTGGTAAACATATTGTTCACCAATGTGTTCTCCATCAGTAGCTATATCGTGTTTTGAAGACCTGGCGAATTCCATTTGGCTCCACCGTGTCCAAGCGTAAGAAATACATACACGCACGGTAGAATGAAGTAAGACAATCGATAACTGATAAACATCAAGGTGTTATGATTTGCCTAAAAAGTATGCATATTAGTCTTTAACCTCTTATTACTTTCGAAACTGGCAAGTTTGTTTGTAGTGACCTATTTGACCGCAACACCCACATTTCCTTTAATGTTGATAATCCGCCTATTCAACTTGATCGAACTCGGACAAGTCTCGTTTTGGGCTGCTTTTTGGAAGGTTACGGGAGCCAGGGGGACGACGACGAGTTTCAATGTGTACCATCGGATCCTTCAGCTACACCACTGTGCTGCGGCCTTCCAACAGTTGGGTCACTTGGGCAAAGAGAACCTTTAATTGGTCATCTGGTAGTCCCCTTAACTTCTTTTCAAGAATATTCCATTTTACGTTGATCGCCTTAACTTCACCGCTTGCTTTCTATCAAAAAATATAATTACATCAGTCAGCGTTAGTCAGATATACACACTATAAAGTAAAATGCCATACCGTTACGTCGCGTCTCCGATCCAGATGCCATTGCTCATGAAAATGATTATTCCCATTGCACGCTTGCTGTTCTCGATTTCTTTTAGCTTTTGATCACAAAGGATGCCTATTGTCGAGGTGGAACCCTTGTGCAACAAGCTTTTTCTTCTGTATTTCTCTTGAATTGACCAAGACACTATTTAAGTGCAAAGGCTGAAATGATCCCGGATAATGGAGCGAACGTTTACGGCAACACGGTCAGGTGAAGTAACTTGTCTTTGCATCGATGTGTTTCTTCGGTTCTAACTTGATGCTTAATTGCAGGAGTCATTTTTCTTAGCACCAGCAACAAGTCCCATGTTGATACTTGCAGATATTTTATACGTACGCATGGGCGCCTTCCACTCGTGATGCAGCTTTTTCGCCAAAATGTAGATACCTCGACGTCCAGGCAAATACAAAGCTATCCTTGTATATAAGCCACGTATTGGAGAGGTCTTCGAGAACTTTAGACTTACTGTCAATAACGTTTGATATCTCTTTCGCCTGTTTTTCAAATTCCACTTCTGTATTAGCAGCCACCAGAATGCTCCACTGCTGAAGAAACAAGTTCCAATTCTTGCTCGTCTCAAATTGCCGTTTGCATTTGTACATGATGTTTTTGTTGATGTTCCATGTGCACAGCATGTGTGATGAAGATGGGAATATTTTATCGATTGCTGCCATCAGCATCAGTTTACGGCCTGTCACAATCACGGCTGGGCGTGTCTCTGCTGTCAGGATAGCTGCAAGTTTGATAATGCCCACATGTAATCGTTTTGCTTCTCTTCTTTAAGAAATCAGAAGCTATCCGAAAATTGGCTATTGAAGCTTGTCATACCAACAATGTGAAGTGAGGGGATTCGGTACTTGTTTGTCTTGAATTTGCACCCCATAAGCACGACATAATGGTATCGGCAAGCAAGCCGAATACTTTCTTTGCGAGCGAAAAAAAGAGGTTATTGCTTCATCATCATCACATCTGTAAAAGTGTAAAAAAATTGCTTGCTTGTAAATCATTAAAAAGAGCTTGTATCGGTGTCCTTCCATTTAGCTTGTCCTTTCGAAGTTTCGTACGCTCATTGTACAATGTACAGAGGTTTGCTAGGGCACCGTCATTCTCCATAAAAAGGGAAGTAAGAGTCCCTAACGGTTTAACACCAGCCAATGTCAAAATTTTGACAGTATCGGCCTGCTCGCTATTGCCTTTGTATGAGTCAAATTGATAGACGGATGGAGTGACGGCTCGTGATTGTGGCATCCATTCATCACGTTTAACTTCCAATCACCCCGTTTTTGGAGAAAGTATCACTTAAAAAGAACGGGCAATCAGTTCGGCGTGAGCTGGTCTGGCGTTGGCGCTCTATTCCAAACTTTGGTACGTTTATGGCACATCGATCATGTTTAAGGTAAACACTCTTTCCTGCAATAGAGCTTTTAAATCGTAACAGCATAGCCTTGGCCACGTGCGAACGTCTGCACAGTGTCTATAAGCTGCTCCTGACTGGCATATTCAACCTCGGGAGGAGAAAGCATATTATTGCGTGGTGCCCTATCAGTAAACTCTGGAGAAGCTAGACCACAGGTGTAACGGGGCACACCCTTGCGTGAACTTAACGCAAGGGCTTTGGGTGCCCCGACAGACGTACACGAGGCAAAAGAGGAAGCGTAGATAAGGGAAAAGTAGAGCTGTTGTATTAATATAATTAAGTCTTTTGTTACTGTCTCTCTGTTTAACCTGACTTAATTATATAATCAAACTGAGTGTATGGTGACGTCTCGTCACCACTCATTGCACGCGTCCTGCGGCGATTGGTGGGTTGATATCATCAAGATATCAACCAATGAGCAGACTCTTTGGTCGCTCCACCAATATCATTACCATTGGTGATATTGTTCAAGGAATCTTCAACATAATATTATTCATTGTCATTGTTTCTGAAAGTGACAATTCCGTGTAAAGGGATGCCCCGTTACATCATCCCCCCTTTAACTGATAGTCACTGTGTGACTATCGAAAATATGGTGGCCACTCATTGGTCACCATTGGGACAGAGATCACTTGTTGGGTTAGTTCCGTTGATATCTTGACCTGACCTCGCATAGTTAACATGTCTATGCGAGGTGACGCAAGGCACACAGAGTCTGTGCCTGTGTCAGCTTCTACGGCAGACAATTTGTCGTCTGCTGCTAGTTCTTCGCCTGCAGCAACAGGTGCTGCAGGTGCAAGCGGCACCTCACCGCGTTCGCATGATGACCATGACATTGAGGTCCTCTATTCTGGCGAGTCAGACGTGTCTGACTCGAATAATGGTCCATAGGCGTCTCGATAACCGGCGACGCCTCAGTATTCGCCAAGGCCACTGCCGAACGAACGGACTCGTGAGTTGCATCACCGTCTGCTCGGCAGTGATGAAGGTGATCAGAATGGTGAGGAGTATATCTCCTTACCACCGCCGACTCGTGCTTGTTCGCACGAGCGTGATGACGGTGGCGCGAGCCGTCGTCAATCTGGGAGCCGTGGTAACGACAAGGGTACCACTGTGAAGCGTGATGAGTTGAAGCCGTGGCGTTTGCCCGAACGGCTCATCAATAGCCTGTCTCACGAGACAGGCCAACACCATCGAATACTTTTATTCGATGCAACCGAGCTTCACAGCTTGTGTTCCAGCGCGAAGAACTTTCGCGCTAAAGAAGATTTTTATCTCGATGTCTATCTTAGACATCGATGGTACAACAGCAACCAAAAGCGTGACAAGGCCTCGCTTTTGGCTGCGTGGAACGCGTTCGTCCAAAACGTCAAGAATTTTGGACGAGAAGGGTGGCTCAAGAAACTTGAGGCGACACGCCTCAGGTTCGAAAGGAGAACGCCAACCGGTGCTAGGTACCAGTTGCACTGTTTGTCAAGTGAGGCAGACATTCCTTGCCTCATATGGAGGGACCCTTGTGCGAGTTGTGTTGACAACTCGCAGCGTGCCCATAGGGACGTGTATTCCCTAAGTTCGCCCTGGGGAAGGGCACACATCTCGGCTGAGATGCGTGACGCGATTGCAAACTTGCAATTTGTCTACAATCGCCTAGGGCGCGTGTTTACCGATAGGCCACAGGACCAATCGGATGGGTCTCGTCATACTGGCGGACGAGACCTTCAACGTCCATCAACAGCTGAGAGCGGGGCTCCCAGCTGTTCCAAGAGGGTGGATACCCCATCCACTGGACGAGGTAGCTCGTCCTTGATCCTGAATCGTCACGTTGATTCAAGATACGCTCCACTAGAAAGCGTTGATCACCGTGAGCATCCACCAAAGGATGTGGTGGAGGAGGAAAGACCTCCTCCAGATGATTCGGCTCACCATCTTGACCCTTACGAGATGGATCGCGCAATCAATTAATTGCGCGATGACTTGAAGCACGAGCGCGACCGGCGCTAAGCTTTGACCGATACCGTGCGGAAGAACCGCGAGGATCACGAGGCTGATCGGAAGAGGGATCGCGCCGATTATGCGACAGCGCAGCTTCAGGTCGAGCGGGATGTCCGCTCCCTATTCGGCGAGCTGGCGACAGCTCGCGGGGAGATCTCTCGGTTAAGTTCCGAGGTATCATATCTGCGCGACCAGACGGATCGTCTGGAGCGCAAACGCAAGAGCTTGATGGATGTTCTTAAACGTGGGAGCTATCTTTATCGATAGAAGAAGGCTCGTACTGACAGTACGACCTAAGCCTCCCCACGTAAAACGTAGGATGCGTGCGCATCCTACGTGGCAGTTCGAGTGTGTATGCATTGCCCTTGCGATGCAACACTCGAAATGGCCCAATGTATTTCGGCAGTAGTTTACTACTGCCGACACTAGTGACTGCATGTCCAGGTAATTTTACCGTTGACAGTAGTACTAGGTCGTTAACCTTAAATGAAAGAACATTTGCTCTTCCATTCTTGTCTGCGTTCCGTTTCTGACGGTCCACCGCATTTGCGATGGAGTCCTGAACGAAACGGACTACCGCTTCTCGAGTCAGCAGGAAGTTCTCCGCTGACTCTTTGTTTTGTCTGGCAGTGCGCTTCGTGCGCACTGCTAAGAGGTTCTTCTCTTCTTCAGCGAGGTTGTCTTCTTCCTCGCTGACATAATCGTTGGCGATGCTGAATATACCAGCATCGTCATCATCATCCGAATCAATAATAGCGTCTTCGCTATTATTGAGATGATCTTCTTCATCGATGTCGACTTGATCGACATCGGCATCATACGTGACGACGTTAACGTCGACACGTGATGAGCAAGAGCCAAAACGGTTTTTGCTCGAGCGAGTCCCTCCCCCCTTATCCAAGAGTCGCACTCTATAAGGGTGGGCATTCGTGGATGGCGTAGGCCATTCACGTAAAACGGTGTGTGCTGTGTTGAAGCATGCACCGAATTATTGATGGCGAATTCCACCATGGGTAGGAATTCGCTCCAACTCGGAAACGAGTGGACATATCCTCGAATAATCTCTTCGAGGACACGGTTCGCACGTTCCGTCTGACCATCTGTTTCTGGATGGTCAGAAGTGGACATCTTCAATCGTGTTCCGAGAGTACGGAACACGGTTTGCCAAAATGCCGCCGCGAACCGAGGGTCACGGTCGGATACGAGTTCACGGGGTAACCCGTGGAGTCTAAAGACCGTGTCTAGAAAGACACGAGCACAACCTTGAGCCTTGATTGACTCAGGAACAGCAGCAAGATGAACCATCTTGCTGAATCGGTCAACAAACACAAGAATACCATTATTCTTGTGAGCGTCTTCGGGAAACCCGAAGACGCAGTCCATTGAAACGGACTGCCAGCACTCTGTCGGAACAGGCAGAGGCTGCAATGGCGCACGGGATGAAGGACTAGACTTCACCCGTTGACAAACTTCGCAAGCACGTATGTACTTGCGAACAAACTGATACTGGCGGGGCCAGTAAAAGTCACGACTTACCGTGAGGTAAGTCTTTTCCCTTCCACGATGGCCGCTTGTTGGGGCATCGTGACACTCATACATGATGCGCAAACGCAAATCATGATGAGCGGGTACGACGACACGAGGTGTGTCGTCGGCAACAGCTGTATAGTACAGCAATCCGTTGCGTGTACTATACCGATCCGATGAGGATCGGTACAAAGCCGGTAAATTCTTAAATACTCTACTGGATGGATTCACCAGATGATCCGTCAATCGCAGAAGATCCTTATCTTCCGCGTATGCCTTTCGTACGTCGTCAAGTCTACTTGACGACGGAACAATGGCTGTCAGTGTCGCAACAGTGGGCTTATCCTCACTGTTACATTGTGCGACCGGCTCGAAATTGGGCCGGCGCAAAAGCGCATCAGCGACGACATTGAGTCGTCCTGGTTTATACTGTACGGAAAAGTTACACTCCGCGAAGAAAGACAGCCACCTCGCCATCCTTTGCGAGAGGTGTGGGCTGTTTACGGCCGGGCGTAGAGACGCATGGTCGGTATACACGATAAACGGTATATCTCCCAAGAGATAGACCCGGAACTTAGCCAGTGCATATTTCATGGCAAAGAGTTCCTTGTCATGCACTGGGTAATTGCGCTCAGCTGCTTGCAGCTGACGCGACTGATAACAGATGACGCGCTCCGCGCCATCTGCGTCGAACTGCATTAACGCACAGCCGATTGCAAAATCGTTGGCGTCACAGACCACATGAAATGGTCTGTCCTGATCTGCAATCGCCAAGATCGGCGATTGCATCAAGCTTTGCTTGATACCCTCAAAGGAACGCTGACATTCAGCGTTCCATGACCACTTGACATTTTTCTTGAGCAAGCAAGAAAGATGAACAGTCATCTCGGCGTAGTTGCGCGAGTACTTGTGCAAGTACACCGCAAGACCAAGCAAATTCCTTAGTCCCTTGACATCGACTGGTACTGGCCAGTCGGTGATCGCCTTGATCGTTTCGGGATCAGGGCGTACGCCGTGTTTACCCACGATGCACCCAAGAAGGGGTATTTTGCTAGCCGCGAATATGCACTTCTTGAGGTTAACATACAACTTATGCTTACGCATAAGTTGAAGAACCTGACGAACGTGAGTTCTGTGAACTTCAATGTCCGTCTTCCCGTCCATAGCCCGGCTATGGACGAACACATCGTCGAAGTAACTCGTTACGAAGTCTCGAACCGGTCTTAACAGATTTGTGACACATCTGTTGAATGTTGCAGGGGCATTGCTCAGCCCCTGTGGCATCACTAGCTACTCCCACAGCATCCCGCTGGGGGTACTCGCTGCTGTGAACGGGATGTCCCGTTCACGAATGAGGATCTGATAGAATCCATCCATCAGATCCATGGACGAAAAGATGGTACTCTTTGACATACCATCTATGATTACGTCCTTGCTCGGTATCGGCGTCTGAGCCGGTACCGTTGCAGCATTCAACTTGTTGAATGCGTGCACTATCCGCCACCCTCCTGTGACTTTTCGCACACAGAAGGTCGGAGAGCTGTGAGGGGATGTTGATTCCCTCACATGGCCCGCTGCTAAGCGATCGGCAAAGAACTTGTCGATCGCTATCACTTGTTCACGAGGCAGTGGCCACTGCTTCATGACACAGTATTTCGAGCCCGGTTTGAGCTCGATCTCGTGTCGAGTGCCTTTGTCCTTAGGCAACTAGAAAGGCACGGATTCAGGAAATATATCCTTGATATCAATCAAATCCTTATACAAAGGATTTGCCTGAAGTGACTCCCAGGATTGGGACGCGTATCGCTCAATCCGAGTCTTCTCATCGAGGACACTTTCGTCCATCGATGAGCTGCTGAGAACCCGTTCGTTCTCAGCAAATACTGTTGCCGACCGAATGTCGGTCACATACTCGTCCTCTGTGACGAGTATTCAGATCTGCTTGACTTTGCCACTACGCAGATCACGCAAGAACCGTTTCGGTTCTAGCGTTGGCAACTGAGTTACCTCCGAAGTCAACTTCGGACGCACAATCAGATCAAGCGTATAAGCGCCTACGCTTGATCCGTCATTAACCAAGACGTTCAACGTCTCGGTTTCTTCCTGGGAACTTGCTTCCACAGGTTGCTGAGGGCCTAATCCCTCAGCAAGCGACTCTTGAGGAATTCCTTCCTCAAGTACGTGGGGACTTATTCCCTCGACGTCTTCCGACTGTGGCTGTGCAACCACAGTCAGGAACCGATCCTCTACGGTCGACTCTCCAGTCGACCTAGGATTTTCATGTTGCCCCTTGGGGACAACAGACTTCTTTCTTCTAAGATGCTGCCCGCTAGGCATGCATCCATGTCCCGGTCCACTCGACTTATTCGAGTGGTGGACCTTCGGCGCAGCCTGTACATCTGTACAGCCGCCGGGAGCTTGCTCCACAGTGTAGTGATCAACTACACTGTGATCTTTTGCAGTCGTGCTAACGACCTTACCGCAAGTGAGGCCATCGCACTCACTCGCAGAACATCCACACGCTTGTGGACGCTCCAAGATGTTCATCAGATGGCCATCTGATGAACAAGCAGCAGGCATCTTCACGGATCGATGCTGCCAGCTCACCCTTGGTTCGTATTTTCTGAGACAAGGTAATCCCAGGATGACATCAAATTTGTCATCCAGATCTAGTACGATGAAATCATCATCGTACTGTTCGCCCTCTAACGTGTAGTGGATTCCTACTACACGTTTCTCAACGGTTATCGATGCGCCTGTTGCAAGGCGCACCGTCATCCTTGTGAGGGGAATGTCGCGCTCAACGAACTTGAGCCTACGACCCTCTAGTGACTGGCGACGAACAAAGTTGTTCGACGCCCCACAGTCTACTAGGGCACGAAGCGACAAATCATTTGTCGCTTCCAACTTCAAGGTGATGAGCGAAACGTCATCACCAGGTGCAGAGACACACAATGATTGTGTATCTGGAGCAACTTTCGTCAAGAGATTTGCAAATTCTCTTGAGGTTGCTGGATCAGTAGGGCGCTCCGCCCCTACTGACCCCGACCATTTTTTGATGGTCCGTCTCGCTGTTGCGGCTTCGCAACAGCGCTGGACCCACGCCCATTGCCCTTTCTGGCGAATGGTCGTCCATTTCGCTCAGTACTGTTTGGTACTGGGCGTGGAGCACTACACTCGTATGCGTAGTGCCCTAACTTCTGACAGCGATTGCACCTCTGCAATCGCTTGTTGTTTGTAGAGCGAGGTCTCTCGCTCTCAACATAGCAGAGGTCCATTGGTTCTGGACCTCCGATCTCTTGTCGTCTCGGTGGACGATAAGAGTTTGAGCTAGCGTGAGCCTGTCTCATGCTAAAGTCTTCCTGTTCCGCCGCTGATATCGCTTCTTCAAGCGTATTCAGCTCAAGGCGGAACAGATGGCTCCTGACGGGCCCTTCTGCGAGCCCTTGCATGAACACCGTAATCAACGTGTGTTCATGGACTGGGTTAGCAGTTATACTACTCGCAAGGAGTCGTATATGTTGTGCGTAAGCGTGCACATCACGCTTACCCTTCTTGAGTTTCAGGAGCTCTGAACGAGCCCTGAACTCAGCACGTGGCGGCTCAAACGTTTGTCTGAGCCGGGACTTGAAGTCATCTAGCGACCTAAACACGTTTGGGTCGCTACTCTCGAGTCCCAGGGACCAAGTTTTGGCACGCCCTGCCAAGTGGGTCTGAGCAAATGTGAGTTTCATTTGCTCATCTTCGACGCGACGAGCCCTTAGGGCTCTGTCGAGTTCGACAAACCATAGTAACAGGGAGTCCTCCGGGATTCCACTGTACTTGGAGATGTCAACTTTCATGACTTCGGGACGACGCGCATGCGCCGTCCCGCCCACAGCAGCATGGAATTGCTGCTGTCTCAACAGCTCCGTCTGTTGAGCACCGAGTTCTCTCAACTGCTCGGCCTGTTGAGAGCCTTGCTGGTGAAGCAAGGCTACTTTCTCCCTTTCGGCGACAATTGCATGCTGAATGAACTTGGCGATAGCGGCATGTTGTTGGTCTCTGTCTAGAGACTCCAACATGGTGCTGACGACGAGTTCGCCTACGGTAGAACTCATTCGTTCTACCGCACCCCATTCGATGTCACTCAAATGGGTAAACCCTTCACGCGTGGCGTGAAAGGTGTCTTCTTCATCCAACAAGTTCATGTTGGATGATGTGGTCGTTGGAAGGACTACAAAGTGCTACCAGGTGTAACGGGGCACACCCTTGCGTAACTTAACGCAAGGGATTTGGCTGCCCCGACGGACGTACACGTGGCAAGCGAGGAAGCGTAGGTAGGGTAAAAGTAGAACTGTTATATTAATAAATTAAGTCTTTAAACTACTGTCTCTTCGTTTGACTTAATTCAATTATAATAATATAACTGCATGTATGGTGACGTCTCGTCACCACTCATTGCGCGCTTCTTGCGGCGATTGGTGGGTTGATATCATCACGATATCAACCAATGAACAGACCCTTTGGTCGACCCTTCAATATCACCACTTTGGTGATATTGTTTAAAGAATATCCATCTTTATATTCTTTATTGTCACTTTCCTTAAAGTGACAATTTCCATGTAACGGGCTGCCCCGTTATACCAGGTCTGTGGTAATTTCAAAGCCTCACATCCCCGTAGCATCAGCATTGTCGTATCTCATCACTCGCACTGTTGACACAAATATCTCGACACGTTGTCGAATGCAAACGACCGCAAGTACGGCGTGGAACCTCATCGACCACGACAACTTGACGTTCTGGTGCACGACGTAACGCTGCATCTCGTCTTTCATTCGTCGAGCTACTTCATTCGTCACAATCAGCGTCCGATTCAAGTGCATGTTCATCACTGCGCGCACTTCCTACTTTGGTCCCTGTGTCTTCGCACGTATCGAGTCAGAACATCCTGCGTCGGCTCATTCAGCGTCGGCAGACATGTACGCTCTCTTTTTCCACTAATTAACGCCCGTCTCAATTCCTCTTTGCAGTTAGCCCACTCTTCTATCGAAGATGGGATCCCATGCAGCCTGTCGTCGCACTGTGGTCTTTGTCACGAGCTCGACCTTCTCAGTCGTTCACCTTTGTTTGCTCCCGTTCTTTCTGCCCATGAGCACCAGCATCGGCCAGGTCATCGCACACAGCCGTCTTTGTACACTAGTTGCCGATGGTTCCATGATCTAAAACTAGTGCTTTCGAGCTCAGATCAACTGCTGCATTCAAATACCTGCGCTTGTCCCGTTTGTGCGCTGTTTGACGTGGCAGGACCGACGTCAGGCACGACTCAGCGCACGTGCATTGCCGAGCCACGTGGACCTTCGTGGTCGCCTACAAAACGAATCTGCTGTCACTCGCGTATAGGCCGGTGCTTTCTCGCCACCAATCGGCGCTCCCCCATTCCGCCGACTCGTCGGTCATGTCCAGGCTTTCGAACACCTGGTCGTCCCGCTGTTGTAACGGGGCGAGCCTGTCATTTCATATTATTATTTGTGACATTATGATAATATATGCTTTTAAGTCTATGGTTTGCATGACAATATCACTAAGTATAGCGATGTTGTTGCAGTGACTACAGGGTCTACTCATTGATTGATATATACCATTACATTTACCCGCCGGTCGTTGCCAGACGCGCGCAATGAGTGGGGAGTAGAGTCACTATAATTGCTTTGGTGTTAATATAGTGAAGTTGTAATGGGGCAGCCCGTTACATGGAAATTGTCATTTTCAGAAACAATGACAATGAAGAATATTATGTTGAAGATTCTTTGAACAATATCACCAATGGTGGTGCTATTGGTGGAGCGACCAAAGGGTCTGCTCATTGGTTGATATCTTGACGATATCAACCCACCAATCGCCGCAGGACGCGCGCAATGATTGGTGACGAGACGTCACCATACACTCAGTTAGATTATATAATTAAGTCAGGTTAAACAGAGAGACAGTAACAAAAGACTTAATTTTATTAATATAACAGCTCTACTTTTCCCTTATCTACGCTTCCTCGTTTGCCTCGTGTACGTCTGTCGGGCGCACCAAAACCCTTGCGTTAAGTTCACGCAAGGGTGTGCCCCGTTACAGAAGTTAGGACGAATATAACATGCCACGTTTGAGGACTTAAATATACATACACCATTCGTTCTCATAAACTGAGCTCAACGTCTAGCGCTGACCCTTTCTTATAAGCGTACTGTGTACTCCCATCGTACTGGGCACTTGTTCTCACTTCAGTCAGTGGGAGCTTGCTACACAATATTGGCTCTGCGTAGCGTCCTGTGCCCGGTTACAGCTGAGACCTCACGACGTTGCGCAACATGGCCGACCCTGTCGTCTACGCGGCACCACACTCCATCTATCTACTTCAGGACGTCTTCTCCCACTCGACGGACTTCACGCGCAGCTAAACGTTCAATCGATTTTTCCTAAATACGTGGAAAGGCGCCTGTCATCATGACATTGTAGAACAATTTTGCTATATAGACCATTGCGTCTGCGCCGAGACACTCGGGCAATGGCAAATAGCCGATAGTTGATTGTCATACACCAGAGTTAAAATACACCGGACGCTCTGGCGCTTACGCCGTATGAAATGGTGACCGCTACGACCACAGAAGGGTCCGGGTAGGTTGTGTTGAGTCTTAAGCGGGTGGCGTCTGCTTTGTAGCTCGTAAGCTGCCGCCCAAGCAATTGCAACATTAGATGTTTGTTAGAATTGGTGGAGAGGAGACTGACTTTGTATGCTGTCGTGCGTTGCAGCCGCATGAGCTCCAACGGCCTTGATAGCGAGTCACTAGACGTCGTCTCGAACAAGACTGACGTATGTTGATATAGAGCGAAGTAGAGGAAGAATAAGAAGAAGAAGAAGCGAAAGGTGGCTGGACGTTGACTGTGACCTGACATTGATGTGCTGGTCTCTTGGCTGTAGGTAATCTCACGACTGGGTCTACCGATATACGGATACGGTTACGACCACGGCGACCATCGTAAAGGTCGTCGGAATCGCATTGAGCACGTAAATAGTAAGACCAAGTACGCCAAGTTGAGTCTTCTCATCTAGAACAGCATTAAAAGACCGTTGGGCCACGCTTATTTAATTGCTGAAGCGATCTAGAACATGAAGAAGGACGAGTATGCGTCGATAATATCACATGTGACATAGACCTATTCCTACCGCACGGAATGTCAGCTCTTTAAGATTTCAACAGCTCGCCCTAGGGATTCAGGACGCTCTGCGCCAGCCGCTGATAAACTGGACAAATAATACATTGCTGTTATAAAAGACAAATTCCTCTGATCTGTGTGACGTCGAGTCGCTTGAGTTTAGTAGTGTGAATTTATCACTAACGATAATTGCATGTTTTGGTGTCAGGGGTCGTTTATCAAATTCGTAGTCAGCGTCCTTTCACAGTCCTTTCACGACATATACCCATTTGTATACAAATGTCCTCGCATTTCTCTAATTAGTTGAGCACGAGCATGGGCAGGGCAATTTTAGCTTCTCTGAGTGCCTTTACCTTAACTGGACACAATGCTTGCTAGTGAACTAATTGTGCCTTTGCGTTGTAAGAAGCTATTGTTCTGGCTGGTCACGAAGGATTAAGGTTCAACGACAATACCATTGATAGGAACGTTCCTGTCTCACCTGATTGGCTGTAGAGTGACATCTTGACAGGTGGGACAAGCAGATGCGGGCATCGAGAGAAGAGGTGACCGATGGGACGAAGAGGGAAGGACGTCACGTTACTAGTTGGCACATGGTAGTGGATGTAAGAGCGCCACATGACATGGTCAAGTTGTCGTACCGTTGAGGATTTTTGTCGGGTGTTGACAAACAAAGTAATCAACGCTTAATATATAACAATCTCAATTCTACCTGTCTTGCGCTTAGGGCACAAGTACGTCTACACTTCAACACGCACTTGGCTTCTCCGGAATGACATAAGACCGTAAGACGTAGTAAATGATTATAGGCAGAACGTCGCTGACATCCTGAATATAGCGTTTGTGACGAAACGCACACGCTTGTCAGAAGCAGTGTAGAGTAGACACCATAAACGCCTCATTCTCACCAGCGCTTCGAGCATTCTTCTCGTGTCTGCAATTTTCCCACCATCTCTTTACACATCCATCTCTCGATCTCTGGGCATCTCTCGTGCTTGGAATATCTTCTACACGCCGCATGAGCCATTCGTTATGCGAATCCGTGCCGGTTATGAGACCGTCTGCTGATTGATGCGAGTATGTCCAGTCCTTGTCTTTTGGGTTACATATTTAGACTAAGCAAAGCGAGAACATCAATGCTTCCAAATTTTCAGTTTCGTCGCATCCGTCGTCTAATGTTCCGATTGCTGCAACGCGAAAGCCATCTGACGCCTTTCAATGCTCTCTATCTCACTTAGTCCAGTGTACTGGGGACAGCACAAAATGTGGCAAACAGTGCTTGACTAACGGCTTATATTCAAAACATGCTTACTCCTCACCTAATCGGCCGTTTTTGATAATCACAAAACCACCAGAGAAAGAGCTTCAAATTCTTGGTCTTTAGCGTTACAACTCTTATACTCAGCACTTGAAGCGACACAGTGTCCCAAGAGTCCATAGCATCATCTCATTGTCAGCTACAATACTACCTCCTTTGTTTGTAGCAGCATCTCGAACGCCCACTAGTCATCTTTTCCGCCGCTTGACCTTGGTATGATCTAGACTATCTTTAGCGCGTTCGCCAGACGTCTTAAGACTGATCTCCGTCGTCTCGTGCTATTTTTCTTTGAGACGCCGTCCAGACAGTCAGCACCACAGTGCTTGATATCGTTGCAATCCACTGACAAAATGCTGCCAGCGCCTGCGTTGCTATATTTTCGTGCGCGCCAGCCCCAGCGCTTTGCTGTCCCTACCTCCGCTCGTTGCCGTCCAATGCAATAGCTGCGTCCTTCGTGCGTGTCCCGTGTACAGTGTGTGGAATTAGACCGAAAGGGCGTGAGAAGCACGGAAACCGCTGGAAAAAAGTTTATTTTTTGGGTCGCGGACTTCGTCGCCTTTGCACACGGATCTGAATGTTGTGCTGATGCCGCATTCATTAAGAGAATTTCCTGTAATAATACAGGAAAAATAACAGCAATTACGCTCTCGCCAGGGAAAAGTACAACGTAGAAACTCGTCCTATTGGTGTGTGTCTTCTACTACTTCTTCAAATTTATCCACAACAGCACGTACTACTTCTTCTTCTTCTTCTTATACTACTACTACTACTACTACTACTACTACTACTACTACTTCTACTTGTTCGGCTGCTCCCACCTGTCTGCCTCGACCTTCTTGTTCTCCTGTCAAAGCTGACAGTGTCAGCCGAGTGTGAAGCGCCGTGGACAATCACAGACCGCCCGCGAGTCTCAACCAACATCGTGGTCAACCGCTGCACATTCGGTAGTCTTCAGGCCATGACGAGCGCTTGCATAGCTACCAATGGATCATTGCGTTACCTCCGCAACGGGCATACCAACCATCCTCGTGTGGCTCGCAAAACGATCTCACAAGTCCGAGCTCTCATGTGCTTCAGACAGAGCGCGAATTCAACGCCATCAACGGCCGCGGTTTTGTCCGGGCCACACGTACATCGAGACGCGTTAGCGCAGTAGATGACGACGGTCCTGATTGAACGCCACGCGTTCCTGATTCTCGAAGATGCCGACGCCATCATGGTAGCATTAAAATGCGTATAGGGTACAATCTAATTAGGGCTTTGCTTGACGATTTACGATGTGAGTGTTTTCGACAAAATATAGCTCAAGCATCCTTTACTATTGTACGAAAGTAAATTTCGCTCAGAAATCTTTACGGGTTTGAGGGAAAAGCCATCAATGACTCAGTAGTTTTAGACTAACATTCAAGTAAGAACAAAAAACCTCACACCACTCAATTTTAATAATTTTTTACAATCACATCTAGTAGCACATATTACGCATTTATTCAATACATCAGAATCAGAAATCATTTAAACTTGAATCGAATCGAATTCTAGCTCGTATAACTCCAGCTTTATATTTGTTTATCGACGCAAGCCTTATTCACACGAACCCGACATATTTGCATTACGTATATGTAGCTATGTACGTGTCCATAAACGTTTAGCATATGGCAAACATGCTCAGGATGGTGTTGAGCAGCAAGGTTTGATGAGAATATCGGCAGCGGCGACGGCACCAAAGTTTTGTGACGGGGTGCGGTGAAGGCACCACGTTATGGAGGACAAGTGGCAGAATCGTTTACGCTGTTTGTAAAATAGGTACAGCAGTATTTTAAAGTTAGACGTGTTGGCTGAAAGAATGCAACGATAAGAAACAACGATGTTCCCTACGATTCTGAGCATGCTCACCGGCATTGCAGCAGAGTGGCGTATCTTGAACAAAAGCAGAATCACGATTGTCGATAAAAAATTTTCTTTTATCTGAAAAAGATTTTGTACTAGATTTTTTATGAGGAAAATTTCATATAATAGGACACTTCTTATCGGAAATTTGTAGAATAGGACACTTTTGTATAATCCACAGGATAGGACACTTTTTACCAGCTATAAGAGGAATACAAGACGTCGAATGAACCTAGCGCGCGCAGCCTTTCTGCGTAGCGAAGCGATATGGCGATGGCTCCTTAAACACGAGATGGTGTTCCTCTTGCTGCACTTCAAGCTGGAAAGCGTCCCGCTGCTCCGCTCGGTGCAGTTTCGACCACCGGGTACGTCTCTCATTGTTTAACTGAAAACGAGGAACTGTTTGAGGAAATTTAACCCTTATCAGAGATCGACTGACGGAATTTTACGGTACCCTATATATGCATGACCGGAGTGGCACGTTATTATTTTATAACACACTATAGGTCTTGGAATACAAGAAAGATGGATGACAATGGCAGAAGTGCAAAGAAAAGAGTGGGCGGGAGCGGCGATGGTTCTTGAGTGGTCCTTCCACGTGCTTGTTGACTGTTATGTCATGCTAACGCCCGACCTGATGTGTCAAAATTGCAGGTTCGTGAGGACCGAGATAATCTGGTGATTAGCGAGAGGTCATTATCTTGGGAAGTTATGTGCATTTTGTAGATATTTCCGTAAGTTGGTGTTTATTTTTGCAGTACAAATCGGATGGTCTTTATGGACGACTTTTATGAGATACTGTTTTGCTGTTTCTAATGAGTTGCCTGTAGACGTTTCATCGGAGGATGTATTACATCAGGGATTCAACCAAGAACATTGTTCTTGAACACTACTTTGGCGAAACGAAAAAGGGGGAGGGAAGTCAAGTACTGACACGTGTAATCAACGAAGGCTACGATCTAAATTGACTGCTACCCATTGCTACAGAATTTGTGTTAATCAATACTGCATCAAAACAAACAATAAGAGGAGAAGTAAACAATTACAATACGGATCCTCGCCCGCCTTCTTCTTTGTAATTCCGCTCGGTGTACTCCTCTCCTAACCAGATCACATATGAGCCTCCCTACAAGTTCTCCAATTGTGCCCAAGTTGTCAACATGTCTTGAAAGGGTTTTTTTCCATCTCTTTCTGCTAAAAACCGATTTACTTTTTGCGTCTCTTAACAAGTCGTCATCGGGGCCAAGAAACCTTAGGTGGTAAAAGTGGTGACAGCGAGATACTTACAATTAAGACTGGAACGTATGGACGGTTGTATGTTGCGCGATAGGTGTCACTGGTGTAGAATTTGTCGATAAATGTGATTGGGGCCACCTTCACTTTCAATGCAAACGCACAAACGTGGCGGCAAGGCATAAGGAAGTTCTGATACCTTCCACAGGTGCAACTACCAATCGGACGATCCGAAGTTGAAGGGTTAATTACATATTGGTAATTTAATCCAACTACGACTGTTCTACAAGTTTGTTCCGCCGGGAAGACGGTGTACACCTTAGCAGCATGTAACTCCGCACCAAATCTCTTCATCGTTAACGGCACCAACGGTGCAACCCAACCATTTGCGGACTGCGCCCGTTTTAAACAAATTCTTCATTTGATGGTGATACAAAGCGTCCAGCATCTGAAGAGAAAGTAATTCTTGCATCTGCTTCAGAAAAGAGTTTACAATCTCTACTAAGTTTGAAGTGACATGTACGAAACGGTGAACGTCACAAGCGTATGTTGCCCATTGATTGTGCGGGATTTCCATTATGTAATCGGCAGCAAGAGGCCTAATTTTACGGAATTGATCGATAAACTTGCCGAAATCAGCTTTGTTATTGGCGTAGACGCATTTCCAGAAAAGGCTAATGTAGCAAAAACATACGGATCAGTGTCAATCATGACTTTCCATCATTCCTCAACAGCTTGACTCGGATAGTACATGCCTTTTGATGACTATTCGATGTTTAGTTTGAACGTTTGAAGCAATATGATAGCAACAAAAGGCATTAGGAGAGTTCGGAAGACTTTTGGCCACTGAATTTACTAGCCATTTTTCACGGTCATTTACCACTACACTCCCACGTTCGGTGATCCCAGGATGCGCTTTCCTCAAGCTAGTGAAGAACTAGACTAATGTCTCCTCACATTTATTTGGAACGATCGCCCATCTCAAAATCACCAGTTCATCCTAAGGATCCATTGTCGCAGCCAAAAAGAGGATTTAGACAAAGCGGATTTTGGTAAAGATCTAATCAACAGCCACAAAGCATCGAATGTGTTGAAACGTGTATCTCGTTGCACCCGGAGCGATGAATAGACTATGGAATCGTTTTTCCATGCCTTTTGCGCTTGAAACTTGTTGTGTTTTGAGTTTCACAATATTTTCGGAATCCTCACGACAAGACATTGAACATAGCCTTCCACCAGATTGAAATGCTCCCGTTGCGCATTGATTGCCTCAGCACACGCTGCTCTTTTTGCTTTGTGAGCGGTATTATACGGAATGTCGACACCAAGTTTTCGTTTTAAAAACTCCTGAACATCCTTAATAGGAGCCTTGCTGGTCATTGTCATGCCTTCGCGAAGCTGCTTTACCAAAAATATGTGCTCACAATGGGACCCTTCGAGATTTCTTAAGCGATCCTTGGCATGAATGCTGATCCTGCACCTGACTGATACGAAATTGTTCAAATTTTGTGGAATGATATGCGGGCATATGAAGGACAATCGTCACCTGAACACTTAAGGTACACTCTTGTCTTGTTTCTGTCGGAGATTTTTTGTAGCTAATGTGAGATTTTGCTGCCTGTAACCAAAGGTCCATTATAGCTTCATCGATAGTAGCAAAGGATAGTCCTTTCAAAGCTGGCACGTCGGGAGTGATGGTAGGTGCCATGACGGTTTGTTGAAGATCCTGTTATAGAAGCAGATTTGGAAGAGATGGAAAGAGTGATCGTGAGGAATGATGTTTCGGAGATGATCTTTCGAGACTGCGAAAGAATACTTAAGGGTTTTTCTTGCGTCGCTCGCGAGGCTCAGACCAAAAAGACTAAAAAGTGTCCTATCTTGTGAATAAATAAAAAGTGTCTTATTCTACGAATTTCCGATAAAAAGTGTCCTATTGTATTAAGTTTTTGTATTTGTAATTTAATCACGTGATCAGCTTTAGAATTTTACGTAAGCGCGCTGTCGAGACTTGTTAATATTCGTCAATCGCTCTCCACAGCTGATGGTTCTTTTTTGGAACATGGGTCACGCCTATTCCTTTTAAACTTTACGCAATAGTTAGAAAAATTATAAGCGTGCCAAAGACGAATATTAAAGCTATCAATCCTTAATCTAGGCCATACATTTCGCTTACGACATTAAGCTATCTCATTTGATGACAAAAAATTAGGTTGTTCCTTATCAGTTTCGTCGCCCAGAGCTGGCACCTCGATAGTACTTCAATAATTTATGACTGAGACAATATAAATCGACAACGTGCAAACTACATCCAAGATAGACTTTTTACAGCGCAAATTGTTTTTACATTGAATACAATTAGGCCAACGAAATGCAGAATATCCGAAAAGACTAAATAGCCGGAAGATGTAGCGACCGAAGGTGCAAATGAGCATGATTGAAGGTGTGCAATAGGCAAAAGATTATGTCGAGGATAAAATAGACGTTGATGAGTACACTATCAACGCGGTACAAGTGAAGAAGTCTACTCAGCTACTATATCTGTTATATACAAGAGGCGTCATTGATGGTTTACAGGAGACAAAATTACTGGATTGTGGACCCTCTACCAATGTCATCATCCCCGAACTGGCCCCAGTTTATGTCAGTAAGAATTGAAGAAACCTGAAAGTATCTGGTGGATTTCTTACGAATTCTGTGTAGCTGTCGAAAACTGAAGCGACTGTCCATAACAGTAAAGGCAAGCCTTCTAAAGTAGTATATACAAAGATTCGTTTAGTACTGAGCATACCTAATTTTTGATCTTCCGTGGTTTGATAACACGGGACGCGAGTAGACTAAGAGATATGATTTGATTGACAACAAACAGGTCATGTCAACGTTAATGGACATTTCAAGAAAGTGCTAATGCATACGGATTTTTGCAACAAAGCGATGAAGTCATCTGACCATTCAGAAAGGACTTATGTGCACATAACCGAATACGCCGAGCTGTGTTTTGAAAGAGCTGCCACTCTAGAATTAAATACCAAAACACCAGAATATTCTCGAGGAATATCTCGGATACCCGTAAAACATTTTCTAGAAATGTCACTGAACGATTCTACTACCACGTGCCGTGTTGTCTGAAGTCGAAATTAAACCTTATGCGGTTCCAAGCTTCCACAACCCATTCCGTTTGTCCAAGACAAAATATAGCTTTTAAGTTTCTTATTTCGGAAAATTCGAATTATATGGGTAGAGCCTTCATTATACTGTGGGTATCAAATATGTTCGGCATACCAAAAAAGGCCATGGTACGAGATACGATACGAGTGGCTCAGGACAGAAAATTGGTCCTAACAGATTAGCTAGGATACAAATCATCGCTACATGAACAGTCACTTTGAAGATTCTAAATTCCTGCTTCCCTTTTTTATAATATATTTGATCGAATCGTGAGATGCGCCATCTACACGGTGATTGACTTGAAACAGGGCTATCATTAGATGCTTGTCAGCAACTTGAGGCTTAAATACAAATTATAATGCACGCATAAGGGTACTTACCAAAGGTGCGTCGCTTCAAATTGGTTGGATGGAATGCCTGGAATTTAATAAAGACTAATGTTATAACTTTTTGACAAAGTTGATTTGTTGTCGTTTTCTCAGACGACATTCGTTTTTTCTTAATCAAAATTGAACCATACGAATCAACTTCCCAAGATGTTTTAATTGGTGCGTCTAAAAGGCTGTACTGTACGTCTACAGAAGCTTGTGCCTTAATGATAAAAACAATGTTGAGGTTTTGAGTCACACCGTCCTCAATAATAGATGACTTTAAACAAGCGAAAAGAGTCGGCGATCGAGAAAATGCCGGCACCAAGCACGCAAAAGAAGCATAATATATATTTGGTTCCAGCTAGCTACTACCGAAGCTTTGTAACGTTACACAGCCAGCTTTCCCCTAACCAAGTTGGTCTAGAATGACGTTCGATGGGAGTTGATACTCGAACAAGAGAAGGCCTTTTAAGATGAAACTAACACTAGCAAGCCTATGAGCTACAAATAACAAAATGCTCAAAGTCGTTTATCGTCACTACCGATGCTTCCAATTGCTGTATAGGCGGCATTCTGTCACAGATCACTTCTGGAGAAGACCGCCATATCACAATTTAGACTAAGACATTTGGGGATCAAGATCAAGAAGAAGGCCGGCCTGCCCACATACAAGAATCATCAGAGATCAAGACTACTTTAACCAAATGATGACGTTGGCTCCATGGAAGTCCATTAGATGTTTAAACGACAACAACGTGTGTAATTGGTTACTTCACCATCCCGCCGTCACCCTAAAAATGTCACGCATGATGTTTTTTCTCTTTCGATATGAGTTTACGCTGCATCATATCTTAGGTACTACCAACGTTGCAACTGATGCATTATATCGGCCACGTATCGACGGTCCGTGCGCAGTAACAAGTCCCACTTTAATGTCAATCGTTCATGACAATGGATCCGATTGTGGCACTCGCGGTATGAAGCTTCGTCGTCACAGCCTTTCAACGGCATTATAATCTTCCTTTTCTGTCTTACACAGGATTATCATCTGGAAGTACAGACTTTTTTGGGGGTATAAATATCATACACTGTTGCAGTATCTCAATTGCAGCAACTACATATTCTGGGTCAAGTCCATCACATCGATCTCGTTGTATTAAATATAAAGCCTATTTCCACAGTTTAATTAGCGTTCACAGTAGCGTTTGCCAAGGATTACGAACCTAAGAGCGCAATACACGTAATTCATGGCACATGAATGATGATATATGAATTCTTATACGCTACGACAAACCACGCTGTGACTTAATTTTGCGTCCACACAGGTGATCAACTTATCCCGAACCGATAAAAAAATTATATATAAAACACTGTAGCCCACCTAGGTGTACTACGAACACATCTTTCGGTGGCACACTGGTATTTATGGTCAAAATTAGCAAACGATGTTTGTGTTTCTCTATCAAGATATGGCACATGAGCGCGATGGAAGACGAGCACGGATTGAAATGGGAAAGCATATTCCCATTCATATACAGATAAAACTTCTAGGAAGTTGTCCCTTTGGAATTTATAACTGGACGGGCCAGCGACGTGCGGATTTAATGTCACCGTGGCAGTGATTCAGACAATGTCGAAGCGACCAAGGTATTCACCAACACACACCATCACAGATGCGGAGCAAGAAACAAGACTCTTTTTATTCTTGTTGGACGCCACAGTATGTCAAAGGTCATACTTAGCGATCGCAATTCAATGTTTACGTCACCCCTTTACAAAAGTCACTCGTGGCCATATTGCGTTACAAGCTATCAATTACTGCATCGCACCTCGCGCACGCTGAGACCGATTGAATCGGCATATTCTAGTTATGGAATTATCTATAAGCTGTAGGGTATTGTACCATGGTGATGATTGGTCTGTTCCCCGTTACCATCAAGTTTGTGCATGATTCGCTAGTCATCAAGCCAACACATCTGTAACCCTTCGAAATTGACACAGGGCAACAAGTAAGGTAACGGGGTGAGCCCGTTACAAAAAAATGATATTTCCGTCTCAAATTTTAAAAATTATCTATTTCGATAATAATCAATTGACATTACTCGTAAGGAGTAAGATCAAAGAAATATTACCCCCGAGGGTAATATTGGTTTGATAGGTTGATCCACTTAATGGTTGATGTTCAAGGTACATTAACAAAATTAACCACCAATCGCTGCTGGACGCGCGCAATAGGTGGTAAGTAAGAAGCCCACATAGGAGATTGTAGCATAATATGGATATCTCAAGAAGATGATTAAACAAGAAAATAACTATTATATACAGTTCTACTTTTTTCTTAGACAGACAGAGTTTTCGAGTTCTGCCTACTTCGCTGCGCTTCCTCACGTCACGTGTACGTGACGTCGGGTGCACACAACCTCGTGTTGAATTGACACAAGGCGTTCCCCGTTATAGGTAAACATTGTTTTTGCTTAATTATCATATAGAAGGTGGAAAGCAGATATGCGCTATCGATTTTTTAAGAAATTTTGCATTAAGAGGCAAAAGGGTTTTAAGCCAGCAAGAACTAATTTATAGTTAAACAACATTAAATATCCGACCGCACTTGAATAACATATTAAAAGTATTGACCAATAGTGTGAGCCTAGTGATATAAAACTCTTTTTTAAGGAGTCAAATTGCACAAAGGCAAAAATACATCCAATCAGAGAGCAGATGGACAAGTACAGCTCTCTCAGCTACCTTTCCGACGTATCAGGTCGGAGAGAACAGTGCTGTTATGGTTATCCCTTTTTAAACACCAAGTTTTTCGCATATTAAAAATAATACACAAGCTCCGACATCTCCGACAAAGGGTACTCAATCGAATATTTTACAAACGACATTCAAGCTTTAACATCTCCACCGAGGATAAATCTGACCGACCTAGCACCTGCCAGCACAAAGCGTGCCCGTGAGAACGCAGCGCGCTCTTTATAAAGTTATTCGAGCAGGAGGAGGTTTCTTGGGTGCACCTGCAACAGTGCATGCAGCGCGAGAGGGCATTCTCGCACTAGAAGATGTGATGGACAAGTTTGGCATGTATCTCGCGTTCAAAGAAAGCCGAAAGAGACAGCTCTTAGCTCGACACTCGGTCCTGCAGTACTTTCGACAAGCCAAGAATTGGCTGCTGGAACAGTTCCCACAGCATCGAGCATGGGTTGAAAATAATTTGCTCAAGAAAGGACAGACACTTGAATTCCATTGCATGAAGCGTGAGTCAGGGTCGTTTGTAAACAAGGCCGCAGCATGCACAAAGTCTGCTCTTAAGAAAATGATGGAACACTTGTATTCAACTGCGGTCACTAGTGCTGACTACCAAGATGCGGCGCTGTTGTATTTGATTTGGTACCTCTTTGGGCGTGCTTCGGACCTTAAAGCCGCCGGGCGCATTGTAGATCCAGCACCTGCGCATACTAAAAAGATCATCGGATAGATTGATAACCCGCAGTACCCATAGAAGATGGTCTTCTTGCCATTGTATACATGCTGAGTGATTCCGCACTAAAGAAGGAGAAATACAACAAGTACATATTAACAAGATCGGCGAGACACTTTAGCTCGTCTTTACTCTCATGATACAGCTTATATACATCATAGTACAACAATCCATTTTACCCTTAAATGTTGAGGTCAGATCTCTCAAAATATTCTTGGACATGACAATATCGTATCACGATGTACACCATTTACGCACGGAAAACATGTCATCCAAGTAGCACACGGGAGGCATGTAGTCTACCATGTAGCTGCTTACCTGTCATGGAAGCAACATAACGATTAATGCGCAGTCAATAACGCGCGTATAAATACACATGGACACGGGTGCAAGTACGCAGCAAAAGCGTTGTGCACCATTTACGCACGGGGTACAGGTCATTCAAGAAGCACACGGGCGGAATGTAGTCCACCATGTGGCTTCTTGCCTGTCATCGAATACAACATAACGATCAATGCGCAGTCAATAACGCGCGTATAAGTACTTATGAAAACGGGTGCGCGTGCATATACATTGAATCCCCATCATGTACAACTCGTCCACAGTCCACGTGTCGTGGTAAATTGACACGTTGGCACAACTCACGATGTAGTGAAGCAGATCAGCACGTAATATTTAACTTTCGAACACGCACACAAGGAAAATCAATTTGTATCAATCAATCATATTTTTAGCCCCCTGTCTACTTTTCATTGCTAGCACAAAATTGCACACTATTACACAATTCCGTACTGGCTTTGTCCCGGTCGGAGCGTGTAAAAGGTCGGAGATTTCATGGTATGGAATGTTTAAAAGAGGATAAAGGATTGTAAGGTTTATTACGATATGAAGCAAAGCATTTTCTCTATTTAAAGCTGGGGTATGGGAATTATGGATGCCATTATTCAAAATTCAAAATCGCAACAATGAGCACGATAAGATAAAGACGAAATTGGCTGCAAATAAGTTTGTTCCCTTCTATATTGAAGCGATGTTAAACGACAACGTGGCCAAGATCGCCAAGTTGCACACGAGATTTAACACCGACCTGCTAAGCCGTTTTGTCCCAGGGCCATTAAGATTCAGTAGTCGGCCGTAACCGAAGTCAGTACTTATGGTTCTTAGGGCATAAAGTGGTAATGAGCCCTACATCTTCGAACAGCCTAAAAAAGCGTGTGCTCAAGTAGTATCCCGAATAGCTAGTCAAGTAGCATGGGCTATGAGAGCACGAATGTACTCGGAAAAGATAAAAATATCAAGCACGTGGCTTAGTGACAAGCCTTAAACAGCGACTTTATATATTGTCAAATTGACTTTACCCCGAGGGAGGTGAAAAGAATGACTTGACGCTTTACGATGTGACGATTTGCGACAAAATATCATAAGCATCCGTTCCAATATCAAAATATTATTTCAGTCATGATTTCGTTATGGGTTCTTAAAAAAATATCTATGATTTAGTAGCCCATTCATAGCAATTTAAGCGAAGAACCTTAATAAATTGATTTTAAACCCAACTATAATTACTAGGAGTTTTTCATCACCACAAAGGCAATACAAAGGTGGATAATGATATTAGATGAAGTCTCTGCTGTTTCACAATACAAACGAAAAATTTACTCGTTTCCGAATTTACTGCTAAACCGGCGCCAGTGCATATTGCACCCATTTACATACTAGAATATGATCTAGCCCATATATTACATGCCCACATCCCGTCTACTAATAGCTGAACAGATCTCATATGTAAAATTTAACGGGATATCCCACGCATCAAACAAGCACTTAGACGGACGATGGCGCTCATGTATAAGCCCACACGCTCCGCTATTGTGCAAATAACGCCGATGAGAGCCATTGAGTCCTTCAAAGTCTCTGTGCCTTGCGACGCTTCACGCGGATGTCAGGCGAGTTGCTCTTACGTCGCGCTCTTTCCGTCTGTGAGCATTAGAATTATGTGTCAATTGAATGGAGCCTCGCGGCTTATGTATTAACGTCTGAAGGTGAAATATGAAGTGCACAGATCCATCCGCGTGTCACTCAAAGTGATCCACGTTTTTTTAAAGATGATGTATTGTAAGCGTGCAATATACCGCATACATCGGTGATAAAAGAGCTGATACTCTATTGCGGGCAAGCATGGTTTGATGTCCGCTTTGACATAAGAAGTAGACTAGATGATCGAAGAGGAAGGCTCGAAATGTATAGCAGTTAGGCACTAAATATAAAGTTAGATTTGAGACTGACGCTCATTTTTCTATGGCCCTATATAGCGTTATGTGCGTGGCACCTTCATTGTTTTTCAAAGTGGGGCTCACTTGAATATATGACACGATCGCAATGATCTGGAAGTAATTTCCGGGCAATATTAGAATTACATATCGGTACAGCTGCCTTCATTGCGTGCAATGCGCAAGTGCTAAAAATTTCAATTTATACGTTGAAATACTTGCTGCTGCATATTTTTAATTGACATGGCCAGATACGATACATGTGGCTCATTCAGACACCTTATTCTCATCTCATTACGCGTTTAAATTAAGCAACTATCTTATGACTGAGCTCAACTAAAGTGGTTGTCGTGTATCCGAATGACTTGCAAGGTGTCGATACACCGCTTTAATCTTCGGTTGAAAATCATAGCTTTCTGTCATTGGATCTAGTGTCGGCTTTTGATGTTGATGTGTGTACCTATATCATTAAAGACCTCGCGATGGAAAAGGGGTTTTTATTGCGCTGTCGATGTTGACCTTTCGAACTTTTGGACTGGGTTACAAGGAAGTGACATGTCCTGTATTTCATGCTAAAAATCGCTCTGAACCGTAAAATTATTTAATACGATCGACTCTCTTACTCGAAGCCGTTTTATCATGATTGGGATTTGATAACGAAAGGACGTAATAACATCAATCTGTTTTATCGACGACAAGACAAGTGTTTCTGTTTGCGTACTCACATACAAGCAGACGTCGTCACGCCGGTCATGTATTAGGTGTTCACTTATAAAGATAGGCTCGTATTTATCGCCCTTTTAGGTGTTGCCAGGCCGCTTGGTCCTATGTATCGAATTTCTAAACCCCCATACTACACACTACTGATAGCTGGTACCATTGCCATTCATGCAATATCGTGGTTTCATGGACGCATTTAGAAGAGACACTAGCGCGTAGTAGTCTCGTGAAGCAGCTCTAAATAAAGTGACCTTTAACTTCAATGTAGGTATACTAGGACTCAATGATTGATTTAATGAACTCCTATATCGGATACATATATAAATTATCTCATCTCAAATAGTGTGACGAGTCACCCTCCGCCTGGACTGACACAGTACAAGCTGCATACACTTGAACAGTCTAAGCCACTGCCTTGAAACGGTATGATTTAGTAATACGCAATTGATACCATATCGGGTCAATTTGAATACAGTTTTCTAGATAATTCTTAAAAATATTTCTTTAGCAAGCACTTTCTAAATATATGTTTAAAAGGAAAATTTCTCACCGCGCCAGTAATTGGTTGATGACCAGTATATTAAACTACGTGAGGGCCAAATGCCGCTAGACGCGCGTAACGGGTGGCAAGTGAGAAGCCGCATTTTAAGTTTAGGGTTTAATATGCTTACAGATCTATCTAATAGGTAAATTAAAAGATTTCACCATAAAGTTTTTGTCCTTCTTGTGACTTCTTATAAACGTATGAGCTTAGACGATTATACTTCATTCGTACGACGGTGTAAGTGAGAGTTCAAGCACCTATACTCCGTTAGTACCGATGTCAGTACAATTAGCTGGACTTCAATTTATTTTCATACACTAAATTTTCCATTCAACTACCACGGATATTCCGTCCAACATATGTAATGTTCGACTCAAAATTTAACTCATACTACACGTGTAACGTGTTCTTATTATTACATGATACGATGAATGAAGGACAACGAAAAACTAAATTGATTGCCGTGTACCCTCTGTGCACGCCGAATAGAAAGCTCTGATAGAGTCGAGCAACATATAGCGACTGCAAACTATATATATTTTTTTACCATGAACGTGACATTAAAAGGTGACGATTAATCATTGATGAGAACAAATTTTTTCAAATTGCAGAAGCTGAGAAACCGCGATGTTCATTGCTTTGACCTGGTGAGCATACAGCAATTTAAATCTGCTTCTTTCGGGCCAATGCACGTAAGTAGACGGGAGATAGGAACGTTCAAGTATACGGAGTTCGAAAAAGACCTCTCTTGAGACTATTCGCTGGTCTTATTGGAGCTATAAGAGCTTATCGGATCGTCTACGTGCCAACGCAATCCACATTCTCCAACCAATACTTGGCTGGGCGCGCTAAGACATCAGTTTGGAGTGAAGCATCATTACGTATATGCAGTTGGGTCGTTAATTTTTTCTAAAAATGGATCGTCTATGCGTTTTAGAGTCTACGAAAAGCGTTCAGGGCTCGATTCGAGCGTATGCTGCTCAGGCAGGGTAAGCTAGAATTGCACGCTTACGCACGATACTTGTGCTACCCTTCAATTGTACCACGTCCAATCCAAAATATATTCAACTGCGAAGCATGCTTATCATACAGAATTGTAATAAAGATCTAATTAAATTAATCTATTTCGTCTCGACCTTGACTCGTTAATTGAAGCAATATACGTGGCGGAATAGTGAATAATGTGGCGTGAGACAGTTCCATGTCAATAAGGGGTCTCATCTTTCTCCGGGACAAAACATGATACGAAGAATGAAAATATGTACCCTACGTAATTAAAAAACAAGATACTTCGTTTCATAGAACATAATCGATTTATATGCGGTAATGTTAAATTTAGTATAGTACGCCTACAAAGATATTTTTTTAATACACAGTGATATGCACTTCAGCACGTATTGATTGTTGGTCGACTAAAAAGATGACTAGGCGCGTATTCAGTGGCTTATTGATTTAGTAACAGCGTAGCGGATCGTCAAAGACGGTCGGGGTCGGTAAGGGATGTGATTACTGCTATTCCAGCAACGTCAAGAGAAATAAACGTATTTTTGATGAATTTGACCAATATACAGTATCCCTAAATTTTATCCTTATGATTTCGAAACTCCCACCACCTTTGACATAGAAACACCCGGTTAGTTAGCGAGTTTTTAGCCCCTGCAGGTACACTGCTTCACTAGAATAGGTTAGGGTCCAAGGCAGCGCCGCACTCTAGCCCAAATTGCTGGTATTTAGTTAATCAAAGGTAGCAATTGTAAAAAATGTACATAAATGGGTCAAAAAAGCTTAAGTGACATATAACATGTAGCTGGTCAATAAAATATTGCAAACGAATCTACTCTGGACAATATTAATGTATTATTATCGTTTTATAGATACAGGTGACAACTGATAGTTCCATCGAGCACTAGATAACTGTGCAGCTATAAGTAAATTTGTTTGATGACGATATCTACAGGGTGCCAACTATATAGTGTTGAGCACAAGACTGTTGTTGACGAGAATGACGGAATCCATTAAAGCAGACGAATCTATGTCATTTGAGATGTGTAGAGCGGAATTTATTACGCGTAAGGTAATAAAGCGTATTACGATAAGGACTTAAATTGTACTTGATTGGGATGACGAGTTCGATCACATTTTGATTTGTTTCGTCTCGAAAGCTAAGGGCCATGGGTCAGCTGGTAGCAATAAACCGTGCACATTCCTGCTACTAAATCACCAGAGGGGCATAAATTAAGCTTATCTAAGTGTTCGGAATCTAAAAAATATATATAATACCAAAATGATTGCGATGGACGCACTTGTAGTTCCACAGTTAACGAATTTGCAGAAGACCTCAGTGTAGTTAACCACTACTGTGTATGTCAAGCTCCCAAGGGCTATTTTGAAATAAAAGCTGCGTCGAAGGTTAGCATTCATATCGGCTGAGTGGAATAAGGCACGTATGCATGAATATTGGGCGGCATCTAAGGAATATATATTCTGTTCCGTAGAACCAGTATCACCGTAATTTGAGGTCGAATGCAGAGTCGCATGTAAAACACATGGCCATCGTGTAGTTTTTACAACTAGAAGAAGTCTAAGAATCAGCTCATCATTACTTAATAAGATATTTACTGCAAAGAATACAACATTGAGTTAGAAAATCTTCACAATCTTGAGAAAATATTATATTTGAAAGTACAACAGAGACAATGAGTGATACGCGTTTTAATCCTGAAAGTTATGAAAGTAACCTATTTGATAGTAATATTAAATAATATATATTTGCGAGTTTCTATTGACCGTGCCGTTTGAAAGTCTGATCATATGGACTCTTATCACGGAAATGAACAAAAAGTTTTTAAATACCATGTCGTGAATCGTTGGCACATTTTTTGAGCCGAACATTTTGATCGACAACATTTTTGCCTATGATTTACCAGTGGGCGATTAAGAAAACCGAACATTTCGACACATATCTCCTATCTTATGTGGGCTTATAGTCATAAGTGGATGGCGAATAGTGTCTGTTTTTAACAAGTTAAATTTTTAAACGGTGCCGACTCAGAAGCTGGTTTTAAGTAAAGACGTTATCAGTAATAGTTTGTCATTGGGTACCATACATCTTTCTAAAGCAACAAACTTGATTTAATCTTATCCTTGTACTTGAGCGTATAATCACATGTACAGATTTTAGCATCCCCAGTGATATGCTCTGAAAATAAGTAATAATGCATCCAATCAAAGGAATTACCCCTGACGCATTTTTCATATGTATTACAAATCCAATGAGCTCATCGCGCTTTTTCGCTTTAAGCTACTTTAGTAACGCATTCATCCATATTCAAACTCTGATCTAATTTGCAGAATTTAAAGGTCTTCTGATTTCACATGAGATATGCATACACTTATGCGCTACCATAAATTGTACGGCAACATCAAGAAGTGTATATTTGCAGCTAGTGGGATAACACCGATTGGATGCATCATTGATCAAAACGACCTATGCCCTGATCTAGAAAGAAATTAATACGATCGTTCACTGGCAATGTACATTCGTTGTTAAGAGGCTTATCACACTTAGGGTGCTAGTGGCGTACTTGTACAAGAAATCGCGCAGCTACTTCGAGATACTATTCATCTTTGTTGTTTGTCGAGGGTAATAAAGATGTAATATCTACCTGCTGAGTATCATATTCTCGTTTAGCGATATAAAAGAAAGGCATGATACATTTTTTGCGTATATTGCTGCAGACCACACAGATATTTAATCTGGACTGTAATGCCATTAATTATCAATCGGCTTTGCCTTGATGAAGTATTGCACAGGTAGAGTAGAACGCGTCGGTCGCGCCAGCTCTATCCATCTGAGCTCAGTTTTCCGCAACATATGAATGCAGATTTGTCAGTAATTTTACACGTCTAAGTTTCAAGAATATTTTTGAAAAGATTGCCTCACATCGTTTATGTATACCATGCGTTATTATGCACGGCCGACAACATCAACCATTTCAAAAAGATATATCTATATAAATTTGTTGTTATAGCAGATAATTTTTCTCTGAATTGATGAAACTAAAATGACCATGTGTCGTTGCTGATGCAATTCTGCACCGGCCTTTTTTTATCCGGATGCCAAGTCTAACAGAGAGTAAAAACCATGTTAAAAACAAAAAATTTCAAGGATCTTTTTATAGAGACCACATTCGACGACGTAGGATAGGCGCACGCAAAAGGATGAGTAATTGCGCGTCTACTAATTTTTTATTCCAGATTACTATGAAACGCTTTTCAGCGCATTTGTCATTCACCTACGGATACAAACCCAAGATGAGCTACTGTACTATACAGCAGACGTCGGCGACAAAACACGAAATTTCGTTGCTACTTAAACCAATCTGCGAAAGTGGATCAATTATAATTTTTTCGACGCTTCATTAAGTGGTAATCGTGGGCGTGTATATTTTTCTCGTATTTAATCTAGCTTCTAGGTAGACAATCTAGTATTATTCTCGGTAAAGTATTCTACTTCGTGTTTGCACAGTTTCATCATCTACCTGTTCTAGCAACGTGCCTTAATTCCGTTTTAAACAACTTCAAATTGGCCTGATCGAAGACGATAGCAAAAACATCACATTTCTATCTTTTAGTAAATGGGTTGCAGAAAGATAATTTCATCTCGTTTTTGTCTTTACGTCGACTACACTATAGGGCTGAAGTTGTGCTTGATTAACATGGTCTTTTGACTCCATATATTTTCACGTGAACTCGTCTCCATTCAAAACCCTCGTGTGACGGCCAATATCAAAGACCCTTGTTACGTTCTTGTCGAATTCGGGTAAATACGCATACAATTTTATCTAGAGCTGATTTTCATATAGAAGAATCCAATCATGCCTCTTAACATACACTGATAATACGTTTAATCGTTATGAGTTGCTGTGCGTTCTTGACCATAGATAGTTAATAATAGACAATGAATGTATGCGGTATAGACGCATACAACTTTTACTGTAAATTGATTACGTCATATACAAATCTTCACATTGTAGGAGGTGGCCCCGGTATGAGGGGAGAGATACTGGCTCGAGCAAACCATTCATTTTATTGCTCATCCTGCATCGACAAATATCGACGCCTCGGACGACTCACCTGTCTATTCGATTGGGATTGAAGAAGACGATCGAGAAAGATATTGATATCTTCAATGTGATGACGATGATGGCTAATTCAGTATCGCCCCCAAAAAAACCGGCTACTAGTTATATAAGTCGTAGCTGACGATGCCAATTATCTGTTAAACAAGTAAAATTCACGACGATAATATAAACAAGATCAAATGAAAGAAGTCTTACTGTCACGAGAAGAAAATTTTTTTCGGTCAAGATTCGATAGCGGAGGCGGTTGATCGCCAAAAATCGAAACGCTGACAAAGAAGGACATTGAATTGTTTTATCATATAACAAAGAGAATCTAGTCCTTTTCTATATAGAAAGCGTACATATTCACGTAGTGACCAACGTAGACGAGAACAGATTACTGCTTGTCACACCGTATGATACCGTGTGCTGCGTCGTCAAGAAAATCCATACAAAAATGAGCTGACACGTAGGAATGTACGCAACATTAATTTCTTATGTGGAGTCTTAGCCCGTATTGTCAGTACTAGAAAAATTTCCGATTCTAAAGGTGCCCGTTACGCTGAAGGTTCTTCAGTGAGTTTTTGCGCTTACCTCCCAGTCTTCCGACCCGTCGTTGTAAGAAAAAAGGTCCCTTCAGGGACCAAAAGAGCCGTAGTAAGGTCTCTGCCACATTTCATATATGGAAAGGAAGCCTTAATTTAATATTAATCGCAAACAGCATGCTCAGACCGATCATGTTTGCGAAAATACACGATGCCGTTGCACAGTATCGGCTGGGTCAGGAGCCTGTCCTATTCATATGCGAGGTCATCGCGTACCTCACGAGTTGCATAATTTGAAAAATTAAAAAATTTACCTGGTTCCGCTGGTAATCCAGCTCAGGTGTTTTCGCCACTAACACATCCTTTTAGAATTTGCGCGGTGATCAAACCTTCTTAGTGAAGCCTGCCTCGATAAATGCGACGTAAAAGAATTTTAAGACAATTTACATCATATTGAGTGCGGTAAATTAACTTTGTGGGACATTTTAATGTTGCGGTTCATAGCATTAGTTGACTTACTTGGCCTCGGACAGTAGTAAGACAAAGTCCGCCTTATATTTAGTAATTCCATCGCAAAAGAAATCTTTAGGCGCTTCAAAAAGCTTCTAATCGCATTTGCTTCGTGCATCTGAAAGTAGATGGGCGGCCTACAATAGGACCAAGTAATGAGGACCCCCTATATAAAATATTAGTATTCGCAAAACATCTATGAAATGATTTGCTCCATTAGAGATAGACAATCCCGCCTCTCTGAAAAAGAGTGCAGTCAATACCTACCATTGGTTAGGAGGCACATCTCATAACTGATGCGAGGATCATCAAGTTTGTCAAGTCAGGTACCACGAAAATGCATCTAACATCGTAGACGCATGCATCGACGCTTAATGAATGTGTATATGTATTGTTTGCTGTATAATTTATTTCTGAAGAATCCGTCGATGAAGTAGTGTGCTCAGTGTAATATTATTTTGCATTGGCGTCGATACGAGTAAGCCTTGACGAGCCAAGCAAGTTTTTTGTCCCATTCTCTCATCAATTTAATTTACCGGTCTAAAACCATCGGTAGTGACAAGAAACACTTATATAGAAGAGAGGCGCAAAATGTCGTGTATACTTATTTAGTGTGTAATGTTAACAGAAGTGCTGATATCTAAAAGTCAAGACTGATTAATGAATTGGACTCGTTTGACTCCGACTCTAGTGACCGACAGTATCAAGAGGATCACTTTTGCAGTATCGTCCACTTTCTTTAAGCTCGTAGAGCATTATGTCTTTCTCTGACATAAAGAGCTGTGTAGCTTCGCTACACTTGGTAGCACTTGTGGTCAATCTACACCTAGTCGTTACGACTGATCCTCTGTAAGGATGAAGCAATACACACCCCTTACTGAGGCCCAAAAAATTGCTTTTACTAAGCTAAACGTGCCCGTAGGGCCTGGTTGTGTGGAGTTTCTAGCTGCACAAGGTCCTGACGTGCTCAATACGCGTGTCAAGACCTTCATGCAGTATATAACGGCCCTTGTAGAGCAGATTTAAAACCAAACAGCGTCGGTACTTCCCCGCGCTTTGTGGCAATTCCAGACAAAGAGGACAAGCCTCGTTCGCTTTGGGTGGACGCTAAGCATAAATCCGGGAAGGAGATATGAAATATATCTTTCTCTGTATCCGTGAGTTTAAGATGCCCATGAGATTATGCCTCATCTCACTTGATCCCCAGCGAGTCTCGCTGGCCATCTCTTAGCTTGATGGGAGAGCTAGAGAGTGTCTTCTGACGTGTGGCACGTTTGTCGACTTAGCTTTTCCATTATGGGATTCGCTCAAGTTCAACCTTTTGCGTGTTTTTTCGCCGCATAATCAGGCTTATCTCGTGCGGTCACGCTTCTTGTCTACCCTTCAGGGTCCGAATAAGTTAACGGACTATGTCCAAGAGTCGAGAAATCCGATGACTACTATGCAGTCTGACCCTCTCCCTGAGACAGTCTACGTGACTTTCTTTATGGAAGGCCTTCGTGCTGGCGAGGCCAGAACCGAGGTGTTTCGGGTCCATCCATCCTCTTTTGAGGAAGCTATTAGCATCGGTCAAAACGCTAAGCACAACTGTAAGTCGGCCAGACTTGGTTGTAATGGGTAAAACCCAAGCTTTTCGAGGGCAACCTCACTCAACACCTCGGCTTACTGTAAGCCAGAACCGATGGATCTCAGCCATGCTGAAGATGAAGGTGAAGCGGAGCTTCATGTTGCAGAGAAACGACAGGAAGTGAGACGCTGTTATATGTGCGGAAGCACTAAACACTTGCGCCACACTTGTCCTTTGCGCCAACAGCACCAGGATCCTATTAGAAAACACCCCGGCCCCAACCAGAAGGCTGGTATGGCACGGGGAAACCTCGAGACCCGGTAGGCGCGGGGCGCCGTACTGGGGTAGAATGGAGTTATGTTGCTTCTCTACGAGGTAGAGTGAACAGGGCTTAGCCCCACCGAGCTATGTGCCCACCAGCACACAGCGTAGATACAAGCCTGACTTGATAGTCGCTGAGGTGACAGTGAAAGACTTTGAAAAGCAGTGGTCGCTTTTATTCGATTCAGGATCATGATGCAATTATTATCGACGTCGCTCCCTTGAGGGAAGTCAGCGATATTCTGAAGCGCTCACAGCGCATTAGGGTGATTCGATAACTATTCGTTTAGCGACTAGTAGTCGTGTCACTGTGCCTAAAGTTCCGTTGAACTTAGGTGTGACGTTTTTGGACGTTTACAGCATTAAACGCTGCCTTTTCCTCGATTTGAATTCGAGACATGATCTCATCATAGGTACGGCTTTGCTTGAACGCCATGATACATGAATTGATCAAAGGTCTAAGACCTTAGGCGCCACGCGCAATTTTCCTAGTGAAGTTTGGAGAGTCATGAGCCCAGTTTCGCTAGGCAACAAAAGCGCTATTAATGCGAGCCATTGACGGAAGATGTCAATGTGCTGGACATTGGTATGTCAGAGTTAATAAACTCTTATGTCAATGACATATAGATTAAGCGGAGCTTTTTCATCGTATGTGAAGGGAGTTGTACTCCGTTAAGTAATAATCGTTTTAATAGTGAGTCACTGCACGCTGCAGGCATGGTTGGCCTAGGGTCGAGTCTTCAAGAATTTAATTATTCTGATGTGAGTGGGGTGGCACGTGAAATTCCACCTAGTGAGGGCGGCAGCGATGGCGCCTCACTGAATTTCGGTAATGGCATTCCTGGCGAAAGGTTGAAGCCTATAGAATAGACCCGCACGGTGCACGTGAAGTGGTACGTTTAAATCCAATGGGTTAAGTGTTCGTATTATGTAACTCTTTACCAGATGTTGTTCAAGATATGAGCTCTCGTATAGAGCGTGCTATAAATACCAACTACGGGGTCCTATGTCCCGGCATCTAGGAGGCATAAGGGAGCTTTAATGAAACAACCCCAGCGTCGGGTGGAAACTGTTAAGAGCCAACCATCCAAGGTGTCACGAAGTGTTTAGAGTTATATACACTACGCACATTCAGCCAAGCCTTGCAGACAGGAAAGTTATTCGATTTAGTGGTCATTTGATCCGACATTGAGTTTAAATTGTCCTCGTTATTGGACAATTTTCGTCCTTGAGAACACGAAAGCGACACTTGGTGCGCGTAGTGGATCTGCTATGAATCCTCTCGATTCGACTTATTCTTTCGTAAAACATTTTCAAGACGTGGCGTGTCACGACCCATTGTCTGTCTTATATTCTGATAGAGGTGTTCGTCATGAAATTGACTTGTTTCGTAAACTGAATACTGCGTAACACGACAGTGACCGTTACCAAAAGTAAAGTGTGACGTCATTTACGACTTCTTTCGTGCAAAGCACGCGGCAGGAATTATACGTGAGAGCAAATATCCCCATTACACACCGACCTTCTGTGTCAAAAATCCTAATGGGAAGTGGCGCATTTTTCATGCTTACAATAATCTTAATGCTTCCACAAACCCGGCCTAGACATCAATCCCTAGATTTAATGTTCTTCGAAACAACATGGTGGGACGTACGGTGTAAAGTGCGATCGACCTAGTCGATGGTTCTACCAGTTCTTCATTCGTGAGAGTGATGTCCCGCTGCCAGCATTCTGTACCCTTGTCGGTATTCTCTGGGAGTGGCTTGTAATGCCACAGGGGTTATCAAATACCCCAGCTGCATTCAATCGTCTTGTGTTGCAACTGTTTTGACCTCATCGATGTTATGCACAGACATACTACGATGACATAATTATCCATCGTCGTGCTATGAACTATCGGTGTGATGTGGATAATCATATCGACCATTTACGAGCATTCCTTGAGTGCATGCGTGCATATAAATTGTACACCAACTCATATAAATGAATCTTTGGTGCAAATGAGGATTCCTTTTTAGGATACTTCATTACAAAGAGAGGCCTTCGAGCTGATCTTGCTAAGGTGAAAGCCATAGTTGATAGGCCGGTTTTAAAGAAACATATGACGTACGTAAGTAGCTTGGTCTTGCCAATTACTTACACAAGTGTAGTGCGAACTACGCAAACATGGCATCGGCCATTATTCAATCTAATCAATAAGGATGTGCCGTGATGCTAGACTATCACTCGAGCACGATGATCTTTAATCAGTTAAAGAAAGTCTCTAGCATGCGTCAAAACGTTGGCTTTGCCCGATCGTGATCGGCCTTCCAGTGTTGTGTGTGACGCATCTGACTTTGCAATTGGCAATGCTATGCTTCAGACAGATGTCGAGGGACGAGAGCGCGTTGTTGGGTTTGAGTCTCGGCAGCTCACAGCTGCTGAAAAGAACTATTCCTTTCATGATCAGTAGCTACTTGTAATGAAGTATGCGCTTGTAAAATTCAGAATTCATCTGCTTGTCTCCAAGCCGTTTGTGATCTACACCGATCATGCGTCATTGCGCACTGCAACCCAGCCGCCACATCACTCTCAGAGAATGGCTCGTTAGCTTTCCTTCTTTGCCGAGTCAACTTCGAGGTGAAGTATAAGCCGGGCAAGCACAATTCTTCTGCGGATGCGTTGTCACGCAGGCCTGACTATGAGATTGCTCATGTTACGACTCTGTCGTCGTCGGTCACTGGCCTCATCCGTTCGGCATATGCCAAAGATGGATATTGTGTAGCTCTGCTACGTGCTCTAGGAAGCGAGGAGTTTCAGGACTCAGACATAGATTTGCTGGCACGATTACGTGAGAGGCTACATCGATATTACATCGATCAAGGCCTGTTGTGATGTAGCACAGATGTTGAGGATACTCCTCAGATCGTTACCCTCATGATGAGGAGTTGAAGTATCGGATCCTCTATGAGGCGTATGATACTGCGTTGAGCGGTCATCTCGGTCGTGAGAAGACCAATAGCTTAGTTAGTTAATGATATTGGTAGCCCAAACTTTACAAATGGGTTAGTACATATGTTCGTACGTATAAAAAAATATCAACGGGTGAAAACTTCAGCTCATGCGGCTGCTCCGCTAATTAGTCTACCCATACCCTCGGGGTGTTGGGAGTCCATCAACATGGACTTCATGTTCGGTTGCCGAAAGACGCACATGGCAATTCCGGTATAATGGTCTTTGCTGACCGCTTAAGTAGGATGGATCAATTGGCGGCTGTGCCAGATACCATTGGTGGTAAGGGCACAGCAACGGAGTTTATAAATCGTGTGTTTCGACAACACGGCTTGCCTATGGCATGTATCGGAGCGATACCCCCGCTTCACTGAAGATATTTTAAAAGTCCTTCTTCAAAGTGCTTGTCACACGATTGGACATGTCCACAGCGGATCATCCGCATACCGATGGTCAAACCGAGCGAAATTATTGCGTCATTGGTGACATATTACGCAGAGTTTGCGCTTATAAACCAAAACGATGGATCTTGATGATCTCGATCGTTGAGTTTGCGTTAAACAACGCTGTACATGCCTCGACATGTTTTGATACGTTCTATGTAAACGGTCTCACACATTTTCGCGTTCCGTTAACGCTACCACTCCGTAATTTAGGGATAAGTGGGGCAAAATGGACATTAGCTTGCTGGTATCATCCCTGCTTCTGTTAACAAACAGGTTAGCGAGATATCTCATTTCAACTGAATGCCTTACGACATGTGCGGGACGCCATGGCTGATAGCAAAGACAAGCAGAAGGAAAAATCTGATGATAAAGGCAGAGGTTGTATTGAAAGTGATGGGGTCGGAGACCAATATCTCCTTAACGCTAAAAACTTACCTGCAATTGTAGTGTCTGACGTCTTTAAGATTAAGTTGCGTCCGCGCTTCATTGGACCATTAACGGTCGTCGCCAAGAAGGGACTTGCGCATACGCTCAACCTTTCGCGCAAACTGCGCACACACCCTGTATTCTACGTGGGCTTGCTCAAGCCGTATAGGGAACTGTCTCACGTGAACTTGGAGACGCTTGCGCCGCGTAAATATGCCATCGGTTGCTAAATCCGAATTAGGAGGTCAAACTGAGCTTCCATACGGGCTTGGACCAACTCCAATGCCTGGATACGGGCTTGGTCCAACTCCAACGCCTGAACACGAGCTTGCATCGCGTCGAGAGCACTCTGGGACTTACACAATGTCTCATGTAGATTACTCAGCTCGAGAAGCAACTTATCATGCTCCTACTTCGATACACCGACCTCCACCGACGCTGCTTAATGAGCAAGGGCACCACCAGTTCCATGTGTAGAGCCTCCTGCACCGACGTCTTCTTCATGTTAAATACCAGCATCTGATGAAGTGGAGAAGGTAATCGGAGTCGAAGGAATCTTAGAGTATAAAATGCCACATCGGCAGGATTGACCATACGCCTTGGATGTTTTTAAAAATCGTGGCGAAGGTCATCCCTCGACCGAACGCGCTTCTCACCAATAGTAGTGGGAAGTAGAGGGTTGCTCCGCACCATTGTGTGAAATTTCGCAGCTACCGGCGTAGCCGAAGTACAGCGCGTTTGATTGCACAGTTAGCCTCTGGCCTTGAGCTTGGCGTATTCGTGCCGAAGCTTTCGTTCCAAACGAACATCAGCCACATCGACACTTGCTCTTAGAGCTGTGATGCTGCTGGGGTGCAGCTTGCGGTACACCCAGTACATAAATTGGTTGTCCTCTTATTCAAAAAACTCATCGGCGAACAACAAGATGGGCACGCCCTTTATCGGTCGAACCAAAATACCACAAGCCAGGATCACAAGGTGTGCCTTGTACTGACCTTCTGTGGTCAAGAATGGTTCGAGATGTCTCTCATGCAGAACCTGGCGTAAGGCGATGCCGTCAGGCGTCGTAGCCTCTGGGGAAATGGCCCATGTTGAGAGGCCACGGTCTTCTATTTGACGGAGACGTTCTTCCACGTCAGGTGTTGAGAACACATAATTGCTCCGGTTTGAACAAGCCTCTTGGTATGAGCGCGACGAAAGGCTTTCTCCTCACGCTAAAGAATCAATCCTGTTGATCGTCGAGTGGTTTGGTGATGATGTGTTCACCGGCACTTGTCTTCTATGATGCTGCACCATTGGCGCGGTGATTTCACCACGTTCAACGAACGGGTTTGGTGCTGTGAGGGGTAGAACCTTAGACACAGGGGGTTGGACGTTGTCTTGTCATCTCCATAGACATTGGTATCGCTACCATAGTGCACATCTTCATCAAGCGAGGTACGAGGAAAGAGTCCTAGACTAGTTGGGTGGCGATGCCATGGTATTTCGTGTATTAGCAAATTGTAAGGTTTAAGCGTACACACCGACTTCTTCGAGAAAAGAAATCGTTTGACGTTTCGTGGTAACGTCAGTCCGGAGGGGGAGGGTGTAACGGGGTTACACAACAGGTGTGTGTAATGGGTTACATAACATGTGTGGTACACAAAGGAACGGAGTTTCATTAAAAATGGTACAAGAAGATCGTATTAATTGTCGGGGGCTGACGTTTGTCAGCCACCGAATCAAGAGATCTTTTAGGAGGTATAAATTAGAACAGTAATGACTAGGTTAAGTGCGTTGTTCTGAGGTGTTCTTTTAGATATACAGAATTAAAGTTCAGTACCTATTTTGATCAACAAAAGAAACGTGCCTCACGAGGCGTCTTTGATCGTAAGAGCTAGCAATGCCTTGAAGATAGCTGCTCTTGAGACTTTTGTGCTGTGATTCTTCTAAATTGTTTGGTCCTTCTGGAACAGGGACCGTTAATTTTCTGAGATTGTTGACTCTCTGAGTCGGGTTCTCTGAACCAAAGTTGCTCGTAGAGCGTGAAGTCTCCCTATTGCTTAATGAGCTGTGTAGCTCCGCTACACATCCGGTGAATGTATGTTGTCTGAGAATACAGGGTGTAGCAGGGGCGGTTACTGTCAGTAAATCAGCGCGCAGTGAATGTGTCGCGTGAGGTTGGTAACGTTTTGTGTAGAGTAGGAACTTGTGAATGCGTTAGGAAGACTCGAATTGAGATGTAAAGCATCGCACATGCTGATCTTTGCTGAATTTCTTGCTTCGGCATTGACAAACAACCAGCGAAACATCAACCGAAGAAGCAGATGAAGGACGGTAAACCACGCTACAGTCCGGGTTACACTGCTATTTATGTAAATAAGCAAAACAAGCCTGTATACATCTTCATTCGTACACATCTTTCTCCGCTGTAACGCTCTATCCGTATGAATCGATCAAGCCACCAATCCTCCTATTGATCCTCCACCTCTCTATCCGCTCAATGTGTGGCGGATAAACGCATCTCCTCCCCCTCCCCACATCTTTCGATAGACACGTCGAAACCGCACTCTCCACCTAGTCGTCGTCCTGCCATCCACTAGCTCACCCCTTCCGTCCACCCTCTGTGTCCCTCGCCCCCCTCCCGTGTCTTGTCGCACCATGGAACGCATGAAGAGCAGCATCACGGGCGACGCGCACTTTTTCGAAGAGAGCATGAATCTGGACCGCATTCGGAAGCTGCTGGACAACAAACTGGGCGTCGCGGGCCACAGCGAGAAGCTCGAGGCAATGAAAGCGCTGCTCGCGAGCATCTCGAAGGGCGAAGACGTCTCAAGCCTCTTTGCTGACGTGGTGAAGAACGTCATTGTCGCCAGCGTCGAAGTGAAAAAACTCGTCTACATGTACTTGGTGCACTATGCCGACGCGACGCTGCAGTGTCGGGAGTTGGCGCTCCTGAGCATCAACAGCTTCCAAAAAGATTTGGCAGACCCGAACCAGCTCATTCGAGCGTTGGCGCTCCGCGTGATGACGAGCATCCGCGTCCGAGAGATTCTTCAGATCCAACTTATTGCGATCCGCAAGTGTGCGGCCGATGAATCGGCTTATGTGCGAAAATGTGCGACCAACGCGATTAGCAAAGTGTTTGTCGTGGACCCCGAGCAGAAGGACGTGCTGGCGGAGATCATTGGCACGCTCCTGCATGACTCGAGTACGATGGTCCTGGGCAGTGCCGTGCAAGCGCTGAGTGAAGTGTGTCCGGATCGACTGGATCTGCTGCACGGACCGTTTCGGAAATTATGCCACTTGTTAGCAGACATTGATGAGTGGGGACAGACGGTCACGTTGAGTGTACTGACTCGATACTGTCGCGAGCAGTTTCAGGTCGTGGACGACAAGAAGCAACGAAATGGTGACGTCAAAGTAGCGCCGACTACATCAGGTCATCATAACGGCTTTTATTCTGACGATGATGGTGACAGTGGAGACTCCGATGACGCAAACGGGAAGAAAAAAACTTGTCGAGGATCCGACCGTTCGTTCCTGAACAAGTCGCCATTCATGCTTGGACTAGGAGGCGCAAGAGGAAAACCAGTTGCGTCTGTCGGCTCAGTGTTCCGCCAAGACGCGCTTGGGAGCGGCATTGGAGCTGGCGAGGAGCTGGATGAAGACCACCGGTTGTTGCTCCGCTCGTCGATTCCGCTGCTCAAGTCCCGGAACAGTGCAGTGGTGCTGGCTGTTGCAACGCTGCACTACTATTGCGGCACGCACAGCATGGCATCGTCTACGCTCATTGGCAAGTCGCTCGTGCGCATCATGCGCAATCAGCGTGAGATCCAGTACGTCGTGCTATCGGTCATTTCGTCGATGGCAACGACGCATCCAGACATGTTCCGCCCATTTTTGCAAGAATTCTTCGTACGCGCTACGGATCCAGCTTATGCGAGAAAGCTTAAGCTGGAGATTTTGACTTCGCTTGTCACGAACGAAAACGTGAGCATCATACTGCGGGAATTTCAGGCATATGTTCGCCATGTGGACAAATCCTTTGTGACCATGACAGTTCGTGCTCTTGGACGCGTGGCAGACGCCATGCCATCGGTCGCTGAGCGCTGTTTGAGTGGACTGATGCGCCTCGTTCGCTCGTCAAACGAGCAAGTTGTTGCCGAGAGCGTGGTGGTCATTCGTCACTTGCTCCAGCAGCAAGCGATCGAGAAGGATCGCCTTCGGGTCGTGCGGTCGTTAGCTGCAATGATGGTTACTGGTCGCGTGACTAGTCCATCGGCACGTGCATCGATCGTCTGGATGCTTGGTGAGTTTAATGTCGATGGTGTTGGGACCGCATGTGCAAAAGAATCGCTTCGTTTGCTCGTAAAGAACTTTTCTGATGAGTCGAGTGATGTGCGTCTCCAGCTTCTAAATCTTGCGGTCAAGCTTGGTCTGCGTGAACTAGAGAATCGGACGATTCAACTTTTACTCCAGTATGTGATCGAGTTATGCAAGTTTGACATTGACTACGATGTGCGTGACCGCGCTCGTTTGATTCGTGCTGTACTTTCTGGAGATGCGACCATTGTGGATCCGCGTAAGTTATTCGCGAGCAAGAAGCCAGCACCGGCGATCGGATGCGATGATGAAAGCAATTCTCGCTTCACGCTCGGCACGCTGTCAGGCGTTGTGCGCCACAGTGTTCCAGGATATCTCCCTTTGCCGAAATGGCGTTCTTCCAAGCCGGATCCATCACTCCGTGACGAATCCTCCATGTTTGACACCAACCGTGGCGGTTGCTCGCATCTTAGCTCTAAGGCTATGAAGAAGGAAGAAAGAAGAAGCAGTAAACAAGGGTTTTACACAGACGAGAGTGTGTCTAGTTCCGAGTCAGACTCTGCGTCGTCGCACGACTCTGACCTTGAGAGTAGCTCAGACGATGACTCTGAAAACAGTAGTAGCGAAGGTAGTCCCTCTGGTTCCGAGTCAGCTTCGTCTAGCTCAGGGTCTGAAAGTGAGTCGGAAGACATGTCTTCGGACAAGGAAGATCATCCGCGCCGACGGCAAAATGATGGGAAAACAAAGCCGCTGCATAATCGACCGCAATCAAACAAGACAAGGTCGGCGAATGCTTTTACTCCGCTTGATCTGTTGGGATCGCCATCGAGTGGATTCGCGACAAATTCCTTGGCGCAACCAGATGGACACGTGGCTCTCTCGGCAGGCTCGACTTCCAATTTTCTGGGCGATTTAATGAACTTGAGCGTCTCCTCGTCGATGACTCCGCCTCGACGTAACGAACTACTCTCCTCGCTCGTTAGTAATGGATTGGATGTTCACTACGCCTTCTTGCGCCAAGCCTCGACGCACTCTCCCCATATGAATGTCATCCAGATGTGGCTGGCAAATAACTCTAGTGAGCCCATTTCTAGCATTCAAGTTGTTGGCAAGAATCCTCAGCAAGTTGTTCCATGTCCAGCTGTGCCGGTATTGTTCCCTGGTGGATCTAATTCAATGGTCCAGTTGCATGTGGACTTCATGGGCTGCCTTGATTCAGTCGCTCTTGAAATTGTCACGAGTGCCCAAAGATACGAAGTTGACCTCGCGCCAATCATTGGAGAGCTGTTCATTCCCCAACAAATGAGCTTGAACGATTTCGAACGTCGCATCTCCATGGCAGATACGACGTCCTTCCACACCAGTGAATTTGCCTTGCCGATTCCTGTTCAAATGAGCACGGTCGTGCAGGCTGTCTTGAGGGATTGCAGTGTGGCGCAGATCTACGAGATTGACCACGTGGATGGTGTGGCAGGCAAGTGCAAATTCGCCGGACGTTTTCGCAGTGGCGCAACCAGTGCTGAACATGTTCTGATCGGCTTGGAGGTTCAACTACAAAGTGGCAAGGGGCGACTTCTTGTAGTCATGCGGGACGCCGTGCTCTCCCAGCGACTCGGCACATATATCCGGCAAGCTTTGTCGCCGCAAGGCGCATAAATGATCGACAGTATCGTCAGCCAGCTCTGCGGTAAACGTCGATGGAGATGTCGACGTCGTGTGAAGAACCGGGAGATAGCGCAAAGCACAGCACCTTTTGGGTATGTCCACGTCGTGCAATGCGCTTTTCAGCGACAGAATCAGACTTGGCCAAGGCGAACGATGTTTGACAACATCTTACGAACGATACTGCAAACTAAACGTTCTTCAATCTTATAAGCCTCCTGTGGAGCTTTGAGTTTGACTAACGTGCACCCGGCGAATACTCGACCGCCACTTGCTAGGTGAGCATACTAGTAGGGTCTTTTCGAACACGTGCGTAGTAAACGGCCTGCGCAGCAAGCAGCGCAACTGGTTGCTGTGGAAAAAAGAATGGAGGCTTTGCGACAGAGGGTCTCGTGCTCTAGTTGTATGACCGCGCTCAGCTTACGGCTTGGTGTACTTGACGTTGGTACCGCAAGTAAGAACCGAATCTACACGATAGCAAAACGAGAGAATCATCGGATCAAAGAGTCAGCGATCGTCGAACTGAGGTGTGTAGACTAGCGGCAATTTTGGACCTGACGGCACTGAACGGTGTACGTGTCAAGAGCTGATGTTGCGACAGAGAAATGTTCTGAAACTACCGGTCGGCAGTTCCAACGTAGTCATTCCAGTTTACCGCACGCCTCGCAGGATAGGCCTCGTGTGATAAATAGAACAAATGACACTGCCATTTAGACACGAGTCGTACAAACACAGCGAAGACGGTTCTAAACGACTGGGAGCACTTTTGCTTCAAGAGGGAGTGCCGGGACCTTCGCCAAATTGGCAAACGCCACAGGTGTACGCGTAGCTACTAGATCAACACAAGATATAACTTTCGATTTGTCATCGTCCGGAACTCGTTGAAACGTCGACGATAGCCATGTATGTCTGCATACAGGAAACTTGATCAGGTCGTAGAGTATCTGACTGCAATAACAGAATTTCGGCTTTGTCGAGGCAGTTCCGACCCCTTGCGGTGAACGTCCGTGCTGTCATTGTCATCGTCGAGAATGCGGAGTGCGTAAGAAAACGCAGGCTTGAAGGTAGGACATCCCCGATGCAAGCCAAGAGAGCAACAAATTCCAAGTAAATGATTATTCATGGAGAACAACGCGCACCTTCCCGTCCCACCAGATTTCCTTCGCACTGCGTGAACGTCACTACCTGACGACTCAAATGAACGGTGTATGTGCTGGAGAAAATACAAGCGAGTCCTCGTCACTTGTATCGCTTGTTGATCAGGCATGTTTCTGCATGGCGCCAATACCATTCACATGAGGATGACAGTGCAGGCTCAGTGTGTCCGTTCAACCGAGTCGTAAGTACGTCACATCTCGTAATTAAATGGCTGTCACTGTTGCTGATACGGCAACGGCTTGATTGCGATGTCTATGTTCAATTTGTTCATGATGGTGATGCTACTGTCGTTTTGCTGATAAATGTCGCCGTACGCTACCTGCCGTTGCTTGATTACACTCGCTCACAGAACTCGCAGTAACGCAAATTGGCATGTCAAGGGTCACAACTCTTTCGCCTCATAACAACGTGATGTCAGTTGTGTCTGCCTCTTCTTTAAGAAGCAATTTTGATCATGCAGGCTTTGGGCAGAGGATCTGCATCGCATGAATATCGATCATATCGACCAGGTCATGTATGCATACGGTCTATCGGAGCGACCGGAATAGCGCTCGTAGGGCTTGTCAGGTTGATTGTTGTCAAGTAGCACAGCTACCAAAGCGATCGCTATAGCTCTCGTAGAGCTTTCCAGGTCGATTGGCGTTAAGCAGCACAGCTACCGGAGCTCCAATGTATGACCCCATGCTTTTCTTCGATACTGGTGCTAAATCAACCAGTCAATCAACGAATCTTGTTATGTGGCGAAATTAAAAGAATCTGCTCGAATGTACACACGCCTATGCTAAAGTTCGATTGGGTTGGGTTTGAGCCTGCTGAGCTCGTACCAAAGTTTGGATATATGAGGTAGGCCACCATACCACCAACGACGGGTTCGTGAACACGGCAAAGCGATACGCTTCTTCACTTCATACGTCCACTCAACGTTGACTAACACAAGGCCCTCAAATGTTCTGTCATACCCCGACCGAGCATGTCAATGTCGGATAAAAACGTCTATGTTTCGCATGAATGGTCGTTACAAGTACGATCAAAGCTAGAGCCCATACCATATTACCATGGCAGCGACACAATTATGAAGCACGTCTTACCACACTCATAGTTCTACGCTCCTTTGGCATAGCAGAGTTACGGTATACGGCTTGAAAGCGTAAAGCCACTGCATTGATCACTTGTATCACAATGCCCCATGGCGACTTGTCCATCACGCTCCTGCTTTGTATTACGATCAAGTTCAACGTTTATTTGTGGTGAACTATGTTGGCAAGATCAACAGACTACAGGTACGAGGTGTGAAGATTCTTATACTCAGGAAGATTCACAGGTCCACCCTACGACTGACATCATGCCACGCACAGCCACCAGATGATGAGAGTGCCAAGCCCAAGCGCTTGGGAAGGTCATTGCTGTTGGTAATGCTGTACGCGCTCTATGCTGTATAAATCTAATAGTTTACCAAAGTCATTCTCGCCACAGTACGGAAAGATCGCGAAGCGAACAACAGCACGTCTGAAACACCAAATCAACCGATTGTCGTGATCTGATCCCGTAACGGAGTAGGGCGAAGTGCATGTGTTAGCAATAAGGTTAGTGGTCTGTACTTGCCAAAAAGGAGACAGACATGCCACCCTATTGCGCACCAACATGGCGTTGGATCATGAAGCTGCGGTCTTTGCCTCCTCCCTGTATCGTGTTAATTTCTGAGACGTTCTCCATCAGGTATATTCCAGACATTGTCGTAAAGTACTGATAGGCTATGTTGCTAATAGCAATGATACAGGAGTATAAGGTACGGAATGATACGCAAATACGGTGACCGAGTCGACACATGAAGATGAAGCTAAATATTTGAGCTTTGTCCAAGTCACTATTCGTGTCCGTTGCATTCAAGTTTAGCGATTGGCCTGCTGCAATTTGACGCAAAAAGCTTCAGGAAGTGTGGCGTCGCTGCGGCACTAACAATCCGTTCCTGATGGGATAGCATCGAATGTACCAATCCGGACGTGACAGCCACATAACCACGTGCGTGACTAAGTATGCACCACGGTATGAAACGATTTATCATGCTTTTAAGGCTCGAATGCTGACATCGCGTGCAGTAAGTCGCTCTTGTCCTTCTTTCTTGACATGTCATGTACTTGCGTGCTGTCTGCCATGATTCACCGAAATTGAGGTAATGATTTATTTGGCAGCGGACTTGCAAATCACCGCTTAAGTTGAACCATACATCGGTCGGTTAAGCTCACGTGATACACCATAACCATAACTTTTGTCGATACCTATTCGTTTATCGCACAGTCAGTAATGTTTCCGAATGAAGCATATATCAGGGTCGTGCGGATCTTAAAGAGATGTAGAGTATAAATGTTTTGTGCTCCAGATACAAGTGTTGCCTCAATGTAGATTTCCCCGTTACTTCTATCACCGTAATTACGCTGTAAATTTGTGACCCTTGCATAGTCGTACCCTGCTTGCATTCGAATAAGAGCTTCCACCCGATATGGACGAAGAATACGACAAAATTCAGAAGTTAAGTTCTGACGTATGACGACTGCAAAACGGTTGACTTGAGCATCGAAACAGCTTACATTTGTTCTTTTCACTATGCTGTTCTATGGATGTGGTCAACAAAAACGAGAGTGGATTGCCACCTTTACGGAACGCATTCATGGTTCCATTCTCGTGTCCACGTATACATTTCATCACGTATGTTCTGTGTATACATACAGAGTGCTATTGCACGCAATCAATATACATGGAAGTTAAGCAAAATAGGGTGCAGGGCGTCGTCTTGATTGCGGCAAAGATCCGCGCACAACATGGCTTGGAGAGATATGTAAGAAGGTTCAAAGAACAAGTGGCTGTTGACTCGTTATCGTCTTCTTTTGAGTTACCATGGCCCTAACCTGATTCGCTGTACCAACATGACGATCTAGATCCCTGCATTAACACAAGATGCGTCACTTCGTGATCTAGTAAAAAGACACGTTTATCATCCACATTCGCTTTCAGACAGACTCTACGTCATAACAATGTGAATTATGATCGTACTGATATCGTACACAGCAAAAAATTGAGGTTTTTGAGATCTCCAACACTACCACTCGCAGTGCAAGCATTTACCCCTATCACGTCTTCCATGTGCAAATAGGTCCATTATAATAGTACTTGTGATCATCGTACCAAGTCGTCTTGTTAAATAAGTCAGCCTGTATACGTCGAACACTAGTACTATGTAAAGTAGTCGTATGTGTTACAACTACTTCATTCTCTACAAGCACATTTGCTTTCATGATTAGTCACTTCGGGGTCGCCAACGTTCGTTAAACGACTCGCTTTTTCTTCTGTGGTTGTCGTAAAGATAGGTATGCTAAAATTTATATTAATGACTTAACTCGCGTATGGCTTCCATCTGCTTTAATCATACTACCATGCATTGATTATGACGCGCAAAAGTGAAAATGACCAGTATCTGTTTTGACAGTAACAACTCAGATCGCAAGACTTGAAAATTGTAGCAAGCTCAGACAGGCTGTCATCTGCATTTAGCACAAACTATCATTTTGCAATGTCGCCAAGACAATTTCGTGCAAATGCCAATAACGCGCAAAATGAAGTGTCAGTCCATTCTATCTAGATATAGCGAAGAGATGTAGATTGACGAACAAACAGTCCTTCGTGGACAATGACGGCGATGATTTCAATGATCCCAATGTTTTCAAGGTCCAAAATGGTGTCGATTGAGCTGTAAATAAGAACGTCTTACCTGCTTGGCTGATGGCCAGCTCGCAAATAGATTGCAAAAATAACAGTGAGGAGTATTTTGCTTATGATGTGATTGTTGTGAGGTTAGCTATCTCAATGTAGCGCAATATGCGTCTATGATCACTGCTCAAGAATTATCGTGCGTCGTACGAAGATGACTAAAGAAACATGATCTCCACATACAAAGACTAGCAACAAAACGTACCCGATTCTTGGGCGCATAGGCTGATACAGAATATTGGGCTGCTCAACCTCAACATGGTCACTATGTAAGACCAGAGTCGTCGGGTACGGCGTAGATACTGATGCATAGCGAGAAGGTATGTTTATAGCAGAAACTTTGGCCGTACAATCGTGTTGTATACAAATGTTGATATGCTACCTACCGCGACGCCATGTCGTGTTGATCCTCTAACAAAAGTGAGCGTATGTATAATTTATGGATTTCGGGTCGCACCAATTACACATGCTACATAATTTGCGCGGTGCATATGGCGATAGAGTCCTAAATGTACTTTGTGTTGCTGCAGCTGTTAAGCCGATTATTGATGCTTTGGAACGACGTTCAACCGATAGAGCTCATTATCCTCCTGTTTCAGTCCATGCATGCCTTTTCTCAAAAATAAAACGCACGGATATTGAAGTGTTCGAGCGATAACACTCTACATGCCGTTTTAGCTGCAGTACAAAGTTAACGGCAACTACATGTGTTGACAGGAGCTCTGATGCGATCACAGACCATATGCACTCCCCGATACAAACACGCGACGAACTACTATAACCCTCAAATCGAAGTCTGCTCACCTAATCCTGGAGTCGCTTAACAACCCTAAAATGCGAAATGATACAGGCTGATGACATGATAAGATGCTTCACTCCACTAACATAGTCATCAGCCGCGCAGACAGCTCCAATCGCTGCCCGACAACTTGAGTTCTTGAACTCTTACTAGTCATATAACTTCATTCCCTATGAGCATATAAATGTGCGCAACAGTGGCTACATTCTCAACGCCACAAAGCAAGGCGACCATGAGGAAGGCACATGAGAGCAGCAATGATTATCTGCTACTTAGCTATTATTTAAATTTGAAAATTCGTACGACAGCTCGCTTTGTCTGCACTGCAGAGCCAGTCTGAACTGGTAGCGTAGGGACCAGAAGCAATGGCAGCTCGCAGAGTTACCACTTTTACTCGTTCCTACTAATGATCAGCATAGAATCGTCGGGGTGCTGTTAGTTTGTAGCAGTAAAAGCTATGCATTGAAAGCAGTATCTCTCCAGGCAAGTCCTACTGTTTACACTCAGTCAAACCAAGTCTCCTATTTTCTTACGACGCGATAAAATTCGGGAGTTGTGCGTGACAACAGTATTATCCACTTTCCAACCGACGCACCTCACCTGATAAGAATTCGGCATACAACAATGCCCCCATAGGCGTTTGGTTGCAAATTGAAAATGCACCATCCCTGCACATTGTAGAAGCCAAATTAAATTTTCTGTACATCTGGTGCTGATCAAAAAGTAATCTTTAAGAACAGTAGGTGTCATGAATGCCAAGTTTAATGATACTTGTTATGACAGCAGAGGCTGGTCTGGGCCAGCTCGTAGATTCATCGCGATTATTGTCAACACGGCCACTCTGTCCGTTCCAAAAAAATGTTGAAGCTGACCTTAGATCGTTAGTAATCTTTATTTGAATGGAGGAGAAGGTTGATGAGATTGACGATGAGTGGGCATTTAAATGACAGCTGTGGAGCGCATCCATATACTAGGATAAAGTTCGGATGACCCAAACGGTCCGCAAACGGTGGAGAGAACGCTGTGGGACTAAGCATGTCTTTCAGTACAAACGGTAAAATAGAAAGGTAGCGAAATAAATACCCTCGGTCATCCAGTGGGGTATATCACAGGACTTCATTTTCAAGCCAAGCTGAAAAAGGTTGGTCAAAAATCTATGGTAGCAGTGTACACATCACAAAAGAGTTCATGAATTCAATTCTACTGCGATAATGTATGATCTGCTGCTTCTTTTGCGGAAGCAACTAATAGACATTTAGGAGCAATGATAAGATCGAAAGGCGAACCCAAGCCTCCGGATGATAGAACAGTACAATACAATGTACTGGAATAGCTAGGTTGCGCACCAAGGCAGTTGTCAAGTTGCGCTTACGTACGTAGGAATACAGAAATATATGGATATGAAAATATGCAGCCAGTTAGCGCTTGCTAGTCATCTCAAAATAGTCACTTCCAAACAAATGGGGTCAAGTGTAAGCTGAGCTTCTTGTCATGAAATTTGCATCAGCCTCTATATCGTAAGGAAGTACTCACCAAACGCATCCACATCAAGCTTCAATACATACTAAGGCTCAGTGGCATATACGGCAGCACGGCATTACCGGCGCTCTTTTCAACAAGGCTGAGCAGCACCTGGGCGTCAGATGTAAAAAATGCGAAAGATAAGTTTGCTGATGTTATCGATAAATCGCAACATCACATACGAACGAGAAATGATGTCTAGTGCTATCGATAGCCGGGCTTGTGGACGAGTTAGCAGTCCCGGCATGTCAGCAGGCCTGTGAGATCGAGATGTTCCCTGTTCAAAAAATTGTCTACTCTCTGCAAAATATCAGTTTATTACGAATTTAGAAGCCCTTTACAAGATATGATTTCGCTTCCAAAACTGATGACTTTTGGAATTGTTTACATACCTACAAAGCCCGAGAGCGATCTGGTAAGATCCATATATTCCCCATAAACACACTACTTTTCACTGATACCCATATCATTTCCTAGAGATCGACGCTCTTACTCAATGTCTGTAGCGTTGATCAAGTTTACAACAGATTGCGTAGAAATCGTTTCGATGTGGAAAAATTGTTTCCCAATAACTCTAAAGCGTGTAGATGTGGTGTCCCAAATAGTCATGTTCTATAGCGATTTCTGATGGTTACGAATTAGGGCCCACACACACATTTAAACGCATGTCCATTCTTATCCATACCAGTGATCTCACACCCTACCACTTCAAATTCCCGATAATGGTACTTGTATCTAGAGCACATATAACGTGAGGTCAAGAGCGATAAAATATAGTCAATCGATGTAAGATGAACAAAACTAAAATAAAAAAGCCGCAGCGCGTCATTTACTTTGTTGTAGGACCACAATCGCCATAGCATGTTTGCAGGCTGTTTCTCAATGGTGGAATGGACCACAGCGTTGCTGCTTGCTGCCATCGCCTTATACATACAAATTTAAATGCTAAAAACTCATCGTCGAAATTCGTGATACAAGCTATCTATATCTACTGGAACGGGGTAGAGTCCTGAACGGATGTCTGCTTTCGTCCAACGGTTTCGACTGTGCTGTGAAGAATGCGGTGTCGATGAGCTAGCAAATCACGTTTGATAGTTCCACTCTTGCTGTCAATTTCTTTATAGAATAAACTAAAATATATGCAATGCACCCGGCATTGTAGTCTGCGCACTTCAAGTCGTACTTCTGGCAGCGATTGTTTATTTTCAGTACGAGAAAGACTCATGGGCAGCCAAGGAGTAGATAAATGTGCTGTAAGCACTATAACTCCCGATATAACCAAAATCCTCACCACGAGCCAAATATTTTTCCTCTGATCTCCCGACTTCGGTCCGCAACGGCTTGCCTAAACGCTTCTGCATTGGCAGCTTTATGTAAGTGATCTGCAAATGAAGTGCATATTAAGGCGTTGTAGCACCTTTTTTTCGCGCTAGAATGCGGCTGAGACCATGCTGAGATGGAATTATCAACTGATGCCCCGGCGTTACAGCTCCAGCATGTAACATCCAACAGCAGATCCTGTACAAATTTAATACAACGGGGATCCACATCCTAGAACTTTATGAGAAGATATAATATTTGAGAGTTTGCAACCCCAAAATTTTTTAAATGGACGCTTCATGCACTATAACCCGATAGACATCCGCAACCTGCAAGACTATCTTGCCGAGACGACTACTTCTTACTTTCTGGATATGCGCGACATCGTCAAAGACCACCTGTCGAGTCAACTTAAACAAGAGCATACCAGAGCCAAGAATCTCTTGAGGTTGCTGTCGTGAAGCTCAGAGAGCAGTCGAGTCGCTTATAATAGTCTGGCTGCAACATGACGGATATGCGCAGGAATTCGTTCGGCACTACAGCAAGCGACGAAAGTTGGGTCAGCCCGCAGACACTAATTGGTTCAGCCTGCTCAAGAAGATTTCTTTAGACAAGCACATGTTGGAATATACTCTCTGACAGGTCATAAGATCCTGCAGGTCAAGCGCAATACGTGTTGCAGGTAAGTTCGACCTCACTTGATTGACTAAATATGTGACAGGTTGACACATGGGACGAAGAGGCGGACGCCATGTGACAGGTTGTCACATGGGATAGGGAGAGGCGGACGCCATGTGGCATGTTGTCACATGGGATAAGGTGAGGCGGACACCATGTGCAACTCGACATGGTCTACTTGCGGTTCTGTTTGGCTAAATGCATAACGTAGCGCTGACGAAGGAAGTAGTAAACACTGACGGTATGTTACTTTTACTTTCCTCTACCTTTGCACAAGTGCAACTGTAACATCTCATTCTGATGGTATAGGCAGTGCGATGCTTCACATCATAATAACCAGATTTTTACGATAATAAAGAGAGCGAGGCAGACTTGATCATCCATCCATTCAGGTTGCGATGTATCGAATGGTTCATAAGCCCGGATGATAAGACAATGGTCCTCAGAGTCTTGTGGTGTACGGGCTATCTACCTACGTTGTCACTCTCGGGATTGTCCGGCTATGCTGCTGTAGCCTAGTGCCAGACGTGTACGTTTGTTTACAATCTTTGTATGGTAATTGAATCATGGGACCTCCGATTGCACAAAATAACCAATTAACATGGGCCTACAAAAAGTGTGTGCCCAACCTGTCGGGACGGAGGTATAGTTTTCTTTGTGAAGCTGATCATTTCGCTCGAATGGCTTTTGGCAGGGTATACTTTTATTCAGCGTTAAGTAACACTTACAACAGACTGTGAAGTGGCATAAGTGCACAAATAGGTCCGACGCCACGTACATGTCGCAGGGTCAAGCAGCCAATACAAACACAGCTGCCGCCGTGTCCACGTTTGTACCAAACATGCTCACTTTTCATTTGGCGCGACCCCTCTCAGCGTCCCACCGTCTATACGCATTTGACCCGCCCAGCCACTATGCAGGTCCACCCATTTGTCCTTTTCGCGATTGTTGTGCCGCTTGTCAGCGCTCTCTCTCCTGCGGCCTCTTTGGGACTCGGTCTGGTGTTACCCGGCGCTCGTGACTTTGAGTCAAGCACTGTCACGGGACTTGGGAGGTTACGTTCAACTGACGAATTCGTCCGGGAGCAAAACGACGGTCAGGCCGACAGTTTCGTACAGATCCTTCGCGACATTTTCAAGCCGCCGAACCCCTACGAAAAGTACTTCAAGCAAACAAACTCCATCGGTGAAGCCTTCAATATGTTGAACCTCGGCTCTCAACCCGTTTACAAGAAAGGCAAGATCAACAAGAGAGACGTCATCCGCCTTTTCACGGGTCGACGATTCAAGGCTTGGTCCAAGCATGTCATAATGAAGAGCGAGCGAAACCCGTACGATGACATGTTTGAATACCTCAACAGTAGGTTCGGTGATGAGAACTTTGCAAACATAGTTCAGGTGCTGATGGATGCGAGAAAGACACGCAAACTTGGTATGGAGCTGGGAGAGGCAATGAGGATGTACTACCTTGCAAAAAGTATGACCGGCGGAAAAGTCGTGATGTGATGACACGGACACCTTATCTGTACCTGCAAATACACGGTCGCGCGAGTAGGTGCGCAACCGAAAGAGCTTACAGTGGAAAGAGGTGAAATAAAGCTAAAAGACTTGCTAGTGCTAGTGTTTAATATGCGTCTCCGTCTAGTAGAGCGCAGTCTCACCGTATTATGCACAGGCTTATGGTTGATGAGCTGGAGCGCATCTGAAGAACCGTCAGTGCATTAAGCGCGAATGCACATTGCGCGCGCCGTTTCATGGCACCAGATAACGGTGTGAATACCGCGACCTGGCGCCATGGAACGACGTAGCAGGCACAAGCCTGACGACAGCACACTGCGTATGAACGCGTGGCCTTTACACGACGAGGTAGATACAACGACAAGACGTAGTTGTTTGCGGGTTTGATTAGTCTATATCGAGTCTCTTGTGCTATCTCAGCATCCACGTCGACGCGTCGCAAAAAACAAATCACTCGCGATCATTCATACGCCAGGAGGTGGTAATGGTCAGATGGTCTGTTTGCACGATTTAAACTGTGCGCCTCAACCTCTGCATTTCGCTAAGCCAGATAGCAGCGCCGGGAGACCCGGAGGCTAATCGTGGCTGGTCTCTAGTAAAAGAGACATTCTAGGTATCGATCGGCTCGACAAATCGGGCTGTCGGCCGAATTATGACACTTGATAGGGTCAGAGATCCCTCAAGCTGTTGACAGCCAGAAGTCTGTGTCGTATGCTATTGCCAAGGCAACAACACCGATAAGGGGGAATCCCCCTTCCTTGACGTGGAATGCGAACACCGGAGTGACTGCAAGGCGTAGGGAACGCCAACCCGCCGTAATATCTCCCCTAGAAGCGCATCTATCCGCGATGGTGGCTCCCATCGGCCGCTAAGGGGACCCTCAACGTGGAGTGTGCGACCGCCGCAGCGGCGACACGTGGCGCGGGGTACGCCTCCAGTCCGTAAAACACCCCTGCTAGACCGCTTGCGCGACCCGTCGGTCCCCTGCGCACACACCCGAGACAGCGAGCGCAGCGTGCCCGTGTCAGAACTTCGACCCGGTCGGCTCCCCTAAGGAAGGATTCCCGCCGGCGTGGCCGCCCCCGAAGGGGGAAGGACTGGTTTGACCTGAACCGTGAAATTTGGGAATGATACTTACGCCAGGAGCTGCCGAGGCTATCGACTCAAAGCAGATGGGGAGACACGAGCAGACTGCTGGATGCTGAGTGCGCCGCCTTTTTTACGTTATTGTGGCGTGTCTGCCTTCTCCAACGTTCTAACGATGCGCGATGCACTCGAAAACTTGTGCACGTCTGCTCGGCAAGACGCGCAAGTGCGAGAGAGGGTGCATGACCGCCTACGAACATCGGAAAATGTCCCACATGTCTGAGATCTCCTGAGCCAGGACTCAAGAGCTCCGGATCTGTGAGCAGTCGCAGCTGATTGTTGCAAAATCCAAACTGTTGCGTGGTCCGACGAGGGGTACACAGGTCGACACAGACATGCAAATGAGCCGCGCGGACGACTGTGTCTAGTCCTCGACATTCGTGTTTTGCTCACGCTGCGGGTTGCCGCATTCCAGGCACTGAAGAACAGGAGACGCATGCAACGCCGTTGTCCGCACTCATCGAAAGCTGCGTCGTTTCGCTCGCTTCACCGGTGCGTAAAAAGAAGGTCCTCATGATAAACCAAAGACGATTCCAGACCTTGACCCCGTCTTCAAGTCGCCCTGAACACGGTGTTGTAGCCGATGTCGTTGCTATCCGGTAACATAGGAACCAGACGATTTCTTGCACTGCTAAGATTAAGCCTCGCACAAACGTGCGAGGACAGGTCTGCGCATTCCGTGCTCCAATCTACTGACCAACAATTTTTCCCCGATACAAGCGTGTCCTGTGGTAGTCTCAACAGATGTGAGTCAACTTTTACTAACCCCGTGAAGACACGCCGGAAAACCCGCAAAGCTATTGTTATCCTGCCGCACGCATGGCAGAGGTTCAGCTGCTCGGTAGCTCTTTGGCAGCAGGTCCATACTTGGTCATTTGAAAGACCATTCACGTGATTCCAAAGTTGAGATGGCCCTTGATGTACTGCATCCCGCAGCCAGGGGTCGAGATCAACGACTGCTTCCAATCCGTGTGACCGCAATTGTAATGCGACAGCGATTTGTCGTGTAGAATGCCCAAACGCTACGCAGGATATGGATTTCAAATAGATATCGTTGCCACGGAATTCACCCACTGCTCAAGGAAGTGTGTGATGGCGAGGATGAGAGTACACACTACGCCGTGCTGTTGGAATTTGGTGGCCTATACCTTACTGTCCACCTTAGACTCCGTTGCGAGCTCGGGTAGTAGAGTGATAAAGAACCAGTGAAACTAATGATGGCACCTCGCTGTATGTGAAGCTGACTATCCGCCGAGCACGTTTGCCGCCTGCACGTCTCGACAACGGTCCGCCGCCACACCGTGGACCCAACGAAGTCTAAATGGAACGGAGATGCATGGCTGTAACTGCATGGGGCAGCCCGTTACATGGATTTGTCACTTTAAGAAACAATGACAATGAAGAATATTATGTTGAAGATTCTTTAAACAATATCACCAATAGTGGTGATACGAAGGGTCGACCAAAGAGTCTGTTCATTGGTTGATACCTTGATGATATCAACCCACCAATCGCCGCAGGACGCGCGCAATGAGTGGTGACGAGACGTCACCATACACTCAGTTATATTAGCATAATTAAGTTAAGTCAAACAGAGAGACAGTGGTTTAAAGATTTAATTATATTAATATAACAGTTCTACTTTTACCCTACCTACGCTTTATCGTTTGCCTCGTGTACGTCTGTCGGGGCACCCAAAGCCCTTGCGTTAAGTTCACGCAAGGGTGTGCCCCGTTACACCTGGTAGCACTTTGTAGTCCTTCCAAGGACCACAACATCCTACATGAACATGTTGGATGGTGAAGAGAGCTTTCACGCCATGCGTGAAGGGTTTACCCATTTGAGTAGCATCGAATGGGGTGCGGTAGAACGAATGAGTTCTACCGTAGGCGAACTCGTCGTTAGCGCCATATTGGAGTCTCTAGACAGAGACCGACAACATGCCGCTATCGACAAGTTCGTTCAACATGAACTTGTCACCGAAAGGGAGAAAGTAGCCTTGCTTCACCAGCAAGGCTCTCAACAGGCCGAGCAGTTGAGAGAACTCGGTGCTCAACAGACGGGGCTGTTGAGACAGCAGCAATTCCATGCTGCTGTGGGCGGGACGGCACATGCGCGTCGTCCCGAAGTCATGAAAGTTGACATCTCCAAGTACAGTGGAGTCCCGGAAGACTCCCTGTTACTGTGGTTTGTCGAACTCGACAGAGCCTTAAGGGCTTATCGCGTCGAAGATGAGCAAATGAAACTCACATTTGCTCACCCCACTTGGCAGGACGTGCCAAAATTGGTCCCTGGGGCTCGAGAGTGGCGACCCAAACGTGTTTAGGCCGCCAGATGACTTGAAGTCCCGATTCAGACAAACGTTTGAGCCGCCACGGGCTGAGTTCAGGGCTCGTTTAGAGCTCCTGAAACTCAAGCAGGGTAAGCGTGATGTGCACGCTTACGCTCAACATATACGACTCCTCGCGAGTAGTATAACTGCTAACCCAGTCCATGAACACACGTTGATAGCGGTGTTCATGCAAGGGTTCGCAGAGGGGCCCGTCAGGAGCCACCTGTTCCGCCTTGAGCTGAATACGCTGGAAGATGCGATATCTGTCGCGGAACAGGAAGACTTTATCATGAGACAGACTCATGCTAGCTCACACTCTTATCGTCCACCGAGACGACAAGAGATCGGAGGTACAGAACCAATGGACCTCTGCTATGTTGAGAGCGAGAGACCTCGCTCTTCGAACAACAAGCGAATGCAGAAATGCAATCGCTGTCAGAAGTTAGGGGACTACGCATACGAATGTAGTGCTCCACTTCCAGTACCAAACAGTACTGAGCGAAATGGACGACCATTCGCCAGAAAGGGCAATGGGCGTGGGTCCAGCGCTGTTGCGAAGCCGCAACAGCGAGACGGACCATCAAAAAATGGTCGGGGTCAGTAGGGGCGGAGCGCCCTACTGATTTAGCAACCTCAAGGGAATTTGCAAATCTCTTGACGAAAGTTGCTCCAGATACACAATCATTGTGTGTCTCTGCACCTGGTGATGACGTTTCGCTCATCACCTTGAAGTTGGAAGCGACAAATGATTTGTCGATTCGTGCCCTAGTAGACTGTGGGGCGTCGAACAACTTTGTTCGTCGCCAGTCACTAGAGGGTCGTAGGCTCAAGTTCGTTGAGCGCGACACTCCCCCTCACGAGGATGACGGTGCGCCTTGCAACAGGCGCATCGATAACCGTTGAGAAACGTGTAGTAGGAATCCACTACACGTTAGAGGGCGAATAGTACGATGATGACTATATCGTACTAGATTTAATTGACAAATTTGATGTCATCCTGGGATTACCTTGGCTCAGAAAGTACGAGCCAAGGGTGAGCTGGCAGCATCGATCCGTGAAGATGTCTGCCGCTTGTTCATCAGATGGCCATCTGATGAACATCTTGAAGCGTCCACAAGCGTGTGGATGTTCTGCGAGTGAGTGCGATGGCCTCACTTGCGGTACGGTCGTTAGCACGACTGCACAAGATCACAGTGTAGTTGATCACTACACTGTGGAGCAATCTCCCGGCGGCTGTACAGAAGTACAGGCTGCGCCGAAGGTCCACCACTCGAGGAAGTCGAGTGGACCGGGACATGAATGCATGCCTAGCGGGCAGCATCTTAGAAGAAAGAAACCTGTTGCCCCCAAGGGGCAACATGGAAATCCTAAGTCGACTGGAGAGTCGACCGTAGAGGATCGGTGCCTGACTGTGGTTGCACAGCCACAGTCGGAAGACGTCGAGGGAATATTTCTCCACGTACTTGAGGAAGAAATTCCTCAAGAGTCACTTGCTGAAGGATCAGGCCCTCAGCAACCTGTGGAAGCAAGTTCCCAGGAAGAAACCGAGACGTTGAACGTCTTGGTCAATGACGGATCGAGCGTAGGCGCTTATACGCTTGATCTGATTGTGCTCCGAAGTTAACTTCGGAAATAACTCAGTTTACTACGCTAGAACCGAAACGGTTCTTGCGTGATCTGCGTAGTGGCAAAGTCAAGCAGATCTGCATACTCGTCACAGAAGATGAGTATGTGGCCGATATTCGGTCGGCCACAGTATTTGCTGAAAACGAACGGGTTCTCAGCAGCTCATCGATGGACGAAAGTGTCCTCGATGAGAAGACTCCGATTGAGCGATACACGTCTCAATCCTGGGAGTCACTTCAGGCAAATCCTTTGTATAAGGATTTGATTGATATCAAGGATATATTTTCTGAATCCGTGCCTTTCTAGTTGCCTAAGGACAATGGCACTCGACACGAGATCGAGCCCAAACCGGGCTCGAAGTACTGTGGCATGAAGCAGTGGTCACTGCCTCGTGTACAAGTACCAGCGATAAACAAGTTCTTTGCCGATCGCTTAGCAGCGGGCCATGTGAGGACATCAACATCCCCTCACAGCCCTCTGACCCTCTGTGTGCGAAAAGCTACAGGAGGATGGCGGATAGTGCACGCATTCTACAAATTGAACGCTGCAACGGTACCGGCTCAGACGCCGATACCGAGAAAGGACGTAATCATAGATGGTATGTCAAAGAGTACCATCTTTTCGTCCATGGATCTGATGGACGGATTTTTTCAGATCCTCATGCGTGAACGGGACGTCCCGTTCACGGCAGTGAGTACCCCCAGCGGGATGCTGTGGGAGTGGCTAGTGATGCCACAGGGGCTGAGTAATGCCCCTGCAACATTCAACAGATGTGTCACAAATCTGTTGAGACCGGTGCGAGACTTCGCACCGAGTTATTTCGACGATGTGTTCGTCCATAGCCGGGCTATGGACGGAAAGACGGACGTTAAGGTACACAGAACGCACGTTCGTCAGGTTCTTCAACTTATGCGCAAACTTAAGTTGTATGCAAACATCATAAGGTGTATATTTGCGGCTAGCGTAATACCACTTCTTGGGTGCATCGTCGGCAAACACGGCGTCCTACCTATCCCTAAAAAGACCAAGTCGATCATCGACTGTCCAGTGCCAGCCGATGTCAAGAGACTTCGTAAGTTACTTGGTCTTGCGGCGAACTTGCACAAGTACTCGCGCTATTACGCCGAGATGACTGTTCATCTTTCTTGCTTGCTCAAGAAAGATGTGAAGTGGTCATGGAACGCTGACTATCATCGTTTCTTTGAAGGCATCAAGAAAAGCTTGAAGCAATCGCCCATCTTGGCGATTGACAACCAAGACAGACCGTTTCACGTGGTCTGTGACGCCAGCGATTTGGCGATCGGCTGTGCGTCGATTCAGTATGACACGGACGGCGCAAAGCGCGTCTTCTGCTATCAATCGCGTCAGCTGCAACCAGTTGAACGCAATTGCCCAGTGCATGACAAGGAACTACTTGCCATGAAATATGCACTGGCTAAGTTCCGGGTCGATCTCTTGGGAGATAGACCGTTCATCGTCTAAACGGACCATGCGTCACAACGCACGGCCGTAAACAGCCCACACCTCTCGCAAATAATGGCCAGGTGGCTGTCTTTATTCGCGGAGTATTCCTTCTCCGTGGAGTATAAACCAAAAAGACTAAACGTCGTCGCTGATGCGCTCTCGCGCCGGCCCGATTTCGAGCCGGACGCACAATGTAACAGTGAGGATAAGCCCACTGTTGCGACACTGTCAGTCAGTATCCCGTCGTCAAATAAACTTGACGACGTACAAAAGGCATACGCAGAAGATAAGGATTTTCTGCGATTAGTGGATCATCTGGTGAATCCATCCAGCTAATCCATGAGGGATTTACCGGTTTTGTACCGATCCTCATCGGATCGGTATAGTACACGCAACGGATTGCTGTACTATACAGCTGTTCCCGACGACACGTCTCGTGTCGTCGTACCCGCTCTTCATGACTTGCGTTTACGCATCATGTTAGAATGTCACGATGCGCCGTCTGGCGGGCATTGTGGCCGAGAAAAGACTTACCTCACGGTAAGTCGAACCTTTTACTGGCCACGCCAGTATCAGTTTGCCCGCAAATACATTCGTTCTTGCGAGGTCTGTCAACGTGTGAAGCCTAGTCCTTCATCTCGTGCACAGGTTACAACCTCTGCCGGTCCCGGCAGAGTGGTGGAATTTCTTGTCCATGGACTTTGTATTCGGGTTTCCCGAAGACAATAACAAGAATAATGGTATTCTTGTATTTGTGGATCTTTTCAGCAAGATGGTACATCTTGCTGCAGTCCCAGAATTGATCAACGCCCACGACTGTGTGCGTGTCTTCATCGAAACTGTGTTTAGACTCCACGCTTTACCCCGTGAACTCGTGTCTGACCGTAACCCTCGGTTCACGGCGGCGTTTTGGTAATCCGTGATTTGCACATTGGGAACTCGGTTGAAGATGTCAACCTCTGACCATCCTGGAACAGATGGTCAGATAGAACGTGCGAACCGTGTTCTCGAATAAATTCTTTCTGGATACTTCCACTCCTTTTCACATTTGGGTGAGCTCTTACCTATGGTCGAATTTGCCATCAACAGCTCCATGCATGCGTCCAGAACGCATACACCGTTCTACGTGAATGGCTTACGCCACCAACGAATTCCCACCCTAATACAGAGTGACTCGGCGTTAAGGGGGAAGTGACTCGCTCGAGCAAAAACCGTTTTGGCTCTTGCTCAGCACGTATAGCCGCTCACGCCGATACGTTTGATGCCGATATCGACAACGCCGACATCGAGGCAATCGAGCTTAGCTGTAGCGATGACGCTGCTGCTACATCAGACACTGATGACGATGCTGGGATTTTCAGCATCGTCAACGACAATGCCAGCGAGGAAGAAGACAACCTCGCTGAAGAAGAGAAGAATCTCTTAGCAGTGCGCACGAAGCGCACTGAAAAAAACAACAACGAGCCAGCAGAGAACTTCTTGCTAACTCGAGAGGCGATAGTCTGTTTCGTTCAGGACTCCATCGCATATGCGGTGGACCTCTAGAAACGGAACGCAGACAAGAATGGAAGAGGTAATGTTCTTTCATTTAAAGTTAACGACCTACTACTACTGTCTACGGTAAACTTACCTGGACATGTAGTCACTAGTGTCGGCATTAGCAAACTACTGCCAAAATACATTGGTCTCTTTCGTCTATTGCACCGCAAGGGCAATGCATACACGATCGAATTGCCTCGTAGAAAACGCACGCATCCTACGTTTTATGTTGGTCGTCTACGCCCGTACCATCAGTACGAAGCCTCTTGCGAGAACGGAGATAACCGGCGCGCTCAAGAATCCCCAACAGATTCTTGCGATCGCGGACAAAACACTAAAGATGGTCCTTCGTCATAAGGAGTTGGTCCTTCATCGACGCGGCCTCGCGACGAGCTGTCTGTAGCTCGTCGCGCAAACGACGCCTCTCGCGTTCACTATCAAGCTGAGCGAACGCGAAATCAAATCGGGCTTTCTCCCTATCGGCACGCAGACGTCGCACGTCCGACTGCAAGGCGTGCCGACTATCGTATTCGTGATCGACGTCCTCCCTCAGCTCGGTCAGGTAACGCTCGTGATTACTTAAAGTTTCGTGCAGGCCCGGCAATTGAGCCCCACCTTGTCTTTCCACCGCCACCGGAACCACTGGTGGATACCCACGGTGGTCAACGCTATCTTATTGAGCGTATCTTGAACCACCGTGGCGATTCGGAAAAAGGACGATATTACCTTGTGCGGCGTCGTGGGTACCCACCTTCCATTGGCAGCTGGGAATCTCGTCCACCAGTATGACGAGACTCGTCCGATAGGTCCTTTGCCCCATCGGTAAACATGCGCTTTTGGCGCTGTAGACGGATTGCAAGTTTGCAATCGCGTGCCGCATCTCAGCCGAGATGTGTGCTTTTACCCAGGGCGAACTTAGGAAATACACGTCTTTATGCGCACGTTGCGAGTTGCCGATACAGATCGCATAAGGATCACCTCAAATGAGGCATGGAATGCCGGCCTCACTTGACAGATCATGCAACCGGTACCTTGCACCGGTTGGCGTTCGCTTTTCGAATTTGAGGCGTGTCGCCTCAATTTTCTTAAGCCACCCTTCTCGACCAAAATTCTTGACGTTTTGGACGAAGGCGTTCCACGCTGCCAAAAGCGAGTTCTTGTCACGCTTTTGGCTGCCGTTATACCATCGGCGCCTAAGGAAGGCATTGCGATAGAAGTCTTCTTCAGCGCGGAAGTTGCACGCGCTGGAATTCAAGCCATGAAGCTCGATTGCATTGAATAAGGGTATTCGATGGTGTTGGCTTGTCTCGTGAGACAATTCATTGATGAGCCGTTCAGGCAAACGCCACAACTTAAGCTCATCACGCTTCACAGTGGTGCCTCTGTCGGTACCACGGCTCCCAGATTGACGACGGCTCTCGCCATCGTCATCACGCTCTTGCGGGGAAGCACGAGTTGATACTAGTGAGGCATGTTAGTCCTCATCATATAATTTATCATCACTGCCGAACAAACTGTGATGCATTTCACGAGTCCGCTTGTTCGACAGTGCTCTTGACGATCGATGAGGCACCGCCGGACATCAGGGTGCCTCTGGAACGTTGCGCGAGTCAGGCACGTCTGACTCGCCATAATTGATGACCTCATTGCCATGGTCACCACGTGCTCGTGAAGCGATACCGCATGCGTCTGCAGAACCTTCTGCTGCAGACTGAGAACAAGCAGCAGGCGACGAAGCGTCTGCTGCAGAGGCTGGTACAGCAGCAGGCTGTGTGGTCTTCGAATCACCTCGCATAGACATGTTAACTATGAGAGGCAAGGTCAGGAGTGGATGGGTCTGACCAAACAAGTGCTCCCTGTTCCACTGGTGTTCATCGGGTGTACACCAAGTTTTCGATAGTCACACGGTGACTATCAGATAAGGGAGGGGTGATGTAACGGGGTAGCCCGTTACATGATTTTGCCCATAAAACAATTTGACAATAAAAATATCAGGTTTAATTTTCTTAGAACAATATCACAAGACATGATGATATTGTTGAAGATGACCGAAGGGTCTACTCATTGGTTGATATCGTGATGATATCAACCCACCAATCGCTGCTAGACGCGGGCAATGGATGGTGAGTAGACGTCATCATACATATAGTTATATTAGTATGATTAAGTCGGGACAACAGAGATTCAAGTAGTGATTGGACTTAATTATATTAATATAGTTTTACTTTTATCAAGAGACTAGTCTGACTAGTTAGTCTCCTTTACTTTCTCTGCGTTCCTTAAACACCTAGCAGAGCACGGTCGACACTGTCGTCAGTGAAAGTATAGTTCGTACTGGTCAGCTAGTACGTAATCAACAGTGCTCCGTTACACGCCTTCCACACTGGTGTGGTAGTGGTGTAGAAAATTTTTCTGCAGCAACTCTGGTATCACTAGCCGCATCATTCCAGTAAGATCATCCGTTGGGGTAGATCGGGGGCAAAAGAACAACACTCCATTTCGTCCACGATGTAGTCGGACGCAATCAGGGCGGTCGTCCTCGCTTCGGCCGCACACAACCTAGTCAAGGTTTCTGTCAAACACATCTAAAAATGATAGAACCATGCCTCTTCGTCTCACGTTTGCTTCATACATTCGATCCGGATTTGCTGGACCACCTCTACTCGAAGCACCTATGGATAAGAAGTCTTTGGCGGATATAGTAAGCACTGCCACCTTGATCACTTGTTCTTTGATTCTACTCATCAACAACTTGTCCAACAGATCAAGTATAATCAATTTCTGCCGATCCACTTCTGTCTCGACGATCCTGTCTTTTTCTTGTTGCAAAGCTTATATCTCAAGACGATATGCACTTTAATTCCAGTATCTCTTTACATGTGAAAACTCATAAATCGTCCTCGATCTCAATCTTTCCATAGCTTTGTGCCGCAACAAGTGTAGGTGTGGCGGTTTACAGTCAATATTGTTTCGCAGTTGTCGGATCACCAGATTTGAGTTGCCACAAATGATGACTCGACCTTCAATCCGGTTTGACACCAAATTGAAACTCAACAGCAAACCTCGATACACTGCTATATTCACAGTTAGATTCGCAGTATACTTTTACGCCGCCGGCACAATCTTTTACTATGGGAGTTCCCACACAAAATCGCTATACGCCCCGCCTTTTATATTTAACCGGGCGGGTCCGTCAAAGCTAATCCCCATCAATCGTTCTTCCTCTTCCACTGTTGGAGGCGGCATAACGATACTCGGTCTGGACTACTTCCTGGGAAAGTTTGCGACTAGTACCTCTCCCACTTCTTCTCGGGGAGGGATACTAGCAGCCAGCGTCCCCAATATCTCATCTTCACCCCTTTTGCACGTGTAAATCTATAGTGTCCAAATTGATAACAATGCTGCCCACCTTCCAAGGCGTTCGCTGATACCAGATGATTGCAAAAACCAACCTAATATTGAAAAGCGGGTCAGGGCCTTGATCTCTCTTGCAACTAACATGGTGTAGCATATATCGAGGATCCGGAGGAGAGCTAACACGTATTTCTCCACTATACCGTAGTGTATCTCGTACGTCTTCAACGTGCGAATAGTAAACGTCACCGGCCAAAACATCGATCATAATTTTGCAGCAAAGATGCCGAGACTGTCTCCTTGCTTGCATTTACCACGATTACTGGAGATTTTTCTGGATCAAAGTGCTTCAGGATCGAAATACGGGCGATCTTCTTTTTTAGCATGGTAAACGCAATTGTCGCTTTTTCCCAACATATTCTGCCTTCACTATCCGCTTTGCTCCCAATATCCCGGTCTGTTTCCACCTCGGACGTTGGTCCATTTAAACTATTTAGGCGGCGGATCCTATTAAAGTCCGCCTATAGCAACTCGTCCAACAGCGGGGCATCGATCGCAAAACCTTTGATGAAACGACTGTAGTAATTAAGCTACCTAATAAAGACTGCATCACACGCACAGTCTACGGGAATGGAACATTCACCAGAGATCCAAGATGCTTTGGTTGAGCTTTAAATTCCGCCAACGCAAATCGATGTCCCAGATAATCCACTATAATTCGTCATTAAAAAACGTTTCGTGAAACTAGTCTAAAAAAACACGTGTCACACGCCCCAACAACCTCTCAACTTTGTCGTACAATTAGTAAAATGACTCTGCCGGGATTAAAACGTCTTCAATGTAGGATCTGCGTCCTAACACTGACGGTCTTAGATACGGATCCAATTGACCTTTGGTACAAACATCATTTAAGTCCGATGATCCGGTCGTGATCTCGTCGGATCCGGCCTTGATCTTTAGGTACCCATACATGGCATTACCCATCAGACGTTGATAGAATCTGCGGGGCATTCGTAGCCATTCTTAGCCATTCAAATAGATCGGACGGCGCAATGAAAGCTGAGATAAGCCTTGCCCTCTCCGTCATCTCCACCACCCAAAAACCACTAGCCATATTAAGGGAGCAATACTAAAGAGCTTCATCGATGTCTTGCAGCAATTCGCTTATCAGCGGCATAGGGTACACCATCAATCTTGTGATCTGATGGATTCGTCGATAGTCGATACATAACCGTATGTCTCCACCGTTTTTCTCAATTACTATCACTATCGACGAAGCCCACGGTGATGTAGACGGCTGTATAATCTTGGCTGACTACAATGCATTAACCAGATCCGCCAATTTCTCACGGAATTAAGGGGCGACTGGTATAACTCGTTGTGCGATTGTGTTTGCTCTTTCTACATCAATGTCGCAGACAGATCCACGTCCTGCCGGCGGTAATGCGTTCCCTTTCCCCCGGAGCAACCGACGTTTCTTTCAAATTAATTGTCGTAAATTCTGTTGATCTTACGACAAATGTTCTCCTCGACAGCCAACTTGAAAGTCATCGATGGTGACTTTGGCCGTAGACGTGATCACTTCCGGTAGTACTGCCATGTGTTGATCCACATCTGTGGTACAAGTCTCCACATTTGTAACGGTAAACAAATATACCGGCCTTTTATTTCTTCGACACATCGTGGTCCGTCTCCCCGGTATCAGTCCCATCAGTCACCATCTTGGGTGGTCTGTATTTTTCACTATCCCTAATCTTGATCTTGTTTTAAAGGTGGTGACTGAACTGCTCCAGGTAGGATGCGTCGTCACTTGGAATATCACGATCGATCAGGTTTTTTTATTCTCGAACCTGGAACATGTCTTATCACTGTCCGTCATCTTAATGGCGCCGATCGTAACAGGCGACGCTACATCACAGTCCTCTCTCGGATCGGACCCGTATATCATGGTAGAGGCTAAATACACCTAGAATTAATTGCTTAATACACCGCTGTCTATCCATTAGACTTACTGTTTAGATGACAACAGTTATATCACATTCGATCCACGTCTATTAAAATATTACAGGACGAGCTAATTAGAAAGGCACCTGTCACATAGTCACGTCAATTCAAAAAGAAAATCTTCGATGTATAATGCATGATGATAAGTCCTTTATCCACATTCACTACTGATGCTGCCACGGCCACGGCCGTTAATACTGATAGTAATTTTTCCACCTCCACAACTTCTGCTGTCACTGCTACGATTGTTATTGCTGATACTTATTCTGGCGTCGCTGACAATTATGTTAAGTTCTAAGTTAATGATGGTTCTAACCCTGCCGCCGCTGATCTTTCATTAGGATGCGAAGAATCTCCACCGGTCGGGCCTTTTGACAGTCACAAGAAGGCTGTAGAGACTTTAAAGCAGGAAGCCGTACGATAAAGCGTTGCCATTAGTGTATCCCGCGGCTGTTCGATTGTTCCAAGCGCAGTTTACTCACATCTTGGCAGAAAATACATCATAGGAGATCCCACAGTCGGCACACGTCAATGCGAAATCGCGGAACAAAAAAGGTCGGCTGTTCATGCGAGCTCGTGATCATGTATGACAAGCACCCCCCCCGAAAAAATTGCATGGTCAACGATTTTAGTGGACAACTGACACACCGGCCACTTTCGTTGTATCAGCAATACCATGCTCTCAACGCCATCGGCGGCGCTACGTGCAACGCGATAAATTGACGATATTCATTCTAAGGTCTTCCAGATGCATCAGGATGGAGCTGCTCCACGGGTATATGTGCGTGTCGAAGTCATATAATGCAGGCCATTATCTTTTTTTGTCTGTATGTGATTATTATAGGTTGTTTTAACACCGTTTAAGGAGGCCTGTGTCCTTCTAAATGCTAAGGATGTCCACAATATTGTTTAAGAGGCAAAGAGAAAGAAACTTGGTGGGAAATTACACACGAAATCTTTGCTGCAGCACATGAAGTACCAGCACATTACATACGGTTGCAGTGTTAAGCCGCAAATTCATTTTAGCTTACATAATTCTGTAATTTATTTGAATTGCGTGGCCTGGCTCCGTTAAATGTGCCTTTTTACTTATCTTATCCTGTAATATTCTAATAGACGTGGCCCGAATGTGATACAACTGTTGTCATGTAAACAGTAAGTCTAATGGATAGGCAGCGGTGTATTTAGCAATTAATGCTAGGTGTATTTTGCCTCTCCCGTAGATTATCGTCTATGCAAGGTAATCGTCCCGTTTATGTAGCGTCCCATCTCGAGTCCACATCTCGTCTGCCTGATAGCCGTGTTAGCCATGTCGAGAATCAGCTTCCTCGCGGACCACCGTGCCGAGCTTAATCGTCGCTTGACCCTATCCAAACAGCATGTCCGGTCGATTATGCACTGTGTCGTCGTCTTCGACCATGTTGACCTTTATAGATCGGAACGGTAGGTGTCGGTCAGTGTAGTCGATTTCGGTCCTCATCGTATATATCCTGAGACCCCACTTCCTTGACCTCTCTTGCTCTCTCGGCCAAATTCAAAATCTGCGTTGGCATCTTGTAGATCGGGTGATCCACTAAAGGTCCCGTGTAATATTGTATAATACCCTCCACCCAATCCGTAGTCGCCTCAAACGTCAACTTTTGCCGCTCCCGATACCGGCGAACACACAGACACATAACCGGGAGATCGCGGCATTAAGTCGTAAACCATTCATAAGTTTAGTGGTGCCTCAAAACTTACGATGACGTCGTGATCGCTGATATTGATGAGCTATTAATTATCCAATCTTTCAGGCCCGGTGATCAGGGTCGGCAATTAAGTAGCGCGTCTTCGTATCAAGAGATTGGTTTCGGAGGAATTATGCCGATCTTCACCTCCGTCGATCCTCCAACAGGTATAACAACATGCTTACCCTGAACATTGATCGCTTGTATGGTGATTCTTTACGGCGTTCTTCGCCCCACCAAACTTATACGAACTTCATCTGGCATTAATAGAATTCCGTCTGCCAGATTCAACATATCCCTGCCGTTACCATGAAATTCATGCTCAATTTTGCCTCTTGAACGACTTGATATCCGTCCCATACATCGTTATAGTACACCAAGGATCAGTATAACGTGATATTGATTTTTGTCCGTCCGATTGTCATGTGCGCGCTCCCGCCGATCCCTCCACATTCTTGGGTCTGACTTTGGTCGATCGTACATCCCACCTTACGAGAAAAGGTTGTGTCGATCATTTAAACTTCAGCGATAGAGTCAAACAACATGTTTGCCTTCTCGTTGTTTATCGTTCCCAAGGATTTCGCTTGCTTGAACCACTTTCCTGGTGCGTGATACATCCAGTACCCTCGCTACTCGCCCTGCATAAGATCGATCTCCATCCTAATCGGCTATGGGGTGTATTCGTCGACATGTTTCATATATAAAACCGAACAAACGACTGAAGTATAATTACATGTACTAGTTGTCTGTACAACCGAATCGTTTATGTTGCGACCTTCCGTCTTCTGTTTCACAAATTCATATATGCAGAGTCCAAAATGCTCGGCTAGTGCCAGACTACATCATGGTGATCATCTTACGTTAACATTTCCTCCGCCTTAGGCGGAAACATCCCTGTGTACTCAAAAGGTACATAAGATATGCGAATCAGGTTGTAAATTCTTCCATGGGGTATTTTCCACTAACATGCATACATCCGCAAGCAGAGCAAACGTAGAAACATTTGTCCAGCGTGTTTCCGTTTAAACTCCACTTCTGACACGTCATTTTGATTAAATATCCACGATCTTAATGCCTCGTGGACCGTAGTGGGTGCACGGCTTCGGTCGTTTCCATTATATCAATCCATGCGATCCGGATCTTGTGATCGTTCGACAGGATATTCAACGCGTTAAAGTCCATATTAAAAATTTCGCGCGGCGTGTGTCCAACTTCTTGTTCATCTCAAGCATCATAAGTATCTTCTCGTTTCTGATGTTTTCTTTTGTATTTTCGTACGATCCTGGGATCCCTCCGCACGCACTCGGCGTCTGTCCACATCCACATCCGATCCACATGACTCACAATCCGATCCAATGCTTTCTCTTTTTTCCACTCGAATCACTCGCACCGCTCCGGTCGGTTTCGACGGTGTCGGATTCGGAATGAAACCAGATCGTAGCCGGAAAAGCTCGATCCCAAAGGAGATTTAATGGATCAAACTTCCATGCGCTGGTAGGTAAGCAAGATTTCTTTTATGTCGTCAGCACCCATCAATTATAACAAAATCAACTGTTTGGTCAAGTCACGATCGTCCAGCGTTTCAATGAAATGCTCCACATGCTCGCGTATAATAGCTAGCGTAACGCGTCCGGTAGAGATCTACGCTCGGGTCACCGCCACATTCAGCCGATATCGATCTTCATCAACGTTTAGTCTGTAGTTTCGTTCGAGGGTAGTATTTTCGACTAGTTGATGCTCTATTCCTTCCATATTGGATCATTATACTTTACAAAAGGGGCTTCCATTCATGGCGAGGAGATCGGCTTAAATGGAGGTTCCAGTTCCGCGCTGTTCCCGTGAACAGATCGCCAAATACTAGGCACTTCTCTGCATCAGGAGCGTGCTCACGTAAATATGTAAATTTGAATATTTTTATCAAGTTCTGACTTCGTCTCTGCCTCGACCATTTAATTTTTTCAGGTCGCTGACTGCCGATAATCGTAGCCTCTGCGTCGTCATTCCGCGACTTTGTGTGATCTCGGCAGCAGCCGTCAGTCTTCGTCTTAGATCCTCCTCATCAAGATCATGAAAATCGTATTTGTAACATCGACTAAAAAGCAATTCTTTTACCGACTCCATCTCCACATCTAGTAAATTTGCTTCGGTGTTCGTGGCATACACCGTCGATCAAACAGCGTTTAATGATTCATCTTTCTCCGGTTTTCTTCGTACTTCTTCATATCTGCTTCAATGTTCAGCTGTAGCTCCCCAGCTGGAAACTTAAAGCTATTCGTTTAATCTCGCCTCTATCGGGGTTATCCTGTCGCGAAAAAATGCACCGCCGAACGGTCCAATTGACAGCTGTTGAATTTTAAAATTAATCCAAGAGCGAGTTTGCTGACAACATATTGCGACGACCCGGTATGACAAATTTTTGGTGTGTCTGCGATCGGCTTGATTGCTTACTCCGAATCCCCGTAATCGATACATTCCTTAAGACCGGCTTGATCTCTCTATATGATGAAACTCCACCGCTGATCGACTGACTTAACTTCGCACGCAGCGATCTCTCCGCATCGATCACTTGATCAATCTCATTTTCCAGCAGTGTCTGTGCATTAACGGATCCAGCTGAGAACCCCGCGTCTTATAGCATCTGCATAAGATTGCGGACCTCACCCAACTGGTTTGTGGGTGGAAATAAGTTGATGTCTGCATTCATGGTGGACCGATTAGATGTGATTTCAATACATCTAGCACTGGATCCCTGAACAACATTTTCTTAGCTCCTCCCAGTGATATTATTTCGCTAGCAGTTTGACCTGACAGTCTTCAAACCAGCTCGTCATCTTGTGGTTATCTTTAACCAACTTGATTAGTTGCGTGAAAGTTATCATAGCGGAATCTTATTAAATCGATCTCACCTTGAGGTCCTGTGATTTCGATTAAGCTGTTTCTTTTTTCATTCACTCATCCTTCACGATCTTCTTCTTCGACGTTAATTATAAAATTTTTAAAGGTAAGCTATCGCTAAACATCTTTCGCTAAACAGCTTTCGCCTAGCAAATCATACTTTGTAGCATGATCCGCGGATTACCAAAAGATTTTAGGAGGTGGTTAGAGATTTATCGTTCAGATCGACAATTAGATCGTACTCTTTATAATAAATTGTCATCAAGGATGCTATCAAAACCTTGTAAATATGCGGATCCTTTAACGTTTAACTTCTTCGGCGACCCCTCAACATCTGACGCTTCCATCCCAGGTTTCGTCGTGATCTTTACATCTTTACTCAGAGACTCACGGTAAATCTCAAGTCACCATAAGATCAGGGCACGCGCACAATTGCGGTGGAGCGGCGATCACTCTTTTACAGAGTTGATTCTGCCTAGCCCTTATCGCTGGGAAGACCGAACGTCGGAAGGGGTAATCCATTATGTGTATAATTTCTTACTCACCTCATGTAGCCTTCGATAGGGCGGCTTCACACGTCTAGAAGCACTCTTGTCGATGCCAAACTTGACCGTGTTCGGAACAGGGGTGATCGTGTGGAACCTTTATTAAATCACAGGTCACTTGCGCATTCTCGGTATATGATGCCTGGATTTTAACGAGATCGCCTTGTGCAATATGTAGATCTTAATAGGCTCGACTTTCTGTTCACTTGAGCCGTCTCGCGATCTTGGTCATCCTTGTTTTCTTGCTGCGCCCTATCGCAGTGGTCTTATGGTTTGTGATATTCCTAAACGCACCTGGCCAAACGATCCAGGTGCGAAAATAGTATGGAAGACCGGCGCAACTCTTTGTTTCGTCGGGGGGCCTTATATCCGTCCCAATAGAGATGACGCGTGTATTTTGAAGTAAATTGAGCTCTGTTTTATGCCAGCCAATCAAACTAAGAAAAAACACGACATAGCCTATCTATGCCAAAGACTTTTGTCATGTGTCGTCCAACAAATCCCTCCGTCGCTTCCACCCCGTAGGCTTCGGTTTATCCCCTACCCCTGGCTCAGGTCCGGATCTGATCCGGGATCGATCCACTTTTTAATCGTATCAACTCTGGGATCGGATCTCATCAATAATTGAGTTTTCTCTTAGAATAGATCTCCTCCCGGATCTGATCCTCTCTTGAACAGGATCCCCCTTAAGATTGGATCCGGTGGTCGTCATCCACCCTTCCACACTTCGTAACTAAGCCGAGTGGTACGGTAACCTGTTCTCAAAACCTTCTTTCGAAAAATTTTCTCATTCTCGCTCAACTTTTAAGATACCTAGACTTTTATGATTTTTTGCTTGAAATCTGCGTATGTCAAAGTACGAGCGAATTCTTTCATGCACAAAATATTGGCTTTTTAGAAAACCGACTTTCGTCAAACAAGACATTATCTAGACAGATAAGCACTTTATTTTTTAACGGATACTGGTGTACAATGAAATAATTCCGATACAACCTCACCTGTTCATAATGAGCTCAATGGTGTCAGGCTTGTTTTATCCTTCTGCGTCTTCCTTCACAATGTTCACGATTTGACTGTCAGAGTTTGCCAATTGCATATCAAAAATCGGCATTTAATTCTTTTGACCAAGATGGAAGGTGACCCAGTATCTAATCGAGTGGGTTTTGCTCCCGATGAACCCACATAACGTAATAACTAATTTCGATTGGTGCCGAAAGTGTTTGAAGGCGTCGACGTGGATTGCGCCGTTAACATGTTGTTGCCGGTAATTTTGATGTCAACACAAAAACCTGCCTGGATCAAAAACAACGGAATCTTTATTGCCCGAACACTGCACGAAAAAACCTTCACAATTGGCTAGACACTCTCACTTTACTGACTTCTTGGTTTTTTATGATTCGTACGGTCGAGACTATACCAGCTTTAAACGGAAGAACCGCCTGGATTATTGCTTTCTTACCGTCAAAATGGCACATAAACAGTTAGGTGAAGTAAGCTACGCACACGACCGAAATTTACTTACTGAAGATCATATTACTGTGTAAATTCACCGTCGATCCTTCATTGTCTGCGTGGCTGGCCGACCCTTTGGCGCTGCCCTTCTTGGCGTTCAAATTGCGCATCGGTTTAAAACTATTTAGTGTTCTCTGTGAACGACATATACCTCCGAATCAAGGTGTTTGCTGGTGCCAATTCCGGCTGTTTAAACACGAACTTAAGCGCGAGGAATATTTTGTTTTGTAGCGACGATAATTGGGACTTACCAACATGAATGCAAAACACGCCTCTGTACTAATTTGAGCGGTGATTAATGCTTAACATCTTTGCAACTCATCACCGACGGACGCAAGCTTTAATGGTGAGTTAGTCAAATTTAATGTTCAAAACGCATCTAGAAAATGTAACAGCTTTGAATCAATACAAGAAGTTTGCCTTCGACTTTCACTTCGGCGATGCACCACAATAAAAATCGACCACCTCAACAAAATTGCATGCATTATCTAATTAATAAGTTAGAGGCACCGATAATCTAAAACTCAGGACCCGCTGAAATAACCACCGGTTATCGTTAAGTTCGGGGTCAGCTTTTTCAGTCGCCATATCCAGATACCTATGATCGCCGTACCGCCACGAACTAACTTCATCGCCTGTCCAATTCTTCAAGATAAGAAGGAGCGCTAATTACCGGATCAATTTCGCTGATAAATGCGTATTTGTGGCGTTATTTCTATCATGCGACTATGCCGTCCAAGAAAGGGAAGAACCTCAATCCGGACACCATTCCCAAAAATTATAGAAGGTGTGTTGTGTTGTAGTGATCACAAATTGCTTGTGATCCCGACTCTCCACTGGCGCCCGGACGACCGACTAACGGAGCGGGGTTCCCCGATTCCGTGTTCTGTGTCTTCTTGCTCACCTTGTGTACCCTTCGGTGGGGCGGGTTGCGCTCTTCTCGGTGGGCTTGAGTTGAAGCTGAATTTGACCGTCTTAGGCATAGATCTTGATCGGGTGGAAATGCTTCACCCGGTCAAACGTAGGTGCGGATCGCGTGGAAGTTCTTCACTCGATCGCTTGTAACTTGGGTGCTCTCCCAGGGTCGCCTTTGCCAGGAGTGATGCTTGATACGCGAGCCTTCTGAACACATGAGCCGTCTCGCGATCTTGAATCTAAACCGTAAGTTTCACTGCGTCCTATCACAGTTGAGTGGGAGGGGGTGAGAACTGATGTTACACCTGCCAAACAATCCAAGGGCTAAGTTTGCAGAGACGTTGGTGACTCTCTATTCAACGGGAGGCCAAAGTTCCTGCCGGGGAGAAGTCGACACGTGTCTTTCGTTACAAATTCAATTCTGTTTAATGCCAACCAGCCAAACCCAAACCCTATGACTATGCCTACCTGTTCGCTAGGTCAACTGTTGCGTATCGCCTGCCTATGTCATTCACCTCGTGCTTCATGTGGTCCACAGCAGATAATTGGGAGGCGGATCACTCCGTAGCGGATCGCTAGGAATCTGATCTCTAGGTGGTGGATCACTCCATAGTGGATCGCTCCAATGTGGATCGCTAGGTGGTGGATCGCTCGTATAGTGGATTGTTTGGGGTGGATCGCTTGAGTACTGGATCGCGGTATGTGATCCATACAAATTATGTGATTTACAGCACCCAGTTGTATCCAGGAAGAAGGTGGATCAATCCAGCGCGACATGGACAGTCGTTTGCCTTCAATCTGTCGTTTGATCTTCTTCCTTGTCCCTACAGCCCCATCTCTGTACGCGCTCAACAAATCAAACAGATTTCGCACTCTAGGTGAATCGCGCGATCCACTTTCGTCATTCTTCCTTCGGGGTTTTCCACAAGAAACGGGTGTTTTTCTATCAATGGGCGATGGTATTGCACGTTGGAATGGTTCGACATAAATTCAGCTGGGAAATAGTGTGATGGAAACAAATCCCGAAGTGTATACCACCGACCAAGCTTAAGGTCATCACACAAACAAATAGAAATCGAAAAAAAACCTACCACACGGAATTAATTCCGGAATAAGTGTCAAGCGGATTCCCTTAAGCCACAGCCGTAAACGCGCAAAAACCGCCGAAGTATAGATATGGATTTTTATACGAATGTTGATCCCATAATGTTGAAGTCGAATTTGACGTCCGCGAAATAAGGAATGAGCGCTCAAGGCGCTGCACCAAATATCAACGCGAGTCCACAGTAACCACTTAGCGCACAATAAAGCGGTGAGGAGAAGTCGGATGCCTGGTGGAGCAGATTATAAAGTTTATGGTCGTCCGCACGTAGAAAGACCACACCTTCAAAGCTCCACCATATAAAGTGGCACAACGGGACAATGGAAGGCGAAGGTTGGCAAAGACCAAATAATAGCGTCGACAACATATGGATGTGTGATCCGGGCCGACAGGCTACTTTCAGCAAGATTTTAATGAGCGCAAAGAGAAATAATTCTACTTCAAAATGTCAATGCAGGTAGTCTTCGTCGTATAGAAGCCGGTCTAACCAACAAAATCTGATACGCGAGAACATCCCCTAGTGTTATACCGGTGAGCCACGGATAAATACACAGCAGAAAGATGGTTGGCGGAGTTGGCGCGACGAATGTAGTTTTGCCAGTAAGGCATTTCAATTCGGTAATCATTAAATTGAGAGAGGGTACAATGATCAGTAAAAATTCGGTGCCAATAACGTACAGGCCCAATCCAGAACGTGTAAAGAGAAGTGTGCTGAATAGGCAGTGTGCCGCTCGCTATATTGAGGCATAGAGGACGTCCAATTTCACTATAAACAAGAGGGTACGAGAAATGGTAAAGGGAGGTTGAAAGCAGCGGGGGTCATGTAGGTCGTAGACATCGAATGCATGGCATTTCAGTGAAAACACAGCAGTAGTTCGTTACAGCAAGATTATGGATCAAGATGGCCATATCAAAACATTGGCGACGGACAATTAACCCACTTATCTGGGGAAAAGCGCTAATGAATAATGATAGGAAGTTTAGATCGCGCATACCGTGTTAAGTGCAAGACCGATTGGATTGGTGGAGTGCGCTTGACCATGGGCCCGTTGGCACAAATGACGGGATCAAAAAACTGAGTGACAAAAAACGACCGCGAAAATATGCGGATCGGTCCACCTAACGGTCAAGAAGGAGTATAGGCGAGGATCGAGGACTGACCGATATCGATCCGCGATCAAGGGCTTGAATCGCCAAGTTACAAGGACCGGATTGCTCAAGGGGTGAACATCAACTGGAATACTGGATCGCTAACGGCGATGGAAATTTAGAGAATATGAAATCAAGCTGGAATAGTGGATCGTCAAGATCATCAAACATGCGAGGTCTGGAAAGTGACGGCGATTCGACGGTGGATGCCCGATCAGAGACTCAAGATATTGATCACGATCCACCCTGGTTGTGTAATGCTTGATTGTGTGAACACATAATTGGTGTGTATCACATACCGCGATCCAGTACTCAAGCGATCCACCCCAAACAATCCACTATACGAGCGATCCACCACCTAGCGATCCACATTGGAGCGATCCACTATGGAGTGATCCACCACCTAGAGATCAGATTCCTAGCGATCCGCTACGGAGTGATCCGCCTCCCAATTATCTGCTGTGGACCACATGAAGCACGAGGTGAATGACATAGGCAGGCGATACGCAACAGTTGACCTAGCGAACAGGTAGGCATAGTCATAGGGTTTGGGTTTGGCTGGTTGGCATTAAACAGAATTGAATTTGTAACGAAAGACACGTGTCGACTTCTCCCCGGCAGTAACTTTGGCCTCCCGTTGAATAGAGAGTCACCAACGTCTCTGCAAACTTAGCCCTTGGATTGTTTGGCAGGTGTAACATCAGTTCTCACCCCCTCCCACTCAACTGTGATAGGACGCAGTGAAACTTACGGTTTAGATTCAAGATCGCGAGACGGCTCATGTGTTCAGAAGGCTCGCGTATCAAGCATCACTCCTGGCAAAGGCGACCCTGGGAGAGCACCCAAGTTACAAGCGATCGAGTGAAGAACTTCCACGCGATCCGCACCTACGTTTGACCGGGTGAAGCATTTCCACCCGATCAAGATCTATGCCTAAGACGGTCAAATTCAGCTTCAACTCAAGCCCACCGAGAAGAGCGCAACCCGCCCCACCGAAGGGTACACAAGGTGAGCAAGAAGACACAGAACACGGAATCGGGGAACCCCGCTCCGTTAGTCGGTCGTCCGGGCGCCAGCGGAGAGTCGGGATCACAAGCAATTTGTGATCACCACTCCACCACATTCTTGTAAACTTTTTCCTCTTTCTAATTTTTTTTATTTATATTAGTATATATGATGAGTCAAGGGTCATGAAAGATAATTTAATTTCATACATATTAAACATTATCAGATATACATACGCACCGAATTGTTTAAACTATATTACAAATTTAATATTTTCACATTTATTTGGCTTAAAACAACATTTTGGTTTCCAATTTTAACTCTTTACCTGGTCAGAATTGATTCCTTTATATTTTTCGCGTCTTGTCTGCTCTTCACAGCAGCATCTTTTATACTATGTACGTTTACCACAACGAATGTCAGTTAAAGGCACCCCATATAACTCAAACCCGGTATTTAGCCACACCACTTCCTACGTCCGCCTCCATCTCGCACGGGTTCGGCCTACGGCTAATCCTCGCCTTTCATCGTTATGCAACACATGGCCATAACGCTACTTACATCCCGAATTTTTATTTCCCATTCTCGGTCTTCTATCCAACTAATCGAACTTCTTCCATTTCTTGTCAACACGTTCGCTTCTTCTTTTAGTCCAGGCGCATCTTTGCTTCCTCAAAAGACGCAGTATTTCTCGCATTGGTGGCCATGCGATGACCCTGCCGAACTTTCTCCAATACAGAGCCCGGGAATATTTCTTAAACGAACACACTCAGCACATTTCGCTCACCGTCGTCAAGATCGTGTCCACATCAAACAATCCTACCCACCCGCTTTCATCCCGAACCTGGCGATATTTACCGGCGGGCACGTCGAGCATCATACAATGTCGCTGCGTCATCACAAAGTAGCAATCTACCAAGTATTGGCCTTTATCCAGCTCCAAAGTATACAATGCCATGACGTTACCCTCGACTTCGCGGTATAGATTCTTCTTTTGTATGCCTCAGTGATCAACGCCCTTCTCTAGGTAAAGGCTTGCCACTTAAGGAAGAAAACGGCGAGTTTCTGCATACCGATATACCCTAACCAGGCTGAATCCCATTTTCCTCGAAGAAGTCGCTCCATAACTCTCTCGTGATCATCACCTTACTGCCGGATTTTTCTAAAAATTGACCGCACGACGTAAAGGTCGCAGTCTCCTCCTTCGTTCTCCGTCATCAGTCGGTGCCGGGATTAGCCTCCTCGTAAAAACCTTTAAATCTCGATTGTCGTGTTAAATCGTTTATTCACATGTCAACCAAATCGCACCAATCACCGGATCCATCTTCGTGAAAATACTCGCCTGGCACCCAATAGCCCGCGCTGCTGTAGCTGCAGGATCGAACCGAGTAGAACATTTTGCCGATTAATATGGCCGATATACCATTCTTTCGACGAAAAACGTTTACTTCGTCACCCTCACTTGCGCGTTATATGTGCGCTTGCCTTTTTTTTAAATCAATGTCTTGCGAATCTCCCGCCTTTTTTGTAGCTCCTTCAATAGGTGCAATAGCGCTGCTTCTCGTCCTGGAGAAGGCCTCGTCCTTGGCTATTTCGTTTCATTCTCCTCGCTCTTCGACTCTTTTTCATTCTTTTCATCCACCTCGCTCTTAGTTTCTTCACCTGCATGGTCCTAGAGCGCCGCATCCCCCGAGAAGTACACCAGCGGATCAGAGTCGCCGTTGTTAATCATTCTCGCTGTAGCCTCTAGTTCGCCGACATCCGCCAGGTCAAGATCCAGTCGGTGATCCTTGTTGATAGCAAAAACAACCCACGCGCGGCAGGACCCCCATCTGACGGCACTGACTCACCTGGAACTCCCGCGAGACGACTTTCTACTGACCCTCCGACAGCGTCTTGCATTTTGTGGGGGTTTTAATGTCTCTTCATACTGTTATCAATGCCATTTGATCACTTCCCATCTGCCGCCTTTCGATCTTTCTCGTATTAGTATGACTTGTGCTCTTGGCGGTAAATTACAAAATGAACGGTTCGAACGCAACTCAATCTCTAATTACCTTCAGGCCACCTTCATGCTGCGGCAATTTGTCACCTTGTATACGCCGTCCTTCACTCACGTTTCAGCAAGATTCTAATGATCTCGTCTTCGAGATTTAATCTGAAGCAATATAAATATCTTAACGATCCTATAATCGTATACTCCACACCTCCTGCCAGACTCATTTTTTATCTATTAGTATTTTGCATCTTATAATATATTACCTATCAATTAACACCTTATAAGAAGCCTAAATACCTCTCGAACAATATAAAGTTACTTCTATTCCACCAGACTTTCCTTCCACAGAATTTGTGTAAGTATATATTGTGTGTATTCCAATGCTTCGACTCAAAGAGCCAGAGCATAATTACCTTTTGTCACTACCTCCTGGTAACAGGTTTAAAAATTTTATGTGCCTGCTGCCTTCCTTGGATGTGGTAGCCTTTATTATGTCTCCATCTCCGGAATCAAACGTTAATTCCCCGTTACACGTTTTGGCCATCGTAGGCCTCTATCCTACCATCCAAAGCTGATAGGGCAGAAAATCAATCGATTAGTGGCCCGAAAGGACAATTCGCACACTTATTATATTTCTACAAAATACCAGCGTGAAGCCTACCTTTTATTTAAATGTGAAAAAAGTTCCCCGCCCAAATACACAGTTGAGTATCTATGCATGTATAAGCTATAGAATTACTACGGTTATAAAAGTGGTAATGTACTATCGAGTAGGCTATATTTGATACAATGATCCATTCGCAGTACACAGTATATTGTTTATACTTAAACATGCATGGCTATAATTTTGAAACAAGACTATGATCACTGGCAGAATCAACCAGGTTGATGTCTTCCATATTAATCAAGACGAAAACTTCGCCTTAGTACAAACAACAATAAAGAAACACGTATCTAGATCAAAGCTGCTTTGCCCGAAAGCATGACAGCCTCAACCCTAGCAGAGCATTCCTCAACGTCACCAATATTTACCGAGAATACATGCTTCATCCTTCTGAGCAGAGAAATATATATATCATGATCCTTACTTCAATGATTCGCCGAAACAAATTAAGAAGCTAATAATCGAGCACGACATAATATATTCAAGATTTTATACCTTGAAATTTTCATACTAGCCCATGTTTAGAACAATTCTACCCAAATTTAAAAATCTTACCACCGAAAATTGAGCGCAACACGTCGTGCAAACAATTATGTCAAGTGACTTGTAGATAAAATCCGGACAAACCAAACCTACCTATGCAATACTCCTTTCGACTAGCTCCTATAGAGCGCTGTTGATATACTTCGCATAATTTGTTATATATTTGTCGTTTTTAAGTCATTCCCACAAATAACTAACCCACGTAGACGTTTAGAAGAAACTAAACATCATAGCGGCACAAAGTAAACAGTACAACTCAATCGGATTGACCAAAGTAATAAATGCAAGCGTATTATATATATATATTACTTATCCTTTTGCACCCTTGATCACTATAAACTTAATCAATTGGCAATATTAGCGCACTTGTTTGAATCAATACGTATCCTGGTTGGCATAATAATTCCTATAAAAATTAAAAAATAAAATCACCAATTGGGTCAATTTAGTGTAGTACGTAATAAATAATATGAGAAACAAACTAATATTGTGAAGCGATTACCCACGCCTTCTATTTGACACAGAAAACACTGAAAATATTTCGGCACCAATCTCACAATAGGATAATACACTTAACAATAAAATAAAATGTTTTTATCATTTGTAATAGCATTGAAATTTAATTACTATTTTATAAAATAAAATTGAAACAAAGTCATTGTTCCGCGTCAATCGATATGGTAAAACATCTTCAATTATTCTGTTCCAATAGTAGAAGTCAATTACGTTTTTGCATCATTTAAATAAAAAATTTTGCCTAGCACACCTACGTAGTTGTTCAGAACTTCGTTAATGTACTAATACAAACTGTCATATTGACAACTAATCTAACTCCTAAATTAACACAATTATGATATCATACAGAATGATTTCTAGTTCTTCGCCAACTTTACAAAATAAATACCCGAAATACATTTACTCTACAATTTTTATATCCATCCTATTCCGTTTTAAAATCAATCTATATTACGTTTTCAATCACTCGTCTTAAAATCAGAGTTAGATGCTGACTTTAACATTAATTCAAACAGCCAGTATACCTTTACTAATCATTTAGTCATACTTTAATCACTTTCCTCAGATTAGCAAGACAACAAATCAACTAAACCGTCAACCTAAAGACCAGTGAATTTCATTATATTATCATTAATAGGTCTCTTCCAATTATCTATTTCAATGATACAGCGAACAAACACACCCTTTATCAAAGCAAACAACTAGTTGGTCCTACAAACGAATTAATAATGCCTCACAATAATTTATTTTAATAATAGAATCAGCAAGCTAACTCCACTATTAGTCCGTTCGACATTACTAAGGCATCCATAGACCTTCCCGAATCATTCATTTGAATGATAAAAATAAAAAGTTAACTCTAATATCAACCCACCTTAAAAGTTGAGTATCGATCAACAATCAATAGAACAGTCCCAATCATTTTTATGATAAGTAAAATCAGCAAGCCAACTTTTTAGTTATCCGAACAATAGGATTAACATTGATGAACAATCAATAGATAGTCATGGAGCATTATATTTGATCATTGAGGCTGATTACCAACCCCATATCAAGCAAAATAATTCAATTAAAATAACGAATTAATCGATAGAACTTCGTCAATCGGTCGGTCAAGAGTAAGTCAATAAACAACATCACCATGTAAACAAACTTTCAGGTCAATATTTTCGTCGAAATTCTGTTTGTTACGTTTAATTTATAGACTTATCAAGCCAACTTGACTATCAAGTCAAACTAACAGAAAACCCCTCACAATCATATTAATTCATGCATAAACAACTGAACAGTTTAATGAAAGAATTAGCAAGCCAACACTAATATTAATCAAAACTGTCAGATATGTTTTTTCGATTCCCGTGAGGCTGTAGCCCAGAAATCCATATTAATGATAAATTAGCAAGCCAATTCAATATCATACTCTGCATACCAGAAAAACACCCGCCTGACAAATCCCCAGTCTTTTTATAGAGTAATCCCCCAACACCTATTTTCATACTATATTTACAAATTGGATCCTAACCACTAACTCAGGGTAAAAAGAAGTTGGTCAAAAAAATACCAGAAACCCACACGCCATTTCACAAAAATTAAGTCTTAATTCACCACTTCATGTATATAGAAGTGAGTGCACCATAAAGGGGGAAATCATTGTTCGTGGTTTAAAAACAATACAAAATGTAGAGGATTGATATTAGTAGATGTTGTTCCTATTTAAGCTCACAATACTAAAGCTAGCCATAATTTCGTAATTATATTGGCGGATACCCACCCGAAATACCTCACCCCTATACACGTTTCCAACCATAAATATATTTGGACCTGTCGATAGTACGTGATACTAAAATAAGTACCAAATAAATGTGTCAAATGGTGTAAGATAATTAATTTTTGTCGGATTGCTGCATTTGTGAGCGAAAATATATATATATATTACTTCATCCACAAACTTTGTAGTGAAAATTAAGTGCAAACTTCCCATCCATAGTATAGTATAATGTCGTGTTAATTTTTCGGTCTTAAATTCAATAAATCCAAATGTGAATATACGTAAACTTCATGTAAAATTTTACGATCGGACGATATGCGTCAAACCAAATAATCGCGAAGCGCACAAAATTCTGCGCAAATCATAAAGTTTTTCTGTAAATTTAAGAGGAATATATGAGAATATAAACTTTTCCACATTTTTCTTCTCGATCTTTATTTGCTATTTCTCCTAGACCTCTAATTTCAATCAGACTGAAGGTTGGGTGTTGATATCCTATATTATCCTAAATTGATCTTTGTTTAGGGACAATTCCAAATTTCAGATTAAAGAGCTGTTTCTAAGCGTTGGTGGCGACAAGTGCGAGTAGATGAAATAATTTACAAGTAATCCATCGTAAAATAACTTCCTTATTTCTTGAGTTTGAATGCGGTATTTAACTCATAAACCACTTTCATACTCAAAATTTTACTTCGATAACGTAGCCTTTTGATTTAAACCAATTGCAGTAAAAAGGACATCACGGTTTCATAGACGCCGTCACAATAAGGTACAAAATCTCAAAATTAGTTCATTCTTATGCAGTAAAACGCGTCCATTCATAAACTAGAAAGCGTTGACCAGCAGATTATAGCTAATAAATACGAGGGTATCATACGAATTATAATTTATTATATTCTGCTATTAAACTAATATTTCGAAATATTTTTGAAATGTTAAATCGTGTGGAAAAAACTGCATTTTTAGCCGATAAATTCTATTTTTACAGGACATTTTTCGATCACGGAATTAGCAAATGCGACGAAACTACTCGGTGTGCATCCGAATTACTATTTGAGTATTTGTAGGAATGTATGCGAAAATCTATATCAGAGTCTGCATCGGACAAGTACCGGAAACTCATGCAACATATTTCATCTAGAGGTCAGATAAACACTGTTTTCGCAGAAATGACATCATCTTGACATTAAATACGAAATGGATTAATTCATCTCACCAGACCGTATGCATTTGATGTCTCACGTAATTTTATATCAAAAAGTTAAGTTCGCATCGGTAAAAAATGAAAGTGCAAAATGTAATTGAAAGTGCAAAAAAGTAGAAGTGGCACATATCAACTAATTCGTGTATAAGAATGTCCAATGAATCTAACGTTAAATCTATCCGCTCGGTGAGCCAGTTCGATGTGTTCAACTATATTTATTAAGAATACATGGTTTAGTGCGTCTGGATAGGTATCCGTTGACATGTCGCAGAATACGGTGGTCCCACGTGATAGAGTATGCAACATATTTACTACCTATGTTGAGATTAGGGTAAACACATCTCTACAACATACATTATCAGTAAAGAAAAGGGCATTAAAATGGTCAATCGTTGTTGCAAAGATAAAACGAGTAGTACATAGAATGTGAATGGCCCACATGATAGCCCATGCATAATTAAATAGTCTGTATAGTTATTCGACCTTAAAGTTCACATCATGGGTTAGTTTAGCGACAAAAAGTGCATAACGATTTGAAGAAAATTTGCACGCACATGTCGCACCATACGACGGCACCACGCAAGTTCCTGTCAAAACGTTTTCTCACAATATGTTCGAGGTCGAGTGTAACGACTCGTCTACCAGTTGATAGATGGCATTATAATCTTAGAGTGACACCATGCGATTCCGCCATGTGCGATGATCTTGGACAGCGCGTTCCCGTTCAGCGGTCAGTTTCGAATGACAGGTAAATAAACACGGATTCGCTATCCATTTCAACGCGTCGCAGTCGTGCACGCTCCGAATATTGATCATTAAGGTTTCCTGCTCACGACGCAACTCTACTCAAACATTCAAAACGAATGTTACACAGCAACGAAGCTTGTCTTGAGATTCGGCGTACGCTTTTTTATACTGCGATTTTTAGTTCAACACTCGGTCTAGACGGGCCAAAAGCGCATCTTGCTCATCCACTCAGCGATCTCCTCTCTTATTTATTTGCTTGCTAACTCCGGCAATCTCGCGGTCATATTTATCTTGCGCGACGTAGGATTTTTGGATGGCCAAAAGAATTAATTTTAACAACCGCGATCTAGTCAGTCAGTTCTTTGATATCGGTGTCTCACTGGTAGATCTCTGTTTTTTTATTTTGCCCAGCCATTGGCGAAACTTCGTCTCCCGTTGCGTTTCATCTTTAAGTCGCGTACGCAGGGTATCATACTTGACCTAGGCAAAAGTTACGAGCGGAGCCGCGGAGGTAAATATCTCCTAAAAGTTATTCTAGTGATTAGTTACGGGACGTCTGCCCAGTAAACTCGGTTGCCATACCCACAAAGCGGTCCATAACCGTTTGTTGCCGATCCAGTCGAAACATAAAGGGGTCAATCATTTTTTTCTTTTCCTAACAATCGGTCGCAGACGATGAAAGCACGCGGAAGCTGGGAAGTGGAAAACGCTTTAGTTAATGCGAACAATTTATTACAAATTTGTTTATAGGAGCGCTTGTATTAGAGATCGGAGAAAAACTCGCGCTGGGAACCAAACGTGGACTCACATCGAAAGTGTCATCTAATGTAGCCATGGCGGCGACTAATGAGTGATCGCGCTCGCCCAACACAAGTGTGGAAGTGTTTAAAGTGACAGGGATGAAGTTCTTCAAAAAATACCACCGCATGTGTATTTAGCTGAGACCCGAGGACGTTTGATCGAACGCTAGGTCGAGTAACAGATTAGTATACCACTAGATTTGGGTATCGGGAGGTACCTATATCGATACCTTAGCGGAAGGTTGGATTACAAGCCGCTGGAGATAGGCAAGATGGGTCGAGCAACCACGTAATGGGTGGCTACGTAACCAGGCAGCACCTCAGAGTGCGTCGTGCTGGGCTCCGGAGATCTCTTGAGCCGAAAAGCTCAATAATATAATGAGGGTGCGTTATTTGTAAGGAGTTCAAACTGAGTCACAGTACTCGCTGTTTATCCCAGGGTATAATGAAGGACCGCGCGGAATAACTCTTTAAGGTTAGATCAATGGGTGAAATCCGATTTGGCACAATTCAGCATGGTATAAAAACTCAGTATGACAAATAAAAAGAATATTGATAGATGTCAAGATGAAGAGGAGCATAGCTGAAATCGACACCATTTGTCAATGAACTTTGCAAGGACGAATGTGGCAAAGCAACCACAATAATTACCGTTGAGTTGAAACGTTATAGCCCACAGATCGCAGACGTCGACCGAAAAGAATTCTGATTGAAGGAATACTGTCTGAGACATGTGGCTCACATCATCAATCCAATCTATTGATATTGATCTGTTGTATACATGTCGGGTGTGGTTCACGCCAAAGATACAGAGAGAGCGCACTTGTTGTAAGCCACATAGGTAGAGATAAAAAATCTTTAGGGTAGGGAAACGCGTGACATCGAATTATGGAATACGGATAGGCCAAGCGATGTGCTAGTTGTTTTAGGGTCAATTAGTTATCCTTAAACAGACCTCAATTCGCTTCTTCGTACACATGCCAACTTCTTTATTGGGTTGGATCATGGATCACCCAACGTCAAAAAAAGATACATACTTATTACTATATAATTTACCCATATTTCTAGCCAGAGATCAAGACTTTCACATTAGAAACCCAACTGGGTCGGACGTAGCATAAAGTAAAGGCTAAGGATAAAACATCGCGAGACCGTTCAAGTGTTCAAAAGGCTGGCAGATTAAGCATCAACTTTGGACAAGGGGGTCTAGCAGATATTAAGGCGGCTCATATAGAACACATTTCAAAGTACTCCCGCAATTGGGTGAAGGGTTCCAAGCGACAGCACCAATCCCAACCACGGTAAAGCTTGTCTTCGACTCAAGTCCACTTAGAAGAGTACAACCCACCCCACCGATGGGTACACAAGGTGAGGGACGCATACAGCACGAGATCAGAGTACCCCCTCCGTTTGTCGGTATTCCGGACGCCAGTGGAGATTTGGGATCGACTCTTCAAAATAGCGATTACCACTTACCGGATGGGCGACGACTGAATGACACTATTTCAATGCCAAGACTGCCAAATATTAGGGACAACGTGACGTCGTAAATAAGTTCATCGGGCGAGATCCATATTGCAATGTTGAATCAATGAAAAAGAACCATAGAGAGAAGTGATTGACCGATATATATGATAAGATGTTCGGGCTGATAGGCAAACGACGTTCGGAAAATAGTGATGCCACTAAATTGAGGTTAATTGATTCACAAGTAGTGAAATAATATTACCAAGAGCGATACGAATGGCGTTATTGAACGATACAAAGGGCTCCTGGCTACTTAAATTTTTATCGTAATAGTGGATTTTATGCTGATGTTCGTAGCCGTCACGAAGACAGGTACGTTTAAGTTATTTTTGTGCTCAGTAGGCAAATAAACGGCCCCGCACGACACGGAGATGGGCCGCATGCATACGCCAAGGCCGAAACGGAGGATTTCTGTACATCCACATAAATATATTTAAAGAGAATATTGTCATGGATACAGAGCTGCAGTAATTAGTAGTATATATATATATCTATTTACTTGGATCTCCTATTAAATAATTTATTCTATCGTCCTATACAAGAATGTCGACTATGAGGCTTGTTACTTATTTCCAAGATGCGCCAGGTCAAAAAATAAAAGTGCACAACCGACGTGCGTCTATACTGCAAGTAGAAAGGCATAACCTGGACGGCGGTAGGGGTGTCCGTGAATGAATTGTTGGCCACCGGCGCCGAGCAGATTGATTGTAAAAGAAACTTTCCATAAATGATTTTATTGTCGATCAAGGGTTTAAATGTTGTAAAATGTATATATAACAGCGTATTGATCTGGACAAGACACACGGATATATTGTGGATCAATAAGTCATGATCGACCTCCTACTGAAGGTGTATGGACTAGAATCTGCGAACGGGGTACGGAACCTAATTGGGAAAGAGAGCAACCTTGGGTATGACGACAATGTGTTTTATCTTCTACCAAAAAGAGCCAAGAAGAAAATAAGCGAGAAGTCTATTTAGGCACTGGTGGGGAAAGGTGACAAAAGAAACGCAATGACCGATGCCTGAATGACTCGAAGGTTGTTAAATAGGGTCGTGCGGTACTTAAAGATGTCAAAGAGTTTAAAATTGCACCTGAAATATGTAGAGCCGACATCGGATGATATCTATATATATGTATTGTAGCGACGCGAAATTTACCGCCAACAAGCCTGATCGTAAGTCTGTGTTCGGGTGTGTCACAACTCTGTATATTGCTGTTGGTATTTGGCTGCGCAAGGAACTGTCAAAATTTTCGCTAAGCACAATAGGAGAACATTTCATCTTTGCGTCACAAACGGTTCGCGAACTTCTGTAGAAGACGAAGCTGCTGAACGAGTGATAGATTGAGTGAGCGAGCCTATGTGGATGGACAACAAGTCGCCATAAAACAGCTTGCGTCCGAGATAAGTCCCTCGCGTGCAAATATGTTGGCATTCGCTACAATGTCATTTGTCATCACTCTCAAGCAGACATGGTGGTCCCAAGGTTCGTAAAGTCGCAGGTTATGAGGGTAGACTAATTGACAAAGGCTGTGCCGGCGCCAAGAGTTGAAGAAGTACGCGCGATATACCAGCTGAGGGGGAAACAGGACGCCGCCGGTGAGGTGTAAAAAAATGACCATGCTTAAGGTTAGCCATGTTTGAGGTCAATGGCTTTACGTTATAATGGTGTCACTTGCATGCCAAAAAATAGGGCGCCCAACCACCAGGATCGACGAGACCAAAATGGAAAGATAAGACAGTAAGAGACAGGCAACGTCGTTGACATGTGGTAGGACGACATATTACTTAATATTTAAGCTGGGACAATATAATTAAGATGTGGAATCACCGTGCAGGATGTGCCGGTAAGCCGGACAATATCCGACGTGTATATGGCCAAGTTGCATTTCTAATGCCGTTGGGTTTTGTAATGCCGTAGCATTGACGAACGAATTATATCTTATGCTATATTTTTTCACCTCACTTGTTACAACTTCTGCGCAAGCGCAACCGAGAACTTTCCCGTTTATTAATGGAAAATAAAAAAGCAGAATTCTTCCAGAATCTCATGATGACAGGTGTCTTTTCAATTTTTTCGGATAAATCCTTGGAACGATTAGTTGCGCGTGAAACCAGTCGGGTGGAAGAAGACCTCCGAGATCAGATGAATGGAATTTGGTTTCGTGCAGACGTCAGGGTCGGTCATTATGCGCAACGTCATGAGGTCTCAGCAGAAACCAGGCACAGGTCGCTACGCACAGACATCAATGTGTAGCAAGCTCTCATTGACTGCAGTAAGAACTAATTCTCAGCCAGAATGGCATACATAGTTCGTTTTTAGGAACACTTAGTTTTAGACGCTGATCAAAGTCAAAGAAATTGAAAGGTGAATGTATATTTAGGTCCTAGAATGTGCCATTTTCTATACATGATAACTAAACTATGAATACACCAAAGCAGTTATAGTGTTTCTACTCCCTACTCATTGCGCGCGTCTAGCAGAGATCGGCGATTAAATGTAGTGGTTTATATCAATTAATGAGTAGAACCTGAAGTGTAACGGAGTAGCCCGTTACATGAATCCGTCATTAATGAGAAAATGACATTAAATAATAGTATGTTAAATATTCTTTCAACAATATCACAAAACATAATGATGTTGTTGAGATGACCGAAGAGTCTACTCGTTGGTTGATATCGTGATGATATCAGCCCACCAATCGCTGCTAGACGCGCGCAATGGGTGATGAATGACGTCATCATAAATTTAGTTAGATAAATATAATCAAGTCAGGATGAACAAAGAAAACAATAGTGGTGGAATATATTGAATTAAATAACTCTATAACTTTTCTTAGAAACTAGCGTGTTCACTAGTCTCCTTTCCTTTCTCTGTGTTGGTGCACCACTTGGCAGGGCACTAACTATCACTGTTGTCAGTATACGGTGAACTTCGTACTGGCAGTTTGGTAAGTAACCGTCGGTGCCCCGTTGCACCTGGTAATACTTTGTAGTACGTCCAAGGAGCACAACCCATCGCCAACATGAACATGTAGATCGAAGTCGAAGGCAATAGATTTCACGGAAGTCGTAAAAGCTACTCCCATTTGAGCGATGTTATATGAGTGCGATCGAACGAATGAGTTCGACCGTTGGCGAATAATCTATCTGGACTATGCTATTATTATGGGATAGAGTCCAACCGCATGCCGTCATCAGCAAGCTCTTGCAACGAGAACTTCATGAGTCGCGAGCGCAGGTGACCTTGTTGCAACAACAAGATCCCCGGCGGACTGAAGCACCGAGACTGCATCAGTCTCAGTCCGTATTGTCGACGCGTAAGCGTCGACAAAAGTCTCTAAAGCTATAGATATCCGAATACCGGGGAGTCGTGTACGATTCCCTGTTAAGATGAATCGTCGAAACCGACGATATAATCGAGGTCCGTCGATTGAGTTACACAATCCGAACGTGTTGAATCGTTAGCCTTCATCAAGCCCTGTTCAGGTAGACGTAAAAGCCACCCAGGGCAGAGCTCAGAGCTATATCAAAACGCCTCGAGATTGAGCAGAGTAATCGTAAGGTTCACGCTTACGCTCAGCATGTGCTATACCTTGCAAGACGAATGGAAGTGAATCCTGTGAGTCTATAATGAAGACCACAATATTCATCTAAGGTTTTGCAGATGGTCCTGTCAGGGAACACCTGGGTCGCGGGGAGCTAACAACGCTTTCTGGAGCGATCTACGCTGCGTATCAGGAAGTTTAATTATAGATAGGCTCACACTACGCTGAGACCCTATCGTTCACAGAGAAGACCGGTGGTCGGAGGTCCAGATTTAACTGACCTCTGTCATTTCGAGGGCGTGAAACCTTGCCCTGTGAATGACAAGCGAATGGTGAGATGCCATCTCTGTCATAAGCTGGAAAATAATGCATACGAATGCAGTATTTCCCGCTCAGAACCCCGTCGTGCTGAGCGCGGTAAATTTCTACTAGTTGAAGGAACTGGAGGAAGAATGTCCGATGCTGTTGAGAAGCCGCAACAGCGAAGTGGACCATCAAAAAATGGTCGGGTCCAGTAGGGGTGGAGCGCCTCACTGATCCGGCAACATCGAGTAAAATTTGCAAATTTCTTGACGAAGGTTGCTCCCGACACACAGTCACTGTGTGTCTCTGCAACTGGTGATGAGGTTTCCCTAATCACCTTGACCTTGAAAGTGACAAAGGACTTGTCACTTCGCGTCCTAGCTGACTGTGGGGCGTCAAACAACTTTTTTCTCGCCAGTCACTAGAGGCTGGAAGTATCAGCTTTGTGGAGCGGGAGATCTCTCCAACGAGAATAAAGGTGCGCCTTGCGACAGGCGCATCGATTACTGTGAAGAATGTGTATTCGGAATCCTCTACACGCTGAAGCATAAACAGTACGATGATAATCTCATCGTGCTCGACCTGGCAGAAAAGTGTGATGTCATCCTAGGACTACCTTAGCTCAGGAGATACAAGTAAAGGGTGAGCTGTCAGCACCGATCAGTATCGATTCCTACCACTTGTTTATCAGGTGACGATCTGAAGAGTTTCTTGGGACGATCAAACTCATGTGGGTGTACTGCGAGTGAGATGCGATGGCCTCACTTGCGGTACGGTCATTAGCACGACTGCACAATATCACAGTGTAGTTGATCACTACACTGTGGAGCAAGCTCTCCTGGACTCTGTGAATTTGACTTCCCAGGAAGTAATCTGGACAGTAATGGTCTTCATTAATGCCAGATAAAGTATCAGCGTTTACACACTTGAGTTGATAGTTGCTCCGAAGTTAATTTCGGAGATAACTCAATTGCCAACGCTAGGACCGAAACGGTTCTTGCGTGATCTGCGTAGTGGCAAAGTCAAGCAGATCTGCATACTCATCACGGAGGATGAGTATGTGACCGACATTCGGTCGGCAACAGTATTTGCTAAGAACTAACGGGTTCTCAGCAGCTCATCGATGGACGAAAGTGTCCTCGATGAGAAGACTCGGATTGAGCGATACGCGTCCCAATCCTGGGAGTCACTTCAGGCAAATCCTTTGTATAAGGATTTGATCGAATTCAAGGATATATTTTCTGAATCCGTGCCTTTCTAGTTGCCTAAGGACAAAGGCACTCGACACGAGATCGAGCTCAAACCGGGCTCGAAGTACTGTGTCATGAAGCAGTGGCCACTGCCTCGTGAACAAGTACTAGCGATCGACAAGTTCTTTGCCGATCGCTTAGCGGCAGGTCATGTGAGGGAATCAACATCCGCTCACAGCTCTCCGACCTTCTGTGTGCAAAAGGCCACAGGAGGGTGGCGGACAGTGCACGCATTCAACAAATTGATTGCTGCAGCTGTAAAGCCTCAGACGCCGATACCGAGGAAGGACGTAATCATAGATGGTATGTCAAAGAGTACCATCTTTTCGCCCATGCATCTGATAAACGGATTCTATCCGATCCTCATGCGTGAACGGGACATCCCGTACACAGCAGTGAGCACCCCCAGCGGTATGCTGTGGGAGTAGCTAGTGATGCCACAGGGGCTGATTACCGCCCCTGCAACATTCAACAGATGTGTCACAAATCTGTTAAGACCGGTGCGAGACTTCGCACCGAGTTACTTCGACGATGTGTTCGTCCATAGCCGGGCTATGGACGGAAAGACGGACGTTGAAGTTCTAATAACTCACGTTCGTCAAGTCCTTCAACTTATGCGTAAGCATAAGTTGTATGCCAACCTCAAGAAGTGCATATTCGCGGCTAGCGAAATACCACTTCTTGGGTGCATCGTGGGTAAACGCGGCGTACGCCCTGATCCCGAAAAGATCAAGACGATCACCGACTGGCCAGTACCAGTCGATGTCAAGGGACTAAGGAAGTTCCTTGGTCTAGCGGCGTACTTACACAAGTACTCGCGCAACTACGCCGAGATGACTGTTCATCTTTCTTGCTTGCTCAAGAAAGATGTGAAGATGTCATGGAACGCTGAGTGCCAGCGTTCCTTTGAAGGTATCAAGCAAAGCTTGATGCAATCGCCGATCTTGGCGATTGCAGATCATGACAGACCATTTCATGTGGTCTGTGACGCCAGCGATTTCGCAATCGGCTGTGCGCTAATGCAGTTCGACGCAGATGGCGCGGGGCGCGTCATCTGTAATCAGTCGCGTCAGCTGCAAGAAGCTGAGCGTAATTACCCAGTGCATGAAAAGGAACTCCTTGCCATGAAATACGCACTGGCTAAGTTTCGCGTCTATCTCTTGGGAGATAGACCGTTTGTTGTCTATACGGACCATGCGTCATTACGCACGGCCGTAAACAGCCCACACCTCTTGCAAATAATGGCCAGGTGGCTGTATTTCTTCGCGGAGTATAACTTCTCCGTGGAATATAAACAATGACGACTAAACGTCGTCGCTGATGCGCTCCGATTTCGAGCCGGACGCACAAATCAACAGTGAGGATAAGCCCACTGTTGCGACACTGACAGCCAGTGTTCCGTCGTCAAGCTTACTTGACGACATACGAAAGGCATACGCAGAAGATAAGGACCTTCTGCGATTAATGGATCATCTGGTGAATCCATCCAGTAAATCCATGAGGGCTTTACCGGCTTTGTACCGATCCTCATCGGATCGGTATAGTACACGCAACGGATTGCTGTACTATACAGCTGTTGCCGACGACACGCCTCGCTTCGTCGTACCCGCTCATCAAGATTTGCGTTTACGCATCATTTATGAGTGTCACGATGCCCCAACAGGCGGCCATCGTGGTAGAGAAAAGACTCACCTCACGGTAAGTCGTGACTTTTACTGGCCCCGCCAGTATCAGTTTGTTCGCAAGTACATACGTGCTTGCGAGGTTTTTCAACGGGTGAAGCCTAGTCCTACATCCCGTGCACCATTGCAACCTCTGCCTGTTCCGACAGAGTGCTGGCAGTCCGTATCGATGGACATCATCTTCGGTTTCCCCGAAACGGCTCACAATAATATTAGTATTCTTGTGTTCCTTGATCAGTTCAGCAAGATAGTCCATCTTGCTGCTGTCCCTCAGTCGATCAAGGCTCAAGGTTGTGCTCGTGTCTTTCTAGACACGGTCTTTAGACTCCACGGGTTACCCCGTGAACTCGTATCCGACCGTGACCCTCGGTTCACGGCGGCATTTTGGCAAACCGTGTTTCGTTCTCTCGGAACGCGATTGAAGATGTCTACTTCTGATCATCCCAAAACAGATGGTCAGACGAGACGTGCGAACCGTGTCCTCGAACAGATCCTTCGAGGATATGTCCACTCGTTTCCGAGTTGGAGCGAATTCTTATTCATGGTGGAATTCGCCATCAATAATTCGGTGCATGCTTCCACACATCACACACCATTTTACGTAAATAGTTTACGCCATCCACGTGTGCCCGCCCTTCTAGAGTGTGACTCTTGGATAGGGGGGTGAATCGCTCGAGCAAAAACCATTTTGGCTCTTGCTCATCACGTGTCGACGCAAACGTCGTCACGCATGATGCCGATGTCGATCAAGTCGACATCGATGAAGAAGATCACCTCAATAATAGCGGCGACGCTATTATTGACTCGGATGATGATGAAGATGCTGGTATATTCAGCATCGTCAACGATTATGCCAGCGAGGAAGAAGACAACCTCGCTGAAGAAGAGAACAATCTCTTAGCAGTGCGCACGAAGCGCACTGAAAGACAAAACAAAGAGTCAGCAGAGAACTTCCTGCTGACTCGAGAAGCGGTAGTCCGTTTCGTTCAGGACTCCATCGCAAATGCGGTGGACCGTCAGAAACGGAACGCAGACAAGAATGGGAGAGCAAATGTTCTTTCATTTAAGGTTAACGACCTAGTACTACTGTCAACGGTAAACTTACCTGGACATGCAGTCAATAGTGTCGGCAGTAGTAAACTACTGCCGAAATACATTGGGCCATTTCGAGTGTTGCATCGCAAGGGCAATGCATACACACTCGAACCGCCACGTAGGATGCGCACGCATCCTACGTTTTACGTGGGGAGGCTCAGGCCGTACTGTCAGTACGAGCCTTCTTCTTCCGATGAAGATAGCCCCCACGTTTAAGAACCTCCATCAGGTTTTTGCGTTTGCGCTCCAGACGATCCGTCTGATCGCGCAGATATGATACCTCGGAACTCAACCGAGAGATCTCTCCTCGAGATGTCGCCAGCTCGCCGTAAAGTGAGCGGACATCCCGCTCGACCTGAAGATGCGCTGTGGCATAATCGGCGCGATCTCTCGCCCGATCAGCCTCGTGATCCTTGCGGTTCTTCTGCACGGCATCAGTCAAAGCGTAGCGCCGGTCGCGCTCGTGCTTTAAGTCATCGCGCAATTAATTGATTGCGCGATCCATCTCGTAAGGGTCAAGATGGTGAGCCGAATCATCTGGAGGAGGTCTTTCCTCCTCCACCACATCCTTTGGTGGATGCTCACGGTGATCAACGCTTTCAAGTGGAGCGTATCTTGAATCACCGTGACGATTCAGGATCAAGGACGAGCTATCTCGTCCAGTGGCGAAGGGAACCACCCTCTTGGAACAGCTGGGAGCCCCGCTCTCAGATGTTGATGGATGTTGAAGGTCTTGTCCACCAGTATGACGAGACCCATCTGATGAGTCCTGTAGCCCATCGGTAAACACGCGCCCTAGGCGATTGTAGACGGATTGCAAGTTTGCAATCGCGTCACGCATCTCAGCCGAGGTGTGTGCCCTTCCCCAGGGCGAATTTAAGGAATACACATCCCTATGTGCACGCTGCGAGTTGTCAACACAACTCGCACTAGAATCTCCCCATGTGAGGCATGGAATGCCGGCCCCACTTTATAAACAGTGCAACCGGTACCTTGTACCGGTTGGCGTTCGCCTTTCGAACCTGAGGCGTGTCGCCTCAAGTTTCTTAAGCCACCCTTCTCGTCCAAAATTCTTTGCGTTTTAGATAAACGCGTTTTACGCAGCCAAAAGCGATGCTTTGTCACGCTTTTGGTTGACATTGTACCATCGATGTCTAAGGAAGACATCGAGATAAAAATATTCTTCAGCGCGAAAGTTCTTCGCGCTGGAACTCAAGCCGTGAAGCTCAGTCGCATCGAATAAGGGTATTCGATGGTGTTATCTTGTCTCGTGAGACAAGCTATTGATGAGCCGTTCGGACAAAAGCCACGGCTTCAGCTCATCACGCTTCAAAGTGGTACCTTTGTCGGTACCACGGCTCCCAGATTGACGATGGCTCACGCCATCGACATCACGCTCGTGCGAAGACGCAGCACAGCAACAGCACCTGTTGCTGCAGGCGGAGAAGGAGCAGCAGACGACGAATCGTCTGCCGCAGAGGCTGGCACAGCAGGGGGCTGTGCGGGTCTTGAGTCTCCTCGCATAGATGTGTTAGCTATGCGAGGTCAAGCGAAAAGTGAATGGAACGGACCCAACCAGTGCTCCCTGTCTCAATGGTGCTTAACGGGTGGCCGCCATACTTTGATAGTCACACGGTGACTATTAGTTAAGGGGGTGATGTAACGGGGCAGCCCGTTACATGAAAATTGTCATTTGAGAGATAATGACAATAAATAATATTATGCTGAATATTCTTTTAACAATACCACCAATAGTGGTGATATTGATGGGTCGACCAAAGAGTCTGTTCATCGGTTGATATCTTGATGATATCAACCCACCAATCGCCGCAAGACGCGCGCAATGAGTGGTGACGAGACGTCACCATACACTCAGTTATATTAGCATAATTAAGTTAAGTCAAACAGAGAGACAGTGGTTTAAAGATTTAATTATATTAATATAACAGTTCTACTTTTACCCTACCTACGCTTTATCGTTTGCCTCGTGTACGTCTGTCGGGGCACCCAAAGCCCTTGCGTTAAGGTCACGCAAGGGTGTGCCCCGTTTCAAAACCGATCACCCCCGATAGGCCGCTGGTGCACCGGGACGGTTCCGATCAGAATCACGTTCTAGGCAAATTCGCTTCGTGGGACTGAGATTCGCGCTCAGCGACCGGACCGACGACTCGGAAAATAACGTAGAATAGCAGGAACTAGGTGGGGGTGACAACCGTTGTCGCCTTGCCCCACACCCCGGGGTCTTTGGGTTGTTGCTCTTCTTTCGGTTTGCACGCTGCGCTGCCTCCCCATGGCGCACGCAGCGTGAAGAATACCTTCTCCTCATGACCTGAGCCCCCCCAACATGGTACTTCCTGCCCAGGACAAGAGGACCGGTAAACCGGCTCGTTGGAGGTCGTTGTCGCTTGGCCCTGTTGCTAGAAGGCGCAATTTGGAAAGTTTTATAAACTTAAAAGCATATATGATCATAATGTCACAAATAATAATATGAAATGACAGGCTCGCCCCGTTACAACAGCGGGACGACCAGGTGTTCGAAAGCCTGGACATGACCGACGAGTCGGCGGAATGGGGGAGCGCCGATTGGTGGTGAGAAAGCACCGGCCTATACGCGAGTGACAGCAGGTTCGTTTTGTAGGCGACCACGAAGGTCCACGTGGCTCGGCAATGCACGTGCGCTGAGTCGTGCCTGACGTCGGTCCTGCCACGTCAAACAGCGCACAAACGGGACAAGCGCAGGTATTTGAATGCAGCAGTTGATCTGAGCTCGAAAGCACTAGTTTTAGATCGTGAAACCATTGGCAACGAGTGTGCGAAGACGGCTGTGTGCGATGGCCTGGCCGATGCTGGTGCTCATGGGCAGAAAGAACGGGAGCAAACAAAGGTGAACGACTGAGAAGGTCGAGCTCGTGACAAAGACCACAGTGCGACGACAGGCTGCACGGGATCCCATCTTCGAAAGAAGAGTGGGCTAACTGCAAAGAGGAATTGAGACGGGCGTTAATAGTGGAAAAAGAGAGCGTACATGTTTGCCGACGCTAGATGAGCCGACGCGATACGTGCGAAGGCACAGGGACCAAAGGAGGAAGTGCGCGCGGTGATGGACATGCACTTGAATCGGACGCTAATTGTGACGAGTGAAGTAGCTCGACGAATGTGGGACGAGATGCAGCGTTACGTCATGCGCCAGAACGTCAAGTTGTCGTGGTCGATGAGGTTCCACGCCGTACTTGCGGTCGTTTGCATGCGACAGAGTGTTGCACCATTCGTGTGTACAGTGCAAGTGAGAGCTACGACACTGCTGGTGCAAAGAGGATGTGAGGCTTCGAAATAACGACAGACCTGGCGCTACGTGGCCACGAGCTCTTTCTAGGACCTCCTGCCACATGATCAGACACTCGTACATGAGTGACCTGCGGTCGCTCTTTGACCCTAATGCATCGATGAGCCTATTGTTTTTCAACAACACTCGATCGCTCGTGACTCGATCAAGTGTCAGCTTAGGACAACTTGCAGTCCGACAGTCCATAGCAACAGCTTATAGACAAACTGTGTGCAAGTCGCAGGTAGCCCACACGCACGTCATGCTGTCCAACGAGAGCCCAAAGCCCAGCAGTAAGAGCACGGCCCGTGTCATCAAAGCACAGCTGTCTCTTGTCGTCGCTCCCTATTTTGGAGAACGCCGACGACTTGGCGCGACCGCAGCTGTTTCTCGTGATATATCGAAGCTCCTGTCAAGTCCTCATTCCTCGACGATCCACGTATCCGCTGCTTTCAGAATATGCTGCGTCTACGTGTAATAGATACGCTTGTTTCCGATCGACGACGCTTTATTAGTGCCGTCACCAATTCTTACCTGATTAGACAGCGACGTCACCAACACTGGTCGTCCTAGGCACCGTCTTCTTCACCGCCGCCGTCGTCGTCGTCTCTCTCTATCCTATTCTACAGCGTCTCGAACATAAGCACCACCAACAGTACGTTCTCGAGCTTTCCATCCCGATGCCCACTTGTCGACAGCAACTAGAGCTTTGCCTGCTGCTGGTTATGTTGTGTTTGAAGCGAAAAAAGTGATTCAAGTACGACGTCTCGCGGTCCATGGCAACCTCTTCCCGTGCGTGAGCTCAAGGTTCGAGTCGATGACAGGACAGGCTTTGCACTCAATGTCGGTAACGTTTTTGCCTTTTTCCTTCGTGCCAAACACTTTGGGCTTCTTGCTTGCATGCATGACTCGCACGCGAACACTTCATCCCGACCGGCGTCTTCGTTTCTGCAGAGTGCAAGGCGTTGGTGTGATGAAGAGAGCTAGTTGGCCTTTGATGTCGAGACGAACGTGTGGGTGCATCATGGCATCTAATTTCCGCCAACGCCGCTGAGCTCGCGACGATGAGTTTACAGGCAGTTTACGCTTAACTGATGTCACCGTTTCGATCGACTCGCGCGAGCAATCGGAACTTCTGTTTACCGATTCGATGGACCAAGCGAGCACGAAGGAACTGAACGTGTGCCGTGCGTATGAAGGTCTCGTGTCGACATCAGCTACCACCCCTCTCTTACTATCAGAGTCTGCGTTGATCTACACGACATCATTCATACACCACCGCCGACTCATCAGTTAAGAGAGACAAACGCAGAAAGCAAGAACGACCGCGAGCTAAATTACTAGTACGAGCGTTCCATGGTATGTAGAGGCAAGTGCTTCATCAAACGCTATTGCAAGAGCGTCTTCAGAGGCGGGCCGACCGCTTGTTCTTCACAGTGCTGCTAGTCCCGCTGGATGCTTTTCTGCAGTGCGTACGTGTGCGCAACAAAGACTAAGGCGTCGTTCGCTTTCAGATCCGATGCAGTGGCTTCCGCTCGAGTCAACTCGCTGTTACTTGTTAGAGAGCAGGCGGCGCTCCCATTTTTCCTTTTCCTCCACAAAAAACGACTCTAGTAATCCTTCATCTTCCTCTTTTGCCGGTCGTCTAGCGTGCAGGTTGGCCGCTGCTGTCTCGGGGTCGTCCGCCTTCGTAGGAGCATCTGCGATCGTCTCGTCAGTTCTTTTCATATTGCCATTGGTCAAAAGAGTAGGAGGCTGTCGTCGTCTAATAGACGTTGATCGCTTTACCATCGCGTCTCCACCCTGATGATGCTCAACCGACGCTGCAGGTAGAGCGACATGGCCGCTCAACTTCTCCGCTAGTTTTCCGATTCTCGTGTCAGCGCTCTCGATCTTCGGCCATGTTCTTATAAAATCGGAAAAGATACCGATAGAACCCGGGTCTACATGTTCCATGCGCTCTTCCGCCGGTCCACGACCACTTTCCATGTCCCCGATGGACTCAAAGTCCAGTTTCTCGGGTGACGCGTCAGAGGCCCAAGCGAGATCCGCCGCGACGAACAGCGACGCGCCCACGGAAAGTGCAATGAGGTTCATGAGCTTCATGGGACAGCGGTGGAGATGGACAAAAACGGGTACTGCGCACTGGACTGCAGAAGGAATTGTGAGCCGTTGCCTCCGAGCTGTGCGGCTACTTGCGACAGAGCTGACATTTTCCTCCTAAAGAGAGACGGCACCATGTATTTCCTATGTAGTAGGGCCCTGTGGTCAGGATCGTGACGCGGAAGTTCTGCTGCTTGCGCGAATGCGTTGCGTCGATTTGATAAATCGAAAAGCGACCAGAGAGATGAACAGGTAGTCAAGCGGGAAGATCCGGGCTTTACGTGCTTCTAGAGCGCAGCAACTGGAGGATTCAGGGCATCAGGATTCCACTGCACTTGCGTTTTGTATCGATTGATGCCTGGCTATTTGCAGTCCCGTCTCTCTGCGCTGTACGGTCAGTCCCACTAATGAAGCTAGGATCCCCTAGACTCTCGTTCTACCTCGACCATAGCACCATTTGTGCCACAGAAGGCAAATTTTACTGATCTGTCATATTCTGAACAGCATCGATGAGAGCCGCGCCAGTTTTTCTCGCGCATTCAAACGTTGCTAATGCGATCGAACTACGGAATGCCCTCCCAATGACTATCTTCAGCAAACACAGCCCTTGCCATCGTTGATTCTGCTGAGGGCGGCACATCGTTGCAGGTGGCTTAGGTCACGTGCCAGCTGCGCGAAAACGCACCTTTGGTTAATTCGTTGTGCATCTTAACTCCCATGCGTGGTGTCGGGTATGTTGCAGCAGATCACTCCCGACGAGCTTACGCCCCACCGCTATGCTGCACACTCTTTCGTCGGGCACGTTAGTTCCTTAGCTCACGTGAACGCCCGACCATTGTCATCCGACACGTGAAACAGCCGGAAGAGAACGAACAGTGCTTGTTTCTCGGATCTACCAGCCTCAAAGACAGTGCAGCGGTCGTGAACTTTGATCTGATGGGATCGCACACACTCGTGGTGTTACATCCTCATCCACGAGCCGCTTCCGTCGCGATGCTAGCGCTCGTAGATCGGACAGGTATGACTTTTGAACGATCACACGTCGTGTTTGATGAAGACAAGTTGGAAGACCGAAAAGGCGCTGGGGCACGACACAGGACTGGAGATTGTAGAGCCTTTACTAGTGATCGATCTCGTAGCTGCTAGTAAATGAGCAGTGCCTCGTATCGTTTTACATAGCACCAGACTTCTCTCGAGTAGAATCACTAAATGGATGAGGATATCTTCTCGGAGCAATTGAGCCTCGAAATGCGTCCGAAAAGTCCATTCGAGAGGTCACTAGTCGATGCTCTCGCGTTGAGCATCCGAGAACAAAACACAGGTCATGAATGGCTGACGCTCGTTCGGGTGCCAATGTAACGGGCTCTCCACTTCATCCGAGCGGCCGGTGCTTCCACGAAAATCCAGAGAAGGTCAGCAAGAATCAGATCGGCCGGATAGCCAGCGGGAAGATGCGGTGGAAGCTGTTCGTGCACCTCATCAACGCATAGTTAGTCAGACTGACATGTCTGCTGGTATTTCGCTCGATATTCATAGGCTACAACATCCGCATCCATCTGTCTTTGCGGGGTCCAGTCCTTACACACGCGGCTATGTCGATGCTGGATCGTGTCTGGCTGTCATCCCCTGATGCGAGCGGCAGTGTCATGGCTATAAAAGGCTTTCTAAGAGGTGTCTTACACGCCGAAGGACTTCTTGTCGAACACATTCGTTCCCGAAGCTCCGGCTGCCGTGTTCGTAATCGTGGTGCAACGCCATGTGACACGGCGGCCACCGTGCGCGAAAGCAAACTTCGATTGAGGTTGGAACGTTTGAGTCGACTAGTGCCCGCAATGCTTTGTGTGCTTTCGTTGCATGTTCGGCATAACAAGTGCCGCCCCGACTTTGGGTCAAACCCGTTTGTCAGCAAGGGCAGCACCATGCGAGTAGTCATACTGGTTACTGGACGTGTGCAGCGAGCACAGCTCTACAGGTGCTACACCAGAGGTCATCGACCCTGTAGGAGGCGAAGGAACGTGTTATTGTTACTGATAGCCACACTTGTCCAGCATTCGACGTGAGTGTATCGATCCAGACGTGCGGATCCCGTCGTCTTCGAGCGCAGTGGTGACTGTCGATCGCATTGTGACCAGAAGTGCAAGAAAAGTAACTAGACCGAGTGGACTGGAGCAAATGAGCTATACGCTTTGGCAGTACCCACAAGCAGTATGTATGATGCAGGTGCAGGCATTAAGAGTAAGGACGAAGGTGAAGTGTTGTTTACTAGATGTAAACATAACATAAACGGCAGATGCGACTCTGGCGTCGATTCGTCGAGTAGTGCTGGCTGACGTATCCTGCTGATATACCCTGCCGCTCACGGAATGTACGCAGATATCCATCCGGTGATGACACTTGCAGGACTTTGACAACAATGTGAAAGCCGTAGCTTAGTGTACTTTACACGGCTGCAACAACTGTAGCGCCGAAGACTACTGCTTCTGAGCACGAAGGACTCGCGCACTGCCAGTACCGTTTCGTCATGTATATCATAGCTCGTGCAGCAGCTATTCTACGCACAGGTCGCGTCAGAGTGAACTCTTTCGCTTCTGCATGTAGTCTCCGAGTGATGGGGCTGTGCGACCACTTATCGATGCTCTCCATTCCACACACTCGCAACAACAAACTGAAATGTCAATGCACTCAACCAAGCAAAAACGTCAATGGCAACAAGTCCACCACGTCCTTCTCCAGCACAAGACGGACGAGCACAATCCATTTGGTTGCAATACAATACGACCCGTTCGCCTGAAGGGCCTCACCAGGTCGACGACACCCGTTCCCGAAATTGTGATGCAACAATTGAGTGAATCGCAGCTGTCAATAGACCTACGCATCCTTTGACTCATCATGTGTGAGACCGTCCCATTTCTGCGCGGCTTCGTCACTTCAACTAGCCTTCTCTCTTGCCATAGTGCGCGATAGCTTGCGTGCATGATGCATTTGCGCTCAGCAAGAGCGCAATGCGGAGCGTGATGTGCTCGGCACCCACTACAAATTGAACGTCCTCACCCGGTGCTATTCTCGAACACAAGCGTTCAAGTTGTTGAGCATCATTCGGGTCCGCACACCTGTCGACCTCAATGAGATTGTAGCAGCGACGTGCCTGAAAATTACAGAGAAGCGCAATCGACTCCGTATGAAGTTGACTGACGTCCTTTGGGATCTTACGACCCATATACACTCTCGGTTGCCTGACCATCAGACTTTTACAAGCTCAGCGGAAAATGCTCCTCGTCCTCCTCCTCCTGAGCGATGATGACGTACCGCTCAACTCGCTTGATTCTTCTCGCACTTACATACTCACGTACAAGCTGCTGTCCAAATTCGCATCACTGCTCTGCGATACCGCGACGCGCTAGTATGTCCCATTCGTAAGTCATCGAAAGTATGCAACAGTGCAGCACGATATCGTACCGAACGTGACACTGTTCATATTGATCGTCCAGCAACTCTGACGTTCTGGACCCCGCGACACAACGCCCACGAAATAGATGAGGACTTCGAGCCACACTCACACATGTCAACCAACAAAGGTCCTCTGCTCGACGAGGGTGACTTGCTCGGCAGTGAGTACGCGAAACGGTACAAAACTTAGCTTGTCGTCGGATGGAAAGCAAAAAGGGGGTTGCAAACACACGTGTCTTTCTTCGTCTCAAAGCCCGTACGACATCACACGGACTCGCGTGACGACTGCCGAGCGTCAGGTAAGCTCGAACGAGATGCAGAGGTCGACAACAAGACCAGGCAGAACAAGCTATCTTGACGTCCAGTCCAAACGTCCGACACATCATATGTTCCTCGCGACATTCCCCCCTTCATGCGAAACCACAAACGACATTGGCACATTCGTCTGCATTGACGGCGGACAATGGATCCAAACGGCAGACAGCAACGCATGTCTACAAAGCAACGAGGCGGTGGGATGCAGACTGTACAAGCCATCCGGATCCACTGCAGGCACGTCATCAGTGTGCAATCATGAGAAACATGCAGCTTGGCGCATGCGATGACAGTAGCTGCTGTCTGTCTGAACCCATGTAGCGTGTCTGGACATTTACACTCAAGAGCGTGCAGTAGCTGGACGTACAGATCACACAATCTCAATCGCTTACGCATGGCACACCAAACCGGCAGTTCCGTTGAGTCGTTGGTCCTGGGTTGCTCGACCGATGCGGGAAGGTCATCGTCACCTGCGCCATGGTGCCCAACCAGCGCAGCCACGTATAGAAGTCGCACCAGGAGATGCCAACCACGTTTCGCCACACTCGGACCTTGAAACTGAGTGGCAGTCGCAGACCCAACTTTGCATGTAGCACCTGTCTGCCAGACACTTCGAGCATTGCTTTTCGGCGCCTGTCTGCTAGACACGTCAGGTCTTCTTTCGCCTTTCAAGCTCAATTTGTGCGTCGAAGCCATTGCAAGTGCTGCTTACTTCAGTCTCAGCTTGTTGTCGCTGTGGCCACTGCTACAGCACAGAGTCGCGCGACTGAACCATAGAAGATCTGCGACTGTGTCGAGACGCCATCTGCATTGCACATGTGCGTCGCCCCAATTAGTTGACTGGACTTGAGCTCCGGCGTTTCGTCTGGCATCGATCGTGCGTTGCACACTCGAACGATCGTGTCGTGATATCGAGCGACGAGCAGTCGCCGCTCTCCACCAGTCCAAGTGCAAGTGCCGTTGCCCGATTCAGTCGCACTTGCTCACAGTAAGTCACCAGATCTTTCACAACCGCTCGATGCGGTTCATCGCACACGTGACACCCGTTCTCGTCACTGATAAAGTGGCGCCCACCAGCAGGAGCCTTCAGATTGCTCCGTGCACTGCGCATGTCGCCTTCAGCTGTCAAGAAAAGAGTCACGAGGCCCTCGTCCGTGTGCCCAGAGTTCTCCTGCACACAGACTGTGCGTGCGCGACACAGGCGCATCTCGTCCGACAGCCGCATGAAGCGCAGTGTACGGCACAGCGACTCTTGCAGACTCCATGACGTCCTTCGACGTTATCTACGCACGAGCGAAGCGTGTGGTAACAAATAGAGCCCCAGCGTCCGTCCAAGTGTCTGTCTGGTGCGATAACAGCCGTAATGGCGTCGGCTCTGTCGAGGGTCACACGAGTGTGGCGTCTAAACGGGAGCGTCGCCTTCTGCGGCGCTAACGTCTCTTGATCTGCGTTCGGGTTTGCTGAGCCGTCGACTGCATCGATACGCTCAGTCACTCGTGTGTAATGTGTCGTCGACATAAGGCAAATGCACGTTGAGACGCCAAAAGGGCCCAGCACTCGATCTTGCACTTATGGTAGTAGACCTGCAAATGACCTGTGTAAACAAATCGGTACACGTCGTGAGAGAGGCGCAAGTAGACGCTGGCGACGAAAGTCCGACAGCCGATCACTGACACCAAAACATGCGATTATCGTTAGTTTTGGTTGTACGCTAGCAACCCCAAGCGACCCGACGTCACATAGCTCAGAGGTATCCTTCTACCATCACAGCGATAGCAGCAGACTTGTCTAGTTGCCCAGCAGCTGGCGCAGCGCGTCTTGTTCCTCCTTTGTTTCTGCTGCAAGAAGTTGTCGGTTGTCAAAGATCTTCAGCAGCTCGCCAGTCTTCGTCACCTGCACAATGAGATACGCATACTCGTCCTTCTTCATGTTCTGGTTCGCTTCAGCAAACACATAAGCGTGACCCGACGGTCCCTTGATGTTGTACTTGATGCGAAGACGTGGAGTGCCGTCCTTGGTCGTAAGGTTCACGTGCTCAATGCGGTTACGACGACCTTCACGATGGCCGCCGTGGTCGTGACCGTACCCGTGGATCGGCAAACCAAGTCGTGAGATTACCTACAGCCAAAAGACCAGCACATCACTGTCAGGTCACAGTCAACCTCCAGCCACCTTTCGCTTCTTCTTCTTCTTCTTCTTCTTCCTCTACTTCGCTCTACATCAGCATACGTCAGTGTTGTTCGAGACGATATCCAGTGACTCGCTATAAAGACCGTTGGGGCTCATGCGGCTGCAACGCACGACAGCATACAAAGTCAGTCTCCTCTCCGTTGGTGCTAGCAGAGCTCCACAGTGCACCTACTTCGGCAGCAGCTCACGGGCGACAAAGTAGACGCCAATTGCTCCAAGACCCAACAGACCCAGCCAGAACCCACCAGTGGCCGTGGCGGTCACCTTTTCATACGGCGTGAGCACCAGTGCGTCCGGCGCCTTCTGTCCGTCCGGTGTCTTGGCATCAGCTGCCGGCTAATCGCCAGTGTCAAGTGTCACGACGCAGACGCAGTGGCCCATTACAACCGAACGAGTCAGTACAGGAGCAAATGGCACGATGGCACGTACCTTTTCCGTGGTCCAACGGGGACGCGTTGACGTCAAGTGGCGCGTGTGACCTGTCGGGCGGTGGGCGACGACGATCCGGAGCAAACGAGAGCGCTGAGGCGGCGCGGACTGTTGTGCCGCGCGGCCGACGGGGGCGAACAGGGGGCGCAGCATCTCGAGGCCTCGGCGGCAGAAGGAGCGGTGGGGGACGTGGACATGGGGTGGCGGAACGGAGAGCGCTGATTGGTCGCGGGTCGGCCCGCAGGACGAGCGGTAGTGTGGCCACCCGAGCGCGCAAAAACGGTACACGAGCGGGTGCAACTGTGGCGGCCGTCAGTGTGGTCGACATGAGGCGACGTTGGCCCAGCCCGGCACCGAATGGCAGTCAAGTCAAGTCCGAGAGACTGTGATCGAGTTGGATAGCGTGCGACAAACTGTGGTCGCGAATGGTCACGTTGGGTAGGAAAAGACATTGGTCAACTAGGACGAAGGCTCGGAGAGGTGGGGGTCGGTCGGGCCTGTCGATCGTGGTCGACTTGCACCCGGTTCCGCCAGCAAAAACGAGGCATGACAAGTAGATGGAATAGAGGAAAGTGCTTGTGTCGTGACGGACCCCACGCTAGAGCAGCCACAAAGACAGATATGCTGGTCACACCTTCTTAAAGCCACGAGCACGCGCGTTACGTCAGTGCGTCTCGCGTCTCACGTTTTTGACGAGGAAGCAATGGTAACCACATGAGTGACAGCAGCTTCATGATGTAGGCGACCCCAAATGTCCACGTGACTTGCCAGCGCACGTGTGCACAGAGTCGTGAGTGACGTCGGTACCGCTCACGTCCAACAGTGCTTTGACGGTCTTGTAGACGCAAGAGAAAACAGGACTGGACAGGTTGCTCACGGCAGTCTGCAGCCCGTATATGGCAGCTTTGGTACCAATCTCGGCCAGCTCCACTACAACACATGTGGGGACAAAAAAGTCCATAGCTTGTGGCGGCTCTTCAACTATTGCTTTCCTATCCAGAACCGCTGGCGGAGCAGCACATTCTGTATGGTCGGCAGGTCTACCATCGCATCCAGGACAACCACCGATCCAGTCGTCCAAGCAATGTCGCGTCGCCAATTCAGCCAAATCCAACACGCTTAGTGCGATACAGCGCTGTACTGAATACAAAACAAGTCCAAGCGCGGAGAACAACTCTCGTTGAGTGGACGCACATGGGCCCAGTACCGCTCCATCGGATCACTCGCAGTGATCGTGAAGCCGTCAAAGACTCCGCTGACAGATTGGCAAGCCACGATTTGCGCTGTGGCGTAGTTTTGACTCAGCAACCATAAGTCACGCATGTCATCGCGAAAGTGCGGTACGTGATCACCAAGTACCGGCTCCTGTGCCCTCCACAGCGCAGCACGAATGGCCATTTGACACAGTAGAGAAAAGATCAGCGTCCGCTGATCCAGCGTGGACGACCAGATACACGACCCTTTGTAGTCGTCTTCGTTCAAGCCAAAGCCAACTAAATGAGCTGCCACAATCATTGAGACACTGCGCACAAGGTAGACTGTAGACTGGATGTTGACACGAATATGTTCTGGTTCCCACTGCGGAAACTCCACGACAAGACCGTCAGAAGCCACATTGACGATCACGTAGCCCAACTTGCCAGCATTATTAGCGCGATTTCGAGAGATCCCGACTGTTTTGCTTGCCTTTTGATTCGACCGCGCAGCTGAATTGACCTTTAATCAGATACATTTTTGACGCGTAAACTTTGAGAGAATGTAAAAGGATGCGGCTGGTGTTACGAATCAAGAACCAGTAGCATGCTCATGCGCATTAGCCACCTTTCGACCATACATACCCGGCGACGCGAGCGCACTGCGAATAACAGTCGGACGCAACATCAGTGACCACCTTGAACGACCATGACAGTGAGAGCAGCACGCGTGCCGACAACGCCTGGTACATATCCAAGTGCAGGTAGTTATTCCGAAACGAGTACACAGTGCGAGGGAGTCCACCGTGGACAAAACGCACGGGCGCGTTTTGCACGAGTAGACCGATATGACGCCACTGGTACAAATTGGGCAAGTCACCGAGTCAACGTGCAGTTCTTCTCCGTCCTCACTCTTTTGCAACAAAGTGTCGCCAATAAATGTGCTCCAATGTGTCTTTATTAAAGCTCGAGGCAGCAGAGTGCACGTACGAAAGCCGGTCCAGACGCTGCGCGTCAGTCTCTTGACCCTTCAACTCCATTCGCGCTATCACTCACTGATACTTGAGACTGCGATGACAACAGCGTCTCGGTGTTCTTCGACAGTCTCGCCGTTGCACGCCGTCTTCGTCGCGGGTCGTGCCAAGTCCTCGTTGCATGTTGTAGGTAGTAATCCCATTCAGTACTTTTGTCGAGTCTTTTTGCGGTCAGGTGACGCAGACGACTGCAACGTATTCCGTAAAGCAAACGATGGCGAGCTATCGGTCGATTTCTGCCACTTGCAACAACAGAGCAGACCACTCTTTCCACGAAGAAGTGCAGTTGTCCCTGTGAAATCGCATTCGCTAAAGATCGCGTACACGCGTTTCGTACACAGACATATCCGTCGGAGAAGAAGGCTCAGCTTCGAAAGTGCGCTCGCTGTCCGTCCGACCTCTCGGGCGCGCACGATGGCGTCCATGTGGTCCTCGTTCACCTATGTGCTTCTCCCGCCGGCTGTGGTTCTGTGCGTGCACCGCACACCTCTGTCCAGTCTTTGTGCACCGAGACACGACCGCACTCACGCGTGTTCTCGATCTATCGTTTTGTCAGACTGCTCTTGCTGACGATTCCGCTCCCGAGTCTGTTGCTGAGCCGCGGCGTTGTCAAGTTGGGCGACTTTGTGTTCAATATCCGCATTGGGACACTGAGCGTCTTTGGCGTCATCACGACCGTCTCGTTTGTCGTGTTGCTGGCGCAAACGTACGACTTGCAGAAACGGTACGCGATGCACTCGGATCCACATCTGGAAGTGCACTACTCGGCGGACCTGCAGGTGGGTCGGCGACTGTGGGAAATAGGGCAACAGTGGGAGAAGGAATGGGAACGGGAAAGGGTCTCACTTGATGACGTTGGACTCGAACTGTCAGAAAAAGGCTTCGCGCTGGCGGTCCGAGCGAAACTGGTGGATCAGTGCACTCACTTTTGCGATCTACTGGTGCGTGACAAACGATTGAACTGCGAGTTGTGGAGTGCAAGTTGGGAGATCAGCCTACAAACGTATGCGTTCGTGTGGGTGCGTGCAGGATGCTGCTACGTTTCCACGCCCTGAAGAAGCAGCTGGTCAAGGTGCAGCGCCACGAAGACTAGATGGCGGTTCCTGAGCTGGTGTGCTGTGACGGTGCGCAACAATGCGTGATACACAGCGATTGCTGAGGACGATTGAGTGGCAACTTCTGGTCGCGTGCGTGTGCAGATCAATACAGCTGTTCTTGCCTTTTCTCTTGCTGTTGACACGCTGCTGAGGTGCCTCGTGCCGGAGCAGTCGACGATGCTACCGCGAACTTCCGTTCAGTCTGCAACGAAGCGCCGTCCCGACATCGAATAGCCCGCGAACTTGACGTACGCGGGTGACTCCATCTTCGAAATTCGCATTTCGTCGGAATAAGACGCACAAGACTAATGCGCAATATTAGGTGTTATTTGGTGCACTTGTGCCAATTTGCGAGCTCGGACTCACGAAATAATTGGTACGGCATGCACGACGCAGGCTGTGTGGGATGCTTTGGCTGCTGCTGTTGCTGATAGGCAACGACGAGCTATGTACGAGTCCATCGTGTCTCACGGATGCCGAATTGACTCGGCAATGCTCTCTTGAGTAGATATCCAGATATATGTTGTAGGAGCCACATGTCGTTTATGTCTTGCACAGTATCTTCAGCACTCTTGATAGCATCATAAAGATGTAGGAAACGAAAGAGGCGCAGGCTCTAGAGATCGCTCTTTGATGAAAGTAATCTTTTTCGAATGGTTTCGGATATTCACATACCCGCTATGGGAGTTCGCGGCTGGCGGATTGGTAGTGCATTGTGAGGTGTGCTTATCACATGCTGCAGTGGTCGTTGTGTGACGAAGCAATTCACTGGTCTTGCTGATGTGTTGATGGGTTGGATGAGCAAAGGGCGATGTAGACTGGTTCTGCTTGTGCAACTACAAATATAGGGCGCAATTGGCGGCATGAACGATGAGACGGAAAGAGTAGATGAGCGTTCTCTGCCGCCGAGCGATGAAGTCGATCATTAACTTGTGTGGTACCTTTTTACATGCTACGGAGGAAGAAAGTGTTTTTGGGATCAACGCTGCGTGATTAGTGACAGACCGCTGTTTACCCAAATGTGAGCAGTGATTCCTCCACGAGTGCCGTATCAGACTACAGTGTACAAAGTGTGCGTCGACTCCTGCATGAAAAGCTACTCGACCGCAACACATGCGAGGTGTCAAGCGGAAGAAAAAGCCGCCTCAAAAATCGGACTTCGCTGCGCGTAGCTCTCGTATCAACAATGTATGACATCAAAGGGAGGCGACGATACATGGAGAGGCAGATTGGACGAGAGTCAACTTACGTGCTGTTACTACAGGATCAGATTCTACTTCTACCGATGATGATGCTGCAAATGTTGTGGTGTGGTGCCGGACGTGCCGGGGGTTTCCGACCTTTGTGCAAAGCTCCCGGTAGCTGCTTGTTTGCAAAGGTCCTCTTCAATCGATTTTGGGTTGATCGTGTGGGAACATGTGGTGAGAGCACTACCGACAACAGGTGGACACACGGACAAAAAAAGAGCTGCTGCGAAGTGCTGCTTTCACCTCACGCACGCTTACTCATAGCCCCAACATTAAGGCTTGCGATAAGGTAATACAAGACCAGTCAGTGCAACGAGCAAACGGATCAGCAAGCAGCGCTCCCAACTGTCAGAAGAAAAGGAGCAAATCGAACGATTGAGAAGGTCAAGCTCATGACGGAAACCACATCGAGATGACAGGTTGTACGAAGCCATATCATCGAGGTAATGGTACGGCAAAGAGAAAAAAGTTGAGCCGGGCGACTATTGTTGAAGACAGAATGGACAGAGGTACATCTGCCGACGCTGGATGAGCTGACAAGTCCAGGTGTGGACGTACAGGGGCGGCAGTGTAATGCGCGCGAAATGATTGGCTTGTGCTGCGATCATACGACCGCTACGGAAAAGACAGCTCCACGCATTGGGGCTCAGCGTGGGATGAAGCCGTACATCGTAGCGTCAAGTTATGGTGTTCGATGCGTTTCCACGCCAACCTGCTGTTATTTGCCCCTGACAAATTACCACACCACTCAATTCCACAGTCTGGGGGTAAGCTGTGACAATGATGCTGCTACGACGATGTTGTGCTCAAACGGAACGATAGAACACGAAGCTTGATTAGCATGGTCAGCGCAGCCACGAGCTCTTCCGTGGACGTCTTACCAGGTCTTCAGACACTCGCACATGTACACATGTGAATGACGGTCGCGCCATTACTTATATGCATCATAGGTACTTTGTCTCTTACCAACACTTGATCATTGGTGACATGATCGAGCGACGGCCTAAAATCTTCAATCAAGAAGCAACTTGTGAACGGACAGCTGTGGAGTTGTAAACAAACCATATGCATTAGTCTGACGAGAGTCCTGGTCATAGCATCACTGCTGATGATAACGGTAGCAATGCCTTTTGTCGTCCATAGGTCTAGGCGAATGCCAACATCTGAGCTCGACAGTAGTTCCATTTCCAAAAATGCCGCAGCTCCTGCCGAGTCGTGGTTTCCTATATGATATACGTAGCCGCTGCTATCATTATTATACAGCAATCTGTAATTCTAATGATTGTTTTGTAGCGAACACTAATATTAAGTGCAATAGCCATATCCTACATCCCAGGCAGCGTCGTTAATGGCATTTGTTGACCTTGGCACCTTCCTCGACTCCATCGTCGTCGTATCTCATATATTATAGCGCCTCCGACTGTGGCAAGTCCCATGCCTTCTCCCTTGGCCTTCAGGTCTCGACAGCTATCAACCGGCAGCAACTGGGTCTTTGCATACTGCAATTTCTTGCGTGTCAAGCGAAAAAAAGCGAGCACAGCGCGACATCTTACATTTCCCAGCGAATTTTTTTTGCGTGTGCTCGAGGTCCAAGCGGATGACCAAACAGAGTTAACAATAATGCATTAGTCGTTTTTGCACGTCTCCTTTTTACCGAGCACTGTAGACTTTTTAGCGCGTGCGAAACACGCACACGGAGAATATACTTTGATCGGATTTTTCTTCTTGTGAGGTATTTATATTAGTATACTAAAATAGTTTAACCACCGCGCTTGGGTACGTCTACCTCATGTGGTATTGGTTACCTAACAAACTCGGAAGTGAAAGATACCATAAAAAGTGGGAATGGACGCGTTATCCACTCTGCGAGAAAGTTGTCGGATTTTACTTTCCACCGGAGTATAAATTTACATAAAATATTCTGAGAAGGGAGTATATTAGAGATTTTACATCAACATAAATCCTGTTCGCTTCTATAGCTGTAGGGGTAAGTTCTACCCCATTGCTGACTCCCAATCACAAGGTGCTTTTGCTCAGGTATTGACTGGTAAGGATCTATTAAATGCTTCGCTACAGGCAAAGAAAAAAGGCAATACAGTACAACCTGTCTAAAGTAATAATGTCTAATGTAATTACCTGCCTAAGGTAATATTCTGTTCTGGTCCCGACTTAGGACCCATATTAAATTTAATAAACCTCCCTAAACTGATACTTGATAGCTAAAAGCTGGTCCAAAAATGAATAAAATTAATACTCACTATATTGAGGACTTTGAAATTAAGTGCATAACATTTAATGGGCCTTAGAAAAGAATTCTAAGTTGGGCTTCTGCACCAGTCGGTGAGTCCTGATCTTCCCAATTTTGTCTTTCATTTGCTGGAGGCTTATAAGGAAGTCCTGGTTCAGTTCTGGCTGCTGCAACCAAAATTATTTAAGCGTCTGCGTGGCAATGAGTGCCTAAGACGACATGGCACGAGGAAGCTCTTCCGTGTCATCTTCCTATTCCTCCACTTGATCAGATCGAAGGTGCTTAGCAATGATATCATCTTCATCTGGTGTGTAGGCGACATCCTCTTCATCAGGGTAGTTAAAAAGGGCTCTGACGTCCATTGGTTCTGGCATCGCAACTGACGGATTTGCAATTAAAGATCTGAGATGACCTCATTGTCGACCAGCTGCTGTGCAGTGATTCAGGAGTTCCCACAGCACCAAGCTAATCTTGCAATTAAGGGAGCAATTCGAGATTGTTTCGACCGTTACATCGGAGTTTTAAGCTGCAATCGCCATCCGAATGGCCTGAAGAACATTAATCCTCTTCGGATCTTCCAAATTTTGTTTGAGGCGCTGAAGGAGCAAGCGATTAAAGCGTCTGCAATAATAGGCCTTCAAATTACTGATTATGCCTGCGTCGCACGGCTAAGGTTTCGAAGTCGTATTTAGTGGAAGATAAAGAACCGTGGTATTGCGCAACCGGATAACTGTAGGAAGTTGAGTAAGCGGTATATGCGCACTGCAATTATCCTTGATTAGAAGAACTTGGCGTCCGGCCATGCGAGCATCAAATGATTTCAGCCACTCGTTGAAGATGGCTTGGGTCATCCATGCTTTACTGTTGTTTCGATACTTGCAGACGATGGTGTCAAGGTCGATGTTTTTGAAACAACGCGGACTTTTCGACTTTTATATGACGAAGTGCGGCTGCTTGTCCCTTCCATTGCCATTGCAGCACACTGCCAAGGTGATACGCTCTTTTTTTGGGTGCGGCCTTCCAGCTGCTTGGTTGCCAGCAAATTATTTGCCTGTGAATAAGCTTACGTAAGCACAAAGTGTTTCCAATTGTTGCAAAAAAGACCACTTGTACCAACGAACCTGCAGCCGGTAGAATAGTCCTGTTTCATACAGGTTGAAGATATCTTTCCACTCGTACTTGTCCAGCGTCTCCCGGAAGTCAGGGAATGATTTCTCGATGAGTGTCATGTCAACAGAACCACTATTTCCAAAATGGCGAAAGGACCTGATTCCATGCCGGTCTTCAAATGATTCCAGCCAGCCATTCAAGAACTCGAACACATCATGATCAGGGTAGAGGTATTCAAGGAAAAGGGCTGCTTATTCTTTAATAAGATCCACCACTCACGTTGACGCGATCCTGATGTCTAAGGAACCACTCAACGAAAGCATATTCCATCTGAGGATACTTCACATTCCTTTTACGTTTTGCGTCAAGATTGCTGTTGTCGGCCTTCGCCAAGATTGTCGCTTTCCTCTTGAAAAGGCCTTAGATTGTAGGCTGACTGACATTTAATTTGTGCCTCTGTTCTAGCCACTGGATTAGGTCCTTCTAACTGAGCTGAGGATTCTTATCATGGTGCTCACACAAAGCAATGGAGATCTTGTCCGTCATTGTCGTGTACTGAGCGCCTTTCGAAGACATGTTGGAGAAAGAAAAGTCGGGGGACGACGGGGGACTCCCTCTTTATATAGGTAAAGGGGTTGACTGGGGGTGGCGGCTGCAGCAAGAATCAAAAATGTAAACAAAGCCGATCGCAATATTTTTCCCACTTGTAAAATCCTTATATTTTCTGACCCTGTCGTAAGTGATAACCTCCATAAAGTATTACCATGACCTTGGTCCCAACGATTTCACTTTAGACAGGTTCTACTGTATGTATATAATTATTGATAAATTACACGACATGCGTGCATGCATACGTCATGAATTACTTTTCTTACACCAATAATGTCGCCGCGAAAATCGACCAACAAAATTTGCTATCCACTTGTTACCTGTTCAACCAACTTGCGCATAAATTTGAGGAATTGATTGCCTTCAACCGATACCAAAATCAATAACGAAATATACTGAATTTGAACAAGAGAACGGACATTTTCTATCGACATAGGTTACAGCTCACCCTCATACTAATTTATTCTGCGTCGAGCTGCACAAATAATCCGTACTTATTATCTTATCGTTAGTTTAAAAGTTTCGGTTTCATATAAAGGGGAAAATTACAAGTATCAGCGTCCCTTAGTTTGTGTATACTGATGTTGCATGTGACGCAATTACTACTGCGATTAAAAAATTGATTTATCGCTTGATTTTGCTATCGCGGCTACTTTTCTGCTCATTCTTTTAGTCCAATACGCGTTGCCGGAATGGGCCACTAAACGCGTTTGATATCAAAGTGCAAGCAACCGAATTTGACCAAAGTCCAGGCAGGTGCACCTTGATACCATGTGCTCCGTGCATGCAATCAAATGTATGTCGACGACACACAAACTTAAAGGAGATGCAAGTATATTACATGTGCTCTATTGCCGAGTAAAAAAATTATACCTAAATCGATATCTATGATAGGAATTGTAATACATTTGTTACCAATAACGCAAATGCATCTCATGCGGTTAGGTAGATCGAACAATGAAAGACTCGGATCGCGCAAATGTTTTAAGTGCGATATAAGATATGATTGTTGCATACTAACACAGGGTTATTGGTTTTATCAAGATAAAGTATCCTGCTAAATATACTCTACTCCTTATAAATTTTATAAATGCGAATTTGAACGTGTATTTACAAGACGGCTCAGCAAGATTGTATTAGCAGGGTAGAAGGACGATCTCTACCCGAACACCATCAAATCCGAATCGTTTATAATACAAATATATCCATATTGGCACCGACAGATGTGGATCGTTCTATGGAAAAAAATTAGTGGAAGCATAAAAGAAAGGGGAGCGAGCGAAAGCAGCAACGATAGTGGAAATCCTGCAAATGTTTATGTGGGTCTGTAATCACCGCATTTAAAGTAATGAATTAGAGGCAAATCTCCCAAGACAGTAGAAAAAGGTTTCTTAAGCTAAGTAGTGCGACCCAAGTGCCGATTATTCCGTTGTTTTTTAATCACGTTATCAACCGTAATCTATATTTCTTCTAATCAAGATGGGGCTGCTGGTGTCAATATGTGAGAAGTTTTCCACGCTAGCAGATGTATTTATTTTAAAAAAGTAAATATGGATCTACCAATTAAACGACTTCTCTTTGGCTATATCGGTTCCACTTTCTTAAGCGCGATGTGAGTGGCATGCATGGCTTCGATTGTCTTTGTTATGAAAGTGGTGACTCGAGCCAAATTATCGGAGTCGAAGCTGTCAGTGCGATCCCGACTTTAGCTATGGCGGTTATTTTCTTACACCACAAAGGATGAAAGAGACCGCAAATTGTTGCGCCGCTCTCATAAAAATCAGCTAAGTCATACTAACAGCGGGCGTTATTCAATATATATTATAGACCACCGATCAAATTACTTCTATAAATATTAAAAATAGCATATTGAACTTTGAAGACGTGCGTTAATATTAAGTACAAACCAAAGCTTAAGCATCGATATCAGCTTTAGACATTACTGATCAATAAGAATGCGCACTACAGAAGTTCATTGATTGAAATAGAGCGTTACACGTATTCATCCACAACATTTGTATACATCTGTCGTAAGATACATCTTGATGGATTAGTGTAACTCGCACTAGAATTTATAAAATACATGTAGAAGTGCGCGGTGTATTTAAAACTAGCTGCCAAGGAATTAAGAATTTTCTGCATCTCATTAACGGACATGTGGTAGATATTTGGCAATCGTTTGGATCATTCTTCTTAGGCGCTCGCTTTGACCACTTTTGAAGTTGGTAGCGCATACCTACAGGTCTACGTACAAAGGTCTCGATCTCGCAAAAATATATACGATACTTCGAGCGTTCAAATTGTATATATGATAAAACGACTTATATCGTTGTATTGCTACTCATTTAGAAAAGTTATATGATTATCTGGGGCCGAGACACTCAAGTATTTCAAGATGGTCAATTATCGTGCCTCAGGTGCGATAACTACTTCGACTTCCCGTCACGTTATGTTGCAATGTTTTTTCATCAATAAATAAGTAATTTATGATTACACCATTGTGCTATCCGTTGATTGAATGAGATGATAAACAGGAGCCTTTTTTGGATCAATAGTAGGATCGGAAACTCTTTGCATGGACAATTGTCAATTTTTTTAAAATTCGTGACAATCTAAACACTTTTTAGGACCAGCGCCAGACCCTTACTGTGAGAATTTACAGGTAATATGCATATCGTAAAACGAATCGGTCACAATTTACCATCTAGATTGAAAAGTTAGTATACGGGCTGTAAATTTTGTTGGAGCAAGATTGAGGAGACGAGCAAAAAATTATAATGTAGGTCATATCTATATCAATTATTGTGTTGGGAGCCGAGATTGTTATCACAAAAAATACGGAAATGTATAAAATTGGTGGTATTAAGTATAAACGAGGATTTATACTGATAGTTGGTTCGGTAAGGTAAATTCGGGTACGCGAACGACCCACTATATCCAGTATATTCTATCCATGGTTTTTGAGAGGTAGTGGCAGGTTTGTCAGCTACTGTGGGATGGAATATAAGATTAAGTCGACCCCCCCTAAACAGAGGAAAGTTTCAAATACAAATTGACAGCTCAATAATAATTTGGCTGCGTTTGCGGCAACATAAACGAGATGTAATTATGTAAAAAGATATATCGTCACATCTCTTCACAGTCGTCTTTACCTAGACAGGTAGGTACATCGCAGAAAATATAATTTATAGACCTATTTTTTAAAATTCTAAAAGAGTTGTATCCTCAATATTTTTAAGCGTCTCGTCTTTAAACATTCACCGCTCTCACGAAGTATTAGGAGGTCAAAATATACCTCTTTAATGTGTGCCTGTCCGCTTTAATCTTGCGCGCTTATTAGTGAATACTTCTTTCTTGGTCTTCCGAGTGCAATCTTTTTTAATAATGTTGTCGTCGGTACCCATCAAATAATTATAACCTTCGACGAATCAAGTGACCGACTATCCCGCGCTTTGCTATTTCTAGATTGTCACTATCAATGACTTCTGGATCTTTCCCATCATAGAAGCTATAGATACGTGACGAGCAAGAGTCACCAGCAGAGTTCGAGCGTATACTCAATTACCCAAGCATTACGCGCCATGCATGCTAAAAAATTGCGGAAATGTATGCTATTTACATATGAAAGATTAAATGTCCGATAAATGCCTCAAGATCGTTTTGTATGATATTATCGCGGGCTAATATGCTGCTCCGAATTATAAGGTTTGACGTGGCTTTTAAGTATTTGGCTTAATGAAAATATAGGCACATTTTATATCATCATCCTATATCGTTTAGGTATGCATAGAAACATATCGTTTTATATTATTGGATTGTTTTACGGAACGACAAACTTTTTTGACTATCATGAAGCCGATTTAAGATGAGGTTTAAATGTGATGCATAAATCTTAGCTCGCGGCATTGAAGATTCGGAGCCGCGGCATTGAAGATTCGGAATATTCTGTCTTCTGTGTTATAAACCTTATGATTAACAAGGTATTATACGTACCGACATCGATTTCTTTGCATAAAGAAATCTTTTTTTTGCGATCGTCGTCGGGAATGCTACATGCAAAGTCCTATAGAATTGACTCGTATTACTCTTTCGGGTTACTAATATGCTGCTGCCATGCAAGGGGATAAGGAGTGGATGCAGGTTTTGACAAAATTCGCAAGCACATATATTCCTGCGCACGATAATAGTGTGCATATCCACTATACGGCAAATCTTGTTGCAGGCTTTCGACAAGCATACCGTTGTAATACGACTGCACGTAATGAATAACCGAAAAGGGTTGTGTGCAACTAGCCCTTTCGGGTTGTGTTTGGCTAGGAAATTATAGATTAGACGCTAGAAATACCTATTAATCATCCTTGTTCAGCTTGAAACGATTATGAATTAGGTGCACGATATATTATGCGCGATCCATGTAAAACATATACAATATTACATACCTATGCGATAGACGCTAGACATGATCAGTGTATTACTTGATAGTGAGTAATTTATGGTCATGCACTGTATATAGCGATTAGCTACATGCAATTGACGCGACTAATTTCAGAAGACGCGCTCCGCACATTGTGCATCGTATTGCATTATCGCATATCCGATTGCTACATCGCTGGGCTATAGACCTCACGAAATAACACATACTGATCTGCAATCACAGACAAGGCGATTGTACATTCATCATGTTGAGCCCTATATCGAAGTATAACACCCAACACTATAATTTACGCACTCACTTTCGTCAGCATACGAGAAATATGCTCGGTCATCTAGGGCTATTTGTGCTAGTACTAACATGTACGCCTTTTTCATATCTCTATCGAATTCCCATATTATCAACTGACACCAACAATAATTTACCAACTTTAGTTTTCGAGAATAAGGCGCAAGCTAGAATTAAAAAAATAGGCCTTAGTTGTATTAGTTTCGATCACTGCAAATTTACACTCTTTGCGATTGACACTAATAATATGCGCGAGTGAATTAATAGACCTTTGAACGTGATTTCGGTGGAAAGCAACATCACTATTTTCTTTTGAAGCCCAAACATGAAGCAACATATCGTTGTGGGAGCTAGAAGTTAACATTTGGCTGATCCCAATCTAATTATTAAACATCTGTTTATATTGACAGAGACGTTAATAAGTTACTTGTGATATGACCATCAACACTTACATCATGAAGCTGGAAGTGCTTACTTCTGCATTTGAAATATCACGATAGATCGTGAGGATCTGATAAGCCTTCCATCATATTCATGAACTATTGGATTGAACCCTTTGATAATTTATCACTTTCTAACGTATATCTTGGTATCGGCGTATGAGGCGATACATATGCATTATTCAATATGCTTGATGGATGCACCTTTTGCCATCCACGAAAAAATATTAGCACAACAAAGGTCATATGGCTATGTAGATAGGCTAACGCTCATATCCCTCTTCAAAGCGATCGATTGAACGCACATGATTAAAATTGACTTCTATAACGAGGTGTTATTCGCTGCTATTACCACCTAAAACTAAACACGGGCTCAGACTGAACTATCAAAGAGTGCAGATGACCTTCGGATATCGCACGGTATCGACTTCAATAAAAAATCTTCAATTTGGTCTAATTCTTCTTAAAGTACTTGTCTAAGAGATTTTCGCGTTGAGACGTATAACGCTATATCTTAGCCTTCTAATGGAAACTTCTTCCTATCGATGAGATGCTATAAAGATGTTTTTCCAGACCATATCACCGCCCATATACGTCGCTTACTAATTCGTCCTCTGCGACGAAAACGCAGATATGCTATTACATTTTCGCTGCGCAAATGTAACATTACCCATAATATGATCATCAGCAAATGTAATCTTACTGTATTAAGCAGAAGAGGCGGTCCAATTAAACGTTTAAGCACATTTACTCGAGACATTGTCAATTACGACATCGGATGTCTAGTTTGTTACGCAAAAAGATACTTTTCTGAGATACTTGAAATCTCAATTTTTTAAGGAAGTTGCACAAGTCTTTCTTGAGGACTTGGGGATGATGAACCCAACGTCTTATAGCAGTATTAATTTTATCTGATATGTTTTTTCTGAAGTATCTTAAATCAAAATAATATAGCCGTGTTGATGCGTATGGGCAAGATAGGGCTTCTTCCAAAATTTTCACCACCAAGACATGCGTATTTTAATCAAGATTACACAAGTGACTGAGTCACCAAATTGTACGTAGTGTCTTGCGATGCGGCAAAAAGCAATATTACTAGCTAGCGTTATGTTAAATACCCAGATTTAAATGAATTTGTGCTAACGGAGGAATTTCGAACAAGACCATTGCACTTATTCGTACGGCGTTCATACTCTGCTGAAGGCTTCACAAATATATAATATTATTTTGAGAACAAAACAAAGGCATCTTCCGAGATCGTCATTATAAAATAAATATCGGAAATGTTTTCATGTAAGCCATGGTTGACTAAGAAGGTCAACAGGGCAGTTAACCAGTTCATTATATTAGTCATCATCATAATTTCTTTCTCAATGTTTTACTGGATGCCCACTGTGTTGGGGCAATAATGCTACGCACTGAAAACAGTTCGTAGCTAGCCATCATTGACTGAAAAGAACTAGCGCTTTTATCACCTATCGTGTACTGTAAGCGCTGAGAGGGAGACTTAGTACTGAAAACTAAGTCTATTACGAGAAGAGGAAAACTATACTAATAAAATGAATACCTAAATGTGTCTTGTCAAATTTTTCTTACCGATTTATGATAAACCTAAAGCGTATATAGTGATTGCGACTCACTACTCATTGCGCGCGTCTACCAGGAATTTCGGGTAATGCAATACAACTTCAAATAAAAATTAGACCTGTAAACACTGACACAATATCTATAAACTTAGCAATATAATAATACTAACCAGAATGACAATAATTATGTTGGATACATAATTCACTGATATAATAAAGCACATATAATATTAATACACAACAAGCTAACATTTTTGCCTACTACACGCTTCTCCAGTTTTATAATTTCGACTGTTGCAAGATACACCGTTATCTTCGAGAAAGGGTTTAAGTTTCAACGTACACAGGTCTTCAATCTTCAGCAATTGGCTCGTAATAAAGCTATAAATTACTTAAAATAGATAGAAAAGGAGAGAGATGTCTTTCGTAATCTAGAAATTTTAATGATGATATGTATCTTAATATTAGGTGTAGCAACAACGAGAAAATCTGGGTTAGGACTAACTTACGTCAATAATACTACGACTTCTGAAAATGGTTTAAGATGATCAGGGCATGCCGCCTAACTTATCCTGGTCATTTTAGACAATGATTGCATGTGCGTGATATAAACGAGATTGGATTATAATCTTGAATTTCGACTATCTAAGTAAAGGTCAGTACGTACAGTCGTACGTAGCACAAAAATGGGGATAACATAGATATATATATATGAAGCCCTATGGTTGATATTTTTTCTATCTTTCTCCTACATGTTTTGCCTACAATAAGTTTCTCACTTTATTTGCTTTAAGTTTTTCCTGTGCTTAACCTTCGCCCCCCTGTGGCCTTAAATGACAATACGACGTCAGATTGACGTGGGCGTATCTCACGCTTAAGTTTGACCATTCCGCCACGGACATAAAATTTTAAGCGTGTAAAAAGTCAGGCAAAACAACCAGATTTTAAAGAGAGCATTTACAAATTTTGTTTAAATAGTATATATATGAAAAGTGAGTATGTTAATAAATTTGGCTGTGATAGAACTCGCTAGGTGGAGTATGTTTGATGTGTAAGCGTGCACTTAACGCACACGTTTACGAACTAGTATCCAGCGACGAGCAATGAACGCAGCAATTTGACGATATAATGTCTAAATAAGCACTTTGTTAGAGCTACCGTACTATACATTGGTTTACATGCCGTGCATCGGGAGCGCTGAGGCAAACATTTCATCCTGCTCTTCTAAAATTAATAGGCGAATGCATTTTGGCTTCAATCACGCAAAGGTTTTTTGGCATCGTCTAAATGGACGAAATAAAATGAGGATGAAGCCGTAAATACATATTTTGTGCGCGTTAAAATGTATACACGGTCTTCGTGCGTGCGTAGACCTGGTAGCCGCCGACTAAGATTGCTATCGTTGGATGAGTTTAAGCTGTAATTGACCCATCTTTTGTAGTAGCTAATTCTATCAATTCCATTGCTAGTATAAAATACTTGACTTTTTCCCGTATCTATTCCTGCTTGGTAAACGTGGTAATCGCCGCATTTTGCTTGTCGTTTACAGCGACATTCGTGTAGAAGGTGTCAATCAAGCCCACGGGGTAATTTTAATTTATAACGCAGTCTATCCGATGCAACCTGCCTCGGCAAGGCTAAGTGTGTCATGACAGCTATACATTATCGAGCTGAAAATCTATATGTTGGAATATATGTATCTTGTCCTCAGATGGACCACAAAGTGGTACAGCTAAAACGAGGCACCAACACCTAATACTGACACAGTCACCGCTGCATCGCAGTATCTAAAATATTCCGTATACCTCACGTAGGGATGCAGGGTTATCTCATAAACCAAAATAAATTGTAAGGGGAAGTTGTATATTTGTAAATCATACCGATTCATTTAAAATATCATGTATACTTCACGTACGGATGCAAACTTATCTTATAAACTAAAACGATTTGTAGAGGTAAGTTGTACATTTTTATATTAAATTAAACAATCTGGACAATCTGATCCCTCTTGAACATGACACATTGCTATATATATAAATTATTCGATCCTCCGCTTCCAATTCTTGATCAATGTGTAGGGTATACTTGATAATGGGAAAAGTTGATAGTCGATCACTAACTTCGTCCGTAATTAATTTTTTTAGGCCGGATTATAGGTAACTGGCGTGGGAACGATTTTTACACGGAACTAGTCTGAAATTATTATCACGCCTTCGTGCAGTTCAAATTTTATAGTATTGGGTACTGATCTTAATTAATAATAGGTGGCTGCGTTCAACTAAAAAGAATCTTGTACAAACTATTTTGATCGCTCATTATTTGTCTTGGCATTTTAGAGTAGCATGATTGAAGCCGCAGAAACGTTTTCACGAATCAACGTCTGTGTAATAAGGGTTTTCTGTTCCACTTTCAGTTTTTTGCACAAATGCTGCTGAAATGTAAGCATATTTCCCATGGCAAGATTATCTCTATCCGGATGGTCATCGGGTACAAAAGTATATATGAATCTGAGTCATCCTCTTCCCGGCGCTGGTATCTGTCTGTATTCTTGTGACAACTTCTCTCGTTAACATCAAATTATATGGTCTCCGCTCTTAAGCCGTAAGACGCTGCTTTGCTGAGCAAATTTGAGGTAGCTAACGCTTCATATCTGTCTCGGCCTCGGCGGTGCAGCAAAATACGGAGTTCAGGTCCATCGGGTTGCGGATGCGTAGCCTACACATATAAGTTACCAGGCTGGTGTTTGATTATTAAGAAGCGATCTAGCGTAATTTGCGAGTGATCGTAAGGCCGTGCACGATCCCTGTGTGTCGGAAAAAATATAGATAGCATTACTCGGAACTTGAATCCAGCAAAATTATATCACTACGTTTCCGTAAGCTGTTTCAGCGTGTTGATGCTGGTCTTTAATCCTTTTCTTCCATATATTTAAAGCGTGCTTGAGCTGGCGATGTCGATATTGAAGCTCAAATGAGACACAAATACCTTCGTCCATGGGCCGCAGCTTTTTAGTGATGATTAAACGAAGAAACAGGACAGTTACTCTGTAAATTTATTTATAAGAAGTATGCACCGATGCATTGTCGAGAAAGAAAACGACATTCACGGTCCCGGATGGAGTCGCACAAGGTGGGTATCTTCTTTGAGTATACAGATCCGTTCTTCATAAAAGTGCTTTGTTGTTCAGAGCCATGACTCTCCCCAAAAAGCTTGAAGCGCTACATTCATATTTACAGCAGCTGGTCTTCATGATAACCGCTGAATGTTGCCATATGCTTCTCCCTCATCGTAGTTGATATTTGCTCAGAAACACGCGCTTGTATCTACGGCATTCAATTTGCAAGGGATCCATTGACTGCAGGAAACGCGATCGCTCGGACTTGCTTTCGCTTGATGTTTAGGTCCATCACATACAGGATCTTTTGACAAGCACGCTTATTGCCGGCGATCGAGTCCTCGAATGGTACCTAAAAGAGATCGCGCGTTGCCTCCTCTTCCAGCTTCGACTGTGTAAGAGCAGCATCTGAGTCATGCCACTGGGAGATCTTCTTATGCTTCTCATACGTGATATTAAGAGCCCTGTTTAAATCGCGACGGCATCGTCGTGCGTACAAAGAATGAGCTATTTAAAATAGATTCATTCATTTTTGCATTCTTTGTCAACTGTAAGTGCTTTTTACCTCGCGATCCACTTGTTTGCCTCTGCCAAATTTTCAGGCAGCACCGTTTTTCCTATATCGCTAATGATTTTGTTATTTCTTAAGTAGAACACGTCACTGCTGGCAGACACTGCTGGCGAACCTTATACACCAGAAAATGTAGGCTCAAATAAATCATATGGTTTTACCGATTCTGAAACTGGTGAACTTCCGCATGATTATAAACGACCCGCTAAACGAGTGGGAAAGCACTGGCACCGGTATCGGGAATTACTTAGATCGATACCGGCGCATGGGCGGTAGATTGCACATAACCGAAGAGTGGCTAACAAAGCTGGATATAGTGGATCTTTTGCGTACCTAAACGTTCATTAAACATTCTCTCTCTCTCGAGTGATCTACACCAACCCGGTTGAGTAGCACGCGTACACGATATAAGTCACTCAGAACACCGACTGTACACATGTACACATCTGTTACACACACTCGCACAAACTTGAACTTAGGCATACAAAGTAAGCTTTTAATACTAATGCATGACGCATTACCAACATTTTGTTGCATAATAGGTGCATTAATGAGTCACTTAAACTTAAAATTGTGTTTTAATTAGGTTCTGACCACAAATACGGGCGTTTTTGATGTTTTTGAAGGCAGATAAGGACTAGAGAATGTTCGCACCTGTAGAACTGGATGCTATTGATATATTTGATACACTTGCGCTCCACAAGTCACAACAAATTTGGCTCGTCTATCTTAATAAATTCACTAAAAATATACCTTGGTCCTTTTTAAGACAAACGAGACCACAAAATCCAATGCTCTTTTCGTGCACGACCCGTTGCACGTGTCAGCAGCGATTTGGTCGCTTTTACTGTTATATAATAGATGATACTAATATCTACGTGGAACCGTGCCAAAAAGTTATCCAGAAGTAATGAATAAATGACGTTATCGAGTAAATTTATGTAATAAGCCCTCTCCATTTCTTTTTTTGCTACCCAAAGAAGCATTCATTCAATTGTTATATACGGATCAGTGTTTTCCCCTTAGGCAGATCCCTTATGTTCTTTAAAGCTCGAGGACCTGACTGCATGATTAAGTCGACGGCGACTTTATTCCTCAGTTTATTAATTTCTGTATGCCTGTTGATGATGATCAGCACTTAGCAAGTTGCTGGCAATACAATGATATTTACTCAGAAACAAGGATTTCGTAAAAATTCTAGAAGTTTAGCCCTGCCCCGACTCAAATTGCCAACTCTATAACTTGTCCTTTTTGACTTAATTTAGCGCTTCTTGTATATTTTATATCACGAAAGCTTCGGACTTTTCAATTGAGGTGATCACCCGTCTTGTGGACCATTAAGGCATGTTTTGCTTGTGAAGCTGTAGTTTTAGAACGCTTTATCGGGCTCGTACATGTTTGGACAGAGATTGTGGGACGCACTTGTGCAAATGATGCAGAAAGTAAAACGAAGCTGTATTAGCATTTACTGATCTCCCTCGCCAGCAATACAGCATTCATCTTTAACGGCACTACAACTTATCCATGCTTTTCTGGCGCAATTTCGATTTCCAGTCAGTGTAACGGGTACTGGTGACTACGTACTGGATGACCAGTACGGAGTATACTCTTACTGACGACAGTGGTCGACAGTGCCCTGCTAGGTGAATTAAGAAAACACAGAGGGAGGAAAGTATACTAAGTAGTCAGACTAGTCTCTGGTAATGTAAAACTGTTTATTAATATAATTAAGTCCTATCAATCTCATGTCTCTGATTGTCCTGACTTAATTATATTAATCTAACTAAACGTATGATGACGTCCACTCACCACCCATTGTGCGCGTCTAGCAGCGATTGGTGGGTTGATATCATCACGATATCAACCAATGAGTAGACCCTTCGGTCATCTTCAACAATATCATAATGTTCTGTGATATTATTGAAACAATATCTAGCGTAATATTCTTGTCTGTCATTTTCAAATTGTTGACAATATCATGTAACGGGCTACCCCGGTACATCAATCTTCCCTTAACTGATAGTCACCTTCTGACTATCGAAATTATGTGGCCACCCGTTGTATGCCAACGGGACGGGAAGCACTTGTTTGTCTGATCCATTTGTTCTGACTTTTCCTCGCATAGTTACCGTTTCTATGCGAGGTGGTTTAAAAACGACACGGTCTGCTACCATTCCAGCCTCGGCGGCAGACGATTCGTCGTTTGCTGCTCATTCTCTGCCTGCAGCAAGTGTTGCTGCATACGCATGTGGTATCGCACCACATGCACACAGTGACCTCGAGCAAGGGGTCAGCTACTCTGGCGAGTCAGATGTGTCTGACTCGGAAAAAGCGTTAGAGGTGTCGCGTTCACCCGCTATGCCTCGATAAGCAAACGACCTTCCTAACGAACGGACTTGCGACAGGCGTCACAGCCTGTTTGGCAGAGATAATGCATATGGTGATGAGTAATCATTCTCATCACCGCAATCAACTCGTACGCCCTCGCACGAGCGCGTTGACGATGGCGCGAGCCGTCGTTATTTTGAAACTTGTGGTATCGACAAGGATACCACGTCGAAGCGTGATGGGCTAAAGCTGTGGCGTTTGCCTGAACAGTTCATCTATAGCTTGTCCCACGAGACAAGCCAACACCATCGAATTCCATTATTTGATTCGAGCGAGCTCCATGGCTTCAGCTCCAGTGCGAAGAACTTTCGCGCTGAAGAAGATTTCTACCTTGATGCTTTCCTCAAACATCGATGGTACAACGGTAAACAAAAGCGTAACAAGGCTTCGTTTTTTGGCAGAAAAGAACGCGTTCGTCCAAAATGTCAGAATTTTGGACGGGAAGGATGGCTCCAAAAACTCGAAGCAGTACGCATCAAGTGTAAGAAATGAACGCCAATCGTTGCAAGATACCGGTTGCACTGTTTATTGAGTGGGGCGGACATTCCTTGCCTCACTTGGGGAGATCCTTGTGCGAGTTGTGTTGACAACTCGCAGCGTGCACATAGGAATGTGTATTTCCTAAGGTCGCCCTGGAGAAGGGCACACATCTCGGCTGAGATGCGTGACGCGATTACAAAATTGCAATTCGTCTACAAGCGCCAAAAGCGCGTATGGATCGATGAGACCGACTACCAATCGAATGAGTCTCGTCGTACTGGTTAAGGAGACCCTCAACATCAGCCATCAGCTGGGATCGAGGTTCCCAGCTACCATACGATGGCGGTTATCCCCGCCAGAGGGCACGGTAACTTGTCCGCTGCCCGTTCTTTACGCGGTGGCTTAAGGTACGCCCCACATGAAAGCGTCGTCCATCCGTGAAAAAACCACTACCGGCTACGGTGATGGTGGAAAGACACGGTCCGGCTCAGATGCCGTGCCTCCATGAGACTTTCGGTAACAATGAATGTAAACTAAACAAGTAGAGGGAGGACGTCGATCACGAACACGATCGTCCACACGACTTGTTGTCGACCGTGCGACTTCTGCGTGTCGATCGGGAGAAAGACCGATCAGATTTCGCGTTCGCTCAGATTGAGAACGAATGCGCGATACACAATTGGCGCGATGGGCTTAAGGCGGCTCGTCTCGAGACTGCGTTGCTGAAGGACCAACTTGAGTGTGTTTGGTCCGTGATCGCAAGAATCTTTTGGGGATTCTTGAGCGGGCCAGCTGTCTCCGCTTTCGGAAGGGACCTCGTGCAGATAGCACGTGCGGAGACGACCAACATTAAATGCATGATGCGTGCGCATCCTGCAAGACAACTCAATCTTGTATGCAGTGCCCTTGCGATGCAATTCGCGAAAAGGGACAATGTATTCGGGCAGTCTTACACTACTGCCGACATTTTAAAGCCGCATGTCTAGGTAAGTTTACCATATACATTAGTAGTAGGTCGTTAACCTTAAATTAAAGAATATTACTTCTTTTATTCTTGTCTGCCAATGTTTTTGGCGGTCCACCACATTCGCTATGGAGTCCTGAACGAAACGGACTACCGCCTCTTGAGTCAGCAAAAAATTCGCCTGTTGACGAGACTTTGTTTGTTCAGTTCGCCATGTGAGAAGTGTAGATAGAGTCCTCAATGCTTTCAATTCAATAGTGATGGTGTCATTATTCTCGGTGAGATAGTCGTTGGCGATGCTTAATTACGAGCATCGTCTTCATGGTCAGTCTTAATAACAGCGTCATCGCTATTATTGAGGTGATATTCTTCATCGATGTTGACATAATCGATATTGGCATCATACGTGACGACGTAAGCGTCTACACAGAATGAACAAGAGCCATATTGGATTTTGCTCCAGCGATTCTCTTTTCCCACAAACAAGAGTCACACTATAACAGGGATAGCACGCGTGGATGGCGTATGCCTTTCGCGAAGAACAGGTGAGACTGTATCGACGCTTGCACCGAATTATTGGTAGCAAATTCTGTCGTAGGAAGGAATTCGCGCCAACTTGTAAGCTAGTGGACGCATCCTCTAAGGATCTCTTCGTTGATGCGGACGGCACATTACGTCTGACCATCTGTTTCAGGATGATCAGATGTTGACATCTTCAACCGTGTTTCGATTGATTGGAACGCGGACCGCAAAATTTCGCCATGAATCGAGGATCACGGTCAGACACGAGTTTAAGGGGTAACCCGTCAAGTCGAAATATCGCGTCGATAACGACACGAGCGCAGCCTTGTGCCGTGATCGACTCGGGCACTATTGCAAGATACACCACCTTACCGAATTTTTTCTACGAACACAAATATTCATATATTTATGCGTTCGCCTACGGGGAAACCAAAGACAATTTTATGTCAGCTGATTGATAGCATTCAGCCAGCAATGGTAGAGGGTGCATAGGCGCATGAAATAGAGTACTAGGGTTCACTCGTTGGAAAACCCCGCAAACACGAATGTACTCAAGTACAAATGAATCTGGCGGGGTCAGTAAAGTTACGACTTACCGAAAGATAAGTCTTTTCTCTACCACGATGTTTCACCTCCCGGCAACGGGTGTGTAATACATCAGCCCGATTCTTGTAGTCTAACGATTGATCACTAACGGTAGAAAGACAATAATTTTTTAAGTGATTGACGATTTTATATACCAGATATTATTAGGCTCGAAAAATCCTATCAATCAATTAGGACTTTCTTGTGTCGTGAAGTAATGCTGAAGAAGGCACACTGACTGTAAATATCGAAACATTGAAAAAAGACTCACTGTTGAATGGCTCAGTCGGCTCGTAATCGGACGGCTCGAAGGCGCATCAGCGACGACGTTCAGTAGTCCTAATTTGTACTTGACGGAACTTTGTACTCTACAAAGATAAAAAGCCACATCGCCATTTGTTGCGAGAGGTGTGGACTTTTTACGGCCGTGCGTAGTGACCCATCGTCCGTATAGACGATAAATGGTCTATCGTTCATTAGATAGACCCGAACCTCGGCCAGTACGTACTTTATGGCAACGTGTTCCTTGTCAAGGACTTGATAATAACTCTCAGCTGCTAGAAGCTGACGCGATTGATAGCAGATGACGCGATCTGCGTTATCTGTGTTAAATTGCACCAACGAGCAGCTGATCGCCAAATCGCTGGGGTCACAGACCACATGAAATGGTCTGTCCTGGTCGGAAATCGCCAACGTGGGCGATTGCATCAAGCATTACTTGATACCTTCAGGGGAACGCTGGCACTCAGCGTTCCATGTCCACTTCATGCATTTTTTGAGCAGGCAAGAAAGATGAACATTCATCTCGGCCTAGTTGCGCGAGTACTTGTGCAACTACGCCGCTACCCCAAGAAGATTATGAAGTCCCTTGACATCGACTGGCACTGTCCAGTCGGTGCTCACTTTGATCTTTTCGAGATCGGGGCGTACGCCGTGTTTACCCACGATGCACCCAAGAAGTGGTATTTCGCTAGCCGCAAATATACACTTCTTAAGGTTGGCGTACAACTTATGCTTGCGCATAAGTTGAAGGACTTGACGAACGTAAGATCTGTGAACTTCTACGTCCGTCTTTCCGTCCATAGCCCGGCTATGGACAAACACATCGTCGAAGTAACTTGGTGCAAAATCCCGCACCGGTCTCAACAGATTTGTGACCATCTGTTGAACGTTGCAAGGGCGGTAATCAGCACCTGTGGCATAACTAGCCACTCCCACAGCATCCCGTTGGGGGTGCTCACTGCTGTGAACGGAGGTCCCGTTCATGCATCAGGATCTGATAGTATCCATCCATCAGATCCATGGACGACAGACGGTACTCTTTGACATACCATCTATGATGACGTCCTTCCTCGGTATCGGCGTCTGAGGCTTTACAGCTGCAGCAATCAATTTGTTGAATGCGTGCACTGTCCGCCACCCTCCTGTGGCCTTTCACACACAGAAGGTCGGAGAGCTGTGAGCGGATGTTGATTCCCTCACATGGTCCGCTGCTAAGCGATCGGCAAAGAACTTGTCTATCTCTAGTACTTGTTCACGAGGCAGTGGACACTGCTTCATGACACAGTACTTCGAGCCCGGTTTGAGCTCGATCTCGTGTTGAGTGCCTTTTTCCTTAGGCAAATCGCAAGGTACGGATCAAGGAATACATCCCTGAATTCTATCAAATCCTTATCCAAAGGATTTGCCTGAAGTGACTCCCAGGATTGAGACGTGTATCGCTCAATTCGAGTCTTCTCATCAAGGACACTTTCGTCCATCGATGAGCTGCTGAGAACCCGTTCGTTCTTAGCAAATACTGTTGCCGACCGCATATCGGCCGCATACTCATCCTCTGTGACGAGTATGCAGATCTGCTTGACTTTGCCACTGCGCAGATCACGCAAGAACCGTTTCGGTTCTAGCGTTGGCAATTGAGTTATCTTCGAAGTTAACTTCGGATCAACAATCAGATCAAGTGTGTAAACGCTGATACTTTATCTGGCATTAATGAAGACCATTACTGTCCAGATTACTTTATGGGAAGTCAAATTCACAGAGTCCAGGAGAGCTTGCTCCACAGTGTAGTGATCAACTACACTGTGACCTTGTGCAGTCGTGCTAACGACCGTACCGCAAGTGAGGCCATCGCATCTCACTCGCAGTACACCCACATGAGTTTGGGCGTCCCAAGAAACTCTTCAGATCGTCACCTGATGAACAAGTGGTAGTAATCGATACTGATCGGTGCTGACATCTCATCCTTTACTTGTATCTCCTGAGCTAAGGTAGTCCTAGGATGACATCACACTTTTCTGCCAGGTCGAGTACGTTGAGATTATCATAGTACTGTTTATGTTCAGCGTGTAGAGGATTCCGAATGCACATTCTTCACAGTAATCGATGCGCCTGTCGCAAAGCGCACCTTTATTCTCGTTGGAGAGATCTCCCGCTCCACAAAGCTGATACTTCCAGCCTCTAGTGACTGGCGAGAAAAAAGTTGTTTGACGCCCCACATTCAGCTAGGACGCGAAGTGACAAGTCCTTTGTCACTTTCAAGGTCAAGGTGATTAGGGAAACCTCATCACCAGTTGCAGAGACACACAGTGACTGTGTGTCGGGAGCAACCTTCGTCAAGAGATTTGCAAATTTTACTCGATGTTGCCGGATCAGTGAGGCGCTCCGCCCCTACTGGACCCGACCATTTTTTGATGGTCCACTTCGCTGTTGCGGCTTCTCAACAGCATCGGACATTCTTCCTCCAGTTCCTTCAACTAATAGAAATTTACCGCGCTCAGCACGACGGGGTTCTGAGCGGGAAATACTGCATTCGTATGCATTATTTTCCAGCTTATGACAGAGATGGCATCTCACCATTCGCTTGTCATACACAGTGCAAGGTTTCTCGCCCTCGACATGACAGAGGTCAGTTAAATCTGAACCTCCGACCACCGGTCATCTCTGTGGACGATAGGGGCTCAGCGTAGTGTGAGCCTATCTATAATTAAACTTCCTGATACGCAGCGTAGATCGCTCAGAAAGCGTCGTTAGCTCCCCGCGACCCAGGTGTTCCCTGACAGGACCATCTGCAAAACCTTAGATGAATATTGTGGTCTTCATTATAGACTCACATGATTCACTACCATTCGTCTTGCAAAATATATAGCACATGCTGAGCGTAAGCGTGAACCTTAAGCTTACCCTGTATGATCTCAAGGAGTTCAGAGAGAGTCCTGAACTTTACCCTGGGAGGCTCAAACGTCTCACTGAGCAGGTTCTCGAAGACGTTAGCCGACTCGAAAACGTTCGGGTCGTGTAACTTGAGATTCAGGGCCTGATATTTGGCGTCCCCTGCAAAGTAGGACTGATCGAATGCGACTTGCATTCGCTCGTTGTCGATGCGACGGGCCTAGATGGCACCGTCGACCTCGACGAACCATTTTAACAGGTAGTCCTTCTCTTCTCCCCGATAATTGGAGATCCCTAACTTTAGAGACTCCTGTCGACGCTCACACGTCGACAATGCGGACTGAAACGGATGCAGTCTCAGTGCTTCCGTCCGCTGATGCCCTTGTTGTTGCAACAAGGTCGCCTGCGCTCGCGAATCATCAAGTTCTCGTTGCAAGAGCTTGCTGATGACGGCATGCTGCTGGTCTCTATCCCTTGATAATAGCATGATTTAGATAGCCTCTTTGCCAACGGTCGAACTCATTCGTTCGATCGCACTCCATTCGGCTACTCTCAAATAGGAGTAGCTTTTACGAGTTCCGTGAAATCTGTCGCCTTCGACTTCGTTTAACATGTTCATGTATGGCGACGCGAGTGTGGTCCTTGGACGGACTACATAGTGCTACCAGGTGTAACGGGGCACTGGTGACTACGTACTGGATGACCAGTACGGAGTTCACTTCCACTGACAACAGTGATAGTTAGTGCTTTGCTAAGTGTTGCACCAAGACAGAGGAAGTGAAAAGAGACTAGTGAACACGCTAGTCTCTGGTAAAGTAAAACTGTTATTTAATATAATTAAGTCCTATCAATCTCATGTCTCTGATTGTCCTGACTTAATTATATCAATCTAACTAAACGTATGATGACGTCCACTCACCACCCATTGCGCGCGTCTAGCAGCGATTGGTGGGTTGATATCATCACGATATCAACCAATAAGTTGACCCTTCGGTCATCTTCAACAATATCATCATGTTTTGCGATATTGTTGAAACAATATCTAGCGTAATATTCTCTAGTGTCACTTAATCCTTAGTGACAATATCATGTAGCGGGCTACCCCGTTACAGTCAGACCAACCCAAGGTCCTAATAATAATTATGACACGCTAGATGCAAAACTGGTATAATCCCGGGATTTACGGTACCGGCTAGTAAGGCATTTCGAAAAGACATTAATTTGTAGCAATTATAATATTACTATCCGGTCTGGCAGGCAACATAGCAGTCGGTAAGGAGCGCCTGTGACCAGTTGGATGAAACCACGATCGGGAAGGAATGCGTAGGCCCGACCGGAAGCGGATCGTATCATGTCATTAGGAGACTTACATGTACAGGCTGAACTACAGAACAAAAACATAAATAAAAAAACGTCGCCCGGACGCAGGAAAACAAGTGGCGAAGGGCAGACACACATGGCCAGTCCAAAAGCGCTGCTGAGCATTGCACCGTCGTCGAAACGGCCATTTCTGCTTTCGAATTGCTTCGCACTTGCAGCGCGTTCGTCGATCAAGCGGCAGTCGACGCAGTAGCTCTGCGTAGAACAAGACATTCATAGGAGGCCAAACATGAAAGCCGCACGAACAGCTCTCTTCGTCTCCGCAACCACTGCTTTCCTCGTGCTTTCCACTCAGGCGAGCAACAACAGCAAAGAAGAGCAAGCGATTTGGCTCGACCGGCACAACTACTTTCGCACGACGGGGTTGCCATGGTCGGCTGGGAACATGCGCCGCATCGGGTGGGACGCGGCGCTGGCAACCCGAGCTGCGGCAGCGGCTGCCACTTGCTCCGCTACGACGGCACGAGGTGTGAACGTCTTTCGCCGGTCTCCTTCGGGCGACGTGTCGTCAGCGATTGACGAGGCGATTCAGGAGTGGGTCGTTGAGACGGCCGTGGCAACGATTCAGACCATGGCCCAGCCAGGCTCGACTGGCCTTGACGTCGGCGTCGATATCTACAATACCTACTCGCAAGTCGTCTGGGCCTCCACTTCGCTCGTGGGGTGTGCGGCAAGCGAATGTGCCGACGGGAACCTGGTCGTGTGCGGTTATTCGCCAGCTGGCAATGACGGCGAGTCGGCTTGGTACCATCACGCCCCCCAAGCGTCCGAGTGTCCCGGGGCGACGGTAGCATCGTATGGGTTATGCATCCAAGAGGGCGACGAGGCGAACGATCGGATCGCTGCGATTCCTACTGGAAGGTATTCGTATCAGGTGTATCCAGCGTTCGTGTCGGACGTTCAGGCCATTCTTATCACGACGGCGCGCGAGATCGCTACCGGCAAGAAGATTGCGCCGCGTCGCAGCACCGAAGAGCTTCGGAACAACAGGAAGACAGAGCCAACGACGAGGGACAGCGAGTCGGGCAGTGAAGGCTATCCGCCGAGCTTGTCGAGGAAAGGCGGACGTGCGACGAACGCATCGTCCGAGTACGAGTTCTCGTCGTCTGCGTCCGTCAGGACGGAAGGTGGTGGCACCGACGTGCCTCAGGGGAAAGTGAAGGCAGGTTCGGACGCTGACTCGACGTTCCAGAATGACATTGAGTCTTCCGAACGGCGCAAGTCGAGCAGCCCGGCGCTCAAAGAGCAACGCGCCACCACACAAAAGGATATATCGTTGTCAACCAGTGAGGGCCATTCCAAAAGCGCCGAGTCGGAAGTGGCATCGTTTCGGCAGATGCTTGGCATGTATTTCCTCGGAATGGGCGCAGTGGCCGGGATCCTCTTCTTTGTGCACTACACGACGCCTCCTAAACGATACTGTCAGTCCCTTTGTCGCTCGTGTGGCATCTCGTCGAGCTCGAAGTATTAACACGTGGTCTCGATCGAGTGCAAAGTCGATCTCGTTCCTTCCGCTTTCCTTCCATCCCATTTCGGCCATCGGTTTACTCGTAAAGTGCTCCATTTGGGTTATCTCAATCGGAACGTTTTGCATGTGACGGACGACTCCTCGATACCAATCAGTCGATCGATCCTACAAAGATACATCAAGTCAGATTTCGTTTGGCCACCCCGTCTAGGCACCTTCCAGTACAGTATGGCCACAGACAAGTCGAAGGCCGCGGTAGCAGCGCTCGAGAGGTTCGTTGATACTGAGCAAGAGGAGGTCAAGCTAGACAAGTCTAAAGCAGCAAAAGGGGACGCGTCGCGGCTGAACGACAGTGTCTACGACTGGACCCGAACGTATGAGCAATGGGACGCGTGGGAAGACCCGGAAGAACTTGCAAAGCAGGAACAGGCGACTCGAGACCGGCGTGAACGTACCTCCAGAACTCAATTGGGCTGTGCGCACGACCACTCTGCCGTACGCATACTTCGCATAGTTTTTTGTGGCAGATGTTGTCGACCCGTATTGATGGCAGTATTTTCCTCTCCTTGTGCGCGACACAGGAGCAAAAGTTGATGGACATGACAACTGCAGCGAAATTGGCAGCGTGTGAGGAGTTTCGAGTGCTCGGTAACCGTTCCTACGAGCACGGCCAGTACCAACGAGCTGCACTGCACTATCACAAAGCACTCGTGTACTTTGATTATGTGTTTACAGACACGGACGAAGAGGAAGCAGAGGCAGAGGCACTCAAGCTGAAGGCGTTGCTGAATGTTGCAGCCTGTAGACTCAAGACGGTGCATCTTGACGACGCCGTGCACCATATTGACCAGGCACTGGAAATCGATGCCGGTAACGTGAAGGCGCTCTATCGTCGAGCACAGGCTTTCCGACGGATGGACAAGTTTGATCTCGCGCAACGAGATCTTGCGTGTGCATTGAGACTTTGCAGAGCTGCAGATGATTCGCAGTCAGTAGCTTTGCATTTGATGCAAGAAAAGAAGCTGCTGCAAGCGAAAGCACTTAATTACAAGTTGCGAACGAAGCAAGTGTCGGATGCGATGTTTGGCAACAGAGCACCACAAGACAAGGCGCTGCTGCGTCCCACGCCTGAAAGTGCCAATGGACGTCGAATTCAAGATGGGGGCACAATGAATCTCAGTTTGTCAAAGAGGTCTGACTCGATCCTGACGTCGTTTTGTGATGATTACAAGTGTTGGAGCGCGTTTCAGCCATCTACTCGAGGACTAGACGAACTTCAGACATTGATATCGACGCCTGACGAGCGAACGATGGAGACCTGAGTGGAAAACAGTGAGAAGGAGATACATTCTATTGGATTTTTACCTGTGCAAGTAAGAGTGGACACCAGCTCCTCGTTTCTGCCACATTGCCAGCCAAACTATCAGATCCGCCTAGTCCTCGAATTTGAAAGAGTTTGAGGCCATGCTGATGGCACCGCACATGTACGTCGAGCGCTTGAGCTTATTCTTGCCCTTCGTAAAATCCTTCCCACGCGTCATAAGAAGCTTCGCGTTGGCCTTGACACCGACACCGTCCGTGCCAAACGTGCCTTCGTAACTGTTGTCACGCAGTGTGTCATTCACGATTTTCTGCGACCAGAACTCGCCATCGACACGTTGGAATGGTGTGCCCGCTGACTTGACCTTCGTGGCGACCGTTACCATTTTCATAGGCTGCCACGCGAGCGCAGCCTTAGCTGCCTCATCACGACGTGCAGCTTCTTTCTTTCGAGTCACTTCGTCCGCCGAAGAGTCCGAGTCCGAGTCTGATGAGTCCGAAGAGTCCGAAGAGTTATCGTCTGATGACGAGCTGGCCTCTGAGCTCGAGTCTGCGTCCCGTTTTACCTTCTTGGTGTTCTTCTTGGCAGGAAGAGCCTCAGTCTTCCGCTTGCGGATCTTTGACTTCGCTTCGTCGTCGGACTCTGACTCATCCGATGAATCCGACGAGCTATCCGAGCTCGACGACTCACTCTTCTTTGCCTTTGCCTTTCCCTTCTTCGTATCAGCAGCAGCTCTTTTCCTCACCAATGTCTTTGCCCCTTCCACTTCCTCATCCGACGAGTCGCTCGAGCTGTCGCTCGATCGAGACTCTGCCACCTTCTTTGACCCCCTTTTCTCAGCTGCTTTCACGGACGACTTCGTCTTCTTCCTCTCCTTCTCCTCTGTATCTTGTAGCACTGTCTTCCCCTTTTCTTTCTTCTGACCGCTGCTCCTTGAACCCGTCTTCCCCGTCAACTGCTTCTCCTTCTCAGCCTCGGATGAGTCCAATGACCCACTACTCTTCTCCTTCTCCTCCTTCTTCCTCTTCTTCTTCTTCTTCTTCTTCTTCTTCTGCTCTTTCGTGACTGTGTTCTCTTTCACGAGGCGAGCCGCGGCCTCTCTTTTGCTCCCGTTGACTTTGTGCGTCACGTAATACGAGTACACATCGACCAAATCGTGCGTGCTCTCCAACGCCTGGGGCTGTAGCTTGGCTTCCTTTGCCAATGCAGTTGCTGCTTCTCTCAGGCCAGAGCGAGTCAACAAGGCGTGGATCAATGGCAGCACGTCGCTCGCTACTGTCATAGCGGCACAAGGTCTGTGCAGCTACCAGATGGGTACAAAGAGCTCTTCACGTGACTGACTGCAGACGGTGGACGGTGTCCAGCAGTATATGTCACCATCCGACAAAGTGCGATTCGGTGGCTGAAAGACTCGTTTCGATGCCACGATAGACTACAGCCACCGAACAACGACAAGCGCGTCGAGGCATACCATTACGTCCGAAGTTATGCCACATGGACAAGAGGTGTACCTGACAGGGGACTATGGGCAACACGAGGTTTATCATTTATTACAAACACATGGGATCCGACAACACTCAGCCCGAAATCCGCAAGCACACGTGTTTGAAGTAGTGCTCCTGTGAATCAGCTGATACGTATGCGAATGCGTGATGAAAGATGGAGATGTGCTCTAGTAGCTCTATGTGCTTGAGCCGACAACACGGTACCACTGCTATGCGCAGGTGGTTCAAACGAAACCACCAGAGCTCACGTGCTTCAGAAAGTGTGTACGAGAGATAGAGTGTTCTTCGTATCGATGTGTCTTTGGGCTAGCCACAAGTCAATTGGCATTCGGAGACTGTTGGAGTTCGATCCACGATGACAAAGGCTTTGACACCTCAATTTGATCACGGAGCAAGTTCGTTTTGGCCTGCGTCCGAGTCTAGCGGCAATTACGCATTCTGATGTGCTTTCTGCACCGATTCGTCGAATGGAGGCTTGGACTCGTGGGTCACTATAGTGCACCATCTACCCAACAACGCCCCTACGACGATATGAGCCACGTAGTGACACCGGCACGAATGTCCAGCACAAACGCGGTGATCCATGCGCATCATTCGTACCACATGGTTGGTCGATTGTGCTAAAGACTGTCATGCAACAAAAGCTTGGTGTATACACGAACTCAAATTCTTGTTCTAGACACGTTTTTGGAATACCTTCACGGATGTATGCTATACGAGCGAATACAAGCATACCTGGAATCATTTGCCCACATCGACGCACATCTTCTTCATTCCTTATTTTATACACCAGGTACAAACTTTCCAACTGTATCCGTCAACAGCCATTTCGCAAGAAGGAAATGGTGCTTTGACGCGTCAATCGAAACCAAAGACTGTTTTATATATCGTTCGATTGCAAGACCACGTAGCTTCTCTCTCGTTTATCGAGATCGATTGACGTTGTAATAATGTGGCTGTCGCCTTGGCGGTTGGTTGGATGTAGATGGAATAGACAGCGGCGTGTCAAATTGCCGCCTTACTCTGGTGTAAGCGGTGTTAAACGAAAGACAAATGGCAACAATAGACGACGAATGGATATAGGCAGTAAGAGCATACATTGTACTGGTGAGCGTTCACATTATTTTGGTAAAGCTGCAGTCAATTACGCGGATTTAGCGGACTGGTGAAGTGTTAATCTCGCTGATAGAACGCGCAATGTTGAGCGAGTATTACGGTTGTCACAATGTTGATATGCTACTGCTGTATTGATGTGGGCGCTAATACGGATACTGCAGTCTTGAAGCTGTGAAAAAAGGTTTGACATTGCTATTTGCGTTGGAGAAAACTATGCCTACAAGCGTAGGCAATTCTTCATTTTGGTCCACATCAAACCCGTGGTACGGAATACTGACACTTCATTGTGCTAGATTCTTTGATTTAAAGTTGCTCAGCATGCGTTCAAACAAGATTATGACCCTCGCGTCATCAAGTTTATGCATTTATGAATAAACGTACCGGCGTGCCCACACTTTTCATGGTGCACCCGTAATATTTGTTATTCTTGCCATCATATAATCTTAGTTGGGACTTTGATCTGTCCACCAGTGTGTGCATGGCGTATCAGTGTAATATATCACGCAACCACCCGCAATTAAGCGCCTATTTGTCGAACAACACTTCCGATAGAAGCTATCATCCACACCATACATAGGGTACAATCCGCACGAACAATACGGTGCATTCACTGTAAGACCTGAGTGGACGACTTCAGCCTTATCTTACTATGAAAACAAGATGCACAATCATCTGTAAATGTTTTAATTAAGAAGCATAGAAGACCACAGCGTAACGTAGTCAATCGATAGAGCTTGCATCCATCGAGAAGATGCATTGCTGTACTTGCCTCATGAAGGTACCGTCCAAACCACGATTGGCGCCAACATCACGTACAAACTTCTGCGGAGCTACACAGTTTCTAAAGTCAGAACAAGACTTTGACGCTCAACGAGCAACTTAATCTTCAATGAAAACGACTCAATGAGTCAACAAGGTTAGAGAGCTTACGGTCCCTGTTCCAGGGGGGCGAAACGACTCATAAAAACAACGCACAGAGTGCACAAGGGGTAGCTGCTTTAACAAGGCGTTGCTACTTCCTTACGATCGCAAGACGCCTCAGAGAGGCACGTGTCATTTGTTGATCAAAATAGGAACTGAGCTTCATTTCTTCTTTCAACCTAAAAGAACACCGTAGAACAAAGTAATTGACCTACTCGCTAATTTCCTGTATAAAACCTATCAAAAGATCTCGTAATCGACGGTTGACAGACATCAGTATTCAACAATTGATACCGTGTTCAAGTTCCACTTAAAAGGGGATCCCATCCCTTGTGTGAACCACACCTATTGTCGACTACCAGTCGATGTGTAACCTTGTTACACCCTCCCACACCAGACTGACGTTTCCGCAAAACGTCAATCGAATTCTTTCCTCGAAGAGGACAATGTGTGTATGCTTCGACCTTACGGTTGGCAAAACACGAAACACCATATCATCGCCACGCAATGATTCCTCGACTCTCTTTCTACCTCGGCATTGATGTGGAGGTGAACTATGGTAGTCATACCGATATTCATGGTGAAGAGAGGGCAATGTCCGACTCACCAGTGCAAGAGGCAACGCCTCATACTCCACCGAACCCATTTGACGATCTTGGCGAAGCCAACGCGCCATCGGCGCTGCATCAAACTCCCATCGTGGGCGATGCCATCATCACCAATCTGTTCGATAAGCAACAACAGTTGGCTATCCAACGAGAGGAGAGCGCTCAGCGCCGTACGCAGCTTGCTGCAACCCTTGAGGGTCTCCGTAGCTATCTGTTAACTACACTTGGTGTGGAGGAGCGAATACGCCGAACGACAGGCCGTTCCTTGTCAACGTGGGCTATCGGCGCCAGCCAACATCTTCTGATGAGGTGGCGAGTCGACAGGCACTTCGTGAGAGGTACCTGCAACCTCACTTGACGACTCAGAGTCTATACGAATTGCAACTTGACACGCAAGCCCGGGGTGCACCGGTTCCACCGATGAAGAGTATATTCATCCTCTTATTCGCAGGCGAATCTCAGAAGGAAGGAGACAACGCACTTGTTCGCTGGTTGTGTCGGAAAAGACGGTTCAGAAGCGTGTTAGATCTCAGAGCAAGTGCCGATGTGGCAGATGTTCGGCTAGAACGAAAGCTTCGGTATGATTACCCAAGCTTAAGGCCAGAGGCCAGTTGCGAGCTCGCACACGCTATGCTCCGACTGTGCCGATTGATGTAAGTGTTGGTCAAGCGGTACCCAACTACCCACCTGCCTCCGCCACTACTCGGTCGAGGGATGACCCCTGCCACGATGTTCAAAAACATCAACGGCGTATGGGCAATCCTGCCGAAGGGGTATCTCACACTCCCACGAGTTCTCCGACTCCGGATACCCTCGCCACTTCACCAGATACTGGTATCGATCCTGACGACGACGTCATTTCAGGAGTCGGTCCACATGGAACTGGCGGTTTCCTTGCTCATTAAGCAGCGTCGGAGGTGGTCGATAAACCGAAGGAGGAGCATGAGAAGGTGCTTCTCGATATGAGTGGTCTCCGTGAGACATTGGGTAAGACCCAGATAGCGTTTGACGCGATCCTAGCCCGTGTCCAGGCGTTGAAATTGGGCCAAGCCCGGATGGAGGATCAGCTTGACCTCCTGATATGGATTTATCAACCGATGGCAAGGCCAACCTACCCGGCGCAAGCGCTTCCAAGTTCGCGTGGGACGGATCCCGATACGGATTAAGCAAAGCAACGTAGAACACGGGGTGTATGCGCAGTTTTCGCGGAAGGTTGAGCGTATACGCAAGTCCCTTCTTGGCGACGACCGTAAATGGTCCAATGAAACGCGGACGCAACTTGGTCTTGAATACAGCAGACACTACATTTGAAGGTAGGTTTTAGCATTAAGTAGAAATTGGTCTCCGACCTCATAACGTTCAATACAACATCTGCCTTTAGCATCAGCTTGTTCCTTCTGCTTGTCTTGGCTATCAGCCAGTGCGTCACGCACATGTTGTAAGACATTCAATCGCGTTGCGAGAAACTCGCTTACCTAATTTTGAACAGTAGCAGGGTTGCTACCAGCAAGCTGATTGGCAACTACTCCCCTACCAAGCCCTGAACCACGCAGTGGTAGCGTTAACGGAACGCGAGGGTGTGTGAGACCATTCACATAAAACGGTGTGTAGCCGGTAAAGGCATGCACGGCGTTATTCAACGCAAACCCAACGACAGGGAGCATTGAACTCCAACGCTTAGGCGTTTAGCGCAAACACTGCGCAAGATGTCACCGATGATGCGATTCACTCGCTCAGTTTGACCATTAGCCTGCGAATGATCCACTGTGGACATGTCCAAACGTGTGCCGAGCACCTTGAAGATGGACTTCCAAACTTTCCAGTGAAGCGAGGATCTCTATCAGAGACAATTGCCAGCGGCAAGCCGTGTTTTCGAAACACTCGATCGATAAACAGCGTATCTGTACCTTCACCTTCAATAGCATCTGGCACCGCCGCTAAATGAGCCATCTTGCTCAAATGGTCAACAAAGACCACAATAACCGTATTTCCATACAAATACTTCAGTTATTCGAACAGGAAGTCCATACTGATGGACTCCCAACACCCTTTGGGTATAGGCAAACTAGCCAGCGGCGCGGCCGCGTGGGGTGAGGGTTTCACCCGTTGACACGTTTCACACGTACGCACATATGTGCTCACCCATTTGTATAGTTTAGCCCACCAATAGCATTGGCTAACTGATCCTTAGGTCTTTTTACGACCGAGATGACCACTCAACGCAGTATCATGTGCCTCATAGAGGATCTGATACTTCAACTCCTCATCATGAGGGACAACGATGTGAGGAATATCCTCCACATCCGTGCTATAGCACAACAGGCCCTGATCGATGACATATTGATGTAGCCTCGCACGTAGGCGTGCCGACAATTCTATGTCCGAGTCCTTAAACTCCTCGCTCCCTAGAGCACGTAGCAGAGATACACAGTGTACATCCGTGGCATATGCCGTACGGATTAGGTCAGTGACCGACGACGACAGAGTCGCAACATGAGCAAGCTCATAGCCAGGCCTGCGCGACAACGCATCAGCCAAAGCATTCTGCTTGCCCGGCTTATACTTCACCTCGAAGTTGTACTCGGCAAGGAAGGAAATCCAACGAGCCATTCTCTGAGAGAGTTGAGGAGACTGGTTCGCAGTGCGTAGTGACGCATGATCTGTATAGATCACAAACGGCTTCGAGCCAAGAAGATGAAGTCTGAATTTGACGAGAGCATACTTCATTGCAAGTAGCTCTTTGTCATGAATAGGATAGTACTTTTCTGCAGCTTTCAGCCGTCGGGACTCAAACGCACTGACGTTTTCTCGTCCGTTGACATCTGTTTGTAACAGAGGAATGCCCATGGCAAAGTCAGATGCGTCACAGACGACACTGAAGGATCGATCAGGATCCGGCAAAGCCAAGATTGGCGTATGAAGGAGACTCTCCATTACTGCTTGAAAAGCATCATGCTCGGTGCTAGTCCAGCACCATTCCACATCCTTTTTAATGTGAATGGATAATGGTCGAGCCATATCTGCGTAATTCGCACTGTACTTGTGCAAGTAATTGGCAAGGCCAAGTTACTTACGTAAGCCCTTTTGGTTCTTTGGAACCGGTCAATCAACTATGGCTTTCACATTACCGGGATCCGCTCGAAGGCCTCGCTTACCAATAAAGCACCCTAAAAAGGCAATCGCTTCTGCACCAAAGATGCACTTCGATGCGTTGGCGTACAACTTATTTGTGCGCATGCACTCAAGCACCGCTTGTATTTGGTCAATGTCATTGTCCACATCTGACCGACCGTTCATTGCACGACTATGGACAAATATGTCATCAAAGTATGTCTGTGCATAACCTCTGTGAGGTCTGAACAATTGTGTCACAAGACGATTGAATGTAGCCGGGGCATTTGATAACCCTTGCGGCATATCGAGCCACTCCCAGAGCATACCGCTCCGAGTTCTGACCGCTGTCAGCGATATATCGCTTTCTCGCATGAGAATTTGGTACTAACCATCGACTAAGTCGAGCGCATTGTACATTGTACAAACCACCATATTGTTCTGAAGATCATCCTTCCTCGGAATTGGTGTCTGAGCCGGGATGGTGGCCGCATTAAGCTTTTTGTAAGCATAAACAATGCATCACTTTCCATTGGGCTTTTTGACACAGAAGGTCGGTATTGAATGGGGGGATTTGCTCTCACGTACCATTCCTGCCGCGTGCTTTGCACGAAAGTAGTCGTCAATGACGTCAAAATGGTCCTTTGGCAAAGGCCACTTCCGTGTTACGCAGTATTTAGTTCCAGGAACCAAGTCAATTGCATGACGAACACCTCTATCAGGAGGCAAACGGACGGTAAGTTGTGACACACCACGTCCTGAAAATCCTTCACCAAAGGATAGAAAGGATCAAGAGGATTCATAAGGATCGAAGATCCACTACGCGCATTAAGAGTCGCTTTCGTGTCCTCAAAAACGGACTCGTCCAATGATGAGGATGAGTTCAACTTTACGTTGGATCAAATACCCACTAACTTGGGTAACTCTACTGCCTGTAAGGCTTGGCTAAATTTGTCGCCAGAAATTTCGTCTAGTTCAAAGAGAGTATTTAAGGATGGAAGAGTTTCTATACTAATGTTGCCATCAGCATGGCCAGTCATCCATTGACAAGTGTATATCTAGTGTATTATTACTATAATTACTTGGCGACTTCTTAGACGTTGGGCCCTTAACAGTTGCCACCTGAAGCTGAAAATTGTTTCATCAAAGAAAACTTACGACTTCTAGAGGTCGGGACAGTAGGGTCCCAGTGGTTGTTATTTATCTTAGCACGCTATTTACGAGAGCTTATGTCTTGAACGACATCTGGTGAAGTGTTATGTAACTCGAGCACTTCGCCCAGTGGATTTACACGTACCACTTCACATACAGCATTCGGGCCTGAGCCTGAACAATCTGGCTTCTCGCCAACAGTGTCATTACCGACAAGCAGTGAGGTTCCATCTCGGCCGCACTATTCGGTGGATATTCACGTACCGCTTCACTCACATCACAGGAATTACATTCTCGAAGACTCGGCCCTAGTCCAACCGTGCCTGCAGCATGAAGTGACTCAGTATCTTTACTAGTATCACTCAACGGAGTACAACCCTCTTCACATAAGGTGAAATAGATCCGCTCAATATTGATGTCATTGATATTGGAGTTAATTAAGTCTGACATACCACTGTACGGCACATTGGCATCTTCCGTCATCTGCTCGCGCCAATAGCGTTTGTTTCCTAGCGAGGGTGAGTTCATGACTCTATAGAGCTTCGTTAGGAACATTGCGCGTGGCGCCTAAGGTCTTAGACCTCCAATAATCCATGGCTCATAGCGTTCAAGCCAAGCCATACCCAGGATGAGATCATATTTCGAATCCAAACCGAGGACGAGACAACGTTCAATGCTGTCAAAGTCCGAAAACTTCACCCAAGTTCAATGGAACGATAGGCACCGTGACGCGACTACCAGTCGCTAAACGAACGGTGATCAAATCACCTTCTTACATTTTAAGGCATTCAGCGCATCGCTGAAGCCCTGAAGAAAACGATGTTGATCATAATTGTATCATACTCCGGAGTCGATCAGGATCGAATAATGCTTCTCAAAGCCTTTAACTATCGTTTCGGCGACTAACAAGCCAGGCTTGTATCCACGCTCTGTGCTGGTGGGCACATAGCTAGGTGGGACTAAGCCCTGTTTCACTCTACCTCGTAGAGATGCAACAGAACTCAGTTCTACCCCAGTAGGGTGCCCCGCGCCTACTGGGTGTCGACGTTTCCCCCTGCCATACCAGGTTTCTGGTTGTGGCTGTGGTTTCGACCCATAGGAGTCAGTTGTTTCTTACGCAAAGGACAAGTGGGACGCAATTGTTTAGTGCTTCAGCACACATAAAAGCGTTTCACTTTCTGTCGTTGCTCTGCAACATGAAGTTCCGCTTCACCTTCATCTTCAGCTTGGCTGAGATCCATCGGTTCTGGCTCACAAAAAGACGAGGTAACCGCAGAGGTCGCCCTCGCAAAGCTTGGGCTGTACCCATTCCAACCAAGTCTGGCCGACTTAAATTTGTGCTCGGCATTTTGATTGATGCTAACAGCTCATTTAAGAGTAGAGGGATGGACCCGAATCACCTCGGTCCTGGCAACGCCATTACGAAGACCTTCCATGAAGACAGTCACACAGACTGTCTTAAGTAGAGTGTCAGACTGCATAGCAGCCATCAGAGTTCACAACTCCTGGACATAGTCCGTTAACTCATTCTTACCCTTACGGGTAGACAATAAGCGTGAGCGCACGCGATAAGCCTGGTTATGTGGCGAGAAAACTCGAAAAAGGTCTAACTTGAGCGAATCCCATGTAGGAAACGCCAAGTCGACCGACGTGCCACACGTCAGAGCCCACTCTCTCGCTCTTCCATCGAGCTTGGAGATGGCAAGCGAGACCCGCTGGTACTCCAGTGAGATAAGGCTAGATCTCATGGCCATCTCAATCTCACGGATCCAGAGGGTCAGGTTTTCCCCTTCTTCCCGAAGGGATATTAACATTCACCAGAAGAGGACGAGACTTAGCCTCTTCATTTGGCATTGCCACGTAGCGTGTTGGCATAGCCGACCCCACTTGGTTTTGAACCTTTCCTGAAAGGGCTGTTTCATACTGTATGAAGGCCTCGACTCGTGCATTGAGCACATCGGGATCTTGTGCAGCTAGAAACTCCACATACTCAGGGTCTACGGCCGCGGTAAGCTTCACAAGCGCGACCTTTTAGACCTCAGAGAGGGGTGTGGATTGCTCTATCCTCACAGGGGATCAGTCGTTACCGACTCAGGTGTAGATTGACTATAAGTGCTATCGAGTGTAGCGGATCTACACATCTCCTTAAGTCAGAGGAGGACTTTACGCTTAATGAGCAACTTTGGTTCTACGAACCCGACTTAAAGCGTCAACAGCTCCGAGAGCTTAGGTTTGGTCCTAAGAACCCGACCCAAAGATTCAACAAGCTCAAAAATGGTCCCTGTTCCAGGGGGACCAAACAATTCAAAGAATCAACGCACAGAGTGCACAAGGGGTAGCTGCTTTAACAAGGCGTTGCTACTTCCTTACGATCACAAGACGCCTCAGAGAGGCACGTGTCTTTTGTTGATCAAAATGGGAACTGAGCTTCATTTCTTCTTTTAACCTAAACGAACACCGTAGAACAAAGTAATTGACCTACTCGCTAATTTCCTGTATAAAACCTATCAAAAGATCTCGTAATCGACGGTTGACAGACATCAGTATTCAACAATTGATACTATGTTCAAGTTCCACTTAAAAGGGGATCCCATCCCTCGTGTGCACCACACCTATTGTCGACTACCAGTCGACGTGTAACTCCGTAACAATTAAGATCAGCAACAAAAAGATGGCAGAACATGATGTATTATGCCCCAAAGAAGTGAAGAAAATGATTTATTAGTGTATATGTAGGCTAGATCGTGGCGGGTGGACCGTGACAAACTAAGTGACGACAGGGTTGGTCTCCGTAGTTTGTTTATTCTGCCACTTATCAACTTTTCTGCGAAACGTCGAAGGTAAAGGGCGCTAATATAATCCTCTTTACATTCGAGTTGAAGGATAGATCGCTCGCAAATTACTTGTGAAACTAATTCAGTCGCGCGATAATCTCGGAATGTATGATCTCTAATGGCTTGCGCCGCACAAAGCAGCTCTCGTAGTGCTGTGCCTGAAGGACATACAGAGCTGTCTCGGCGTATTTCGTCTTGTCGACCAGGTGTATCATTACTTAGGCTATCAACTCATTAATCAATCTTTAGTAATTCGGAAGAACACGGTAAGTGGGATTTCCTTAATCCCTGTCCTCTCCAAATCGAAAGGTGACGATCGACATCGAGCGATTTTGCGAATGATCTTACTTGAGCTTAGGGTCATCGCTATATGTATAGAATATCTCGGGACATTTCGATCCGGGTGGACGAAATGATTAGACGAAAGCCGAGTCTCATAACGTCGAACATATTCGAGACCCTCTACGGTGTTAATAAGTCTTTCGCCATTTTCTTCTCATCACCGTTGTCGGCAGCTTAAGATCTCTGTCTACTGGCTCTTTTGTGCCTATATGGATCAAAAGATGCAGAGATATTTGGTATAATGATTCTGAAAGCGTGGTCAGAATTGTTAAGCAGCACGCAGCCGATATGGACCGCATGTAGATAAAGCCTCATGGTAGAAGTGCGAAGGCAACGGTAAAAGGACCCTTAGCAGGGAAGAGCAGAATGAAAAATACATGAGTGGTACAAATGATCGATTAAATTAATAAGTATTACTCTATCTCGCAGCTTTGTAATTGACGTTCCAGTAATACTGATAAAATGACGGCACCCAGACCGGGTATTCCCCTTTAGGCAGCAGAAGAGGAGCTCAGTGAAAAAAAACGTCAAAACACATGCTGTCGATTGTGACGCCACTTGGGCTTTCCACACCAGAAGGCGTCATTATCTTGGATATAGTTGAGCATCGACATACTCAGCATGATTACAAAGTGCACCAGCACGTCGATCAGGTGCTGACAATGGTACAAATTCGGTGTGCTTATACTAAGACTACATCATTCTCCACCTCGATGGGTCATTCTGCTGGCTCGATTTGCCGGGTGTCGTAGAGAACAATTTAGAAAGCAAAGGAATCGGGTATAGAGTCCGGGGTGCAGACAGTGCGCTGAGGTGCGCAAAAACCAGGCTATTACTCGGTCGTTACCGATGGTCCGCTGACGCAGATAATTGGGTCCAATCTAAACTCACATTTTTACGGGTAAGCTCTATGAGATATGAAAACAAGCGCAAAGACCGAAGGGCAAACTAATGCTAACTTAGATGATCAAAAACCAGGTGAAGAAGGAGGGTATTATTTTGCTGTTGCCGTGCCCCTCACCCCGTGGTGTCGAGGTTGTTGCTCCTTCATGATGTGCCAGCTGTGCTGCCTGTCGAAGAGCGTGTCGCGGAAAGATATTCTCCACCATTTTGTCTGGGCTAAACTTATAAAATGCGTACACTTGACTTAAAAGATGCGAATCTGGATCTGTCATTCATTTGTATCATGCAAGTCCTAATTTTCTCCCATCAGATCTATGTAAATTTATTTCGGGCCAAGTGTAACCTGGGATCATGCCTATAAAACAAGGACTGTCATTGACCTTTGTCAACCGCCCCTTGATTCACCAACCGTCATAATGACATTGAAACTGTTATCCAACTGCCATTTAAATTATTCAATACGCCTCTCTCGAGATACAGATATTGCACCTTATGAGTAATAAAGCCCATCACTGCAGACAATTGTGCATATTAGGATTACACCGGAGATTACTTACATGAGCTATACCACTAGTAAATATGATGTGGCAATTACTTTAGTGTAGGTAGAAGAATGCAAAGGCTTCGATATGCAATATAATTTTGCGAGCTTAGGACCAGAAAAACCATTTGCTTCACAACTTGCCTTCTTCTTTAAAACAACTTCTTAACCGGCTCCTTGTAACGAGGCACGCTCTTGTCAGATGACTGGCAAGATCTTTTGTAGGCTAAACACAAAGCTACGTACACCCGTCGTCACGTACACGTGGCGAAGAAGCGCATCTGAAGCGAAAAGAACCCGAAAGCTTTGTCTGAGGGAAAAGTAGATTGTTTAAATAAAGTTCTGTTTCTTAATAAACTATCTTTATCTTAATCTCACTGAATCAAATTACAATCTTCAATGTGGGTTTCTAGCCCGTCACCCAATGAACACGCATAGAATCGATTGGTGGTTAATTTATTTGATAAACTGTGTAAATCAATTTAAAAGTAAAGCTACCACGAATATTTTTCTCGGGGCACTATTCCGCCAACATTGTATCTTTTCGATAATTGCTAATTAAATATTCCACAAATAGATAATATCTACAAATTAATTTTTTTGTATTAATTGTTATGTGACGGGTTTACCCTGCTACATTGACAGCCGCAAAAATACTGTGTTTAACAACACTAGCCACTTATATCGCTGCAAAGAAGGCTGAGGTCAATGATGGGGGCGAAAATTAATTACAATGCAAAATATTCATACAAATGACTCTGACAAGGAAGGGACTGCTAGCGCACATAAAAATCGTTAAGAATAAAGAAAAGGTGACCGAGTCATAGATGCTGAACGGCATGAAGAAATAGAACCCATTGCGAAAGACATTGCGCTGAAGCATCATACCACAATTTAGTAGGCACCGACGGCTATCCAGGCATTAGTTACGCTGCTTGAGTTTCACAATCGCGCAACCATGCAAAGTAGAGTAAAGATGGATTGCTTCCTATATATATAAAGATGGTAGACATCATAATGATGACGAAGGGTTTGAACCGATTCGATGACACTCGTGTTGTTCTTCAGATTCTAGTTGGGCCGTAAGACGAGGCGCGGCAGCTCGTCCTTTTGCTCAGCGGTCTGCCTACAGAGTTCGAGCTCATCGCATCGATTTTGGAGAACTCCAAGGACATCACTCTCATTATATGAAGAAAAATCTTCTTGACAAATAATAGCGACAGACTAAGACGTTATCCTAGAGCACGCATCACAGGCTACGACGTATTTGGCAAAGTCGAGGATGCAAGATTTGAGAAGGGCGGCAGGAAAAACGGACGCAAACAAAACGTATTGGAAATGAGACGTGTATTAAGGGCAATTGCTTCAACTGTGACAAGTTTTTCTCTAATGAAGCGTAACTTTACGGTAATGCAAGAACCGAGCAAGGATGGTAAGGACGTGTTGTTTCCCGCTAAAGATAGTTAACCAGTAGGGTGGTTTTTTGACAGTGGTGCTACGATACAAAAGACGCCGCACCTTCAAGACTTGGTCTACTACGAGGACATAGTGACGGGCATTGAAGTTACCATTGCGTCCGGCTAGAAGATACTTCGCTGAAAAATATATCGATGCTCTCAACGGGCAATTAAGGCAAGCGCCTTTGGATATAAACGTCCTCCTAATTATTGGCTTTTATAGACGACACCTTTTTGAAGTCTTGCAGAACAATCGGCTCAATGTTCAATTGGACTGCCCATTATGTGTCTTTAAAACAAGTCCCTAACATCAGCCTCGCTATCAAAGGTTGGCAAGTTCAACATGCTAGAATGCTTATATGGAATTGGCGCAGCATGTGACGTATTGGGACATTGATTAAGAGTTTAAGTTTGGCACGCTCGCATGGCCTACTTAATCAAAGACGCGTTGGCAAAACCGCAGAACGTGACGACTGGTAATATAGTTATTCGTTGTAAGGCTAAAGCGCTATTCAGTGGATGAATAGAAGCCTAGCATACGTTGATGCAATTTTTATGTCATTCGTAGACGAAGACCTAGCGTGTGCTTATCCTTGTGCACACGGATATTAAGGAACCAATAAAGACGGAATTAAAAAGGGGCGCGAAGAATGTACTTAATTTTTGTTGAATACTCTTGTTTTAAATACGCTTTTAAGAAAGGAAGAGCTAAGTATCATTTTGCGTTCAGATATCTGAGACCATGTACGAGTATCTGTGAGGACAGATCATGTCGGGTCAACGATCCGACAACGGCACCGAGTTTTTTAACAAGGCGTAGGATGGAATCTGCCAGCAAAATGGCATTGTGCACAAAATGAATGAGCCATTCATCCCTTATCAAAATGGAGTAGCTGATAGGATGGATCAAACGATAACGGAGAAAACATAAAGCATGACGCACTACAAGGGCGTGTATACTTACTGGTTGGCAAACGATATTAGCAAGTCAATTTGAAGTGTCAAATGGACGAAAACAGTACACACTCTGTCGCGACTCCATATAAGATCGGATTCAAGAAGAGGCCTAGACTGGACAACTGGCGAGTCCTTTTATTGATGGGTTATTCTCATGTTGAATACGCTAAACGCACTAAGCTGAAACCAAGGCTTTATAATTTTATGTTTCCCATGAATGTTACTATTATATTGGGCTATCGCGTATCTAATCTGAAGCTAGATAAATTTAAGCTTTTAATATTAGTGAAGCTCGACGAACTTGAGGCGAACACATTTTACATCACGTCACCGACGGAAAGAATTAAAATCATCGATATATTTAAACACTTTTACGAAGTGGATCATACTGTTATCGAGAAGACCCATATAAGAGAAACGAACTGATGGAGTTAACAACGGAACAATTTTATAATGTTGGAATGTGAAAAGATAGACATTAGCCTGAGTCATTAGTTGAAGAACTAATGACATTTCATCGTATACATTAATCGATTGCAAAACTTAAAATCTTGTTTAGAACCAAAAGGAAAAAATCTCGAAGATTTCGAGAATCAAATCTCCTTCTTGGTAGTGGATCGACCACGGCTGACGAGTACAAGACGGCAAGCGATGGCGATTCCAATGTGATGGAGTGGGGTCTTAGAAGTGCGTAATATGCCCCTAAAACGCTCTTGGTGACGAACGGCTGACTTAGAAAGAAAGGTAACCCTATGCTGCGTATGGATGGAGCTTGAGTTACCTTGTATTCCTGTCGGCTGGCTGGTGCACTCTTTTGGGACTCTTAAACGGAGACTGAGCAATGTATTAGCCTTGGTAGAGGTAAACCAGAAGCCCTGAGTAAAAATGCTTCACTTAGCGGGCCAATAGGTGACCTCTCGATATACTAGGGAGATAGCGGGCATACAAACCAGATTTTTTAGATATCTTGTCGGTCTGGCATTTCGTATGATCACAGGGTTGGTAACTTCCTGGTATTATCCGTCATCTTTAACCGCTAGGTTAAACGCCGCTTGCAATGGCCGATAATGAGGGAAGGTTTGCTACTCGACAAACCCACATGCCAAACACTCTCTGGAGTTCTAATTGCATTTTGTCTCGCCGCGCAACTGTCTTTATTGGGGCGGGGACAATGTAAAATACTTGTTTAAATTAGGCGGGTAGACTAATCAATTTGACCATTCACGACGACGGCATGCCACGCGGGGGTTTGCAGATTTAGAAGTGTTTAATATAGTCCTATCCTCTACTATCTACTTATTGATTGACCAGTGCACTGATTCTCTACTTGACCGTTCAGGAGTAGACGATACTTGAGATACCATGTCTTTCGTCGGGGGACCCTGGTCTTTTCAGGAGTGACCAGGCAACCAATGAGAGACCCACGTTTACCCATGAGTGACAAAGTCTATAATGAGAGTCATAGGTCTACCCAATAGGGACCTGGTCTGCCTATGACAGACCTTGGTCTACCAAAGAGGCAACATATCTATATAAGAGGTTCCTGGATCATTGAAGAGGGACCGAGTCTACCAACAAAAGACCCGGGTTTACCGAAGAGGGACCGGGTCTACAACTGTGGAATCGCGGTCGTCTTCTGTTAGAGACGCTTTACCGGTACTTCGGCAATCATACGGCTATTACTTTGTTTTGCGTGCCCATCGCCCATGAGGAGTCTAGCACGTTCAAGCCTCTTCTCCTTTGGACACCCCTACCCTGCGAGTTACCCTAATCCCTTCACCGAGCCGACCTCGATTTCTATCATTCCTATGAAGCCATTTACCTTACTGATAGTGACAATCCCATATATCCGCCAACGCCCAATCGACATCGTTATAAAGAAGATATTATGCTACCAGAAGATGCAATAGCCTACCCGTAAATCGTTGGCAGTGCAGCTAACGAATTAAAAAATATCAGCAAGCCATGGACAGCGACGACGCCGATAAGTGGGAAAGGTTTGAGAGCGCTGAACTAAACTTTACTTCGAAAACGGTTTATAAAAACTGGTGCTGAAGATTCAAGAAGTCCGAACAATAGAATGGAAATGTATATTTGAGAAGAAATACAACGGGAACGGACATGTAATGCGGTGCAAGACCCGACTTGTCAAAGAAAAGTTCAACAAGAAGTTTGGTATCAACTTCAGGACGTACTCGCCCGTGGCGAATATTAACTTGATCAAATTTGTGATAGTAATGGTGGCGAACAAATACATGACGGAACAGCTGGATGCCAGAACGGCATTGCTAGAGAGTATTTATAACGGAGAATTGTTTATGAAAGCATTCAATGTCTTACAAAACGCCGAGGAGATTATGGGTAAAAAATAAGGCAACTTATGATCTTAAGCAAGCTGCAAGTGCATTATACAAGACCCCAATGCTGTATTATTGCAGATTAACATTGGATAAGATCATTGTGTTTTCGTCGAATACCTATGACGCCTTCGTCTATGCGTGCCTTTAAGGCGACGACATGAACATCGCTGCTAAATAATTCAAAGAGATTAAGAAGGACAAATGAGCAACTATACATTTGTTTAAGCTGATGTAGATAGGCTAGGTCCACATTTATTCTCAACATTGAGATCGAACATAATCGCAACGTCAGAACCGTTAAGGTTCGACGGAAGTCTTTTGGGGATGACGTAGTCAGTCGTTCTAACTAAGAGGATGCTAGGGAATTAGTCAACCCATGTTTTTTTATCAAAGCTATCAAACAAGAAATCGCCAGATAATGCTGCTGTGCGAGAAGACATAAATTCTAATCCATACAGGTCGTTAGTTGGTTGTACCTATATCTCACAGTAAATACGCCGCCTGATGTGGCCAAATTCATTACACAGATGTCTCGTTTCTTGAAGGTTCCAATAGAGCAATTTTCGAAAAGCAGTGATACTTATAGCTCCACGCCCTTAAGACGTCGAAGAACGACGGGAACAATTACATTGGTAGTGCCATCAAAGTATAAGATACAGCATTCGCGGAAGCGAAATGGGAAAGCAACATTGACGATTGACGCTCGGTGTGAGGGGCAATGGTGATGTTCGGTTGCGTACCCATCGTTTTAAGTCGATTAATTCACGCAAGGTGGCTATAAGCTCGGAAGATGCTGTTACATGTCTTTAAGCTTGTTTTTTAGAAGTTATATGGGTCCGCACGATCCTTAAAGTCATTGGACATAGGCAAGTTGGAGCGACTTTGGATCTGATAAGATTATTAACCTGCAATAAGACATAAAAAGAAGTAGGATGAAATTCTAGTTTAAAGCACGCCAACATCCATCACGACTATCTCCGGGAATATGTGACACGCAATACCTTCACAGCATTGAAAAGTCTACAGTGGACCAAATAGCATACAATCTTACCATAGCTCTCGATACCAAGAGAGTCAAGTCTCTCGTTCAGGCAAGTGACACCGGATTTAAAAATATCTAGTACTCCGCGGTGAGTTGGGCGGAATGGATTACACAGGCGATTGATTACATGCTCTGTACCACGTCTAATTAACGATGTGGAAATTACTCACATGATCTATACCACCTTTAATTTGCGATGAGGCGATTCCTAGATTTGAAGGTAGAAGAATGCTGAAGGCGTAGACTAGCAACATAATTTAAAAACTTAGGACCAAACATATATATACTACACAATTTTCTGTCATCGTTACACATCTTTCTAGTATAGTGCAAGACGCTTCTTGTCAAGTAAATGTGTGAAGAACTCTGCACGATTGTCAAAAATTAGCAACCAATTCCAATTATAAACTGAATCAGCTTCAATTGCTCACAAAAAAATGCCAGCGCAGCTTGATATGCCTCGTACGACGGGCGTAAGTAATATCAGTCGCCATCACGTACGCATTTTGACATTCCAAATCGAAGTGCACCTCCAAACAAATATTTGGTGATGTTTTGCTCGGAATTTTTTCCACTGCTTTCTTGGTAGCTTCACACGCCGCTACATAATCAGGCTTGGCTGTGGACAAGTTTATAAACGCATGTCAGTTAATCGACTACGATATGGCTCCACCTCCAATCAAGAAGACGAAGCTGTCGATACGCTTCGAATTATCATCATGTAAAGCCTAGTCACTTTCACCATGGCATTAATAGTAATCTTTAATTGCTGTGTAAGTTTCAAACACGATGACATAACCAAGTTTACCAAGAAAACATCATAGCACAAGTTTTACATCGCCTACATAGTGCTTATTTAAACTCGCAACAACTCTATTTACCTGTCCTACCGCAAATGCCACGTCAGACCTCGTACATGTCTCTAACTACATCGCCATTTCTATCTCTCTACGACACTTAAATGTCTTGTCTGTTTGATCTTTGTCCGTTGAACACACCAAACTTCGCCTCGTATTCAGTGGGTTCATGACTGCGTGTTCTTGTGCAATATTAGAATATAAGAGATTCTCACGCGAGTATAATCTTTGGCATATTACCGCAGAGCTTGCTCTTACTCAAACTTAGACTCCAAGAAATATGTGAGCTCTATTTAATAAATAATACAATACATGCGAATCCAGTTATACTAAGAGATCAACTTTAACTGTCAAATTGTTTGTCTCACACAATATATCGTCGACGTACACGAGCACTAACAATTTAGTCTATCCGTGTCATGCAGAATGTATTAGACAAGGTATTGTTGGACAACTTCAAAATTTGTTTGCAATCATCCATAGATAGAATTTACCATTCCACTCATGTCCAACTTGATGTAGACCATATGAACCTTTCGCACCACGTATGTGTTAGCCTTTTTGCACCTGGAATTTTTTTAAATTTTACATTCTGTATAAGCTTTGAAGTCGCATGTAAAATCGCTGTGTTTATATCAACTTATTTAATCTTCAAAAATATCGGGAGCCAAACAAATGTCACGTGGAAACTAGACCTACGTGCCATTTGAGAAAAGGTTTTACAAAGTAAGATTTAAATCTTTACCACAATCCCAGCGCCACCAAGTGTGCTTAAAGCTAAAACCGTGTTCTTGCTGATGCGTATATAGAGCTCTTAACTACATGTTCCTAATACGTGTAGCGCCTGGTGGTATATCATCTTTAGCATATTCTTACAAAATTCGATTAAGATGCCTTGATGAAGTCCTGTCGAAGCTAAGTATACTTTGAAGGCAGCTCGGTGAACGGATTAGGGTCACTCGCAGGGTAGGGGTGTCCAAAGGAGAAGAGGCTTGAACGTGCTAGACTCCTCATGGGCGATTGGCACGCAGAACAAAGTAATAGCCGTATGATTGCCGAAGTACCGGTAAAGCGGCTCTGACAGAGGACGACCGCGATATCACAGTTGCAGACCCGGTCTCTCTTTGGTAGACCTGATAACTTATGAGTAGAGCCGTTACTTATTCTTTAAACTCTATTACAATCTAATTAAGGCAATCTTTTTGAGATCGGGGTGGCTTATACCAAGTATTATACTTTTACCCGTAATTATGTTTAGTTTTAATACGATCACCCTTGAGCCATCACAAGCAGGTTTTTATTTTTCGTCGACAAGTATCCACTTTGATAAGTTCAGCCAGCCATATCACAGGTAAGTAAGGCGGAACGTAAAGAGATCTGGAACGGTGACCCCATTCAAAATATGTTCATATGGGCTCCAGTAAAATGTCGGAGTCACATAAAATCTGCGATATTCGATTCAACACATAAAAGTTCCCAGAAAATTTCTAGATATTTCAGGATCATTACCTTGTTCGAGGGTGTTCCTAGAAGAAGAAAGGAATGATACATTGGTCTCCGAAAACACTTTCTTCCTCCGTAGCATGTAAGAAGGTACCACACAAGTTAATGATCGACTTCATCGCTCGGCAGCAGAGAACGCTCATCTACTCTTTCCGTCTCATCGTTCATGCCGCCAGTTGCGCCCTATATTTGTAGTTGCACAAGCAGAACCAGTCTACATCGCCCTTTGCTCATCCAACCCATCAACACATCAGCAAGACCAGTGAATTGCTTCGTCACACAACGACCACTGCAGCATGTGATGAGCACACATCACAATGCACTACCAATCCGCCAGCCGCGAACTCCCCAAGCGGGTATGTGAATATCCGAAACCATTCGAAAAAGATTACTTTCATCAAAGAGCGATCTCTAGAGCCTGCGCCTCTTTCGTTTCTTACATCTTTATGATGCTGTCAAGAGTGCTGAAGATACTGTGCAAGATATAAACGACATGTGGCTCCTACAACATATATCTGGATGTCTACTCAAGAGAGCGATGCCGAGTCAATTCGACATCCGTGAGACACGGTGGACTCGTACATAGCTCGTCGTTGCCTATCAGCAACAGCAGCAGCCAAAGCATCCCACACAGCCTGCATCGTACATGCCGTACCAATCATTTCGTGAGTCCGAGCTCGCAAAATGGCACAAGTGCACCAAATAACACCTAATATTACGCATTAGTCTTAAGCGTCTTATTCCGATGAAATGCGAATTTCGAAGATGGAGTCACCCGCGTACGTCAAGTTCGCGGGCTATTCGATGTCGGGACGGCGCTTCGTTGTAGACTGAACGGGTGTTCGCGGTAGCATCGTCGACTGCTCCGGCACGAGGCACCTCAGCAGCGTGTCAACAGCAAGAGAAAAGGCAAGAACAGCTGTATTGATCTGCACACGCACGCGACCAGAAGTTGCCACTCAATCGTCCTCAGCAATCGCTGTGTATCACGCATTGTTGCGCACCGTCACAGCACACCAGCTCAGGAACCGCCATCTAGTCTTCGTGGCGCTGCACCTTGACCAGCTGCTTCTTCAGGGCGTGGAAACGTAGCAGCATCCTGCACGCACCCACACGAACGCATACGTTTGTAGGCTGATCTCCCAACTTGCACTCCACAACTCGCAGTTCAATCGTTTGTCACGCACCAGTAGATCGCAAAAGTGAGTGCACTGATCCACCAGTTTCGCTCGGACCGCCAGCGCGAAGCCTTTTTCTGACAGTTCGAGTCCAACGTCATCAAGTGAGACCCTTTCCCGTTCCCATTCCTTCTCCCACTGTTGCCCTATTTCCCACAGTCGCCGACCCACCTGCAGGTCCGCCGAGTAGTGCACTTCCAGATGTGGATCCGAGTGCATCGCGTACCGTTTCTGCAAGTCGTACGTTTGCGCCAGCAACACGACAAACGAGACGGTCGTGATGACGCCAAAGACGCTCAGTGTCCCAATGCGGATATTGAACACAAAGTCGCCCAACTTGACAACGCCGCGGCTCAGCAACAGACTCGGGAGCGGAATCGTCAGCAAGAGCAGTCTGACAAAACGATAGATCGAGAACACGCGTGAGTGCGGTCGTGTCTCGGTGCACAAAGACTGGACAGAGGTGTGCGGTGCACGCACAGAACCACAGCCGGCGGGAGAAGCACATAGGTGAACGAGGACCACATGGACGCCATCGTGCGCGCCCGAGAGGTCGGACGGACAGCGAGCGCACTTTCGAAGCTGAGCCTTCTTCTCCGACGGATATGTCTGTGTACGAAACGCGTGTACGCGATCTTTAGCGAATGCGATTTCACAGGGACAACTGCACTTCTTCGTGGAAAGAGTGGTCTGCTCTGTTGTTGCAAGTGGCAGAAATCGACCGATAGCTCGCCATCTTTTGCTTTACGGAATACGTTGCAGTCGTCTGCGTCACCTGACCGCAAAAAGACTCGACAAAAGTACTGAATGGGATTACTACCTACAACATGCAACGAGGACTTGGCACGACCCGCGACGAAGACGGCGTGCAACGGCGAGACTGTCGAAGAACACCGAGACGCTGTTGTCATCGCAGTCTCAAGTATCAGTGAGTGATAGCGCGAATGGAGTTGAAGGGTCAAGAGACTGACGCGCAGCGTCTGGACCGGCTTTCGTACGTGCACTCTGCTGCCTCGAGCTTTAATAAAGACACATTGGAGCACATTTATTGGCGACACTTTGTTGCAAAAGAGTGAGGACGGAGAAGAACTGCACGTTGACTCGGTGACTTGCCCAATTTGTACCAGTGGCGTCATATCGGTCTACTCGTGCAAAACGCGCCCGTGCGTTTTGTCCACGGTGGACTCCCTCGCACTGTGTACTCGTTTCGGAATAACTACCTGCACTTGGATATGTACCAGGCGTTGTCGGCACGCGTGCTGCTCTCACTGCCATGGTCGTTCAAGGTGGTCACTGATGTTGCGTCCGACTGTTATTCGCAGTGCGCTCGCGTCGCCGGGTATGTATGGTCGAAAGGTGGCTAATGCGCATGAGCATGCTACTGGTTCTTGATTCGTAACACCAGCCGCATCCTTTTACATTCTCTCAAAGTTTACGCGTCAAAAATGTATCTGATTAAAGGTCAATTCAGCTGCGCGGTCGAATCAAAAGGCAAGCAAAACAGTCGGGATCTCTCGAAATCGCGCTAATAATGCTGGCAAGTTGGGCTACGTGATCGTCAATGTGGCTTCTGACGGTCTTGTCGTGGAGTTTCCGCAGTGGGAACCAGAACATATTCGTGTCAACATCCAGTCTACAGTCTACCTTGTGCGCAGTGTCTCAATGATTGTGGCAGCTCATTTAGTTGGCTTTGGCTTGAACGAAGACGACTACAAAGGGTCGTGTATCTGGTCGTCCACGCTGGATCAGCGGACGCTGATCTTTTCTCTACTGTGTCAAATGGCCATTCGTGCTGCGCTGTGGAGGGCACAGGAGCCGGTACTTGGTGATCACGTACCGCACTTTCGCGATGACATGCGTGACTTATGGTTGCTGAGTCAAAACTACGCCACAGCGCAAATCGTGGCTTGCCAATCTGTCAGCGGAGTCTTTGACGGCTTCACGATCACTGCGAGTGATCCGATGGAGCGGTACTGGGCCCATGTGCGTCCACTCAACGAGAGTTGTTCTCCGCGCTTGGACTTGTTTTGTATTCAGTACAGCGCTGTATCGCACTAAGCGTGTTGGATTTGGCTGAATTGGCGACGCGACATTGCTTGGACGACTGGATCGGTGGTTGTCCTGGATGCGATGGTAGACCTGCCGACCATACAGAATGTGCTGCTCCGCCAGCGGTTCTGGATAGGAAAGCAATAGTTGAAGAGCCGCCACAAGCTATGGACTTTTTTGTCCCCACATGTGTTGTAGTGGAGCTGGCCGAGATTGGTACCAAAGCTGCCATGTACGGGCTGCAGACTGCCGTGAGCAACCTGTCCAGTCCTGTTTTCTCTTGCGTCTACAAGACCGTCAACGCACTGTTGGACGTGAGCGGTACCGACGTCACTCACGACTCTGTGCACACGTGCGCTGGCAAGTCACGTGGACATTTGGGGTCGCCTACATCATGAAGCTGCTGTCACTCATGTGGTTACCATTGCTTCCTCGTCAAAAACGTGAGACGCGAGACGCACTGACGTAACGCGCGTGCTCGTGGCTTTAAGAAGGTGTGACCAGCATATCTGTCTTTGTGGCTGCTCTAGCGTGGGGTCCGTCACGACACAAGCACTTTCCTCTATTCCATCTACTTGTCATGCCTCGTTTTTGCTGGCGGAACCGGGTGCAAGTCGACCACGATCGACAGGCCCGACCGACCCCCACCTCTCCGAGCCTTCGTCCTAGTTGACCAATGTCTTTTCCTACCCAACGTGACCATTCGCGACCACAGTTTGTCGCACGCTATCCAACTCGATCACAGTCTCTCGGACTTGACTTGACTGCCATTCGGTGCCGGGCTGGGCCAACGTCGCCTCATGTCGACCACACTGACGGCCGCCACAGTTGCACCCGCTCGTGTACCGTTTTTGCGCGCTCGGGTGGCCACACTACCGCTCGTCCTGCGGGCCGACCCGCGACCAATCAGCGCTCTCCGTTCCGCCACCCCATGTCCACGTCCCCCACCGCTCCTTCTGCCGCCGAGGCCTCGAGATGCTGCGCCCCCTGTTCGCCCCCGTCGGCCGCGCGGCACAACAGTCCGCGCCGCCTCAGCGCTCTCGTTTGCTCCGGATCGTCGTCGCCCACCGCCCGACAGGTCCCACGCGCCACTTGACGTCAACGCGTCCCCGTTGGACCACGGAAAAGGTACGTGCCATCGTGCCATTTGCTCCTGTACTGACTCGTTCGGTTGTAATGGGCCACTGCGTCTGCGTCGTGACACTTGACACTGGCGATTAGCCGGCAGCTGATGCCAAGACACCGGACGGACAGAAGGCGCCGGACGCACTGGTGCTCACGCCGTTTGAAAAGGTGACCGCCACGGCCACTGGTGGGTTCTGGCTGGGTCTGTTGGGTCTTGGAGCAATTGGCGTCTACTTTGTCGCCCGTGAGCTGCTGCCGAAGTAGGTGCACTGTGGAGCTCTGCTAGCACCAACGGAGAGGAGACTGACTTTGTATGCTGTCGTGCGTTGCAGCCGCATGAGCCCCAACGGTCTTTATAGCGAGTCACTGGATATCGTCTCGAACAACACTGACGTATGCTGATGTAGAGCGAAGTAGAGGAAGAAGAAGAAGAAGAAGAAGAAGCGAAAGGTGGCTGGAGGTTGACTGTGACCTGACAGTGATGTGCTGGTCTTTTGGCTGTAGGTAATCTCACGACTTGGTCTGCCGATCCACGGGTACGGTCACGACCACGGCGGCCATCGTGAAGGTCGTCGTAACCGCATTGAGCACGTGAACCTTACGACCAAGGACGGCACTCCACGTCTTCGTATCAAGTACAACATCAAGGGACCGTCGGGTCACGCTTATGTGTTTGCTGAAGCGAACCAGAACATGAAGAAGGACGAGTATGCGTATCTCATTGTGCAGGTGACGAAGACTGGCGAGCTGCTGAAGATCTTTGACAACCGACAACTTCTTGCAGCAGAAACAAAGGAGGAACAAGACGCGCTGCGCCAGCTGCTGGGCAACTAGACAAGTCTGCTGCTATCGCTGTGATGGTAGAAGGATACCTCTGAGCTATGTGACGTCGGGTCGCTTGGGGTTGCTAGCGTACAACCAAAACTAACGATAATCGCATGTTTTGGTGTCAGTGATCGGCTGTCGGACTTTCGTCGCCAGCGTCTACTTGCGCCTCTCTCACGACGTGTACCCATTTGTTTACACAGGTCATTTGCAGGTCTACTACCATAAGTGCAAGATCGAGTGCTGGGCCCTTTTGGCGTCTCAACGTGCATTTGCCTTATGTCGACGACACATTACACACGAGTGACTGAGCGCATCGATGCAGTCGACGGCTCAGCAAACCCGAACGCAGATCAAGAGACGTTGGCGCCGCAGAAGGCGACGCTCCCGTTTAGACGCCACACTCGCGTGACCCTCGACAGAGCCGACGCCATTACGGCTGTTATCGCACCAGACAGACACTTGGACGGACGCTGGGGCTCTATTTGTTACCACACGCTTCGCTCGTGCGTAGATAACGTCGAAGGACGTCATGGAGTCTGCAAGAGTCGCTGTGCCGTACACTGCGCTTCGTGCGGCTGTCGGACGAGATGCGCCTGTGTCGCGCACGCACAGTCTGTGTGCAGGAGAATTCTGGGCACACGGACGAGGGCCTCGTGACTCTTTTCTTGACAGCTGAAGGCGACATGCGCAGTGCACGGAGCAATCTGAAGGCTCCTGCTGGTGGGCGCCACTTTATCAGTGACGAGAACGGGTGTCACGTGTGCGATGAACCGCATCGAGCGGTTGTGAAAGATCTGGTGACTTACTGTGAGCAAGTGCGACTGAATCGGGCAACGGCATTTGCACTTGGACTTGTGGAGAGCGGCGACTGCTCGTCGCTGGATATCACGACACGATCGTTCGAGTGTGCAACGCACTATCGATCCAGACGAAACGCTGGAGCTCGAGTCCAGTCAACTAATTGGGGCGACGCACATGTGCAATGCAGATGGCGTCTCGACACAGTCGCAGATCTTCTATGGTTCAGTCGCGCGACTCTGTGCCGTAGCAGTGGCCGCAGCAACAACAAGCTGAGACTGAAGGAAGCAGCACTTGCAATGGCTTCGACGCACAAAGTGAGCTAGAAAGGCGAAAGAAGACCTGACGTGTCTAGCAGACAGGCGCCGAAAAGCAATGCTCGAAGTGTCTGGCAGACAGGTGCTACATGCAAAGTTGGGTCTGCGACTGCCACTCAGTTTCAAGGTCCGAGTGTGGCGAAACGTGGTTGGCATCTCCTGGTGCGACTTCTATACGTGGCTGCGCTGGTTGGGCACCATGGCGCAGGTGACGATGACCTTCCCGCATCGGTCGAGCAACCCAGGACCAACGACTCAACGGAACTGCCGGTTTGGTGTGCCATGCGCGAGCGATTGAGATTGTGTGATCTGTACGTCCAGCTACTGCACGCTCTTGAGTGTAAATGTCCAGACACGCTACATGGGTTCAGACAGACAGCAGCTACTGTCATCGCATGCGCCAAGCTGCATGTTTCTCATGATTGCACACCGATGACGTGTCTGCAGTGGATCCGGATGGCTTGTACAGTCTGCATCCCACCGCCTCGTTGCTTTGTAGACATGCGTTTCTGTCTGCCATTTGAATCCATAGTCCGCTGTCAATGCAGACGAATGTGCCAATGTCGTTTGTGGTTTCGCATGAAGGGGGGGAGTGTCGCGAGGAACATATGATGTGTCGGACGTTTGGACTGGACGTCAAGATAGCTTGTTCTGCCTGGTCTTGTTGTCGACCTCTGCATCTCGTTCGAGCTTACCTGACGCTCGGCAGTCGTCACGCGAGTCCGTGTGATGTCGTACGGGCTTTGAGACGAAGAAAGACACGTGTGTTTGCAACCCCCTTTTTGCTTTCCATCCGACGACAATCTAAGTTTTGTACCGTTTCGCGTACTCACTGCCGAGCAAGTCACCCTCGTCGAGCAGAGGACCTTTGTTGGTTGACACGTATGAGAGTGGCTCGAAGTCCTCATCTATTTCGTGGGCGTTGTGTCGCGGGGTCCAGAACGTCAGAGTTGCTGGACGATCAATATGAACAGTGTCACGTTCGGTACCGTTGTCGTGCCGCACCGTTGCATGCTTTCGATGACTTACGAATGGGACATACTAGCGCGTCGCGGTCTCGCAGAGCAGTGACGCGAATTTGGACAGCAGCTTCAACGTGAGTATGTAAGTGCGAGAAGAATCAAGCGAGTTAAGCGGTACGTCATTATTGCTGAGGAGGACGAGGACGAGGAGTGTAACGGGGCAGCCCGTTACATAATATTGTCACTTAAGGAAAGTGACAATAAAGAATATAAAGATGGATATTCTTTAAACAATATCACCGAAGCGGTGATATTGAAGGGTCGACCAGAAGGGTCTGTTCATTGGTTGATATCGTGATGATATCAACCCACCAATCGCCGCAAGACGCGCGCAATGAGTGGTGACGAGACGTCACCATACATGCAGTTATATTAGTATAATTGAATTAAGTCAAACGAAGAGACAGTAGTTTAAAGACTTAATTTATTAATATAACAGTTCTACTTTTACCCTACCTACGCTTCCTCGCTCGCCACGTGTACGTCCGTCGGGGCACCCAAATCCCTTGCGTTAAGTTACGCAAGGGTGTGCCCCGTTACACCTGGTAGCACTTTGTAGTCCTTCCAAGGACCACATCATCCAACATGAACATGTTGGATGAAGAAGACACCTTTCACGCCACGCGTGAAGGGTTTACCCATTTGAGTGACATCGAATGGGGTGCGGTAGAACGAATGAGTTCTACCGTAGGCGAACTCGTCGTCAGCACCATGTTGGAGTCTCTAGACAGAGACCAACAACATGCTGCTATCGCCAAGTTCATTCACAATGAACTTGCTCTCGAGAGGGAGAAAGTAGCCTTGCTTCACCAGCAAGGCTCTCAACAGGCCGAGCAGTTGAGAGAACTCGGTGCTCAACAGACGGAGCTGTTGAGACAGCAGCAATTCCATGCTGCTGTGGGCGGGACGGCGCATGCGCGTCGTCCCGAAGTGATGAAAGTCGACATCTCCAAGTACAGTGGAGTCCCGGAGGACTCCCTGTTACTATGGTTTGTCGAACTCGACAGAGCCCTAAGGGCTCGTCGCGTCGAAGATGAGCAAATGAAACTCACATTTGCTCAGACCCACTTGGCAGGGCGTGCCAAAACTTGGTCCCTGGGACTCGAGAGTAGCGACCCAAATGTGTTTAGGTCGCTAGATGACTTCAAGTCCCGGCTCAGACAAACGTTTGAGCCGCCACGTGCTGAGTTCAGGGCTCGTTCAGAGCTCCTGAAACTCAAGCAGGGTAAGCGTGATGTGCACGCTTACGCACAACATATACGACTCCTTGCGAGTAGTATAACTGCAAACCCAGTTCATGAACACACGTTGATTACGGTGTTCATGCAAGGGCTCGCAGAAGGGCCCGTCAGGAGCCACCTGTTCCGCCTTGAGCTGAATACGCTTGAAGAAGCGATATCAGCCGCGGAACAGGAAGACTTTAGCATGAGACAGGCTCATGCTAGCTCAAACTCTTACCGTCCACCGAGACGACAAGAGATCGGAGGTCCAGAACCAATGGACCTCTGTTATGTTGAGAGCGAGAGACCTCGCTCAACAAGCAACAAGCGATTGCAGAGGTGCAATCGCTGTCAGAAGTTAGGGCACTACGCATACGAGTGTAGTGCTCCGCGCCCAGTACCAAACAGTACTGAGCGAAATGGACGACCATTCGCCAGAAAGGGCAATGGGCGTGGGTCCAGCGCTTTTGCGAAGCCGCAACAGCGAGACGGGCCATCAAAAAATGGTCGGGGTCAGTAGGGGCGGAGCGCCCTACTGATCCAGCAACCTCAAGAGAATTTGCAAACCTCTTGACGAAAGTTGCTCCAGATACACAATCATTGTGTGTCTCTGCACCTGGTGATGATGTTTCGCTCATCACCTTGAAGTTGGAAGCGACAAATGACTTGTCGCTTCGTGCCCTAGTAGACTGTGGGGCGTCGAACAACTTTGTTCGTCGCCAGTCACTAGAGGGTCGTAGGCTCAAGTTCGTTGAGCGCGACATTCCCCTCACAAGGATGACGGTGCGCCTTGCAACAGGCGCATCGATAACCGTTGAGAAACGAGTAGTAGGAATCCACTACACGTTAGAGGGCGAGCAGTACGATGATGATTTCATCGTACTAGATCTGGATGACAAATTTGATGTCATCCTGGGATTACCTTGGCTCAGAAAATACGAGCCAAGGGTGAGCTGGCAGCATCGATCCGTGAAGATGCCTGCTGCTTGTTCATCAGATGGCCATCTGATGAACATCTTGGAGCGTCCACAAGCGTGTGGATGTTCTGCGAGTGAGTGCGATGGCCTCACTTGCGGTACGGTCGTTAGCACGACTGCACAAGGTCACAGTGTAGTTGATCACTACACTGTGGAGCAAGCTCCCGGCGGCTGTACAGAAGTACAGGCTGCGCCGAAGGTCCACCACTCGAATAAGTCGAGTGGACCGGGACATGGATGCATGCCTAGCGGGCAGCATCTTAGAAGAAAGAAATCTGTTGCCCCCAAGGGGCAACATGAAAATCCTAGGTCGACTGGAGAGTCGACCGTAGAGGATCGGTTCCTGACTGTGGTTGCACAGCCACAGTCGGAAGACGTCGAGGGAATAAGTCCCCACGTACTTGAGGAAGGAGTTCCTCAAGAGTTGCTTGCTGAGGGATCAGGCCCTCAGCAACCTGTGGAAGCAAGATCCCAGGAAGAAACCGAGACGTTGAACGTCTTGGTTAATGACGGATCAAGCGTAGGCGCTTATACGCTTGATCTGATTGTGCCTCCGAAGTTGACTTCGGAGATAACTCAGTTGCCAACGCTAGAACCGAAACGGTTCTTGCGTGATCTGCGTAGTGGCAAAGTCAAGCAGATCTGCGTACTCGTCACAGAGGACGAGTATATGACCGACATTCGGTCGGCAACAGTATTTGCTGAGAACGAACGGGTTCTCAGCAGCTCATCGATGGACGAAAGTGTCCTCGATGAGAAGACTCGGATTGAGCGATACGCGTCCCAATCCTGGGAGTCACTTCAGGCAAATCCTTTGTATAAGGATTTGATCGAATTCAGGGATGTGTTCCCTGAATCCGTACCTTGCGAGTTGCCTAAGGACAAAGGCACTCGACACGAGATCGAGCTCAAACCGGGCTCGAAATACTGTGTCATGAAGCAGTGGCCACTGCCTCGTGAACAAGTGATAGCGATCGACAAGTTCTTTGCCGATCGCTTAGCAGCGGGCCATGTGAGGGAATCAACATCCCCTCACAGCTCTCCGACCTTCTGTGTGCGAAAGGCCACAGGAGGGTGGCGGATAGTGCACGCATTCAACAAGTTGAATGCTGCAACGGTACCGGCTCAGACGCCGATACCGAGGAAGGACGTAATCATAGATGGTATGTCAAAGAGTACCATCTTTTCGTCCATGGATCTGATGGATGGATTCTATCAGATCCTGATGCGTGAACGGGACGTCCCGTTCACAGCAGTGAGTACCCCCAGCGGGATGCTGTGGGAGTGGCTAGTGATGCCACAGGGGCTGAGTAATGCCCCTGCAACATTCAACAGATGTGTAACAAATCTGTTGAGACCGGTGCGAGACTTCGCACCGAGTTACTTCGACGATGTGTTCGTCCATAGCCGGGCTATGGACGGGAAGACGGACGTTGAAGTTCACAGAACTCACGTTCGTCAGGTTCTTCAACTTATGCGCAAGCATAAGTTGTACGCCAACCTCAAGAAGTGTATATTCGCGGCTAGCGAAATACCACTTCTTGGGTGCATCGTGGGGAAACACGGCGTACGCCCTGATCCCGAAAAGATCAAGGCGATCACCGACTGGCCAGTGCCAGTCGATGTCAAGGGACTTCGAAAGTTCCTTGGTCTTGCGGCGTACTTGCACAAGTACTCGCGCAACTACGCCGAGATGACGGTACATCTTTCTTGCTTGCTCAAGAAAAATGTCAAGTGGTCATGGAACGCTGAGTGCCAGCGTTCCTTTGAAGGTATCAAGCAAAGCTTGATGCAATCGCCGATCTTGGCGATTGCAGATCAGGACAGACCATTTCATGTGGTCTGTGACGCCAGCGATTTCGCAATCGGCTGTGCGTTAATGCAGTTCGATGCAGATGGCGCGGAGCGCGTCATCTGTTATCAATCGCGTCAGCTGCAAGCAGCTGAGCGTAATTACCCAGTGCATGACAAGGAACTCCTTGCCATGAAATACGCACTGGCTAAATTTCGCGTCTATCTCTTGGGAGATAGACCGTTTGTAGTCTACACGGACCATGCGTCATTACGCACGGCCGTAAACAGCCCACACCTCTCGCAAAGAATGGCGAGGTGGCTGTCTTTCTTCGCGGAGTATAACTTCTCCGTGGAGTATAAACCGGGACGACTCAATGTCGTCGCGGATGCTCTTTCGCGCCGGCCCGATTTCGAGCCGGACGCGCAATCCAACAGTGAGGACAAGCCCACTGTTGCGACACTGTCAGTCAGTGTCCCGTCGTCAAGTTTACTTGACGACGTACGAAAGGCATACGCGGAAGATAAGGATCTTCTGCGATTGATGGATCATCTGGTGAATCCATCCAGTAAATCCATGAGGGATTTACCGGCTTTGTACCGATCCTCATCGGATCGGTATAGTACACGCAACGGATTGCTGTACTATACAGCTGTTGCCGACGACACGCCTCGTGTCGTCGTACCCGCTCATCATGATTTGCGATTGCGCATCATGTATGAGTGTCACGATGCCCCAACAAGTGGCCATCGTGGTAAAGAAAAGACTTACCTCACGGTAAGTCGCGACTTTTACTGGCCCCGCCAGTATCAGTTTGTTCGCAAGTACATCCGTGCTTGCGAAGTATGTCAACGGGTGAAGCCTAGTCCTTCATCCCGTGCGCCATTGCAGCCTCTGCCTGTTCCGACAGAGTGCTGGCAGTCCGTTTCAATGGACTTCGTCTTCGGGTTTCCCGAAGACGCTCACAAGAATAATGGTATTCTTGTGTTTGTAGACCGATTCAGCAAGATGGTCCATCTTGCTGCTGTCCCTGAGTCAATCAAGGCTCAAGGTTGTGCTCGTGTCTTTCTAGACACGGTCTTTAGACTCCACGGGTTACCCCGTGAACTCGTATCCGACCGTGACCCTCGGTTCACGGCGGAATTTTGGCAAACCGTGTTCCGTACTCTCGGAACACGATTGAAGATGTCCACTTCTGACCATCCAGAAACAGATGGTCAGACGGAACGTGCGAACCGTGTCCTCGAAGAGATTCTTCGAGGATATGTCCACTCGTTTCCGAGTTGGAGCGAATTCCTACCCATGGTGGAATTCGCCATCAATAATTCGGTGCATGCTTCAACACAGCACACACCGTTTTACGTGAATGGCCTACGCCATCCACGTGTGCCCACCCTTCTAGAGTGTGACTCTTGGATAAGGGGGGAGGGACTCGCTCGAGCAAAAACCGTTTTGGCTCTTGCTCATCACGTGTCGACGCAAACGTCGTCACGTATGATGCCGATGTCGATCAAGTCGACATCGATGAAGAAGATCATCTCAATAATAGCGAAGACGCTATTATCGATTCGGATGATGATGACGATGCTGGTATATTCAGCATCGCCAACGATTATGCCAGCGAGGAAGAAGACAACCTCGCTGAAAAAGAGAGCAATCTCTTAGCAGTGCGCACGCAGCGCACTGCTAAACAAAACAAAGAGTCAGCAGAGAACTTCCTGCTGACTCGAGAAGCGGTAGTCCGTTTCGTTCAGGACTCCATCGCAAATGCGGTGGACCGTCAGAAACGGAACGCAGACAAGAATGGAAGAGCAAATGTTCTTTCATTTAAGGTTAATGACCTAGTACTACTGTCTACGGTAAACCTACCTGGACATGCAGTCACTAGTGTCGGCAGTAGTAAACTACTGCCGAAATACATTGGGCCATTTCGAGTGTTGCATCGCAAGGGCAATGCATACACACTCGAATTGCCACGTAAGATGCGCACGCATCCTACGTTTTACGTGGGGAGGCTTAGGTCGTACTGTCAGTACGGGCCTTCTTCTTCCGATGAAGATAGCCCCCACGTTCAAGAACATCCATCAAGTTCTTGCGTTCGCGCTCCAGACGATCCGTCTGGTCGCGCAGATATGATACCTCGGTATTCAACCGAGTTATCTCTCCGCGAGCTGTCGCCAGCTCGCCGAAAAGGGAGCGGACATCCCGCTCGACCTGAAGCTGCGCCGTGGCATAATCGGCGCGATCCCTCGCCCGATCAGCCTCGTGATCCTTGCGGTTCTTCCGCACGGTGTCGGTCAAAGCATAGCGTCGGTCGCGCTCGTGCTTCAAGTCATCGCGCAATTCATCGATTGCGCGATCCATCTCGTAAGGGTCGAGATGGTGGGCCTGGGGTTCTGGAGGAGGTCTTTCCTCCTCCACCACATCCTTTGGTGGATGCTCACGGTGATCAACGCTTTCTAGTGGAGCGTATCTTGAATCACCGTGACGATTCAGGATCAAGGACGAGCTACCTCGTCCAGTGGCGGGGGTATCCACCCTCTTGGAACAGCTGGGAGCCCCGCTCTCAGCTGTTGATGGATGTTGAAGGTCTCGTCCACCAATATGACGAGACCCATCCGATGAGTCCTGTGGCCCATCGGTAAACACGCGCCCTAGGCGCTTGTAGACGGATTGCAAGTTTGCAATCGCGTCACGCATCTCCTCCGAGAGATGTGCCCTTCCCCAGGGCGAACTTAGGGAGTACACATCCCTATGTGCACGCTGCGAGTTGTCAACACAACTCGCACAAGGGTCTCCCCATGTGAGGCAAGGAATGCCTGCCTCACTCGATAAACAATGCAACCGGTACCTAGCACCGGTTGGCGTTCGCCGTTCGAACCTGAGGCGTGTTGCCTCAAGTTTCTTGAGCCACCCCTCTCGTCCAAAATTCTTGACGTTTTGGACGAACGCGTTCCACGCAGCCAAAAGCGATGTTTTGTCACGCTTTTGGTTGCTATTGTACCATCGATGTCTAAGGAAGACATCGAGATAAAAGTCTTCTTCAGCGCGAAAGTTCTTCGCGCTGGGACTCAAGCCGTGAAGCTCGGTTGCATCGAATAAGGGTATTCGATGGTGTTGGCCTGTCTCGTGAGACAGGCTATTGATGAGCCGTTCGGGCAAACGCCACGGCTTCAGCTCATCACGCTTCACAGTGGTACCTTTGTTGGTACCACGGCTGTCGGTATGACGATGGGTTGCACCATCGTCAAGTCGCTCGTGCGAAGGAGCACGAGCTGATTGCGGTGATGTGCAAACATACTCATCATCAGATTCGTCATCACTGCCGAACAGACTGTGTTGCAACTCACGAGTCCGTTCGTTCGGCAGTGGCCTTGGCGAATACTGAGGCGTCGCCGGTGAGCGAGACGCCTCTGGAGCATTGCCCGAGTCAGACACGTCTGACTCGCCAGAGTAGATGACCTCCACATCGGGGTCATCGTACGCACGCGGCGTGATACCGCGTGCACCTGCAGCACCTGTTGCTGCAGGCGAAGAAAGGGCGGCAGACGACGAAGCGTCTGCCGCAGAGGCTTGCACAGCACCAGGCTGTGTGGGTCTTGAGTCACCTCGCATAGACATGTTAGCTATGCGAGGTCAAGCGGAAAGTGAGTGGAACGGACCAAACAAGTACTCCCTGTCCCAATGGTGGCCAACGGGTGGCCTCCATATTTCGATAGTCACACGGTGACTATCAGTTAAGGGGGGGGTGATGTAACGGGGCAGCCCGTTACATAATATTGTCACTTAAGGAAAGTGACAATAAAGAATATAAAGATGGATATTCTTTAAACAATATCACCGAAGCGGTGATATTGAAGGGTCGACCAGAAGGGTCTGTTCATTGGTTGATATCGTGATGATATCAACCCACCAATCGCCGCAAGACGCGCGCAATGAGTGGTGACGAGACGTCACCATACATGCAGTTATATTAGTATAATTGAATTAAGTCAAACGAAGAGACAGTAGTTTAAAGACTTAATTTATTAATATAACAGTTCTACTTTTACCCTACCTACGCTTCCTCGCTCGCCACGTGTACGTCCGTCGGGGCACCCAAATCCCTTGCGTTAAGTTACGCAAGGGTGTGCCCCGTTACAAGGAGCATTTTTCGCTGAGCTTGTAAAGTCTGATGGTCAGGCAACCGAAAGTGTATATGGGTCGTAAGATCCCAAAGGACGTCGGTCAACTTCATCCGGAGTCGATTGCGCTTCTCTGTAATTTTCAGGTACGTCGCTACTACAATCTCATTGAGGTCGACAGATGTGCGGGCTCGAATTGTAGCGGAGCTACACAGCTCATTAAGTCAGAGAATAACTTTACGCTCAACGACCAACTTTTGTTATAAGAACCCGACCCAGAGAGTCAACAAGCTCAAAGAGATTACAGTCCCTGTTCTAGGGAGACCAAAATATTCAAAGAATCAAACGCACAAAGTGCACAAGGAGTAGCAGCCTTAACAAGGCGTTGCTACTTCCTTACGATCGCTAGACGCCTCAGAGAGGAACGTGTCATTTGTTGATCAAAATGGGAGCGGAATTATATTTTTTCTTTTAACCTAAAAGAACGCCGTAGAACAAAGTAAATAACCTACTCACTTATGTCTCAAATAAACCTATTAAAAGATCTCGTAATCAATGGTTGACAGACACGAGTCTTCAACAATTGATACTTGTGTTCTAATATTACTTAAAACGGGATCCCATCCCTTGTGTGTACCATACCTATTGTTGACTACCAGTCGACTTGTAACCTCGTTACACCCTCCCCCACCAGACTGACGTTTCCACGAAACGTCAATCGAATTCTTTCCTAAAAGAGGACGGTGTGTGTGCGCTTCAACCTTACGGTTGGCAAAACACAAAACACCATGGCATCGCCACCCCATGAGTCCTCGACTCTCTCGTCCTACCTTGGCATCGATTGGATGTGGACTATGTGTGCCATACCGATATCCATGGTGACGAGAGAACAATTTCCGACGCACCAGTGCAAGAGGCAGCGCCTCATACTGCACCAAACCCATTTGCCGAGCGTGGCGAAGCCAACGCACCATCGACGCCGCATCAAACACTTATCGTGGGCGATGCCATCCTCGCCAACCCGCTCGATGAGCAACAACAGTTGGCTATCCAACGAGAGGAGAGAGATCAGCGCTGTATGCAGCTTGCTGTAACCCTTGAGGGTCGCCGTAGCTATCTGTTTACCCCACTCAATGTTGAAGAGCGTATACGCCAAACGACAGGTCGTTTTTTGGCAACGCGGGCCATTGGCGCTGAGCCTACGTCGTCTGATGAGGTGGCGAGTCGACAGGCACTTCGTGAGAGGTACTTGCAACCCCACTTGACGAATCAAAGTCAATACAAGATGCGACTTGACACGCAAGCACGGGGGGCAGGGTTACACCGATTAAGGGTATACCCATCCTCTTATTCGCAGGCAAATCTCAGGAAGAAGAAGACAACGCTTTTGTTCGCTGGGTGCGTTGGAAACGACACCTCAGCAGCGTGTTAGCTCTCAGAGCAAGTGCTGATGTGGCACATGTTCGTCTAGAACGAAAGCTTCGGTATGATTACGCCAAGCTTAAAGCCAGAAGCCAGTTGCAAACTCGTACACGCTCTGCTCCGGCTGTGCCGGTTGATGTGGGTGTTGGTAAAGCGGTGCCCAACTACCCTCCTTCTTCCACCACTATTGGTGAGAAGTACTCTCGGTCGAGGGATGACCCCTGCCACGATGTTCAGAAACATCAACGGCGTATGGGCAATCCTGCATATGGGGTGTCTTAATCGCCCACGAGTTCTCCGACTCCGGGTACCCTCGCCACTTCACCAGATACTGGTATTGATCCTGACGACGACGTCGTTTCAGGAGTCGCTCCACATAGAACTGGCTGTTCCCTTGCTTATTAAGCAGCGTCGTGGGTGGTCGGTATGCCGAAGATGGAGCATGAGAAGGTGCTTCTCGATATGAGTGGTCTCCGTGAGACATTGGGTAAGACCCATAATGAACTCGGCGCGATGCAAGCCCGTGTCCGGGCGTTGGAGTTGAGCCAAGCCCGGATGGAGGCTCAGCTTGACCTCCTGATACGGATTCAGTAACCGATGGCAAGGCCAACCTACCCGGCACAAGCGCCTCCAAGTTGACTTGAAATGGATATCGATACGGCTTAAGCAAACCAACGTAGATCACGGGGTCTGTGCGCAGTTTGCGCGAAAGGTTGAGCGTATACTTAAGTCCCTTCTTGGCGACGACCGTAAATGGTCCAATGAAGCGCGGGCGCAACTTTGTCTTGAAGAAAGCAGATACTGTATTTGTAGGAAGGTTTTCAGCATTGAGTAGAACTTGGTCTCCGACCTTATAACGTTCAATACATCCTCTGCCTCTAGCATCAGCTTGTTCCTTCTGCTTGTCTTGGCTATCAGCCAGTGCGTCACGCACATGTCGTAAGACATTCAATCGCGTTGCGAGAAACTCGCTCACCTGCTTTTGAACAGTATAAGGGCTGATATCACCAAGCCGATCGGCAACTCCTCCCCCACTAAGCCCTGAACCACGCAGTGGTAGCGTTAACGGAACGCGAAGGTGTGTGAGACCATTCACATAAAATTGTGTGTAGCCGGTGGAGGCGTACACGGCATTTTAAATTCAAATTGAACGACAGGGAGCATCGACTTCAACGCTAATGCGTTTCAGCGCAAACACTGCGCAAGATGTCACCGATGATGCGATTCACTCGCTCGGTTTGACCATCAGTCTGCGGACGATCCGCTTTTAACATGTCCAAACAAGTGCCGAGCACCTTGAAGATGGTTTACAAAACTTCCCAGTGAAGCGAGGATCTCTGTCAGAGACAATTGCCAACGGCAAATCGTGTTGTCGAAACACTATATCGATAAACAGCGTTGCTGTAACTTCACCATCAATGGTATCTGGCACCGCTGCTAAATGAGCCATCTTGCTCAAACGGTCAACAAAGACCACAATACCCGTATTGCCATACGAACCCTTCGGTAATCCGAGCAGAAAATCCATACTGATGGGCTCTCAACACCCTTTGGGTATAGGCAAACTAGACAGCGGCGCGGCCGCGTGGGGTGAGGGTTTCACCCGTTCACACGTTTTACACGTACGAACATATGTGCTCACCCATTGATATAGTTTGGGCCACCAATAGCACTAGCTAACTGATCCATAGGTCTTCTCACAACCGGGATGACCACTAAACGCAGTATCATGTGTCTCATAGAGGATCCGATACTTCAACTCCTCATCATGAGGGACAACGATGCGAGGGGTATTCTCTACATCCGTGCTATAGCACAACAGGTGCTGATCGATGAAATGTCGATGTAATCTAGCATGTGGGCGTGCCGAAAATTCTATGTCTGAGTCCTTAAACTCCTCGCTCCCTAGAGCACGTAGCAGAGCTACACAATGTTCATCCTTGACACATGCCGTACGGATTAGTTCAGTGACCGACGACATTCAGAGTCGTCACATGAGCACGATCATAGTCACTCCTGCGTGACAACGCATCAGCCAAAGCATTATGCTTGCCCGGCTCATACTTCACCTCGAAGTTGTACTCGGCAAAGAAGGAAAGCCAACGAGCCATTCTCTGAGAGAGGTGAGGCATATGGTGTGCAGTGCGTAGTGACGCATGATCTGTATGGATCACAGACTGCTTAGAGACAAGAAGATGCTCTCTAAAATTGACGAGAGCATACTTCATTGCAAGTAGCTCTTTGTCATAAACAGGATAGTTCTTTTATGCAGCATCAGCTGACGGGACTCAGACGCAATGACGCGCTCCCGTCCATCAGAATCTGTCTGTAACAGGGCGCTGCCTATGGCAAAGTCAGACGCGTCACAGACGACACTGAAAGATCGATCAGGATCAGGCAAAGCCAAGATTGGCACATGAAGGAGACTCTTTTTTACTGCTTTATAATAATCATGTTCGGTGCTAGTCCAGAACCATTCCACATCCTTTTAAGGAGATTGGATAATGTCCGAGCCATGTCTGCGTAATTCGCACTGTACTTGTGCGAGTAATTGGCAAGGCTAAGCCACTTACGTAAAGTCTTTTGGTTCTTTGGAACCGGCCAATCGACTATGGCTTTTACCTTAACGGGGTAAGCTCTAAGGACTCGCTTACCAATAAAGCATCCTAAAAAGGGAATCTATTTTGCATTAAAGATGCACTTCGATGCGTTGGCGTACAACTTATTTGTGCGCATGCACTCAAGCACCGCTTGTATTTAGTCAATGTAATTGTTCACATCTAAATGACCGTTCATAGCATGATTATATACAAATATGTCCTCAGAGTACGTCTGTGTATAACCTCTTTCAGGTCTGAACAATTGTGTCACAAGACGATCGAATGTAGCCGGGGCATTTGATAAGACTTGCGGCATAAAAAGCCACTCTTAGAGCATACCTCTCGGAGTGCTGATCGCCGTCAGCGGAATATCGCTTTCTCGCATGAGAAGTTGGTAATAACCATCGACTAAGTCGAGCGCCCTGTACATTGTACAGCCCACCATGTTTTTCTGAAGAACATCCTTCCTATGGATTAATGTCTGAGCCGAGATCGTGGCAGCATTAATCTTTTTGTTAGCATGAACAATGCGCCACTTCCCATTGGGCTTTCGAACACAAAATGTGGGCGTGGAATGAGGAGATTTGCTCTCACGAACTATTCCCGCTGCGTGCTTTGCACGAAAGAAGTCTCCAATGACGTCACACTGCTCCTTCGCTAAAGGCAACTGCCGTGTTACGCAGCATATAGTTCCAGGAACTAAGTCAATTTCATGACGAACACCTCTATCAGAAGATAAGACAGACGGTGGGTCGTGACACATTACGTCTTGAAATTCCTTTATCAACGGATAAAACGGATCAAGAGGATCATTAAGGATCGGAGATCCACTACGTGCATTAAGTGTTGCCTTTGTGTCCTCAAGGACTGATTCGTCCAATAAAGAGGATGAGTTCAACTCAACATCGGGTCGAATGACCACTAAGTCGGATCCCACTCACGTCAGAAGAAGTACATTCTTGATGTCTCGGCCCTTGGCCAATCATGCTGCAGATGCAGTGACTCATTATCACAACGAGTATCACTCAACGGAGTACAACACTCTTCAAATACGTTAGAAGAGATCCGCTCAATATTCATGTCATAAACATTCGAGTTAATTAAGTCCGACATACCAATGTCCAGCACATTGACATCTTCCGTCGATGGCTCGCGCCAATATCGCTTTTGTTGCCTAGCGAAGGTGGGTTCATGACTCTCCAAAACTTCACTAGGAACATTGCGCGTTGCGCCTAGGGTCTTGGACCTCCAATCGATCCATGGTTCATGGCGTTCAAGCCAAGCCATACCCAGGACAAGAAAGTATCTCGAATCCAAGTCAAGGACAAAACAGCGTTCTGTGCTACTAGAGTTCAAAAACTTCACGCCCAAGTTCAACGGAACTTTAGGCACAGTAACGCGACTACCCGTCGCTAACCGAACAGTGATGGAATTACCGTCGTGCGCTTTGAGCGCCTCAGCATATTGCTGACTTCGCTCAGAAAACGGCGTCTAGCATAGTTGAATGAAGCTTCAGAATCGACTAATATCGACCAATGCTTCTCAAAGCCTTTAACTATCGTTTCGGCGACTAACAAGCCAGGCTTGTATCCACGCTCTGTGCTTGCTCGCACGGAGCTCTGTGGGGCTAAGCCCTGTGTTGCTCTACCTCGTAGAGAAGCAAAATAACTCAGTTCTACCCCAGTAGGGTGCCCCGCGCCAACTGGGTGTCGACGTTTCCCCGTGCCATACCAAGTTTCTGGTTGCGGCTGGGGTTTCGACCCATAGGAGTCGTTTGTTGCTTACGCAAAGGAAAAGTGGGACGCAAGTGTTCAGGGCTTCCGCACATATAACAGCGTTTAACTTCCTGTCGTTGCTCTGCCACATGAAGCTCCGCTTCACCTTCATCTTCAGCATGTCTGAGATCCATCAATTCTGGTTTACAGTAAGCCGAGGTACTCGCAGAGGTTGCCCTCGCAAAGCTTCGGTTGTACCCTTCCAACCAAGTCTGGCCGACTTAAATTTGTGCTCAGCATTTTGAGCGATGCTAACAGCTTCCTTAAAAGTAGAGGGATGGATCCAAAACACCTCGGTCCTGACAACGTCATTTCGAAGACCCTCCATGAATACAGTTACATATACTGTCTCAGGGAGCGGGATAGACCGCACAGCAGCCATCGGAGTTCTCAACTCTGGACATAGTACGTGAACTAATTCTTACCCTGAAGGTTAGACAAGAAGCATGAGCAACACGATAAGCCTGGGTAGGCGGCGAGAAAACTCTCAAAAGGTCTAACTTGAGCGATCCCATGTGGGAAACGCCAAGTCGACCGACGTGCCACACGTCAGAGCCCACTCTCTAGCTCTTCCATCGATCTTAAAAATGGCCAGCGATACTCGCTGATGCTCAATTGAGATAAGGCCAGAGCTAATGACCATCTTAATCTTACGGATTATAAGGGTGAGGTTCTCTCCCTTCTTCCCGGAGTAATGTTTAACGTCCACCCGAAGGGAACGAGGCTTAGCCTCTTCATTTGGCATCGCCACGTAGCGTGTTGGCATAGCCGACGCTACTTGGTTTTGAACCTGCCCTAAAAGGGCCATTTCATACTGCATGAAGGCCTCGACTCGTGCATTGAGCACATCGGGACCTTGTGCAGCTACGAACCCCACATACTCAGGGACTACGGCCACGGTCAGCTTCTCAAGCGCGACATTTTAAGCCTCAGATAGGGGTGTCGATTGATCCATCCTCACAGAGGATCAGTCGTTACCGACCCAGATGTAGATTGACTACAAGCGCTACCAAGTGTAGCGGAGCTACACATCTCCACAAGTCAGAAGAAGACTTTACGCTCAATGAGCAACTTTGGTTCAACGAACACGAATTACAGAGTCAACAGCTCTACGAGCAACTTTGGTTCTAAGAACCCAACCCAGAGAGTCAACAAGCTCTGAGAGTTTATGGTCCCTGTTTCAGGGGGAGCAAACGATTCAAGAGAACCACAGCACAGAGTGCTCAAGAGCAGCTACCTTTATAGGTGTTGCTAGCTCTTCCGATCAAGACGCCTCGTAAGGCACGTGTCATTTGTTAATCAAAATGGGAACGGAATTTTATTTCTTCTTTTAACCTTCAAGAACACCATAGAACAAAGTAAATGACCTACTCACTTATATCCTAAATAAACCTATTAAAAGCTCTCGTAATCAATTGTTGAAAGACATCAGTCTTCAACAATTGATACTTGTGTTTTAATATTACTTTAAAGGAAATCCCATCCCTTGTGTGTACCATACCTATTGTCGACGACCAGTAGACGTGTAACCCCGTTACACGAATGATGCTTAACAACCAGAACGCTTGTGGTCGAGAATAGCACCGGGTGAGCACTTTTTATTTGTAGTGGGTGCCGAGCACCTCACGCTCCGCATTGCGCTCTCACTTAGCGCAAATGCATCATGCACGCAAGCTATACGCACTATAGCAAAAGAGAAGGCTAGTTGAAGTGACAAAGCCGCACAGAAATGGGACGGTCTCGCACATGATGGGTCAAAGAATGCGTAGGTCTCTTGACAGCTGCGATTCACTCAATTGTTGCATCACAATTTCGGGAACGGGTGTCGTCGACCTGGTGAGGCCCTTCAGGCGAACGGGTCGTATTGTGTTGCAACCAAATGGATTGTGTTCGTCCGTCTTGTGTTATAGAAGGACGTGGTGGGCTTGTTGCCATTGACGTTTTTGCTTGGTTAAGTGCATTGACACTATAGATTGTTGGTGCGAGCGTGTGGAATGGAGAGCATCGATAAGTGGTCGCACAGCCCCATTTCTCGGAGACTGCATGCAGAAGCGAAAGAGTTCACGCTGACGCGACCTGTGCGTAGAATGACTGCACGATCTACGGTATACATGACGGAACGGTACTGGCAGTGCGCGAGTCCTTCGCGCTCAGAAGCAGTAGTATTCGGCGCTTCAGTCTTTGCAGCCGTGAGAAGTTCACACGTAAACGGCTTAATATTGTCCTCCGTCCCCGAGTTTTGCCGGAAGAAGGATTTACTTGTCGGCTAGAATCGAGGACATTATTGCACTATTTTAAGTGAGCCGCAATTGAGCCGTTCTTTTAGGCAAATGAGCGTTTAGTTTTCGCCAATGAGTATTCACCCCATACATTAAACAAGTTATTGGGATTGAAGGTCTCCAACGTCTAAAATTGTATTGTTGTACCTAAAGAAATAACATTTATTCATCTCATATCATCTAGTCAATCGGACCCGTGACAACCTTCCTTACAAGCCATATGAAAAGCCTGAACCAGCTCACAGAAGAGATGTTTGATTATGTGGACGAAGCCCACTACGCGCTTGACGAGCCAACACTGCCGGTAAGTTATGTTACAACTACTGAAGGAAACAAAGGATGAGTAACCGCAAGGACGGTGAGGTTAAAGCAGTGGTTCAGCAATTCTCATGCAACGGCCACCGACTTATTCTGGCACAGAGTCAGGTACAGCGCCTCTTTGTCAGCTCACGGGCTCGAGTCGCGCAACTGGCTGCACCTTCTCGGCCACGATCACACGACAGCGACGTCAAGAACAACCAGACCAGTGGTTGCTTGACGTCACTTATGAAGAGCATAACCATGATCCCTTTACAGATATTAAGGCGCATCCACGTGTACGTACTCTGACGGAAGTACAAGAACAAGGAGTGGCTGCGAGTCTGCGTGCAGGTATCAGCGCTGGTCGCATCGTTGCCTCCCTTCGGCAATCTGATATTGTGGGTGGTATTGCGGGCGATATATACAACATTCGAGCAAATAAGCGCCGCTTATTGCTAAGAGGAAGGTCTTCGCTCACACACTTGCTTGAAAGTCTAGCTACCAGCAATCAAAAATATAACAATGCGCGTGCCTGCGCGAAATTTGACGCTAGAAGCGGCTCATGCACCTATTTATCGTGCCTCTCTCTGTAAGGGAAATAACTGCCTGTTTCAGCGCAAGTCGTTTATTTTTGGTTGACGCCACATACTAGACCAATCGATTCCGACAATTCATGTGCTGCAAATTGTGGGCGTAACTGCAACCAACACCAGCTATCCCTTTACTTATTACTTTATAAGAAGGCGACTACATCAACGCGATGCAGAACCTGAGGCAAGTATTCGGGATGTTCGGCATCGGCACACCAGTAAAATTCGTTGTTGATCGCGAGATGGCATTAATGAACGCGCTCGGTTTCTGTTTCTTTTTGCGAGGCCACTGCTTTGTAGATGTCATATGAAGAAGAACTTCACCGCCGAGATGCGAAGACATTTTGACTTCGCGAAGGAGATTAAACAATTACAGCTCAAGTGAGATTGCTTGGCACAAGCTCAATCAACAACATAATATGACCGCCATCTTGTTGCGACGATGGTTGATCTACCAATTCATGTAATGCAGTATTTGGATGAAACTTTGATGGTTCACAAGAAAATGTTTGCGCCTTGCTACTTGCATGGTTGTATACATTACGGCCATGCGTCAATGTCACGTTTCGAGAGCGCACATGCGGCTATCAAGAAGTGGTTGAACGGATCCACAGGTAAACAGCATTACTTTGGACTTATTGATATCGGTAGTTCGGCTACTGAATTATATTTATGCTTTTATGTGATATGTGGTCGGTAAGCAAAGCTCTGAAGTTGGCTTGCCACGAGCAACTTGCTATAGTTAGTCATCAGAACGCAAATGAGCCGCGCCATCGTCGAAATGCAGCTAGGAACTCTGTTTGCAGGAGTAATGGGCAAGATTTACGCTGCAAGTGCACCGACAGCACATTGTCAATGGCTTAAAAGACCTATACCAGGACCTTGTCAGAATATGATGACAAATACCATGGGAAAATATTGTCGTCATGCAGTATTTCAAATTTCATCGGCCGTTCACAGTACAAGATTTTGTTCAGCATTGGTGGTTGGTGCAACCTTTAACACGAAGTGCTGATACCGAGACAGTAATAAATTGTGTTGTCGATTATGATACCTAGCTAAAAAGAGTTCTTGAGAGGTATGTGAAGGCTTACAGACAGCAGCAAACGATGCTTTACGATCATGCTATCGCTGCTACATTTTTTGGAATACGTGACCCTGTGATTAGAAGAACGCGCAGGCGCCCAACAGGTTCTACCCACCGCGATTTATCTCACTTTGATCATGTAGAAAAGCGTTTAATTTCCAAAGCCGTCGACGTTGTGGACGCTGTGAGAATTCGGGGCACCACGCAAGGACATGTCGTCAAGCCGCACAAAAGCACAAGCAGTGCCTGCAGCACCTCCAGAATTGAGACAAATCGAGGATATAGCGCATTTCGATACTGTGCTTGATACTATCAATGTCGAATCCGACATAATATGTTATGTAGATGCCTATAGTCGTTAGCAATATAATAATTTCTTTTAATAAGATGTCATCCATATGTAAATGACTTTGTTTAACTACACACTCATATTTGGCTTAATTGCTCTCTAACAACCTTTTAAGGCCTTCCACAACTAGCGATACATGAAGATGGGTTTGTTATATCGCTCAAGCAAATCTAGAGGTTCAGAATCATAAAATATGTGTTGTGATATCAAGATCGTATATTTACACGTTTATGTCATACGCACCTTAACGAAGCCGATACTAGCCCACGTTTCAAGTTCTATATTAGTTTGCTATCTTGTCCAGTAAAAATGTGGGTTTTTCTACGCTATCTCAACACACGGTGTACTTTCGATCGCAAAAGATCAAGATCGCAATCGATCAACTGGATATAATTGATGACAACGCAACGCCAGACGGAGAACAGGCCGCGACCAATACCAAGTCAGTCAGTGACTAGAAGGTAGTCACAGTAGCTTCAAGACGACTTAATTGAATCTTTGAACAATACTGTATCTAAGCCAACGAATCAATAAAATAATACGATCCAGCATGCGCATCATCGACCATCGCTATCACAGCCAAAGCGAAAAGATCAGTTCATTATCCGACAAAACCAACCTCATCATTCCTCACGATACTTACGTCCGATATCATCGCAGCCAGAACCATCGTCGGCTAAGAGCAGGGCACCGTTTCGCCCGTTTCGTTAATCCTGTAGAGCAGATGAGCCAAACTGCAGCAGCCGTTTCCATGACCCAATATGATCAATATCCCGATGCAGAGATAGCAGCCGGTAACGATGGCGGATCTACAGGAGCGCGAAAACACGTCCATCACCAGGTATCCAAGTGTCAGTAATCCGCTAAACGGCATTATGCATAGCTGGCAGCAATCCAGAGCAATTGCAAAACTGTATCAATCCTGCAACCACCATTGTTTCCGTCGCTGCCTTTACTTTGTTGACACGGACAAACGCTTGCGATCCTTCCAGCCGCTAGAATCTACGACGCCCGCACATTGACGCTCACTGAGGTGAAGGAATCGTTGCCCAAGCGAGACACAAAGCGCCCGACGTTAGACATACTATCGAGCTGCAATCTTTCCGTGCTTGAACAGGCCAGTAGATCAACTTCAACCTATACAGCTTAAAGCCCTCTAAAGCTGTCCACCTCATGTCCTGCGTGACGTTGGTCGGTGGCGAACAGCATCCATTCGCATTGAAATGAAGGCACCGCGTAGCTGATCTTGGCAAGGGAGATGGTTCGACGACATTATACAGCCAGTGTCCGGTCAGTAGCAGAATCACGAGCAACGACGATACGAGCGCCGGTAACACCTAACGCGGAAGGAGGATTGACAGTATCGTACACATATATCTGTTTCATTTTCAAAATAAAAAGTGCTGAAACTATAGTGGTCTGTCACTCCGTTCCGTGTATTTAATTATTTAATGATCAGGCACCACGCAGCAATGCCCGCTTCGCCTAGTGCGCACTGTTTTAGCTGTGTCGCATGTCATATACTCTTATAATTCGTGTAACGATGATAATGTGTCATATAGATCGATCGTGAAAAATTAAGAATAAGGAGCGATAAAGAACATCAATATATTTATACAAAATATTGATTTCTAAATCCAATAACTTGATAAACGTATAAGGAGAAGGCTCATTAGCTATAACTGAAGGCTTATTTTTAGAGTATCTGATATATAAAACAATATAAACGCAGAAATATAATACCTATAGCGCGTGCAATTACGGCGTGAGGGTGACAGTATACCACAAATCATTAATTCCTCGAAAGCAATAACCTACTTACCGAACTATTATAATAGGATCTACCGGCGTTGCTACACGCTTGTGCAGAATAGCACAAAAATAGTAAAAAGTATAGGCATCAACTTCGAACCGTATTTTTTGTCGCTGGATACACCTTATTTACCTTTTTTTGCTTTTGCGATCAGCATGCACTGTAATATTAGCGCACAAACACGGACCATATAATATAATTACAATCAGGCTAACTGCTCAACCGTGACACTAAAACGGGCTCAGCTATTGGTGTCGCTGCATGTGACTTAGTGCTACAAATTTTACCAACACGCATCTCGCGCCGTGACCCAGAAAAGACATGTTTTGCGACATACCCACAGCATCATTATCATATCAATTTTGATAGATGTTATGTCACATGAATGAAAGTGTAAGATCTATACATGCGTATAGATCTAAGTGAGGGGTACGATTCGGGATCCACTTAAGCTGGGCTTATAAGGAGTAGACGGAAAAAGATATTGCAAATCCTCCGATAAATATTTGCGTCTTGCCCTATAACCGAGGCAGCATATTTTTTTGTTTGCTGTAAAACCTGAAGATTGTTTCCGCCATTCCTCAAATCCGTGTTTGCGCAATTCATCGACCACGATCAATTTTTATTCTGTATAGCGATGATATGGAGATTTTGGGCCTCTGGAAAGCTAGAGCCTAAGCATTCTAAACAGTTGATACTGTAACACGACGGAGAAACCGACCTTTTGGTCTAGTGTGATTGGCTCAAAATCATGTAGTAGATATTTTGATAAAGGATGAAGAAGAATAAAACTTGCCAGCGATGTCGGTGCTCGTAATGATGCCAATTGCATCATCAGGCTTAGGTGTCTGATGAAGGAGGCGAACCCCGTATAACCAATCTTGCTTGACCGCTAATTTTCGAAGCATACTATTCAATTTATCGACTTACAAAAACTGTTTATGATTAGCTTTATTACAAAACCACTTCCGGAGTTCAGTATATTGCGCTGACACTTAAATCATAAATGACTTAACCTGTGTTTGTGTGGCCGTCAAACATTGTCTGAAGCTTTGGGAACGTATGCAAACGTCTCTAACGGCTTAATAGAGTTTATAATTGACATCAAACACATCTTCGACTAATGATACATTACATGGGAGATGCATATATTAATTCGTTGACGAATTAAGAATGGATGTCATGATCAATTATCATTTTACATAAATGAATTTCTATTGCCCAAAAACATATTTAATAAAAATTAGGAGTTCCGCAGCTATTTGACGTTATGCTGCAATGTCCGTCCTGTCTACAAATTTAAACATTCATATTACGGCCAAAAGACTTCTACGTTGTCCATCATAGTGGTGAAAGGTAGATGACTAGAATGTCTGAACACACCAAACATTATTTTGTATAACGCCACATGTTATGCACTATATTATTTAAATAAGAAATTCAGTTTAAAGGGTGATGGCTATAGGTTTTTCATAATAAAAAATATTTCTTCGGTGCCTTTTTAGGTAGTACACACGGTTAGTTTATGGCTGTACAGAATTATGCGATCAAATGAATTATGATTGGGTTATGTGCTGATATTGAGCACTAGTATACATAAGTGGGAGTTACGTAGTGCTATTCTATTCAATTTTATGAAGAGACAATTGCGCAAAAAAAGTGTATAGATCGTTGCCTAGAGATAAATGGATCTTTAGAATATTACTCAAAGTTATACTAGTACAATAAGAAATTATTTTGAAGATCTAAAGAGACTTAAACACTGCTTTCTCATGTAAAATTACGTTCTACCCTTACACCAAAATTAGGTCAATGTTTGCGCCTCGCAAAGCCAGCACCGGTAATTCTACGTTGAAATTTTCCAGTTTATTTAACACATCTACAGGTTCTTGTGGAATTTTTTCGTTTGCGGCATATATCGATAACTAAAAAAGGACTAGAATGGTATCTATAGTTGTCGCCGTAGTGATGATGGAAAATAAGTAGTACACACGAGTCTGCCGATTGGTCATATGTCGAATAACGCTCAGCCATTTTAGATGTCCTAATCGGCCTGTGCACGCTTCTTTGCAATTAACGCCTAGAGTAAAGATTTGAATAGGAATCTCGGGACACTAATGACGAAAATTGACGAGCTCATGTTTAAGGACACCTATCTCAAAGCAGGTATGTCATCAATTAATTATACTTATTCGACCGCTTTACTCACTTCATAAAATCGATACATCATTAAATTATTATTCATATATAATACAAGGTTATTAAGAACGGCGGTGACGCATTATAGGCGTCACTACAAAAAACGGTATTTATTCTGTCTGAAACCATTCGAAGTCACAAATTACTCTCACACGTTAATACTTTAATAGACAGGCTGCATGATCTACGATGGTTCATTAATTAACGAATTCCAAGTACCTAATTTCGTTGATATAGCAATCATCGGTGATGTGATTTGTGGATTTGCATCCTGCCCAAACTTACTAACTCTTGCACAACATTTACAAACATGTGCCTCGTTGTGTAGTCTTTCCCCACATTCAACAATCGTCAAATGGCAGGGTTGAATTTTTATACTTGTTTAATTGGGATGCCGAACTCAATCATCAAGTTATTACAAAGATTTAATTACAAATTACAATTAAGGAAATAGATGATTAAGTATACATGGGTCCATCGCGCCAGGTTAATATTTTCCAACCCTTGTTTATTTTAACAATCAAGATGTCGTGTTGATATCTTGATATATGGCATTATCCTCGTATGCTGGACTCGATCGCAATCGGGCCTTGCTATCATTTGCGCCTCCCATTCCAAATTCAGGAGCGATTTTTAAAACATAGGCTATAACATCTAGCATCGCAGATCGGCACCATCAAACAAGTATGCCTTTGATCGTCGGGGAGCCAAATAACATTGACAGCAATTCAGTAGCGCAAATTATTAGTAGAAGATGTAGAATATAAGTACGTATGTAAAATATTTTAAAAGCGTATCGAAATGATTAATAAAACAACCCAAACCACTGGATACCCTTCAAAATGATGTCGATTTTACGCTTGACCGCCCCAATCCGCACTTTATTTTCGACCTGATAATTTAATTATTACGCATACAATTCAAAGAATGTGCCATATCATTTCTAATAACCACATCTTGAAAGTTACATACAATTTTGACTATCGAATTAAAAACCAGAACCTTAAAAGGTATCCGAATCTTACGTCAAACATGGTCATATTAAGTTGGCGGTTACTAGTTGGACATCTTTCATAGGCCACTTTTCCGAAACGTTTGGCAGGTGGTCATACACCCTGATGAACAATTATAACAATGTTTATTATCATTGACCTTTCACAAATCCAATTTCCAATCTGATGTGTTATATTTTGGTAGATCAGTGAGTGTATTGTAGCACTCTTACGATCTGCTTCCAGTGGGTCCTCACAAAAATCTCACACGCTTTTATAATTTCACTAAACAACTGGTCCACCATCTCAATTGTTAAATGGTCCGAGCTTAATTTTTTATGAAACGGGGTCGATGTTATACTTCAAGGTAATATTTGAATATGAGCTTCAGGTGCCCAGCCCAGTCGACAAAGTCATCCTTGTCCAAATCCGTCAAATATATGATTTACTCGTAATTTACATCGATCTAGTGTGTGATTGTTCTGTAATTCCTACAAGTTCTCATACCAGCTGAACATAGTCCTATATTACAGGCTCTGGATTCAATTTTGTTCGAGAAGCAGTTTAAAGCTCTGGAGATAAACAAATAAATTGTTCTGTATGCCGTATCCTAACTTTCAATCGCTGCCCTGCCGTCGTAATATGTTCGCAAATGCCGCTATATTTATACGCACGATGTATCGACAGCACATATACAAAATAGGCAGCTGCGTTTCTTATCTATGTACGATTGTCCTTAGGCGCGATCGAATTTACGATGGCACTCGATTTGTACTGAACGTCATTAGATTTCTTACAAAACTGGTAGTACCTTTTTTCAGCGAACGTCATTACGAGTCCTGATAGCTTGTAGCAATCTCAATAGGATTTTCTTCTATCCGGTTAAAGCGCCCTCGACACTCCTTACATTACTGAAAACATGAACATGTCTTTATTAGCCGTAATGCAATCTTGTTGTGGAACTAAAATGATTTTGGCCGATCAAAGTGCCATATTCTGCTTACTTACACATATACAGGCTGCACGTAAACATCTTCTTACCATAACATAACTTAAACCCAAAAAACATTGGCGTGTTTTTAGACGTTTAATAGACCGAAATCGATGGCGCTGGACCATGTATGCCACACTATTTTAATCATATAGAAATATTTACAATCAATTAAATGAAAATACAAGTCGGTAAGAAACTTTTCTCTTAATTTCATAAATGTTGCTGTTTCCGTCCAGACTACCATTACGTCACATCATCATGCTATCTCGTTTGACAGATCGTAGATGAAGATTCATACAATACCTTCCAGAATGAATCGATGTGTACATTTTTAGTGCAATCCGATTTGTAATGATGCCTCGATCGTAATACAATTATTTTATTAACCTATAAAAGATACCATCCAACCTCATATTCGTCGTATAAACAATCTATCCGACTAATTACTAATAAATGCTCAACGGATCGGTCAAGAACACATGTATAATCATAATTTTGAAAAATGTAACGAGTCTTTGAGATCTGGCGTTTAATGAGTTATGGTTTGATTACAATTCTTGGTCAAGTTTGTACAGTTGCTCTAGGCCATAATTGTATTCCTCTACTGCATCTTGATCAATTTGTAATGTCAGAGTAATATATCGCAGCTGCTAAAGACACTGCAATTCCTTTTTGTCTCGATAGCGAAAGGCAAAGGCTATTCAGTAGTCAATGGGACTCTCAACTACCTGTTAGCTTGTCGTACACTTAAATATATCATCTTAGTAGAGTTAAATGAGGCTTGATATATATTGTCGTCTATGTTGCTGCGACAAAACGACATCGATACCTTTGAAGTTTGATACCGAAGCATATCGTGTATAAATAATGTTTTTTTATTTTTATGGGCATAGATTTGTAAGCTGATCAATATATATATATACTTTTTTCGTAATTGAAGCAAAGACGCCAAATCTGTATAACACCTTTTTTGGTAATTGTTGGGGCTTGTTTTGGAATGATTATATTGTGGAACGGATGATTGTTATGTTTAGGGTCAAAAATCAGTACGATACGGTTTACCTGTATGGAAGAATGTAAGACGACCAAACACATGGTGCGACGAGACGCCCAGGGAGAGATAGAACAATAAACGGTGGGTGAAGTCGTGACATGTGTAATGACGTCATTATGACTTGACAGCTGGGACGGGATGGTACGTTTGCAATGTAGAATTAGCGTGTGAGATGCAAAGGTATGACGAAAAACATCCGACATGTATACGGTCAGGTTGCAGTGCTGTTAGTTTTCATGTTCTAGCCATGACGAACAATAACTTGTTATTCTAGTAAAGTTTCCTGTTTCCTCCCTAAACCGTTTGCGCAAGCGCACATACAAGGTTCCGATTTTAGATTGTTTCATAAAGCTAATCATGTCTTGGATGTCTTTTTAGAGACTTATAAGCATTGAACTGACAAATTATATGTAAAGTACATCAAAATATACATGTAGATATCAAAAAGACTGAACTTGATGTCTTGACTCTTAGCGATAAATAAAAGTTCGTCTTTTTCGGTTTTCGGCAACGCGTCATTTCCCGCCGTTCTTGTGCAACCTAATATAATTTAAGCGCTGTGGTTTAACCAATTTCGACTGAAATTGGAATTACCTAGTCATGTTCTCTCATTTAAAGGCTATGAACCGACAAAGATAAGACACAAGTTATACACGCTTTAGCAATTATTGAACAACGCAGATTGTTGATGTGACTAAACATTTATCGTCACTTTAGTTTTCGAATCGATCTTGTTTATACCGCTGTATATCAGGAAAATATGTTTTATTAGATTTTTTACATTGAGTTAGTTGCGAGAATTTATTTAAAAAGTTGTAGAAGATATCGCCGATTGCTTACATTTCAGTAACGTTGATGTAGCATCTTTGCCCATCAGAGATTGGTGTTGTTTACCAAGATTGTAAAATTTAATTGAGATACAGCAACAGAAATTAATTTAATTTGCTGCCCAGAACAGCACCTTTAAACACAGATATTTCTATTTGTCGCGATTCGATACAGCGCCTTAGAGACAACATTTCAACGAACGATGAAAATACATTGCACTATTATTGGCATTGTTGTATATTATAGTAAATTGATGCCTGCCATCACCGCAAAATAAGCTTTATATAAAGTTTGATTCCGCTTTTAATCATTAATTTTGACACTAAATTGGTATATTCTTCGATGAGCTGTTCTATTTATATGAGAAGGCTCCACCCTCGTGAAGACTCACGAGGTTAATCCATCTATAAATAATTGATGGTTCCATATTTATAGGCGTTTTATTTGAAGTATTTAAAATGCACACTATTAATACACAGTCATATAGATGATGTAGATAGCGATTATTATTTTGGGTAAGATTGTCAGATATGACTTAGTAAAGTCCGATCAAGGATGTGATTGGTGAATTAGGCCATATTCATTGAATTATAAATTTGGAATGGTAAAAAAGTGTATTTAATCGAACTTGCGTTCTGAAGACGAAAGGTGACGGAAGTTGACATCGATACAGCACGCAAATTAGGGGTACGCGATCCACGGTATACGAATCCAGGTGTTACTTGATCCACAATATACGCGATCCACGTGGTACGCAACATAGGAGTTACATTAATTAAGGATTACGCGATCTATGGATTACGCGATCCATGTGGAATGAGATCCAGGAATTACGTGATCAAGGGGTTTCGCGTTACACGGGGATCGATACTACGATATGCAATCCGCAGGGGGGTCGTGGTCCGTCGGATTGGTGTACGCGACATCACAGATTCGATTACCGCGGATCGACAGGTATGTTAGGTGCATTACATAGTACTTGCAGGGGGTCTGCGGTGAGGGAGGGTAGCGAAGATTTTGCGATGGGTGTGGGCATAGGTTTGACGTTCGGTTTGGTTGGGTGATTGTACACAAAATTAAAATTTCTGAAGTACTCATGTCGCTTTTTAGTTAAAAGTTAGATTACTGGATCTTCGACGTCAAAAGAAGCTGTATACGTAAATCACGTAAAAGTTCTGGATTATTTTGCCAGGGAACGGTAAATTTCAATACACACCTACAGCTGCGATCGGACGCAGCAACACAGTAAAGGACAAGGTAGAAGATCGCGAGGCGGTTTAATTAATTAGAAGGTCACGTGGAACAATAATTTGTATTGGGCAAGTCAATCTCTCAGTAATCGGTTTGGGTTATACTGAGTACCATACAGGTATATCCGTGGTTGCTTAAAATTTCCACGCGATCGCCACCACACTTAAAATACGGCCACGTTTTCCTATAATGCCGGTCCACTTAGAAGAGTTAAGACGGCCCCACCGACGGGTACACAAGGCGAGTACAAAAACGTAATACAAAGAAACGGGGTATAACTTCCGAAATTCGTTCATCTGAGCGCCAGTGGAGGGTCAAGGTCACAAGAATCTTGTGATCGCCACTTGTACCTAGTGTTTAAAATTATAATGGTGCGTTTATTGAGACAGCGAAAATGTTACACCGTAGAAATGGTATACATGCAGCCCTAGAATTCTGGATCTACCGTACGTGATAATATTACAATTAACAAATAGCAACAAATCGATGCGTTATCTTAAGTGAACGCAACTGATTAAAAAAATTATAGACTTGAAAGCGATAACAATACCACATTAGTTTCCTTCGACCAAAATAGGATGGAATTAATATGCATCAGTTCATTTGTTTAGCGGCCCCCACCGAACCGCGCGCATTGTAGCACAGTAAATATTATAAAGCTGGACATTATAATATATGATTGCGTTCTTTAAAAGCGGATATACGCTTTTCTGGGGTAATAACGTATTGTAGTCTAATCCAAAAATCAAATATATTTCTTAGTGTAGCAGGAGATATTGGCTAAGCTTTATCGTAATTTCTTTATGCAATATGCTGAAATTTATCTCAATGTTATATTGAAGTAAGTAGTAGATTATCGATAGTCTATAAAAAAAATGAAGTTATTGAACGAGACGAGTGAGAGAATCTAACGACTAATTGCGGCCTAAAAAATCGGGCGCAAACTCGATGAGTCCACCCTTTTTTGGTCGAAGGAACTAATGTGGTATTTTTTTCGCTTTTCAGTCTTTAAACTCTTTTAATCAGTCGCATTCCTTCGTGAAACCTATTCTATTTCCATGCTATTTATCAATTGTCAAAATTTCACGTACGGTGCTCGAGAATTCTTAGGCTTTATGTTTCCCTTTTCTACGGTGTGGTGAGGCTCTATCTACGTCGATTATACTCTCTATATTAGGTAGTAGCATCATACAGATGTCATCTCGCGCATTAAGTAAGTTGCTGAATAGGATAGGGCGCTGATAAAAACAATTTGCGACTTTACATTATATATATTACTGTCTAGGATGAAACAATTCATGAAATTTGCCAAAGCTTCTGTGAACAATGTCATTTGGTGAAGGCAGAAATTAAAAGATGTTTTGGCTACTTTATTTATTTGCTTGTGCGCGAAGACGTGATGTCAATGTTTAATATTTCAATACATTAGCAATTATTTGAAATAAATGTTGGTGATAGTTTATGTGCGGCGTACACTTAAGGCATTTTACATACCTTCATCATAAATATCACGATATGTCGCACGTGTCAGTTGGTCCTGTAACAACGTCGTCGGGCATTCCATAAATAAAATTCACAATTTATTTACTTTTAGAGCTGCAGCTTTAGCATTGCAGTCTTAATGTCACACATATAAAAATAAAAATTATAATGCATTGCTTTATATGCTTCAATGACTTACTTTCTGCGTCATCTAACGATCAAACTAGTGGTTTTTTAGCGTAATTCTAAGCACGTCATTCTTATAATATTTATAGTTATTGCTTGAAATGTAATATAATATATTATCATCGTCCATTTACACAAAGAAAACCGAAATATTTTTTTCGTGTTTACGTAAAGAAGGCCTGAACGTCTTCTATTTCTGCATACTACGGCTAATTATTTATAACTGTCCCAATAATTAATACGTGAGTAAGCCGAATTTGAGTTCTGATGTGTTAATATAGTTCACGAGAATGATATAATAGCATTTTTATAGCGTAATATAGTCGATAGCATAAAAACATTAAATTGGCGATCTCGCACCCTAAACGAACTAGAATTAAATTGAGCACTTTCATACCGGTTCAACAAACAACATCGAATTAATTGATGTCAGATGTCATGTTCGTACATCCAAGGCATTCAAATTGCTGCTTCATTGCTCGTGTCTTCATTATTTGTGAGCAAATGTTTTGTAAGTGACACCGCTGACATATATCGATTGACATGCTCGATCGTTTTTTAATTGGTATAAACATTGCGAGGCAGCATTAGGTTGAATATGAGAAGATAAAGAATGACTATGTCATCTTATCACCGGAGTGTAAGAGATGCTGCACGACTCTCAAACATATGCAAGAAACGCCTGCTTCTATCTTTTACAATCGAAAAATGTTTGTTTAACGTGATATTGCGCCGGCAATATATCGCTCATAGAAATGCATTTAGAAAATGGCACGTTTGATATTAATATATTTGGATGGTATAGCTGCGCTAACGAAATTATAATTGATATACATTACTTTGAGACCAAGAATTGGACGCTTGGACTGATACCGTGCGTTCTAATAATGCTGATCACTACGAGCAATGGCCTATATAATTTTAGGGATGGGAACGCTTATACTGTCAGTGCAATAGCTGCCGAGAAGCACATCTTTGAGCAAAACATATACTGAGGATAAAAAATACCTTTTAAGTATTCTATGACTCGTTAATTGAGTAATTTATTTAAGTGGTAGGTAGGCAGGAAGCATTCGTGACGCTTACAAGATTATTTCGGCTTATAGTGTTCATCCCACTGTTTAACGCACATTCACTTCGCATATAAGATAGCAAACGATCTTACTTATATTTTGGCGACAAAAATAATTAGTGTTCCTTTCATTTTGCTTCTCAATCTCCTTATTCGCCAGCAACTCATATCCGATACAAGCGCAAATCGTCACCATACCCTAAGCCATACCACGAATTTTATGTCCATTATAAGTGGAGACGCGGGTGGGTCTACTAAACGAATACGCTTCGTGAAAGGAAAATTACACCCAACTCGAATTCATTAAGCTCGTACTAATATAAAACATAATGTCTATGTCGCTGTAAGATTTATCCATTTTCGACGCTCACCTTTTTTTATCAACTTACGAAACAAAAACGCGCTTCTAGCATTTATTGAATTTGCAAATTACTTCGATAAAAGGGCCAATTCGAATCGATCAGTGATGCATGTTAATATAAACCCTTGACGATGATATTTCTTCGACGGTTTTGCACATATGAGAATGCGTTACGCAAGCTGTCTTGCCATCAAAGTGGCTTAACTTCCGCATACGTCGGGGTTTTGACCCAATCGGCAAAGGGAGAAGGTCTAGGGCCGTATACGGCGTTGGTATATTGCTTCAATTTCTTAGATGTCTATCTTGTCAACAGGTCCAATTAAGGTTCCTAGTTGCTTGCTTCGAAAACAAAGGATGACACGAGACCACTTAAGCAAAGATGCCGGGACTTTGAGGCTTCCTGCGCGGCTTTTATTGTAGCGGCTTGGCTGGCGGCTTGGAAGAGAGCGGCTGGAGACAGGTGTGTAGATCTAGATGAGCCCGTACAAAATAAATGGATGCCGCGAAACTCGTCGGAGGCCTGAGATACCCTCAGCCTGCTCTATCCCATTGAAAGGGCGTTACCCTAAACCAACCAGGATTTAGTCATTTAGACAGCAGAATTACCGAATAATATTGTATTACTGAATTAGTGGTTCAATTACCATGTATAGTGTCAATGACATGTAAAGTATTTACCCCATTACATGACGCGTATAAGGTCCATTTCGGGTAAAATCATTAATCGCTGCGGTCTATGCATCACTTTCATAATTTCTTTCTTCTAGATACGGCTTGTGCTTCCACGTTGATCATTTTGAACTTGCATTACGCATTCAGTACGCGAAATAATCGCTAGGACCCACATATAGCATCTTTTTGGGACAGACAGCTTTTGCAAGATAGATCCTCGTCCATCTCACGGACTTCCATAGGCATGTAGTATACTTTATATCTTTGCACGACATCTCATATCTACTGTATAATCAGCAAGAGACAAATACTGTAATCGGGTAGCACGTTACATGACACTGTCATTGAGAAAAATATGACAAAAATAAATATTACGTTGAATTTTTTTAAAATCATGAAGCACCGTGATTTTGTTGGGATAACCGAAGGTTCCACTCATTGTTGATATTGTGATGATATTAACCCACCAATCTCTGCTAGACGCGCTCAATGAGAGGTGAGTAGACGTCATCATACGTTTAGTTATATTAGCATAATTAATTCAGGACGAACATGAGAAACAAGTTCCAGGACTTAATTGTATTAAATAACAGCTTTACTTTTACCACGACCAGAGTCTTTACCTAAGTCGCTTACCTTCCTCTCTGTTAGTGGCATGCATAGCAGAGAACTGACCTTAAATGTTGTCAGTGAAACGTTCGCGCCGCACTGGCAAACCAGTACGTAGTTGTCGGTGCCCCATTACAATTACCGTGTGCTCTCATCACAAAGTAGTATGCACTATTAATGGTAAATGATGTGTTCAAAGTAAACAAAAACCAATATTGTTTATCTACTGGATAGATATACATAAACCCAATCAATGCTTTGCAGATCATGAGCCATAAGGAATAATTCTTGCGTATATATTGATTAGGCAAAGAGAAGACGAGAGAGACCCCTAAAGCACACGAGAAAGTTGGGATCAAAAATAGACTTGTTGAACATATGTATTATGCTACGTACGAGTTGACGAAGCAGCGTGCTGCGTGACAAATCAAGCGGCAATAGGTGACGCTAATCGGTTGTCCGTTAATTACCAATCATGAAACTTCCGAAAAAAGTTTCGGATGTAATGCGCAATCACAACATGACCGTCGACTTCGTAGAAAGGTATCACATCAGATACAAATGCGAGAGCATTAGGATCAGAGGGGTCAAATTTTTTGAACAAGTGCTCTTCAATCCTCATCGCCATGTCCTTCGTCTCCGGAAATAGCTGTAAGAGTTCGACCGTGAGCATCGCTCTGGCCTTTGCCATCTCGCCAAATTCGAGCAAAATATCCTCGTCCGATAGCGGCGCCTTTGTCAACGTCGACGATCGATAGCGTGAAACGTCACCCCAAATACCCATAAACGGATCAAAAGCGGATCCTTTAATCAAACGCTTGAGACGGTTTTCGGCGAAAGGAGTGCTGATGGTGGAGTCCAATCCTTTGCGTGGAATCTTGGCCCGCCATATCTTTAACGAGTTGAATAGGACACGTAGAGTATTTGTGCTGCTGCTGACGTCACTCAGTGGCATAAGATGACCGGGATGAATGCTTGGCATTCTTTCATCATGATCGGCCCCGTTGACACCTCGCGGTCTCAAAAGGCGTTTGTGCTTGTCATCAGCGTGACAAGAATGGTCGAGAAGTAGAACGCTGACAAGGATCGCACGAAGGTAAGAGATCCTCATGGCTAAATTGTGAGGGTGATGGCCAAATGAAGGCAATTTTCGTAGTGTGGGTACAGTCGGAAACTGTAAAGGTGAGTGATTATCTATCGACTGCGAAGTGGGAAGGGATGTTTCGTCTGGCACCTCTAGTTTCGACTTCCAATCATCATGTACCTGTAAACATTTTCCAGACCAGATAAAAAAGAGTTGCAGCTGCAGAGATACTGCATCAAATTTCGGGGTCAGACATCATTCTCACCAGTCTATGTCACTGCTAAGATCCATGTCGAAGGATCCTACTTCAACATGACTGGTAATCTTCATATGCATGAAGTTGCTATAAGCTGGGTGGTAGCTGCTCATTGGCATTTACGATCACGAGAATGTATATGCCGTAGTTTTGATGTGACCATGATTCAACGTTGGTAGCCCGTCGTTTCGATACCCTATCCACATCACTTCCTCGTTTTGCTCAGTAGGCGCGTGATGCGATTGGTGTCACACGCACGCCAAAAAGATCATGTTTATTGTTCTTTTTCACAAATCCCCGAGCTTCAATGACTCTTTTGAGGTCCAGAGGTCTCGTTTGGCTCTAACGCGCGACTGCATCACGCAGAAGATTCAGGCAACAGGTCATTAAATCTAGTAGTCGGGCAAATCGAAGATTTATAATTTCCATGTTACACATACAAACCTACGCATACGTGCCGTCTAGACTAAGCATAAGATGACCATACGTAAGGTATCATTGATCGTTGATCATTCTAGCTAAATAGATTCTCCTGATAAGATGACAAGTTGAGCTGCGATAGTTGTAAACACGGATTCTGCTATGTGCGCGAATACCATTCAAAGAAGAGACAGTATGATGCGACAGCCGGACTCACTGCGTCGGTAAATGACAATTTTAGCCTCATCCCAAAGTATAGTGCATGTACCTTTAGAGAGAGGCAAACCAGACTAAGCAACTAGCGAAAGGTGCGAGATATCCGATATTTATAGCTTGGATGACAAGCTGGTGCACATATACGTGCGGAATGTGTATGGATGGCGGCCATCGGTGACGCTATTCTATTTGTCAGATTTTGCGGCCTTCCCCAATCGACTGATGTGTTCCATTGTACATCTGAGTCGCGTATGGTCCATCGGACGTCTTTCATTAGTGTTTAACGCCGAGGCGAAGGGACGTGCCGCAGGAGAGCCTTCTCAATATCAGCTGACAGATGACAGCTGGCGCATGTTCAAGATCTGACTTGAGCGTGTACCGGAACCGCGATGCGCGGCCCGAGGACACTGCCGACCGCTAATTGTACGGTATTGACCGCCAAGCAAAACAAGGCTACGCGTGAAACATGCTCGATACAGTTTAGAGCACAAGTTTGCCATCATGAGTCTGATCGTTGCCGCAGTGGCGCTCTCGTGATGAGGAGCTGAGGAGTAATAGTCTTGAGCGTGACCGCAGATGTTTATTATTGAGATGGTGCATCTGACCACCACTTCAGGGACGGCTTCGGACTAAAATACGACACTATAATTGTTCTTGAGATGTGATGCCTAATTGTGCCGGTCACGGAACTGGATTTATCGGCTTTAAAAGTATCATTTGTACTTTTAGACTTCGCAGGTGTTTTGCACACGCACATTGAAATGAAGTAGTACCAATCGAGAATGAACGAAAGAGACGGTCGGTAGAACGATCTTAATTTCTTTGAGTAGGTACGACGGCCTGGTGGCTGTATTTTGCGAGCGCCGTGTGCGACGTGCATGATGGTGAGGGCTGGGAAACTTTGATTCATTGTATAAGACAATTTTCTTTCGTATTTCTCCTGAGAAACCTGTGCTCTCTCGTCGCTTGCGCTTGTTACATTTTAGTCTGTGCAATCAAAAGCGTTAGTATTCCTTACGAACGACAATATCTGGATACAAACGAAACTTAGATTTGCATGACATAAACAATTTGCGCTGCACACGTAATACGAAACTCGCCATATATGCAGTCTTCTTATTAGATGTGCGAACTATAAAATTGCTAATTGCTTCGTCACTAAGCTCCTAATAACATATTCTCAATTAGGGTAGCACGTGCAACCATCTAATGCTACGAGATTGGTCAATTATCCCTCGATTAGAGTTGTGATAGCATGAATTGGTTGAGCTTTGCATCCATGTGATCCAGCTGCCAAGATTTTGATTGAGGTAGGTTGAATAGCCATCCTTTTTTATATACATATCAGTAGCATGCAAGCGTTTAATCAGGGATGCAGGGGTCTATGTACATAATGCATCACCTATTGTTGACAACCTAGCCACTGGTCAGCTGCCTTAACGACGGATAAATGGTTGCTGATGCTTTGTAGATTTTGTGTCGACTCTTTACCAACAAGAAAGTTGATTGTGCGATAGGTATAAAATATGCGATATGTGAAGGGAAGGGTTCACAAAAAATTCTTGCAAGCCGCCGTGCGATGGGGTAAGCTAATTGCTTGTTATGATCAAATTTAATGATTTACTTTATTTGTTTTGATAAAGCGTTAGACCACCCCCACCTTTATATATTACCGCAATCTACTCGATGTACGCCTTATGATTGGTAGGATCTATAATATTACGGATTTCTAAAGTAATTTACAATCTCATTCAAAAATGTTAAAATACGAAGGGAATTGCCTTTTCCACCACAATTTTTGCTATTTCCACCACAATAATAGCTAGCTCCACCTTACTTTTAGGTGCCTAAAAACTGGACCTTACTTTTAATATATGGACCAACCCTCCTACTTTACCCATCTAACTAATTGATCAGAAGCAACGTACGTGAAATGCGGTATCATCAGTATTTAATGCAATATGTGGAAACAAATGGGCTAGCAAAAGTGGGTTGTTAAGCTATCATAGCCCTATTCACATTCTCACTCAATTTTGCACTGCAAGGTAGCATGAGTCTGTTGCTCCCCGAAATGCAGCAGGTGGTCTCATAGAGCCTCGGGCTGAACGACGTGAGCAAGAAAGCATTTCTGAGCTGATGCCGGAGGTAGATCTACTAGTTTAAAGGTCGTGCAGGACGCCCTCCAGTTTCAGCGGTACTCGAGACGGCCGCAACTGGAACCCAAGCCCAACAACCAGGCGATACAATTGCGGATTCTATAGGTACCCTACCACTAGAATATAGCGCCACCGAGCGGTCATAACAAGGCACGATATTGGCATAAATGATTCGTTCGTTTTGTGAACATGCTAGAGATTGTATGGCTTTGCAGCCCCTCGTACTGTCATGTACAAGACGTGCGATGACCACCAGTCGCCCCTTTTTGCGCAGTGGAGGAAGCGCTGGGGCTACTGAATGCTACTCTAAGTCAGATCCTATTGCAACCGTGTCTTGATGTGCACTGGCTGGCCGTCACTGGCATGCAACCCTATACACTTAAGAACGAGCCCGTGGAGGACGGTTTGGCGTGCTACACGTCCATCAAGGACGAAGCGTTTGTCAACCATGTGGACTGAAAGTCTCGAGTGAAGCAGGTGCTGACCGAGGAAGATCACTTGTACTACTGACAGAGGCCATCAAGAGTAACGAATGTGAGCTTCAACGTGCAGCCTTCTCCAGCCTCGCATTAGACACGGACATCCCCTTACCAGCTGTTATCTTACTCTTCACGCTTCATTTACAGGGAAGTAAAACACAGCAATTACGACATACCGCTGCTTTTGTCACTCATGCAGGTATGCCGCTTTGTGCTGGAAAGCAGAATGTACATGTCGACTTCTACGTACGTGGTCGTGCTCGGACATGCGGTTTGGATAAATATAAACCTGTTATTGTCGTTATGTGTGGCGATGCGTAAATGTAGCTGCATTAATTGATTTCTGATATAATGAACTTCGTGCTAGCACACAGCGTATCTTGCGTAGATTCAGGAGGCGGTTGCAGAGCCAAATGAAAATAATTGACTATGGTGTTTAATCGCTGAATTTAATTCTTCAACAGTAAAATAATTGCGTGTGGGCGAAAGATCAAACGATGCAATTATTGTGTTGGGATTGGCTGCCAGTATTTAGCAATTTGACGTTTGCCGTCAACCAATTCAAAACATGGAAAGTACATAATTCTCGGAAACATATATGGGTGGAAAGAAATTAACGAAAACGAAAAGGGTGGTTAACGCTTCCTTTTATTTAAGATATCGATTTTACTTTGTTCCACTTCAGTATATATAGAAAGAACTGTACATACAGAAGTAGTGAATGAAGCTAATCCACTTTAGGTTATTTAATCAAAGAAATTACCAACATCGCTACTGTACGTGCGCGATGGGTGTTGAGAGGCTTCCATACTTTAAGTATCTTCGTATAGAATAGTTAGTATTTTATTATTGAAATAGGTTTATAAGGACTATCACAGTACCCTTAGGTCACGGGTTCCAGCATATAAATTTTCATGTCGATGTATAAAGCGAATACCGTGCGCGTTTCACGTCTTTAAAATAAAATTTTGTGATTGGCCACGATTTAGCGGCAGCCATATGTATTATCTCGACCATTGATGAACCTACTACATATGCCTTGTTGTAAGACTTGAAAAGTACACGCACAAATTTGTCGTCCCTAAGTTTATTCGGCATAAACTTGTCCAAAATCAAGTAGCGGTAATTTTTGCTAATCACTGAGGCCCTCTACAACTAAAGCTGTAATTTAAAAGTGTGCGTCCACAGTATTCAGTACAGTACCATGTTGGCACAATGTGTTCATGGCAAGTCATAGGAAGTGCATCGATATTAAAATTTTATTGACATATACCCTAATTACTGTAAAAATAATACAAATCCTTAATGAGACAATATGTCGAGAAGGAATATGTTTATGGGCTCGTCGGATGCTCGACAAGATGAAAGTCAATTTCTCCCTGTCATTTATGTCTGACACGTAAAAGTTAGGCCTGAAGGCCTAAGAATCTCAACATTTATATGTGTGAATGAGTCTTAACGCTACAAGTGTCGGCTTATACATAAATTGACATCGCAAAAGGTGGGTTTATAACTTTTATCAGCTCTATCGATTCGACAGTGTAAGCGTGATCAAGACGCTTATCCATAGCCGATAAGATACCTTGCCAGTCTCATAACGCCAAGACGATTAAAGAACACAGGCGAATAGTCATTTGCAAAATTTAGCAGATAGTCCTCTTTAGACCGGTATATATAAAATGATAGCGGGTATGCTGGTCAACAACAATTTAATGTCATAACAAAAAGCGTTTGCGTGCAACTATAAGATACAAAGATGGGTAGATATTTACCCTCGGAACGATCGACAGATGGAGCTTTTAGACAGATGGACCTTTTTACGTAATAATTAGATAAACGCGCGCTTTGGAAATGTGCATTTACGATACAATTTATGTCATGACATTGTTTACTGCACTTATAGTGTAACCTACATTTCTCTGAAGTATTCGGTGGTACGTCCAAAATGTCCGACGTAATAAGAAGGAGACGAAGATGCCTTATATATGTAATTAAAACGACAAGGACGTTTGTCAACTTATACTTAAACATAAAACGTGTCGCATTTCTAAATGATCTACCAAGGTCTATCAAATCCGTATAGATATTTAAATATAAATTAAGACCTCATAGTCACGGTATGTTTCGCTCTCTGGCAATGATATACATGTTCCTTTACTTCATGATAACCGTACAATGAAATATTTTTCTCGACCTCGTACGTAATGGGAAACGAATAATTACATTCGATGAACGTTGCCTATCGGATGTTTAATTTCATCGTTAAGAAAGAGTACTCTTTAATGATGGTTCGGTTGGCCTTGCAACAAAGACCATTGCAAAATTGAAGCAATGTGCACTAGGAATATGCTGATCGATTAAAGAAAACATCACAAAAAGTGATATCACCGTACAGCGTTTTATACAATGTCCTTTTCACTTTTATTCTATCATGGATTAAACCGTCAGCGCAACACCTCTTCTAACAGCATCTGCTCCTGTAGATTTTAGCCGATTGTTCATCAATACTTCTCCTGATAAATTACTTGACGCATTTGCAAGTTTCATCAAAATATTATAAATGACTGCTGGGTCCAGCTCGTGTTTTTATTGCTACTTTAACTGCGCAATGACCCTGTGTACTGGGGCACCTCAGTAAATTCAGCAGCCTATAAAATGGTTTCATTTCAACATTTTATTCACTTTAAACACATCAAATAAACGTAATTTTTGGATGCATGCCAAGCGAGTCGCATACCTGAGGTACGTTATATGTTGAACCGATAAGGGAGAATGTTGATACAAGTTCGAATATAAAGGTGAGCACGAACGGACTAGCTTTGATAGAGCAACCATATATAGTAAATGTTGATAGTAAAGGTTCCTATTTACCTTAGAAGGCAGTTCTCATATTTTTAAGTTAATTTTATGTATTTGGCCGTCATATGGTCATGTGTAGACGCTTGTGCACTTAATAAATTTCATATTCTAACGACATTTTCGAATATTGTTTGATCGTTAAAATTTAAGCTCAACAATTATTGCGTGATGTCGTGTTATAATTCAACCTTTCCAATAATGTTTTATCTTAAACTTAGCCATATTTGCGATTTAGTGCGAAAACAATGCTAATGCCGGTATTTCATCGGCAATGCATTTGCTAAATACGTGTGTAAATTAATTTCAGCATAAATTGATCAACGGTATTGTTCTCGATTATGAAAATCCTCATAATTCATATGTAATATGGAGTCTGTTTGTCACCGAAGGCCAAAAAAGGCTTAGAGTCATAATTATCAAAGAAACATTTTCTTCTGGACGTGATTTATCAGCCAGCTTCTTAGTCTTAACGAAATTTATATGGGTACAAAACAGATTCCACGTGTAAATTTTTCCTGTGTCTAATAGCAAGCCTTTGAAGTGAAAAAGATCGTGGGCGTCATTTTACTCGTTCGATAAATTATTGTTTACAATTGTAAACAAGCATAGTGAAGCGAAATAGACACGCAATTACCGTGCAAAATATAATTGCTAAAAGAGATATATTAAAGTATAAGAATTTGAATCGTCCTCATGTCATCATATCTTTTCTCAATATAATCGACACTTCTCAATATAAAGTAGCATTATGGCACTTATCGTGATACACGGCTAGCTTACATTTTATTGGAGACGGAAATAAGGGGGCTGTAATGACAAAACATGTTGATCACTAGTAATCCCACCTTCGTATATGATCGCTTCTTGTTAGCATGCTAGCAGTGTTACTTAAGTATATCGCTACCATAGATTAACAATAATTTGTCAAGGCTTTATCATATCATCGAATCTATAAGAAAGTGTATCGTCAAATAATCTTTCAATATTCATGGTGTCACCCATCATGTACGCTATTCGATTACTGAAGCTGGTCAATCTTATACGTCTTGTTAAGGTCGTGATGGATTCTCATGTTTATATAGCTACTGTGTGGATAAAATTAGATGAAGTATGGAGACGACACAGACCCTAATTAAGCTGTCGGAGAAGATGCGTAATCATTGACCTTTTCGATCATAGGAGGCTGGGACATATAAAGCCAAATCGAGGACTGATTATGCACAATTTACATTAGCTACGATCTCCTCACTAAAAGATAAATTGGTTTTAGTAGGGTTGTTACCATCAACGCCTACGTGTAGATGCCAAAAATGGTGGGCCACATGATTTTTAAAACTGATATCACTCATGCGTCTTTTGTATATATTTTAAAATCTGCACTATTGCCGCATTTGTCTGTAGTAAATGGGCTAATACTGTACGGAAGAAATGAAATTTTTTGATTTCCTAAGCGTAAAGCAATTCACACGCTTTACCTTTCTATGTTTAGACATAATTCGTAACCGCGTAGAATTATATTACAGATAATCAAAGAAGATTGCCATCAGCTGACTAATATTAGTTGCTTATCCTCTTGCTATATACTATGTCTCTTCGCCGTTCAGTCATTTTAATATGGTTAGGGCTTTTGCGTACTACCAAACAAACGGAGGTCACCTAAAGATCGAAACCCCTTTTAATATATATAATTTGATACTCTTGCTTTGTTTATACAAGCTTTCAGAAATATTTACGGCGTACTCACTTAAATGAGCAGCTCACGTGAGTCGGCAAGGATCAGAAAAGCCACTTACGCTTAAGAGACAAAGCGTATGCGCTACTTTAGACGATGAGCAGCGATACTAAATAAAAAATTTATTCCGTGCGCGCTAACACTATTGTGCACATATATAACTTAAAATTCGCTCAGTCAAAGGCTTTTCATACTATGGCATATAGATTTTTCTTTGAAATAGATTTTGTAAATTAATCTAGTCAATCTGTCATATAAAAATTGCAACTATGAACAAAAACACTATAACTCATATTTTGGATGCTTATGTTATTTTTCCTTTACATTGTTTCGCAATGGTGTTTTCGATCTTTTTTTGTTACTAATTAAGCTAATAATTTGTTTATAATAATCAATCTTATTTGTATTAATTATAACCGCGTGGGCTATTAATTTTGTTTATAGAAGTGTTTTCTCAATGCCGCAATGTGAACTTATGTCCAAAATGCTAAGCTTTCATTTTTAAAAAAAATTTTGAACGTAAACAAAACCAAGCGCTTAGTTCCATTTGCATAGAAGCATATTTATAATCCTTAAGTGATTTCTATTGACGCGTTAAAATGAATCAACGCGACACTCGATTTGGCAATGCTACAAATTTTGTTTACGAATCAAACAATCCTTTAATGGTCTCTTCGGATTTTGCTCGACGATACTGATGCGATGAATAACAGATTATTTTGCGTTTGCCAGTGATTTTAAATTGTTTCGACAATCAATTGCTGGGCCAATAGCTAAGTAAAATAGCGATTTTGTGTGGCAAGTAAATTGTGGCTATCAGGTCTATTAAAGGGATATAGCTCGAGAATTTTTAAAATAATACTTAAATCATTAGGCGATGAGAGCAATTTAATCCATTAATGTCAAAGTTAAGATGTAGAAATCTGTTTACTAAGTAAGCAGTGTAATTCATAGCACGAAGTTCATTGGAGGCCGCATAAGCCAAAAATTGTAATTGGTCTAAGACGTGAAATAAACAAGAAAATCGATTTACTTCACAAATACATTCATGTTTGTATGCTCTCTGAAGGTGTAGCTTCTTATTGTTAGAAAAATATTTAGATTGTTTAAATCGTGTTTTACACTGATATAACGATTTGGTTTTTTCTTTATAAAACCCGATGTAGAAGCTCTAAGGTCTCGGTCAAGTTCTTTTAATCTATAAAATCTTACTGAATATGCAATTGCTCAGACGATCCAAAGAACCACTAATCGCCACATCGCGAGAAAAGTATTTTTATTGCTCATATGTAATCGCACGTATGGCGTTTCAGTTTTGCTACATCGCACATGGAAGTTGGCTTCATCGTCCGTTATAAGTGTTCCGTATGCCGAGTGTTTACGTGACAAACAATGACAAACGACTTGACTAAGATGTATATTGCTTTAGTGTAATTTTTGCATATACCGGCCATCATAGCAGCTGCCATCGTCATCATCGGTCTGTCTGCTAGTGTACTTTGGGTTTTCCATGTATGTAGAGCTATATTAGTCTAACTTGTCCTGAGATGGGTGATCGCAACTGTCGATATGCTTATTTCACTTTTGAACAATGGTATTATTATGCAGTGCGATCGCTCATTCATGGTTGTTCAAACAATTATGCGCAATGCTCCTTAACACATGAATTTTGAGCATAAAACTTTGGTGACAAAGTTTATATGCCGATGCTTCTTATTCTACCGTCATCTCGCTCCCGTCAACCAGAACAGGTAGCGTTTCAATCTTTTTGCTGCTTCTGATGGGGAATTAATGTGTTGAAAATAAGAACAGCTGTTATTAATCTTAGTTATTGTAATGCCACGTGTTCAGTATCTAGTTTAATCGGTATAAGTGTGTTGGTACTGGAGGGGGATTTATGACGATCGTGCGTCGGTGTAACTTATAGATAGTAATAGACCTAAATGACGCCTTTTAAGTTTAGTTTTACCAGATCCGAAAATCTCAAATACACATATTATGTATTGTTGTAGCAAGATCTCGATGATACATATTCATCCGATTGATATATAAAATGAATTGTAGCACACCCTTCATGTTTGTTTATGCTAGCTACGTATTTCGAACGTATTTCTGGCAGCATAAAATTATAATAGGTTTTTTCTGGAAGTGTATCGTGGTTTACCTACAATCCTGTATCGTGTATCAGGCTTGAAAAATTTTAAGCAATGTCAATATACTGCATAATTATTATAATCTCGATCAGATTTATTTTTTCGAAATTCTCAATGCTCCCCAAGAATTTAGTTTTACTATCATCTTCAAGTTAAATTCCTTTGTCACTACATTATATTATCAGTATTTTGCAAGTAAAAGAATTTGGTTGGCGCGGGAATCCACCATTTTTATAGCTGCGTTTTCGCGCTTGTCATATCTACAGTTTTACATTTTGCAATATGTCGTCTAGATCTTGCGCATAATCTTTTCGATCGGCTAAATTACACAGAATTAAAATTATAATAAGATATAATCTTCTGATATGTCTACAAGAGAAAAATGTATGCTTAACATAAACAAATACAAGGTATCAAGATATTTTTAGAGCCGCCTTCATTCTTTTCCATTTGTACCATCACAATTGCTATAACAATTTTGAGCTGCCTTCAATTATTAACATGTATTTTAGTATTATATCATATATTATATATGGTCACGTCTCCTCATCATACTTGTGGTGTTGTTTTAACTTAAGTTTGACAAATAAACTGGTTGCGCCTCGATTATGGTTTGTATGGCTTAAATGGATTGAGAATTTGCCATCGTCTGTCGATTCCGTCGCGTCTGGTTGCGGCGTTAATCTATATTGAATATTTGACTTTTTATAATGCGTAATGTTGACGAACGTATAAAAAATACACTTTTTGGTGGTGTTATTTCTCCCCATTCATCTTGATATGAAGCCATAGTCCAAACTCATAACAGACGTTGTATTGAGATTTTTAAGTGCGCTATATCTATGTTGCTATAGATTATAAGTGGTGAATTTAAAAATCCGTGACGGTTTATCTGAATAAATTTAGCAACAACAGCAGAGGCTAATTTGAAAGATATTTCGATGTCGATTATTATTCAGATATAAATATTGGTTAAAAAGTACTATACATTGCTATCCGCGGTCAATCACTGTATCACTTAATTGTGGTCAACTGTTTCGTTTACTGTATAAACACTACAATACCTGCGATTTGAATTCTTTGATAGCAAAAGCGAGCTGCGATTCCAAAAAAAAACCTTATTAAAGTAAAATTTAATTATAGATTGCGATTTTTTTACAAAGCATGATCCCTAACCCTCGATTTAGGGTTGTGTCTTGTAATTCTCGACCGCGATCCGTATTAACAGGGATATAAAAAGATCTCTTTAATGGTTATACTAATTTCGATTAGCGTTTGTTAGTGTCAGCAAGTTTAATTGGTTGTAATTTGGTGTGTATATTTTTTGTTTTATAAGCAAATAATTGACTCGCTTGCTTAGATTACGTTGACGCGTGGAGGCATCGAATCAAGCACAAAATATATAGACTCACTACGTTTAATTTATAAGCTACCGCATCATAAATTTTACGCTCGTAACGTTCAGCCAAGCGCGTCTGAAATATACATACGCCAAATATTTAGTGTGACAGAAAAAACGTACTTTTGTTTACCAAGATACCAATTCGCGCGGAGGTTCAAAAAGGTCAAAATCGGGAGTGCATATACAAATGTTGATAAAAACAAAACCGCTCGACTTACACTCGTTCATCGGCTTGCAATTGTAACAGCGATTAAATATGTATAATAAAATCGATAAGGTGGCGACATAGCAAACATGAATCCTAATGTGTACTCTTATGACCAAGCTCATGCAGGCAAAGTATCAATAGAACCTTATTTTGCAGTATACAACAGAAAGAGGGATAATTTTTACCTTGCCTGTCATTTCTTCTACGTAGTCTTATCATACTGTATAACGCTATGAAAGAATCAATTTGCCTCGTATAATCAGCCATCATCGGACTAGTATGATAGCTATTCTGCAGTCTTGCATGATCGTTCATGTTCCGTGCACACCCAAAAAATTGTAATATACGCTCAGTAAATCATCAACCTAATTGACAGAAAAAGTTTTGAGCAGCAAGATGACGTCTTTACCACGTGACATTGTGTAGTTCTGTCCTACCGCATATTCATCGCCCTTGTTATTTCAGGACCTAGTTTAATTAAGGCGTCGTATATGCGTTCCATATTTGTAAGAGGAACGGCACTAGCGCTTATAAAAATCTGACTCGGTTGAAGACACACTTGTTTTGTAAATGCAGGACCTATAGTCAACCACATGCGTGCTTGCCGAATAAGCTATAAGTTTGACAAAATTTAACACGTCATTTAAACGATTTTAATATGCTACACGATCAGATAGTAAGAATTCGAAAATATTTACAAGTAGATGCTTCAAAAGGGCACAATTTTTGCCGGTTTCACTATATCAGAATAATACTGCTTTAAACACACATTAGTTTTCTCTATAAAGGTACGTAAACCTTGTGTGAAACAAAATATTCGTCGTGAATGTCGAAAGCCTATTGTCATCACAACGTTATTGATATAATACTCTTGTCTACACCGTCGTCATCAATATATGCATCAATTTGTCTTTATGTTTTAATGTATCATCGTTTTTCCTTTAGGACGACAAATAGTTATGTAACTTATATTAATAAGCTTTTTTACCTTCTAAGCATTTCCGATGTTTCATATCTTAAATGCTATGATACCGTTCGTACATTTTGTTTTCTGTGTTTTACTACAATACCAATTGAAGCAGTAAGAGGTCTATGTATATTGGGTGTACAAGAGACCATCCTCGATGTAGTATATAATTTGTTTTTAGAAGCTCGCACTTAATTTTGATGATTATACACAACTTTATAACTGTCAAATATGCTACAGAACTGCCGCCGTTTTTACACTGTAAGCATCGTGCTATATGCATAGATGTACTAGCTTCAATAACATAAGTTTTCACAATGGTGTGACCATGCAAGGATCAAACACCGTAATTTAAAACCAACAATGGCTTGCCTGAACAGCACGCCCATTAACACATATAATATTAATAACTAAAGATTCGGCCGGGGCGAGCAAATAAACCAGAATATGAATGCTGTAAACGCGTACAAGCTAATTATCATCGTCTTCCGTAATATACGGAAAGTAAAGCACCACAGAAAGGTAAAATTTACACGATTTTGTTTAAGCAGTTTTTGATATCTACCATTCAATCTATGCACCAAATGCCATATATATAATAAAAATGAATAAAAAAACCCAATGAATGCTTTTTTTACTTATGCTTATCGATAAAAAAATACGTGTTAAAACAAATAGGTATATCTATCCTGCGTTTTTTCACGATACCTTATCGAAGGTCGCGTTATTATGGAAATATTTAGACATCAGTAAATATGCGAATTTAACAATGATTCCGTAGAACATATTGATGCACTATTAAGATGCCCTAATTTGCGATTTAAATAGCAAAATTCATTGATGGTAACCGTATTTGAGCTACATAAATTACACTTGTATGTAAGAAATATGATTTTTTTGTTCGCAAATGGCAAATAATAATTAAAATATAAGGTCCAATTTTGACGTTGCTTATCCAATGGTCGTTTTATTTTGTTGACCATGCAATTAAAATTGCCGTTTCGCGTAATATTTTAAGTTAGTGCCGAAGAAAAGTATCTGCGTCGTAAAAAAATACAGTTGCTTAACGAGGCGCTACAGATTCAATGTCAAGGAATATTAAAAAATTTATAATAAACCACTGCGTCTTACTATTTATTATAATGTTATTACCAAAAATATGCATATTAGAAAATTTGTCGCAACCGTTTGTTGTAGACATTTTACAAAGTGCAATCTTTTTCATTATCTTCCACTAAACGGTGTTTCAATAATTTGCCCCTTAACATCATTCTGCGTTAGGGTTTGATGATTTAATATACCGACAAACTCGCAACTACCTTTAATCTTTAGTCACCTACCTCAATCAATCATTAAGCTCTGACTCGTCAGGTGCTCGTAGTGAAGTTTAATAATTACATCATCGACATAATATCTCGAATCATTAGGCATTGAATAAATTGATTTTGTGCAACAAAAATAACTTAGTTTACCCACATTTTTGTTCCTTGATCTAGGTAATGCTATATAAATTAGTATTCGAAATTTTTATTTAGACAGGTTCTTCGACTTATGCTGCGATTGCAATACCATGAGACGATCTTGACTTTTTTTATTACTGAGACTACTTGACATCGGTGACAGCGACGTGACAGCTTGACAGCTGGAACGACGACTAGAACATTGACTGCTGCAACGACGACGTGATACTTTGGAAGCTTGAAAGAAGTGATACGGTGCAATCTAAGACTATAATTCGGGAGAAGCAAGTAATACGCATGCCATCTAACATGTACATTTTCAGTTCGTGTTGCCATTAAGTTGCAGGTATAACGATTGAGCAGGAGAGTAGATTATGCACAAAAAAAAGGCTTTTAATTTAAATTTAAGATCTCAGCATTGGTGCAACCCAAACGCATCCAAAGCTTTACATTTGGTGCTGCGTTATCTGCACAATCTTGACCCATACGACATCAGAATGTCAGGTCATAAAAGATACATACCTGAATGCCTCCACCACACAAGAGGGACGAGCAAAAGAGCTGATTGGTCGTAAAAAAATTCCTTCATTAGCTTACATATTTAACCGGGTCTATTTTAACCGGCTGGTAGCAGCTATAGTGTTTCTTTTTCTAATTCTACAAACCGTTTTGTACAGAGTATAATGATCTTATACGAAGCGAGGTAGAATTAGAGATAAGTGGTGTAAACGGATGGTAGTTGTAGTCAAGACAAATTTAGGATATCGATATAAAATGAACTTGACTATAAGCCATCATGCGGTTTATAATAACGTTGTCACCTTACGAATTCTATTAAGACCTCAAATTGGGTAAACGTGACGGAGCTCTTACCTCGTTACAAGATATCACGAATAGCAAAACATTTATTTATCGACAAGGGTCAGTAATGCAATACCTTATTGCGAACTTTACAAGTCTATATATTTTAGCGTCGCCTCTTTACGTCGTCTCTGACGTGCCAGTCAATATTTATTTTGGAGAAACGGATTCAAAACCTTTTCATTTGGCGTGAGGGTAACATATCCAGCTTTTTTGAAGAATTATATACATCACCAGTAATGCTTGTCTTTTCAAGTTATTGAGGCGTAGTGACATAACACATAAATCTCCGCAGCGTCCTTAAGTACAATTTCAATTAAGGCGGTGTGAAGATTGGGTAAGGACTATAAATTTCTTCCAAGCAGAACTTTTTTATCAATAGTACATAATAATTAATTTAAAGGCGACATAATAATTACGCAGATACTATATATTAAACAGCTTTCTTTTCTCATGCGCCTTGTAAAAGTATAATGTTCAGTGGCGTTGCATATATATCTGATGCAATACAGATCAAAACTCGCGTTTATCAGACACGTCTTTGACATGCATTAAAGTTTCGTAATAAACATCTGGAATAGGGCTAATATAAACACAATTACACCCATTAGTTCAGACTGCTATGAGTCGATAATGTTGATGTACAGGGCAACATTATCACTATCAGTAAAGAAAATCAAGAATTTGCATAAACCGATTACATCGTTTCTCACACATTACGTATGGATATCTTTGCGTGATAATTTATTAAAACAATGTATCTAGTACGTACCAGCCGTTTTCAATGTAATTAAGCCCTACTGAAGATCGACAATATATTGGGGTCATCTTGGATAATGTTATATCAATAGATATGAGGGATAACACACGACCATTTACGCCTTCATCAGTAAAATATTGCTTTAATCTTATCAAATATTGATTCGTACCAGATTAAGTTATAAGAATGCCCGGAGTATGCAAAAAAATCATTTAGATGAGCAGGCAGTAACAAGACGCATTAGCACTTTCGTGGATACAAGCGTCCGATCAATTACATAATGTGGAGTTTGTCTGATCGGGGAGAAAAAAACGAACATAAATGGTGATGAGTGAAGGTTTCGCAATTCGCCAAGCGTATACGCTCGTATACTAAACTTGTTGCAGCGACATCAGCCACTGAATCTATAGATGGGTTTTATGTATTGTCAATGCATTTAATTTGTATAATAGCTAAAGTAACAGTAAACGCTATAGTATTTAGCTCTTCCTTCATTTACCTAATATAGCTTTTGTGACAAGATTAAATCGATTGATAAAAATAAGCTATATCAGAAGTATATTGACATGTTATTTCTGTTTTGGGTGACATAAGCACGCAGTTGTCCATTTCATCTCATTTAGCTAAAAACATCTTCATAATTGCTGAAGAGAATAGCAAATTTGGAGGACAACTTAATATTACACAATGTTTATGGAGTATTTACGCCAAGTTATAGCAAACAGAATGGATCAATCTGTAGTACATATCAGTGTACCTTGTTTATATTATATCGCGTCATGCTCAACCTAAGTTTAATTAGAGCGCTATTTAAAAATATCAGGATGATAAACTTAGCCGTGGGGTGTCATAAGTCTTACACCATACTATATAGATAACCTTTAAATCTAGTAAAAAAAATTGTCTTTCTACCACATTTTTTTGCAAATGCTTTCTGGACATTTCGTGACAAAAAAACGGTCGATTTTGACAAATTCGCCCTACAAAAATTGGTATTGTATTACATACAGTTAAAAAACCTTTAAACAACCTAGAACTGGTGCTGCAAAGTATAATAATTATACTATGTAAAAAGTACGTACTGATTATCAATTAAGTTCTCGAAGGTTCAGCAAGATGAGATTCTAGCATAGTAGAAGGAGAGAACAATTAATTATTTTCTGGCACGGTTTGCACTTTTAAAAAAATAAAAACCTTCTCTATACAGTTATGCTCTATGATCAGGTCATCGATTGACTAACAAATGATTACCAACTACAATAGAGTCTAGTTTAAAAAGAGTTTTGAAAAAAGTCTTCGTCAAATATGTAACAGCAATCTGATAAAAACATTTTTAGCTAACAGCCTTTCGATTACACAACAAATTTTGATCCACGAAATTAGGATGTACTTACGCGCTTGAAGGTCGTCAAATAATTTGATAAGTTTGCTATAATAAACACTTAAGATCACAAAAAATTAATAAATGAACCCCTATACGAATAATGCTCAGGATTCACGTACTTATAGACGAGAAATATATATAGATGGAAAGTGATAATTAGTCTTGAAAGGCATAAGATCAGCCAATTTACACAAAATTTGTAAACTGGTGCTTCCAATATGTTGTTAAAGGTAAAATGTATGGCCAACAAGGGGAGGAGCGAGAGGTCGGAGACTTTGTGCAGTGCGCTATGTCAATGCTTAAATGTTGTACAATTGATTCGAAATATCCAATAAAGCATTACTAAGACTATTTATATGATATGACATAAAAATAAAGCATTTAATGAAGCGAAATATATATAGTGTCTTACAGCTGGCAAAATCATACTAGCATTCTACCAATATCCATGTGTAGAATTACTTAGACTATGACTACTATACATTGAGTCACAATAACACTAAAATGAAGCTTTATATTAAACCAGATTTATATAGGTATGATATAGTCTCACTTTGGATCTAAAGTGTCATTGTCAATGCCGTAGCTATTTACTTAGCTCGAGACAAATCGCGTTATCTCGACTTCATCCGGATAAAAGGCTAGATACGCTTGCATCATCAGCACCTCTAATTATATTCGTCGTTGAGATGACCATGGGACTTTTATAAAATTCTTTGTTTTTGAGATTCAGCCGTTTAAGAAAATTGTGAATCTTATCGAATTCAAAATTCGGGACTTGGCGGATGCTGAGTCACTTTAAAGGAAGCCTTTTACCGTCAATATGCCACTTTATGCAGAATCGTAGTGCCTTATTGATGTGCTACCAGCTAAGCCGAGGTATCTTATGATCAGATAGATCGAGAATTTGATCCTTAACACCCTTTATTGGCTATATTTCTAGCCAAGTATAGTGTTTGATCGTATGTGATGCCAATAGATATGAAAATTGCGTAATGTGACATAAATGTTTCCGAAGCATAATTTGTTCGTATACGTATCACATATCGCTCCATGAGCTTGATACGGCGTTAGTGATGACATGCAGTAGGTATTGCACACACCCGTATCCTAACGAGAAGCGAATAACTATAAAGACGAGTGCACTAAAGTTAATACATCGTAGTGCATAGCTCTGTACTTAGACTTTACTAAGAAACAACGCTGTTAGGATGGTTTTTTATAACTTATCTCTATTATTAATGTAGCACATGTCATTTGGGGCTTTTGACACTTAGATGGATTCCAAATTTTACGACATGAAAAAAAAACCAACTTTTACGCATGCTAAGCACCTAGTCATTATTGACTTTATATAATTAATTGGTGGATATTGCTGCATCTAAACAAACCTCACTTTATATAAGGCGCTTGAAATAATATCCGAAATACAATATCTATAGAAGTTATCATGACGGTCATTCTTAATACACCGCCTAAATCACAAATACCACAATATATACAAATATGTAAAATAATTAGAAAGCAGCATACTCACAATGTTCACAAAGGTCTATCTTCGATACTCAAAACCAAAATACTTTATCAGCGAAAATAAGCTAAAAATATTATTGTGTCGAAGGCAACACTTCGTAAATTATGTCGCCTGTTTCATAGGCAGGCCTCCCTGTATACGGACGATTCATATTAGCCGTAGCTAAGCTATATACAGCGCGGGTACCGACCCTATATACGGCTATCATGGATCCTTATGAAGATGGCAATGAACTTCAAAATCAGTGCGAAAGAAGTCGGCGGTCTGTATTGGCGCTGGAGATTTCTCCTAGACGACACAAAAAGAAAGTGAAAAGAATGAAATAAAACGCAGGATACGTCTACAAAATTGCCATAGCAACAGAACGCGAAGGATCAGTATATTGGGCTTTGTTGGCGATTGAACTGCCGTGCGTGCATCACGCCTTTCAGAACGAAGTCCGACCAGCTCATGCAGAAAATATAATTTTCCCATTTATGGATAATCAAGTCGCTTTACATGGATGACATCCCTGGAAATGTGCTTGCGGTCCCACCGCGAATCTCCTCCGAGATCTTATAATGACACGTGGTAAACTTTCAAGTCTTTTTGATGAGCATCTGGTTAGTGCATGCAACGATCGCGTTACAAAACGGTTTTTTGACGCGGGTTGCCTTATTCAGATCGCGAAACTAAATTTCAGCGAAATGCTTTGTCCCTTGCGCAGAAGGATGGGCCTGACGATTTCTAAGACGTTCGCGTTGCGCGTGCACAATCAAGATGACGTCTTTTCCATATAGCATACGGAGCAAATGCGGTAAAATAAGTAAAAAAAAATGTTTCGGGAAGCGCTGTATATTTAGTATCGTTCAGCTACTACCTGATCCAACCCATCAATCTGTCTCAGTAGTCCCTTGCTTAAGTTTCGTTTTAAGTTATCTATCGCGACTCGCCCGGCGTCTTGAATGCGATCCAACAAGGAACTGGCCATATTTCAAAAGATGTTATCACGCCGGCGGTCTGAATTGCATATAATACTTAAAGTGAGGCCTCATTTCTGTCTTCCTTAAATTCCGCCCGATGTCCGGATGTTAATGGCCTGTTTGCGTTAATCATCTCTTGGTAGAAAGATTGAAAGTTTGCAAGCGCTTGGCGCAGCTAAGATACCAAAGTGTCGTCCTATTGCAGCTGCGTAAACGTGGCTCTTGCGGCTGCGAACACATCTTCTACGAACATTCGGACAACCCATTATTTATGCGACTGCTTATAAGAAGTTTTTATCGGAGATAAATAATGATAGCTACACGGTAAATTATGAATTAAAGGGTGACTTTGACGAGAATTCCCACCTTTCTTTAGCGAGCGTCCAACATTTCGTACCCATGTCGATAATAAAGCTTTGTTGCCAGCGCAGGTATCCGATGAGGGCTGTAGAAGTGACACAAATTGCTCGTTCATCAAACTTTCGTTGAAAAGTAGCAACTTCATGTCCATCTGATGTTATATACACCAGACGTGATCGAAACCACCGAGTGCAGTTTGTTTGAACAACGTTGTGACAATAAGAATGCGCCCCCATCATCCTTGGTTTAGATTCACTGTAATGGAAGTCAACATAGTCCTCAATTGGAGGAAGCATGTACACTACTGTCGATGCTTGGTGGTATACCTCTGCGGCATTATGACTGCCGAAGACCGATACTCCAATCAGGTGCAAATTAAGGGTCTCTACATGCCAGAAGCGTTGAAGGCGGATATTGAGGTAAGACGTGGACATGTTAGTGGATATATCCAAAGCGATAGAGAATGGCCAACTCTAGTTCAAGATGTCCTGGATGTGTTGCAAATATAAACGAGCAAATTGAATTATCTAACATCCTTAAGAGCCTATCTATGCAACGCCGCTGACTATCTTCGTCACTGTAATCAGAGTTTCTGCTTGGCGAAATGAGACTCCAGTGCTAAGGAACTTGGCGACGTATTTGAACTGGCCAGAGTTTGTGATGTAGACTTCGTACTTTGTCCATGCTAATTACGTGTCTTGCACTGTGGGTATGTCTACTTCCTGGAAGATCCTCAGCGATCTTTCCCTGTAAGCATTTGGAAGACCGTCGTCGTGGTCTTGGTCCAACAACAGGACCCCAAAGATATCGTAAACAATAGCCTTATTGACATGGAGTTGCAGTGGTGTATATTTACCAGCGAAATGAGAAAGAATGGTGTTGGCATGTAGGACCGGAGCATTCCTTTGGAGGTACGCGGCCTTGATATACCTTACCAGAATCTTGAACTTCTCTTAACGATCTTTATGCTGCCCGCGCATATGCTGGATTTAGTTGTCCGTACGATACGGTGCCGCAAACGAATTAAAAAAATTCCGTTTTGCTGGAGTTTCAGTTAAAAAAACAGCGAGGCATTCACGGCCGAACTGAATGCAAAAAAGCAGATCACCGTAATCACATTTGACACGCCCGGGTTCCGGCTTGCGTCGCTAGGCCCGTAGTCATTTTCTTGTCGTACGTTGAACAGTGTTTCGCGAGGAATATTGAGGAGAGAAGCTGCAGCTGTTTGTTTAGTGGTAGGGAAAAGTAATAGACTGCAGGATAGGCACGGGGTCGGCGAAAAGAAGAGCGAGTGGGAGTCTCCGAAGAACTTTTAATTAATTTTAATTTACGGCGCCACCTCAGACTTTTATTTACGGCTATTTACGAACCAAGTCCTTAAAATCCTTGTATATATAAGACTGTTCATAGGCTTAACTAATTCTGACAAACATCGTTCGTATTGTTAAATTCGTACTTAAATAAATCAAAACTATTTATTGCAACATAGCTAGTCATCTTTTTTCAACATAAATGTAAATTTTAATTTCAATCTTACTGAATCATACATATTTGCTTGCATCTTGCAGCTAAAACTATTCATCGAACCCTTGCCAATTTGCATCCTGCCTCTCGTCATACTTCTCGTGTCTCCAGTTATTGGACCGCCCCACACTCCTTTATGCAAATACAATATATCATTTACATCCACTGAAGCCACATGTTAATTTACTGATACTATGTGGATTTTGAGCCACTCCTTTTACAAAAAGGTTTTTTTAATATAGAGTTGCTTGGCTACTTGCCGAAAGATAAGAAATTTTTCTAAACGTGTCACTATTCTAATCAAACTCACCTCCTTATATATTTACATGTATTTGAACGCTACACATTAAAAGTCAGCTCGTGTTATCGATTTCAGGCCAAAATTATCAACTAGTACTGTATCATGTTGTAATGCGTTTAATTTAACGCAGTTCTTGCACACTTTTTATATATATAAGTGCTCGCTGTATAATGTCTTTGTAATAGTAAAACGTAAAAAATCTTCGAAAATAATTTTTTTACGCCAGTTCAATTTTTTGGGGAATACATCAATCAAGACCTGTTGTTTACGAGGTGGATATTAAAGATTAACTTAAAAACCTTGATACGAACCATATTGTTGACTTATAAATAATTCATAAACATATTAATATTTAGGTGGTGTCGGGGCCATTATAACTTCAATTAATAAATATGTAAGGTCTTCGTTTTAGCTACGCGTCTATCATCGGCAGTCCAATACAAGAACGCCACACCAAGCTTTAAACTAACCTTCGGCTGAATCTATCGCATTTAACTTGCTGCTTGTACATTTGTATCATAATTCCTTACCCTATAGTAAAATATTGCTAGTATGTGGAGCTACAATCGTGCATATGTCTGACTTACCCGTTCGTAAGCAGCTCGTTATAGGCAAGAAAGCCATAAACATCTGCTTGCACAACCGCTAGGATATATACCACGCTTTATGTGCTTTGTATCCCAGAAACTTGATCCCATTTGCTTTGTTCACATGCACCCCCAAGTATCCACTATAAATCTCCTCATTCACGTTGGTCGAATTTTCTTACCTGTGGATAAACTATATCACGTCGGAATAGGATTCTGTTTTCAGTACTTGCTTTTGGCTCCCAAAATCTAGTGCTTAAGGCGCCATGGACTAGCTCAGGGCATTCTTTTAATAATTTCATGTATTATATCATCGAAGGTTAGGTTGCCTATATTGTCTTAAACAACGGATTGAGTATACTATTTGTTACTGTTCTTAGTCAAAGGTCTATAAAGATAACCGCTGTATGACCTGAATTTAAAATTTTATCTAATGCATTTATTTTGAGCGAAAAAATAATCCAATTAGGCGTTCGGACCTTGATACAGCGTTCTAAGTGACAATGAAGTTCAAACAAAATACCTTGAATCAATTTACTGAAGCATGCGAAGGCCTTGCAATACACAATAGCCTATATAACGCCAAATAAATGTTGATGTGAATGGACGCAAATAGTGAGAAATCTTGGATCGTTCCATCAAATTATCGTACTACTCGTTGTACAAAAGTGTTAAACACGGGATGGATCTAAATAAGCGACATAAATATGCGAACAAAATTTGTGATAGCGAAGTAATATCAATCTACAGCAAGGTCTAATTCTCCTGTCGAGATCTACATTGCTAGCTTCATGGATGTTCTGCTTCATATACGGCGCTCCTAACTTATTTTTTTAATAAAAGTGTAAAGCAATTTATACAATGTTCTCTTCCCGTTTTGGTGATAAATTAATAATCACAAAGCTTTTGTATCTGTATATCGTCCATTGCCCATTCAAGATGTGTAAATACATAAATGATGCGTTTTGACCTTAAGATATTAAAGGGATCCTAAAAAGTGCCTGAAGTCATATGACATATTTTAACAAAGTGATAATCGTTGATTGCAATTAACTGCAATATTTACATCAGGCGAACATAGGCGAAATAATTTCAATGCATTTGAGGTCGTTTAAGCGGGTGAAGCTATATTTAGTTTACAATGATTTGTCGTTAACTCAGTACATAAATAAAAACTACTTATTAGTGTCACTAAGGTATCACATTTCGGATTACGCAGAAGACATTTGGCTAAAAGCGTGAATCACGCAATCATTAAGAGAGGACCTAACACTTTTTAGTTTTCCAGATTGGTGCCTACGTCGTTTAAAAAATCACCAGCACAGAGCAATATCGTCAACGGTACAAATGGCGCTATAGCACGCTTCAAAACTGGGCTTTACAAGAATTGACGATAAAAATTGTTTTGTACAATCCATATTTTGAAAAAAACGCAAATAAGCGAGTAGTTATAGCTAATGAGCCACTACCCCATTCATCAAACAAGTCATTAGATTTGAACATGAATATTTTTAATTGTATTGATGTTCTTTATCGCTTCTGATTTAGATTTTTTATGGTCGATCTATATGACACAATATCATCGTTACAAAAAGCAGAATATAACATGACATGCGACGCAGCGCAAAACAGTGCACACAAAGCGAAGAGGGCATTGCTGCGTGGTGCCTTACCATGATCGTTCCTAGGAGCACAGAGCGGTTTGATGGACGACTCGATTTTCAACACTTTTTATATTGGAAAACGGAACAGCTCTAACTGTACGATACTGTCAATCCTCCTTCCGCGTTCGGACTTACCGGCGCTCGGTCCGTCGTCGCTCGTGCTTCTGCTGCTGCCCGGACACTGTCTGTTCAATGTCGTCGATTCCATCTCTCTAGCCAAGATCAGCTACGGGGTGCCTTCATGTAAATGCGGATGGAAGCTGTTTGCCACCGACCAACGTCACGCAGGACATGAGTGGCTAAAGACAGGTCGTCGTTTTCTACACACGTGTACAGTTTTAGAGGTCTTAAGCTGTACCATTTAAGATTGATCGACTGGCCTGTTCAACCACGGAAAGATTGAAGCTCGATAGTATGTCTAATGTCGGGCGCATTGTGTCTCGCTTGGGCAACGATTCATTCCCCTCAGTGAGCGTCAATGTGACGGACGTCGTGAATTCTAGCGTCTGGATGGATACGCAACTGCTCGTCCGTGTTGATAAACGGAAGGCAGGGACGGAAACAATGATGTTTGCAGGATCGATGCAGTTTTGCAATTGCTATAAATTGCTCCCAGCTGTGCTGAACGGCATAATACCGTTTAGCAGATTACTGACACCAAGATGCCTGGTGATGGACGTGTTTTCGCGCTCCTGTAGATCCGCCATCGTCACCGGCTGCTGTATCTGCATCGGGGTATTGATCATATTGGGTCATGGAAACGGCTGCTGCAGTTTGGCTCGCCCGCTTTACAGGATTAACGAAACGGGCGAACCGGTGTCCTGTTCTTAGCTGACGATGGTTCTGGCTGCGATGATATCGGACGTGAGTATCGTGAGGAATGATGAGGGTGGTTTTGTAGTATAATGAACTGATCTTTGTGCTTTGTCTTTAAAAGCGATAGCCGATTATGCGCATGCTGGATCATATTATCCAATTGTTACTTTGTCTTAGATACAGTATTGTTCAAAGTTTAAACTGAGTCGTCTTGAAGTTGCCGTGACTACCTTCTAGTCACTGACTGACTTGGTATTGGTCGCGGCTCGTTCTCCGTCTGGCGTTGCGTTGTCATCGATTATATCCAGTTGATCGACTGCGTTTGCGATCATAAGAACACAATGTGTTGAGATAGCGTAGGCTAGCCACATATTTGCTGGATAAGATAGCAAACTAATATAGAACTTAAAACGTAGGCTAGTATCGGCTTCGTTAAGGTGCGTATGACATAGACGAGTAAATATACGATCTTGATATCACAACACATATTTTATGATTCTGAACCTCTAGATTTGCTTGAGTGATATAACAAACCCATCTTCATGTATCGCTTGTTGTGGAAGGCCTTAAAAGGTTGTTAGAGAGCCATTAAGCCAAATATGAGTGTGTAGTTAAACAAAGTCATTTACATATGGATGACATCTTATTAAAAGAAATTATTATATTGCTAACGACTATAGGCATCTACATAACATATTATGTCGGATTCGACATTGATAGTATCAAGCACAGGATCAAAATGCGCTATATCCTCAATCTTTCTCAATTCTGAATGTGCTGCAGGCACTGCTTGTGCTTGTGTGGCTTGACGACATGTCCTTGCGTGGTGCCCCGAATTCCCAAAGCGTCCACAACGTCGACAGCTCTGGGGATTAAACGTTTTTCTACATGATCAAAGTGAGATAAATCGCGGTGGGTAGAACCTGTTGGGCGCCTGCGCGTTCTTCTAAGCACAGGGTCACGTATTGCGAAAAATGTAGCAGCGATAGCATGATCGTAAAGCATCCTTCGCTGCTGTCTGTAAGCCTTCACATACCTCTCAAAGACTCTTTTTAGCTAGGTATCATAATCAACAACATCAAATATTACTGTCTCGGTATCAGCCCTTCGTGTTGAAGGTGGCACCAACCACCAATGCTGAACAAAATATTGTACTGTAAACGGCCGATGCAATCTGAAATACTGCATGACGACAATATTTTCCCATGGTATTTGTCATCATATTCTGACAAGGTCCTGGTATAGGTCTTTTAAGCCATTGACGATGTGCTGTCGGTGCACTTGCAGCGTAAATCTTGCCCATTACTCCTGCAAACAGAGTTCCTAGCTGCATTTCGACGATGGCGCGGCTCATTTGCGTTCTGATGACTAACTATAGCAAGTTGCTCGTGGCAAGCCAACTTCAGAGCTTTGCTTACCGACCACATATCACATAAAAGCATAAATATAATTCAGTAGCCGAACTACCGATATCAATAAGTCCAAAGTAATGCTGTTTACCTGTGGATCCGTTCAACCACTTCTTGATAGCCGCATGTGCGCTCTCAAAACGTGACATTGACGCATGGCCGTAATGTATACAACCATGCAAGTAGCAAGGCGCAAACATTTTCTTGTGAACCATCAAAGTTTCATCCAAATACTGCATTACATGAATTGGTAGATCAACCATCGTCGCAACAAGATGGCGGTCATATTATGTTGTTGATTGAGCTTGTGCCAAGCAATCTCACTTGAGCTGTAATTGTTTAATCTCCTTCGCGAAGTCAAAATGTCTTCGCATCTTGGCGGTGAAGTTCTTCTTCATATGACATCTACAAAGCAGTGGCCTCGCAAAAAGAAACAGAAACCGAGCGCGTTCATTAATGCCATCTCGCGATCAACAACGAATTTTACTGGTGTGGCGATGCCGAACATCCCGAATACTTGCCTCAGGTTCTGCATCGCGTTGATGTAGTCGCCTTCTTATAAAGTAATAAGTAAAGGGATAGCTGGTGTTGATTGCAGTTACGCCCACAATTTGCAGCACATGTAGTCGGAATCGATTGGTCTAGTATGTGGCGTCAACCAAAAATAAACGACTTGCGCTGAAACAGGCAGTGATTTCCCTTACAGAGAGAGGCACGATAAATAGGTGCATGAGCCGCTTCTAGCGTCAAATTTCGCGCAGGCACGCGCATTGTTATATTTTTGATTGCTGGTAGCTAGACTTTCAAGCAAGTGTGTGAGCGAAGACCTTCCTCTTAGCAATAAGCGGCGCTTATTTGCTCGAATGTTGTATATATCTCCCGCAATACCACCCACAATATCAGATTGCCGAAGGGAGGCAACGATGCGACCAGCGCTGATGCCTGCACGCAGACTCGCAACCACTGATTGTTCTTGTTCTTCTGTCAGAGCACGTACACGTGGATGCGCCTTAAAATATATAAAGGGATCATGGTTATGCTCTTCATAAGTGACGTCAAGCTTTCACTGGTCTGGTTGTTCTTGACGTCGCTGTCGTGTGATCGTGGCCGAGAAGGAGCAGCCAGTTGCGCGACTGGAGCCCATGGGCTGACAAAGAGGAGCTGTACCTGACTCTGAACTAGAATAAAGTCGGTGGCCGTTGCATGAGAATTGCTGAACCACTGCTTTAACCTCACCGTCCTTGCGATTACTCATTCTTTGTTTCCTTCAGTAGTTGTAACATAACTTACCAGCAGTGTTGGCTCGTCAAGCGCGTAGTGGGCTTCGTCCACATAATCAAACAGCTCTTCTGTGAGCTGGTTCAGGCTTTTCATTTGGCTTGTAAGGAAGGTTGTCACGGGTCCGATTGACTAGATGATATGAGATAAATAAATGTTATTTCTTTTGGTACAACAATACGATTATAGACTTTGGGGACCTTCAGTTCCAATAACTTGTTTAATGTATGGGATGAAGGCTCATTGGTGAAAACTTAAGGCTCATTTGCGGCTCCCTATTTCAAAAATGAAACAGTTATTAGTGTTTTGATCAATTTCAAGGATAAGTTTAAAAAAATGATTATAGCTAAAATCGTTAGTGAATAAAGAAATTTTTTAGTATTTATACATGAGTCGGTAGATTGTTAAGTTGCTGTAGTAAACTTGCGTGCATGCCTTTAATTTACGGACTAATACTAACGGATTTGTATTGTAAAAACACATATAGTTTCGAAACTTACCTGTTAATTGTGGTTGTATCGCTCGAGCGTACCACTATACCATTCATCGTCGTCTCCATGGGTACCTTTACGCATAAATAATGGTGAATGTGTGCGCTATCATTCAGACACCTGTCCAAGTCTCCATTACATATGAGAGGTTTGTTTGAAATTAAGCTTCCTTAAATTGCTAGATCCTGAAAGAACTGAAAAGAATGCCTGGTTCCTACAATTTTTACAAAGCATTCTCGACTCTCTAATGACCTCTTTCTTCAAATCGAAACTGCATGTTTATATTAAAACAAAGTATTATCATGTATCTTATTGCATTGTATAGGTAGGATATGCTAATTAAACGTGAGATATTTTTGATCAGGTATTTTGCCCTTAGTGACTATAATGAATAATCTAATGGTGTGCATTTAACAAGTCAGTGCTTATCACCGATATTACTTTGCGTGATATGTAAATGCTGATATCGCTTATTTTCGACAAAACAGATTTTTATACCAACATATCATTCCCCTTCGTATGCTATCATGTGCTCAAATGAATCGTATAAAGATGATAAAAAGAAGATAAACCTGACGAGTTCTATATTTCGGACTTCGTGGCCGATTTTTGCTGCTAAACACCTTATCACGACCGCTGGTTAGGTTTCGCACAAGAGTAATTACTATAGGATACTTAGACATAACGTTTGTATATTTATATAATATGGTTGATTTTCTTGATGATTGCCATCGACCACATCAGTTTACTTACAGATGTACGCTTCACTTTACGCCAGTAAAATGTACATCAGTTTTGAAAACGCCCTTGAATAGTGTAAGAATTGTCTACGAAATGATTATATATCGTTCAGGTGCATAACATATCCTTGCGGTTTGAACGCCTAATATTATCAACAACTCTGACATAAGTACTTTATTTGTCCCACATCTTTCCCGTCTTTTAGACCTTGGATGTAAAATCAAGAACGCCAAGCGATCGACAGATAGAAAAAAATAACGGTAGTTCAGAGCTTCAAAATACGCAGCAAAGGGCTATTTGACTCAAAAAGTAGCATAGTTGCATAATGTAACGACTTAATTAAAATTTATGCATTAAGGTGACTTGACCTACCCTGTTTGATGATTTAGGAATCCTTTATCCTTGTTGACGGCCTGCTTGATTAAATGCTATCAAGTATGCCAAAAAGAAATTACTTCACTCGATTATCTCCTACTCATGCCGAGTTGACAATAAAAAATCAGTTACAATAACATTAGCGTCAACGTATAAAACTTTTATCTATCGGTGCGGTAAAAGTGTTGCAATTCTGCCCAACATTCCCCTTTAGTTATATCTATTTTTCACTGACCGGCTTTCTATCGACATCTAGGGTTTAAATGTATTCTTTTGGGTGTGTTTACTTAACGGAACGTTACCTCAAACAGTACGATGGTGACTAGGTAAACTCTACCCTATTAATCTACCCATATTACCTGAAGCGGCTTCGACACATCCATTAGGTCAATGTGCATCGCTGGCGACACTTCCATTAGACTCAATGTGTGCCCCGATGTATACTTTTGGATGCTAATCAACATAATAGATGCAGGGTATATGAGCTGCTGATTGATTAATAAGTTCCGGCTTTTATGTTAATACAAGCACGGTAAAATTGAGATTACGCAGTGTATTAATCATTATTATAGTGTTAATGTCTTGAAATGATGTGGAACAGTGTATAGAGTGCCCATGAAATATCCCCCACACGACTTCATCATGACCGTCTGGCACCTCACTTGACTTATTATATACACAATAATCCAGCACCGTGCACCGTAATTTATTAGTTTAGATAGTCGCTAGATGTAATTTAAGATGTTATGAAAAGGCTCAAGTTTTGAAGAGATTGAGGTCGATAAGGGATATGATTTACTTTCAAATTCTTATTGGAGCTATTGCACATAGGAAAGACGACACGTACACATTTAAACTTAAATTTGGGGCAGGAGATTGCACGTTCAGAGCCCTGAGGTCCATAACACGGCCTATGATTTATCCGGGTGCATTCAGGGAAATGAGCTATGTTAAGTCCACAGAAGTCATGATAAGCTATTTTTGAAATCACTGGACACAATCTTGTCCTATGGCTACACGCAACAAATGATTAATTGACGCTGCAGAGGTGTCAGGATAAAATAAATCAAAAGTTCGTGGTACGTCACCCAGTGCGTAATTTATAAGCGTTAAATTCAAAAATTTATGCGCATATCTATCTTCCCCTGATTGTGCCTTTCCATAAAAAATCTCACAAGGATTGTCCAATTGGCCCGACTTATATGGTCTATACATGACATCGAACATGTCAGGTACTAATTTCGCTAGCTCCATGGCATGCCACTTAATCGACTAGACCATAAATCGACGATTTTGATTGGCTTATCGACTATTCATCTATTTTAATTTTCTCGGTAATATTAAGCGGATATGTCTTTTACACACTTAAGGCTAAAGTATGAGACGAAATGGACCACTATATATATTTTCGAAGTCTAAAATAGTTTGTGGAATCTCCCATCGTGTCTAATATTATGTAAATGAGCTTGGAACCGACCAAATTTTATCTGCCGCGGCAGAAAAATACCGAATTATTTTATCGGCATTAGATTACTTGAACACGAAATCATATCACAAGCGGTGTCACCGTTAAATCATGCGCAGAACCAAGTGTGGACACGCCGGTATAGCTAAACGATCATAACAAGCATCCAATTTCGGCCGCGTTAAGACAGTAAAGCGGCGAAAATTCTCTTAACAAATGTGTATATGCTGTTCATAGATTTGCTATGCCATTGCGATATTCGATTCTTACTCAATTTAAATTAATGCTCTATTTGTGAATTGGTATTTATGAAGGGAATTAGATTGAAGAAATAGGATCGCACAGTAGTTCTATAAGTTTGGGTCGCCATCGCACGTGCTTGCCTTTATGTACCAACTGTTTGATTTAAATTATGTTCGTGTTCACGTCTTGATCTTTTGCATACTGCTTACACCAGGAGGCGGTTGCGATACATTTACATTTAGTGGGTAGGTGGCCCTTGTTACGAACTATGTTCTCGCGCTGTAATGAATATTACCTGACAAAAAATCTAAGATCAAGCTACGCTGCATTTAGCGGCTTTTGGCGCCAAAGACTTCGATTTTGACCAGGAATGACTGTTCGACAGATCAGCCGCCCACCCGCTAAAAAAATGGCTTTTCCGACAAAATCGCATACTTCTCTTGAGCATTTCACAACTGACCTTTACACAACTTATCTTGCAGAAGGTAAATTCGTCCTAGAATGTCCGCTACTTGAAGGTTAGCTCCACAAAATGTATGCAGCTCTGATTAAGGGTCACAAAATAAGATTTTTTTGTACGTCTGCAAGACGCTAAAATTTACCAAACTTGCAAAATTGTAATATATACTTCGTGACACTGTTGTGATAGAATCCGAGATCTTGCAACGATTCGAAAATAACACAATCAATTTTAAAGCAATGCTTTATAGAATTGCTAATTCTAGTTTATTGAGAAGGATTGTGTAAAGCTCGACGATAATTAAGGTAAAATGACAAATTTTTCTGAAATACGATACGAATTATATAAGACACAGTTTTTATGTCAAAGTTGATCCTAACCAATTGTAATATCAAGATTTTATTCGCCAGGTCGTCTTCTTGAATAGTGGACTAAGGCTTCCACGTTGGTCTCCGTCTCTAAATGAAGCGAACTAAACTGAAGAATAAAGAGATAACTCAAAAATTGATTGCTTAATACAGAAGATACAAGAAGAAGAAGATTACACATAAGTAGTCGCTCAGCCTATCGATATTTGCATCTAGATGCGCTCTCTACCTTCGTGACAATCCATAAGACAGGTAGCACACAACTATCGGGCTAGTGCAGTTTTAAATTGTAGACTATAATTTTTACCCTTAATTTTTCCTGATTAAAATGCGAGAATCGCTTAACAGGACAATATAGTCTTGGACTGTCGATAAATTCGTATCATTATTTGTTGTATACTTTTAGATCAACTTATTTTGAAAATTAATTGCGAGTTTAATAAATGCGGTTTGTCGTCGAACGCGTCCGAGATAATTCAATTTTAATTGATGACTCAATATGGCTACCAAACAGATCCTTTACAAATCTGTTCACCAATGGTATCATTTTTCGATCGGATAATATATACCTTGTGATTAATTATTCGCTGTATTATGCAGTCGCTATGTTCCGGGTAATTAGTATGTATTTTTAGTCTTAAGGTCAATCTTGCCCCCGAAATCTAGACAGTAAGGCAAACAGCATTGCTATTGAGAAAGGTTGAGCATCATAAAAATTATAAAAGTCGTCAAATAAACACATTAGGTAGCTCAACTTAGTATAATCAGGCAACACTATAGAAAATTTGAATCCGAACACCAGGGTTTCTACACGCGTTACACAGAATATTTACAGTGTAGACATTTCAGACCCTATAGCTGATAAATCTATTATTTTGCGCGGGAAGTTGCGCAAAAAATTCGATAAAATCAATCTTTCGAATTGTCCTGGACATCTTCTTCAGTGCTTATAATGCGAGGCGTAAAACCACCCCATAGCAAAATGTCGCAGCGACAAGACCATTTAGATTTTCGGGCAGTATTAATCTATACAGTAAAATAAATTATGATGCTTGAGAATTTATTATCACCTTGTTAACGGATCGAGTAAATTAGAGTAACGGCAACAAGCAAGCCAAGAATAGCTTATCCTGAACGTAACTTTAAAAAAAGTGACTCTATCCTCGAAAGTCAAGGCTCATATAAAGCATCCACAACACCAACGATCATGGTAGCAGGATTTACCCTAACTCGGACGCCCAATAATCTCATTTATTCAAACAAAAAAGTAAATTAATGTTTATACTAAACGAGCTTTATATCTTTCTTACGTACCAGAACCTAATATACACGGCTTATAACGGAAAATTCTTCTATGCGATGATAAATGATCGTCTAAAAGAAATGGTACTGATTTTTAGTTGTCGTAACTCTGAGCCTAATGTTTGGTTTCTGCTTGTTTCTCGTCAGTAGAACCACACCAAACTTACGTCGATGACCCTAACTATAAAAAAATCCAAATTTATATTGTTAAAAACCAAAACTTCCATATCAGCATTACATTATACTTCTGCTCAAACTAAAGAGGCGGTAACGTGCGAAAACACAACAAGCCGTCGAAGATCTTAAGTCAGATGAGGGGTTAGTGTATTTTATGGGGCTGACCAATAAACCTAAATATAGAAACACGCACAAGATATTGTAGGTGATGCTGATAGCTACTTCAGCTCAATAATTAAATGCAACGCCATTTACATTTGTTACGTCTGCTCATGACTGGGTAGCCCACGATAGCTATCTAATGTCATAACAAGGATAGCATATACCTGGCTGTCACTGGTTTGACATCTATGTTTTCAAGAGCGATACGAATAACCCAATCTTTCAGCCAATCTGATCAATGTGCATTATAAATAAATTGCACAAATTTTTAGTGCTTCTCAAACAATCCTATGGTATGTACATGACATTGTAATCTTCCCTTTCCACCCGTCGCTCTGTTTTTGCGAGGCGAATTGGTTTTATCGTGTTTACCGATTGCGGCTAATCTTTATTGCCCAATTTTTTTTACGTGCACATATAACGTATACATCTCCAAGCAAAGTATCTTAGTATCATCCTTGTGCTCTTCGTGGAATGTGCATACGCACTCTTCGGGAAGCCAAGAAAATCCTGCCCCAAATGGGTGAGCGCGCCGTCTTAGTAGAAGAACTAGAAATTTCTGGACTTTTGCATCTTCACGAAATAGCAAAAGTATAAAAGGTAATTTCATTAAACATTATCGACGACCACCCACATTGGCATCTTACTACCAATAAATTATCATCACATCCAATACGTGCTAAATTATATGATGCTATTTCAAAAAATACATTTACGTTTTAATATTATATTCTTAGATCATAATTTGACAACATGTGTATATTAGATATAGATATTGATACAAAGTGATATTTCGAAATTAGGAAAACTTTCTTAACATTGAGCCAATTACTCTAATGTTTATATTCAGCATCAATTTGAGCAAAAACCACCCAGTTGTATTATTCTATAACTATACACTTTATCACAAACACCCCTTTTTACTATTTTTATCAATTGTGCGCCATAAAAGCTAATATACATTTTTAATCTTAATCATAGATCCCATCAGTCCGTTTGACTGTATAAAATGATGATGGTCCAAATAATCCCGATCAGTCACCTGTTAACGGTAGAGAAACCACCTATTCAAAAGAATACTAAAATAAATTCCCATTTTCTCATCTACATGATCAAATTCAAAATAGAGTCTATCTTCCATAATTAAAAAAAATAATATATTATTATATACTTGGAATCGTCAAGTCGATCGGAAATTGATAAAAATTACACCCACTAATTTATGCATCGTCCTGAGACTTGAATGCCACAACCCATTAATTTAAGACTACCTAGTTCTTTAAATATCAATCCAATGTATTGTATACCATAAATATTGGTGATATTAGCGTGGCACTAATACGACGGTGTGATATAGATCATAAACACCTCCTGGTCCCAAAACGTTGTGGTTGTACTTGAGCATTTATCGATCTAAGAGAATCCTTGTGTCACTTTTATATAATTTACCGCCATGCATCGTAATTAAATATTACCATGTATAAAAAGGAATCTGATTTTAGAAGAGTGCCTTCGCTACAATTAATTTCATATCGTAGCACCTGCGGCTTTGAACACCTCGCAAGACTAAATCTGAACGTATTTCTACGGCAGTCATAACTACTGTTATCGAACGCATAGCATCGATCGTATTCACCATGACATAATATTAGTTTATGAAGAAAGCAGGTAGAAGTTTGTATAATCAGAGTGTTTAACCGACAGCATTAAAAGTCCGTGATAAGCTGCGTGGCTACGAATGCTCGACACTACTTTCTTTGGATTAACATGAATTGTGAGACTCATGAAAGTCAATTCGTACACGATTACATCCTTTTTACACAAAATTACTTATTACAACTAGAAATTAGCTCAATTGATTAAAAAATGCTTTGTATCAAGCATCTGTGCTACACGGAAACCTGACAATACAATTTATCTGAGCCCGATGACCCGTAGAAAAATGATTGCTGGTATTACATGGCCATGGCTTCCGACATGGTCCAAAACCGTAAATTAGAATCAATTTCACCGACGAACCTCGGCTGTCAAGGGATCGCCCAACTGGATTGCATGGATGTCACGTGTTTAGCGAGCGACAATTCTTGACAGGACTAATATAGTGCGTAGAGCCCGCCACCGGACAGGCTAAAAGCTAATCAGAGAGAAGGTCCAAAAGCGAGGCGAGGCATTTCATGTTGGACGATAATTATGTAAAGATGATCGTAATTTAAGTGATCCAATATGAAATAATGGTTGGGGACCTTTTACATCGACTATCTACGTATAGAAGATTACATGTACTATGTCGAACTTATCAATTATACGTGCCGTTATCCTGCACATTGCATGTACAATTGGTGTCGGTGGATGAACAGCGTCTCCTTGGACCTTTGTCGTATGCAAATTCAGGTTTAAGAAACCAAGGTCTCTATTTAGACACGACGGAGATAAAGTTGTGTATTTCAATTTAGTATCGTCATCTCTCTCGTGCTATTCATAAAGTTCAAAATATAAACAGACAAAGCCTTATTTAAAAAAGATAGCTGCGACATTTGCACTTCCGCTCGAATCTGTGTAAGATAGTTAAATCATATGCAGACGCAACCAGGACACAGGAGGAATACTGGTACTCGTCAGATAAAGATTCAAAGGAAAGGATTATGTATACAAGTGCAAAAACCGGCGTGAGGTCACAAGAAACAAGAGTAATCAATAAAAATCTATTTAAATTTGTGGCCGGCTGGAACTGACAATGGAAAACATACGTGATACGTTTAGCTTGCATTCTCGTTTTGTAAAAATTAATTATTTTTATCATTCTTCAGACACACTACGCAGCGTTCACGATTGATGTGACGACTACGGTCGATTTGGAATGGATCTTGAGTGTGCATACAATCAACGACATAAAAAATTACGATCGACCAATATCTACGCATTTTAAATCGATGATAGTAGACTATTCGGGAATTGATATAATCACTGATACGCAAAATCTGTCTAAATGAAGCGATAGGCGCCAGTTATGCACTTTATCGACAAAAGCAGCTAATTCAAATGATTTGTTTTACTTCTTATCAGTATTTTTAACATGACAAGTTACATGTCGTTGTCTTAATTGACAACACGCTAATTTGAGGGCGTTAGTTCCTTTGACATTTGAGCATAATATTTGTTTCCCTGCGCAAGCAAGAAAGTCGAAGGAGGCGATGTTGAAAGTTACTATTTGTGACAGGTAACAAGGTCCTGCAGTTCAAGCGCAAGACCTGTTTTAGGTAATTTCGACCTCACCTGATTGGCTGATAATGTGTTAGAAGGACAGATAGGACAAGAGAGACGGGTGCCATGTGACAGGACGATATATGGGACAGGGAGAGACAGTCACCACATGATACTTGACATAGTCAAGTTGTAGTTTCCGTTTCTGGTCATGCATATCGTAGTGTTAAAGGAAGTAAGTTTTTAACGCACAATATATTCACTTTTACTTCCACCTTCTTTGCAATAAGTGCACTACCACACTCTAACAGGCGATGCATGATATACACATCGCTATTTCCAGACAGATAATAAGATCTTCCTCAGGTCACCGCAACATGTCGATAATGCTTTTAAAATGCGGATAGGAGAGTCGTAGCATGGCTTCGTTCATATATGGGATATACAAAATTCATAATGCTGATGCTTATCCCCTGTACACCAGTCCTGCGCCGACGCGGTATCGTAAGTACTTAAAATATGATCCGTATGATATTTACGCAAATCTGTTGGTACAATTTCCCCTAATATAAACTTTTAGCGCTCAAACTTTAGATTTATGACTCAGTTTATTGCGATAAACAGAATACGTATGACAGATAATAGCTTACTCAATTTTAAAAACAGTATTTCTTGACAAAAAATGATGTCGTTGATTACTCGTCAAGCATATCAGCTTTCTTTTTATTAATTTGATAATATAATAGATGCTAGTCTTCGTTACACATGCTTCTTCACAGAACTTTATCTATACTGTGCCGCACACTTACGGGAACTGACGAAATTATTCTTCATTAGTTGTCCCTTTCAGTTTCCTTTTGCAAGAAACTGCTCATCATTTTGCATTCTAACTCAATCCGGGAGTTTAAAAGGTTTTAGGATCACGGTCCAAACGTGTAAGATAAGTCCAATGTTGCACAAAGTGGCTGTCGGCACTACTTAATTGTGATATCTTATACTTCGGCACGGTGATACGGCACAAAACTTAGGTCATTGAATTGGGTCTAGTGAGCCCATTTACATTAACTTGGTAGTGTATTACAAATTGTCGAAGGTCATATTGTTACAGCGACCGGCTCGCCAACAGCCTCGATCCTATAGCAATATTCTCAAAGCTACCGAATTTCGTATCCTTAAGATACGGCGGCAGTAATTGATTTTCCGTCATGAGATGGCTCCAAAAGGCGAATTTTCGGAAGCTGCTTTCGAGACAGTGCTCGACATATTGTGACCGACGTCGCGCGTCACAAAGTGGGTTCGAAGATTCTGTATACGCATAAATGGGAGGACGTGTCGGGCTCTATCCGATTCTGGCACCTTGCAAAATTATGCGCTTCGAGCAAATAATATAGATCAATTAACACAGAAACATATTTTTTGGCAAGCTTGAGTCGATAGAGACGTTCCACATGATTGTAATTTCGGTATTTCTAAGCTAACCGATCGAAGGTCACACCTGCCCCCTATATACGTACGAAAAGTCCTACCCGCCAGAAGCTGTTATGCACGTGGGTAATTTCCATTCACTCGGATGAAGCTAGCATGAAGCAGCTCTACATGGACGAGCACAAGAGTCGGTAAATTTACCGCATGATCACAAGTAATGTAACGAGATAAGTACCTACGTTACCTACTATACATGTGGCGGTGACGTAGCGTTAAGTCAAGTCTTAAGTATAAGTACAAATTGAACATGTTTATATATTTTCTTTTATTTGCGAGTACGAATGTTTCTATTGAACGTATGGAAGCCACTAATTTCACGAGCTCATATCTTACTAGCTGATAATGGGACTAACACCCATAAATACAGACGTATAAGACGTGCTGTATCTGCTAAATTATATGTAGTCATCCTTTATATAGTTAATTTATGCTTTATCGTTACTACTAATTGTAGCGAGGTAGATTAATTACAGCTGACGAATGATAGTGAAGGATTTTATCTCTATCGCCTAGATGTTCTTGAGAAATGGTAATGAAACAGCAAGCCTCTGAATCCGGTAATGATATGTATTGGGTCGTCACTAAGACTCTTTAACAGCAAAAAAACATATAATAAGCCATAATACATTTTGGAGATGGTACTGCACAGCTTTGGAGTTCACATCTACTCAGTCTTCATGTCTTCACCTACCTCAAAATCATAAGCAGGCGCAACTGCGTCGTTTGGGGTCCCAATATTGCCAATTACGTAACAAGTGATCATTATAGTAAGCATTTGCGCAATGTATCTCTGCGACAGTGACAACTGCCAGAGTCAGCCTGAAATTATCTTTGGGGACTGACTTTATCGAGGTGCATTCAGGGGATCGGTAATTGTAAATTTTATGAGTAGCAGGGTATCATTTGCTCAATTAGAAGATGGAATGTGTACACTGGTACATTGCATAAGAACACGTATGTTGTTAGTGACCAGCAGCCGAATTTTGACGTTCCAGTGGAATAAAAAAGTAATTAGCAGTTTCTTATCTTCCCATCTGATAGCATACAAGCTTTCGTGGAGTGTTTTGCACTACATCGCGTACAAATACGCAAAAAAAATCACAAACGTTACATTTTGGAGAGGTCCCGGCAGACGCTACATCATCCATCCGCCATAAGCGGCAACGCTGCGCGCAAAACCTTCTATCTGTCCGCTGAATGGACACAACACTTGCTTTGTGGGCGCGCGCACTCTGGCATACAAAATTTAAGGTATGGATTTGTTATAGGAGTTGTAATGCGGCAAATAAGCATTTTTCGGGGCTTGCGATGGGTCACACCTATTACCGTATAACTAGTAATCCCTTGTATTGTTACATTATATGGGTGCGCATTTCTTTCTCATCTACATTATGCGTACATAGAACGTAAAAAATCGGGGCAAGATGTGCTCAGAGGATATATACGTATAATTAAAGTTAGATATATATTTTTGAAGCCTCCTCTATACGCTTCTATTTAACCTACAATCTGATAAACTACTTAATTTATAAGCAGAAGGTCACTCCTCATTCATTGCGCGCCTCTAGCAGCGACCCAAGATTTATTTTTATGATAAATATGGCCTGTATCAATTAAGTACAAAGTGGCGCCACAAATTACCTCTATATGTAATACTTAATATTATAAACTCACAAGAGTCATATTTTGAAAAATCATTAATTTAGAATATATATATGGGCATAAATGTTGCCAATTGCATGTTATTGGCTGACCCTATTTACGTAAAGACAGCTTGACCTTATTTGTCAAAACTTTATTGCAGTCGTGGGGGAAAAGACGGTGGAACACATTTATAGTCATGCCCATGTGCGCAACCCTGCTGGCAAAATCTGATAATCGCCCCAATTAGAGAACGTTGGGAACTAATTTAACCTTGAACGCTATATGGAACGGGGTAGACCCGAGACTTTATATAATCACTGCAAGTTTGAGTAATATTAATATAGGGAAGTGCTAAAGTCACACCCTTTTTCCTTATATTCACACCCCTCCTTCAAAAACTTATATACAAAAACCCTATTCAGTTCAAGATTAACTTTCTGACAAAGGTATTACTCAATAATCTAGGCCATTAATCGTCTGAACCACTTTAAGCGGCAGTGACACGACTACCCACGTGATTTGTCCCACTTGGCTCCAGTCTAGATCGCCACCTTCACGCGCCTTGAGGACCGTTGTCACTGTTAGGTACAACACGTTCGCTTAGCCAGCGCAAGAGACGTCATTGAAGGCCAGCAGGTACAAATTCAGTTGCGAGAACTACGCATACAAAAAGAGGGAACTATGGTCAGCCTCTGCGTTGCAACCTGGACACTCGTCTGTATCTCCTCTTGCTCTCACATTTTTAGCCAGCACGACCTTTCGTGGGAAGTCGTTAAGAATAAAGCCACGACGGCATTCCAAACTCTTGATGGCGTCCTTAACGATACCGACGACAATCTCGTCGGCCACATGTGCGCCCGACTCCATCGCGGCTTGAACTTTTTGCCTATGTCGGTGCCAGCAGCTACAGCAGCGCGCAAGATGTCGCCCGTAGCCAAGTGGCAGAGAAAGTACTCGTCTTTGTCCAACGGCGATTGCGTACCTTGTATATATAAAATTTGGAAGGAAGGGTGTGAATCTAAGGAAAAGGGGTGTAAATTTTGCAAATTCCTTAATATATTCCATAAAAAGTTTTATCAGAATATAACAGCTCAGTGTGATATTTACTCAGTGATTCAAGGATAACTTATTAGTTGGTATATAAAAATGATATGATGACATTAATAGCTGCTTGACGCGCGCAAGGGTGGTGCGAAGACGTCACTATACATGCTATAATATGTAATAATGGATGAGTAAGGAAGGACTAATAAGACACACATTTTAACTTATATACTAATACAGTTTTCCTATTATTTTACTGATCTCTTGTGTTTAGTACTAAGTCTGCCTCGAACGCGTACCGTTTACGCATAGGTAATTGGGCACTAGTTCTCGCTGCAGTCAGTGAAAGCCTTCTACGCACTATTGTCAGTGAGTAGCTCCCTGTGCCCGATTGCATAAGCAATACGGACACCCCGCACCCGGTAAAATCTTAAATAGATACGCCTGCTTCTCTGTAAGATGAAGCACAGCTGTGCTTGCATCGGCTACGCATGAGATGTAATTTACCACTCCTTAATTTGGCTTTTTCCAGAGTAATGTGTTTAGCGACTAATGCATCTGATGGACAAGCGAAGCGGTACAGCTATGCCTACATCGGCTTGGCGCTTGAGTGGTACTAATCAATTGGTGTCTGGAAAAATAGTGGACTGCCAATCTATTACGGTATAATGTTCCTGTACGGAAGTGAAATAGTCCTCTATAAACCGTAGCAATATAGGACCCCAGCTCCAAGTGTGACAGCTAGTTCGTCGAAGGTGACCATAAATTATGTTATTCATGAGTAGGCTTGACTTTTAATGTGTATTGCCAAGGAAGCAAACTTTATAGGTGTCCAAGTGAACGTTAATTCTGCTGATTGCTATAAAGGGTATCGACTTTGATCGACTTAAATAAGCGGATTGGATCCACATTAACTTGCGACTCCCGTATGACATATCACAAAGACGTATAACATTAAGCACGAGGCTTGCGAGCCTTCTGACGAGCTGTATCATTGTCAGAGGACATTTTGTTGAATGTCAAAGGGTGCACGTGCACTCAGTTGGGCAGCTTCACAGATGAACTATTTGATACATGCAATACACATGAACTTTTTACAGTCATAGCAAAGACGCACAGACGCCGCTGCGCTTCGATTCATATCAGACTTGTGCCTCCTCAAAAAGAATGGGACCGTCGTTAAGCCCGTTACGCACAACCTGTACCTAAGTAGCAGCACCTAAATGTCGCAAGTCTAGAATCTATCTATAGATCAGATTCACGCAGTCGACCTTCGGTTTTGCACTATGAGACATCGATGATTGTGATCAGGTGTCTTCCGCGATCATTCCCGTATCAATCAGCGACGCACTCGCTCGTGTTACGGCTCTTTATTAGCAATCCTTTTTGAGTTTTGTAACGGGTGCTAAAACCTTACCGCAGTTTCTGGACAAACGATAGCTCTGCGACAGGCTGGAGCCCAGCCTCACAAGCCTCCATCCACCCCCCTCATCGGGCGTCCTCTCCGGCGAGAATCCTCTATCGCGATGGACAAAGTGGGTAACCATTGCTCTTGGCGTATGCAAACTCTCGTTAAATGGTCGCCGCAGCGGCCGCAAAAGAAATGAGCAACGATACACGGCTGGCACTAGTCTATAGTAGTACAGCTGGACTGCCCCGAGGGCGTCACTGGCGCACAGAAGCTTTCAGACGTGTTGTTGCTTCATCGTTTTGTAAGAAAAGGCCGGTCTCTCTAAAAGTTGCGGGCGCGACGAGTCGAGCTGTTGTTTGCATGTATCTTCCTTGTTCAGCTCATCCCCACCAACGTAGGTGGTGTTTGCTGTTGTCACAGTGCACCAAATCTGAGCCCAGCAGAGGCTTCTTTCGGACGTAGCGACTGTCGTAGCCAGCCTGACCAAAACAAGGTCTCTGGACCCCAAGAAAGTCTTTACAGCTCGATGCTTGAAGACGTGTCGTATTCGTTTAAAGATTCTCCGGCGTCTCGGGGACATTGCTTGCAAAACGTGACTCTGTTGCCATTATCGTGAGTCATTCGATTTGAGTCCAACCCGTTTGACGGCATGTGCGCGAAAAGACTGTGCAGCACATGTGAAACACAGAAGAATAAGCTACCGATATTGAGGCAGTGGCCTGAGAGCCGCTTCAGCAACGTTCCCGCCCGAATATCCGATCGTAGAAGCTGCACATTAGCCAACTTCCAGCTTCCTCAGACTGGCTTTATCCACCCCAACCTTTTCAAATTATACTGGAAAAGCCCTTCGTTTTTTGGGCCTTTGAGCACCAATGGCCGGGGACAAAGACCTCCGCCTAGTCGGGTACCGGCTCCCTTACCCTGGGTGCAAATTTTCCTGTAGTGTGGCCCAGGCAACATGGCGGGGGCTTTCTTGTCGCAATGTGCGCTACGATAGGCAGCACGGCGTACACATCATGAGGGGGCAACAACCTCGACACTACGGGGTGAGGGGCACGGCAACAGCGATTGTCACCCCCCCCCCCTTCACCTGGTTCCTGCTAATCTAAGTCATCTCTCAATTCGTTGGTCCTGTCGTCGCGCTTGTTTTCCGGTCCTTTGACGCGGACTGGTCGAAACGTAATTTGATTGGACCCGTTCAGTTGCGTCAGCGGCCCATCGGGAACGATCAGAGTTGGTAATCGACGTTTTTCGCAACCCCAGCGCCCTGTCTGCATCCCGGACTAGATACCCGGTTCCCGTGCTTTCTGCGAATTGTGCCCCGTGACGCCCGGCATCTCGAGCCAGCAGACTGAGCCATCGAGGTGGAGAATGGTGTAGTCTTAGTATAAGCACACCGAATTTGTACAATTGTCAGCACCTGATCGACGTGCTGGTGCACTTTGTAATCATGCTGAATATGTCGATGCTCAACTAAATATAAGATGATGACGCCATCTGGTGTGAAAAGCCCAAGTGGCGTCACAATCGAAACCATGTGTCGTGCCTTCTTTTTTCACTGAGCTCCTCTTCTGCTGCCTAAAAGGGGAATACCTGGTCTGGACGCCGGCTTTTTATCATCAGCACTGGAACGTCGATCCTATGGTTGCAAGATAGAGTAATACTTATTAATTTAATCGATCATTTGTACCACTCATGTATTTTTCATTCCGCTCTCCCCTGCTAAGGGTCCTTTTCCCGTTGCCTTCGCACTTCTACCATGAGGCTCTATCTACATGCGGTCCTCATCAGCTGGGTGTTGCTCAACAATGCTGACCCTGCTTCCGGCCTCATCCAACCAAAGGCCGCTGCATCTGGTGAACCACACGAGCACAACGAGGCCAGTCGACTGAGATCTCAAGCTACCGACGAAACCGATCAAGACGAGAGGATGATGCAAGTCCCTCGCGGCATGGTGCTGCCGAACGATGTGATCGAGATTTTACGTCAGTTTTCACAATTAAGCTTGCATCACGAGATGCCAGTACCCCCGAGCGCTTTGCGTGGTAAAGTGCTGGGCCTACCCTCAAGTCAAGTCATCGAGGAAATCGAAAAGCTGAAATCGGCAGATTTCTCTCGTGATACGATGGTGATGGAGGTATATACACCTATTCTCGTATTTCTGGCGCATAAAAAGTTGCCGGATGATATTTTGGCCCAATTGATGATTCACCTGGTCGACCAGATGAATTCTGTCACTGCGCCACTTTTTGTCAAACTGGCACAGCGGTTCAAGGAGCTGGAAACTGCGGCGGAAGCGGCCATTGCGCACTTGTCGTCGAGATATGGGGCGACTTCTGTGGGACCATCGCGTAATATTGAGGCATTTATCTCCAAGATGGAAGCGGAGGGAAATTTGGTGAGCGCCCTTTACCTCCGACGCTTTGCAGATGAGTTTGCTGAGTGGCAGAAGAAACAAACTACGGCGACCCACCTCGTCGGCAATTAGTTTGTCATGGTCCATCCGCTAGGATCTAGCTTTCATTAAAGTAATGCATCTTTTTGTTTACTTCTTTGGTGCATGGTACATCGTGCTTTATCCTCTATTTCTTTGTTGACCTGTTTGTACTCGATGTTGGCGCCAATCGTGGTCTGGACCTATCCTTCATGAGGCAAGTACAGCAATGCATCTGCTCGATCGATGCAAGCTCCATCTACGTTACGCTGTGGTCTTCTATGCTTTTTAAGTAAAACATCTGCAGATGATTGTGCATCTTGTTGCCGTAGTAAGATAAGGCTAAAGTCGTCCACTCAGGTCTTACAGTGAATGCACCGTATTGTGCGTGCGGATATGGTGTGGATGATGGCTTCTATCGGAAGTGTTTTTCGTCAAATAGGCGCTTAACTGCGGGTGGTTGCGTGATATACTGCACTGACACGCCATGCACACACTGGTGGACAGATCAAAGTCCCAACTAAGATCAAATTAAGGCAAGAATAAACAATATTAGGGGTGCACCATGAAAAGTGTTGGCACGCCAGTACGTTTACCATCAGATACATACACTCGATGACGCGAGGGTCATAATCTTGTTTGAACGCATGCTGAGCAACTTTGCATCAAAGAATCTAGCACAATGAAGTGTCAGTATTCCATACCACGTGTTTGATACGGACCGCACAATGTATGCTCTTACTGCCTATATCCATTCGTCGTCTATTGTTGCCATTTGTCTTTCGTTTAAAACCGCTTACACCAGAGTAAGGCGGCAATGTGACACGGCGCTGTCTATTCCATCTACATCCAACCAACCGCCAAGGCGACAGCCACATTATTACAACGTCAATCGATCTGGATAAACGAGAGAGAAGCTACGTGGTCTTGCAATCGAACGATATATAAAACAGTCTTTGGTTTCGATTGACGCGTCAAAGCACCATTTCCTTCTTGCGAAATGGCTGTTGACGGATACAGTTGAAAAGTTTGTACCTGGTGTATAAAATAAGGAATGAAGAAGATGTGCGTCGATGTGGGCAAATGATTCCAGGTATGCTTGTATTCGCTCGTATAGCATACATCCGTGAAGGTATTCCAAAAACGTGTCTAGAACAAGAATTTGAGTTCGTGTATACACCAAGCTTTTGTTGCATGACAGTCTTTAGCACAATCGACCAACCATGTGGTACGAATGATGCGTATGGATTACCGCGTTTGTGCTGGACATTCGTGCCGGTGTCATTACGTGGCTCATATCGTCGTAGGGGCGTTGTTGGGTAGATGGTGCACTATAGTGACCCACGAGTCCAAGCCTCCATTCGACGAATCGGTGCAGAAAGCACATCAGAATGCGTAATTGCCGCTAGACTCGGACGCAGGCCAAAACGAACTTGCTCCGTGATCAAATTGAGGTGTCAAAGCCTTTGTCATCGTGGATCGAACTCCAACAGTCTCCGAATGCCAATTGACTTGTGGCTAGCCCAAAGACACATCGATACGAAGAACACTCTATCTCTCGTACACACTTTCTGAAGCACGTGAGCTCTGGTGGTTTCGTTTGAACCACCTGCGCATAGCAGTGGTACCGTGTTGTCGGCTCAAGCACATAGAGCTACTAGAGCACATCTCCATCTTTCATCACGCATTCGCATACGTATCAGCTGATTCACAGGAGCACTACTTCTAACACGTGTGCTTGCGGATTTCGGGCTGAGTGTTGTCGGATCCCATGTGTTTGTAATAAATGATAAACCTCGTGTTGCCCATAGTCCCCTGTCAGGTACACCTCTTGTCCATGTGGCATAACTTCGGACGTAATGGTATGCCTCGACGCGCTTGTCGTTGTTCGGTGGCTGTAGTCTATCGTGGCATCGAAACGAGTCTTTCAGCCACCGAATCGCACTTTGTCGGATGGTGACATATACTGCTGGACACCGTCCACCGTCTGCAGTCAGTCACGTGAAGAGCTCTTTGTACCCATCTGGTAGCTGCACAGACCTTGTGCCGCTATGACAGTAGCGAGCGACGTGCTGCCATTGATCCACGCCTTGTTGACTCGCTCTGGCCTGAGGAAAGCAGCAACTGCATTGGCAAAGGAAGCCAAGCTACAGCCCCAGGCGTTGGAGAGCACGCACGATTTGGTCGATGTGTACTCGTATTACGTGACGCACAAAGTCAACGGGAGCAAAAGAGAGGCCGCGACTCGCCTCGTGAAAGAGAACACAGTCACGAAAGAGCAGAAGAAGAAGAAGAAGGAGGAGGAGAAGGAGAAGAGCAGTGGGTCATTGGACTCATCCGAGGCTGAGAAGGAGAAGCAGTTGACGGGGAATACGGGTTCAAGGAGCAGCGGTCAGAAGAAAGAAAAGGGGAAGACAGTGCTACAAGATACAGAGGAGAAGGAGAGGAAGAAGACGAAGTCGTCCGTGAAAGCAGCTGAGAAAAGGGGGTCAAAGAAGGTGGCAGAGTCTCGATCGAGCGACAGCTCGAGCGACTCGTCGGATGAGGAAGTGGAAGGGGCAAAGACATTGGTGAGGAAAAGAGCTGCTGCTGATACGAAGAAGGTAAAGGCGAAGGCAATGAAGAATAAGTCGTCGAGCTCGGATAGCTCGTCGGATTCATCGGATGAGTCAGAGTCCGACGACGAAGCGAAGTCAAAGATCCGCAAGCGGAAGACTGAGGCTCTTCCTGCCGAGAAGAACACCAAGAAGGTAAAACGGGACGTAGACTCGAGCTCAGAGGCCAGCTCGTCATCAGACGATAACTCTTCGGACTCTTCGGACTCATCAGACTCGGACTCGGACTCTTCGGCGGACGAAGTGACTCGAAAGAAAGAAGCTGCACGTCGTGATGAGGCAGCTAAGGCTGCGCTCGCGTGGCAGCCTATGAAAATGGTAACGGTCGCCACGAAGGTCAAGTCAGCGGGCACACCATTCCAACGTGTCGATGGCGAGTTCTGGTCGCAGAAAATCGTGAATGACACACTGCGTGACAACAGTTACGAAGGCACGTTTGGCACGGACGGTGTCGGTGTCAAGGCCAACGCGAAGCTTCTTATGACGCGTGGGAAGGATTTTACGAAGGGCAAGAATAAGCTCAAGCGCTCGACGTACATGTGCGGTGCCATCAGCATGGCCTCAAACTCTTTCAAATTCGAGGACTAGGCGGATCTGATAGTTTGGCTGGCAATGTGGCAGAAACGAGGAGCTGGTGTCCACTCTTACTTGCACAGGTAAAAATCCAATAGAATGTATCTCTTTCTCACTGTTTTCCACTCAGGTCTCCATCGTTCGCTCGTCAGGCGTCGATATCAATGTCTGAAGTTTGTCTAGTCCTCGAGTAGATGGCTGAAACGCGCTCCAACACTTGTAATCATCACAAAACGACGTCAGGATCGAGTCAGACCTCTTCGACAAGCTGAGATTCATTGTGCCCCCATCTTGAATTCGACGTCCATTGGCACTTTCAGGCGCGGGACGCAGCAGCGCCTTGTCTTGTGGTGCTCTGTTGCCAAACATCGCATCCGACACTTGCTTCGTTCGCAACTTGTAAGCAAGTGCTTTCGCTTGCAGCAGCTTCTTTTCTTGCATCAAATGCAAAGCTACTGACTGCGAATCATCTGCAGCTCTGCAAAGTCTCAATGCACACGCAAGATCTCGTTGCGCGAGATCAAACTTGTCCATCCGTCGGAAAGCCTGTGCTCGACGGTAGAGCGCCTTTACGTTACCGGCGTCGATTTCCAGTGCCTGGTCAATATGGTGCACGGCGTCGTCAAGATGCACCGTCTTGAGTCTACAGGCTGCAACATTCAGCAACACCTTCAGCTTGAGTGCCTCGGCCTCTGCTTCCTCTTCGTCCGTGTCTGTAAACACATACTCAAAGTACACGAGTGCTTTGTGATAGTGCAGTGCAGCTCGTTGGTACTGGCCGTGCTCGTAGAAAAGGTTACCGAGCACTCGAAACTCCTCACACGCTGCCAATTTCGCTGCAGTTGTCATGTCCATCAACTTTTGCTCCTGTGTCACGCACAAGGAGAGGAAAATACTGCCATCAATACGGGTCGACAACATCTGCCACAAAAAACTATGCGAAGTATGCGTACGGCAGAGTGGTCGTGCGCACAGCCCAATTGAGTTCTGGAGGTACGTTCACGCCGGTCTCGAGTCGTCTGTTCCTGCTTTGCAAGTTCTTCCGGGTCTTCCCACGCGTCCCATTGCTCATACGTTCGGGTCCAGTCGTAGACACTGTCGTTCAGCCGCGACGCGTCCCCTTTTGCTGCTTTAGACTTGTCTAGCTTGACCTCCTCTTGCTCAGTATCAACGAACCTCTCGAGCGCTGCTACCGCGGCCTTCGACTTGTCTGTGGCCATACTGTACTGGAAGGTGCCTAGACGGGGTGGCCAAACGAAATCTGACTTGATGTATCTTTGTAGGATCGATCGACTGATTGGTATCGAGGAGTCGTCCGTCACATGCAAAACGTTCCGATTGAGATAACCCAAATAGAGCACTTTACGAGTAAACCGATGGCCGAAATGGGATGGAAGGAAAGCGGAAGGAACGAGATCGACTTTGCACTCGATCGAGACCACGTGTTAATACTTCGAGCTCGACGAGATGCCACACGAGCGACAAAGGAACTGACACTATCGTTTGGGAGGCGTCGTGTAGTGCACAAAGAGGAGGATCCCGGCCACTGCGCCCATTCCGAGGAAATACATGCCAAGCATCTGCCGAAACGATGTCACTTCCGACTCGGCGCTTTTGGAATGGCCCTCACTGGTTGACAACGATATATCCTTTTGTGTGGTGGCGCGCTGCTCTTTGAGCGCCGGACTGCTCGACTTGCGCCGTTCGGAAGACTCAATGTCATTCTGGAACGTCGAGTCAGCGTCCGAACCTGCCTTCACTTTCCCCTGAGGCACGTCGGTGCCACCACCTTCCGTCCTGACGGACGCGGACGACGAGAACTCGTACTCGGACGATGCGTTCGCCGCACGTCCGCGTTTCCTCAAAAAGCTCGGCGGATAGCCTTTACTGCCCGACTCGCTGTCCCTCGTCGTTGCCTCTGTCTTCCTGTTGTTCCGAAGCTCTTCGGTGCTGCGGCGCGGCGCAATCTTCTTGCCGGTAGCGATCTCGCGCGCCGTCGTGATAAGAATGGCCTGAACGTCCGACACGAACGCTGGATACACCTGATACGAATACCTTCCAGTAGGAATCGCAGCGATCCGATCGTTCGCCTCGTCGCCCTCTTGGATGCATAACCCATACGATGCTACCGTCGCCCCGGGACACTCGGACGCTTGGGGGGCGTGATGGTACCAAGCCGACTCGCCGTCATTGCCAGCTGGCGAATAACCGCACACGACCAGGTTCCCGTCGGCACATTCGCTTGCCGCACACCCCACGAGCGAAGTGGAGGCCCAGACGACTTGCGAGTAGGTATTGTAGATATCGACGCCGACGTCAAGGCCAGTCGAGCCTGGCTGGGCCATGGTCTGAATCGTTGCCACGGCCGTCTCAACGACCCACTCCTGAATCGCCTCGTCAATCGCTGACGACACGTCGCCCGAAGGAGACCGGCGAAAGACGTTCACACCTCGTGCCGTCGTAGCGGAGCAAGTGGCAGCCGCTGCCGCAGCTCGGGTTGCCAGCGCCGCGTCCCACCCGATGCGGCGCATGTTCCCAGCCGACCATGGCAACCCCGTCGTGCGAAAGTAGTTGTGCCGGTCGAGCCAAATCGCTTGCTCTTCTTTGCTGTAGTTGCTCGCCTGAGTGGAAAGCACGAGGAAAGCAGTGGTTGCAGAGACGAAGAGAGCTGTTCGTGCGGCTTTCATGTTTGGCCTCCTATGAAGGTCTTGTTCTACGCAGAGCTACTGCGTCGACTGCCGCTTGATCGACGAACGCGCTGCAGGTGGGAATGCTGCAAGTGCGAAGCGAATCGAAAGCAGAAATGGCCGTTTCGACGACGGTGCAATGCTCAGCAGCGCTTTTGGACTGGCCATGTGTGTCTGCCCTTCGCCACTTGTTTTCCTGCGTGCGGGCTACGGCGCGTCAAATCGTCCGAATGGTTTGCCACGAGGGCCACACGGGTGAAGCCAATGGTATCAAATCGACAGGTCAGGTGGGGTTTGTTGGCCTCCTGACGTAACCCCTTACTGCCGTTGCTCCTGTCGTGCCGTTGCCACGACCGCAGACCAATGGACCGATCGTTGACCGGCTGTAAGGGTATAGCTGTCGCAGCTCTTGCAACGACGACGACAACCGGTTTTCGAGAGAGAGAAAAAGAGTCTCTTGTCCCGATGTGCGATCGGTCGACGGCTGCTTAAGAAGCGGTCGAACATGACGTCGCAACGTCTGGTTGCACGGCACGAGACAGGGCCACTGCCATACCGGCCGCAGGGTATCTGCAATTATTCACTGTGTGCAACGCGCTGAATATGGAAAAGTTGCAGGATCTCGGGCGACATGTGGCTTGTCCAACGTGAGCGTTGCAGTGCAATTGTGGCCGATTTGAGCGGTCTGTCTGTCTGTCTGGCCGCCACTTGCTCGCGTCCGTCTTGAAGGGCAACAAGACGGTCGACAAAGTGGCGCACATTGTCGCTCGAGACACACTCGTGGACAGATAATCGACAATGCCGCCGCGACGGTCGCTGCGGGTCGACTTCAAGTGGACAAGCCACCCCCATCTGTCGTCGCAAAGCAGGACTGACTCTTACAGTGCTTAATTGATACTCTCACGGCGTGCACGTGCCCCTGCTCTAGTTATATGGTCTGAATACCGCCGTCCCGCATGATCTCGCGCTGCCGCCGCTGGTTCTTCTTGTAGCTCATCACAATCGCAACACCAGCGATCCCAGCGACCGCGAGGACGACGATCCCAGCGATACCGGCAGCAGAGAAGCCTGACTCGGGGACGCCGCTCGATTGATTACTGATGCCCGTCGCCGTGTCTTCTGGATGAGCCCCCGGACTGATAGCAGCGCTCTTGCCGGGAGGAACTGCCGGGCTTGGCGTGCTGGTCGAGCTGCCGGGGGCCTCACCCTTTCGTGGTAACTCTGACTGCGTCGGTGCCTCCTGATTTGTAAAGTTCGACTCGACGTCGTCGCTCGCCTTGACCGTACCGGGCGCCGAGCTTTCGTCATACCACGTAGACGACGTCTGCAAGATTTGGTCGTCAATCGACTCTTCGAAAGAGCCCGCGCTCGACGTCGTCATTGTTGTCTTGTCACTCTTCGTAAAAAGCGTATCGGACGCCTCGTTGGGACTGTCATTGGCCGTGACCGTGTCAGGTGCCACCCTTTGCTTCTTCAGCAACGAAAGCGACGTCTGCGGCTGCTCGCTATCGACCGGTGGCTTCGACACGTACGTCTTCGGCGACGTCTGCAGCTGCTCGCTATCGACCGGTGGCTTCGACACGTACGTCTTCGGCATCACTGCCACTTCTATTTGGTCAACCGCACCATCAGTCGAGTCCGCCGTCTCACCTGCTTCTGTCGGCGTCTCGCCTGCTTCGGTTGACGTCTCGCCTGTTTCTGTCGGCGTTGAGATCGATCTAGCGCTAACGCGCGACTTCTTCACCCGCGCCGCTGACGATGGCGATGGCTCTTCAGCCAAAGTCGCAGTCTGAACAACACTGTCACCTTCTTCTTCAACATGTACCGCTGGCGGATCCGAAGACGACAAAGGAGGAGGAGCACCCTCTGCAGCCGTCGTACTTGTCGCACTTGGCGTTGATGCTGGCTGTCGATTGCCGCTCGCAAGCGCTCGTGCCGCTTCGATCAGGACCGTCTGGATGGTGGCCACGTACGCCGGGTACACTTGGTACGTCAGCATCCCGGCGGGGATCGGCGCAATAGGAGCGTTGGCGGCATCTCCCTCGACGATACAAAAGCCCTGGGAAGCTGTCGTGCCCTCGGGGCACTCGGACGCCGCCTCGGCATGAACGTACCACGCCGACGTCCCGTCGTTGCCAGCGGGCGCAAACTCGCACGCGAGTACCTCTTTCGCTCCGTGCGAGCAGCTGGCGGCCGCACAGCCAACGGATGTGGTCGTGGCCCATAGCACCTGCGAGTACGAGTTGTACGTGCCTTTGCCGACGCCGACACGAGCGGCCCCGGGCTGAGTCAGTGTCGGGAGCGTCGCGAGGGACGTCGTCACGACCCATTGCTGAATCGCGTCGTCAATCAAAGACAAAGAAGAAGACGACGACGACGAGGGGGCGGCGGCAGTGGCGGTCGAGTTGACCGACTGGTACAAGATCACGTTCGGCTTTGACGTCTCCATAGCGCACGTAGCGGCCGTCTTCTGAGCCGACGCGGCCAAGCGGGAGCTCCAGCCGAGTCGGCGCATGTTGCCTGCTGACCACGGCAGCCCCGTGGAGCGAAAGTAGTTGAACCGGTCGAGCCAAAGGGCCTGAGCCGAAGCGTCAAAGGTCAGACTGTGGACGGTCGCGACGCACGCGAAGACAGCGATGGAAAAGCGCGCGACGCACGCGACGGTCATCCCGACGGTGTGTGCTTTGGCTATGACTCCTTTGCTACTGTCTGTTGCGAATGCAATGGCCGCAGCAGTCAGTGGTGGACGTCGTTTATGCTAAGGGGGGAGAAGGGGGAGACAGTGGTGGGGTTTGTCTGAGTGGCGACGGCGATGTGCCCTCCCACTGCGATTTTCTCACGTGTGTGCGCGGGCAATCGGATTCAATTGTGATGTGTATCGGTGGCCCCGAGCGTCTGTTTGCCTATTTATATGGTTTATTTGTATGGTCTGTTTGCTCGGTGACGCGAGTTGGGCTAGAAAAGTCGGGCGGTCACGTTGCCGCGGAACCTGCTTATCTTGTTAGCGTGACGATCCGTTTGTATTTGCTGATTTGAAGAGGGTATAAGGTTTAGTGACAGATTGACAGGACACAACATGTTCATATGTATCCGTGACATGAAGGTTGGCAAGGGTATTAAAAGATAGGATATAATGACAGACAGGTTCTGCTGCACTTGGCACTGAACCCGTGCCGACTTAGATCCCAGATAGCTACCGTGCCTTCCGTTGAGACAGCTGTCACGATCAGGGCATCTCCTAAAGATCGCAGATAGTACATAAACCTGTAAGAAGCCAAGACCTCTACTTTACCTGATACATCACGCCCTGGCCAAACAAAACCTGTTTGAGCGTATACACTGCACACATTCATAGTTCTTGTCCAGTCTCTCGACACTCGCGCGTAACTCGACAGCTGGCTCGGCAAGGGCCCGAGTGGATACCTCCGCAGCACTTAACTGGGCACCTCACCGCTCTCTGACTATCTGACGTCAAGTGCGTTTTCGGCTTTGGGTCGCGTTCTGAACCTTCTGCTCGACAGCAGCTGTCGTCGACCGACCACATGTCACATATCCGTTCAGTATCGTCGTGTCGACACTGGCGACCTCAATCGTTTCGAGAGAAAAACGCTGCCAACAATTGACACCTCAGGTCGACCGGCTGAACCTCACACCGGAACCAGTTCTTAGCTTTCGAGTCGATACTGTCGTCGTCGATAGCGAGCGACGCCAACAGGTGCGACTGTGTACACTGACAGTCGATAGCGCTACATGCGCTTGCGATCGGAAGACGTACCCACAATATCCATATACCACCACCACCACCAACAACGACATCGAAATAGCAGTGAAAATCGACTCGTAAGCTCATTGTTTCGTGTCAAAAGGTCTCACTACTACCTGAGCATCGCTTGCTCTTTTGTTCACCCTCTCGGCACTGCACTGTCTCAGACGTTTCAGTGTCTCTCTCCACTCACTGACTTTGCTCTCGCTCGTTCGGACTCAAATGACGTGAATCCCGCCGTCGTACATAATGTCGCGCTGTCGTTGCTGATTCTTGCGGTAGCTCACAAACACGGCCAGAGCGACGACGGCCACGACACCGGCCACAGCCATTCCAGCGAAAGCTGCTGCTGACACGGGGGCTTTGCTCTTAAAGCTCGGGCTCTCGTTGTCCACCGAGAGCGCAGACACGGATTCCAGGTCGGAAGACACTGGAAGAGTCGCCACTTCGTCCTCCGTTGGCTCCGTCACACCTTCTTCCACCGTCGGGTCCTCTTGCTCGCCTGTGTCAGTGCTATAAGTGCTGTCGAGGCCGCTCGTAGCCGATTCCGTCTCCTGGTTCCCGAACGACGAACCCGTCTCAAAACTCGGCTTCACCTTGCCCGTAATCGCCTCTGAATCGGCCACGGAAGACTCGGTGGACGGCTCGAAGCCATAGCCCGTGTCAGCCAACGTCGAGTCTTTTTCACCGTCCAAAGTGGTCTCTAAGCTTGGCGAATATTCCGACAATGACGAGGAATCGGTCGTCCCCTCGCCCGACATGGCGGTCTCGGAATCTTGTGTCGGTAAAAGTTCGGACAATTGCGACGTCGAGCCGTCTTCTATCGACGAGCTCGGGGTAGCAGTCGCGTCGTCCGAGGGAAAGGTGGCATCAAGGCCACCTTCAATGTCAGCTGAAGTCTGGTCAGCCGACGATGCAGTAGAAGAAGACGAGTCGGCCACGAACCCCAACGTATCGTCCGTCAAGTCGGACGTTGCAGAATCTGAGGTGCCCAGAGACGTTTGCTCGGGATCCGCACCCAAAGTCGAATCGTACGACGACGAGGACGACGAATTGCCTCCCGTGGTAATCGCGACAGAGTTCGCTCCAGGCGCGTCCCTCGCCTTGGCAGCCTCTAGGATCGTCTCCATGATATCGGCTACGAACGTCGGGTACACCTGATCACTTCGCTTGTCATCAGGAATCGGTGCAATCAAGTCGTTTGCCTTGTCTCCTTCGACAATGCAGAGACCGTTGCTGGCTACCGTTCCGTCTGGACAGTGCATTGCCTGCGCATGATGGACGAACCACTCGGACTCGCCGTCGTTTCCTGCCGGAGAGTATTCACACACGACCATCATACCCTCCGAGCAACTGGCCATACCGCATCCAACGCTCGTGGTCGAGGCCCAAACGACCTGTGAGTAGGCATTGTACAGTCCCGCACCCACTGGATCGCCTTCTGCTGCCGGTGGCACGACAATGCCAATGTTTTTCAACGCCGGCTCGATGACCCAGGCATTCACCGCTTCTTCCAGCACCACTGACGGGTCGCTCGACGTAGACTCGTAGACGTTCATGCCACTTGTCGTTGTCGCCGAGCAGCTGGTCGCTGCTGTCGTAGCGCTCGTTGCCAATTCATCGTCCCAACCTATTCGGCGCATGTTTCCAGATGCCCACGGCAAAGCTGTCTTGCGGAAGTAGTTGTGACGCTCGATCCAGATCGACTTGGCCTCGTCCGAGAACAAACCTTCAGACGCGGTCTGCTCCGTCGACACGTCCGACTTGGCGGACGAGTCGGCTACTCCAGACGCTTCATACGTGTCAGCTACTCCAGACGCTTCATACGTGTCGGCTACTCCAGACGCTTCATACGTGTCGGCTACTTCAGACGCTTCGGACAGGTCGGCTAGACCGGACTCTTCGGACACGTCGTCGTCGCCTGCAGATTCGTCGGACAAGTGGGTTGGAGTCCATCCTGCAGCTATACCGGTGGAACCCGTGGACTCGGACAAGTCGGACGATTCCGTCTGCAGCGGCGCGTCGAACAAACCCGTTTCCGTAGCGTCCCCAGCGGAACTCGTCGCGGTCAAACCGCCGCCCAGCGCGTCGTCGGTCAACGGGTCGGCCGTTGACTCCAACGGTTCGTCCTCGAGTTCCGACGATGGTGCAGCCGACTCGAGCGTGTCGGACGAGTAGGAACCCAATGCCTCAGTCGACTGCTCAGTCGACTGCTCAGTCGATTGCTCAGTCGATTGCTCTAAAGTCGTTTCGTCTTGCGCTTCCGTCGTAAGACCGCCTGCAGGGGCACTACCGCCGTCCACAGCTGATTGCGTCCACTCGTCCGACGTCTCGGCTACTGCTTCGGACCCCGACGTCGCCAATGGTGTTAGCTCCCCGCTTGGGTCGACGGGCGAGTCGCTTTTTAAGGCGTACGAGTCCGTGGACTCGGCTTCGACCTCAGTGGTCCATGCAAGGAACGCAGCTGCTACAATGAGACTTGTAGAGACCTTCATCGTCCTCGTCGGTAACAAGGTGCGCTTTGGGTGGAGTATTGTACAGTGAGCAATCTCGAAGTCGGTTCGTCGGTCGCAACAGACGACTGGGCGAAAGCTGTCGCGCGCTCGGATAGGCAAAGGCCGTCAACGCCCCGTCCCTAGCGGGGCCATCCGGGGCGAGACTCTGATTCTTGGCACACGGCGACGCGCAAAGCGGCCGTCCAGTTGTGAACGTGCTACAACCGATGGCGACGAGCGCGACGGTAGAGACAAGAGGGGAGGAGACCCTATTGTCAGGTGTGTGTAACAGCGCACGAAGGCGTCTACTGGAACTGGTAATCTTCGGATGGGACCCCTGACGCGAGTGCAGCGGCGGGGAACCGGACGGGTTAGACTTCCCCCCCGACCCCACCTCCTCATCCTCTGACGCTTCCTCGGCATTGCACACACGTGATCGTCTGAAGATTAAGTGAACGCATGTCGTGTGCAGTCGATGAGACGTGACGACACGCGCGCGGCAGTCAGGTGGCCACTCTTCTGTGCTGCACAGTCTGCTGCTTCGTTTGCCTGAGGCGCACGTAATATCATCGCAGGATCATAGCAAGACGCAGCGCTCCTCGTCGAGTGTGCCGTGGAGCTCCGTGCAGCAGCGGTCTTATCCAACACCTGCTCGTTCTTGACGCACAGATTCCAGACACGTACGTGCCCAGTTGGCTCAGTGCCCACTGCTCCTTTGGAGCTGTCACTGATGCGGCGGTACCAGGTGGTCGGCCCGCACCCACCCGCTCATGCCGTCTTGCACGAGGTTTGCATCGACGTGCACAACGTCCGGCGACCGATTTCACGCGCTTCGGGTCGTGGAGAGAACGGTCAGCTGTTCTTGCTTTCGACAAGGGGGTTATGGTCCCACGTTGTGTCCATCGTGAACGACCTGCTGTGCACTGCAGATGCATCTCTTGGAAAGCGTCTACGGACTCTGCACCATACATGTGCTTTACAGGAGCTCTGGCGTGGACGACGAGCTCCATGTCGAGCGCTCATGGGCTGCGAAACAAGCTACAAACCCTTTTGCACGAAGGTCCCGCCCATCGTACGTCCCGCAGCATATCTGTCATTTCTCTCCATGGTCTCGTGCTGGTCGAGCACGGGCTTTCTCGATGCCTCGAGTGGAAACGATGTGCCCTCGCAGGTCTCTTGCTCGAACCGGACGACCCCATGGACTCTCCAGTGTATCATCTGAAGGTCGGAGAAGACGGTCGTGGCGTCGTCATTAGTAACAGCGGAAGACTTGAGCTCGTACCACGTCGTGAGTATGACAGACCGACAAGTCGGCGGACAAAAGATGCACAGTCTGTCTGTCCCGTGACTTGCAACCATCACGCGTGTCGCGTTCGTTTGCCGGGAAAGGATGCGGCCTTCTTCGAAGAGTCAAGAAGATGGAGCTCCTCGTCGAAGCGCATTGTGAACCTCAGCAAGTGCGAGGCACTGCTCGATGCGGTGTCATCCATCGGACAGCCACACAAAGAACGTTGACTGCCATCCGACTGGCATTGACGGATGCTCCGTGTTACCCTTTGCTGCTACACTCGTACACACACTGACCGTTTGTCTGACCCTTTGCCACAGCGGACGGTAAACGACTCTTGCTGCTGCTTACATATCCAGCGCACTCTTTCCTTCCACGCCCTTAACACACAAGTCGTGAATGATCGGCGTGTCGTTAGCGTTTACAAAAGCTCGACCGCCTTAGGGTCCGTCCTGTCGAATACTTGTCGATGACAGTCACAAGTGGCTTACGACTCAGGCGAAGCAAACCTCCGCATTTATGAGCCCTCGTCATCTCGTGGCCAGTCGCTATACTCGTCGTCGCTGCTCTATGTTGTTGTCAAGCGATCATCTGTGCAACACCATTCATTGACTATGGTTGACAGGCCGTGCTGAATGGCTGACTCACGGTCGAGAGCGAGGAAGATGAAGCTGCCATGTCAATATGCGATGAACGCAGACCGATTGCAGGGCGAACGACAATTGCCGGCAGGTCTAGTGCATCGTGTCGATACAAGGGGCACTGGCCACTAGAGGTCAGCACGAAGTGGTTCGTTGGGAACGTTCGATACGACAACAACAGCAACAACAGCAACGAGTATACTCGATCCAAAAGGTGACCGAATCCGACGGACTACTTGAGTTTTACCATCGGCAGTCAATGATGCGAACGTGCAGATAGTAACAGTAATGAGTTGTGAAAGCAGCACTCGGCCTGTAAACTGAAGATCGAGTCGCACATACGTACGTATGTACGTACGTGCATACCCTCCGATGCCACAGCTACAGTCTATGAACGAAACCTGCCACCCGTAGCAGGTCTCCCCAGCGCATTCATATTGCATTTCCCTGATCTTGTCGAATGGATCTCGTCTTGACAAACTTGGCGCAGAAGAAGCCCATGGTATCCAATACTGCATCTGACGGGTCGAAGCGCTGCACGAGAGACGCTTCGTGGTCGGATAGGCCTTGGCCCTGCAGTCCGCGATTGCCGAGATGAGCTTCTTGCTGAGGAACGAGCTCGAACGGGTACGTTTCGAGCGCGTGGTGCACCATTTGCTCGTTCTCGTTCGGGTTTATCGTACACGTCGAGTACACGAGCGTGCCGCCGGGCTTGAGCAGAAACGCAGCGACCCACAAGAAACAGCGCTGCATGTTGGTATACTCCGCCAGGTTGGCCGCATTGCTAGCGTGCAGCAACCGTGGACGCAAGCCGAGAGCCGAGCACGGTGGATCCAGCAAGATGCGGTCAAAGGTCTCTGGAAAAAAGCCTTCCACTTCCAGCAAACGTGCTTGGCTGCTTCTACCCTTTCCTTTGGCACGAGCTATCACCTGTGCCACGCTCGTGAAGCTGCTGTCTTGCGCTTGAGTCGATACCATATCGGCCTTCTCTTTCGATAGCACAGCATGGGTCGAGTCCATCTTGAGCGGTACAACACAGTCGAGACGAAGCTCTTCGCACAGTGTCTGCAGTGCAAGTGCCTTTCGTTTCGACCGATCGCACGCTACCAAGATGCCCTCGTTCCGCATCAACGTAGCCACGTGCGAAGTCTTGCCCCCAGGCGCTGCACACATGTCAAGCACCACATCACCCGCTTGTGGGTCGAGGACATGGGCCACGACCGAACACGGCAGATTCTGCACGTAAATGAGCCCTGGCAGCACCCCGTTCATTGGCGGTGCATCTGGACACACTCGGACGAGCTGAGTCACGGCCAGACCTTGGACAGCTCGGAACATCTCTGTCCTGGCCATCTTCGTCGTACCCCGTGCAATCAGCAGCTTCCGTCCCGTGTGCGTGGCAAAGTCACTGCCCCGCGTGTGATTGTGGTCGAGATCGACAAAGACGTTGACCTTATCTTCGGCATTGATGCTGCTACTCGCACTCATGACCCCTCGAGCGAAAATGTCACTGCCCCGAAGCACAGCTTCGCCACAGAGTCGATCGACCACAACGCTTTTGAGCGCGGGGTCAAACTCGACGGCCGTTTGTCGACTGATGGACGACGACATCATGAGTACATCAGGTAGCGACGCATGACCAAAGGCGGTGACGGGGTGTCGTGGGCCGTCTAACTCGGTCAATTGAGCGTTAAATCGGTCCAAATGAGGCTGTAGGGCTTGCAACGCTTCGTCTCGAGACAACGTGAGCGTATTCACACGGACAGCAGTGAGCGCAGGTCTGATGGAAAAAGGGTTTGCATTGTTAGACGTGTGTGTGTGTGTGCGTGTGCTTTCACGTAGGGCAGCAAAAGGGCATAAGGTGGTCGAACGCCTCGATCGATGTTGGCAGAAATGGGAAAACGGACGTACGGTCGAGCGAGTGCGCGTTTGATAGTGACCCAATGGAGTTCGCCGTACGCAGCGCGCAGTTCGAGTTCCACTTCATCCGGAAAAGTCACAGAGAAGTCGCCGAACCGCGCCCGTGACGGCTGAAGAGTGTGGGGACGACGACATGATGGGCTTTGCGATTGAATGGATGCAAGTGAATGGACTGTGGATTGGTCGAAACCGAGTGAGTGAGAGAGAGAGAGAGAGAAAGCGAATGAGGGGGTCGGGTGCACTCGCGAAAACGATAGGAACGTCTCATTGTTGTCGTGCCTCACTCAGCATAACGTTCCAAGATGCAATGAGTGTGGAAGTGGCGCAAAAGAGTGTCAGGAGTTTAGTACAATGTTAGCGGCTGAAGGCAGCAGTGGGCAATGCAGCAGTACGAGCGATGGCGTACTGTCTGTCCCTACAACATGCGACGCCGAGTGTATCGGTCGTGAGTGGTAGTGGTGAGTTACCAAGTGGTTGTAGCATATCCCCACTCGATCGTTCATCATTACCACTTGACATTCGCCCGACAATGTATTTCATTTCAATGAACCCGAGCGGAAGGAGCTGTTTGCTTCGGGTTGTAGTACTTCCTGCATGTCATTTCGCTGACAGACTCGCGGACTTCCTGTCGATAAGTGCCTCTACGTTTGTTTGCGGGAGACTGACTCGTCGTGCAGTGTCAAACCCACGAACACGAGTGATGCAGATCGCATCAAGTCAGGATCCAAAACGACCACACCCGTTGTATCATTGACGCAGCTGACCGCTTGACACGCTGGGAAGGGGTTAGTATCAACGGCCACGACGGGGCGTGATCGGCAGCGTCTATGAGCGAGAGATGCCGCGATACAGCTGCGAGTCGCAAAACGAGCACCGCACATGTACTTGAGATCGACCCGTTGCGTTGAGGGCCATACTTAGAGTCCACTTGGGCGACCACATCCACATGCAACATCTTCTGAAACAGCAGCTGTGCCATACGGCATGGGATGATGGCGCAACGACCGCCATCAAGCGCATGTACGCAGCAGGTAGTTGGACATGTGGGTACAATCTCTAGGAAAAAACGGTGACGTCGTATGATGCCAGAGAAGCGAATGGCGGCGAAGAGCAGGTGAAGGAAAACGGGAGGAAGAGCATTGATCGTGACTGCGACTATCGATTCGTGATCTCGACTTTTGTTTAATGTCTGCTCGTGGGTGTCAAGCAACTGCTGTGCTTGCAGCTTCAAGGTGAGGCCTGGGCGGACTTGCACACGGAGACAACGTAAAGCTCAGAGGACGACGGGATCGCAAAACCTCATGTCCATTGCCAAGAATGGAGGAAATCGATCAATGGTCCATCGGGCTTTTTGATCACTCGGAAGATACCTTCATTTGCCCTGTAGTGGTCAGCAACACTGCCTTGAGCCGGGCGCTTCCAGTGCTCAATAGTACATTTCCTTCGACACGTCGACTCGTATGACCACAAACACACTTGTCACCTGTCTCACTGGCACTCGCTTTGAGTCTGCCGAGCAGCAACACGTACATCAGAACGTTTTTCTTTTGGTTTGTCAACTTACTGATTGCCCGCTAGAGGGCGCGAAGAGCACTACCATTCAAGCTCAGACCATTCCCTACATTCACGTATACTCAAACTCCTCGACCGAGCTGTCCAGCGACCCCCGCGGATTCGCAGCATCAGTCTGCAATCTTCGCTTCAACGGATCCGTTCTCCGTTTCGTGCATCATGCGGTGTCGCACCCGTCCATTCCACCATGTATCTTCCACTCACCACTAGAACGGCATAGCAACTACGCCACCGTCTTCAAGCTTGACCGGCTACTTTCTGTGGGCAATCCTCACGCGTCTTGGTGGCGACTAAATGCTGTACTCATCCGTTTCGAGTAGAGCCGGCGGCGCCAAGTTCTTGAAACTGTTCTGCTGCAGAGCGAGCTGCTCAAATTGTTTCGCCTCATTGTCCAGCTGCAGCTCTGGCGTAAAGTCAAAGTCTTTGAACAAGCGCTTGTCATCCTTGTGGCCGTTGGGATTGGGGCGCTGCACCTGGGCTGCGCCCGGGTCCATGAAGTCAAATCCACGTTCCATCTCTGAAATCTCTTGGTCCGTAAATGCCTGCGGAAAGTTCGATGTGTCCGGCACTCCTGACGGATCCTTGGTGATCTTAGGCTGGAAGGGTGGCGGCAGCTCACGCGCCATGAGTTTCTCCCAGTTGACGCTTGAGAAAAACTGGTGGTTAAAGATCTCCCGGTCACCTGTCGGACCAGAGCCCAGTCGCTGCTTCGGGTCACGGTGCAGCAATCGCTGGATCAGATCGCGCGCGTTTGGTGACAAGTATTCCGGAATCACGAGGTGGCCGCGGAGAATGTTGTGAAAGAGCTGCTTCTTGTCGTTTGTGTAAAACGGTGGCAGACCCGTCAGCAGCTCGAATAGCAGGGCACCCACCGAGTACCAATCCAAAGCAAAACCGTGGCCAGAACGTGACAACATCTCAGGTGCAAGGTACATGGGAGAGCCACAGAAAGTATTCGCGGACGTGTGATCCTTTATGCCTTCTTTGGAGATACCAAAGTCAGTCAACAAGCAATGTCCATCCAGGTCCATGACTACGTTCTCAGGTTTGAGATCACGGAAAACAATATTCTTTGAGTGCAGGTGCGACAATGCGAGCGCGATTTCACCAATGTAAAAAGCAGCCTCGCTCTCGGTAAATGCCTTCCGTCGCGTCAACGCCGAGAGCAAATCGCCACCACCACAGTACTCCATGACCAAAAACAGGCGGTCCTGCGACTGGAACGCAAAGTACAGCGTCACGATGTACGGGTGATCTGAGCACGCCTGCAGCGCCGCCTTCTCTGTATGAATATACTGGGCCTGATTCTTTTGCACAATGGCCTGCTTGTTGTACGCCTTCAGTGCATACCACTTATCCCGGTTCGAGCCCTTACCACGCACCAAGTACACCTTGGCAAATGCACCACGACCAAGAACTTTGACAAATTCGAAATCCCGAGGACCCAGAGCAAGGTCCTTCTGATACTTGTTCTTGAACGCCAAGTGACCGACCTGAGTCGCATTGCCCTCGCGAGCAGCTATTTCGCCATGAGGCTTTGGCGGCTGAGATGGATTGGTAGCTGCCAAGTTCGAGCCGCTGCCTAGTAGCACTCGGATCGGGTGGCCAATTGGCGACAGGTGGACCGGAAGACTGCCGCTAGCGTTCGGCGCATCAATGCGTGCACCTCGAGCCACTAACAACTTGGCGGCAGAGATATCGCCCGATTCGGCCGCCATGTGGATGGCTGCATTGCCTTGATAGTCCGTCACGTTGGGGTCGACTCCTGCATCTAGAATTTCCTTCACGCATCTTTACATTGCACAGCGTTAGCACACACTTCCGAAACAGCGCAACAAACAGCACATTCTGCCAATTACTTACTCAACATTGCCAGCCTGGACCGCAATGTGCAGCGCCGTGTAGCTGTCTCCCGTGCGTGCAGATGGATCCGCACCGCGCGCCAACAGCTCCTTCACTGCATTCGAATGGTTGTTACGCACTGCAAGATGCAGCGCTGACGTCTGATTGATGCCCACGCCATTCACGTCCACCACGTTGTCGCGCAGCAAGGTCGCAATCAAGTGCTGATTGCCCACTTCGGCCGCATCAAAGAGCTGAAACTGTTTCTTCTTCACGTCTCTCAAATCCAAAATCATCTGCGGCGCAGTCGACCGCATCTTCCGTGCGCCAGCAGACGGCGCGTCAACAGACCGCCCGCCATTGACCTCGAGCTCGTAAATCACCGAGTCTTTCAACGTCAATTGTTCGCGCAACAAGCGGTTTTCTTCCAGTAGCTGCTTGATCACCACGTCCTTTGGGTCCGACGACTTGTCGGCGCCCCGCACAATCTCGTGGTCTTCGAGCATACTCGGCCGCGAGTAGTCCGTCTCAATGCCTGGCGTCTGCACCGCCATCGCCGCGGCCAGACTGCCCGCGCTGACGTTACCGGGCCCGCCCGAGGCCGCCAGCGCGGCCGTTGCGGCGTCTTGGAAACTGCCGCGCATCTGACTCTTCTTGAGCGCCTGGATGTGCGCGCGCACCGACTTAACCCAGTCCTCCATCTCTTTGGCCGTACTGGCCTGGCAAAACATCTTCTTCGTGGGCGTAACCACCTCAAAGCAGTTGGCCTTGTCGTCGATCGAGCTCTTGCGCACGAGCGTGTCGGGCGTGAGCTCGAGTTCGCCCTTCAGGTGCACAATGTCGTCTTTGCCCGTGTTGAAGAACCCGCCGCCCTGTTTGTAGTACGACAAGTGCCCTTCGGCCAGCACGAAGAACCGCTCCTTCCAATTGGCGAACGCGTCCATACTCGACATGGCGCGTTTCGTGAGGAAACCCGTTTTGCTCGAGACAAACGCCGTCGCGCCGTCGTCTTTCGTAGCGGCGGCCGCTGCTGCTGCTGCTGCTACTGGTGGTAGGAGACCCGTGTGCCCCTTCACAAGCGCTGTACCCGACGCGGGCGGCGACACCAGCAGCGAAGCGGCGGCGCCGAGCGGTTTGCCAAAGCTGATCGTGTTGCGCGTGGCGCAGAGCGGACCGCTGGCGGCGCTGCTGCTGCTGCTGCTCAGGGGATTGGCGTGCGACGTGTGCGCCGTCGCGGGGGCGTAGGGGAAGTGGGCGGCAGCGGCCGACGGCGCACTTTGCGCGTCGCTTTGGCTGTTGCCGCGTCGACGCGTCGCTTTGGTGAAGCGTTTGGCCATTGGCTGCCGGTCGCCGGCGCTGCGGCTGTTGCTCGTACTGCCGCTCGACATTGTGGCGGAGAGGGACGTGGCGGCGCTTCTGCTCTGCTTCTGCTTCTGCTGCTGCTCTGCTTCGTAAGCGGTCGCTCGCTCGCTCTCTCTCTCTCTCTCTCTCTCTGTGTTTCGGTGCTGGAGGATGTGACTGTGTGTGTGTGTGGTATTTGTATTTGTATTTGGGTCTTTCTTCCCTTTTGGCTCGCGAAATTGAGTGCTTTCTCGCGTCAAATGTGTGTGTGTTTCTGTCGTTCGCTCTGTCGTTCGCTCGATTAGGTCTCGCGCCTCCCCCTCTTTTGGTCGCCATTGGGTTGCTCTGCTCTGTGCTGATGGTGCGTGGGCCGTGGAAACGATGCGGTTGCACAGGATATCCGGTTGTACGATAGAGGTGCGGCAGTCGATGCTGCGTTTGGGAAGGCAGAGAGTATGTGGTTTGCGAGTACATGAATTACAGCCCGAGTCGAGGCGGCCAGTCAGTCGTCGTCCAGCTGGGGCAAAGCTCGGAAAACTTGGGGCCCCGCCGGATTCTTTGTGGCTCAATCGCGAGTGTGTGAAGCGCGGCGTAAGAACGGGCCAAAGAACAGGCGCGAGATTCGGGTCAGATCGGGGCTGGATGTGTGTGTGGTGTGTTACACCTGAGAAGTCGCCTGTGACCTGCTTCCTTCCTTACTTACTTACTCACTTGCTTACTTACTTAACTACTTACTTGCTTACTTCCTTACTTCCTTACTTCCTTACTTACTTACTTACTTACTTAATTACCTACTTACTTACTTACTTACTTGCTTACTTACTACTAATTCGCATGTACTGCTGACCTCCACCGTCCGTCACTTGTCCGTCTTCCCACTGTGTGCAGTACAAGTGCGTGCAACGTGCCACTTTGTTTCGCTCTGTATGTCGTCGAAGCGTTTTGTTACTCAAAGGTCCACTGCTCTGTATCGTTGTTGTCGACACTCGCGATCAATGGCACTGAACAATACGTCCTGTCGAGTTGCCAGTCGACGACAGTCGGGTGGGATCTCCAACGATGAGAACTTCCGCGTTTCTGTCTCTGGTCTGCACACCACCCGAGCGACAGCGCACGCACTATACGTGGCGAGCTATCGATGTAGCGCTCTCGAGACGACTTTTGCATCAACGATGTGCACAGGTTGATGGAAAATTTGGCACTGCAACAAGTTACGAAGTAGGCGCAGATTTAGGACGTGGCCGTTCGTTCGGATTGAGGCGACGGAAGAGAAAGAGGGAACGAGCGGTCAATGGGAACTGCGCCGATTGGCGGCAGTTGCTATCGACGAACAGGTTCGATCGGCTGACGAGAAAGTGTATGCAGGAAATCTCCTGACCAGGCGAAGAGGTATTGTACACGTGACACACACACACTGATGATGTACGTCGAGTGTGACGACACGCGAGAGCTGTCTGACGCGACGACGTGAACACATGAAGAAAGTGTCGGATGGGGAGGGAAAAAAGTTGCACGCACTAGCAATCGAACGGGCAAATGCCGTCAAATACATCGCAACTGTACGGTACGAACTTATTCGCAAAGAGCGCTTGGTCTGTTGCCGTCGGCTCCATTGTTTACGCGAAAGATGTCACTGGGCTCATTGTGGAGACGGAGATTGGCAGCAGAGTTCATTCTGGAGACTGTCGTTCCTTCAACACAGTTTGATTGACGCATAACTTTGGATTGTTTGTCCAGGACAGCCTTCCACAGCACACTGTGGCTCACACCCTATCGTAAGAGACAAAGGGTAACTATCCATGTGCACTGTATGCGGTCTGCACGTTCAGGTCAAACAGCAATACGTCGAAAACTGTTGATCGACGTTGTGAGAAGAGATTGACGAGCAGCAAACATTTGAGCCTCTCGATACGCTCGTGTGAGAGTTGATAAAGCCGACAAAACACATCAGCGACGAGGCCTGTGGGTTCGGTCGCACTATGCGAGCAAATGCTGTTTGAAGAGAGTCCGATCAAAGGGTTGGACATGTATGCGGGTGCTTCGCTTGGATATGGAGTCACGCCTGTGCGTTTTCAATTGGCATAGTTACTACGCCGATGTCCGAGGTCCAGTACACGATCGCACACGCATTAGACGTATCGTCAACTCGAGAGCGCGCTATCGCTTGAAAGCTGTCAAATTGTCGCATGGCGAAGAAAGATCTACCCGGCTCCTCAACAAGCGACACAACTTACACGGTGATGGTATAAGACTGCGCACAGTACGAGGTTACGCATCTGCGCTGTCACGGCTTTCCACGTGAGTGCAACGCTGCGACGGCCTTCTCGTCACTTTGAGGATCGACAACCGCTCGTTCGTGGCTTTGGTCGAGCGAACAACCTGACCGACAATCCAAACAATCAAACTAAGCACAAGTAACCTGGTTGCAACAATGTGCGTACCAAACATGTACAAAGGCAGTGCGTGTCACTACGCACCGACGTGTCGAATCCATCCTGGGCGAGAACCGCTGCAATGTCGCTGGGCTTGTTCTCTTCTACCACAACCATATAGAATACACCACAGGGTGACAGGAGCTTGTTGAGCTTCGGAAGTAAGCGGTCAATCACTTCGCGACCGTGGATTCCACCCGCCCACGCAGCTTCGATACCTCTACAGAAAAAATGTTGCGTCAGTAATGAAACCCTTCAGACGAGTGTCAAGCAACGCGTACCTCGATCCCACTTCCTCCGGCGGAGTCGGCACGTACGGCGGGTTGAAGAGCAGCACATCCACCTGACCCTTTGCAGTCGAATGCACACCAACCCAATGTATCTATTGTGAGCCCAATCGACACAAAAGCGATGTCCGGCAATGCTTCGCACCTGTATCCGCGACTCGAAGCATTGCAATAAGTCGGTATGCACGACGTCAAAAGTATGAACGCCGTTGTTTGTTGCAGTTTGCTGCGCCACACTCGCTGCCAGTCGGTTAATGTCCGTCGCTAGGAACACCGCACTCGTCTTCGATTGCTGCAGTTGCGTTGCCAGATACACAAACACAGCACCGCTTCCACATCTGCTTTGCTTGTCAGCGGGACAAACGTTTGTAGCCCTATGTGAAAACACACGCCGGAGCGCCATACACACCCAATTTCGACGCAGAGCGCAGGATCGAGAGCCACTAAGTGTGGCAATTCGTCGTGCAATGCATCGAGAAGGAGAAACGTGTCTTCTGCGGGTGCGTACACGTCGCAATTGTACGTCATGTCAATAGTCGGTAGCTCTGCCATTGTCGCCACTCGCTCTGTTTACGGAGTTGCTGTGCAGTTGTGTGCGCCACGTGAACATAGTGCGGCGAGCTGTGCGACAAGCGACTTGACTGGCAACGGACAGGGCAAACCGCAGTGTCAAACTGGCGTTTGCTCTGTACAAAGGCTAAAAGTGTCCAATGGCTTCACGTGAAAGGTCAGAGCTGTGTGTGTGGACGGGACTCGACTGGATCGACAGGTATAACTATATTCGCAGCACTGTCGTCAACAATTTACAGCGCAATCAACGGCGTCTGTGCATCCACATTCCGGCGTTAGTTCCGCACGACAAGAAGCACAGCTCGAGCTACAAACACGACTTGTCAAATTACTACAAAACAGGCAGCATGAGGCGAACTTAGGTATCAATAGGACGAGTGCAACGCTCCATGCTCGAAATCCAGTGGCAGCCAAAGTGCTGAGCAGAAGCTCACAGGCTCGTGACACTGTCGAAGAAGCGTCAAGCAACAAAGCAATGTCAGTGGGCCGCCCATTCGTATCGACCGACATGTTCGGTAAGGGAATCGACAGTGAAGTTCTTACCCTCAATCTGCATGTCGCTTGCTGCGTCCGGTCCGACTTAGCAACCAGCATCGCCATCGACTCCTGGACTGTCGTCCTATTTTGACTGTAAATACTCCAGAAACCGCTTCTGCAGCTGAAACTCTTGCTCCCGCAACTCCATCTCTTTCTGACAATGGTCCATATCAAACTGGATCTTGCTCTCCATTAGCTCCAAGATCCGTGCACGGAAACCGATATCGCTGCCAGCGTCGTGAACGTCCGACGCAGCAAGAAGTGGTGCCACAATAGCGTCGATTTTTCGACGTTTCTGCGGTACGGTCGGGGCCGCCACGGCCGCAGAAGGAGTTGACACCGCAGCCTCTTTTTTAGGCACAAGGACCGATTCTTTGCTGCTGTCCGTCACCAATTGCCCAGCCATTCTGTGGTTCTTGCGAACGAGTGTGTCATTGATCTCGCGCAAAATACTCTCTTTCCGAGAGTTTTCTTCCATTGTCCCGTGTTTAAATAGCTTGTCGTGTTTGCCATCGGTGTACATTTTCATGAGAGCCGTCACGCGGTCCCTACAACATGAACATTCGCAAAATCCACAACAGCAATGACAACAACAATTAGCACAGAAGCACTTCGTTCAGCTTCATTCTCGACTCGCACCGGCACGTGTGCCACGAAAACGCTGCGGGGTTCTTGAACCCCCGCAGCCCCACGGCTTCTGCCACATTTTGCCACTTTTGCAGCCTTGTCCCGTGCTTTGCCGTAAATGGGTTGTTCACTTGCAGCGCTTCGAGCAACATTACGTCCATTGAGCCATTGAACTTCGCGTATCGGCCCCGCACCACCGGTTTTTGCGTCATCAGCATCTCGTGGGCTCGACCTGCAACAATTTATTAAGTGCACAAATAGGAGCCGAAATGAACCACACCAATCGAAATTTAGACAGCACTTCTCAGGTAAGTAGGCTGGACGAGATTTAGAACAGCTTAAAATCAAAAACAGGGCATCGACCGATTGAAGGCCATACACACGAACGTGCGATGCTCAGTGAATGACATGTAGTCCTACCTATCTCCTCGCTCCGACCTACTAGCAACGTATATAAAGTCGTACCAATAGTGGCCGATGCTACGCCGTCGTCCGACATGATGTCTACTCAGCGCTCGATGTCCGTGGCGCCGAATTTTTCAAAATGAGCGGCCATTTTCTCGAATATTTTCACTCTTCGAGCAACATTTGTCGACGGCCGCAACGACGCCGGATGTCGATCAGCAACATAAAAAGATAAATACAAAAGTGATTAAAACAAGTTCATTGTAAACGCGTCAACGGGTCAGGACGTGTGTAACGAATCATTCAGCGACCCGTTTAACGTGCACGACACGCTACGAGCTCTTTTCGTCAGCAGCTTCGATCGACCGGACAGCCATCTCGAGCGCACCTTCGTACGTGCGGTTGCCCCCAATGAAGCCTGCATTGTGCACAAACGTGCATCCTTCAATGCCCGCCACTTGGGACAACTCCTCGTTCCGCAAACTGCGCCACGCTGGCAAAAGACCTGTGCGCAGCGCAAACGAGCCTGGCGCCACGTTCAGTGCCTGCACGCGGGTCATGTTGCCCGTCGGGTCGTTGTACAGCACAAACTTGATCTGTCCGGGGATCAAAAGCTTCGCTTCCAAGTCGTGCAGGTGCGATTTCCACGGACAATACTCTGGAAAATGCACAATTTCGCCCGACTTGTGCGTCTCAAAGCGCTGGTTCACGGCTTTCTCCACCAGTGCACGGGCCGGCAGCCACGAGTGCACGAGGTCGTGGACCGCGTCCGTGAACTCGGTAATGGTCAAGTACATGGCCTGCTGGAACTGCTCATTGACACGGTCGCTGCCCTGGTCTTCGTTCCAACGAGGGTTCAAGTAACTCACGCGGCTGCTGAGACTCGTCGACACCTGGTAGTTGTAGGTGAGCTTCTGGCCATCGCCCGCACTTGCGACTTCCACGCCATTGTCAATGCCGTCAATGTGCTCAATGAACGTCTCGTACGCTTTCCGGTGCAGCAGCTCCAGCGTCTCGTCGTCCAGCACCGTCGTCGGGGCAGCCAGCGCTTGGATAATCTCGCGGCCAAAGTGCTTGTACACGAGACCGGCACTCGAGAGCTTTGTCTGGCGGCCGTCGAACGTGCCGTCAAAGCTGCGTTGATGGTGGTCGAACCGGAGAGCTTCGGGGTCGTACACGCCACCGACATCAACGACCACATCGCACTGCGCGAGTTGAGCCTCGTCCCGTGTCCGCAGGACATCGTGCGCGGCGAATTGCGGCAGGAGCTTGAGCATCGACACCGCGAGCGCCTCGTCGCAGTGGAACGTACCATTGTGCGTGCCAATGTATCGCTTCTTTGCAGCAATGTCGGCGAGCGAAGAGGCCACGTGCGCGCTGCGGAAGGCCGCAAAGCACGGGGACGACGCGACGAAGGCCGCGGCTTTGGTCGCGACGGCCATGACGGAAAATGAATGGACGGCGTGGATTCGTTGCGGTCTAACGGGACCTGTTCGCCCGAGAGTGGGACTCTTCGAAGAGTGCTGATAATGGCGAAAAGCATGTGACGCAGGATAAGTCGTGCTAATGATTGTGGCTTTGCAGCGGTTTGTTGGTGAAAAGTGGCTCAATTTTGACACGAATGGTGAAAGTTTGTGAGGAGGTTTCGTGATCTTGACAGTAGGTTGATGTCAATGTGAGCAATACCTTAATGAATAGTGATCGCTACTTTACACGAAATTGTTCCATTGAAATTGAATATTCAGGACACTACCGCGACTTTTGCTCGGATAGAACGTGCATTGTTTTTAAGAGCCATACTAAAAAAAAACTAGAAAGCCTACAAATGCATAGTATAGAATAATTGCTTTTTTCAAATTTACACTCAAAGACAGAGGCTAAATAAAACAGGTTATGAGCCCGACTACGTCTGTAGACCTCGCGGGTGATGAAGTCGCTTTTTTTTCCTGAAAGCGACCGCTCCCAAGTCGCGGTATGCGACCTACCGAGTCTGCAGAGGCAGTTACGCTTGAGTAGGGAGGTGACTTCAGCAATGTGAAAATCAAGACACTCGAGGCATTGGGAGCCATGTAAGAACTCATGACTTGCCTTGAACTTTCCAAGCTCAAGCAAGAAGAAGAAGAAGAGTGCATGAAGGGCTCTCAAGAGACTAGAATTTCCAATTAGCGTTTGGGAGGAGTTTTGCGTTGTCACGCATGGAGATGAACGCATCCTTACGCACTCCTCCGCCAGCTCGAGCACCTGCCCCGAGGGCTTCACGTTATAAAGTTCAATGTATTGGCAGCATCAAGAATATCCTGCCACGAGGCAATATTAGCCAACACATCAAGCTCAGATGGCACAATGAGCGCCAGTAGCGCCAAAAACACCATCCGATTACCCTCCGCACCACGTGACCAGAATTCGAGTGCCTAAATATCGACAAAATATACTTTTAATCCGTCTTTGTGATGGACAGGAAATATTCGATGGTCTAGGATCGCGATTCCTGGACTGGGGTATTCGTTTTGTTCGACATCTCGTGCTAGCTCGTATATACTGTGACTTTGATTGGTCTAAAGAAGTCAAGGCTAATCTGCTAAGGCATTAATTGAGTGGCAATGGTGAACGATACTACCACAAACAGCTTAAAACCTGGTGGCAGCAGGATTTGACACTGCAGTGCGTGATGAAGTGCTTGCACCAAAAATTTTAGACCACTTTCATACAAATTCAGGTTAATAAATCTCTGACTGCCAGATAAGACCCGAAGCGGAAGTGGCCAGAATATTGTTTGCATTTCATCGCTGTGAGTGGTCGCGAGTGGGGGTACAAAGGTACTAGTGCTTAACAATATTGTACAATATGCTTCTTACGATCTTCGCCATCTGCTTATAGCGTAGTATGATAACAGTTGTATGGACCACTTAAGGCATGCCGAAGAGCTGACGAATCTTGCGCAAGCGATTAAATCTGACGTGTGTGGTGCCAAGGCTATCAGAAAGGATGGTGTTTTGCACATAGCGGACACGAAGTCACGGGCTGATACCCGAAATTGGCACAAATGTAACAAAGCTGGGCACATTGCGGTAAATTGTCGTGACGTAAATAAGACTCTTGCATTGTCGATGATCGAAACGTTGTTCAACATCAATGGATTTTGGACAATGTTTCCAGTCGACTTTTCATTTATGATAAGCGCATGTCTGAGAGCTGTAGTGTTTACGACAGCTAGTGAATGCTACTAGATAGGCAGACCCTTCATGTCACGAAGGTTGCCTCGGTGATGCTTTTAGTTTCTATCGGCGATAAACAAAGCAAGATTCAACTGACGGATGTATAGCTTGTCCCATTAATAATGAGGAACAATGTATCGCATGAAAAGTTGGAAAAGAAGGGTTTTGTACTCGCATATGTGGATAGTGATCGATCACTCGTGTAGCGAAAAAATTGGCGAGGCTGTACGTAATGTAAAGATGAAAAAATACGTGCTTGTGGTGGATACTGAGCCATGATTCCGGTTGTAAATCACGTGACGTCAGTATAGCTGTAATTGATGACGTAACGAATGGTAATGTCGATATGGACGTGCAAGTCGACACTTAAATGATTTTTCATCGAGGTATGGCTCATCTGTCATAAGAAACCTTCGAGAGGAGGGCAAAGGACAAAAAATCTGGGATACAATCGAGTGACAAGACGCAAGTTAATTGTTTGACCTGTGCACAGGGCAAGCAAACAAAAACAAGTCGAAAAGGACCCGGGCAAAAAATCACGTATTTTAATTATAGGCGGGGTGATATGCAGTGATTAAAATGGACTGATGACTTCAGACAATCGACTTGGTTATCGATACCTTGTCAACTCCGTTCACGACAAGTCAAAATAATGTCGAGTTTTTTTACCAAGACCAAGGACGCAGCCAAAAATTCGAGCATTTTTATGTCTTCTCCGAGAAAATATTTGATTCCTAAATTCTCATTTTGCGCACCAGTCGGGGATTGAAATATCACAACGTGAATTTATTCTGCAAAAATACGGGCTTGACGCATCAAGTATCCGAAGCGAGATATTAAGCGTCAAATGGAAAGGCAGAAGCAATGAACAGGACGATTGTGAATATGGCCGGATTCATGATATTCTCATGTGGTCTATAATTAAATTGATGCGGTGATGCCGTGAAGTAAGCATCATACATGCTTAGCCGAAGTTCAAGCCGCTCCAACCACGAAAGAGCACCACCAATAGAAGTTTCGATGAACAAAGTACCTAATTTAAGCTCTATCGTGTTGTTTGGCTCCAGCTCTACTGTTTAAAGGAACCCACATATGAATTCATTATAACATTGAGATTAAAAGTTGGTCTAATCGTCTGCAAGAATGACGAGGTGAAAGGTTATCGAGTGTTCCTAAAGCTGGGTAAATTTGTCATTGTCACACAACGTGTCAAGAATATTGGGAGTCTAATTGTGGCATAAAATTTGCACATCGAGCGTGGGATTATTGTTAATTATGGATGTGTCGCGTCGGCTTCAGAAGAAGATGAACCTTCTAGTGTAACGTATGAAAGTCGTGCGGATGAAGGCCTAAAAAGAAGAAGAAAAGAAGAAGAAAACGACTTGGCATTGATCGCGGCTGTTGACGCGCTCGACAAAAAGAACTTCGTTGGCAAGTCTCCTGCAGAAGGATATACCAGCAAAAGTAGTGGATCATATCACTGAGCGTGATAAATGGCATTGCGGTGAGAGGATTAGGAGTCTTAAGGCGATTGAATAGACTATATCGATGGGAGAAGTAATATCTACGCTTAGCTGCCCCAACTTTTTGAGCACTTAAACGTCCCAAGGTATAATGTGTTGCACAGCAAGCGGTTTTTGAAGGCAAAAATTGACGCCAAAGGACAAGTGGAAAGGTCTAAGGCTCGACTTGATGCTTGCGGAAATGAGCAGAATTTTGGTGTTAATTTCTTATTAACATTTTCTGCAGTCCTGGACATGACAACAGTCAAGATTAGGCTAGCGTTGCTGTTATCTGGGTGGTTACCGATCATTATGGTGACGTGCCAAACTCCTATGCACAGGCAGACAAGAAAGGTATGTGGACATTCACCTACGTGTACCAGGGGGAATGGTATTTACGACTCAACAATAGTTACCAGTGGCGAAGAACTCGTACTGTGATAGAAGAAACACTGTATGGTCGAAAACAGGCCATTTTTTGTGAGGTGAATCATTTTATTGAAAAATTATTGCAGCTGACTGCAAGCGTTGCATCACGGATATTTGTCTTTATTACAAATTAAGTGAAGCGAACGTTTAGTTGTCGGAGCGTATGTCGATTTTTTTTGACGTCAACGCGCGCTAACTTTAATCCAAGAGTTTTTGTCAGTCTTGTATCGTTGTCGATCAAGCAACTTGGACACGTAAGTAAATTTCTTGGTATGCGAATTGAGACACTTAAGAATGAAGGATATGGCGTTGACCAGAAAGAAGCAATTGTTGACATTGTTTGCAGCGCTAAGATAAATTCATGTATAATTGTACGCACACTATTTGGTGACGACTGCTACAGGAGTAACACATTTCAATCCCTGGTAGGCATCCTACATTGAGTGACGCGTTGCACCCCTCCCGATATCTCCTTCACTGTCCACAAGGTACAAGACATACGCACCAGCCGATTTTTCGCGATTGGGATTCAGCAAAGCGGATAATACGCTACCCGAAGGGAAGTAAAATACCAAAGCTGCACAATTCCGCTAATCAAAATGCTGAAGATCTACTGAGACTTGACTCTTACAGCGATGCTGACTTCGCAGCGGATGAGTCAGAGCATAAGTCGTTGATTGGGGTCATCACGATATTGATTGGCATCCTTTTCAGTTGGACTTCCAAGAAACTGTATAGCTTTCCGCTGTCCACGATGGAAGCTAAATATGTCACATCTTCAAACGCGGCACGTGAAGTAATTCGAGTTCGAGAATTGCTGCAGGAGCTAGGCACGTTCATTGTGACTTCTATACCAATGATAATTGACAATCAGGCTGCGATCAAGAATCTTGAAGGCAAGGCATCATGTGCTAGAGCGATTCACATCGATATAAGGGTAAAGATTGAATGCGAGCAAGCAAGACGTGGTATTATAATGCCAAACTACGTACCATCGTACCAGATGATCGCTGATATACTGAAGAAAGCGCTGGATTCTTTCCAGCTTGACAGCCTTCGTGCTCTCGTGCGCTTGTTGTGACTACAACACCGTCTAGAAAGAGTGTTGGGAGATGAAGGGTGACGGGAAGTGGTCCACGCGACATTAGGAGTTTCGTACTACGCGCGACTGATCATGGTAGGGTGCGTCATCGGCGACCGCGACGTAGGTACAGAGCGACGGTTGCAGATAGTAGCGAGCAGGAAAGCCTACAAGTGCACAGTATAAAATCAGTATTAGTTTCACATTTACAATCAAAGAGAGAGGCTGAATAATACAGCAGGTACTACGACCGTATGCGTCCCCAGCGCCATGCGTCATCGCTTCGCTGATCGCTATTTTTAGATTCTTAAGTTCGCTCTTGCAATCCCACCTCAGAATCAATCGCAGGGCTGCGTTTCCACGTCCTGCGTTGTCGCTTTGCCAACTCGTTGAGTTAGGTCTCAGTTGTCCGCACGAAGTCGCCACCTCGAAATGGGCGTCTTAAGCTGGGTTATAATTCAGATGTACGAAGACGTTCGATGAGAGGCATCTTACGATAAAGTAGCGTCTACGTAAGAACATCAGAGTAACGAAGGAAGTGCCCGTTCCGATGTTGATCGGTATTGAGGGGTACCGGTACAATCCGACTTTCAAGCGTAGTTTTTACGGTATAGTTTTTACGTCGGTAATTACCTCAGGGATGATTAGACGTGTAGGATGATTGGACGCGTGTAAATCAGGTTGATTAGATGCTCCATGGTATTAGATGCAGTCTAGGGTAGGCGGGGTTAAGAACTATGAATCAATCACTTTCGAATCTTCCCCTAAGTGAGCTAGTGTTCTTCGCTTCGTTCTCTCCGGTCGCTTTGCTTCGTTTATGCTTCGCCTTCCGCTCAGTATTCAACAATCTGCCGTTCTTTTGTTGCTAAACGAGCGGTTAATAGCAGCGAAAAACCGCTCTTGACCCCTACCTAAAAATGAGCTATTGTGGATGCTCGTAGATGGTTGTAGACGCAGCCCAGTAGATGCGATTTCGGTCCACCAACACTATAAATAGTGAATCCCGAGATGTCGACAATTGCATCAAAAACCAATTTGAATATATAGTTTTTTGTAATGAAGCTGTTATACACACACAACTCGCTGTAGCTAAACAGATAACGTCTGCAAAGGTTTTAGCAGTTTTTCGTCCTAAGGCTTAGATCAGCAACCATAACAACATTTGTATGGTAGTGTCATCTCTTTAAGACAAGGCAATGACATGTATGGTTGATCTTAAAATTCAAATACGTTGCGTTGAAAATATTAATTGCACCGATCACTATGGATCGCGGCGTGTCGCCATCGCTGTCGTCGCCTACTCTAGTGGTATCGTGACTCTTCTAAACGACGCATTGGCGAGTGCCTCATGCCGTACATTTGGTCAGATCAGGCATCGAGCATGCTCGACACGTGCATCGAGAAGACACGCGTCGCCTATGTAATAAATGAATGTTTTGTGTTGGAAAATCTCGAGATATCTGGGAATGTATTGATGATGATGACGATGATGAAGGCAAACTAATTTGTGGCAATCGAGTATCGAATGTCAATACGGGGTTTCTGGTCGTCAAGTGGTGCAGAAGCACCAGCTATTTGCGTGGACAAACCAGAAGGAACCGAGATCGATTGACTTGCGATTCTTCTTTGGTTTGCTGTTTTGCCAAACAAATTGTGGCTTATTTGGGAAACTATGCTGGATGGTGTTGACAGCTGCTTTAATCGCCTTTGCATTACATTTAAAAGAAACAAAGTCTCTGAATGAGTCAAATTGGCATCGTGTCGGCAATTAAAGACGTGCACGAAGAAGCCTATCACCTCTACCACCTACAAGTCACATAATTCGAAAACAGCTCGCAGGGATGAGCTAGACTGGTGACGATTGACATGTCGTAAGAGCTTTCAAATGGCTGCGCGTTAGCAGTCTAAAAAAACATTCTTCCGCAGCAGAAACCAATACAGTTGCTATAACGTTGCTTCATACATGCTTGCCATCAATAATTCTATTACAATCACTCATTGCTTACATGTACATTGAACAAAGTGCTTCAAATATGGAGCGTGCAAACCCCACGTATACTTATATAACACGTGACTCTACCTTCACTTGCGGAGACTGATTGCTCCAATCATGTAGCGTCCTATTTGTGAGTTCCAAATACACGATACATCGCGCAGCTTGGCTTTCATTTGGGCGCCAGTAATGGCGCGATTTCTCGCCTTCTCCTTGCTTTAGAACTTGCTCAGCCCTTGAATCCACCCTTTAAAAATAAAATAAAACACAAAGACGTCAGAGCCAGTTCATACGTACCAGGACTGTTGTATCGACTTTCATGGAATCATACGAGGTTTCACGATCTTGATAACGTCCTTCCTGTAGCACGTTGCAGGCTTAAACAAAAAGCGAGATACAGTACATCGATGGAGTTTAAACTACTGGAATCGCGGAGTAAGTCGACCTACGTACCTACACACCGTATTGTGTGTTGTCAGAAGTCTTCTGATCGCGCGCTGCATCCCCTCCTCTGTCTCATGCCCATAAATTAATAATAAGTTATTAACCCTTTTTCCTCTCACAGATAAATTAACATCCTCAATCTTATTATTAAAAGAATACTTCCCGCGAGAATGATAGAGCCATTAACGGGCAACGCAGAGGCCTCCGTCGGCGCTTTTGGGTTGCCAAACGAGCAATGAGCCGTTCGTTTGGCAAATAAAGTGTGCCCTATGAGATCAAACGAACGGCTTTTGAAATTATGGAAAGTCTCGTAACCAATCACGCATTTTCATTCAATATGGCAATCATTAAATTGTGTGGTCCCTCTTATTTACGAAATGCTTGGGCTCGTCTCAGAACTGGTGCTGGTTTGAGGAATTTTGCACAAAACTTCTGCTGGTTTTAGAATTTGTTCGTTACAGGGGGCGACCGGGTCTCAACGGACAGAGGTCGATGTGAAAAAGCGATAATTTAGTTCACCATGTTAAAGGATAAGACCATTGACACTCCGATCCTTAAATACTTCAATACAGATCGTCCTCCAGTGATCGTGGCCCATGCTAGTATATGGGCAGTATCTGCAACTTTTCTACATGAACACGATGGATCATACTGACCCGTTACACGCACGAGCCGAATGCCAAAACTGATCGAGATTTAACCATGGAATGGTGGAAAAAGAGGTTTTAGCTCTGCTGCGAATCCTGGATATCGGATACACTATGTTGTATTCACGAGAAATCAAGGTGCTTACGCGTCATTCGACGTTGGCCTGGCTGGTACAATCTTCAGGCCTGAATGGGAGGCTAGGGAGATGGGCGGCGTTGCTATCGAATTGGACGCTGGAGATCAAAAAGTGTGAAAAGAGAGAAGGTGAAATCCTGGGTACACTCGACGCCAGCATAACCCCGCGCGAAGAGGTTGTCAAGATGTTGATCGCGATCGCCCCTTAGAAACAACCGAAACATACTTAAGTATGCCACTACCGACGGTGGAGAAGGGTCAATGTCTTTGGGTGGTAAGTTTTGATATATCGGCCCGAACCAAACGCAAACGGCGGGGGCATATAGCGCAATACTATGAAACTCCCAGAATGGAACATAGTGACTGCTGCAGCCGAATATGCGACGGACTTGACAGTGAACGAGGCTGAGTAGTATGGATTACTACTAGGTTTCGATCATTTGGCCGATCAAACGCGGGGGCGTATCACCATTTGTGATGATTCTAAATTTGTGCTCAGGCAGGTGCGCAGAAATTGATTGCAAAGCGCCCGGATTGCGGTTATTACGTCATAAGACTATGAAGAAATTCCGATTATAGCCGATCCACGAATTCCTACAAATGAAGAGGGGCTAACATCAGAGTGCTGATCAATTGGCAAGCAAAGCTTTGCAACATGAGCAGGATCGAACGCTTTATCCGATCAAGATCGTCAGGATTTAAGTTCGTTGAACCAGTTGGACGAGTCGTTGACACCCAAAAGTGTCGATCCGGTCGTGAAAATAGCTGCCGTCATATGATCAGCCGTAAGGAGACGGCGACTCGCCTGAAGTACTGCAAGATGAATTCTTTTGGCAGGTCGGAATCGAGAGAATGAAGCACAGGAAGAGAAGAAGTAGTCGCCAACACAGGAAGAGGAGAAGTAGATCGCCAACCAAAAAATTGTTTTTTAATCGGGGACATTACGAAGCTGAGTGTCGAAGAAGCGAAACCATGTGCTCGTATCGCGTCCGAATACGAGGTAGACGAGAGTGGTCAATTGTTTTTCTGCCCTCGATCAAAGGGTGTAGTTGGTTCGTTTGTTGATACTATTACTACTGCAGCAAGATTTTATACATCACTACCACACCAGCCTGGAGGGCGGCCGCCATAATAAAGGCCGAACGTATCAATAAATCCGGTCCAACTTTCACTGGTGAGGACTCGATCGAAGTGTCCAGCGTTATGTGAGAGAATGTGTTGATTGCACGACGGGAAAAGATAAACCTGTTCTTCGCGTCAAATCTTCGAAGAATTCCAAGCCACTTACCCATTACAAATATCGCGATGGATCAGAAACCGTCACTACCGCGATCTTTAAGGGAATCACCGAGCTATTGTTATGGGTGGATCTGTTCTCTGGGTATGTGATCGCCAAGGCGAGTCCCTCTAGAACTGCACAAACGATCGTACGAGGAGTGTGTGTTTCGAAGATTTGGGGCCAGTGAAGCGATCCGCTACGATTGAGAGCCGGGGTTAATGTCCGATTTCTTTCGAGCGTTTAATCGGATCGCGGGGCAGAGACAACGTGCAACCGTGGCGTACCGACCTCAAGCGAACGGGATAGCAAGAAGAATGGTGCAAACCACGACGAGAGCGTTGAAAATGTACGTCACGGACACGAATCAGAAGGATTGAGATGAAAAGGCCGAGAGGTTGACGTTCGCCATCAATACGGAAAAGGATCGTGTGAGAGATGATATTCCATTATACCTGATACACCGTTGAGACCCACGATCGACGTTGAAAGCGACGTTGCTCTTGGGTAGTACCAAACGACGGGATCAAGAACCCCGAAGATGGAGATATCACATACAGCGTCAGTATCAAAGAAGTCGTGAACGATTGGCTACGGAACGCGATCGAGGATCGGGCCTATCGACACAATACTGTGAAATAATCGCGTGAGATCGAGGTTGGATTGCAAGTATGGCTCTATTTTGATCGGGTACAAGAAGGATACGCCCGAAAGCTGGCACACATGTGGCATGGACCATTATGGGTAAGGGGACTTTAGGGAAGACACGCGGTGCGGTTGGAATTTTTGAGTGCTCCGTATTGATTATGCCCACTGGTACATATGTCGAAGCTAAAGCGAGTAAAGAACTCTCTGGATCGGCCGAGATCCCAGTTAAATGTTGAGGAGGCGGATCGCCTCGATTTTGACGAAGACATGCTGTCGGAAGACAGTTAGGAGAGCACATTAGATGAATATGAGTTTGGAGTCGAGAAGATAATAGATGTGCGATCCGGTAAGAATACCCGTTTTGAAAGAATCCAGCGCCAGTATTTGGTGCAGTGTAAGGGATTTGGTGATCCGACATGGATAGACGAGGGAGACTTAAATGTGGAGCCTTGCTGCAAAAGTTTGATCTCGATCGGTTCAGCAAGAATCGTTATGAGGTGATGCAATCACAAGAAGAGACGATGGACGAATAATAGATGTGTCGGATCGGGATTGGCCTGCAAGATGGGTGCAGAGGGATAAGTGGGACATATGTGACGTGTGGCTGTTGATGTGTGCACTGTTAATGCACGGTCAACAAAGCCAACTGTGATTTGCTACGCACAAGTGACAAGACAGCGATGATACGACAGGGTGTAAACGGTTCACGTGCAGTCTGATGATTCTAGAACTACCTTGAGTGTATGTTCTAGAATCCATCAAGATCAGGGAAAGCTACAAGGTAGAAGAAGATAACACGACGAGTAAGTTCATAGGAAAACTAATTCAATACACTTTCCAATTTTCCTTCGACATAACAGGTTATGAGCCCAAAAGCTTAAGGAACTCTGCCAGAAGCCAGTACGATGAAGAAACCCGATGACCTGCTTGGAACAGACAACTACTTCCATTGGGAATTCAATATGAAGATGACACTTGCGAGGAAGGGCCTGCTAGAGCACATCTTGGAAGTGAAGTTGGAGCAGGAGATGACGGAGGATTCGAAGGTCAAGGACATGAAGGCGTTTGCTATTATTGCTCAAGGGATCGAAGTAAAGCATCAGACGAAGATCCGACATGCTCGCACTGCGAAGGAAGTATGGGAAACACTACGCGACTACTACAACAAGACAAACCTTCAGAATCGAGTGGCACTGACACGTCGATTGCACGAATTTCGTATGGATGAGGGAGGCGACATGGTGAGCCACCTCGACCGCTTCGATGAACTTGTTTTGAGTATGGAGGCGGTGGGCGATACCATGGACGACGCACGCCAGATGACAGTTCTGCTGAGTAGCTTGTGTCCATCATTGAGAATTCCATGGGTGTGACGATGGTGGATGTGAAAGAAAAGCTGTTGAAAGAACACAAGAAGAAGCAGCAGCAAGAGGTCTCCGAAGGAGCTTTCCGCGTTGGTCGTGGAGGCCATAAACAGGATCGTGGTCGTGGAATGCGCAAACAACGTGGTCCAGAAGAGAGCTGGAAGAAGAAACAGCCGTTTCGTGGGAAGTGTCGCCGCTGTAACAAGATCGGACACAAGCAGTTTGAGTGCCGATCTGCCACCAAGAATGATGGAAATGAAATGGCATTCACGGCCACAAACGGATTAAAAAAAGGATGGTTGTTGGACAGCGGCGCCTCGTCACATATGACCCCAGCCGAAGAAGATTTCTTTGAGTACGAGAAATTGAGAGAAGCCATTCAAGTTCGCGTTGCCGATGGTGCGGTCATGAATGCAATTGGACGAGGAAGCATTCGATTTCGCTGTACGAATGGTACAGCAGTGACTGTGAATGAAGTATTGCACATTCCAACGCTGGACAGACGACTACTAGCGGTGCCCAAGATCGTCCAGCGTGGGTACAACGTTCGATTCGGTGAAAAATACTGCGGTATCTACAAGGATAATGTGTTGATGATTTCTGCGAAGCGCATAAGAAGCGTGTACACTCTTGATGTGGAGTATGAGCACGCGATGTTGGTAGAACATGAAGACGCTGGTAACAAGTGGGAGCTGTGGCATGCACGAATGGGTCACATTAGCCACAACAAGTTTAAAAAGACAAAGGAGGCTACGGAAGGACTACCGAATGTAGTACCTGACACGAACAAGAATTTGTGTGGAGGGTGTCTACAAGGGAAACTGTGTGTCGCGAGTTTTCCACAAGAGTCGAAGACAAAGACAACGCAGCCACTGCAGCTTATTCACTCTGACGTCATGGGCCCTATGAAGAACCCAACTCCTGGTGGGTCACGATACGTATTGTCTCTCGTGGACGATTTTTCAAGATTAGTGACTGTATATTTTCTGAAGTCCAAGAGTGAAGTACTGTCGAAGTTCATTGAATTTCGGACCGAGATGGAGCAGCAGTGTGGATTTCGTATTAAGGCCATACGTACTGACAATGGCGGTGAATACAAAAACAAGAGGTTTGCTTCGTACTGCAAGAAACACGGCATCATCCATCAGAAGACAGTACCCTACAGTCCTCAACAAAACGGTGTTGCTGAACGGATGAACCGTACGATTGTTGAGACGGCCAGAAGCATGATGCATTACAAGCGGGTGGCAAAGAAGTGGTGGGCCGAAGCTGTGAATACGGCGGTGTATTTACTTAACAGAACCACGAACTGCAATCACGAGGAGAAGACTCCTTTTGAACTGTGCTTTAAGACGAAGCCCGAAATTTCTCACCTACGTGTATTTGGTTCACTTGGATACGCACATATCGATGACTCAAAGCGCACGAAATTCGACGCGAAAGGGTTTCGCTGCATGCTGTTAGGATATGCAAGACACACCAAGGGTTACAGGGTGCTTGATCTGGAGACTGGTACGATCAAGATCAGTCGTTCGATCGCGTTAGATGAACGTGAAGTTAGTAACATTTACGAAGACAATCCGGTTGTACCACACCCGAAGATGATAATAATACGACAAGATGACGATGATGGAGATCAACCAAGTAACTTGCAACAAGATGGTGATGAAGATGTTGAAATGGAAGAGCACGAAATTGTCGAAGATGTGGAGATGGAAGTACCGAGTTCTGACAATGACATCAGTAACACCCCTTCGAGTGAGACAAGCAATCATTATCTTGCAAGAAATATGAACAACGAACAACATCAACACACTTCCCAAGTAATTCAACAAGTACCTCGTCACCAAGAACTCGAATTACACAATCCGCACGACTCTGGAGCGATGGTGTTCCGTCCACAACTTAAGCGTCGTTCCGATCGCGAGCATCAGTATCGTGTTCTTACTGACGATGCCAGTGGGAGAAGTGAATCCGGACCACGAGGAGGTGTTGATGAAATGCTACCAATTGAGCAACCTGTTCAGCTCTTGTTGGAAGACAATAACACTAGTAACACAACAGAAAACAGCATTGTGCCATACAATGAAAACCATGAAGCCAGTGGGAGTGAAGATGACGAACCTCCTTCCAAGCGATCGCGAATAAACAGCGATGTGGCATTGATAGCAGAAGTTGCCATGATAGCTCGTGATTTACCTGGCTCTTATGCGGAGGCAGTGAATGGACCTGACAGATACCAATGGATTAAAGCTATTGAGAATGAATTTGCGGCTCATGAGCGTAACAAGACGTGGACACCAATTGTACGCAAGCCTGGAATGAAACCAATTGGATCGAAGTGGGTATGGGCTAAAAAGAGTGATGGTCGATACAAAGCACGACTTGTGGCGCTCGGATTCCTGCAACAATATGGTATCAACTTTTTCGAGACGTACGCGGCTGTCGCCAGTATGAACTCCATCAGGATGCTATTGTCGATTTGCTGCGCAGCAGGATATGTGATCGACCAGCTTGATGTTGATACGGCCTACCTGAATGCCGACCTACAAGAAGAAGTATACTTGTTACCACCCAAAGGGATGAAAATTGGCAGCGAGTTTGTACTTAAATTGAATCGCGCGCTTTACGGACTTAAGCAGGCTGCAAATGCCTGGAATAAGACGATTCACAATGCATTACTGGAGATGGGATTTGTCGCGTGCGGTGCTGATCGATGCATATACAAGATAAAGGATGGTGAAGGCTGGGCGTACGTGTGCTTATACGTTGATGATATGATTGTGGCTGCAAAAGAAGCAACCACGGTACGCAAGGTGAAAGAACAAATCTCTCAGCGGTTTCAAACCAAAGACCTTGGTCCAGTGAAGCACTTGCTTGGAATGGAAGTTATGTACGACCGAAAGAAGCGTGAGATGTTTATTTCGCAACAAAGATACATCGAGGAGACTGCAGACATGTTTGGACAGACTCAAGCCCGACCAACTGGTAACCCATGTGATCAGAGCATGAAACTGTCCAGCGCAAACAGTCCAAAGTCCGATGTCGAAAGACAAGCCATGAGTCGTACACCGTACCGCCAATTGCTGGGACGACTGCTGTTTATAGTGACCACGACCAGACCAGACGCAGCATTTCCTGTGAGCCAACTTGGACGATTTGCAGAAAACCCTGGTTCACAACACTGGAAGGCACTGATCAAAGTGCTAAGATACCTCCGCTCGACGAGTGGTTTTGGATTACCCTACAGTGTTGACAAACTACAGCAACAACTAACAGCGTATAGTGACGCCGATTGGGGAAACAGCTTGGACGACCGTCGATCGGTATCTGGTGTTTTGCTGGTGCTTAATGGAGGCCCTGTTATATTTAAGTCTAAGTACCAACGCACCGTTGCATTGAGTACTTCTGAGGCTGAATACATGGCGCTAAGCATGTGCACTCAAGACATACTATGGGCAAGGATGTTAATGGCTGACCTCGGATTCGATCAGAAGAATCCTACTGTCATCTACGAGGATAATCAAGGAGCCATTGCTCTCGCAACAAACCCAGGATACCATGCGCGGACTAAACACGTAGACATACGTCACCACTTTGTCCGAGAGAAAGTTCTGGCCGGTGATATAAAGGTGATCTACAAGGAGACGGAACATCAACTTGCCGACATACTAACGAAGGCACTCGGCACCAAGCGATTCCAGTACCTCCGTGCCGGAATGGACATCAAGGTACGTGATGGACCCGAGCATCAACAGTGAGTGGGAGTGTTGATGTGTGCACTGTCAATGCACGGTCAACAAAGCCAACTGTGATTTGCTACGCACAAGTGACAAGACAGCGATGATACGACAGGGTGTAAACGGTTCACGTGCAGTCTGATGATTCTAGAACTACCTTGAGTGTATGTTCTAGAATCCATCAAGATCAGGGAAAGCTACAAGGTAGAAGAAGATAACACGACGAGTAAGTTCATAGGAAAACTAATTCAATACACTTTCCAATTTTCCTTCGACATAACAGTGGCGATATAGGGTATTGAAGACCGATCGCAGTGGATATATATGAAAAGGCAAATGAGATGAATTTGCGTGACGATCGACGAAGAAGAAAACGATGGAAGACCTTTACTTAATGGAGGTAGCTTTGTTGATCGATACTGAAAGAGAGAGAATTCACGGCTTTTAAACGCGTGATAGAGGTGAAGTGATCATTGTTGTAGAGACCATTTCAATCGAGGATGTCTATCACGAGGTAGCTGATCTGATTCATAGACGGTCCACCCATCAGCCAGACGCGATCACGGTCGAGGATTGTAAGGAACAAAGATGATCCAGAAAAAAGGCCAAAAGTTTTGCGGTGATGACAACCGACGACATTTTGATAGGAAGAAAAAGGTGAAGTTACTGGCGGATATGTATTTGATCGAAATGAGTAGAGGAAAACGGTCAAGCGTACATCGTATCAAGAAAAAATTTGCTAATCGAATGCCATCAAGAAAAACGATGATAATGAGGCTGGTAGGGTTCATAGGCAGTCCACAAATCATCTAGACGAGATCATAGTCAAGGATTGTAGGGTACAATACCGGTCCAATAATCAGTTAGACGCGATTCCAACCGAAGATGTGCGGTTGCAAGACCCTCCCTACAAGGACGATCGACGATCAACAAGAACACCTATGGCGTTTACACGATAATGAAGATCGTGGATATCGATCCGATGAGGTATGACCAGCCAGATTGCAGTATTGAGGAGGTCTGAAAGTCAATAGTCAAGATGCAAGCGGATGCACAGCTAGTAGACACCGTTTGTCGACTAACGGTACACGGGAAGATTGTGGTAAAGTGATCACGAGATTTAACAGTGGCGTTGAGATGCAGGATGGGATCAGACGACTGAGTGATAGAAAGCGACAGTTGAAGTTATTCGGATTGATCTACCTAACGGTCAAGAAGGAGTATAGTAGAGGATCGATAATTGACCGATCGCGACCCGCGGTCAAGGGATTGGATCACCAAATGACAAGGACCGGATAACTCAAGGGGTGAACAGCAATCGGAGTACTGTATCGCTAACAGCAATGAAAGATAGTGGAATATGGAAGCAAGCTGGAGAAGTGGATCGCTAAGATCATCAAACATGCGAGCTCTCAGAAGTGACGGCGATCCGACGGTGGATGCCCGACCAGAGAATCGAAAGATTGACCACGATCCACCCTGTGTGTGTAATGCTTGATTGTGTGGACACATAATTGTGTGGACACATAATTGGTGTGGATCACATAACGCGATCCACTACCCCGCGATCCACTGCACCGCGGTCTATCCTGGGTATGTACCGCTGGGTGGTGTTGATCCATAATTGGCGTGAAGTCATCATTGGTGTGGATCACACACCGCGATTCACTATACCAAGATTCACTGCACCGCGATCCACTACACCGCGATCCACTACCCCGCGATCCACTACGGAGTGTATGCTGTGGACCACACGATGCAAGAGGTGAATGCCATAGACAGGCGTTACGCAACAGTGATCTAGCGATCAGATAGACATCGTCATAGGATTTGGATATGGTTGGTTGACATCAAACAGAATTAAATTTGCAACAAAATGCACGCGTCGACTTCTTCCGGGCAAAAAATTCGGCCTCCCTTTGAATAGAGAGTCACCCGCGTATTTACAAACTTCGCCTTTGGCGAAAAAGTTGATTACCACAAGGATGCCAATTCTTCTATGTGCTTCAATTCTATCAACAAGGTCAGGACTAACGGACGCGACTGCTGGCTCCAATCTTCAATAGTACTCTTCCTGATTAGAAAGAGCAAACCCCCCATCACTAGAGGGAACATAAACAGCATAACTGGTCAAAACAAACGTTTAAACGGTCAGTCATGCTCGCATATTGACCCAGAAAAACATGGGGCAGAGACCATCGAGGAAACCGTTTTATGTCGAGAACGGACACACTAAATCCGTAATTGACTTGTGGTATGTCTTGAATACGCGGGCCGGGCGTACTTCTCACCGTAATACTCGCATATTTGACCCACCCGTTTGGCTGCGTACTGGCGCAAAGACCAGTGAACGTCCGCTGGGTTCTCACAGAGCTGTGTGACCAGCACGCAGGTCTGAACAGCAGATTCAGTTAATGTAGCTAAATTTACGCATCGACACACATGACGACAATAACAGGTTTGGATTCATCCAGAACGCATGTTCGAGCATGAACACGTACGTAGAGCTCGACATGTAGATTCTGGTTTGTCAGCAAACAGCGGCAAGCCCGCATAAGTGAAACAGCAGTGACAGGTCGTGGTTTCTGTACTTCACTTCTACGTAAATGATATGTGATCAGTAATGCATTAGCTCGTGGATGACCGGGTCTTGGGCGATGCTAAAGAAGGCTGCTCGTTGAAGCTTTAAATCGTCAAACTTAATGGCCTCTGTCACATTACTGTAGTACAACTGCATTACCGCGGTCATCACGTGCTTCACTTGAGGTTTTCTGTCGATAGTGTTGACAAACGCTTCGTTCTTAAAAGATGTGCCACGTCGAATTGTCCTCCACGAACTCGTTTACAGGTATAAGGGGTTGCAAGCCATTGACGGCCGGCCAGTGCACATTATACACCGGTTGAAATGAGACATGACCCAGAAGGAGCATTCAGCAGCTCCTACATCTCCAGCTCTTCCTTCGCTGCGTAAAAGAGTGACTTGTGGTCTTTGCACGGCTTGTACTTGACGATACCAGGGGCTGCAAAGCCATTTTATCTCTAGCTTTTTTATAAAGCGAACGACTCGTGTAAATTAATAGCGTGCCTTGTTATGACCTCTTGGTGGCGCTACATTCTAGTTATAGAGTATCTCTAAATTTCGCACTTGGAGAGCCTGATTGATATCAGTGGGGCCCACTTGTGGCCGTCGCGGTTGCCGCTGGCACTCAAGCGCGTCCTGCGCGACCTCCCGCACTCGTAGCTGTACGTCCGGCATCGGCGCAGCAATGCAATCTTTGCTCACGTCGTCTATCCCGAGGCTCTATGCGTCTACCTGCAGCAGCATCTCGGAACGCAACCGGCTCATGCTGCCTGGTAGTATAATAAAGAGTGGTCCAGCTATCAGAGCTCTTTTATGTTATGTTTTAAACAATTATCTAATTTTTAGGGACCTTCAGTGGTCTGGGAAAGGGCATCACCATCAAACATATCACACATAACTTTGTATGGTCCCCATTACGTATGATCTATGTTGGCACGTCTCAAAACTGGTGCTGATTTCAGGACTTTTGCACAAATCTACTGCTGGTTTCAGATTTGCTCCCCTGTAACAAAGGAATACACTTGATCGCTACCTGCTTCACAGATACGATCTGGATCGCTGTCACTTTAATCTTTGCGATCGTCTACTTTCGGATCGCCCCCTGTAACACCGATACGATCTAGATCACTATCCTCCGACATTTCCTATCGTCAGCTCTCTCTTCACTCGGCATAGGTGACTCCATCTCTTCCATGCGGCGGATTTTGTGGAAGTCTGCTTCGCGTAATTCGTGGAGCACTGATGCGTATATTGCAAAGTCTACAATGAATCGGCTATAGTAATTCAGACTTCCCAGGAACGACTGCATCGACCGCAGCGTTTGAGGAAACGGGATATTAATTAGCTATTTAGGGTCCTTTGGGTGGGCTTCCAATCCAGCGAGTGATCCTTGATGGCCAAGATAATCCCCGTGCGCCTTCCCTTAGAACTTTAGGTCAGGCTGACTGACAGATTCCACTTTTCGCTTACACGTATCAATCCTTCTACTCTTTCATAAAGAGCTGTCCACAATGTAGACAGAATCAATATGTCATCGATGTACGATCTTCGACCTAGCACAGAAGGTGTCTGACTGGTGTCCGGTTACCCTTCTGTGAACACGTCGATTTGTTTGGACGGCTACATAGAGGAGGCGTCCGGATCAGCTTCGATCATCATATATTCATACAATGCATTGTTGAATAGTCGTTGGTACCTCTGTGGAGCATTCTTTAATCCAAACGGCATCCGTAGCCATACAAACAAGCCTAAAGGCCAAATGAATGCGGAAATACTTCTTGCTCGTTCCGTCATCACCACTACCCAAAACCCATTTTCCGTACCTGTGAGAAATACCACATCGCTTTGTCCATGTTTTGTAATAGTTCGCTGATCAATGGCATTGGATTAACTATCAGCCTTATTAGCTGATTTGACCGTCCATAATCGATACATAATCGAATGTCTTCGCAATTCTTCTTGATAATTACAACGATCGGCGAATCTCATGGTGATGTGGAAGGTCGGAAAACCTTGACCGAGAGCAAATTTTTAATCAAATCCGCTAGCTTTTCACGAAAGTTGGACGCTTTTAACCGTGTTCTCTGTGCGATCGGGCTCGCTCCTCTCACGTCAATATTGCATATCATCCCCCCGTGCGGCTGAGTAATCTGCGTTACCCTTTCCAATTAGAAGGTGCCTATTTATCCAGATCAATTGTCTCAATCGTTCCTGGTCATCAGTCAGTGTCAAGTCTAGATCGCCTACCAGAATACCGTCAATTGTGACTTCGGCAGTAGGCCTAACAATATCAGGCAATACCGCCATGTGTTGATCCACGTCTTCGGCGTACAGTTATCCACTTTTATGACGATAGGTAGAGACGTCCGGCTTTCCCGCGATGTGGTCATCCTCCGTACATGGCTCTTCGCCAATCTTTACATCTGGTGAAGGTTCGGACTCGCTCTTCGACTTATCGAATGCTCCGTCGGTCGTCTTTCGTTCGCGAATTGCATTAATTATAGGCGCTACGATTGTTGGTCGATGATCCGCATGGAGATGGTCGATTAAGTCACTCGATACGTCACGCGATCGGTCGGTATCCCTATCCTTAGTCGTTTTACCTCCTTCCATTGGCCCCTCGGGTACTCGATCGCTTCCGTCCGTCTCCTCGATCGTGTTAACGACACGTGGTAGTGGCTCCGCATGTGGAACAACTTCTGCGTCTCGGATCGGACTGTCCGTTGATCCATCACTCTCTTTTGGTCGACTAAAAATCTTCGTCGTCGTAGGTTAAGGTGGGTGATCCTTAGGCGGACCAGCGTATTCGGATGGCAGTTCCACCTCTTTTATGTCGTTGCTGACAATGCTAGAGTCTGCCACTCGTTGTACCGTCGTGATACAACCGAGCCGTAGTCTGGGTATCGAGGCACCATATCGGCAGCCATAATCCAGCCTAAATCCGGTTCGCGATCGAGGGTAACTTCCGTGTCGCTGAGATCTGTCAGATGCAAGTAGTTGATTCGACCGATCCCGGGTGGTCACGGTGGGTATTCATGTTGGATCGCGTCTCACCCACATCTCGGCGTTGAACTGGGTATTGCCGATCCTTATCTCTGTCGATCGACCAACCGGTAGAAGTGCATGCTGGTCCGGGATCAAGATTGGCTGCATGGACGATCCCTACAGAGGTCTGCGTCCTGCTAGATGAATCTTCACTTCATCCGGCAATACCAGTGTCCCATCAGCTAAATCCAGACGTATACCTGCGGATACCATGAACACCATACTCGGGATCGCTGCTTGAACGACTTGATTATTCACCCGCACATCAAAATAGTACCTTAGCTATCCATTTAGGGTGATACTGATCTTGGTACGTCCTTCGGTCATGTACGTGTTTTCATCTATCCCCACACAACTCTGTTTTTAATTCTCGTCGATGAAATATTCCACCTTATGAGCAAAGGCAGTGTCCAATATCGAGATCTCAGCACCTGAATCCAGTGGCATCGTGGCCTTTTCGTTATTGATCTTTTTAACCACTTTAGATTGCTTTAACTATATTCCTGGTCGATGGTATTTCCAATATCTCCTTGACTCTCTCGGCGCTGATACAAGTTCCATCTTGGTGGGCGATCGGGCGTATTCATCGTGTCGTCTAACACTCGCAATGGAATGCAGACAGTTTGCAGAAGCACCTGTATTATGTAGATCATCCTGTTTGCCATCGCTTTCGTCGACCAATTTCCTCTCCACAAATGAATAAATGCAGATCCCAGAACGCTCGGATCGTACCAGATTCCAACTTGGCGAGAGTCCTAATCTAGCATCTTCTCGGTTTGTTATGGGAACATTTCTGCATGCTTGGTAGGGACACACAACTGGCAGATCATGTTATAAAACTATACCATCGGGCACTTTCCTTCGTCGTGGATGTTCTCACATACGGAACACACGTAGTAGCACTTGTCCGCAGGATGGACTTTACGTCCGCACGTCTGACGCGTCAGTCGCTTCCAACACCCGCGATCGTCATGTCTCTACGTCCCACAATGCATACACAATGTTTGAGGCATTCTATTATCATAGTGGCTCTCTCGATCAAATCTCTCGTTGTGGACGATCGGGTCTCCTGTATGCTGAGAGCGATCCGCAGCTGCGGCCATGTACACATTTCGTCGATCCGAGTCAGCATCAGATCCGCTAGAGTCAACTACTGATCCACTGCTCTCGTTTTCCACGTGGATAGCTCTCTCAGCCCAGGCCTGTTTCGCTGGCATTTGGGTCGCCTGTGACGTAAGATGCTTTTAAAATTATTCGACCCCATAGATGCGTGAGGATCTAGGACTTCCATGTTTTCGCATTCTTGCAGAGTTTTTTCCAGATCGTCTGCATCTCCAAGGCAAAAATTTTCGAGATTCTCGCCAGATCGTGATCGTCCAGGGTATTCATGTAAAGATTTACATGTTCCTTGCGGATAGCAGACGTTCCAGCTCGTATCGGGATCATCGCCCGGATCGCAGCCACATTCAGACGGTACAAGTACTTCAATGGAGTCCCGTTCGATCGCTAACGAGCTTGGTTGTAGATTCGACCAACCTAAATGCCGTATTTTATCTGCATTTGGCCATGAAGCCTTCTAGGAGTGCTTTGCACGAAGCCCTCGTCGAGCGCCTGAGCTGGAATTACCAGTCACTCGACGGTCCCGTAAGAAGATCGCTGAACACCAGGCACTTATCCGCATCAGGAGCTTGATCGCGTAGGAACACCGACTTCACCTTGCTGATCCAGTTCTTCGCTCGTTCTTCATTCTTCTCCCGTCCGGCAAACTCTTTCAATTCGGCCATGGCAGACATCCGAATCCTTTTTGGAAAAAACCCTCCACCATCCGAAGCCCCTGTCGGTGCTACCTGCGGTAATCTCTTCTTACCTTGGTCTCTGCGCGCACGATCATGGTCGTGCAACCTACTCATACGCGATTGAACCGACTCCATGCCTTCAAATGGCATATCAATCTCCGATTCGGTTTGGTGAATGGCCGATCGCATGGCGTTCATTCGGGCTTGTTCTAGCTCGCATATCTTCATGGCTGCTAGACAATAGGTATTCACTTGTTCTGACTCCACCATGTTCATAAAACTGCGTTGCCGGTGCCCTTTCCGCTTGCGCTTCTGCCTCATTACGTTCAAATGTCTTCCGCAACAAATCCGCGCCCTTTGGTCCTAGCGACATCCGTTGGATCTTTAACGAATCGATCGAGTCCTCTTCTGATTCCGCTGAAGCGTATCGGGACGATCCAGTGTGTTAGTCTCGAAGAAATCGTTGATCGGTGTGAGAACTTGATCCATCGTGACCCGCTGCGTGATCCGTTGATACGTAGTGCGGTCGCCGAGGTCGGGTTGTCATTAGGGTCACGTATGCCTATAAGCGGACTCAACGTCTTAAATAGCGACTGTCCGGCAGTGATCACTCGATCGTGGTTGCACTCTTGTATCTTTTGCGCATCGAACGTTCTAGCAGTGAACACCGCCTCCGTTAGCTGGTTAATTAGACGCCGGAGCGCCTCCAACACGTTGAGAGTTGGTTTGGGCGCTATCATCGGTCCGCGCAGCGATCCGGTCAGCTTCTACTTGATCGTCTATAGCACAGGGTCACTCGACAACAGCTTCTTTATCTCTTTCAAATATCATTCCCGGCTAATTTCGTCAAATCGCCAATCTATAAATTTCAATTCGCGATCCACTGACTATAGTTCCTGATCCACCTTCTCCGTCTTGACCTTATCTCCGGCTTGCCTGTATTCTAGACGTTATGATCTTATTTTACCGCAGCCAGCTTCTTCAAGTCGTCCGAATTCTTCGCATTCATTCTTCATCATTATCAGAAATGATGAATGTTCATCTGAGAAGAAGGAAAGTCGTTTGGGTACTCCCCTTAACTTTCATCCTGAAGATCGTGCTTTGCAGCGAGATATACGGTGGCCCCGAAGGGATTTCAGGAGGGGGTTGTGGTTTTCTTTTAGATTGTGCGACCGATCTTCATCTTTACTTTTCTTGTCGTCAAAGCCCCTCTACAAACTTTGACGATCTGGAGATCCTTCATTCTAACGCGTATGCGACAATACCTCTTTCGCTGGCGCTTCTATCCCAGATTCAGTCTTCATCTTGACTTCTTCGCCCAGGGACTTAATGATGGATCTTGAGTCACCAGAAGATCAGGGCACACGCATTATTGTGGTGGAGCGGCGATCACAAATTCCTTGTGATCCCGACTCTCCACTGGCGCCCGGACGACCGACTAACGGAGGGGGTACTCCGATTCTGTGATCTGTGTCTTCTTGCTCACCTTGTGTACCCGTCGGTGGGGCGGGTTTCGATCTCTTGGTGGACTTGAGATGAAGCTGAACTCGACCGTTTAAGGATAGGGGTCGATCGGGCGGAAATTCTTCACCCGGTCAAACGTGGGGTAGATCGAGTGGATGTTCTTCACTCAATCGTAAGTACACTTGGGCTCTCTCCCAGAGTCGCCTTTGTCCAAAGATGATTCTTGATCCGCGCGCCTTCTGACTACTTGAGCCGTCTCGCGATCTTGAATCGGAACCGCTATTTTCCCTGATTTCTATCGCAGTTGGGGGGGGGGGTAAAACTGATGTTCCGCCTGGCCAAACAATCCAAAGGCAAAGTTTGTAATACCGCGGGTGGCTCTCTATTCAAAGGGAGGCCGAATTTTTTGCCCGGGAGAAGTCGACGCGTGCATTTTGTTGCAAATTTAATTCTGTTTGATGTCAACCAACCATATCCAAATCCTATGACGATGTCTATCTGATCGCCAGATCACTGTTGCGTAACGCCTGTCTATGGCATTCACCTCTTGCATCGTGTGGTCCACAGCATACACTCCGTAGTGGATCGCGGGGTAGTGGATCGCGGTGTAGTGGATCGCGGTGCAGTGAATCTTGGTATAGTGAATCGCGGTGTGTGATCCACACCAATGATGACTTCACGCCAATTATGGATCAACACCACCCAGCGGTACATACCCAGGATAGACCGCGGTGCAGTGGATCGCGGGGTAGTAAATCGCGTTATGTGATCCACACCAATTATGTGTCCACACAATTATGTGTCCACACAATCAAGCATTACACACACAGGGTGGATCGTGGTCAATCTTTCGATTCTCTGGTCGGGCATCCACCGTCGGATCGCCGTCACTTCTGAGAGCTCGCATGTTTGATGATCTTAGCGATCCACTTCTCCAGCTTGCTTCCATATTCCACTATCTTTCATTGCCGTTAGCGATCCAGTACTCCGATTGCTGTTCACCCCTTGAGTTATCCGGTCCTTGTCATTTGGTGATCCAATCCCTTGATCGCGGGTCGCGATCGGTCAATTATCGATCCTCTACTATAGTCCTTCTTGACCGTTAGGTAGATCAATCCGAATAACTTCAACTGTCGCTTTCTATCACTCAGTCGTCTGATCCCATCCTGCATCTCAACGCCACTGTTAAATATAGTGATCACTTTACCACAGTTACTGCTAACTCTTTAGTGTTGCTGCAAGATGATGCTGCTTATACCTTTTCCGTCAAAACTCTGTACCGCTCAGCTTACAAGACGGCATTAATGCTGAAACGTCCATCATTATGTTAGTAAAGCGTGCATGAATTCATATAAATTGGAGAAAGAGCAAAACGTAGTCAGGTACATTCAGGACCATCTATATTTATCGTTCTTAATGACATCAAAAAGCCATTGGTGGGTATTGTGGGTCGACAAAAGCGTACATGACTCAGCGATATTCGAAACGAAAATACGCTGACACCATCGACTGTCTCTATTGATCACAGGTATGAATGTATATATATATATATATATAGTGAACAACTGTTTTGAATTTGGTGCTGATAGAAACAATCCGGCTAAAAAATTACGAGACGCTTTAGGTCTCAGTCCATTGAGAAAGGGATTACACAAGCTGTTCTGAATATAAGGAATTGTTACATGCCACATTTGGCCATCATGAAGAAAATGTAAGGAGCGATCTATACTGTCGATGATGTATGCTTCGAACGGTTTGGCAACGAGGGATTGTCATTTGAACATCTTTGCGTCCGTGGTAAAAGAAAAAAATCGTCCGAGATAATTTTGTATACATCTACGCACAGCATGAAACCTGCGTCCGTGAAACACACAGTGACACTAACGTTTCACTCCTTGTATACTAATTATTGTCCATCACTTTGATTGAACCTGTAGAAGAAGATCGAATATTCCTGCCTTTAACTATGACATGTAGCTAACCATTTTTAATTAAAACTCATTCGCCAATGTGTATTTATGGAAGCCCTTTGTCGGTTGTAATCTATAGGGTTGTTGTGGTAACCTAGTAGGATAATCTATGATCCGCATCGGAACTGATTGATAGTCAACATGATCGTGCAATTTAGAATAAAAAGCTGAAGTGGTAGACCCTAACACGGCTGTAACAGGATCAAGTACGATAGCGCTCAAAGGATAAAAGCAATGCTGGCCACAGCATTAAGACGAAAATCTGCTAAAACCTTTGCAGACCTTGTCTGTTTAGCCACAGCAATTCATGTGTGAATACCAGCTATACTACAAAAAACTCTATATTCAAATCGGTTTTTGATGCAATTACCGGCATATCGAGATTCACTTATATAAGTGGTGGTGGACCGAAATCGCATCTACTGGGCTGCGTCTACAACCATCTACGAGCATCCACAATAGCTCATTTTTAGGTAGGGGTCAAGAGCGGTTTTTCGCTGCTATTAACCGCTCGTTTAGCAACAAAAGAACGGCAGATTGTTGAATACTGAGCGGAAGGCGAAGCATAAACGAAGCAAAGCGACCGGAGAGAACGAAGCGAAGAACACTTGCTCACTTAGGGGAAGATTCGAAAGTGATTGATTCATAGTTCTTAACCCCGCCTACCCTAGACTGCATCTAATACCATGGAGCATCTAATCAACCTGATTTACACGCGTCCAATCATCCTACACGTCTAATCATCCCTGAGGTAATTACCGACGTAAAAACTATACCGTAAAAACTACGCTTGAAAGTCGGATTGTACCGGTACCCCTCAATACCGATCAACATCGGAACGGGCACTTCCTTCGTTACTCTGATGTTCTTACGTAGACGCTACTTTATCGTAAGATGCCTCTCATCGAACGTCTTCGTACATCTGAATTATAACCCAGCTTAAGACGCCCATTTCGAGGTGGCGACTTCGTGCGGACAACTGAGACCTAACTCAACGAGTTGGCAAAGCGACAACGCAGGACGTGGAAACGCAGCCCTGCGATTGATTCTGAGGTGGGATTGCAAGAGCGAACTTAAGAATCTAAAAATAGCGATCAGCGAAGCGATGACGCATGGCGCTGGGGACGCATACGGTCGTAGTACCTGCTGTATTATTCAGCCTCTCTCTTTGATTGTAAATGTGAAACTAATACTGATTTTATACTGTGCACTTGTAGGCTTTCCTGCTCGCTACTATCTGCAACCGTCGCTCTGTACCTACGTCGCGGTCGCCGATGACGCACCCTACCATGATCAGTCGCGCGTAGTACGAAACTCCTAATGTCGCGTGGACCACTTCCCGTCACCCTTCATCTCCCAACACTCTTTCTAGACGGTGTTGTAGTCACAACAAGCGCACGAGAGCACGAAGGCTGTCAAGCTGGAAAGAATCCAGCGCTTTCTTCAGTATATCAGCGATCATCTGGTACGATGGTACGTAGTTTGGCATTATAATACCACGTCTTGCTTGCTCGCATTCAACCTTTACCCTTATGTCGATGTGAATCGCTCTAGCACATGATGCCTTGCCTTCAAGATTCTTGATCGCAGCCTGATTGTCAATTATCATTGGTATAGAAGTCACAATGAACGTGCCTAGCTCCTGCAGCAATTCTCGAACTCGAATTACTTCACGTGCCGCGTTTGAAGATGTGACATATTTAGCTTCCATCGTGGACAGCGGAAAGCTATACAGTTTCTTGGAAGTCCAACTGAAAAGGATGCCAATCAATATCGTGATGACCCCAATCAACGACTTATGCTCTGACTCATCCGCTGCGAAGTCAGCATCGCTGTAAGAGTCAAGTCTCAGTAGATCTTCAGCATTTTGATTAGCGGAATTGTGCAGCTTTGGTATTTTACTTCCCTTCGGGTAGCGTATTATCCGCTTTGCTGAATCCCAATCGCGAAAAATCGGCTGATGCGTATGTCTTGTACCTTGTGGACAGTGAAGGAGATATCGGGAGGGGTGCAACGCGTCACTCAATGTAGGATGCCTACCAGGGATTGAAATGTGTTACTCCTGTAGCAGTCGTCACCAAATAGTGTGCGTACAATTATACATGAATTTATCTTAGCGCTGCAAACAATGTCAACAATTGCTTCTTTCTGGTCAACGCCATATCCTTCATTCTTAAGTGTCTCAATTCGCATACCAAGAAATTTACTTACGTGTCCAAGTTGCTTGATCGACAACGATACAAGACTGACAAAAACTCTTGGATTAAAGTTAGCGCGCGTTGACGTCAAAAAAAATCATCGACATACGCTCCGACAACTAAACGTTCGCTTCACTTAATTTGTAATAAAGACAAATATCCGTGATGCAACGCTTGCAGTCAGCTGCAATAATTTTGTAATAAAATGATTCACCTCACAAAAAATGGCCTGTTTTCGACCATACAGTGTTTCTTCTATCACAGTACGAGTTCTTCGCCACTGGTAACTATTGTTGAGTCGTAAATACCATTCCCCCTGGTACACGTAGGTGAATGTCCACATACCTTTCTTGTCTGCCTGTGCATAGGAGTTTGGCACGTCACCATAATGATCGGTAACCACCCAGATAACAGCAACGCTAGCCTAACTTGACTGTTGTCATGTCCATGACTGCAGAAAATGTTAACAAGAAATTAACACCAAAATTCTGCTCATTTCCGCAAGCATCAAGTCGAGCCTTAGACCTTTCCGCTTGTCCTTTGGCGTCAATTTTTGCCTTCAAAAACCGCTTGCTGTGCAACATTATACCTTGGGACGTTTAAGTGCTCAAAAAGTTGGGGCGGCTAAGCGTAGATATTTCTTCTCCCATCGATATAGTCCATTCAATCGCCTTAAGACTCCTAATCCTCTCACCGCAATGCCATTTATCACGCTCAGTGATATGATCCACTACTTTTGCTGGTATATCCTTCTGCAGGAGACTTGCCAACGAAGTTCTTTTTGTCGAGCGCGTCAACAGCCGCGATCAATGCCAAGTCGTTTTCTTCTTCTTTTCTTCTTCTTTTTAGGCCTTCATCCGCACGACTTTCATACGTTACACTAGAAGGTTCATCTTCTTCTGAAGCCGACGCGACACATCCAGAATTAACAATAATCCCACGCTCGATGTGCAAATTTTATGCCACAATTAGACTCCCAATATTCTTGACACGTTGTGTGACAATGACAAATTTACCCAGCTTTAGGAACACTCGATAACCTTTCACCTCGTCATTTTTGCAGACGATTAGACCAACTTTTAATCTCAATGTTATAATGAATTCATATGTGGGTTCCTTTAAACAGTAGAGCTGGAGCCAAACAACACGATAGAGCTTAAATTAGGTACTTTGTTCATCGAAACTTCTATTGGTGATGCCCTTTCGTGGTTGGAGCGGCTTGAACTTCGGCTAAGCATGTATGATGCTTACTTCACGGCATCACCGCATCAATTTAATTATAGACCACATGAGAATATCATGAATCCGGCCATATTCACAATCGTCCTGTTCATTGCTTCTGCCTTTCCATTTGACGCTTAATATCTCGCTTCGGATACTTGATGCGTCAAGCCCGTATTTTTGCAGAATAAATTCACGTTGTGATATTTCAATCCCCGACTGGTGCGCAAAATGAGAATTTAGGAATCAAATATTTTCTCGGAGAAGACATAAAAATGCTCGAATTTTTGGCTGCGTCCTTGGTCTTGGTAAAAAAACTCGACATTATTTTGACTTGTCGTGAACGGAGTTGACAAGGTATCGATAACCAAGTCGATTGTCTAAAGTCATCAGTCCATTTTAGTCACTACATATCACCCCACCTATAATTAAAATACGTGATTTTTTGCCCGGGTCCTTTTCGACTTGTTTTTGTTTGCTTGCCCTGTGCACAGGTCAAACAATTAACTTGCGTCTTGTCACTCGATTGTATCCCAGATTTTTTGTCCTTTGCCCTCCTCTCGAAGGTTTCTTATGACAGATGAGCCATACCTCGATGAAAAATCATTTAAGTGTCGACTTGCACGTCCATATCGACATTACCATTCGTTACGTCATCAATTACAGCTATACTGACGTCACGTGATTTAGAACCGGAATCATGGCTCAGTATCCACCACAAGCACGTATTTTTTCATCTTTTACATTACGTACAGCCTCGCCATTTTTAACGTTGCACAAGTGATCGATCACTATCACATATGCGAGTACAAAACCCTTCTTTTCCGACTTTTTATGCGATAAATTGTTCCTCATAATTAATGGGGCAAGCTATGCATCCGTAAGTTGAGTCTTGCTGTGTTTATCGCCGATAGAAATTAGAAGCATCACCGAGGCAGACCTTCGTGACATGAAGGGTCTGCCTATCTAGTAGCATTCACTAGCTGTCGTAAACACTACAGCTCTCAGACATGCGCTTATCATAAATGAAAATTCGACTGGAAACATTGTCCAAAATCCATTGATGTTGAACAACGTTTCGATCATCGACAATGCAAGAGTCTTGTTTACGTCACGTGCTTGGCCGTTCCCTCTGCTCATTTGTTTCTTTCCACGACAATTTACCGCAATGTGCCCAGCTTTGTTACATTTGTGCCAATTTCGGGTATCAGCCCGTGACTTCGTGCCCGCTACGTGCAAAACGACATCCTTTCCGATAGCCTTGGCACCACACACGTCAGATTTAATCGCTTGCGCAAGATTCGTCAGCTCTTCGGCATGCCTTAAGTGGTCCATACAACTGTTATCATACTACGCTATAAGCAGATGGCGAAGATCGTAAGAAGCATATTGTACAATATTCTTAAGCACTAGTACCTCTGTACCCCCACTCGCGACCACTCACAGCGATGAAATGCAAACAATATTCTGGCCACGTCCGCTTCGGATCTTATCTGGCATTCAGAAATTTATTAACCTGAATTTGTATGAAAGTGGTCTAAAATTTTTGGTGCAAGCACTTCATCACGCACTGCAGTGTCAAATCCTGCTGCCACCAGGTTTTAAGCTGTTTGTGGTAGTATCGTTCACCATTGCCACTCAATTAATGCCTTAGCAGATTAGCCTTGACTTCTTTAGACCAATCAAAGTCACAGTATATACGAGCTAGCACGAGATGTCGAACAAAACGAATACCCCAGTCCAGGAATCGCGATCCTAGACCATCGAATATTTCCTGTCCATCACAAAGACGGATTAAAAGTATATTTTGTCGATATTTAGGCACTCGAATTCTGGTCACGTGGTGCGGAGGGCAATCGGATGGTGTTTTTGGCGGTACTGGCGCTCATTGTGCCATCTGAGCTTGATGTGTTGGCTAATATTGCCTCGTGGCAGAATATTCTTGATGCTGTCAATGCATTGAACTTTATAACGTGAAGCCCTCAGGGTAGGTGCTCGAGCTGGCGGAGGAGTGCGTAAGGATGCGTTCATCTCCATGCGTGACGACGCAAAACTCCTCCCAAACGCTAATTGGAAATTCTAGTCTCTTGAGAGCCTTTCATGCACTCTTCTTCTTCTTGCTTGAGCTTGGAAAGTTCAAGGCAAGTCATGAGTTCTTACATGGCTCCCAATGCCTCGAGTGTCTTGATTTTCACATTGCTGAAGTCACCTCCCTACTCAAGCGTAACTGCTTCTGAAGACTCGGTAGGTCGCATATCGCGACTTTGGAACGGTCGCTTTCAGGAAAAAAAAGCGACTTCATAACCCGCGAAGACTACAGACGTAATTGGGCTCACAACCTGTTATATTTAGCCTCTGTATTCGACTATAAATGTGAAACTAATACTGATTTTGGACTGTGCACTGGAGGCTTTCCAATTCGCTACTATCTTTAAATGTCGGTACTAGCCCACATCGCTGTCGCCGATGACGCACCTACCATGAACCGTCGCGCGTGGTCCGAACCTCCTAACGTACGTGGATCGATTCCCGTCGCCCATCATCTTTAGAAAGTTGATGATTTCATTGTGAATAACCTCCAGTCGATGCTGATCGCTGAATGCACACCTGGAACATATTTTCACGTGGCAACAAACCCTGCGAAATATCGTGATTGAGGTTGTCTTGCGCTGTTGTTAGAAATGCAACGTCCCCATCTACACTCAGCAGGTCTACAGTGGCAAATGCTTCCATCTCAGTGCATCCTCGTCCGCACAACAAATGAATCCGTCCAGGTCTATTGGGTCTCAGATGCGCGAGTGATTCATCTGTGAGAGCAACTTAGTGTATAGCTTCTCGTCGCCGTATGTAATGGACAGAGAGCTCCGGTACTATAGCTTATACCAAAAAGTCTTGCGAGAAAGCTTAAAGAATCTCGTGTTAGCTAAACGCGCGCTAATTGTTAATTTATAACTGCGAAATTACATTGCTACGAATTTATTGTATGTACGAGTGGTCTTTGAATTCCTATGGATCAACATCCATAGATCGTAACGTATCGGCTGGTAGTGGGTTTGGTGCCCCATTTATTAGCGACAAGGAATACGACACACTGCACCCGTTGTTTGGAGTAAGTGCATATCAGCTAGTGCACAATCTATGCTACGATGATACTACTTACACATGGAGCTATTCAATCGTATCGAGAAAGGTGTGTACCGGTGACATACCATTACACCGTCGCTATGCGGCCTGTGGATGGTGGTTGTAGTAAGTACTATCCTGGTGTGCGGGAAGCAATTCAAGTGAACGCTCTTGAAGTATCTCGTCGGCATGTTTTGATCAAACTCATCGCTGTAAGCTGGTCGAACATGTATGTGTTCAATTGATATAACTTTTCGTTTAAAACAAGTGCTTCATTATGCTGTCGATGCCGGTACCGACAATTGAACGACGTGATGATCGCTCCGGCCAATGACTTCAACTTCGATGATGTATAAAGGATAGTAACACAACTGTTACGACATGCAATTGCATTTCGTACAATGTGTGCGCTACTGTATTGTCAACATAAAAGTAAATGTTGCGCCTTTAAAGGCTCATGTTTACGTCAATCCCACGTCGTCGCAACTGCAACAGACGCCGGGCATACACGCTTAACGACTGGGTAGAAAAAAACTCCATCGATAGCAGCATATATCTGAAAACAGCGAGGCTTCTATCACGCCCAATAATGAATCATTCGCGTTTGTTCGAGACATGAGTGTTGCTTCTCAGCGCGATGGCCACGCGAGTCTTGCTCTTCTTTGATTTTTCCACTTGACGCTGAGCGATGGTGTTTTCGACATTGAGGGAATAAACAGAGCCCCGTTTTATTTCTGTTGTGGATATCAGATAGCGACAGCTTCCAATATTAATCAAATATCATTAGACTACACATTCACCGACAACGCTCTCTCTTATCCACTTTCACCGTGGGAGAGCATCTGCCTCGATCCACATCGTTAGCCATCTCATAAAAAACGACAGTAGCTCTTCTACCTGAACACCGATTAGCATTTCAACCGGTTTCATTTTTGGCTTGATCGAATCTCCACTCGGAATCATGCGCTTTCATTGGCACTGCTGCACCCAGTTGTCAAGATTTTCATCGACACCAAATAAGACGAGCGGCTGCATTTGCTTGCACTTGGGGTCAGTTTCGTTCACTGGTAGGTCCTCAATGCGGTTAGGTAAGCTGCTATAGATTATTCCCTCGACCGGCTCATTGACGAGACTGAGCTCTCGCATTGATCTTGCCGGAAGCCGGAGTAGCGTGTGAGCGGCATTACCTCCATTCCCCAGGAAGATCTGCTTTTACTCTGACGTTAGGATACCAGTCGCTTATGGTCGTGACGGCATTGTAGTGAATTTTTACAATGTACCAGTCAGAGTATTAGTGGCTGAGGGCGGGATGGGAACGTCCACCTTTCACGAAGTAACGATTTATTATTGGTGCGCAAGATGCTAAGAATAACTTTGAAGCGTCGATATTTTTCGAGTGTGCCTATAAAATACATTGACGTCAATTTACGGGTCGAAATATCAGGCATATATAGCTGTACTGAATTAATTGTAATGCTAATGATTTTTGTGACGTTGGATGAGAAAAGTTGAATTGAGTAACGATAAACCCGCCTAAAAATTTCTATTATCAACCTATTATGATAAAGAGGAGATTGCTGCACAGATCAATCTACGTCAGGTGTCGCTTACACCAATATGATCTGCCTGTAGGTAAATCTGTCATAGTGCTAGTACTTTACCACATCCGCTTACACTCTGTAATATGCTAAATGCATTTTAGAACACCTGCAATAAATTGTAAGATTAAGTGCTCTCGCGTCACATAAAAGACGAAAACTTCACCAATTTAAGGGATGACGGAATGGCAAATGACCTAGTCTGATGTCGATAGGGCTCCAGGACCCATGGTTTCTCTACCTTACCGAGGGTGAAGGTCATATCGTCATCTCCCTATTCATTCTATCCAAAATGGGCATACGAATGTGGTGGGGTATTATATCATAAAACTGTGTGATGAGATTTCAAAAAAGTACTTGCTGTGACGGACTGCCGACTTACGAAGTGGGAACTATGACGCCACGTAAATTCCTTTAATTAACGTGTTACTCCCACGTCGTCTAGCAGTTTGCACTCTTCGATAGACGTGGTGGGAATATAATATCGGATGTTGTAAGAGCCAAACTTGGGGTTTATGAATGAATATGCTTTGCTCGGTGGGTCAATCGGTGGCCACTAGATCGACTCGGTCCATAGTGGACCTATAACTAAATTCTTCCAAAATTTTGTTGCTTCTGGTCCTTTAATAATTTGTTATAGGGATATGAAACACCTGACCTTAATTTTTCCCTGACGAAGGAGTCGGGAGGCCGCTTCCATTAGCGGGTCTTGGTGAGGTACTTGACAAACCCACATGCCATTTACTCATTTAGATTACTATTTGCACTTGGTATTGCCACCAAACTGTCTTTGTACGGAAGGTGACATATACCTTCTTCAAGAGAGGCGGGCAGACTTATAAGTGCTTCTAGCACGACGGTGTCGCTGCAAAAAGATTGCAAATTTAGTAGTATCTAACACCGTTCTATCTTTGTTTCCATTTGCTCAATTGTTGCCTAAAATCGAATCCTAATTTGACTGGATAGGATTAGATTGACCTCGACGGACCGGGGCCCACCTTGAGGGACCCGTAGTCTACCTTAAGAAACGCAATGTTCACCATGAAGGACCGGGGTCTAGCTTGAGGGATTAGGGTCCATCATGAGGGCTTGTGGTACATTTCTACTAGTACCATATGACTAGTGAATTTGCCACAATCCCCCTGTTAACTAATCTTGTCAATCCTTATCTACTATCGACTCTTTCGCCTCCGGGGCCCCCATCATTTTCGGGTTCTTGTCCCTTTTGCGGCTTCCTATCTCTTTAATCGTCGGACTCTTGGTACCCTATTTTTAATCAGCGCTTCATAATACGGATGATAAAGTATTTGGGACGTTAACTGGATATGTTCCTAAGGAATTAGTAGATCAAAAAGCATTCAAAAGTGTTTGGCAACAGTAGATCAAGTGTTGATGTAAAATTGTGAGCCGAATCGATTTAAATGTTAAAAGGTTGAATGCTAAAGGTATCCGAACACAAAATCTTTTAAACGGAATATTGCGATCGACACCTCGACTTAAGTCAGTTGCATTGATGATAATGAAAAATTGTGGCTGCACCAACACGCGAAATTTTTCCGATGAGCAAAACATTAGACCCTTAGACTACCGTTGCCGTTCCGGTAATGCGAATCTTTAGTGCTTCATAATTGTGAATGTTTTCTAAATGTTCTAGGCACTGAATGCAACACTTCTACTCAGATCGTTACCCTGATCTAGCTGTATTACCTTTTTTTTAATATTCAGTTTTGTACAGCCTCTAGCAATTTAAGGACGGCTGAGGCACATGGTCTCACTATATGATATTTCATGAGCAATTTTGAACAGATCGACGCAAGATCGTATGCCACATTCATGTATGCATTGGTAGGTGTACTCGCGTCACCATCCACTAGCATTCTGCAACTAAAACGTAATTTTAAGCTCTTCATCTTTAGGTGAAGATCTACAGTACTTTATATCATCCTTCCCCATGTGTATGTGGTTGTGGTGGATCTGAGCTCGATTATTCAAATAAAACGTTTGTCGTTAAAAAATGTGGGGTCAAGACCGAATCTAGGCAGTATACCCATTAAATACCGCGCCTTAAGGTCAAGTAATCACGTACAAATACTAACTTGGTGGCTTCTGGAGAGATCGCGCGATATACTATACTCTACAGAAGTTAAGAGTTCAATACATCTCTTTAGGACTGCAAATAACCTGAAGAATATCCAGTATCGCCTATTACACTCTGATAAAAAGTCGAAGCTTAATTTCCTATATGGTGAGTAAAGCCCCAACGAGATGTACAAAAGTGTAAATAGACGAAAGTGTAAAGAGATGGACGAAAGTGAAGCGTCTATTGAACGCGTATTGTAATCCTCGTACAGTACTACATACGAATCGACTTTGTAATTGGCACCATCCACCACGGACTCATGTAAAGTATCGAGTCTTTTCTATTCGAGATAGATACTGCAACATTTGCTAAAGAAACTCTTTGCATATAAAGATCAGGTCAAGAAGGATTGAAGATTAAGCAACTATCTAACTGGTCAGTGACTTGGACAACGACTGTACCAATTATAAACGCTTGTTCAGTCTATCGATTCTTATATAAACCAACAATACTTACAGGAACTTACTGCATACATTTTTGTACAGCTTACAAGTTTTGCTGCGGTCATTTTAAAGGCCGACTCAAGAGCACCTGGTAAAGAACGAGTCATGAATTTGCTCTTATTGCGATCAATATCTATACGAGGTAAGGAACACAAGATTTTGTGCCTTTTTGTACGAAGAGAGATATCATATTAGTGCGACATAGAGCGCGATTTCGTGACAAGAATGCTTTCTCTCGAGTGCGTCATTCCCTTGTGCTATAGACGCAGCTTTTTCTCACTCAAATGACGTGATAACATTTATAATCTTTATTATCTTGCGTGGCATATTTAATCCTTAGGTGTATTCATTTTATCTACGACTTAACTCGTTGTAGCCCATGCGACGATGACGTCGTTTTTTATACCTTTTCTTCCAGCAAAAACATATGTCTGATTACTTATCGTACATGCAGTATTGTTGTTGCCGATCGCCGTTCGATTTTTGTTTGAATAACATCCATCTTTTATTAATCGAGAGTAAACATATATTATACTAGGAGTTGCACCGTCATACATTCTTTTAAAGCCTCATTGATGTCGTCTCGTATAATCTATATGACGGCAAAAACTCTGTAAATCAAGGTCTATCGAAATCAGTTTACAAGCTAGTTTTATATATATCAGTTGTTTTTACCGATCCCGGTGGCCGAGTGGAAAATCACTAGCACTGGGATAGAGAGGTACGTGAACCGATACCCGAGCAGAGGCTTTTGATTGCGCATCGCCGGAGAGTGGCCAAAAAAGCCGGATACAGTAACTCGGACGCGTAACTATATATACCTCAAACTACATCATTGTCGAAAAATACACGTTACTTTGATGGGGCGATTACGATGTGGTTTTGTAATTGCCACAAGTACGTAATGCATTACTATAGGCTAAATTAGTTGTAGCAGGCATGCAAAAGGAACTTGCTCTGTCTATTAAAACATTCGCAATATGTTTACACAAATTGAGAATAATGCATCACATTCACTTCTACCGCGCACGCCCACGTCTACCATACGTAAAGTTGTCCATCGGCTTAACTTTGTTTGTTTCACAGCGAAGATAAAAGCTATACCCAGACAAAGTAAAAGTCCTACTCTTCGCTCCTTGCTGCTAACAAATGTCATAAGTACGCTCTCACGTGTCACAATTTCACGGCAAGGTGGCTACATTTTATAATGGTCACCAATTTATTACCATTTATGAATACTACTGATCGAAAGTCACACATATTGTACAAACGCAGCTCTGCAACTAGACGTTATCACTTGATCTGAAGTGGACTTACTATCAAGCATCAACTTGCTTCAGATAGTCAAGAATACAAAATCTTTAATTTTTAACAAACCTTTTTGTTTACTTGTACATGCATAAAATGCGTCGACGCTACATCCCACATCCAGAGAACGTAATATGTAACTGCTAATACGTACTTTTGCGCACACATGTCATGCATTCTTACCGGGTGTAACGGGTATTCACAGCGTGTGAAGGTTACACAAGGGACGGAGACACCTCAAAATGATATTAGAACACTATATCAATTTTCGGGGGCTGAAGTGTGTCAGCCACCGAATGAAGTGATCTACGAATAGTTATTAATTAGAACATCAGTGACTAGATTAATCAAGCTATGCTTAGGTGTTCTTTCGAAAAATAAGAAATAAAATTCAGTTTTCCTTTTGATCTGCGAAAGATAAGTGCCTTTCTAAGTCGTCTTGCGATCGTTTAAGAGTATAGCATACGCATTGGTAAGGTAGCTAGTCTTAGAGAACTCTGTACTGTGATTCTCTGAATCGTTTGGTCCCCTGGAACAGGGACATTAAGCTCTCTGAGCTGTTGACTCTCTGGTTCGGGTTCTTTGAACCATAATTGCTCGAAAACCGTTAAGTGTTCCTTCGACTTAAGGAGCTGTGTAGCTCCGCTGCACTGGAAAAGCCGTCCATATCAGCCCTTCAGTCCACGGCAAAGGATACTATATACCTGCAGCAAACTCATGCTCCTCTATGTTGGATCAGCAAAGGAGTCAAGCTGGATGATGCTTTTGATGCTGCTGGGTTCTTTTGATTGATTGTGCTTTATTTTAAGTACTCTGGACTATTCTTTCTGTCAACTTCGTTATAGAAAGTTTATCGATAGATGACCAAATGGAATTAGGTTAGTGTGGTTGGCTGATTAGCACGTGGTCTATGTCATTTTGTATGCCTTCTACGCGCTACACACTCTACAATGCAAATTCGCCCAGTCTTGGCGATCGTGATGAACCGCAAGTCAGATTTTTATTCGATTATGTATAAGACATCTAGGTCTATCGGAATCGTGCTGACAGATACGACTGGTACATTCCTTTTACTCATATTGTGCTACATAAGCTAACTGGTGGCACCCGTCTTGTCGTCACTATCACGAAGGCATAAGCGCTTAGCCAATATGAAATAGTTGACGCAGGTCAACTCAGAGCGAATGCATTCAGCCATGTTCCCAATCTCTTGTATCTGCTATTAGGCGTAGACAGCTCGGACTTGAAAGCGCAAACATGAACAATCAATGGCTGCATTGTCTTGGCGCTTTATTGTGCAAGAACGTACCACGATAGCTTATCCATCTATCGTTTAATCAAATTTGGTAAATAGTAATTGAGTTTGTTGATCGAGCCAATGTAGGGCACACATTAGCGAATACACCGTATCTAAGTAATAATCACCACTCAGCGAACTACATTGAGTTGGTGTATATATCGTGCACGTGATCGGCCGATTTACATGCACCGAATTGTACCATGCAGTAAGCCTGGTAGAACAAGAGACATTGGACATAGAATCGCGTAGTGTTGTCACATATTCGATCAGACATTTTCAAAAGTCCCGGTAGCAATCAATAGATTCTTCGTTGCGGCTAGCCTCTTAAATTATTGATTCTCTGCTACAAAGTCTGATGATATGGTCATGAAGAAGGATTGCATCGACACTTACAGTTGTCGAAAGAAGACAAGGAAACATGCTTGAGTCCTATTCTGTAATGTACTGTAAATACGCAGTCTCCACGCTGTATATCTCGCCGGGTCGAAGCAAGTCGCCTTCGCACCAATCGAATGCCAAGCGCCAGTGTTGGTACATGCTGAAAACATTTGCGGGACCTCACACTTTCGATTCCATAGAACTAGGCTTATGAAGATTTCTACGACGAGGCACAGCTTTTGTCTAGAACGTATCTTGGTACCTAAGGCTTATGTGGCACCCTCAAGACCACCAGTTTGGTATCATCCAGACGGAATGCATCCAGTCCACAAGTCGGATTAAGGCGGAAGGCCTTTGTCGCTGCAGATTTTATGGGTCAACAAAGTTTCTGAGAATGTACAGAACCTTATCAATATTGCCAACCGTCGGTTTCTACGGCGCAATGTATCCGTGGGCTTCATCTGTTCGCGAACACTTTGTCGATGAGATCGTCAGGGAACTGTAAGCTATTCCTGTTTACGTTGCCTGCACCGACCAAAGCGTACTTGACCAAGTCATAAGAAGGACAGAATTTGTACCCGTGCTTTTCACAGACACGTACATTCTTCGCGTACGTTAGCACTAGTGGACCACGTCGAGTCACCCCGTTCAACAATTGTGCTACGTCGAAGGTATCCCACTGCGACGACTATGTTTCTACACGACTAGTCTCGGCAAGCAGTATTGGCAACTGATTATGAACATCAACTTCCGTGTCCATTGCGGAAACCAAGTCGCGAGAGAGTGTTGCAAAGTTCTGGTGGTCTCGCGATAGCGACGTTGAGATCATCGGATCAATGAAAACTTGTGACAGTGATGCTGTGGTCACACGCGTTGACTTTTGCGCACATCTTTCTATAAACATGCTGAACTATATGATCGCAAATGCTGGTTCAAGCCACGGCAGCACATGATGTACATCCGTATCACATTCCAAGGCGCTAACGAGTAGAAGCTGTGAACCCGTTGTTGCGAACGACACTGCTATACCAATGAGCTGACTTCTTGGGCGTACGCTCCATGGACTCGTAATCAACCCAGTGTAGCCCAAAGCGTTTCGCATAGCCCTCGGCCCACTCGAAGTTGTCGACAAAAGACCACGCAAAGTACCCACGCACATCCGCACCTTGCGCCAAGGCGTTGTGCAGACCTACCAGGTATTCTTTGTAGAACTCAACCCGAAAGTCGTCTTCCTGAGCTTCTTCCTTCGTTCGATCTGGCCAGGCACACCCATTCTCCGTCACCACAATGCCATTCGGGACTTTGTAGCGCTCCTGAATCCACAGAAGTAGCTTCTGGAAACCCCAACCAGCAGCATTCCAGCCCATGTCTGTGCGCTTCCAAGAGTCATCCGACGTTAACGTCGTGCCTTCGTCTAATGACAAGCCGCCGGTGCTGTCGTCCGGGGGCGGTATCGCGGCCTCGTACTCGTCTGACGGCTCAGCGTAGTTGAGCCCGTAGTGGTTGAGCCCAAAAAAGTCAGAACTACCCTTGAGCAACGCTTTCTCGTCGTCCGTAAACTTGGGTAAACGCAAACCGCAGCGGTCCTTCATGACTTGCGGATAGTCACCCTTGTAGACTGGATCAGCGAACCATCCCAAGAAAAAGAGCAGCGAGCGCTCGGCCGCCTCTTCGTTCTTGCGCCTCTGCACCGGGTCAGCCGTCGGTCTTGGTTCGCGCCAGTCGCAGTTCAGTGTAATGCCAATCGCGCCCTTCTGTACCGCCTGAAACTCGTTGCGGTAACATTCTACAGCACGAGCATGAGCTAGCAGCAAGTTGTGTCCAGCGAGATAGACCGCTGTCTGCGGCGTGCACTTGCGCCCTGGAGCGTGAAGACCATTTCCGTAGCCCAAGAAAGCTGAGCACCAGGGCTCATTGAGCGTCAACCAGTGCTTCACCCGGTCTCCGAACCGCTGGAAACACACGCGAGCGTACTGCGCAAAGGCTTCGTGGATGAACGTGCCCCCGAGCCATCCGTCGTGCTCGAGTTCAAGTGGTAGGGGCAGGTCCCAATGGTACAGCGTCACAAGTGGCGTGATGTCGTTCGCCACGAGTTCATCGATGAGGCGATTGTAAAAGGCGACCCCGTCTTCGTTCACTTTGCCGACTCCAGTGGGCAGAATACGTGGCCATGCAATGGAGAAACGGTAGGCAGGCAGCCCCATCCGTTTGATCAGCTGCACGTCTTCTTTGTAGCGATGGTAGTGGTCCACGGCCTTGTCACCAGTGTCGTTGTTATGGACGTTGCCCGGTGTGCGAGCGAAAGCGTCCCAGATGCTGTCGCCACGTCCGTCTTCGCTCACCGCACCTTCGACTTGGTAGGCAGCAGTGGCAGTGCCCCACATAAAGCCCTCGGGAAACCGTAGCTCTTCGGACATTGTACGCTATTTGGTGGAGGACGACGGTCTACAGAAACGGTGTGCAGCAGTGGTTGGTGTGTCGATGAGCAAGCTGAAAAAGGAATGAGCTGCTCTGAAGCTGCACAAAACGCGCGACACGAGACGGTTCGGCCTCGTGCTCCGTGAGAAATGTCGACATGAATGGCTCAACTGCAAATAAACCACTCCACGCAATCTGATCCGCTTGACAGAAGTGCTGCTTCCTTGTCGATGAGGCTTTTTGTCGCCACACAGTCTTGTCGCAACAAGAACTGATCATACTTTGTCGGTCTGAACAATGGACTGGTCGACAGAAAACGTAGGAGATGCAGCACTTGCACATTGCTCTACACTGACGACTATTGACGACAAGTTGCAGAAGCATCTACGCTGCAACTGACTTTTCAGTGGAGCAAGTACGAATCGAGGAACGCTCTATGCGAAAAGACGACAAACGACAATATCGTATCACATAAATTTTCTAGCTGTGCACGTATGTGACAAATGCCGGGTCGACGTTGACTGAGGCTTTCGCCTTGCTATCAGTACAAATGATACTCTCACACGGCAGGTATTCAGTAGATAGATGGACAGCCGTGAGAGGAAAAACGTATCGCGTGCACCCGACGCTGACGGTATACTGCAAAGTCGCGTACGAAGTGGGGACGTGGGATGTTGATAGGTGAATGGTGTCTTAATTTGTTAGCGCTGCATTATTTGCCGGAATCAATATAAGTAGCGGCAGAGGTTGCAGCGTTTGCTCTGACAACGCCCACGCTTTCGCTTGAATTGATGTGATGTGCAACATACATTGTGAATGTACGACACCGGTTTCAACTCGAATCGATCACTCAGAGTTTACGCTCGCAGAGGTCAGCATTCTCTGCTCGCCCATCTCGAACATCGGGTATTCATTCACAATTGAGCTGCTGCAACTCTTTGCAACTCGCTTCAAATGACACAACGCATCTCGCGTCAATCTGCTGAACTGTAGCCAGTCACATGTGAGTGCACCAATAGACTCGCCAATTGTCCTTTTTCTGCGTACCTGTATGAATGGTGCGTGTGGAACCATTGGTTGTGCTGTTGTCTACTTATTCGAGCCGTGCGAGTGGTAATTCGTTAATTATCCATTTGCAGGTAAGTGAGCACTGGATCTGTCTACAAGTTTACACCTATTTAGGTTTTCTCCCAGTAGATTTACCATGTTTTTACCAGTTCTAGCAATAAATACGATCTTACGCTACCATTTTCGTACATCTGTGATGTTGGCTGCTAGATTATCCCAAAAAGTACAATGAACGCAATCTTTTTGACACACTGCCACCTTACAATATTTTAAAACTCGAACGTATGACCAAACTAAAGATGCGTGTCTCTGTCGCTTCGTGTTTACCCAATTTCTGTAATATAAGGACCTAAAAGCATACCTCGACTTATTCAAGCCTCCACTCAGTATCATCTTCACGAGGAGTGCTACAGATCGAAGCTCAAAATCTACTTGAGTTGGCTTGGTAGTCAAGAAACATGCAGATCCTATATCGAGTATTTCGGCTGTCTCGATCGCTTAAAGCGCCGTGCGGCATGCATCCTTGCTTGCGCTTGCGATAATTACCGTTTAAGACGTCGATGATGGATGAAGTCGCTGCACAAACAAATAAAGCCAGAATTGGTAGGATAGCAGCAATATGTGCTATAAGTTTTATCCGAAAAGAGTGTGTTAATATTTCTTATCTACTAAAATGGTTCTAATCCTTCACATGAGCAGTGCCCATGCAAGAATGTGATACCAATTGATGTTGTTGCCCCCGCTCTTCGGGTGTAGCGTTATTCGTTTTTATAAATATATGTACAAGGGAAAGCTGACCCATTTTCATCTAATCAAGGTGTCAACATACATGTGAGTGGCCCTTGTGGGTCCCGAATTGACATGTACGAATAAAAAATAAGAAATGAACACTGAGTCGATTTGACCCAAGACAGAAACGTAAGTTAGAGTTCCTAAGCTTCTTTGTCGCTACGTGTGATCTTGTAAAATTGGCACCTAGCTTATAACAATACACTATTTGAATCTCGGGCAGTCGTCAGTCGAAGGCGACTGCTCCTCTCTTCCGCAGGTATCGGCGCCTCATGAATCACTATCGCACCTGTAGGAATACTGTACACAGGCACGCACGGACCTCCAACGCTCCTCTTTTCATAGTTAAACTCGAACTTGATCCCAACGACCAAGTGTTGCTCTGCTAGTTCAGGTGCCTTACGCGCGATTGTCTGAAGGTCTGTCAGTTTCGCCTTTGTACTGACGTACTCAGACTTGTACGACTCTCTGCATTCGCGCCGTAAACAAAACTAGGTTTGACATTGACTGGCTCGGTCGATGCGCTCATAGCTCCATTTCGATCTGTTTTAATCGCTGTTCGGTTGCCGATCCTGACCATAATCGATCCACCAAGACGATCTGCAACTCTCAAAATGCTTGTGAATCTCAAACAGCTATTTGTTTCACTGGCTCCGGTGGCCGCGTCCACGAACTCGGACTCAGCCTTCCAGAGTGCTACTGCACCTGTTGTTTACACTGCTAGCCGACAGCCGCTACTTTGACGAGCATAGTCTGTCCCCTCACTGATCGTCGTGTTGTCTTTTCCACCACATAGTCGGCAACGGTGTACGCTGTGAGTGTAAACGTGCCTTGCATCCTTCACTTGACGGCATGTGTAGCTTTAGTGCCAATGCCCCAGTCAGGTAGCGCGAAATGATCGTAGCCATCAGTATGCCTCCTTGAGTCGGCTCGCACAGCTTTTTTGTCGCACAATGCAAAGTTTGTGTGATGTCTGGTCGTGTAAAACGCACTTACAGAGCCAGCTTACAACAATAGACTGGAATACCTTATGTGTACGGATCTGTGCCGCTCAAGGTACTTTTGCCGGTAGCAGCTCGCCTCCTTCGAGCGCCATGATCGCGTAGCATTCATATGACACAGGTAGACGTGTCTCGTTGCCCATGCTGAGGCCGTTTTACTTCTTGAGCAGGATATCCGTCACCATGACCTCTTAGTCGAGTGAGTATCTGGAGTCCGCGCTGTAGCCGACTCGCATACCGAGGAAGTTATTTGCAGAGCCTATATCCAATTTACCTTTATACTATGCATATACCTCAAGAAAACTTACCCTATCGCGCTTGTGGCGATGGCTAGCAAGTCGCAACGTACGTACCAACAGCGAGCAATATACAGGTCGCGTTGATCTTGTAGCAAGGACAAAATATACGTCTACAAAACACTGGACATATCCAGCACCAAATTATTTTCGTGCAATATCTTTCCTTCATACTTGATAAGGCAAGAAGCTTCACACATCTTAATTGATAGAGTCTATTGAGGGATTTGACATAGCAAAGTGCCAGCTCGCTTAATCTCGTGGCACCAAAATTGTTCCGAAGTGGTGCGGCTATAGTTAATGCCTGGAGGGACACGCATGTGAATGATGTAATAGTTGTTCTTAGATATATCTACGCATGCACTTTTCACATCTAGGTGACTCGATGGCGCACGAGTGTGCATGACTGGACGTATGCCTTTTGTGCGCTCGTCGTTATGCGAAGGGAGAAAGCGTAAGTTCGCAGTCTATACCAACAACTTAGTGTACCCTCGGCGATTATAAGCGCCTTGCACTGCAAAATGACACCACATGTACCGTTAATTGGCTTGCGAGCCTAATTTATAAGCACAGCAAGTATATGTGAAGTTCCACTTTGACGACAAACCTCGTGATGTCACATCGAGGGATCGAATATGCTCTTGTCAGTTAATCCAACGATTTTTGTCTGCGTCTTGAATCGGAGTTATGTAGATATATAGATCAGGTAGATATGTAAATCTGGACTTGCCGCCCCCAAGGCCGGATTGGCTAGGCCATGATGCAATACGATTGCCGTAGAAGATGAAGCCTTGAGACATTTTCCTGAACACTGATCGACATTGGCATTTCGACGCTTGTGAGACTTCTTCACTCGCCTTGATCGACGCATTAGTTCTAGGACCGTGAGTCCTTATCACCGTGTTTCTTTTTGGAAGAAGTGGGTTCGGCTGCGGTCAAATTTAGCGCACGCTGCTGTCGCTAATTGACTGGCCATAGCAAGTATCGATTATCTATCCTCAAATTATTCTTCCACTACGTGTCGAAGCTCATCGTTTGCGCTCATATTTTACCAGTCATAACTAGTTATGTGTCTTGTCGTCACGTCCTAGAGATGACTTGGCACTGGGTACGGAAGTCCTTCATCTACTCGTACTTCGTACAACATGACGCCTTGGTGCATTACCTTTGCAGCAAGTCCGTGCGTGTGTATCGAAACACCGTACACAGCCATCAAAAGAAGGATAGGGCGGGCAATGTCAATGGAACTTGCCCGTAAATTACCGAAGTGGCGATACGCACTTAATTTCTACCGTGTTGCATATAATCTATCATGTATGTGGCGTATTCCTTCGCGTCGAAATAGAAATTAGGTGGCAGAATGCATCCAAAATCATGAGAATGACCGTACTCATGTTGGCTCGGTGCATTCTTTTCGGCTATTACATTGTAATCGAATCGTTGGTCTCAGTAGCTTGGTGCGAAACGCCAAATTTAAGACCGAATAAGTCGCAGCTCCTGCGCCCTCCTCCTCCCTTCGTGCGAAGCATGTGTACGCGAACAATGAAGCTTTTGCTAAAAGCTTATAACGTAAAAAGTTGAGAAAGTTTGGTTTGTTTTTTTGTGGCATCATCCTTCGTTGTTCTAGCTAAGAAAACGCCTTATATTGTCGAACAATCTACAAAATTACCCATAAGCGTTCCACTCGGCGGTCGCTGAGCATGACATGTCTTTTGGGACCGCTAAATTACTTCGTTGTCGGCATCTTTTGGCGCGCTGGGACTAAAGTCGCGTATTAGCTACCTAAGTTCAATGTGAAAGCAAGCATGGTTTATTATACTACTAGAACGAGAGGGTGATAGAAGATTAAATATTAGAAAAGAGATGCTTAAACGAAGAGCAAAGGAAGTCGATAAACTTGACAAGGTATCGGCGACGGAGAAAGGGTAACATGGCTTTATTGAATTTTAACAGACGCCCTCGTGTGGTGGCTCTGTAAGAAGAGTTATTGGCAGTCTACCAACGAAAGACCACAGCGATAAGGAATGTGCAAACGTAAAAAAACGTAGCCGGAGCGCGGCAAGAAGAGTCCGAACAGCACAAGGAAATAAAACCAAGCCGACGGGGGTGGAAGGGAATGTCCAACCCGACGACGTGGCCATCGACGATTCACATGATACCTGAAGAGCCCGCGCGCGGTGGGATCCCGACCTCAAAAGAGTATGGTGAAGCGCGACACGCGCAGTCCTGTCTGATGTGGAAGTGGCGGCAAAATCTCCTTTGCGCCGAGAGAAAAAAGTCGGTATAACTGGACATTAACGAGGTGGAGGAGATGGCGGTGTTCGTAAAACTATCTCAGAAGGCTTAGTATCAGCTGGGGCTGCGGACGACAGCGTGAAAAAAAGTTCACGAAGAGGATGCAGAGGATCGGTACCTGTAGGAAATAGGAGAAATTATGGTTAATGACTTCTATATCAAAACGCGCGCCAGACGCGTTTCGGCTTCCCACCGGGGGCCTCGTCAGTGTCTTAATCAATCTAGAAGTGAGATCTTGCTCTATCCTGCGCTCTACGACTAAGAACCTCCTAAACTTAGTGTAACCCCACCAATCATCCACTACAGCTACCAAACCTGGCAGCTGGGGCGTCGACCCGGAAAGGAGTGTCCGCTATGACATCTCCACTTCCAACAGTACCAGCATCATCGGCGCCGTCACGGGAAGGCATTTACCGCAAGTAAGAAGTATTCTGTCGAAGACGCTGACCGTCGAGGAAGAGGTAGCGTGCACGGCGGAGATGAGATGGCAGGTAAATTAAGCGACGATTAGGAAGTGGAAGGAGGCGAAGAAGGCGCCTGCGATGTGAAGTGAACGAAAGATGCGGTAAATAGAGTTGCATGAGGTAATAGAACTAGCCCAGGCCAAAAGCAAAGGAAAGGCGGTAACCCCGGGGTCACGGCAGTAGCTCATGGACAATGTAGCCCTGGACTAGGTAGTAGCGTGGTTAAAAGACGTGCCGCAGGTGATGGAGGTGTAGATTCCGAATAAGATATTTTCGACAGTAAAACGTGCGATATTATAGAAGTGTGTGTGCGTGGGGAGATGCGAAATAGATATATTCATAGTCGCCATTGAGAATCAGGTGTGTTCTGAAGATACATTGTCGATAGGCGTAAATAAGAGCCAGAAACGTTTTTGCACGTACCGTATGCAGCTGCGAGTAACGTGATAAAAAGTGTGTTGAACATTTCGAGGCCCATCGTTACAGGAACTATATTGTTCCGACATTGAGGGAGATTGTGCACACACCATCTTTAAAGCGGCGTACATGACCCAGTTGAACGGAAATAATGCCGATAGGCGGACGGTGTGTAAGAGCGTATAATTAGGCGGATCTAAGGCGCAGTTCGCAGCGCATGCCTATAGGCTAAACAACGAATACGTAAAGGTACGTGGACGACGCAGGTCGTCGTATCTTTGGTATAGCAGGTCGATATTCAGACAAGGAAAAAGACAACAGCCGATCTAATGGGTTGAATGAGAGATGCCCTGTGCTTGATGTCAACTGTCGGTGTACAAAGTGAGGAATATCGCAACATTGCAATTGCTGGTTTAAGCAAGAATCCTAGTGAACAATGAAAGGCGATGGACAGACGAATTAGAGAAAAGTAAGACAACCAGAAAGGAGAGTGCGATTCAGCGTGCAACCTACCAAGTAATTTTTTAGTGAATACCGAAGTAAAAAAGCAAAAAAAGTGCGAGCGTAAATCACGACCCGACGGGAACTGTGGGGAACACGGATGATACTGATACGGCACAATTGGCGGTAAATCTCGTAAGTTTTTCACTATGCTAGTTATGGTATGATCTGAAAATAGAGATCCGAAAGAAGGGTAGAGAGAGCGTAGAAGTAGGGCAGCCAATGAGGTAGCGGCGTCACGACTGGAGGATGAATGCCTGTTCAGAGAAAAATAGCCAACTATTCGAGCGGGCGACCAACAGCCTCAGCATAGGGCAAACCTGCAATCGAAGAAGAACCGGATATATAAGACGTACTTCCCTCAGACGTGGCCGCCACCAAGCAGCAATATACCTCCAATTTCAGAGCAGGCGGACTACGCAAGCGGTGCGGCACTAGCGCAGCCGTGCACGCGCGCTCGTACTTGCTCTGGAGATGGAGGAGAAATTACGCGCTTTCGGTGAGGGACCGCAAAATTTTCGGATATGCGCAGGCAGAAGAAGAGATTCGACCAACAGAAACAAGCGAAGTACGCCAATATAATACTTCGGCCTTCGAAGGACGACGAGAGAAAAGCATGACCGGAAGAATATGAAGCTGAGAGGCTGCAGCATTGTCGTTGAAGCCACCGAGATACGTTATCCGACGAACGAAGCCGGCAACAGGAATGGCGATGAATAGAAGCACGGAGAGGGACCAGACGACGGCATTGAGTGGGATGACGTGGGTGCAGATAACGAAAAAGGGGCTCGGCGAGGTGATAGACATCACCCGAGATATTGGCAAAGAGGATTGCGGCATCCCCTGAGACCTGTAAATGGATTTTCGAAGCCGTGCACCAAGGGTAGCAAGTCGCGTGGCCCGCGGACGTGCCGCAGGCGATGAAGATGCTGAACACTGAGCGGAAATTGTTTGCAAACGAGAGAGGAGAGAGGAGAAGCGCGGATGCATGGAGAGATGCGAGATCACTGGGTGCGAACGCCGCAAAGAATCAAGTTTGCGAAGAAGAAACGTGCACACCGAGTACTAAGAGGTGACAGAACCGAATCCGTGTGTGTCGCCTGTAGCTGAAGGGCACACGTCAATGAACAGGCGTGTACACCGCCAGGCTAATCGCGTCAGGAACATTGGTGGGACAGAACTGGGGTACGTGAATACTGACCTCGCCGCCGAACGTAGCCTATAGATAGCGGATACGAGAAGGGAGACGGGGAACGGCAGGCGTATGTGGGTATAGAGCAAGGTAGCTCGAGGTCCCGGTCCATCACACACCCTGCGATTTAATACGTGGCACGTCGAATTGCGAGACCGGTGCAAGGTCGTCGTATCGATTAAGTCGTAAAAGATTATCATGACCTGCAAGAAATTGTCACCGATTACACTAAGCGCATTGGGGATCCGCTGAATTCCAACGACAGTTTATCCTATGAGGACAAAAATAACGCCGCCACTAACCTGCTTGAGATTAATCAAGAAGCACAGAACGCTGTCAAAGGGGAAGAAAAGAAGTTAAAAGTAGACCAGGACCGGCAGATAAGAGGAGCCGTGTCTTATAAGCAGATATCAGAAAATGCGGAAAGTTCAAGCGGAAAACGCAACCCAGTATCGGACAAAGTCATGACGGAATCAGAGAGCCGAATAAGGACTTGTCGACCGGCGAAAGCCAATAACGCGTTCTATATAGTCTGATCGTACGCGGGAGCAGGTCTTAGATGCCGCAAATACGTCATCTTAAAGCAAAAACCCGAGCAAGAGATGTCATAGAAATCGGGACCCCCATTAAGGAAAGCCCGATACGAAAACCATAACGAAAACTAGATAGTCGAATAAGGAATTGTCGACCGCAGCAATACATATCGTGACCAACTATAAGTAGCATACCTGGGCGCAGGTCATGGTAACGAAAAAAGGGGCTCGGCGAGGTGATAGACATCACCCGAGATATTGGCAAAGAGGATTGCGGCATCCCCTGAGACCTGTAAATGGATTTTCGAAGCCGTGCACCAAGGGTAGCAAGTCGCGTGGCCCGCGGACGTGCCGCAGGTGATGAAGATGCTGAACACTGAGCGGAAATTGTTTGCAAACGAGAGAGGAGAGAGGAGAAGCGCGGATGCATGGAGAGATGCGAGATCACTGGGTGCGAACGCCGCAAAGAATCAAGTTTGCGAAGAAGAAACGTGCACACCGAGTACTAAGAGGTGACAGAACCGAATCCGTGTGTGTCGCCTGTAGCTGAAGGGCACACGTCAATGAACAGGCGTGTACACCGCCAGGCTAATCGCGTCAGGAACATTGGTGGGACAGAACTGGGGTACGTGAATACTGACCTCGCCGCCGAACGTAGCCTATAGATAGCGGATACGAGAAGGGAGACGGGGAACGGCAGGCGTATGTGGGTATAGAGCAAGGTAGCTCGAGGTCCCGGTCCATCGCACACCCTGCGATTTAATACGTGGCACGTCGAATTGCGAGACCGGTGCAAGGTCGTCGTATCGATTAAGTCGTAAAAGATTATCATGACCTGCAAGAAATTGTCACCGATTACACTAAGCGCATTGGGGATCCGCTGAATTCCAACGACAGTTTATCCTATGAGGACAAAAATAACGCCGCCACTAACCTGCTTGAGATTAATCAAGAAGCACAGAACGCTGTCAAAGGGGAAGAAAAGAAGTTAAAAGTAGACCAGGACCGGCAGATAAGAGGAGCCGTGTCTTATAAGCAGATATCAGAAAATGCGGAAAGTTCAAGCGGAAAACGCAACCCAGTATCGGACAAAGTCATGACGGAATCAGAGAGCCGAATAAGGACTTGTCGACCGGCGAAAGCCAATAACGCGTTCTATATAGTCTGATCGTACGCGGGAGCAGGTCTTAGATGCCGCAAATACGTCATCTTAAAGCAAAAACCCGAGCAAGAGATGTCATAGAAATCGGGACCCCCATTAAGGAAAGCCCGATACGAAAACCATAACGAAAACTAGATAGTCGAATAAGGAATTGTCGACCGCAGCAATACATATCGTGACCAACTATAAGTAGCATACCTGGGCGCAGGTCATGGTAACGAAAAAAGGGGCTCGGCGAGGTGATAGACATCACCCGAGATATTGGCAAAGAGGATTGCGGCATCCCCTGAGACCTGTAAATGGATTTTCGAAGCCGTGCACCAAGGGTAGCAAGTCGCGTGGCCCGCGGACGTGCCGCAGGTGATGAAGATGCTGAACACTGAGCGGAAATTGTTTGCAAACGAGAGAGGAGAGAGGAGAAGCGCGGATGCATGGAGAGATGCGAGATCACTGGGTGCGAACGCCGCAAAGAATCAAGTTTGCGAAGAAGAAACGTGCACACCGAGTACTAAGAGGTGACAGAACCGAATCCGTGTGTGTCGCCTGTAGCTGAAGGGCACACGTCAATGAACAGGCGTGTACACCGCCAGGCTAATCGCGTCAGGAACATTGGTGGGACAGAACTGGGGTACGTGAATACTGACCTCGCCGCCGAACGTAGCCTATAGATAGCGGATACGAGAAGGGAGACGGGGAACGGCAGGCGTATGTGGGTATAGAGCAAGGTAGCTCGAGGTCCCGGTCCATCGCACACCCTGCGATTTAATACGTGGCACGTCGAATTGCGAGACCGGTGCAAGGTCGTCGTATCGATTAAGTCGTAAAAGATTATCATGACCTGCAAGAAATTGTCACCGATTACACTAAGCGCATTGGGGATCCGCTGAATTCCAACGACAGTTTATCCTATGAGGACAAAAATAACGCCGCCACTAACCTGCTTGAGATTAATCAAGAAGCACAGAACGCTGTCAAAGGGGAAGAAAAGAAGTTAAAAGTAGACCAGGACCGGCAGATAAGAGGAGCCGTGTCTTATAAGCAGATATCAGAAAATGCGGAAAGTTCAAGCGGAAAACGCAACCCAGTATCGGACAAAGTCATGACGGAATCAGAGAGCCGAATAAGGACTTGTCGACCGGCGAAAGCCAATAACGCGTTCTATATAGTCTGATCGTACGCGGGAGCAGGTCTTAGATGCCGCAAATACGTCATCTTAAAGCAAAAACCCGAGCAAGAGATGTCATAGAAATCGGGACCCCCATTAAGGAAAGCCCGATACGAAAACCATAACGAAAACTAGATAGTCGAATAAGGAATTGTCGACCGCAGCAATACATATCGTGACCAACTATAAGTAGCATACCTGGGCGCAGGTCATGGTAACGAAAAAAGGGGCTCGGCGAGGTGATAGACATCACCCGAGATATTGGCAAAGAGGATTGCGGCATCCCCTGAGACCTGTAAATGGATTTTCGAAGCCGTGCACCAAGGGTAGCAAGTCGCGTGGCCCGCGGACGTGCCGCAGGTGATGAAGATGCTGAACACTGAGCGGAAATTGTTTGCAAACGAGAGAGGAGAGAGGAGAAGCGCGGATGCATGGAGAGATGCGAGATCACTGGGTGCGAACGCCGCAAAGAATCAAGTTTGCGAAGAAGAAACGTGCACACCGAGTACTAAGAGGTGACAGAACCGAATCCGTGTGTGTCGCCTGTAGCTGAAGGGCACACGTCAATGAACAGGCGTGTACACCGCCAGGCTAATCGCGTCAGGAACATTGGTGGGACAGAACTGGGGTACGTGAATACTGACCTCGCCGCCGAACGTAGCCTATAGATAGCGGATACGAGAAGGGAGACGGGGAACGGCAGGCGTATGTGGGTATAGAGCAAGGTAGCTCGAGGTCCCGGTCCATCGCACACCCTGCGATTTAATACGTGGCACGTCGAATTGCGAGACCGGTGCAAGGTCGTCGTATCGATTAAGTCGTAAAAGATTATCATGACCTGCAAGAAATTGTCACCGATTACACTAAGCGCATTGGGGATCCGCTGAATTCCAACGACAGTTTATCCTATGAGGACAAAAATAACGCCGCCACTAACCTGCTTGAGATTAATCAAGAAGCACAGAACGCTGTCAAAGGGGAAGAAAAGAAGTTAAAAGTAGACCAGGACCGGCAGATAAGAGGAGCCGTGTCTTATAAGCAGATATCAGAAAATGCGGAAAGTTCAAGCGGAAAACGCAACCCAGTATCGGACAAAGTCATGACGGAATCAGAGAGCCGAATAAGGACTTGTCGACCGGCGAAAGCCAATAACGCGTTCTATATAGTCTGATCGTACGCGGGAGCAGGTCTTAGATGCCGCAAATACGTCATCTTAAAGCAAAAACCCGAGCAAGAGATGTCATAGAAATCGGGACCCCCATTAAGGAAAGCCCGATACGAAAACCATAACGAAAACTAGATAGTCGAATAAGGAATTGTCGACCGCAGCAATACATATCGTGACCAACTATAAGTAGCATACCTGGGCGCAGGTCATGGTAACGAAAAAAGGGGCTCGGCGAGGTGATAGACATCACCCGAGATATTGGCAAAGAGGATTGCGGCATCCCCTGAGACCTGTAAATGGATTTTCGAAGCCGTGCACCAAGGGTAGCAAGTCGCGTGGCCCGCGGACGTGCCGCAGGTGATGAAGATGCTGAACACTGAGCGGAAATTGTTTGCAAACGAGAGAGGAGAGAGGAGAAGCGCGGATGCATGGAGAGATGCGAGATCACTGGGTGCGAACGCCGCAAAGAATCAAGTTTGCGAAGAAGAAACGTGCACACCGAGTACTAAGAGGTGACAGAACCGAATCCGTGTGTGTCGCCTGTAGCTGAAGGGCACACGTCAATGAACAGGCGTGTACACCGCCAGGCTAATCGCGTCAGGAACATTGGTGGGACAGAACTGGGGTACGTGAATACTGACCTCGCCGCCGAACGTAGCCTATAGATAGCGGATACGAGAAGGGAGACGGGGAACGGCAGGCGTATGTGGGTATAGAGCAAGGTAGCTCGAGGTCCCGGTCCATCGCACACCCTGCGATTTAATACGTGGCACGTCGAATTGCGAGACCGGTGCAAGGTCGTCGTATCGATTAAGTCGTAAAAGATTATCATGACCTGCAAGAAATTGTCACCGATTACACTAAGCGCATTGGGGATCCGCTGAATTCCAACGACAGTTTATCCTATGAGGACAAAAATAACGCCGCCACTAACCTGCTTGAGATTAATCAAGAAGCACAGAACGCTGTCAAAGGGGAAGAAAAGAAGTTAAAAGTAGACCAGGACCGGCAGATAAGAGGAGCCGTGTCTTATAAGCAGATATCAGAAAATGCGGAAAGTTCAAGCGGAAAACGCAACCCAGTATCGGACAAAGTCATGACGGAATCAGAGAGCCGAATAAGGACTTGTCGACCGGCGAAAGCCAATAACGCGTTCTATATAGTCTGATCGTACGCGGGAGCAGGTCTTAGATGCCGCAAATACGTCATCTTAAAGCAAAAACCCGAGCAAGAGATGTCATAGAAATCGGGACCCCCATTAAGGAAAGCCCGATACGAAAACCATAACGAAAACTAGATAGTCGAATAAGGAATTGTCGACCGCAGCAATACATATCGTGACCAACTATAAGTAGCATACCTGGGCGCAGGTCATGGTAACGAAAAAAGGGGCTCGGCGAGGTGATAGACATCACCCGAGATATTGTCAAAGAGGATTGCGGCATCCCCTGAGACCTGTAAATGGATTTTCGAAGCCGTGCACCAAGGGTAGCAAGTCGCGTGGCCCGCGGACGTGCCGCAGGTGATGAAGATGCTGAACACTGAGCGGAAATTGTTTGCAAACGAGAGAGGAGAGAGGAGAAGCGCGGATGCATGGAGAGATGCGAGATCACTGGGTGCGAACGCCGCAAAGAATCAAGTTTGCGAAGAAGAAACGTGCACACCGAGTACTAAGAGGTGACAGAACCGAATCCGTGTGTGTCGCCTGTAGCTGAAGGGCACACGTCAATGAACAGGCGTGTACACCGCCAGGCTAATCGCGTCAGGAACATTGGTGGGACAGAACTGGGGTACGTGAATACTGACCTCGCCGCCGAACGTAGCCTATAGATAGCGGATACGAGAAGGGAGACGGGGAACGGCAGGCGTATGTGGGTATAGAGCAAGGTAGCTCGAGGTCCCGGTCCATCGCACACCCTGCGATTTAATACGTGGCACGTCGAATTGCGAGACCGGTGCAAGGTCGTCGTATCGATTAAGTCGTAAAAGATTATCATGACCTGCAAGAAATTGTCACCGATTACACTAAGCGCATTGGGGATCCGCTGAATTCCAACGACAGTTTATCCTATGAGGACAAAAATAACGCCGCCACTAACCTGCTTGAGATTAATCAAGAAGCACAGAACGCTGTCAAAGGGGAAGAAAAGAAGTTAAAAGTAGACCAGGACCGGCAGATAAGAGGAGCCGTGTCTTATAAGCAGATATCAGAAAATGCGGAAAGTTCAAGCGGAAAACGCAACCCAGTATCGGACAAAGTCATGACGGAATCAGAGAGCCGAATAAGGACTTGTCGACCGGCGAAAGCCAATAACGCGTTCTATATAGTCTGATCGTACGCGGGAGCAGGTCTTAGATGCCGCAAATACGTCATCTTAAAGCAAAAACCCGAGCAAGAGATGTCATAGAAATCGGGACCCCCATTAAGGAAAGCCCGATACGAAAACCATAACGAAAACTAGATAGTCGAATAAGGAATTGTCGACCGCAGCAATACATATCGTGACCAACTATAAGTAGCATACCTGGGCGCAGGTCATGGTAACGAAAAAAGGGGCTCGGCGAGGTGATAGACATCACCCGAGATATTGTCAAAGAGGATTGCGGCATCCCCTGAGACCTGTAAATGGATTTTCGAAGCCGTGCACCAAGGGTAGCAAGTCGCGTGGCCCGCGGACGTGCCGCAGGTGATGAAGATGCTGAACACTGAGCGGAAATTGTTTGCAAACGAGAGAGGAGAGAGGAGAAGCGCGGATGCATGGAGAGATGCGAGATCACTGGGTGCGAACGCCGCAAAGAATCAAGTTTGCGAAGAAGAAACGTGCACACCGAGTACTAAGAGGTGACAGAACCGAATCCGTGTGTGTCGCCTGTAGCTGAAGGGCACACGTCAATGAACAGGCGTGTACACCGCCAGGCTAATCGCGTCAGGAACATTGGTGGGACAGAACTGGGGTACGTGAATACTGACCTCGCCGCCGAACGTAGCCTATAGATAGCGGATACGAGAAGGGAGACGGGGAACGGCAGGCGTATGTGGGTATAGAGCAAGGTAGCTCGAGGTCCCGGTCCATCGCACACCCTGCGATTTAATACGTGGCACGTCGAATTGCGAGACCGGTGCAAGGTCGTCGTATCGATTAAGTCGTAAAAGATTATCATGACCTGCAAGAAATTGTCACCGATTACACTAAGCGCATTGGGGATCCGCTGAATTCCAACGACAGTTTATCCTATGAGGACAAAAATAACGCCGCCACTAACCTGCTTGAGATTAATCAAGAAGCACAGAACGCTGTCAAAGGGGAAGAAAAGAAGTTAAAAGTAGACCAGGACCGGCAGATAAGAGGAGCCGTGTCTTATAAGCAGATATCAGAAAATGCGGAAAGTTCAAGCGGAAAACGCAACCCAGTATCGGACAAAGTCATGACGGAATCAGAGAGCCGAATAAGGACTTGTCGACCGGCGAAAGCCAATAACGCGTTCTATATAGTCTGATCGTACGCGGGAGCAGGTCTTAGATGCCGCAAATACGTCATCTTAAAGCAAAAACCCGAGCAAGAGATGTCATAGAAATCGGGACCCCCATTAAGGAAAGCCCGATACGAAAACCATAACGAAAACTAGATAGTCGAATAAGGAATTGTCGACCGCAGCAATACATATCGTGACCAACTATAAGTAGCATACCTGGGCGCAGGTCATGGTAACGAAAAAAGGGGCTCGGCGAGGTGATAGACATCACCCGAGATATTGTCAAAGAGGATTGCGGCATCCCCTGAGACCTGTAAATGGATTTTCGAAGCCGTGCACCAAGGGTAGCAAGTCGCGTGGCCCGCGGACGTGCCGCAGGTGATGAAGATGCTGAACACTGAGCGGAAATTGTTTGCAAACGAGAGAGGAGAGAGGAGAAGCGCGGATGCATGGAGAGATGCGAGATCACTGGGTGCGAACGCCGCAAAGAATCAAGTTTGCGAAGAAGAAACGTGCACACCGAGTACTAAGAGGTGACAGAACCGAATCCGTGTGTGTCGCCTGTAGCTGAAGGGCACACGTCAATGAACAGGCGTGTACACCGCCAGGCTAATCGCGTCAGGAACATTGGTGGGACAGAACTGGGGTACGTGAATACTGACCTCGCCGCCGAACGTAGCCTATAGATAGCGGATACGAGAAGGGAGACGGGGAACGGCAGGCGTATGTGGGTATAGAGCAAGGTAGCTCGAGGTCCCGGTCCATCGCACACCCTGCGATTTAATACGTGGCACGTCGAATTGCGAGACCGGTGCAAGGTCGTCGTATCGATTAAGTCGTAAAAGGTTATCATGACCTGCAAGAAATTGTCACCGATTACACTAAGCGCATTGGGGATCCGCTGAATTCCAACGACAGTTTATCCTATGAGGACAAAAATAACGCCGCCACTAACCTGCTTGAGATTAATCAAGAAGCACAGAACGCTGTCAAAGGGGAAGAAAAGAAGTTAAAAGTAGACCAGGACCGGCAGATAAGAGGAGCCGTGTCTTATAAGCAGATATCAGAAAATGCGGAAAGTTCAAGCGGAAAACGCAACCCAGTATCGGACAAAGTCATGACGGAATCAGAGAGCCGAATAAGGACTTGTCGACCGGCGAAAGTCAATTACGCGTTCTATATAGTCTGATCAAACGCGGGGGCAGGTCTTAGATGCCGCAAATACGTCATCTTAAAGCAAAAACCCGAGCAAGAGATGTCATAGAAATCGGGACCCCCATTAAGGAAAGCCCGATACGAAAACCGTAACGAAAACTAGATAGTCGAATAAGGAATTGTCGACCGCAGCAATACATATCGTGACCAACTATAAGTAGCATACCTGGGCGCAGGTCATGGTAGCCGCTAGCACGCCATTCGAAACAAAAACCGAGCAAGAGATGTCAGGTAACGTCGGGACCGATGGAAGGGAAAACGTTAAAGGCGTTCCTACACTGCCCATGAACGGACCGTCATAAGTAGCCAGATCGAGTTGGTAAAAGAGGAAGCATTCTAGAGAATTAGTTGGAGGTGGACGTAGGCCGAGTCCGGCTAAGGGGTACCAGGTGCTCATAAGGGACTGATTGATAAATGCGATCGATTCTATGTAATCAGAGGAGATAAAAAAACCGAGCAACAGACGGCGTTGAACGCCAGGATCAGGTTGTGGTGGGACTGAAGTTAAGGGCTACTCGGAGTGAAGAAAAATTTCGAGGAGAAAAGGTACATAAGACCAGCAGAAATCCCCAACGACCAGAGCAGCAAAAGGGTGCAATAAATGTTCCCAGGTACCCGAGCAATATGACAGTACCAGAAGAGATGGGTGTTTGTCTTGACCAAGCGACAACCGTGAGGGCAATGCACCTTACCCGTGTGGTAAGTTTATTTACGACAGAACTATAGCGCATTGTGTTGCAGGTATAATTGAGGTTCCTCAGCGCGGGGAGTATGTAGCGGTTTAAAGAAAATTTGAGATTTGTACGTCGGCCTGGTTGAGGGCGACCTGGAGACCATGGGAAACGTACGGGTATCGAATAATTGGTGGCAGAACATGGAGCATCCGATAGAGACGATGATTTGAAATATCCCGAAGGTGACCCCTAAAAAAACCATACGACGCGCTGGTGACGACCGGTGGGAGAATCTGGCCGGAATTAAGCTAAATACATACGATACCCCACCCATGGTTTTTTTGCTAGAAAGTGGGATCACGCTAGCTACCAAAGTCGAGGGATCCCGAGATCGACACGGTCCATAAGCGATAGACAAAGCTGGGTGTCCGGCAGCCTGACCAACCACGGGCCGAACGAATCCTGAGTCGCCCAAATTCCGGAAGAGCGAAGAGGAGTCATCAAAGAGACGGCGCAGCGTACCAACGCGGCATCGATAATTTCGCCACAGAGGTGCGTTCAAATTAGAACGAACATGAGAGGTGGTGTGGTGAGGCGGGTCCCGCAAACGATGTCAGATTTGTAGATTGGCATACGAAAACCAACGCAAGATCACCTACGTACGAGGCGCAGCTACATATGGGGTGATAGGCAATAAAGCTTGTCGAACCTGTAACAGCGGAAACGAGAACGGAGGAAAAGAATACCAGACAAGGCGCACCCCACAGTTTCACCGGAGCTAGAGACTCCGCTGATGATACTGAATCCCTGAAAGAGCATAATTGCAGGGTCTGCGCGAAGACTGAAATATCAGGGAGTTTAATGCCACCGCGGGAGGTAGGCCAGCATAGCCACTCTTCGGCGATAGGGACCCGCACCGATGCCGACGCCGAAATCTCCCGTTTAAACAAGAACTACTTGCAAAGAGTAGTGACTTAATACACCACTCCCGAAGGTATGTGCGACACCGCATCCGTGTACCAGAGCAGTGGGAGAACAATAGACCAGCAAATAACCGCGAAATCACGAAAAGTGAGATCCCCGTAATGTCACAATTGGCAACGCGTGACTATGAGAGGGATGAACCGATCGTAGCGGTGGCTGGAAGGGAGACTAGGACTTTGTGCGACGTCAAGCAGTGTGGTAGTCTCGTCTTCTTCCACCGTGGAGAATCCGAGAGCTGGAGGGTGCACCGCAGGCCGGGGTCGCACGCAGTAAATGAAGGAATCTTGGCCTTAAAGACATATCGGTCAAGGCCATCTGCATCAGATAGTGCTGGACGCACGAAGAGTGGACCATCGGAGATTTCCGTAAGGATGTCAGTGCAGTCTTCGGCGAAAGCCAAAATATGGTGGGGGTCCGGATTCGTCGACATGCGAATGATAAGTCCGCCATTAGTGGCTTGTAGATACTTCAACATGGGTTCAATGAAAAGAATAAGTAGAGAGGGCGAGATCGGATCTTTCTGACGGAACCCACAATCCACCTCAAAATAAAGGCTCGCCCACCTCTTGACCAGGACCGTTACCAGCTTCCTTGAATAGTATATCCTGACAACGTGCCGGAAAGCATCACCAAACCCATGTGCCGAAACACCAGTTGAGGAAGGGCCAAAGAACAATGTAGAATGCTTAAGCATAACCGAGAAGGACGGAGCCGGTACGGGTCCTGCACGAGAAGAGCAGACGTCTTGCAGATCTTGGAACAGAAGCAGTGAGTGGCGGGTGGACCGCTTGGAGACGAAGCCGGTTTGGTCTTCTAGTGAATGAATAGGTAGAACCCGGCGTAGTCTATGTGCAAAATCTTTGGTCCCAGATGGCGTCATGAATGATCGGGGTGATGGGAAGGTAATTGCTGGGTCACTGCGGTTGCCTTTCTTGCACAGCAGTGAGATAGAAGCGCGGCGTTGAAGCTTGGTCATGAGGCCAAGCTGAAGCTGGTTAGCGTAGACGATTTAAACACCTGGGCCCATTTATGGTGCGAAAGCTGGTAGCACTCAATGGGAAAACCTTCAAGGCCGCTGGGTCGCTCTTTATGAGACGTCTTGACCGCCCAATAAAAATCGTGTGCCGTCATCGGTGCGTCAAGCAGAAAACAGGCGGCCATGGGGAGCTTAGTTGTCGTTTGTTCAAGCAAGTGTTAATTTTTCAAAGATTGTAAATGCGCTAGCGAGAGTGACATCACCAGGTCGAGAGAAGGGCTGCGATACAGCGATCCCCAAAATTTTGGTGAAGGTCCGCCATTTTGTCGGGGTCATGAGTCGACTTCCCATTCGGCCGGTAAACACTTGATATAGACACCCGGGGTCCACGGTACTTGGTGGACGGAAGAAATAGGAAGAAACTGTTTCCCCGTCACTAACTTCTTGGTCAAATTTAGCAGCGTCACAACGGGCCGATATCAAAGCTAAGTGAGCGTTGAGAGAATCCTCCGCCTGACATAGAGATTTAGCAGACGAAGCCAAACCGTCGGCATCATGGATCAAGGTAGCATCATGGACAACATGTGCTAGAAGACGCTCTTCCTCATAGTCGGCATTCTTGAGTTCATGGAACACCTGGCGAATTAAGATGACATCGGAACGCATATTACAAATCAAAACTGCGCCCGGATCGTAATCAATGTCGCATCGTAGCAGTGCCCCCAGGTCGTCCAGGGTGAATTACAAAACAAAAGAGACCACAGAATGATTAAGAATCCACCACGGACATTTCCACGGCAGCTTGAGGCGCTGCGGGTGCAGAGGAGAGTGAAGCGTTGAAGCGATCGGAAGATGGTCAACATTGTGTCAGACTCTGTCGGACACGTGAGAAATGTCGACCATGAAATTCTCAAGCAGTACGGTCAAGGAAAAACGATAGTCAAGGCGGTTACGACTCCCTGGTCCGGTGAACTCACGCTGCATCGGAGGTATAGACGGTTAAGGGTCAATGACACCTAGTCGAAGCTGCCAGTCGAGCAGTTCCGGGAGGACATGCGACGAACGAGTTGACACCAATACATTCAGCAAAGGATCCAAGAAATCGTTGAAATTAACAAGCGCGAAGTGATGGCACCTGGCAGGAAACGAGTGCGGCAAAGAATCTAGAAAATGCCTCGCGTGACAATCCAGAAGCCGGAGCGTAGATGTTATGAAAGTATAAGCGCAACGTTCCCATTGTCGCCTCAACCACGAGGTATCGGTTGACGGCAAAGACCACATCAGTTATTTAGGCTGAGGTGAAGTTGAGTAATGAGTGGAACGGATGATCATTTCGGAAAACCAAACCATCACCGTCCCTGCGCTGACGACCAATAAATTTTACGTCAATGTGGTGAGATCAGAATGAAAATGCCTGTGAATCAACGCAATGAAGAATATGGTCCGACCGTTCGACCGTGTCCCAGGAGCTGCACTTGGTTTCTTGGAGAGCGATCACGGAGTAAGCCAAAATCAATCGATTAAAGATATGTTTCGTTGGTGTGTTGAGTCCGTTGATGTTGACGGACATGCCGGTCAGCGACCAAGGCAAATCAGATAGCGTGGACAGCGGAGGAGTCGAAATCCGTGTCGGAGCCCATGTCCGCGGACGACGCGCAGAAGAGAGCGATCGATGATTCGACGTGAGGAGGGAGGTCGTACCCAAACGCGTCCGGTATGACGGAATGACAAACGATTTGCAGGAATGTATCCGGCCACAGTAGAAACTCGGAAGATGGTAGGCAGCCCGGGGGCGGGACACCGGTAATTGCAGCAGTCTTAAATGGTTCATTGTAGATGCGGGCGTCGTGCGTACGGAAGTATAGATCGATCGCAGCATAGGACTTATCGGCCTCTCTGGAGGGCAGAGAGGGGTAGACATGCGTTAGGATGGCCCCCGCAATTGGACTGACGGCGGAAAAGTCGACCTTTTAACGCGGAGCAAATTGACGAGAGGCGGTACGGGACGAAGACGAGAAGGCACTAAAGGTCCGCATCACGGCGTGCTCTATTATAAGCCGCGAACAATAATGTTTACGTCATGGATATCTAGAGCGATGACCAAAGGCTGAGCCGTGATAGAATCGAGGCGAGATTCGGGATCACTTGATGAAAGAAAGTCGTCCCGGGCAGCGTCCTCCAGACGGCGAAAGCGATAGCGCTTCATTTCGGTCCATATAAACTTAAACAGAGAATTCGCCTCGATTTGCTGGCCCAACGCGAGAGACGGCACCACTAGGGCAATAGTAGCAAATCCATCGATATATACATTGACGTCGACGTCCACACAATCGTCCGAAAAAGTCAGCTCAAAGTCAGTAGGAGGGGCAGGTATCCTAAATAAGATTCTGCCATCTTCATTCAAGGTGACATCACAGCCTGTCGCCGTAGGCGGCATACGGAATTGGTTATGGGTGCTGACAATGGGCCGTGTGGCGGTCGTTCATATCAGCAAGGAAGAAGACGGCTCAGGTCTGATCAGATCAAGCCGGACGTTGTCCAGCGAGGACAAACTCGTCGAACCACCCGACGGCACCAGCAATAATGTAGGCGCGGGCGGTCCGATCGGCTGCTTGTTGCGCAAGCGACACAGAGCGGCGATCATTAACAGCGGCACAGCGATCCAGATCGCGCGTGACCAGCGAAGGGAGATTCGTGTTGAAAGAACGTAGCTGGTGCTAAAAATACCGGATCATCAAACCCGTCGAAGAAGATTCCGCGAACCACAGTCCCAATTGGAAGCATCAATGCAGCCAAGCATTTCTGTGTTATTCACCAGATCGTTGCGGTCGCGCCATATCATACCGCTGACCTGGTGAGTTGCAGTGACGTGAACATACAAGCCCAGACGAAAGCCGTTGTCAAAACTGGCGTCATCGTCTAGTTCATAGAGGATGTGAGTGAGGTTGAGCGTGTGCAAACGCTCATAGAGGCTGAACTTCTTAATCACGTGCGTACGCATCTTTGAGCCGTCGAGCTTGACAGCAACATACCGAGAAGTTAAGATAAGGAGAATGCTTTTCGACGGAATGCGAATGAAGTCGCACGGCGTAGGTAGGAATGCTTCCATAGAGCAGTTTGATCTTCCATGTGGATGGAGAGCATGATCATATTAAGATGCGAAGACGCCGAAACCGTACCGCAGGGGATATAAAGCTAAAAAATTTCCGTCACTGTGGCACGCGCACGTTGAAATTAACGCATCGCGATGGCACTAAACTCCGAGACCGGCGCCTAGTTCATGGCAACCTCTCCCAAAGTCTGAAAGGGCGAGTTCGCTGGGACGTAACGTCCAACGTGGCGAGCAGGCGGCGCGGCAGAGAAAGCAGTACGGCCGTAACGACAACCGGATTGACGGGATAGGGAGAGGCGCGGCCGGGGGGGGGGGGGGAAGGTGCACCAGATGGCGGACGCTGATTGGTCCCGACGTCATGGTGGATAGGAGAATGCATAAGCGAATAGACGACATAGGAGAAGCGCATTCATAATCGATAAATAAAATCGGGAAGGCGCGACGACAGACGCATAGAAAAGACCAAATGAGCAACGGAAGGGACGACCGGCAGAAAAAGAGGGTTGGCAAGGGGTGGTAGCGACGAATAATCAGGGTATAGTGATTAAGACACTTGTGCACGTCGAGGTAAATTCGGAAGTCGATGGTAAGTATGGTGGAAAAAAGTTCATTATGCTAATTTACAAAAAATCAGAGAAAGGAGCCTAAAATATGGAAAGATAGAGTAGAGGTAGGACGGTCACTAGGAAGTCGAAAGAACGAGTAGGCGAGAGGCGCAGGGTCGAGCGATCTACAGCCAACCATAGTTTCAGCGACAGTATCGATATCGGAAGCAGACCGCCATTCGACAAGAATCACGATGGGCAAGATACTACATCCCGGGGTCTTGGCCACTCCCAGACGATAAAGTGCCGCCGATGCCGGTGCGGGCGGCCTTCGCGAGCGGCGTGGAGTTTATCGCGGCCGTGCATGCACGCTCGTGCCTGCTGAAAAGATGGCGCCGGAATTACGGGTGGTCGGTGCGAGACCACGAGCGGTATCCGTACAGCCGCGGACTGGAGAAGCGATCGGTACACGTGAAACGTGTGAGCCAAGGACTACTACGACATCCAGCGAACAAGCGGTAAAAGGCACTCCCAGAAGAAAGCTAAACTGAAAAGCTGCAGCACCATCGCCGCAGTCACATGGAACGCCCTCCATTGGACGTAGTTGACCACCAAGAAGACGAAGAGAGAAATGACGCACAGCCCGATGACGGCATCGAATGGGACGACGTGAACGGGGACGGCGAAGAATAGCTCGGTGAGGTTGTGGACCTCACCCAAGTTACAGAAGAGGACGATGAATCTCATCCCAGGTACCAGGCAATGAATGATCGAGAACGTGCCCCAGGGGCAGCCCGTCCCGTGGTCTACGGATGTGCAGGAAGTCAAGAAAATGCTGAACCCGGACAGAGTGTCGTTTTTTAACGAGGGAATCAGGGAGGAAAAATGCAGGTGCGACGGTTCCTGCGAGCTCACCGAATTTGTGTATGCCGTGGAAGCGCAACTCTGCGAAGAAGAAACGTGCTTTGTGGGGGCGAGTATGTGCCGGAATCAATTTCGGGCCTGCCGTCTACAGCTCAGGGTCACGCTTTAAGGAATAGCCATGTTCGCGGCGAGACCCATTGACCCAGGAACCGTTGTGTGTCAGTATTGGGGAAAATTCGTACTCGCCGAGCAGCGCGACGCGGCGTACACCTTCAAGCTGTTTGAGAGAAATACAGGCAGACAACAGGATTTCGTGAGCGCTGAGCAAGTTGTTCGAAAGCCCTATCCGTCGCTCACGCTTGCAACTCGAACACGGAGTACGTCGAGGTTCGTGGACTCCGTAGGGTGGTCGTGTCGCTTGTGTCCCAAAGGGCGATAAAATTGGCGAGGAAATAACCGCGGACTACACGGGGCGCACTGGGGATCCGTTGTGGTTTCACTACCAGTGCCCGGTCCATAAGGACGAGAATTACGCCGCGATACACTTGCTTGGGATAAAGCGTGAGGCGCGGGACACCGGCGAAGAGAAGGTGGGAGAAGAGTGGCACGACATCGTAAACGTTCCGCTCCAACTGAGAGAGAAGAGGGAATAGTAGGTTAGGCCTGAGATAGACCACCATAATAACCCACGAAATCAGATTGTGGCATAAAATAGAAGGCCTTGAGACACTTGCCAAATCGATGGTAACTATTGTGCCATCAGCCGCGGTAGTTATAGCTCCAGTAGCTTATACTTTATATGCAGCAGCGAATTCCATTCAAAAGATTATTGGGGTAAGAGCAACTAATTACGATATTTTATTACGGTGAAGCGAAGATTGGAGAATTTGAAGTAGAAATGTTTTGACCTATTCTGACAGTACAAATGTACCTACTTCTTTCCCCCTCTTAGCACGGAAAGCACGTAGGAAGATCCTTGTCTGTAATTTTACCGCAGATTGGCGTAAAGAGTTAGCCGCGGTACGCTGTCATTTAAAAATTTACAAAAAAGCGGTAGATCTCCATCAAATTGCCATATTGCGACACATCCTGGACCGAAGAATATGCTCAACAGGCGTAAGATAATGCAAACGCCCACGTACGTTTTGTGGTTATCCTCAGCACGATCGACAATATGCACGCTAATCTTGCTCTCGATAAAGAGCACGGGTACCCTTCCTCTCTTAACAGCATGTATGCCACTCACTGTAGATAGAGCTTAACCCTTGTTAAGACTAATGCACACCGATATCACTATGATCGACATGTTTGGAGCATTGCGAGCGTTCAAAATGTTAACGCCCAGCATCTAACATTGTCGTTCACAATACTTCTTCCAATACCACGAAATGCGATGAAAATTTTTCCATCATCTGAGCGGCAAAGTACTCATCGTTTCGCATAATATTACTTAGCATCCTATGTTGCGAATAATATGCGCACTACTCTTCACAAATTTAGTCGTTCCGCGACACCGCGCCGTTGCTGAAGCTTGAAAACACAAAATTTTCATATTCTTATTCGGTCTCACATGCTTTCTCCTCAAAATTGATACCGATGACATTTCCTACCCTTGCTAAAGAAGCACTGCTCTTCACGTATAATTCGGTTTCGCCATATAGAGCGTTTCCGATGGTAGCAGCATCAATGCTTTTCACTTATTTTCATATTTTTGAAGTATGAAAATAAGAGTTGTTAGCTGTCATCGAACTTTTTTGCATATTGTGCATATTGTGCAATCCCGCAGACGTGCACGGCATATTCCGTATGGTAAGGTTTGACGCTACCGAGTGGAATCCATCGCATCAACTATGACACATGTTTTCACAACGTTATCGAGGATTATTGCATTCGGCGCATTTTCGTGTGTTCTTTACGACCACTGAAGCATGTATTAGTCACACCACGATTTTGCATCTACATGCGTGTATATTGCAACTCAGCGAATTAAGCCATTTTAAGTATGACTGTGTAATAAGCCGTGGTCTATGTAGTGAAGAGTGCGAGAGTTAGATTTATCGACATCCACAAGTCGACCTGTGACGTGTAGAATCTAATCAAGTTTTGCTCTCATGGACAAGACAAACTTCAATACTATAATCTACCGGTCTACGAGCATTAACATGCGTCTTTACCCATTTCGAACTTTTCGCAGAAAGCCTTGTTCCATGGCTTGAGCTACCTAAGTCCGTTTTGACTTCGGATTTGTCAAACATTTGCATGACTTTTTATATTTCTCTTGCTGGATGCACATGGGTAGAGAGCTCGCTGATGTGCGGTCGCCCATGCGAAGTTGGCTCTATAGTGTTCGATACGCTGAACCTTGTGGACAGCTAGCTGATTCAGGTCTAGTTCTCGATCGCCTTCGATATCCTGCTGAGATATCTCTTCGATGGCTTGTCGCCTGTCCTCCTCTTGTGCTTGGTGCGCTAGCCACTTATGCATCTTTACCTCCTTCTGCGCATGACCCTGGGCTCTTACTAATGACTGCTGCTTCTCTTACGCGTACGCGGTGTGATAAGCTTCTATCTTTTGTCGGAATTGAGCCATTTAATTGTTGAGACTGGCTTTACAAACGTATGTCTTCGTTCCACGTTGTTAGGCGTTCTCCAGCTTACTGACGCCATGAAATAATAGCTGTTTGTTGAAGAAGCTTTGGTAATTAAGTCGATTGGTGTGTAAATCATCGTATTGAAAAGGTCGCCTGGCGCATAAGCTATAATGATGCAGATGCTCTTCGAGCTGTTCAATCTCATTCATCCGGACATGCATCAACGTAGCAGGATGTAACGGGGCACTGTTGACTACGTACTGGTTGACCAGTACGGAGTATACTTCCACTGACGACAGTGGTCGACAGTGCCCTGCTAGGTGTTGAAGGAACACAGAGGAAGGAAAGGAGACTAAGTAGTCAGACTAGTCTCTGGTAAAAATAAAACTGTATTAATATAATTAAGTCCTATAAATCCTTGAATCTCTGTTGTCCTGACTTAATTATACTAATATAACTAAATGTATGATGACGTCTACTCACCACCCATTGCGCGCGTCTAGCGATTGGCGTGTTGATATCGTGATGATATCAACCAATGAGTAGACCCTTCGGTCATCTCAACAATATCGCCATGTCTGTGATATTGTTAAAAGAATATTCGACGTGATATTCTTTATTGTCAAATTGTTTTAACGACAGTTTCATGTAACGGGCTACCCCGTTACATAGGACGTTGGTAAGAGGTGACGCATCGCTACTTGCAGCATTGCGTCATGTCCTTGACGCTGCTAGTGCGCGAGACACTCTGTCACTGATGCGAAGTCGTTTGCCTTGTGTCTCATAACCTAAATGCAAGTGCGATGTATACCACCTGCGACGTCGCTAATGAATGGTAGGGCTGCCCGCAAAGCTAAATACGACAGGGAAGCAGTGTTGTACGCTGTAATTTTTTGGAACTGAAATGTATCAATCTTCCATTGCTTACTTCTTACGTCTTGCGCATCCATCAGTCGATCGCGACTGCTCAATTCTTTCGCAGATGTCTGATCTCCAGCATTCACTTGAGCATCATTGCCAGGTGGTGAACGCAGTGGAATTCACCGTAAAAGCCACGCACGGTCTTCCAGCCTACTTGGCCCCTCTTCTAAGTTCTACGAATGCGACGTCCCCACTCGAAAGCGAAAACAGACGCACGCAGTGTCGCTAGTGCCAAGCAGAGGTGGGGCTCAATTTTCGATCGAATTATATTCTGGCTCATCGCAGGTGATTAGTGTTTCCCCACGGCAAGAATTATTACAATCAATTTTTGTGGAAAGTCGAAGAAGGTTTGACAAAGATGAAGTTCTTCCTCGGGTGAATTGTCCTCCGATAAGGCTTAACTTTCGGTAGACTATCGAATTGGGCGTCCGACGAGCTCGTGATACAATGAATGTGTCACGCGAGGACAAGTCACAGCTAAAATAATAGAAGTAGGGCTGTTTCATCATAGTGCTCATATTGTTCGCTCATTATAGCATACATGGGTGAGTGTGGAATTCTGTCTTCATTTAAAATTGTTTTATCGAAAGGTAATTTCCTTATTTCATACGTCGACAGTATAGTGGCGTTGTATGCGTCTTGGATAGCAAGTGATAACGTTCGTAGCCTTCAGCAGCCCGTCTACTTTCCTGCGATACATCGGGAAGGGACACAGGCATCACGTGGGATGACTTTCACCGTTTCTGTCAGGTGAATCTGTTTTGACATCAGGCTATCGTTGTCAATGGGTCTTCTACTTTCTCGTACTAGACTGCCTTCTAGATGTCCATTCGAACCGGTCTTTGTTCAACACCGGCCGTTCTCCCTGTCTTCTATAATGTGATATGGGGCTTTGGAGAAGCTACGGGTGATATGCTCGCAGCTGATTATGCTGTTTCCTACCTCTAGCATGTCTCTCCACTAAGTTCAACTCATCTATTTCAGCACAGGCTTTATTGAGAGTAGATGGTCGCTGACTCACAAACGCAGACAGCTATCGATCTGGGCATGGCAGTAAGCTCTTCGAATTTGTCGATGTTACAGACCTTCTTACGCTCGTCACAACTGATCGCATGCTGCAGATTAAAACTGACGGTAACGCCCCGCAAGTGCCAGCATACTACGTCTGCAGCTATGCTTTTTGCTCCTATTGGAGGGGCTTGGCTGCTGATGTGGAAAGGCACGTCTGTTGAGGTGAAGAGGCACAACGGACGTTGGAAAGGCCCAACCTTTGAAATAGCAGGAGTGATTTAAGGAACCTAAGAGCAATTCGTGTAGCCTACGCAGGAGACATTCACCTGTAACGGGTACAGTGGCAACAAGGACACAAGATCATTGCATTTGGCCTTCGATTATCTATCCAACGCTCAAGGAAAGCAACAATTCCGATACAGGAAAGAGGCTTAACCTTGGCACAACACAAGTTCACGCCATCCGTGACATGTGAAGCAACGTTAGGTGTAACTTCTGAATACATTGCTAAACTACAGCTTCATCAAATATCCCTAGCACATGAAAAAAAGAAAGCAGCGTGTTTTTTTACGCCTTGATGTGCGTGTCAAAGCTACCCAGGAGCCTGCGGATAAATGTCATGTCAGCGTGTCAACATCAGACGCCTGAAGTTGAGTTCTTGACGTATGCGGGTGGTCATGGCTTGCTACGGGTGATGTTGTAGTTGCTTGGTCCGATCTGCTTCTTGATCAGTGACTTTGATGCGCCGTTTGTTTGTGTATGCCACAACAATGCGATTAGTTTTGACAGCCTCGCGCCCATCTATTCACACAACTTACAGACAAGCAAATGTGCGTGGAAAGGACACTGCCGATGAAAAGTGCCTGCACACGACCGCCAATCACGTTTGCTAAATCAACAAGCGCTGTGTTGAACGGCGCTTAATCGACACTTACTGTATAATAAAGTGTTCATCCCTACGGGCTGTATTCAAAAGTGCTCGCATCCAAACGCTCGGTACCAAAAAGACGGCCTTCGGCAGCCCCTTACTCTATCTCCACGGATCGCAAGCCGCCCCTATCTATCTATCTATCCATCCATCCATCCAATTATCCATCCACCCCGACCACTGCTCGCTCCCGTCGTGCCCTCATTCGATTCAGTGCCGTCCCATCCCCGCAATAGTGCCCCCCAAACGACTGGCCCTGCTGCGTCGCAGCGTCGTCAAAGCTGCGGCCGCCCCGCGCCGCCACAATTGGAATCGTCGCCGTTCCCTCCGCGTTCGCCCCCTGTTCCTCCACCGCCCCGAGCGCCTCTTTCCCATGGCGTCCGCAGCCGCCAACCGCCCCGTCGTGTCCGTGCTCTCGGTCGAGGGCGAGCGCCCGACAGTCACCGCGCAGATCGCGCTCCCCGCCGTGTTCACGGCGCCCATCCGCCCCGACGTCGTCACCTTTGTGCACACGAACATGGCCAAGAACCGCCGCCAGGCGTACGGCGTCTCGCGCGAAGCGGGGCACCAGCACTCGGCCGAGTCGTGGGGCACGGGGCGCGCCGTGTCGCGCATCCCGCGTATCCAGGGCGGCGGCAACCAGAGCTCGGGTCAGGCCGCGTTCGGCAACATGTGCCGCGGCGGCCGCATGTTTGCGCCCACGCGCATCTGGCGCAAGTGGCACCGCAAGATCAATGTGAACCAGCGGCGCTACGCCGTGGCGTCGGCCCTTGCGGCGTCGGCCGTGCCGGCGCTCGTGATGGCGCGTGGCCACCGCGTTGAAAAGGTGCCGGAGATTCCGCTCGTGCTGGACGACGCGGTCGAGTCGGTCGAGAAGACTGCGCAGGCGCTCAAGGTCTTGGCCAAGATTGGCGCCGACGTGGAGGTCGAGAAGGTCAAAGCCTCGAAGAAGATCACGACGGGGCGCGGCAAGTCGCGCAATCGCCGCTACACGATGCGGCGCGGTCCGTTGATTGTGTTTGCCACGGCCAACGGCGTGGAGAAGGCGTTCCGCAACATCCCGGGCGTCGAACTCGTGAACGTCGAGCGCCTGAACCTGCTCCAGCTCGCGCCGGGGGGCCACCTCGGCCGCTTTGTGATCTGGACCAAGTCGGCGTTCCAGAAGCTGGACGGCCTCTACGGCACGTACGCGAAGAAGTCGACGTCGAAGACTGGCTACCAGCTCCCGCGGCACCAGATGAACAATGCCAACTTGGGCCGTCTGATCAACTCGGACGAGATCCAGTCGGTCGTGCGCGCGGGTACGTACGCGAAGCACCGCCGCTTTCAGAAGAAGAACCCGCTGAAGAACTTGGGCGCGATGGTCAAGCTCAACCCGTACACGCTCGTGGCGCGTCGTGCGGAGCTACGTGCGGAGGCCCTTCGAGCGGAGAAGAAGGCGGCGGCGGCGGGTCAGAAGCGCAAGAACTCGTGCAAGACGGACCCGAAGCGCAAGGCGCAGTCGCGTGCTCTGTTTATCAAGAACTCGCTGGATTAGGTGCTGTCTGCGCCTGTGACTCGAGCTCAGCGGGGACGAGAGCTCACTTTGTTTAACGAAGCTGCGGTGGGTGTCGCTGGGCGTTTGATCGATCCGCGTGTAACGACTAGAGACGTAGCGGTTGAGATGAGCAAATGGTGCAGATAATACACGCACAGTCGTGAAAGAGGGAACTGATGGGTTGATGGGCGAGTGGAAGGGGTTCCTTATGCATTGTGAGCTCACGATCAGATGGGCGGGGCGGGGCTTGGAGTGATGGCATGTCGCGGTCTATTTCAAGCAGGTCGCACATGACCTGTTAGACGAGGCGGTCTAGCTTTGTCGGGACTATCATTGACCAGACGCATGGGACAACATGTCCACCATCGACTTGCTGACATGATGCGCGTTTGACCGAGTGGTCGAGTTCGCAAGCGCATCACCATGTTTACGACTTTAATGTGGCTTCGAGCTCGGGAGGAAGAGGCGACTTGGCCTTGTTCGAATCAGGTCTCCGTCTCACGGAAACGACGCGTGGTGCCGAATCGCGTCAAACATTTGTTGCAGCGAGTTGACTCGCTTGTAGGCCTTGTAGGCTTCGCGAAAGCCGTCGCCGTAGATCGCCGACAAATCGGTCTTGAGTTGCTGCATGTAAAACTTGCGCAGTCGACTCTCGTACGAGCGTGTCTTGGAGTCTTTGCGCTCGACCACGTGCTTGTACTTCAAGAACAGATAGCTCATCAATTGGCAAACCCCTTCTTCGATCTAATGCACGTCAAAGCTTTGCGTCAATGGACATCGTACGCTCGACATGGGACACACACGAGCCGTACCTTGGGTGGGATACTATCGGGAAAGTTGTCGCTGAGCTTGATGTAAGCGTGAGTAGCTTCGTGGGCCAGAATTGAGGCCGTCAGGTCATACGGAAGACCGTGTAGGATCAGGATTGCGTTCACTGAGCGAGTCTGGTCGTCGCAAAAGTACACACGCGTTAGCAGTCGACTATAATCCAACAAATGGGTAGAAGCCACAGCACATACGTCGCTCGCAAAGCGCACAACTACTGACCGTTTCGATGGAGGCTACTCTAGGAACCGCTTGCTTGCCAGTTCGAACCATGTGCTGAATTTTTGACACCTCCGAGAGGCACATGCCTCGAGTCACGGGGCATTTCACGGGCTTATTGCCAAGCGTCGGTACAGTGGCCTTCTCGTGAGCGTTACGGTGCTCATTCAAGACAGAGGACTCCACCAGGTAGACCGGGATCTACGTACAAAGTCATCATGTCGCATTGGCACAGTGCTATGCGTCGCGCCATACTGCGAAAAAACGGTGCATGGATGCGAACCTCAGGAAGGTTGATGCCGATGGCCCTCATGTACGCCCACACTTCCTTGACCACATCTTGCGCCTGTCGTACACACATGCGTCCTCGCCACATGTCATTTAGCATGCATAGCCACCTCATCATTGTGCTAGTATAGATCAGCAGTACCTCGCTCGTATCGAGCACAATGTACTTGCAACAATCATGGCAGACCTTGCGTCTGTCACTGAGCTGGTGGAACTGGCGGTCGGGAGCAATCGGCTGATACAGTCCTTCCGTCAGCTTCACGATGGCCGTTCGTTCGATAAATTAATTTGTACGAACCTCGACGCGTTGGCAGCTGCAGCAGCGATCACGATTATCGTGCTCGGCACAATAGTTTAGGTTCCAGAAAGGCATTATCTGCACGAACGCCGCACAATTAGCCAGTACAAAAGTGGCGTGAACGTAAACGTCGCCGACGCACCTTGAACGCAATTTTCTGCGTGCCTGGTTGGTACGGAATAAAGTCCGCACATACATCACACCTGTCGCGAAAGTCGTAGTGTCAACTAAATTACGGCACTTCCACCTCGTCGACGACACGGCCACGCACCTTGGATGAAAAAGCTGTTTGTAGCACTCATGGTCGTAATACTCGCCGTCCTTGACTTGGAACTTGTTTGTCAAGAACTTTTGATGGCATGCAGCGCAGCGGAAGCAATCCGGGTGGTATGCTTTGCCCTGGACGTTGGTGCGAGGTCCGTACCTACCATTGCGACAACACGAGTCATCAAAACATACCCTTCAACTGCGCGAACAAAATGTAAGAGCACAGGCAAAAACCACACTTGATCTCGCCCTTGCAGCCAGGACATTGTACCACGCGGATCGCATTGCAAGCTCCACAGGACGCCGCTGCGTCCTCGGTATTGAAAAACGTGCAAGTATCACAAGCCCACCCCGTGCCAAGCGCAGCAGCTCGATCGTCACTAACGTGGACGCTGGCACCAAAGCGTTTCTCAAGGGGCACTGGGTCCACGCGGTCGTTCCTCAGCGGTTTGGTCGTTGTAGTGATAGTTCTCGTCGTCACGCGGGGCGGCGGGGCACATTCCGCATGGTAGTGGCCGCCCTTTACCACTTGGAAGCGACTCGGGAGCGGCTTCTTGCAGCCCGCGCAGCAGAAACAGTCCGGATGATAGGTCAGGCCATTCACGTGTAGCCGTTTGCCGTACCTGACGTATGGAGTGGAAACAGAGAGCCAAAAGCGGTTACGCGAGAGAAGAGGAACTCACAAGAGACGACCACAGACACGCGCGAGAGAGAGAGAGAGAGAGAGAGCGACTGCACTACAACAGTCGTCACCCACTTGATCTCGCGCTTGCACGTGGGGCATTGGAGGACGCGGATAGCGCTACAGGCTCCGCAGCTGGCGGCCGAGTCGACCGCATTGAGGAACGTGCACTGGGGACAGCTCCAGCCCATGACTACAAGTGAGTGAGTGAGTGCAACTCGTCGCACGCGGTACTTGTGCTGTGCTGTACGAAATCGACTGATTTGCAATCTTTTCTGATCCCGTCTGTGTCCGTGTTGTTCATCGAAGGGGTACTCTAATTTAGACGACTTACTTGTTTAAAACGAAACGTAGCGGCGTTTTAATCCCAAAGACTACGAAACAAACACATACATCAAACACATGGTGCGTCGATCGCTGTCCAGCAGCTCCTGCGCGGACGTGTGGGGTCGTCGTGCCTTTGGTATCCATGCGACAGCAATGCACTGACGCCCCGTGTCGTGCTGCGTTTTGTGATGGATTATGTCGTCGTACAGAGCTCTTCCGACGCGTCGAAGAATAACAGCGCTTCGAGTGCTCCTGCCACTGGTCCAACTGACGCCCAGGACCTCACGGTTTTCGTACGTGTTTAAAACAGCTTTTCTTGTGGCGGTGGTATGCACTCGTGGCACGTCGTTGTTTTATTTGCTCATTGTGTTGTTGTTGTGGTGTTTGTTGGCTACTGTGTAGGTGCAAAGTTTGCTAGAGCAAATGGTGCGTCGTCATGCAGCAGCATTGTGTTTCCTTCTAGACTCGATCGAGCTTGCCTTGTTGTGAACATTTTGTTTGTCTTGACTGTGCTTTAATCATCATGCAGCAATCACGATTTGCGCAAATGTCGGACGTCATCATTGCGAGAAATATCCTTTCCACATTGACATTGTTTCGTATTATGCACGTTTCGGCATGCCATGAGACGAGGCTCAGAAGCTGTCATGGAGACTAGAATGAAGACCTTGTGTTGGGTTTCCTTGACCTTAAGCGTATTGTGTTTTCTTGCTATTGCGGATGTTTACTCGACGACATGGGTTCGCGTATTGATGAGCTGGAAAAGTCGATCGGAGGCTTGATGGAGCAGGTGAGAGGACAACCACAATTGCTCGGATCAACAAGTGTGAAAGCGGCTGTTCTCACTCGCTGTACGTGCAGGCAAACGAAGATGGCAACGACAAGGATCCGCGGGAATCCACGGCCCCTACGCCCAAGGAAGAATGAATGCGTGACGAGTGCAACGTCGTCACGTCGTCACGCCGACTCCAAGACAGCACACAGCACTCTTGATGTAGCTGAACAAAACACGTATCCAGATCGGCTTTGCATTGAAGATTCGTTGCAAACAATAACGTACTTGACGGTGTTTTCCTACATATGCCCCTCTAATTGTGGCACAACGACAAAAGTAGCGACATCATCAGAGGGCACTCGTCGTCGTCTAAAGTCATCCGGCCGATTAGCCTCCTTCACTCCGGACCGCGCAAATCTGCGCTTAGTCCTTCTTGTCCTTAAACTCGGCGTCGTGTACGTTCTCGTCCTTACTATCATCACTGCTGGCAGCGCTGTCGCCCTGCTGAGACTTGTAGACCGCCTCGCCAATCTTCATCGCCATTTCCTGCACCTCCTTGAGCGTAGCCTTGATTTCCTCCGTGTTCTCGCCCTCCGACTTTTGACGCAAATCCGCCAGAGCAACCTTGACTTTCTCTAGCGTGTCCGCATCGATCTTGTCCTTGTGCTCCTCCAGGGTCTTCTCCGTCGTGTACAACATCGAGTCCGCCTCGTTCTTCGCTTCAATCAACTCCTTGCGCTCCTGGTCAGCAGCAGCGTTGGCCTCGGCATCAGCAACCATCTTCTCAATCTCAGCTTCTGACAATCCGCCGCTAGACTGGATTACAATGTTCTGCTCCTTGCCCGTGGCTTTGTCGCGAGCGCCAACGTTCACAATTCCGTTTGCGTCAATGTCGAAGCTCACCTCGATCTGCGGCACACCGCGTGGCGCGGGAGGAATGCCTACCAGGTCAAAGTTGCCCAGCAGCTTGTTGTCAGCAGCCATTTCGCGCTCGCCCTGCAGTACCTTGATGCCCACTTGCGTCTGCGAGTCGGCAGCGGTGGAGAACACCTGCGACTTCTTCGTAGGGATCGTCGTGTTGCGCGGAATGAGCTTGGTAAACACGCCACCTAACGTCTCAATGCCAAGCGACAAAGGCGTCACATCCAGCAGCAAAATGTCCTTGACATCACCGCGCAGCACACCGCCTTGAATCGCAGCACCCATAGCCACCACTTCGTCCGGGTTCACTCCCTTCGACGGTTTCTTGCCAAAGAACGCCTCCACCGTCGTCTGCACCTTGGGCATACGCGACATACCGCCAACCAAGATAACTTCGTTGATGTCCTTCTTGTCCAGACCTGCGTCTTTGACACATTTCTTGCACGGACCCATGGTACGTTCAATCAGCTTGCCGACCAGTTTCTCAAACGTCGAGCGCGTGATCTTCATGTTCAAGTGCTTGGGGCCGCTCGCATCGGCCGTAATGAACGGCAAACTAATGTCAGTCTGCGCCAGCCCATCGAGCTCGCGCTTGGCCTTTTCAGCAGCCTCGCGCAGTCGCTGCATCGCCAGGTTGTCACCCGACAAGTCGATGCTCGTCTCTTTCTTAAACTCGCTCACGAGATACCGCAAGAGCTCTTCGTCAAAGTCCTCGCCACCCAGCAACGTGTCGCCATTGGTCGACTTGACTTCAAACACCCCGCCGGAAATCTCCAGGATCGAGACATCAAACGTCCCGCCTCCCAAGTCGTACACAGCAATGACCTTGCCGTCGGCCTTGTCCATGCCGTACGCCAGCGCAGCCGCTGTGGGTTCGTTAATGATCCGGAGCACGTCCAGCCCGGCAATCTTGCCAGCATCTTTCGTCGCTTGCCGCTGCGAGTCGTTGAAATAGGCCGGCACCGTGACGACGGCCTGCGTCACCGACTTGCCGAGAAACCCGTCGGCCGTCTCCTTCATCTTCGTGAGCACCATCGAGCCGATCTGCGAGGGCGAGTACTTCTTGCCCTTGGCCTCGACCCACGCGTCTTTGCCGTTCGTGCCCTTGACGATCTTGTACGACACGACCTTGGCCACTTCCTGCGTCTCCTTGTCGTCAAACTTGCGCCCAATGAGCCGCTTCACGGCGTAAAACGTGTTCTCCGAGTTCGTCACGGCCTGGCGCTTGGCGGGCATGCCGACCAGGCGCTCGTCATTGTCCAAAATGGCCACAACCGACGGCGTCGTGCGCGCGCCTTCCGAGTTCTCAATCACACGCGCTGTCTTGCCCTCCATCACGGACACGCACGAGTTGGTCGTGCCCAGGTCGATGCCAATCACCTCGGAGCCGGCAGCGGCCGAGAACAGGCGCTTGGTCGCGGCGGGCGCGGCGGGGCGAGCAGCAACGAGACGTAGCATCGTACAGAGAGTGTGTGTGGGTAAGTGGTACGGGCGCGACTCGACGAGACGGACAAACGGTCGTGAGACGTGTGGGAAAACGTGCGAATTCACAAGTGCCATCAGGTGCTGCCAGCCACTCACTCGCTGGGATGAGTGAAATGCCGCAGCGATAGCCACGTTAACGATCTAGAACAGTTAAGTGAGCGGGTTTTGCAGGCACGCTGGCCGACGGATGATGATAGGGCGACGCGAGGGACATGTAGTTTGAGAGGTCGAAACGGGCGGGTGGGCGAGCGCTTTGGCACACATAGCACGGCGTTTGCCGTTAGAAAGACCCATTTCTAACATCGAAAAACGGACCCATTCTCAGAAACCTTCCAGAACGTCAAGGACGGAATGATGGTCACTCTCCCTTCACAAGCGCAACGACACCAGTAGCACCAACTCGACAACATGGTGTCGCTTTTCGGCAACAAGAACGAGAACGGCCGGACGCTGCGACCGCGCGCGCGACGCGCCACACCGCTCATGGACGTAGGGCTCGCAGTTATTGCAGGAGCTGTGACAGGCGTCTACATCTTCCAAGACACGCTGCAGCGCTGGCGGATTACCGAAGACGAGGCAGCAAATGCGGGCAACACGGCTTCGACCGCCCACAAAGCGACAACGCAGGAGCCACCAAGCAAGTAGGAGAGTAGTACATGCTGCAATAGAGGAGAAGGGCTGCGTCTAGACGCTGCAAAAGCGTCAAGAAGAGACCGCCGATGGAGTCGCTTGAGAGGACGTTGTAAATGAATCTGCCGATACCGCGCGCGTGCGCAAGTCAGTGTGATGATCTTTTGCTCTGTTGACTCGACACCTTTGGAGTGATGGTCCCATCGACTTTGGATTCACTAAATAGTGTGTCGCACATCATGTTGGTGTTCTCGTACGTAACGCTTCGCCTCGCTCGAATCGCTTGCCACGCCAGGAACATGGGCGACGTTGCGCAGATCCTAGGGCTCGCGAGCGCTAGATCTGGCTCTAATGGGGCCGCCGTCGCGGACCTGGATCAGCTGAAGCCCTCGGGCGCGTCACCCGCCGCGCGCAACAAGTCGAGCAGCGGTGCGAGCAAGCAGAAGAAGCTCACGGGGATGCAGCGCGAGGTGCTCGAGCTGCTCGAGAGCAACCACCGCGCGAGCCACGCTCTGTACCAGGGCTTTGGCAAAACGAGTCTCAAGCAAAAGTGGCAGGAGCGCAAGACGTCGCCAGCGACCAAGTGGCTCCGCAAGTGCTTCCGCAATCCTGCGCGAGCGTCTCTTGCAGGCGAGACGACGGACGACGGACTCGTGCTTACTCATTGGGCAAAAGCTCACGTAGAGCCGTCGGGTGACTATGTGTTTGCGCGGTTTAATGTCAAAAGCGCGACCACGAGCTGCACGGACGACGAGTACGAAGCCGCATTGGCGCATCATGTGGATCCGATGATGAAGTGGACAAAGGAGGAGACGGATCTGCTGCTGACGTTGTGCCAGCGCTTTGATCTGCGGTGAGTAGAGCGCAGTATGTTTGTGAAGCGTTCTAGTGTTCGATATTGTCCCGTGGTTGTCATGCTGGTGGTCGTGGGACGTTGATTGACTAAGTTGCTGTTTGATGGCGCTGGTGCAAGCAGGTGGGTCGTAATATCGGACAAGTACAATTCCAGCACTGTCGCTCGATCAGCTGTGCGATCTGTCGAAGAAATTAAGTACCGATACTATGAAGTGACGCGATTGCTGGCTGAGTACAGGGATAAAAAGGCGAGCGGCGGGCTTGGACAGAAGACTCTCGTGTCTAGTTCACCCGCAGCTTGTTCAGTAACTGGAGCTGCTACTGCGTCTAGCTCGGATCTTATTGTACCGGGCGTGGTCACCCCCAGTGATGCTGCTTCTATAAAAATTGAGCCTCGACCGGTTGCGAGTACGCCGTCGACACCGGCGGCTGTTGTGTCAGCCTCTGCGTCATCGGAACACTACCGATTTAATATTGAGTATGAAAAGCAGCGCAAGCGACAGCTTGATCTCACATTTTCTCGCTCAATCGAAGAAGAGAACGAAATTCGTCGCTTGAACGATGAGCTACGTGGTGTGGAACAGCAACTGAAGAAGGTGGCTGCAAGAACGGACCCGAAGAAGAAGAAGGAGCTTGCCGACGTGCCTTACGAGATCAAGCGCACGCTGCCCACCGGCGTCATCTTGCGGAGCTCCTTGCTGGCACTCCCACAACAGAAGCATGCGCTCAGCGCGAAGCTTTTGAAAAAGCTACAGCTGTTACTAGATGAGTTGGGTGTACCAGCGCGCCCTATGCCTACAAAGCCGGTATGTGAAACATTTGACAAGCTGCGGCAGGACGCTGTTGGGCTCCTATCACTACGAAAGCATCTCAAAAGCAAAGAAAACGAGGTGCAGGCACTACGCGAGCGCTATCATGCCCTGACGGGTCAGGAGTATAGTCCGGTCACGACTCCCGTCACGGTATCCGGTAAGGCAATATCGCTGTTTCCTTGTCGTTTCACCGAATGCTGACTCGCTTGGCGTGCAACCAGATCGACCCGGTGATGCTGCATCAAGCGCTTGTGGTAACTCTGCAACCTCATCTGCCAACCATTCACAAAACGCAATGAGCAAGGGTGCGCTGTGTGTATCGCGTATCATTTGGTGGATGGCATTCTTACATGTTGATAAACGTTGTTGCGTTTCCAGGCAAGACGCCAAAGTATTCGGAAAAAGCAGTTCGTGCAGCCAAGCGTCGCAATTCGAGTGGCCACCCAGTTCTATCTGCCAAGCGCAACAAGAAAGCTCCTTACTGATTGCTCATCTTCAATGCTGCTCACACCTATCCTTGCTTGGCACACGTGCAGATGTCCGATAGTTGTGATGCATCGTTGCTGGAACGCATTCTGCAGGTTAACACAGTTTGTACGCACCCACGAATTTTCGTTTGTCCAATCAGTCGAAACCTACAGTACTAGTGATCATGTGTATGGAACAACTTTGCGCGGACGGTCGTCCGTGGGAGGAGACCTCTTTTCATGTTTTATCTTTTTCTTTTCCTCCGGTGTGGGGCCATCACTCTCCTCTCTCCTCTTTTCACATGCTATCGCAAGCACATGCTCACATGCCCTCCTCTCTCCTATGTCTTCGTTAGCAACCTCAACGAGACAGCGATTACTCCACCTTCTTCACCCACGTCAGCAGCCGCTTACTACCATCTAGTAAAACGGGTGGAATCCACGTCCTCTACCACCACGGAACCCCCCACGAGGCAACCCACGACCTCGCCCACGTCCCCGTCCTCGACCCCGACCACCCCGACCTCCACGGGACATGTTGAACCCACGCACATTCATTCGCTTGGGCGTGACCTTAAGCTGTCGGCCACGGAACATGGTATCGTTCAGCAGCAGCGCGCTCTCGACAGCGTCACGAGAGGCGAATTCAATGTACGCGTAACCCTTGGGCTGCCCCGTAAACTTGTCACAGAGGATCGTCACTCGATTGATGGTCCCGCACGATTGAAACAGTGCTTGGAGCTCTTCGGGAGTGCTCCCGTAGTCCACTTGGCCAATGTAAATGGACGTGTCTTCCACTTGAGCAGCCGACGGAGCGCTCCCTGACGCGTTGCTGCCGCCCGAATCATTGAGACCCGACGACATACTGTGGCCCATCTGCGACTCGACTTCCGACTGCATCTCGCTCAGCTTGGCCGCTTCTTCCTCCATCTCCCGCACGCGACGCTTCATGTCTTCGATCTCCGCGTCCACGGCTTCCACGGAATCTTCAGCAGCAGCTGCTTCTGCGGTCTCGCCATCGTGCTCGCCCCTTGTCGCCCTGTCCGCCAGACTTGCGGCTTCGGCCTCGAGCTTGCTCACGTCCACTGCTTCGTCCGCCATGGTAAAATCGAAACCCATAAAGATGGCTACGACTTTTTACTCGGCTTTAGTATGCGCGCTGGTAAGCTCTGCAGACACGATATATCGAGTTTCAAGGGGGTCGATATCGAGGATGCTCAAGAAGATGGTCTGGCAAGAAAAGAGATCGTACTTAGTGCTTGTGTCCACCACACAACTACGTGTGCAGTTATGTACCCGATTGCGTGTACACACAATCACACAAACCAACTCATCCACGTCCCACCTCGACTCGAGCGGCCGTGGCGCACATGGAGACAGCGCTGACCGCGTGGGCCGACGCTACAGCACCGGTTGACGTATCGAATGTGCAAAAGAATCGTCTGCTCTATACATCGGTGTGTGAAAATGTCGCTTTGGCGCGTACATACGGTCAGAATAGCGGAACAAAAGACGAAGACGATGAGCGATACCACTGCCGTCCTTGGGACCACGCGCATTTCCTCGCTCGCGTGAGGAGCTTCTGCACGTCTTGGTGGTTTGCTAAGCCACGTGAAATCATTTCTCTCGAGTGTGCGCGTCATGGATGGAGCAACTCGGGACCTGATGAGTTGCAGTGCAGTTGGTGAGACAAGAGGACGAGGAAGATGCTGTGACAAAGACGGAGAGGGAACTTTGCGAGAATATCTTCCAAATATGCTGACGTGTATGTTTCATTGCTCCTCTTCTTCTGTTCTATAGTTGCAAGCAGTTTTTGTGCTTTCGGCTGGACAGCAAATTGAGTGCAAAGGGCGTGCTGACAGTGGTACAGACGTTTGCTGGTCAGCTCGTCACGGGCCACACGGAACTCTGTCCTTGGCGAGGCAATCCATCTCCCGAATCATTCATGACGGTGAGGGATAATTGTAGTGGGTGTGTACGGGAAGTGAGCTATTAAGGTTTGACGCCACCTTTTTTGCGCCGTGTGTGTGAACGATGTAGCTTCCGATTGCGACGAAGCGACAAGTGTTTGAAGCATTTATGGACCGTATGCGGATCGAAACGACAAAAATGCAAAGCGACGCTACGTTTGAGAAGCGAATGGTTAGTGTCAGCATTGCTGATACGATAACCTCCCGGATATCGAGCGAAATGAGTGGGGATGAAGACATCGTAGTTGATTTGAATGGCTCGGTATGGGCGTCGAATCTTGTGGCGAAACTGGATCGGCAAGACAACGGACTAGTGGACACGAAAGCCTTCGTCAATGCTGCACTATTGATTGTGTGTGGATGGAAGTTTGACGAAAAGGACGGGGCAAAAGCAGACATGCTTGTATGCAGTTTTTGTGAGCGGCAATGGTCGGCTTTTGCGAAGACGACAAGCGGGGAAGATGTTGGGGATGGAGAGCCTCCGGCGAAGCGTTTCAGGACCGATGTTGATTGCAGTGTGGATCTACTATCACAGCACCGACACTTTTGTCCGTGGATTGTCGAGCGAAAGTCTACCGATGTCAATGACTTTTATGGGATCGATGCGCAATTTGTCAAGCTGCCAGGATGGAAGCAGTATGCTCAGGTAGGAGTTGACCTAGTAATCCTTCTATGGGTTTACAAGTGCGCGAGTATCGAACTAAGTTTTGTTTGGAACAGGCTTTGGTCTTTCTTGGCAAATCGGACGACAATGTTACCAAAGTTACTGACGCGAGTGATGCGAGTGAAAAAAGAGCGATCGATCCGGTGCAAGCTCTAGCGACAGTGCAAGCTCTTCTTGGCGTGTAAATGGAAATAGTGAGATGGTGATGAGCCATCTCAGTGGCGCCATAGATTCACGTGTGCGAAAGAACATGCGTAGCTGGCATTTCCGATCTGCGGTATCAGCTGGTTTGGTTACTGCTTTCTTGTCGTGTAGGATGTTTGTTGAAGAGAGAACAGCATACTCAGAGCTCCGTGCTTTTATGGCGGGATAGCATACAATGAATACCCGTTCCGATGCTGCAAATGGCAAGATCTAACTTTTGTGGGTATGTGACGTAGACTGCTCTGGAGTCAGATGAGACTCAGGGCTGCGTAACGAATGAAAATTATAGACCCAGCTGTGCGCGTCGTATGTACTCATTCTTTTTATAGCAGATCGTCAGACACTGGTCGGAATCAACATATTAGGAGGCAGGCAAAAATATGATAATAACACGGCGATTCCGTGGTGGGAAGACAGATGTGCTTGGGCTGTTTCTGTTGTGCTGGCATCGCGAGCGACCTTTATCAACGGGTTCAACCTTTCTATTCATTGATCAGGAAGGGGCGTGATACATGCATTGTAACGAGCTGATAGCTGAAAAAATGTGTGCGGCACGCATGCATCGACTCGCGACCTATCATGCACAAGGCAAAAAATAAACGACACTTAGCAAGATGTTGCGCACTGGGCAAAGGATGAGCGCGTTGAGCTCAAAAAGTAGATTGCGATGTTCGAGAGATGCATGGCAGAATACTTCTTCACAAGCTGAAACTGTCAGTCGTATCACCAAGCTTGAATTCTCGCCAGCAAATCTAACGCAGGACAGGACCCATCTGGCCCACCTTTTTCTTCGCTGCGTGGACGCAGCATCCCATCGATTTCGAAATGACACCGGAGCTCTATGTTAGGTAGACGTAAAACGCGTACAGACCAAACGATGGGGACAGAAAAACACATGCACTGCTGCTCATCCGTAGCTGTATGAGCTCAGCACTAAGATGCTCGAGGCAAGAATGTAGCGCGTACTTCATGCTGTAGACAGTAGTTGTGATTATTGACGTTACTGAGCTGTCAAGGCAAATTTGCTTTGAGAAGCAAGATAAGCGAAGTGATGGCAGCTTGCCTGCCGCACTATGGCGCAATATTTCGTAACCCAGATCAAACCTACCGGCAAAAATATGAGTGTAAACAACGGCACAGCTACTCGAAGGAGCATCTGGGTGAACCGGCACTTTATTTACCAAACTCCACGTTCGAAACACAACTAACTCGAGAGCACATTCGCAACAACAATGTAATACTATCAGCTGCTTCGGGACGTGATGTCACACCATTTTGCACCAGGAGACGAAAAGCCGACAAGTTGGAAGACGGCAAAGCGAGCTCTAGTTCGCCTTCACTGAAAAGAAAGCGTGTAAAGAGGAAAGCCGAATACATGTGCGATGCCGGAGCTTTTGCAACGATCGACGAAACTACAAATTTGCTGACGACAGCTGGAGAGCCGCCAGGACACAAGCATGTACTACTGACACCATCCCAGGGCGTGATATAGTTTGTTGAACGATCTTGAGTGCAAGCTAAGCATATCCAATCCACACTTAACAAGAGACTTTCGCGATCCGTAAGACCAACACTAAGGCGCGCATATGTACGAGGCAAGTGCCAACTACCATTGTGAATCAGTGTATCCTAGCAACCCGAGCTGCATCATTCTAGAGCTGCTGCCACGCGAGCAAAAATAATTGGAAGATCAGCCCAAGGAATCGGTATACTCTATCCCGATCATTTGGACGCATACGCCGTTGCTCTTATGGCTCGAGACGGTCGTAAATTGATGCCAAGAGTCGAAGTGTTTATGTGGATTCTGTGGGTCTAAACTTAGGCACCAACGACAGTGGGCCTGACAAAAAAAAGAAATACAGGCAGAGAGCAATCGAATCTCGTTCGGCATCGACGTTTTCGACAGGTGCTTTTCAATCCAAGCGCAAAGACAACGGGATCATCACAGACTGCATCAGTGGATTCATTCGACTGTCACATTGCGTCAAAGCCACTGCAATCTCTGAGGCATCACACGCTGCCGAAAGGGAACAAGCAGGCGCTAGCAAAAGCGCCGACATTGGACTGCTATTCTCAACAAGAGTAATCACGGTGCAGCTTCCGTCAATAGAGTAAGTACATCGTCTAGTAGAAAGAGAGTTTCGAAACGCTTGCATGTGACTACGACCAAATAATGCCTGGACCTTTGCTAATCGACCGCGGCTGCGTCGTCAGCCTTATATAAGACTCCACTTTGGTAAAAAGAGAACCATCTTATTTCGTGTGATGCACGTCATCTTATTGGCGCTGACAAATGAAGGTGAACGTGTACATTGTCGCAGCTGATGGCGGCGACACGCGTCGAATTTGCTGGTACACGGGTACGTCTGATGCCCAAGTGACGATGGCGATACGCATGCAACTGCTCCTGCCCCACGACACAGTATTCCTACTGCGTGACGTCGACGGGGACATTGTCCCGGTATCTTCGACGCTGCCCAACGGCTATCGCTACACTCTGGTGCTTTCAGAAGACTTGCGCGAGGAAGAGACTGCGCCAGTACCTGACGACATGGCCAAGAGCAGTAGTGACGATCGAACGGTCGCGGTGGTCAATGAAGACGAGCCGCTACCTGTGATCGCGCCAGAACGAGCGACGTCAGCTTCGAGTACTGGTCCTGTGCTGAAGAAGAGACGGCTGGACGCAGACGAAAGCGACGCGAGTTCCGTCACGCCCCTTCAACTCGAGGACCGATCGCTGTCTATGGTTGCACCAGCTGTGCGACGGGAATCTTCGGTGTCGCTGTCAATGGCTTCTATTATTGCACAATTCGTCGACACGTTTACACAACCCATTGCCAACGACGATAACGTGAGCTTTATTCCGAATACCGGACGCTTCGCCCTCTACGCACTCTACTGCGAGGTCGTGCGCGAGGCAAAGTTCCATCCCAAACGCGAGGACGTGTTTTACAAGATGACGTCCATGCATGGAAAAGTAGATCGTCAGCGCGTGATTCGCTACTATCGATGCGAAACAGAAGAGGGGAATCGAGCGAACGTCGTGCAGTACAAACCACAAGGCAAAGGCGTCTTGCTGCGACGGTATCGCAAGACGGGGAGTGCCGAGCAGCTGGAAGACGTGGTCACGTCAGCTCCGTTTATTGTGTGGCTACAATTGGACCCGAAGGAGGTGATAGCGCTGTACGGGCGCTTTTTAGACGGTTTCACACCGGTTGTCAAAGGGGATTACCGAGCGCAATCAAGTGGCGGCGAAGAAGTGCAAGATGAAGGGGTTTGACAGACGGAGGTGTAGAAAGCTTGACGCGTTCGACAGCAAAAGAGCTGTAAGTGTCACAACAAGCTGCGGCTGTACGAGCGTTTGTAGACTTTGTCGTTCTGCAAGCATCACCTCTGGCAACGCCCGTCCGCAGTAATTTGAGCTACAGCTCGCCATTCGGAGCAAAGAACAGAGCAGCATTGTACTCGCCAGAGGTCGGTCGACAATGTGCGTGTGTAACAATACATGCGGAAGCCGTGGATGCACACGCTATTGACGACCTCTAGAACTGCATCCTCGACAATCGCAACATCAACGCTATCATTGCTATATTGCGGCGCCCGAGCACGCCAAGGTCAATAGCATTCCTTTGCATAGTAGGGTCAACATGGTTTGATCTTGGTCGTACATGCCATAGCTTTCGTCTTCCGTCTTGAGAAGAGTGCTCGTGCAACGAACGATATGCGCAAGCGTGGCATTTCTGAACGATTTGAATGATGTTTGCTTTGCAAGACCACATTGACCACAAGGCCGCAGCTTGGTCGACACCAACAGGAGATTTTGTATTCCAGATGATCAGATGCCTGCAATGCGAAAGAGACTCGAAAATCTAAACAAGTGGCTGCGCGGGGATACGACAGCGACGGGGAATACAAAGCCATGGGGCAAGCTACTGGTCCGCAGTGGCGCGCAGGGGCTGGCCAAGTCCGATAACGAGCGCCATCTGGCGTTCCGGCCGCTTCCCTCTCGTTGCGCCACACGTTCCTCGCACGTTCCGTCCAGTCCTGCGACAAGTCCACCTCTCTGTCCCGTCTACTGCGCCGCCAGACCTGCCAACTTGCAGCAGCGACAAAGTGTCCTCCTGTAGCCATTAGTGACCGAGTAACCGAACCAACGAATGGACACAGAACAACACAAATCACGCGATCGTCGTCGCCCCAAGTGGCTGCATCGCTTCCACCTCACGACAGTGAGTCCTTAATACTGCTCTTGTTTTGCCGACCGCTTCCGACTGCGAACCCCTGGAGCGAGCGCCGCATCATCTCGCGACTCGTGACGCTCCCCCCACACGCCAATGCCGTGCAGTTTCGCAGCAAGTTGCTCGACGCTTGGGGCACGTGGTGTGTCGTCGTGGAGTTTTGTCCTGGTGGGGACCTCTGGCACCTGCTCGAGCGGTCGCCGTAGCACCAGTTGCGGGAGGCCGTGGTTCAGCTGCTCTGTCTCCAGTGCGTACGGGGCGCCCAGAACTTGCATCCCTACGGCATTACCCATCGTGACTTGTCGCTCGAAAACGTCTTTTACTGCCGTGGGACGTGCAACATTGGCGACTTTGGCCTCGGCACGGACGCTCGGCTATGAGAGAGCAGGGAAGTCGTGGGCAACGCCTATTCCATGAGCGCCTGAGGTTGCCAACCAACGAGCGTACGACGCCTTTGCAGCCGACATGTGGTCGCTCGGGAATATGCTCTTTATTCTGCTTACGGGCTCACCGCTCACGTCGAAGACAACATAGCGTTTGTACCCTTTTGGGACCTCGGCGTAGCTAAATTGATTGACATGTGGGGGCTCGTTGACCACATATCGACGAAGACAGTCGCGCTGTTTGACAAGCTGCTTCAATTCGATTTAATCGAGAGTCCGACGGCTGATGAGCTCGAGGAGCTGATTGAGTCTGCGGGAACGGATTGAGGTCAAGTCTGACGTGGGGTAAATTGGACGTGGGCGACTCGCGTGCGCGTGTACAGTGGGCGATCAAGTGGAATCTGTCTTGTCCTTCGTGCTTGAAAGACTCAGGCTACAGTTAATTGTAACGGTCCAAGTCGACGCTGTAGCGGCCTGTAACTCTCTGGTCAACCCGAGCTCTCTCTAGTGTGGCGCTACAGAAGGCCAGCAACGCATCAGTCATGCGAATGACAATGACAGAAGGAGTGGAAAGGAAACGAACGAGATGGTCCGATGCAACTGTAACAGTGCGTGTCCTGCAAACTCGACTCCACCTACCGCTAGGAGTAGGGCAGACCCGACCGACCAGGTGTGCGTAGTTGTGTAAGACAATTGGACTATGACGAGCTTTATACTTCCAGTGTCGCTACGTTCCTGTCGCTTGGCCCGATCCCGTGTTTACGAACGCATTTTGAAGAGGTACGTCGCACTCGTCACGTCGTAGGAAATAACGTAATGACCTGCAAACGGTACAATTTGGAAGCCGACTGACTGCGCGTCGAACGTCACTGTGCGCTTCTGTGTAGCAGCAGTGGGTCGGCCTGCGTGAGACAGTGCAGCCACCACTGCCAATGACGCGTCTTGGTCTGCGCGCTCGAACAACTCGCCATGATGTGCTGGCTGAACTATGTCGCTATATAATGTTGCCGAACGGGCTCAATGCCACAAGCATGACATAAGCGAGACACAAGCGAGGCATAAGCGAGACATAAGCGAGCCATAAGCGAGGCACAAGCGAGGCATAAGCGAGGCATAAGCGAGGCATAAGCGAGACATACGCGAGACATAAGCGAGACATATGACTCTCCCTATCGAAGTACAGCATACCAATGACGATTTCTATTCTCTACGCGCTACCGCTATCAGAGGATTCGATGACGAGCAGAGATCGCCTCGTACTGTTTGCCGGATCCAACTTCCCGGATACGGAAAATCCTAAAATCGAAATTGCACCTTTCGCGATTGCGAACGATCACAAAAGTCGAGTTTAGCTGTTTCTATCTTTCGCTGCCTGCGTTCGCGAACATTTGCAGCATACAGTCGAACAAAACCGACGCTGAGCGGGTTCTACGTGACAAGCGCCGCCAGTTTCTCTCCTCCTCTTCATGTCGCGTGGCAGGATCGAAAAAGCCCTCTTATGCGCCAACCTTCGCCATGTATTCCGAGAAGATAACAAGTGCTTTTGAGGTCACGAGCAACTCAACGCTGGTAGTCGATATCAAGGCAGCTTGCTGCACCATCAATTGTTCCTCCGGCAACTTTATCGCGCTCCCGCAACGACGCGAATGACGACCAGATCCTTAATCCATCCGTTGCCAGGATGCAACGGATGAGGCGCATATCGCCGCTGCTACGCTGCGCCAGCGTGCGTTCGTCGCTCTTCAGTACCTCGTGCGTATCTCCTCTGTTCCGTGCATGTCTGTCCAGTGCTTTTCTCCCCCATCGTCGCAACAGTCGCCGTCCCTTTTCGCTCTCGTCGCTTCCTTCCACAAATCGTCCTTCCGCTTCGACAGCGCCTGGAGCGACACCGTCGACAGTGCAAGGGACGAACCTATTGCGTCGCGTGTCTAGAGCTCGAGAGTCGCATGCTCTCGAGTGGTCGGAAGGTCCTGGCGCTGCAGAGGAGGCGGACCCTTTTAGTCTCACGGACCCGCACGACGACCTCACGACGGCCAAGCTCACGAAACTCTTTTCTCGCTTTGAACCAAACGGTAGTGGATAGTCAAAGAGAACACAGCGATCTGTTACATAATGTTTTCGAGACTCATTTATCGGGCGTAGAAGTCATGCTAACTCGACTTTGCTGAGGCGTTTGTTTAGAGCACGGAAGAGTGTCGTACCACGGATTCCGACGAGGTCTAGAAGTCATGGGCATCCCGTGCGATCCGAGCGACGAGTTTGAGGCTTTTGTTGCGCAAATAGATGAAGACAAGAGTGGTGGAATCACGTACGACGAGTTCTTGTGCGCTGTTCAGGAAATCAAGTTGACACAGCTGTTTAGCCCAGAGTATGTCAAGGCTTTAATGGAAGAGTACGCTCGCGTGCACGGCCATGCAGCTCCTGTGGCTAAATTGGGCTCGATCGAGTACTCGCCCGATCGAATACGAAGCGCATACCCGATTGAAGACCTGGAAAAGTTCATGTACTCAAAACAGCCAAACTGGGCGAATGTGCGCTGGATTAATGTGGAGGGATCGGACCCGTTAATGATGCGGAGATTGGCTGTGCGTTATCGGCTTCACCCACTTGCGGTAGAGGACACACTAGATGCTGACCTTGAACGACCCAAGTACGAGCAATATGACGAGCATTCATTGTTGGTCCTCCAGACGGTGCACGCACGCGACTTAAACAAGGCGTCAGAGTATCAGCGGATGTATCGCGCGTCGTTGTATGTCCGCGATAACGACGTGTCGCCGTTTGATAGCATGGGCAAAGCTGAACTAGAAAGGAGGCTTGACGAATTAGCTATGGGGCGCATCATGACTCCGCCTGAACAATTGAGTGTGTACGTCATGGACAGTGTCGTCATTAGCGTGCAAAAATCATCGAGTTTATTGTGGTCAACGCTGAAACGTCGGTTGGACATGTCGTACTCCAAGGTTCGGCAGAGTGGTACCGCATTTCTAGTCAACTCGATCGTGGACGTGTGTGTCGACGAATTGTCTCCCATTGCGCACACGTATGGGGCCAAGGTGGCAATGCTGTCTCGTCTTTTACGTCACGACCCGCGCAATTTTAACGCCGATCGTCTAGCGAAGTGCTCAAAAGAAATTAAGGGGCTAAAGTTATTGTGCAAGCCACTACGCGAAATGACGACACAACTCATGAAGTCGACCGATTTCGAGGGCGAGACGCTGCGGTATTTCCGAGACGTACAGGACCATGTTATGGTCATTGACGAGACCTGCGATCACCTTCTAGATCGGTGCCGCAGTTTAGTCGACGACTGCCACAACGCGCGGCATGCCCAGCAAAGTGAAGTTAGCTACACGTTGACTCTCGTGGCTACTGTTTTCCTACCGGCTCAATTTCTGACTGGACTTTACGGCATGAACTTCGTCAACATGCCCGAACTGCATTGCGAGTACGGGTATGTGATCTGGTGGGGCGTTGTGTCGACCGTAGCTACTGGAACGATCACGTACTTTAAGTTTTACAAAAAATGGTTGTAATTGCCCTTGGGCACCCGATCGCCGACGACATGTACCAAATGCTGCGTTTGACGAGCTCTGTGACGGGTCGTGGGCAGCTTGTGAAAGCAGCATACGTCTATTGAATCACTGGCGGCATCTAGCGAATGTGATCGTCGTGTTCGAGTAGGAGATAAGTGGAATGAATCGGAAGCGCGATTGTCAAAATATCGCGCTGTCACTTGGTTAAACAATCATGAAGCAGTACACGGAGCCGGGGGTCAATATGTTACTTCAAGCACTGCAACGTCACCGCGAGAATTCGTCTTTTCCGAAACGTCGGGTCATATTTGATTGAGTCTTGTGGCGTCGATGACAAGCTATATATGTACACCAACAACGTGTTCCGGTACTATGTTCACAGCTAGATTTTGCTTCCATAAGCGCAACTCAGCTGCAGTTCGCATTGATGTGCCCAATGGCGTTCGCATCAGCAATCCTAAAGCGCATGCGTATTGCTGATACGTAATTGCACCAACTTGCTACGCACTGCTTCGATTTAAGAAAATATATTTTCTTATCTCGCCACAATGTATTAAATAAACTATTCGATAAGTTCTGAAGAGCAAAGAAACATAATTGTTGAGTCTACGTAGGTGATAAAACATGCACCTGAAAGACCCCGTAATTTATAAATTCACTCTAACATAAGAAAAAGGCGTCGCAAGATGGGCAAAGGAAAGTAAGTGTACCAAGAACGAATAAGAATGATGCATCGCAATGTATACGAGACAAACGAATATACACACGTATAACATCACTCATATATGCCATTCTATATCGTTCCTATTCCCTATATTAGCTAAACAATCAGGAATCTTCTCAAATTCATTAATCGAGTCATTTTGCGAGATACCAAACAGTAAATTGACTCATTAAACGTAGCCCGACACTGTCGTCAAGCTTTCGTTGGTGATTTGAGGTTCTTTTTATCATTCCCATCTAAACTTTACTAACTCAACATTGTATATATATGTGGCACCCATCTTGGCGGTGTCGCTGTATTTGATGGCACGAGACAGCGCAGCGGCAAAAATTTAACTTGCCAACATTGCAGAAGATGTTCAAAGAAGGATATGAGGTAGATTAAAAAAACTACGAATGAACAAAGTCAACAAAAGCATAAATTATACTAGAGAGCTGGCACGAACCATTCGGTGCTGGCAGGCAGTCACTCACATGCTCGTGGGCCGCAAAGCAGAATGCACGGTGATAGAGCGAGCAACAGTGGTGAATCGACACTGTAATGGGGTAAATTCGTTACATGAAATTGACACCAAATTGTTAGTCAATGGACATATGAACTGAGCCAATGATATATTAAAATATGTACCTTGATGAGGGGATATATAAGAATAATTCCGACAAACACTATATTAGGTATGGATCTCATAGTTCATATTCGACACTGCTCCATTCATTAGTTGATAGGTCAGCATATCAACCACCAAATCACGAATCGATGCTAGACGCGCGCAATTGGCGGTGGTAAGATAAGTTCGTGGGGGAGTTGTAGTATCATATAGTCAATAAAGATTAAAGAGATTATATTAGGATACTTATACTATCGATAAATTACAATTCTACCTTTTCCTTTTGCTACACGTGTTTATTTAGTAGACTCAACATTAATTTGCACTTAATGTGTTAGTCCAAGCAAATAGTCCCCCATTACAACAGGTGATACTCTATGGTCCGTTCAACAACCACAAACGTTCCGTTATTTTATATAAATAAATTTATTGGATAATGAAGAGAATGCTGTTCCGATTAAATTATATATGTCATCATGTTCAAGTTATATGATAATATGAATATCGTTTACACGAAGCGGGAAAGCTTCTCCCGTTTGATTGACGACGATACAATAGTCTGCCGTCCAAAGGACAAGCATGACCGTATACGGACGTGGTATCAGCATCATGTTGACGGATTTGAAACGAGACGAGCAACAGGTCGCTATTGTCAATTTCACCGGGTATGTATTTGTCGTGGAACGGGCGATAGTAATCGTGCTCCACCATCAATATTCTCAGAAGACAGAGCAGTTGATAAAATGGTGTGTGTAACAGTTCGAGCTGTTGAGACGGCGGTAAACTTAGACTGCTTCAGCCAGGTCGACGCAGTCCGTCGACCCGAAAGCTTGCAGCTTGAGATGTCCAAGTACAAGAAGCCTAGGAGGCATCCATGTATAAAATATCTTGTCGAGTTGGATGACGCTATCTGGACTTGTTGCATCGTCGACATCGAGTAAATGACTAGTATGACGCTATAAGAGTTCGTCACATCACCAACAAAAAGTAAATATTTCGGACGAGTCTTGAGGTCTCGTCGCATCATCTGCATAAAAATCTAAGCCGCATTCGTCCAGGAAACTCGACTAGACTTGCTAAGACTTAGACCGTTATGCTGAACCTTCACGACCCACGTACAATTCAGTTGTTAGTAGTTGTCAAAACCAACTTAGGCAAACGTGTGGGCTGCCACGATCTGGGCTGAGAGCTCGATCCGAGCTTCTGAAATTTAGTCGCGGTAAGCGTGACGTGCACATTTACGTCCAGCATATTCTCCATCTTGCAAGTAGTAACACGGCCCACCATGTATATGATCACAAATGATTATCACTGCGTGTAATAAAGAGAAGAGGTTTGGGGTATATTCGGGTACGCGTACGACCCACCACGGCCGGCTTTGTTGGTGACTCTCCGGGGATGTGTAATCTTACCGCCCCTACGCGGGTATCGGTCCACGTAACTCCCAGGCCTGGTGCCAGTGATTATCCGCTCGGCTACCGGGGTCGGTTCATCACTGTGTTGAAGAAGGGTGTGCGGATGGCCTCATTATGACTCATTTGTTCCGTCCTGGAACTGGATACGCTTGAACGAGCGATATCCATGGCGGAACATGAAAAATTCAGCCTCAGAAAGTCTCGAATCAAATTGGATTCGTAACCTCATCCAAGACGAAATGAGAGCAGAGGTCTAGAATCGATGAAGCTCGCCTACGTGGAGAGAAAAGATCCGCTATTCGGGATACACAAGATTGTAGAAAGTCAGTCGATGCCAAAGACAAGGCATTCCGATTATAGATGTGGCTCTCCGAAATCTGTAGCAAAAGTAGGGAATGATCACCTGATGCTTTGTCTTCAGATGCTTTCTAAGCAGCTGCACAAATCCGTTCAGACACGTTTTGTCAGATTTGGATGAATGCCACCTAAACTTGTTGACCATGCGATGACAATTGAAAATAAATTGATTCGACCAACAAGTGGCACCTTTTGCATAGTGATTCAACGGTGGTCGCGTTGTCATCAATCATTTTTCAATCATTTTTCAATCAGTCGCTGAAGTGACTGAATGTACAGTGAGGTGAAGAACGGGGAGTCTGTAAAGGGGCACTGGTCACTTTGTACTCCATGCTACGGACAGTGCGGAGTCAACTCCCACTGACAACAGTAAAATTGAGTGCCATGATAGGTATAGACACTATACAGAGGAAGGGTGGACAACTAAGGCAAGACTATGGTTGTTAAACAGTAAAACTTTTATTAAATACAATTAAGTCCTATAACTCTTGTTCTCTGTTTTGACCTGACTTGATTATATTAATATAACTATAACGTATGAAAATGTCTACTCACCACCCTCTGCGCGCATCTAGCAGCGATTGGTGGTTTGATATAACCATAGTATCAACCAATGAGTAGACCTTTGGGTCATCTCAACAATATCGCTGTAATTTTTGATATTGTTAAAAGAGTATCCAGCATTATATTTTTTATTACTAGCTTGCACAATGGTAAATTTCATGTAACCGGCTACTCGTTACAAAGCCAAAGATTAGTGATGTAACGGGGTTAGTCGACTACAAATCATTGACGCCATTTTGGGTCAATGTAAATATTGTCTGAACTGTCAACATTTTAAAACATTTACTCTGCTACGTGGATTCGAAAGAAATTGAACCGTCGAAGGTAATGCTCGGCGCAAGTTTATTAACCGCTGCTAGACGCGCGCAATGTATGGCAATCGAGTAGATACATTTAGAGTGGGTGATGTAACGGGGTAGCCCGTTACTTGAAATTGTCATTAAAACAATTTGACAATAAATAATATTACGTCGAATATTCTTTTAACAATATCACAGACATGGTGATATTGCTGAGATGACCGAAGGGTCTACTCATTGGTTTATATCGTGATGTATCAACCCACCAATCGCTGCTAGACGCGCGCAATGGGTGGTGAGTAGACGTCATCATACATTTAGTTATATTGGTATAACTAAGTCAGGACAACAGAAGATTCAAGGAGTTATAGGACTTAATTATATTAATACAGTTTTAATTTTACCAGAGACTAGTCTGACTACTTAGTCTCCTTTCCTTCCTCTGTGTTTCTTTAACACCTAGCAGGGCACTGTCGACCACTGTCGTCAGTGAAATTATACTCCGTACTGGTCAACCAGTACGTAGTCAACAGTGCCCGGTTACACCTGGTAGCACTTTGTAGCACTTTGTAGTCCGTCCAAGGACCACAACCCCATTGCCCAACATGAACATGTTGGGCTATGTAGACGGCGACAGCTTTCACGGAGCCCGTGAGAGTTACTCCTATTGGAGTGACATCGAATGGAGTGCGATAAAACGTATGAGTTTGACCGTTGGCGAGAAAGCCATATGGGCCATGCTATCCTCAAGGGATAGGAAACAGCAACATGTCGTCATTAGTAAGTTCTTGCAACGAGAACTTGATGAGTCGCGAGCGCAGGTGACCTTGTTACAACAACAAGATCACCAGCGAGCCGAAGCACTGAGACAACAACAGTCTCAGTCCGCAGAGCCCACGCGTGAGCGTCGACGGGAGTCTCTAAAATAGAGGTCTCCAAGTATCGGGGAGTCGAGAAAGACTCCCTGTTGAGGTGGTTCGTCGAGCTGAACGATGCCATCGAAGCTCGTCGCATAGACGATGAGCGAATGCAAGTCTCATTTGCTCAGTCTAATCTGGCAGGAGAAGCCAGAGATTGGACCCTGAACCTCAAGTTGCACGACCCAAATGTGTTTGGGTCGTTAGATGTCTTCAAGACCTTGCTCAGTGAGATGTTCGAGCCGCCCAGAGCAGAGTTCAGGACACTATCTGAACTCCTCGAAATCAAACAGGGTAAGCGTAAGGTTCACGCTTACGCTTAGCTCGTACGCTACCTTGCAAGCTGCATGGTAGTGAACCCTGTGAGTGAGTTTGTGTTGATCACAATCTTTATTCTAGGGCTTTCAGAAGGTCCCGTTAGGGACCACCTGTTCCGCGGAGAGCTAAAGACGCTCTCAGAGGCAATCTTCGCAGCGGAGCAAGAAGATTATAGTGTGAGGCAGTCTCACGCTACGTTGACACCGCATCGTCCACAGAGACGATTAGCAGTCGGAGGTCCAGAATTAATGGACCTCTGTCAAGTCGAGGGCGAGAAACCTTCCCTAATGAACGACAAACGAATGGTGAGATGCCATCGATGTCACAAACTGGGACAATATGCATATATGCACTGTCCCCCGCTCAGTACCTCGCGGTGCTGAGCGCAGTATTCACTAACTAGCAAGAAGAACTGGAGGGCGAGGGTCCGTTGCTGTTGCGAAGTCACAACATCGAAGTGGACCATCAAAAACGGTCGGGATCAGTAGGGGCGGAGCGCCCTACAGATCCAGCAACATCAAGAGAATTTGCAAATCTCCTGAAGAAGGTTGCTCCCGACACACAATTTCTATGTGTCGCTGCACCTGGTGATGAGGTTCTCTCATCACCTTGAAGTTAGAAGTGACAAAAGACTTGTCACTTCGTGCCCTAGTTGACTGTGGGGCGTCGAACAATTTTGTTCGTCGCCAGTCGCTAGAGGCAGGAAGTTTTAACTTCGTGGAGCGGAAGAGACCTCCGACGAAGATGACGGTGCGCCAAGCGACAGGAGCATCGATCACTGTGAAGAAACGTGTAGTCGGAATCCACTACACGTTTAGATACGAACAGTACGATGATAATTAAATCGTGCTTGACCTAGATGACAAGTTCGACGTCATCTTAGGGTTGCCTTGGCTCAAGAGATACGAGCCAAGGGTGGTATGGCAGTATTGATCGGTTACGGTACTTGCTACTTGTTCCTCAGATAATCACCTGACTATTATCTTGGAACGCCCACACTTACGTGGGTGTACTACGAGCGAGTGCGATGGACTCACTTGTGGTACGGTCGTTCGCACGACTGTACAAGAACACAATGTAGATGATCACTACATTGTGGAGAAAACTCTCCCAGATCCTGTGGAAGTGATTTCCCTGGAGGTAATCGAGGCACTGAATGTTTTGGTTAATGATGGATCAAGCGTAGGAGCTTATACGCTTGATCTGGTTGCGCCTCCGAAGTTGACTTCGGAGATAATTCAACCGCCGACGCTAGAACCGAAACGGTTCTTGCGTGATCTGCGTAGTGGCAAAGTCAAGCAGATATGCATACTCGTCACAGAGGATGAGTATGTGGCCGATATTCGGTCGGCAACGGTATTTGCTGAGACCGAACGAGTTCTTAGCAGCTCATCGATGGACGAAAGTGTCCTCGATGAGAAGACTCGAATTGAGCGATACACGTCTCAATCCTGGGAGTCGCTTCAGGCAAATCCTTTGTATAAGGATTTGATCGAATTCAGGGATGTGTTTCCTGAATCCGTACCTTGCGAGTTGCCTAAGGACAAAGGCACTCGACGCGAGCTCGAGCTCAAACCGGGATCGAAGTACTGTGTCATGAAGCAGTGGACACTGCCTCTATACAAGTACTAGCGATCGACAAGTTCTTTGCCGATCGCATAGCAGCTAACCATGTGAGGGAATCAACATCCTCTCGCAGCTCTTCGACCTTCTGTGTGCGAAAGACCACAGAAGGATGACGGATAGTGCACGCGTTCAACAAGTTAAATGCTTCAACGGTACCGGCTCAGACGCCGATACCGAGGAAGGACGTAATCATAGATGGTATGTCAAAGAGTACCATCTTTTCGTCCATGGATCTGATAGACGAATTCTATCAGATCCTCATGCGTGAACGGGACATCTCGTAAACGGCATTGAGTACCCCCAGCGGTATGATGTAGGAGTGGCTAGTGATGCCACATGAACTGATTAACTCCCCTGCAACGTTCAACAGATGTGTTACAAATCTGTTGAGAACGGTCCGGGATTTCGCACCGAGTTATTTCGATGATGTGTTCGTCCATAGCCGGGCTATGGACGGAAAGACGGACGTTAAAGTCCACCGAACTCACGCCCGTAAGGTTCTTCAACTTATGCGCAAGCATGAGTTGTATGCCAACCTCAAGAAGTGTATATTCGCGGCAAGCGAAATACCACTTCTTGGGTGCATCGTCGGCAAACACGGCGTACGCCCTGATCCCGAAAAGATCAAGGCGATCGCCGACTGGCCAGTGCCAGTCGATGTCAAGGGACTAAGGAAGTTCCTTGGACTAGCGGCGTACTTGCACAAGTACTCGAGCAATTACGCCGAGATTACTGTTCATCTTTCTTGCTTGCTTAAGAAAAATGTGAAGTGGTCATGGAACGCTGACTGTAATCGTTCCTTTGAAAGCATTAAGAAAAGCTTGATGCAATCGCCCATCTTGGCGATTGCAGATCAGGACAGACGATTTCATGTGGTCTGTGACGCCAGCGATTTTGCTATCAGCTGTGCGTTGATGCAGTACGACACAGACGGCGCAGAGCGCGTCGTCTGCTATCAATTGCGTCAGCTGCAACCAGCTGAACGCAACTACCCAGTGCATGACAAGGAACTACTTGCCATGAAGTATGCACTGGCTAAGTTCCGGGCCTATCTCTTGGGAGATAGACCGTTCAACGTCTATACGGACCATACGTCACTACGCACGGCCGTAAACAGTCCACACCTCTCGTAACGAATGGCGAAGTGGCTGTCTTTTTTTCGTGGAGTGCAACTTCTCCGTGAAGTATAAGCCAAGACGACTCAATGTCGTCGCTGATGCGCTCTCGCGCCGGCTCGATTTCGAGCCGACGTCCCGAGTAAACAGTGAGGCCTTGCCCACTGTTGCGACACTGTCCATCAGTGTGCCGTCGTCGCCTTTACTCGACGACTTGCGGAAAGCATACGCAAAAGACATGAATCTCCTCCGTTTGATGGGTCATCTTGCGAACCCATCCCGAAAATACTTGTAGGATTTGCCGGCTCTGTACCGTTCCTCTTTGAATCGGTACACGACTCGCAATGGACTGCTGTACAATACAGCAGTTGCCGACGACAAGGCTCGTGTCGTCGTTCCCGATCATGATGAATTGCGATTACGCATCATGTTCGAATGTCACGATGCGCCGTCTGGCGGGCATCGTGGCCGAGAAAACCTTACCTCACGGTCAGTCGTGCCTTTTACTGGTCCCGCCAGTATCAGTTTGTCCGCATGTACATTCGTTCTTGCGATGTCTGTCAACGAATGAAGCCTAGTTCTATATCCCGTGCACCGTTTAAACCTCTGCCGGTCCCGGCAGAGCGTTGGGAGTCCGTGTCCATGGACTTTGTCTTCGGAAAACCCGAAGACACAAACAAGAATAATGGTTACTTGTGTTTGTTGATCGTTTCAGCAAGATGATACATCTTGCTGCAGTCCCAGAATCGATCGACGCCTACGGCTGTGCACGTGTATTCATCGACACTGTGTTTCGACTCCACGGTTTACCCCGTGAACTCGTATCCGACCGTGACCCTCGGTTCACGGCGGCGTTGTGGCAATCCGTGTTCCGCACATTGGGAACACGCTTGAAGTTGTCAACCTCTGATCATCCCGAAACGAATAGTCAGACTGAACGTGCAAACCGTGTCCTCGAAGCAATTCTTCGTGGATACGTCCACTCCTTTTCACATTGGAGTGAGTTCTTGCCGATGGTTGAGTTTGCCATCAACAACTCCGTGCATGCGTACACAACGCATACACCGTTCTACGTGAATGAATTACGCCACCCACGTATTTCCTCCCTCATACAGAGTGCCTCTGAGTTAAGGGGGGCGAGGGATGCGCTCGAGCAAAAATCGTCTTGGCTCTTGCTCATCACGTATTACCGCTCATGCCGATACGTATGATGCCGATGTCGACAACGTCGGCATCGAGGAAATCGAGCTTAGCAGTAGCGATGACGCTTCTATTACACCAGACAATACTGACGATGCTGGGATATTCAGCATCGTCAACGATTATGCCAGCGAGGAAGAAGACAACCTCGCTGAAGAAGAGAAGAACCTCTTAGCAGTGCGCACGAAGCGCACTGAAAGACAAAACAAAGAGTCAGCAGAGAACTTCCTGCTGACTCGAGAGGCGGTTGTCCGTTTCGTTCAGGACTCCATCGCAAATGCGGTAGACCGCCAGAAACGGAACGCAGACAAGAATGGAAGAGCAAATGTTCTTTCATTTAAAGTTAATGACCTAGTACTACTGTCTATGGTAAACTTACCTGGACATGCAGTCACTAGTGTCGGCAGTAGTAAACTGCTGCCGAAGTACATTGGGCCATTTCGAGTGTTGCATCGCAAGGGCAATGCATACACACTCGAATTGCCACGTAAGATGCGCACGCATCCTACGTTTTACGTGGGGAGGCTCAGGCCGTACTGTCAGTACGAGCCTTCTTCTTCCGATGAAGATAGCCCCCACGTTCAATAACATCCATCAAGTTCTTGCGCTCGCGCTCCAGTCGATCCGTCTGGTCGCACAGATATGATACCTCGGAACTCAACCGAGATATCTCCCCGCTAGCTGTCGCCAGCTCGCCAAAAAGGGAGAGGACATCCTGCTCGACCTGAAGATGCGCTGTGGCGTAATCGGCGCGGTCTCTCGCCCGATCAGCCTCGCGATCCATGCGGTTCTTCCGCACGGTATCAGTCAAAGCGTAGCGCCGGTCGCGCTCGTGCTTCAATTTATCGCGCAATTCATCGATTGCGCGATCCATCTCGTAAGAGTCGAGATGGTGAGCAAAATCATCTGAAGGAGGTCTTTCCTCCTCCACCACATCCTTTGGTGGATTCGCACGGTGGTCAACGCTTTCTAGTGGAGCGTATCTTGAACCACCATGACGATTTGGGATCAAGGACAAGCTACCTCGTCCACTGGCGGGGGTATCCGCCCTCTTGGGACAGCTGGGAGCCCCACTCTCATCTGTTGATGGACGTTGAAGGTCTCGTCCGCCAGTATGACGAGACTTATCCGATTGGTCCGAGGGCTAATCGGTAAACACGCGCCCTAGGCGCTTGTAGACGGATTGCAAGTTTGCAATCGCGTCACGCATCTCCTCCGAGATGTATGCCCTTCCCCAGGGCGAACTTAGGGAATACACGTCCCTATGTGCACGCTGCGAGTTGTCAGCACAACTCGCACAAGGGTTTCCCCACGTGAGGCATGGAATGTCTGCCTCACTCGACAAACAGTGCAATCGGTACCTGGCACCGGTTGGCGTTCGCTTTTCGAACCTGAGGCGTGTCGCCTCAACTTTCTTGAGCCACCCTTCTCGTCCAAAATTCTTTACGGTTTGGACGAACGCGCTCCACGCAGCCAAAAGCGAGGCCTTGTCACGCTTTTGTTTTCCGTTGTACCGTCGATGTCTAAGAAAGACATCGAGATAAAATTCTTCTTCAGCGCGAAAGTTCTTCGCGCTGGAACTCAAGCCGTGAAGCTCAGTCGCATCGAATAAGGGTATTCGATGGTGTTGGCTTGTCTCGTGATACAAGCTATTGATGAGCCGTTCGGGCAAACGCCACGGCTTCGCCTCATCACGCTTCGAAGTGGCACCTTGTCGGTACCACGGTTGTCAGTATGACGATGGCTTGCACCATCGTAAAGTCGCTCGTGCGAAGGAGTACGAGTTTATCGCGGTGATGAGCAATCTGACTCATCATCAGACTCATCATCCATGCCGAACAGACTGTGACCCATGTCACGAGTCGTACGTCCTGCAGTGTCGTGGATGATCGAGGCACCCCAGGTGAACGCGATGCCTCCAAAAGCTTTTCTGAGTCAGACACGTCTGACCCGCCAGAATAGATGACGTCTATGTCAGGGTCATCATGCGCACGCGGTGTGATACCTCGTGCACCTGCAGCACCTGTTGCTGCAGGCAGAGAACGAGCAGCAGACGACGAATCGTCTGCCGCAGAGGCTGGCACAGCAGCGGGCTGAGCGTGTCTTAAGTCACCCCGCATAGACATGTTAACTATGCGAGGTCGGGTGGAAAGTAATTAGAAACGGACCCAACAAGCGCTCCCTGTCCCAATGGTGGCCAACGGGTGGCCACCATATTTTTGATAGTCACACGGTGACTATCAGTTAAGGGGGTGATGTAACGGGGCAGCCCGTTACATGGAAATTGTCATTTGAAGAGATAATGACAATAAAGAATATTACGTTAAATATTCTTTTAACGATATCACAGACATGGTGATATTGCTGAGATGACCGAAGGGTCTACTCATTGGTTTATATCGTGATGTATCAACCCACCAATCGCTGCTAGACGCGCGCAATGGGTGGTGAGTAGACGTCATCATACATTTAGTTATATTGGTATAATTAAGTCAGGACAACAGAAGATTCAAGGAGTTATAGGACTTAATTATATTAATACAGTTTTAATTTTACCAGAGACTAGTCTGACTACTTAGTCTCCTTTCCTTCCTCTGTGTTTCTTTAACACCTAGCAGGGCACTGTCGACCACTGTCGTCAGTGGAAGTATACTCCGTACGTGTCAACCAGTACGTAGTCAACAATGCCCCGTTACACCTGGTAGCACTTTGTTTGAAGTAACATCGTGGGTATCGTATAAAACAGCTTTACAATCATTTAACAACAGCTCAGCCTTTTCCTTCCACGACACATGCTCTGCTAGTAGACTCACCTTTCTCTACACGTACAGTGTACGTGAGACTTCGAGGCATCGGTATTTACTACGCAGGTATAAATAGCTCGTACTGTGTCAGAACAAACTGAAACATTACAATCAAAGGGACTCAAGTACGAGCCCCTGTTCTTGTGACGATTATTATTGCCTTCGCAAATAAATTAATCGCTGGATCCTCATGCAAACCCTAATGCTTTTCGAAAGTCAGTCGCGAGCTGCAACAATGACCGGCGCTAAGCTTCAGGAGTCAGGAACGATAAGATATCCTTCGTATGATCGCATGGAAGTCAACGATCATGACTGATCTTCTCCATTAGGCTCACATTTTTAAGATGCATTCAATAGTGCTACAGGTACAATTTAAGGTTCAAACGACATTTGGCGCGTGAAATATGTGCGCATAGCAATGCCGAATGTACTTTACGGTAGTTGGCACTGGATCCTCATAGCTCATTGCCTATCGGCAACAGCAGCAACCAAACCATTGCATGCGGCCTACATCATACACGCTTTTCCAATCATTTCGTGGGCTAGGACAAGGAGCCACTAATTATACCGACTGATGCGTCTTTGTCACCTACATTTTTCAATTCCGCGCGCCACTTGATGAAGAGACAACGAGTATCGTTGACGAAATAAGTATTCGCAAAAGCATCGTTGAGGAGCATCTCATCAGCTAATACACAACAAGAGAAACAGCGGAACCAGGTCTTGCGATCCGAACATGAACGCGGACATACGTTGCTGAGTTCGCAAAGTGGCTTGCCAATCTATCGAACTCAGCATCGGCTGTGTATTACGTATCATCGCACAACGCCACAGCACGCCAGCTTAGGAACCGCCATCTAGTCCTCGTGACGCTGCACCTTGACCAGCTGCTTCTTCAAGGCGTGGAAACGTAGTAGCATCCTGCACGCACCCACACGAACGCATACGTTTGTACGCTGATCTCACAACTTGCACTCAACTACGCGCATTTCAATCGTTTATCACGCACCAGTAGATAGCAAAAGTGAGTGCACTGATCCACCAGTTTCGCTCGGACCGCCAGCGCGAAGCCTTTTTCTGACATTTCGAATCCAACATCATCAAGTAAGACCCTTTCCCGTTCCAATTCCTTCTCCCACTGTTGCCCTTTTTCCCACAGTCACCGACCCACCTGTAGATCCGCCGAGTAGTGCACTTCCAGATGCGGATCCGAGTGCATCGCGTACCGTTTCTGCAAGTCGTACGTTTGCGCCAGCAACACGACAAACGAGACGGTCGTGATGACGCTAAAGACGCTCAGTGTCCCAATGCGGATATTGAACACAAAGTCACCAAACTTGACAACGCCACGGCTCAGCAACAGACTTGGGAGCGGAATAGTCATCAAGAGCAGTCTGAAAGAAAACGACAGATAGAGAACACGCGTGAGTGTGGTCGGGAATGGGTGCACATAGAATAAACAGAGGTGTGCGGTGCACGCACAGAACCACAGCCGGCGGGAGAAGCACATAAGTGAACGAGGACCACATGGACGCCATCGTGCGCGCCCGAGAGGTTGGACAGCGGACGCAGTTTCGAAGCTGAGCCTTCTTCTTCGACGGATACGTTTGACCACGAAATGAGTTTACACGATCTTTGGTGTATGCGATTTGACAGGGACAACTGCAATTCGTTAAATGATTGTTCTGCTATATTGTCTAAAGTGAAAAAAGGGACCGACAGCTCGATATCTTTCGTTTCACTGAATTTGTTGCAGTCGCTCGGTAGAGCATCTGCGTTACCTGACCGCAAATAGACTCAACTAAAGTACTGAATGGTATCACTTACTATAACATGGGACGAGGATTCGGCATGCCACGCTTTAAAGAGGGCGTACAACGGCGAGAATGTCAAAGAACATCGAGACGCTGTAGCAATCGCAGTCTCAAGTATTTGTGAGTGCTAGCGCGAATGGAATCGAGCGGTCGGGAGACTGCGCAGCGTCTGGACCGGCTTTCGTACGCGCACTCTGCTGCCTCGAGTTTTGGTAAAGACGAATCGGAGCACGTTATTGGCGACACTTTGTTGCAAAAGAGTGAGGACGAGGAAGGCCCGCAACTTCGATCCGGTGACGTACCCAATTTGTACCAGTGGCGTCATATCGGTCTACTTGTGCAATACGCATCCGTGGGTTTGGTCTACGGTGGACTGCCTCGCACTGTGTACCCGTTTCTGAATAACTACCTGCACTTAGATGGGTACCAGACGTTGTCGGCACGCGTGTTGCTATCACTGCCGTGGTCGTTCAAAGTGGTCATTGGTATTGTGTCTGACTGTTTCCCCATCTTGCGCTCGCGTCGCCGGGCATACATGGTCGTAGGGTGGCTGATGTGCTCGAGCATGCTGCTAGTTCTTGTTTTCGTACATCAAGCGCCTCCTTTTTACATCGACTCAAAGTTACGCGGCACAGACCTATCAGATTTGAGTCCTAGTGAGATGCGTGGTCGAATTAATTGGCAAGCACCACACTCGGGCTCCCTCTACATTGTGCTAATGATGCTGGCAAGCTTGGGCTACATGATCGCCGATGTCGCTTCTGACGGTCTTGTTGTGGAATTTGCGCAGCGGGAACCAGAACATATACGTGGCAACATCCAGTCTACAGTCTACCTTGTGCGCAGTGTCTCAATGATTGTGGCAGCTCTTTTGGTTGGCTTTGGCTTGAACAGCGACGACTACGGAGGGTCGTTTACGTGGTCATTCACGATGAGTCAGTTGATGCTGATCTTTTCTTTACTGAGTTTAATGGCCATTCCTGCTGCGCTGTGGCTGGTGCAGGAGCCGTCGCTCGGTGATCACGTACCGCACTTTGGCCATTACATGCACGGCTTATGGTTGCTGATTCAAAACTCCGCCATGCTACAAATTCTGGCTTACCGATTTTTCAGCGGAATTTTTGACGGCTTTGCAATTACTGCAAGTGATCCGATTCAGCGGTACTGGGCCCAAGTGCGCCCACTTAACGAGAGCTTGTTCTCCGTGCTTGGACTTGTTGTATTCAGTGCAGCGCTGTATCTTACTAAGCGTATTGGATTGGGCTGGAGTTGGCGACGCGTCATTGCTTGGACAACTGTATCGGTCATCATGTTGGATGCGATCGTAGGCATGCTGACCATTTGGAATGTGTGGCGCAGCCAGTGGTTCTGGCTGGGAACACCAATTTTGGAAGAGCTGCCACAAGCTATGAATTTCCTTGTCTCCACATTTGTTGTAGTGGAGCTGGCCGAGATTGGCAACGAAGCTGCCGTGTACGGGCTGCTGACTACTGTGAGCAATCTATCCAGTCCGTTTTCCTCTTGCATATCAAAGAACGTCAACGCGCTGTTTGACGTGAGCGTGACCGACGTCATTCACGACTCCGCACACGTGCGTTGGCAAGTCACGTGGACGTTCGTGATCGCCTACATGATGAAGCTACTATCACTCGCGTGGTTGCCATTGCTTCCTCGTCAAAAACGTGAGACGCAAGCGCTGAAGCAACACGCGCGCCCATGGTTCTGGGGAGGTGTCGCCAGCATATTTGTCTTCGTATTTGCTCTAGTGTGGTCCGTCACGACAAATCTACTCTCCGTCTTCTCGAGCACTGCGTGCCTCGTACTTGCTGGTGGAACTGGGTGCAAGTAAACAACGACCAACTTAACCCAACTCTGCTAACCGTCGTCATAGTTCATATTCTTTTCTACTTTTCATGACAATTTGGTGTTGAGTTTATTTACAATCTGGTTGAATCAAGGGAAGCCGACTGGCCCTGGCCATAAATAACAAAAGTTGGCCGTGGACAACTTAAAATGACTGCAGTCGACTCGACTAAAAAGACTTGACCTATAATTTTGACATTGCCACTGTTACGGGGTGAACTTGTAACATGTCATTGATACCTAATTGAGTAAATGTGAATGTTATCTGAGTTGATCATATCCTGCAATATTTAGTTTGCTACGTAAATACAGACAGAATTAAACCGTCAAGGGTAATATTCGGCACTATTTTAAGCATTGGTGGTTATGTATAGCATAAGTTTAAACAGCTAAATCGACAATCGCTCCAAGACGCGCGCAAACTCGGTGACGATCGTGGTAGATACATGTTTGCTTTGTAGCTTAATTTAGTGAAATAACCGATTGACTCCACTTGCTATTCCCTTTTACTGCGCGTGTTCGTTTAGTAAAATTATTTACCTCTGTATGACCAGTGGACGTGAGGCTTCGAGGTGCCTGTCTACGCTTTGGCAGTGTGGGCAGTTCGTAACGTGCCGGTACCAGCGTTCGGTGCCTCTAAATACCTGATAGCACTCCATGGTCCGTCCAAGACCACAGACGGTCCACTTGGAATGAACATGGTGGATAACACAGATGCTGTTTCTCAGGTTGGATGATGGAGAGGATAGCGTTCATACCGCGTGGAGAGGCTTCTCCCGTTTGATTGACGACGATACAATAGTCTGCCGTCGAAAGGACAAGCATGACCGTATACGGACGTGGTATCAGCATCATTCTGTTGGATTTGAAACGAGACGAGCAACAGGTCGCTATTGTCAATTTCACCGGGTATGTATTTGTCGTGGAACGGGCGATAGTAATCGTGCTCCACCATCAATATTCTCAGAAGACAGAGCAGTTGATAAAATGGGGTGTGTAACAGTTCGAGCTGTTGAGACGGCGGTAAACTTAGACTGCTTCAGCCAGGTCGACGCAGTCCGTCGACCCGAAAGCTTGCAGCTTGAGATGTCCAAGTACAAGAAGCCTAGGAGGCATCCATGTATAAAATATCTTGCCGAGTTGGATGACGCTATCAGGAATTGTTGCATCGTCGACATCGAGTAAATGACTAGTACGACGCTATAAGAGTTCGTCCCATCACCAACAAAAAGTAAATATACGGACGAGTCTTGAGGGCTCGTCGCATCATCTGCATAAAAGTGTAAGCCGCATTCGTCCAGGAAACTCGACTAGACTTGCTAAGACTTAGACCGTTATGCTGAACCTTCACGACCCACGTACATTTCAGTTGTTAGTAGTTGTCAAAACCAACTTAGGCAAACGTGTGGGCTGCCACGATCTGGATTGAGAGCTCGATCCGAGCTTCTGAAATTTAGTCGCGGTAAGCGTGACGTGCACATTTACGTCCAGCATATTCTCCATCTTGCAAGTCGTAACACGGCCCACCATGTATATGATCACAAATGATTATCACTGCGTGTAAGAAAGAGAAGAGGTTTGGGGTATATTCGGGTACGCGTACGACCCACCACGGCCTGCTTTGTTGGTGACTCTCCGGGGATGTGTAATCTTACCGCCCCTACGCGGGTATCGGTCCACGTAACTCCCAGGCCTGGTGCCAGTGATTATCCGCTCGGCTACCGGGGTCGGTTCATCACTGTGTTGAAGCAGGGTGTGCGGATGGCCTCATTATGACTCATTTGTTCCGTCCTGGAACTGGATACGCTTGAACGAGCGATATCCATGGCGGAACATGAAAAATTCAGCCTCAGAAAGTCTCGAATCAAATTGGATTCGTAACCTCATCCAAGACGAAATGAGAGCAGAGGTCTAGAATCGATGAAGCTCGCCTACGTGGAGAGAAAAGATCCGCTATTCGGGATACAAAAGATTGTAGAAAGTCAGTCGATGCCAAAGACAAGGCATTCCGATTATAGATGTAGCTCTCCGAATCCTGGTTTACGTTCGCCAGTACGTAACGACTGTAAGTTGGCCAAGAAGGGCTGGTGGCGCAGCCCCTATATTGTGTTAAAATCGCAACGTCGAGATGGATAGTCAAAAATGGTCGTGGCCAGTAGAAGCAGAGCGGTCTACTTATTCTGCTATCAAGATAATTTGCAGGTCTCTGGACGAGAGTTGATCTTAACACACAGACTGTGCGTGTTGCTTTCCCTGAAGATGAGTGATCGCTCATTACATTGGAGATATAGGTGACAAAATACATGTCCCGCCTAGCTTTAGCCGACTCTTCGGTCTCTAGTAATTATCTTATATGCCGTTTACAAGAGGAATATAGACCTACGTTCGTTGAGCGCAACATTCCTCTCTCGAGGATGACAATGCGTCTTGCAACAGGCTCATCTGTACTAGTGAAGAAACATGTAGCGGGAATTCACTACGAATCGAAGATGGACAATTCTATGACGATTTCATCTTACTATGTCTGGATGAAATGTTTGATGTAACCCTTGGTCTACCATGTCTCGGGAGGTACGGTCCATCGATCATCTGGAAGCATATATCCGTATAAGTTTCTGCCGCTTATTTGTCAGATGGCTGTCTGTCGAACGCCTTGGATCACTCACAATAACCTTAAGGCTCTTCGAGTGAGTACGACGGCCTCAGCCGTGTATCGATCGTTACACAACTATAAAAGACCACAGTGCAGTTAATCACGACGTTGTGGAGCAACATATCGGCGATTGTGTTGAATTGCAGGCATTGGCGAAAGACAACGACCCCAAACGTCTCGTGGACCGGAACATGGATATGTACCTAGCCGGGAACATCCAAAGAAGAAGACGCTTGTTGCGTAGAGGTATCACGTAGATCTAGGTCGACTGGAGATTCGACTGCGAAGCACATGGATAAGGTATGTCTAACACGACCAGAAGGCGATGAGGTAATGATGGCCAACGTACTTGAAACATCTTCCTTAAGTAATTGACACTGAGGAGGTAATTTCAAATATACCCGACAAAACAGGCTCCAGGGACATATTTGAGACACTGAATGTCTTGGCGAATAATGAAGCGAGTGTAGGAGATTATAAACTTGATCTGATAGCGCCTTCAAAGTTGATTTCGGATAAAAACCAGACACCAAAGCTAGAACCGAAACAGTCCTTGCCAGACCTGCGTTGTGGAAAGTCCAAGCTGATATGCATATTCGTCGCAGATGACGATTACGTGACTCATGACTAATTAGTAGTAGTACGAGCTAAGCGCGGGCGGGTTATCGTTGCTCAATGATGGAAGAAAGTGTTCTAGATTAGAAGACTCGGATTGAGCGATGCTTGGATACTCGGGATAGTCGCTGAAGGAGATCCTTCGTACCAGGATCTGATCGAATTCGAGCATTTCTTTTCGGATTGTGCCATCTGAGTTACCTAAGGACAAAGTCACCCGCCACCAGATCAGACTCAAAACAGGCTCGAAGTGTCGTTTTGATTAAGCAGCAGACGCTGTCTCGTAAAAAAGTAATTGCGATCGACAATTTCCTCGACGATCGCTCATCTGCAGGTCACAATGTAGGGTCAGCCGCCTCACATGATACTCTGGAATACTGTATGCAAACGGTCATATGATGATGGCGGTTAGTGCATGTGTTTAGCGAGTTGAATGCTGAAACTGTACCGTGTCGAACGCCGATAACGAGGAAAGACGTCAGTACAGACAACATTTCAACGAGGGACATATTTTCGTCCATGAATATGATGGATGGATTCTATCAGATCTCGATGCGTGAACGGGGTATCACGTCCACAGCAGCGAGTACACCCCGTGGTACGCTCTGGGAGTGATTAGTTGTGACACAAGGTATAAGTAGCGAACCGGGCACGTTTGATAGATGTGTATCGAATCTGTTGAGATCGGTGCGAGAAATTGCACAGAAAAACCATTCGTGGGATGAGATTGGCAAAATTGGTGATGTGATCACGACTCTCTACTGGCTCCCAGGAAAACAATAATTTTATTGACATTCGTTTCTTGTTTACTGACTCTCTCACCGTGTGTACCTTTCGCCAGAGCGGGTTGTGATCTTCTATGTGGACTTGAGTCGATGCTAAGATTAACTGTGTTAAAAATTGGTTGCAAAGCGATCACGCGGAATTCATTGCGCGATTGAAGTGTTCTTGGTGTTCTTTTCGAGTCGCCTTGATTTGCGTTGATATCATCTTGTCCAGATCCTGGATTATTGCTTTACTTAGCTTCTAACCACTTAATACGTCGCGTCATCTTGTACAGAAATCTTTTTCAATATACATGTGCTGTCAAAGTTGTGGTAAGACCCTTTAGAATACTGGATACCATGCGGAGCACGAGGGAAGAGATAAAAGACCACCGACCAAGAATAGGTTTCGGCGAATAAGAGGCCCCTGCAGGCGAAAGGGCCGGTCGATGAGAAGAACGAACGAGACCTAGTAACAGGATGATCGTGTTTAGGTAGCAAATCATGCAATACTGGAAGGGACGGACCACGAAATATCATGGTGGACCCCGGTCCCTCAAGATAAACCTTGCCCCCTCAAAGCGGACTTCGGATCCCTCACGATGGACCTCGATACCTGAAGGTGGCCTCAGCCCCTCAATGTGGACATCATCCCCGCAAGGGTGGACTCTGGGAACCTTAAGATAGACGTCGGACCTCTTGAGGTAAAGTAACACCTGATCGTTTGAATCAGGATTTGTGTTCGAGAAGAGGATAGAGTAACGGAGTAAAAGGATAAGTAAGTATTAAATACCACTTAATTCGCGAACTCTGATAACGACTACGTCGTGCAAAAAAATCAAACGAAACTTAATTAGTCTACTGGAGTGTACAGGGGAGGTATGTACGTTGTCTCCGTTGAAGAAAGTTGGTTGGCGAGAAGATATGCAAGTATAAAGCGAGAAAATTTTGTCCTGTGAGCTCGTCGATTAGCAGCCCCAAGATCTGCTACTGGAAGCGGTCTCTCGAATCTGTCTTCAGGGAGACGAGTAAAGGCCAGGTGTTTCATATCCCTGAAAAAACCATGAAAAGTCCAGGAGCAACAAGATCCCCAAATAATTTGGTTATTAGTCCACTCACGACCGGGTCGATCTTGTGGCCAGCTACTGTCTTAACTAGTAAAGCATATCCACTCGGGTCCCTTAGGTCTGGCTCTATAAAGACCAATATCAAAACCCCCACCACGTCGACCAAGGAGTGCAACTCGCCAGACGACGATTACAAACGGTGAGTCAAGACCCATAAGCGACATTCCAAGTACTCTCTCCGTAAGTCGGCAGTCCGTCAAAGTGAGTGGCCTGGAATCTTATCACACAATTTGACAAAGTACTTCCCTGCACAGAATATTGTGTTAAGGATAATAATAGTTGTAATATTAGGAGGAGCAATACATGTATACAGATCGCGTAGTAGCGTAAAAAATATAATTTATCGTCGGGTAACCTATTTAACCCGCCCGAATAAAGGACCTAATGCGCTGATTGAAGTAGACTCAAACATGATTCATTTTACATAAACCAAAAGCAGAACACATCGATACATATGTTTGATGAGGTTTCACCACGCGTGGTCCGTACAGATACGAGTGTCTCATTTTACGTTGTTTACAAATACTACATTGTCCACGTGCCGTGTTGAACATCTCATAATATTTAGTTGATCGCACATCCTTAATAAGTAACCACAAATAAAAAATCTTGACTTATGGACTTCGACTAAGTTACCTTATAAGTAACCCGTTAGCATAGTGAAATCGGTTTATGTCAAAAATAACCGATTCTATACATTGGGTATGAAACGATCGGGTAACTGCTGACCACATTAATTGGATCGACCTTAATCTCTAGAAAGGTTTTTGATTCAATTTTTATCGATGTTGATTGGATTTTGTCGGATCTCGTGTGTGAATTTCATTGTGGACACGCGTCCTACATCCATTTGACCTTTTGACCCGGGAATTCGTTTCATTTGGCAGATCGATCCTGTACCATTTTAATACATTTTATAAATTCACCATCGTGACCTTATGTAATCATCACTTTACAAAATAAGTAGCCACCTATTACATTTCTGACCTACTTTTCACACGTAACCAATCAAATTACACAAGGAACTCTACACGTCAATGATATCAATAAAAAGACAAGTTCGATTTCATATTGAAGGAAAAGGCAGCATGTATTTATACACATCGACACCTTAGCTGGTTAATTGACACGTATCAGAGAAAGGTAATGTTAAATATCTTTGGAATAGCTGATTAGCAGGCATATTTTCTCACTATAAATATGCAATCTCTAAAGATTAACGTAGTTTTATTAAAAATGCATATTTTAAAAATACATATATCCAATCGTTTGTAAGTGTATTAATAGATCGTTCGACCCCAACACCACTAAAAATGTTCATGACGTGACAATAAAATTTAAAAAATGGATATACATGTCTAATTAGGAAACAATAATTGTAAATTTAGCAACCCACAGTAGATTTTCGAAAAGGTCATATTTCAGCAGTTGTGTTACGGCACCACACTCGATCCAAATGTTCTATTTTACCATCGTTGCAACGTCGCTTTATAATAAATCACAAAGTCGGGATTTCGGCCTTCGATCTTCGAATTGTTAGTTGATCTTCAAACAATATAAAGGAACAATGAAGATGTTCAGTACACTCTTTAGTGTAGGTGTGTACCTGCTAAAAATTCGAATTTTCAATCAATCGCAGTCATCCGAGCAAGGTTTCCGATCTATGTATAGATGTCCTGTAGCTTTCGAACTATAACTTAAATTTGGTAAGGATTAAGATGATGTGGTACCTTTTTATTTTTCATCAAAACTTCTACTACTTTGACAAAAAGATCTCTAAGGTAGCGTTTCGGACCCAAGCGTAGTCGATAGAGGTTAAGAGTACCGTCCAAAATATTTTGAGGAACAGATTGAACTATGTATTCTTGTTATTAGATAATAACACTAACTTACCGCAATCATTTATGTGCCGAGAATTAGCGTTCAGATCACGGTTATTTTTGGTCAAAGCCGGGGTTCTTTGCTCAGCCCTCTATATATATTGCATAGGTTTAAACAATATCTTGAGCCGCGATTTGATATGTTTACAGCTCAGCATATTGGTCGTGAAAATTGAACTCAAAGGTTGAGGCTTTCCCTTCCGACTGAGATGGACATGACAAACTTATTCTTTGTCGTATTCGGCTCGATGCGACGAGTTTGGATAGCTCTGTCATGTTTGACGGGCAGGCTAGCAATGTGCACACTACAATACGAAAGCATTTGAGTAGGAGAAGCAAAACACAAATTATTCGGTCGGCGCAAAGTCGGACCACTAAAATTTATAATACCTTGCTATCGTCAATAAATACCAGACGTCTATATCTATTCGTTGCTGAAACAATTTTCATAGTTGGTTCCTTAAACTGTATGGCAAGCATTAGATTTCTATTTATCGAATGGTTGTACCTACGCACCTCATTCGTGCAGTATTAGTGACATTTGGCAACTATAGTGTATAGAAAAGTTATCTCATTTTGGCATCATAGTCAAGATTGACGCGTGAAATACGAAATGTTAAGCATCTTTAAAAATGATAGGTTTTTGATGACCGGTTTAATAGCCGATAAACTTTTTCAAATATTTTACCTTCATTCTACATTCCTCGTAAAAAAGTATTCAAGCGTGGCGAGAAATATGTATTTGTCTACGATTCCCATCGTACATGCGTTTATTGCCAAAACCACCCCAAATTGCTATTAAGTGTACCATGACACGCTATCTTAATTGCACACAATATTAACGACATATACTGATAATGGTTTTGGTAGTTGTTACCACTTCTTAAACAAAATATAATGTACAGTAAGCACAGTCATCTAGACTATATAATCAATTGGTATACAAAGCCATCGCAATATGATATAGTAAAATTACACACAGGACTTTTCAAACAAATGGTTTTGTAAGATCGTTAAAAAAGTTAAAATACAAAATACATGCTGATTCCACTTTCCTTATTGCTTCGTGACAACTCAATTGATGAGTCGAGGTGAAACGGTTGTCAAACGAAATCATCATAGGAACATACGTGGACCAGAAGAGAGACCACATGCAACTTATTAAGGCATAGCCGTTACATGCTTGACTATTCATGCTGTAGTGTTAAAAGGTGCGTTTAAGGTTGATATTATTAACTTTTACTGGTATTGAGCAATGAATAAAATTCGAACCGCTAGCTGCTCAAACGTGTGGAATAATTGGATGTGGGTACTTATTCGGCGCATTTAGCTACATGCAAGACTATTTCGGTGATACCACGGCTTGTATAAGTAATTATACCTGATCTTAAAAAACAAAAAAATATCTTGCCAAAAGTTACATTTTCAATATCAAATTTTTTTAATATAAGAATATAAATGCGAGATTATAGCCAATATACCTTGGTCCACAAAGGGTCGACCCGTTGTAAGAAACGAAGTCCTGACGCAACAGAAAGCATTGTCATGATCATACCGGGGTAATGCAAAGTCTTCATCTTGTATTATTATTCAAAGCCGCTGTTTTGAATACTTCTGCAGCCACTTTGAAAGGTTCATATGTTTTCCATCAATCGACGTCCAAGTAACAGCGTTACACCAACAGTTATTAATTTTCATACTTTCTTATCTTAAACTTTAAACGGATCAGTTACATAAACCACTCTCATTGTTTGTTATATCTTGCTTTCATTTGTTAGGCCACCGATTGACAGAATTTAAAACTTTGCAGCTGATAATTTTGTTCCAAGTAGTGAGATAGCGGGCAAGGCACACACGCGAAGGAATCTTGCCATGAATCATTGATCGTTGTGTCACTCCTTTTGTTCGTGTGCTTAATATAGGCAATTTATTAATTAAACTTTTTGCACAGCTTTCATGACGTGTTTGCATATTTTTCCAAACGCTTCAGACTTCTTGTTGCATGAAAATGGCACATGCATAAATTATTCGACAAGTTCCTTCTGTATAGGCGTTGATCTGTTGAGCAGCAAATTGTGTATATATACTGCATCAGGTCGTATAGCAAACTCAAATTGAACCTACTACTCAATCGGTTATACGAGCTCATAATATTTTTTCACGATACAATGCACCACATGCATTTAATGATTAAATTATTGAATTACATTTGTGTTGACGATTGCGTTTTCGCAAAGCGTAAAGGGTCTCACAATGAAGTAGCTAATTTGACCACTGCCATACATTAGAATATTGTTAACATGACCGCGTCAGTTTCTAAAATGTCCAATTTTTGTGCAAAACTGTGAATCATTGAATTTTATCTTATTTTAGTAGGTGTTCAAAACACGTCATTATTATATACATATTTGGATATTTTTTATATCCTTACGATTTCATCTTTACTACGGTACATATTCATCATTACTAAGATCAACCTTATCATGCGCATAATAACGACGCTAGAATGCTTCGAAAAAAAAAGCAAGTGACACCGCAATTATCGATATATATATCGGCAAGTTAGGCACCTTAGGGGCATTGGCCCTGCTGATGTATCGGGCAACACAACGGCTTTTTAGTGCGCAGCTGTATCCTACGCTCGACGAAATAATTTTGCCCTGCGAAATGAAATTTAGGACAAGTATCGAGTGTGTATGTAACGGTTGTAGAAGCATATCATCAGCTAAATAGTCCAATTATCCTTCATAGGCAGAACGCAGTTTCTTGCGATTTGGCTGTCCATAATAGTTCATTATCGGTCGAGGCTTGATTACGGCTGTTTGGGTTCAAAGTGCAATAACCATTGTGCATTCCACAGGCAACCGAAGAGGATAAATCTGGATTTTCTGATGTAATATGCGCCAGCCACTCACTACGTGTCGGGGAGAGTGTGAAAATGATGCGCACAAGCAACGCAAAGCCAGCAGTAATTCATCAGCCTGTTTATAACAATACTGATTTATACGGGATATTCGTAATACGAAGCATTAGGAATTCGACGGAAAAGCAGTCATTAAAGCACTATTTCGTCGTCAGCAAGATGAAAAGCAACATGCAATAGCACGTCTTGATGACAAGAACCACGACTGTACCAACGATTCGCACAATCGGCGTCTATGGAAGTTACTCGACGTAATTGAAATGCCCCGTTGATTGATTTAACGTTGAAAACAACACTGCAAGTAATACCCACCGTGTGCACCAACGCGGCAACGATGTCGTTGGTGTACACGGTGGGGTTTGCTTGCATGGGCCATAAAAATACGTCGTCGTATGCTTTTTTACTGAGTAAAACTACGGAGGATTACATCTGGGCTGTGCAGGAAGTTGATAGTTCTCTTTTTGTGCATCCAGAATGTGTACTTATTGACACGGATTTAGATTAAATTAAGGCAATCCATAAAGTGTGGCATCGAAATTTTTCGTCATCTGCCGCTGAAATCTTTGAAATTAGATAAGTGCCAACCGCCAAATTAGACATTTGGGCGATGTATAAAACACGCAAGCGGTGCAAGAAATGTCGTTCAGGATTCTTAAACCACGTAATGGTCTGGCAAAATGAAGTAAGTTAAATAGGATATTCATCTTGAACCCCATCTGAAACTCAATCAAATCAAAAACGTCTGTGCGATAAAAGCTTGTGTCAAAAGCTTTTGACAATAACTCGCAATCCAATATCAAGGTTTGCTACAAAAGTTCTAACGGGGAACCAAACAATCACCAATTACTGGTAAGACCTTGTGACAAACGAACACAAGGCTGCATACTACTGACGTCACGTACACGTGGTTTAAGGAAGCGCAACCGAAGCAAACAGAAATAGAAAGATCTGTTTAAGGTACACAAGTAGAACAGTATTTGATATAGCTACGCTGCTTTAATAAACCATCTTTTCCTTCATCGAACTATATTAAACTACAATCTCCCACGTGGGTTTCTTTCTCACCATCCATTGCGCGCTCCAGCAGCGATTGGTGGTTAATTTAGTTGATGTACCGGGTACATCAACCTGAAGGTGGATCAACCGCGAATAGTACCCTCGGGGGTAAGATTCCGCCAAAACAACCTCTTTTCAAGTAGTGTTAATTGAATAATATCGAAATAGATAAAATTCAATTATTGATACATTACTATTAATTTTTACGTAATGGGCTCAACTCTTTACAAAAGTGGAAAGAATCAATTTTTTTGATATTCAAGCAAATACTGGTTAGAGGGTGGATTAGTCTAAATAAAGGTTACTGTCGTATTTATCCTGCCGTGGCGGTTCGCAAGGACATTTTTTTGCATGAGCCACAAAAGCAACGGCTTATATTTCGACCTAATATCTTTACATTGGTTTTTGGACCCTCGCAACGAAGATTGTCAAAGTAGGCAAAGAAGGTGACAAATAAATGGTATCAGCAAGCCATCGAGAAAATATTTTGGCTGACAGCGCATAAATCAAATACCTTCTGTCGGCAATTGGTAAACCGTGTGCCTATGAAATTCTTAGTGCATCAATAATCACGTAATGTTAACCGTCAACTATCATACCCGACAGCATCTGCAATTATCAGTATTCGCTACAATAGGCGATGACGGCTGTTTCCTCAGTATGAGGGAGCCCGTGCGCATTGATAGAACAAAGGAAATATTACCGGCAATAAAAAGTCACAGCTCAACGAGTAAGCAAACTCAGTCGCACTTCAAATTTACGAGGTTAGGCACGTCTAAAAAAGACGATGACGTTATTTTAAATCCTAGCAGGCGGGGCCTTCGTCCGAGCAAAGCTTACGACGCTGTTATAATTGGAAGGGAGAAGGTCGCAATAGTAGGATCTGCAGCCAACGATAGAAGAACCTACCTCTACATACGCCTGCAATGTTTTTCAAGTATTAATGGGGGTATTGCACATGGAAGACACGACGAGTTCATCCCCTACCGATCCCTAAGGTCTGCTTGTACCCCCCGCTTCGTATTCATAGTCGACCATTGACTTCAATCTTATATGTTCACGACGAGTAAATCTTATTTAGGAGTACAAACCCCTTCGAATATTTGGAATTACTACCGCTATAATTGCAGCACACCAGATTGGATGGCGCTGTTTCTGTCTTTAGATTGAGTAGCATCGACACACATGTTGTTGTGAAGATATATTATTGAAGGTTCGTGCATGCCTTTGCAAAAATGCTCAAAGTACCTGTTCACAGGGGTGAGTACGGATGTAGACGACTTATTGCGTAACTTTGCCTATATGAGTAACTTCTTTCCTAAATTATACTGGTATTAAATGTACATTTCTGGTGTCACACTTCTACTTCGGTCAAACATGTACGATCTATAGATAGATAAACCTTTAAATTGATGCTATCCACAATATGCGTTGCACATCGTACATACATAAAAATTAGTGGCGCCGACGGTGCGTAGTTGTGTCCCTTCCTCACAGTCCGACTTGTCCTTTCGCGATGCAATTTACATTCGCAAAATGGGAAATTGCAGCTTTTCCTATGTTGGTCTGTCAAAAGTTGGTCGTAGTTCATCATATTTTATTGTAAGATACGTTGATTCCACGAGGCATGAGAGGCCCGGCCGTATGTGAAACTAGTATTAAATAAAAAGGATTAAGTACAGATTCCCAACTACTGTGCGAATCTTGATAATACTAATGAGTATGAATAAAAAAATGCCTTCTCAAGTAGCTGCCAGTGGTGGAGGACCAGTTTAAATGCGTAGATGTCGTTTTGATAGTTTCAACACAAAGACAGCCATCGTTTCGGACAGCATGACAATCATTTACCGGAGATACTAGTGTGGTAAAGCGACTATGGAAATTTTTTGTAGAGAAACTGATCGCATTCCCGTTACGTCCAAGCCAGTTAACGGTTGGCTGCCCGGTCCCACACCTGGTCAGATCGCGTCTATTGGACAGTCAGACCAAAGTAAATATCAGATCTCAGGTTGGGATCTGCGATCTTGGGTCAAGGTATGAGGCGGAAGGCAACGTTGGCAATCAGTCGATCAAGAAGGGAACTGCGATCAGCAAGGAAATCGCGTTCAAGAAAGCGATCGAGATCGTGATTATTGATCGAGATCGTGATCAGTGATCAGGTATGCGGTCGCGATCAAGTTGGTGTGGAGCACACCATGTGATCCGCGATCAGCCAGGTGATCTTAATCAGGAGGCGATCGGGATCGTGATCAGTGATCAGGTATGTGATCGTGATCAGACAAGCATGTCAGGAGTGGGCCACGCAAGTACAAGATCGCTACCGTCTATAGAGAGCGACATGTAGCAAAACAATGTCCAAGACATGGGGATAGGGATAGGGTTTTTGGGTTGATTGGTTAGCATTAAATAGAGTATAATTTGCTTTAAAGTACACGTGTCGACTTCTCCTCTGGGTGGATAATTGGCCACCCGACGTCAAGGAAAGGTTTACATATTTTAATCAAGTGATATCACTGGATTGGTTGGCCAGGGATCAAGATCTTTCAAACGACACCCCAACTGCGACTGGACACAGGAAACCCTTTGTGGTTGAGGACCTAAGATCGCGAGACGGCTCAAGTGGTCAGAAGGCTCGCGAATCAAGGTCTACGTTTGGAAAAGGCGATCTATCACAGATCAGGGTGACTCATATCGAGCACCCCACAAGCATACAAGTGATCGCGTGACGAATTCCACGTGATCACACCAACCCCGATCGTGGTGTGAAGATTTCCACACCGTGATTGAACCATAAACCCATCGCAAACGCGGTCAAGTTTTCCATTGGAACGAGTTCCCCGGAGAGTGCAACCCGCCCCACCGACGGGCACACAAGGTGAGGAAGGCTATGAAGAACACGGAATCGGAGTACCCCCTCCGTTATTCGGTCGTCGGGGCGCCAGTGGAGAGTTGGGATCGACTCCTCAAAAGAGTGATCACCACTTTACCACACTAGCGCATGTTAAAATGATTTAGCAGCTAGCAGCTAAATTAGAGTGAACACTCCGCATATAAGGATCATGAAGATAATTTCAAGTTTATTAAAAAATTGACAACGCGAAATTTTTAACAAATAACACAGTGGTACCTCTATCGGAATGACACCAATAATAATACAAGACCGCGCACACGAACAACAAAAGATCAAACCTGTTTGACCCAACATGACATTTGAATTTTGGTGCAAATGAAACACTGACATGAATTGAAAACTATTCCAGTCCTACTGTTATCATGTATAGCCTCCCTACCGTTATCGTGCAGCCTCATATTTTTTTAGTGAAGCCATTTTCTGCTTGGTCCCAAGCCGTTTGTCTTACGCTACACGCTTGGTCGCAAAACTATCTCTTAGTGCTTCGTATAACAATAAATTTTGGTCCGTCGAAAGGTAGAATACCCTATAAGGCGAACATGATAGTTGGAATAGAGCGCGTTGTCGTACTACCATTATCATAGAAGAAAAAATCAAACGATGAATAAAACTTTACCCACAAAAGAAAATTTTCAATTATCCACTATAAAAAACCCAGCATCTTACAAAAAAGGCTGGCATTTAACAATCCCCATATATAACTTTGCCTGTATCAGTGTTCAAATATTAGAACTCGATTTAATTGGTATGATTGTATTATATAAACGAAATGGTGACACTAATGTGGCGTGTATTAACTCGATGTCAGCAGCAAATATTGATGGGCTGATAAAAAAGAACCACACCTTGCATGCCACGAAAAGGGGAAGGATAGTGTGGTAAGCAGAGACATCTTTATATACACGCCATAAAAACGTTTCACATGTAACCTCAACATAGCACCTCGGGTGGCCTTTCCTGTTTTACCTTACAAATATTATTGAAATCTTGCATCAATTTGCGTGAAACGACACGTTCTACATGTCTTGCAAACCTCTGCGCAGGGAAACCTGTCCGCCGTACCAGCTCAAGGTTAGGCTAATTCTGTCGGTATCTGTCCGTAACTAGTAGCACTACATGGCCGACTACGACTGACTCGTGTACTTTACGACGGAGAACACGTTGCCACTTAAAAAAGTTTTTTTTAAAAGTCTACTATATTTTACAAATATAGTAGATTTTTTATAATTTTTAAATGTTCAATAGTTTATTGTAGCTGCAGAGATAGGTGCGCACAAAATCTGTGCATAGGCATACTGCTACGTGAGAATAAGTGATCATTTAGCAATTAATTTTTTCTTGGACGAAAAGTCTTTATCTTGACGGGCTCGACGGCTTCCATCACTACTAGCGATGTATGAGCCAGCCCGTACGCTTGACAGATCAATATAAAGCGCTTTTATTGTATTTCGGTCTGCTTTTACCGCCGGTAATAGGTAGGTACTTGTTGTGCTGATTGAAGGTATAGTTTGGACGACAACGGGTATACCGTGTATGTATATGTCCTCCTGTTTGCATATCTTATCACGAAGCAGACTTTTTTCTTGTAGCAGGACAACGCTTGCATATATATTGATCATCATAAACGATAATTTTTCTGGAAAAGAAGGGCCACGTTCTTGACTGGCCTTCAAATTTACCTATTCTTGATTCTAAAAACATCGTGGTCGACGTCTGCAGACAAGTGTCAGCCAAGAAATATAATTCGAGCATGTTTTTAAAAAGCAGCGCTTACTGCTACAACGAATACACAACAAAATTTCATAGTAGTGTCGCCTGTTTGCTCGATGTCACGGCGATGAATTGAGGTTGTCGATGCGAAGAACATAAACTCATTTATAAGTCTAATAAAATGGGGTTACCCCCGTAACATAAAAATTGAGACGAATGTATCAATAATTGAATATTATCTATTTCAATATTATTCAATTAACACTACTTGAAAAGAGGTTGTTTTGGCGGAATCTTACCCCCGAGGGTACTATTCGCGGTTGATCCACCTTCAGGTTGATGTACCCGGTACATCAACTAAATTAACCACCAATCGCTGCTGGAGCGCGCAATGGATGGTGAGAAAGAAACCCACGTGGGAGATTGTAGTTTAATATAGTTCGATGAAGGAAAAGATGGTTTATTAAAGCAGCGTAGCTATATCAAATACTGTTCTACTTGTGTCCCTTAAACAGATCTTTCTATTTCTGTTTGCTTCGGTTGCGCTTCCTTAAACCACGTGTACGTGACGTCGATAGTATGCAGCCTTGTGTTCGGTTGACACAAGGTATTGCCAGTTATCTAGTAAGTGCGTCCCCTGTCACATACACCGAGTCTTTAGTATTTGTCAGATATACTTTAAAGCTGATGCGTAGAAACCAACTTTTCACGATGCAGGGATCAAACTTGTAACATGTATGTGAGACCCCTGTCCTTTGCGAAATCTCAAACTTCAACACAACAAGGTGTATTTACAAATGTAAACACACCACATTATAGCACATTGCCTAAATTTGTATGACTGACTGAGTAGAAGATAAAAAGTGAGTGTACGGTATTATCTAGCTTAAATAAATTGACCAAACGACGATATATGCATCAGGATACTTACTACATGAAAATACCAATGAGATCGGCCCAACAATTCTGACAGGCGATTTGTTAGAGCCCGGCTGATGTCGCCAAGTTGGTAGATTTTAGCAGAATTTCAAAGCTTCGGCTTATCGATTCTTACAGAAAAGTAAAAAGAAAGAACGGAGTTGTAACGTGGGAAAAAGGGATTTTTGTTAACGACAGCTAGTTTTTACCCTGTTGTCTACAGCGTCTGTACCCGTCTGCACAACTACTTTTTATAATTGCCGAAGAGACCACTATGAATTAAAAAGTACAAGACGATCACGACTTTTTAAGAGTAATGGCAGTGTATTGAATGTATATACTAGCTGTAAAAATGTATTAGCTAGTGCGCCTAGAAAAGGAAGCTGAATATATGGCCTTTGATGTGATATTACCTCTACCTCCGCTTGACGTTCTACTCTAGCGTCTTAAAACCCTCAGACCTTCTTTACCCTCGATCCGTCACAGCAAGTTTCTTGTAAGCCATTTTGCAGTCACCCGTGAGTGCATACTAAGTTTCCTTTCCCTCGCCGCCGGCACCTTTTATTTTTCCTCTTCAGTATACTAAAGCCACTCAATAATCTCAATTGCTTTGTCAGGCAGTTCATATTTGTCAATATTTTAAGATAAGAAGCAGCAATTTCTTAACTTCACGCGAGCCTAAATCTTTCGAAGTATCATGACGCTTTTTTTTAATCGTCGAGAAGCTAGTTTGTAGGGCCACCCTCTCCTCATGTAGTATGTCGTTAGTGGATTTGTCGTCAGCTTTCCCGAGCTTCTAGGCTATGCACACTTTTTTAAAAACCGCATCTCAATGGCTAACACCGAGATAATATTGCGATCTTCCCCTCCTTTTGCTTTCAGATTAAGAAGACCTTGCTCCTCTTTCGACAGCCAAATGGCCGGCTCAAACTAGTATCGTGTGGCGCATTGTAGCCCAAGCAAGATTAGCCATTAAAAGGCGACTTGTTTACGAAGAGCGCTGCAACGGGGCAGCCCGTTACATGGAATTGTCACTTTCAAGAAACAATGACAATAAAGAATATTAAGTTGAATATTCTTTGAACAATATCACCGATAGTTGTGATATTGGTGAGGCGACCACAGGGTCTGCCCATTGGTTGATATCTTGACGATATCAACCCACCAATCGCCGCAGGACGCGCGCAATGAGTGGTGACGAGACGTCACCATACACTCAGTTATATTAGCATAATTAAGTTAAGTCAAACAAAGAGACAGTAGTTAAAAGACTTAATTATATTAATACAACAGCTCTGCTTTTACCCTACCTACGCTTCCTCTCTTGCCACGTGTACGTCTGTCGGGGCACTCAAAACCCTTGCGTTAAGTTACGCAAGGGTGTGCCCCGTTACACCTGGTAGCACTTTGTAGTCCTTCCAAGGACCACATCATCCAACATGTTCATGTTGGATGATGAAGAGATCTTTCACGCCACGCGTGAAGGTTTTTCCCATTCGAGTGACATCGAATGGGGTGTGGTAGAACGAATGAGTTCTACCGTAGGCGAGTTCGCCATTAGCGCCATGTTGGAGTCTCTAGACAGAGACCAACAACATGCCGCTATCGCCAAGTTCATTTAGAATGAACTTGCTCTCGAGAGGGAGAAAGTAGCCTTGCTTCACCAGCAAGGCTCTCAACAGGCCGAGCAGTTGAGAGAACTCGGTGCTCAACAGACAGAGCTGTTGAGACAGCAGCAATTCCATGCTGCTGTGGGCGGGACGGCACATGCGCGTCGTCCCGAGGTCATGAAGGTTGACATCTCCAAGTACAGTGGAGTCCCGGAAAAATCCCTGTTACTGTGGTTTATCGAACTCGACAGAGCCGTAAGGGCTCGTCGCGTCGAAGATGAGCAAATGAAACTCACATTTGCTTAAACCCACTTGTAAGGACGTGCCAAAACTTGGTCCCTGGGGATCGAGAGTAGCGACCCAAATGTGTTTAGGTCGCTAGATGACTTCAAGTACCGGCTCAGACAAACGTTTGAGCCTCCACGCGCTGAGTTCAGAGCTCGTTCAGAGCTCCTGAAACTCAATCAGGGTAAGCATAATGTGCACGCTTACGCTTAACATATACGACTCCTTGCGAGTAGTATAACTGCTAACCCAGTCCATGAACACACGTTGATTGCGGTGTTCATGCAAGGGCTCGCAGAAGGGCCCGTCAGGAGCCACCTGTTCCGCCTTGAGCTGAAGACGCTTGAAGAAGCGATATCAGCCGCGGAACAGTAAGACTTTAGCATGAGACAGGCTCATGCTAGCTCAAAATCTTATCGTCCACCGAGACGACAAGAGATCGGAGGTTTCAGAACCAATGGACCTCTGCTATGTTGAGAGCGAGAGACCTCGCTCTTCAAACAACAAGCGATTGCAGAGGTGCAATCGCTGTCAGAAGTTAGGGCAATACGCATATGAGTGTAGTGCTCCACGCCCATTACCAAACAGTACTGAGCGAAATGGACGACCATTCGCCAAGAAGGGCAATGGGCGTGGGTCCAGCGCTGTTGCGAAGCCGCAACAGCGAGACGGACCATCAAAAAATGGACGGGGTCGGTAGGGGCGGAGCGCCCTACTGATCCAGCAACCTCAAGAGAATTTGCAAATCTCTTGACGAAAGTTGCTCCAGATACACAATCATTGTGTGGCTCTACACCTGGTGATGACATTTCGCTCATCACCTTGATGTTGGAAGCGAAAAATGATTTGTCACTTCGTGCCCTAGTAGAATTTGGGGCGTCGAACAACTAATTTTGTCGCCAGCCACTAGAGGCTGCAAGGCTAAAGTTCGTTGAGCGCGACATTCCCCTCACGAGGATGACGGTGCGCCTTGCAACAGGCGCATCAATTAACGTTGAGAAACGTGTAGTAGGAATCCACTACACGTTAGAGGGCGAACAGTACGATGATGACTTCATCGTACTAGATCTGGATGACAAATTTGATGTCATCCTGGGATTACCTTGGCTCATAAGGTACGAGCCAAGGGTGAGCTGGCAGCATCGATACGTGAAGATGCCTGCCACTTGTTCATCAGATGGCCATCTGATGAACATCTTGGAGCGTCCACAAGCGTGTGGATGTTCTGCGAGTGAGTGCGATGGCCTCACTTGCGGTACGGTCGTTAGAACGGCTGCACAAGATCACAGTGTCGTTGATCACTACACTGTGGAGCAAGTCCCCGGCGGCTGTACAGGAGTACAGGCTGCGCAGAAGGTCGACCACTCGAATAAGTCGAGTGGACTGGGACGTGGATGAACGCCTAGCGGGCGACATCATAGCAAGAGTAAACCGGTTGCCCACAAGTGGCAGCACGGATATCCTAGGTCGACTGGAGAGTCGACCGTAGAGGATCGGTCCCTGACTGTGGTTGCACAGCCACAGTCAGAAGACGTCGAGGGAATAAGTCCCCACGTACTTGAGGAAGGAATTCCTCAAGAGTCACTTGCTGAAGGATTAGGCCTTCAGCAACCTGTGGAACGAAGTTCCCAGGAAGTAACCAAGACGTTCAACGTCTTGGTTAAGGACGGATCAAGCGTAGGCGCTTATACGTTTGATATGATTGTGCCTTCGAAGTTGACTTCGGAGATAATTCAACTGCCGACGGTAGAACCGAAACGGTTCATACGTGATCTGCGTAGTGGCAAAGTCAAGCAGATCTGCATACTCGTCACAGAGGATGAGTATGTAGCCGATATTTGGTCGGCAACAGTATTTGCTAAGAACGAACGGGTTCTCAGCAGCTCATCGATGGACGAAAGCGTCATCGATGAGAAGACTCGAATTAAGAGATACACGTCTCAATCCTGGGAGTCACTTCACGCAAATCCTTTGTACAAGGATTTGATCGAATTCAGGGATGTGTTTCCTGAATCCGTACCTTGCGAGTTGCCTAAGGACAAAGGCACTCGACGCGAGCTCGAGCTCAAAACGGGCTCGAAGTACTGTGTCATGAAGCTGTGGCCACTCCCTCGTGGACAAGTACTAGCGATCGACAAGTTCTTTGCCGATCGCATAGCAGCTAACCATGTGAAGGAATAAACGTCCCCTCACAGCTCTTCGACCTTCTGTGTGCGAAAAGCCACAGGAGGATGGCGGATAGTGCACGCGTTCAACAAGTTTAACGCTGCAACGGTACCGGATCAAACGCCGATACCGAGGAAGGACGTGATCATCGATGGTCTGTCAATGAGTACCATCCTTTCGTCCATGGATCTGATAAATGGCTTCTATCAGATCCTTATGCGTGAACGGGACATCGCGTACACAGCAGTGAGCACTTCCAGCGGTATGATGTGGGAGTGGCTAGTGATGCCACATGGGCTGAGAAATGACCCTGCAACGTTCAACAGATGTGTTACAAATCTGATGAGACCGGTGCGTGATTTCGCACCGAGGTATTTTATCGATGTGTTCGTCCATCGTCGGGCTATGTACGAAAAGACGGACGTTGAAGTTCATAGAACTCACGTCCGTAAGGTCCTTCAACTTATGCGCCAGCACAAGTTGTACGCCAACCTCAAGAAGTGTAATTTTGCGGCTAGCGAAATACCACTTCTTGGGTGCATCGTGGGTAAACACGGCGTACGCTCCGACCCCGAGAAGATCAAGGCGATCACCGACTGGCCTGTGCCAGTCGATGTCAAAGGACTTCGGAAGTTCCTTGGTCTAGCGGCGTACTTGCACAAGTACTCGCGCAACTACGCCGAGATGACTGTTCATCTTTCTTGCTTGCTCAAGAAAATTGTCAAGTGGACATGGAACACTGAGTGTCAGCGCTCCTTCGAAGGTATCAAGCAAAGCTTGATGCAATCGCCCATACTGGCGATTGCAGATCAGGACAGACCATTCCATGTGGTCTGTGACGCCAGCGATTTTGCGATCGGCTGTGCATTGATGCAATACGACACAGACGGCGCGGAGCGTGTCATCTGCTATCCATCGCGTCAGCTGCAACCAGCTGAACGCAATTACCCAGTGCATGGTAAGAAACTCCTTGCCATGAAATATGCACTGGCTAAGCCTCGCGTCTATCTATTGGGAGATAGACCTTCATCGTGTATACCGACCATGCGTCACTACGCACGGCCGTAAATAGCCCACATCTCTCGCATAGAATGCCAAGGTGGCTGTCTTTCTTCGCGGAGTATAACTTCTCCGTCAAATACAAGCCAGGACGACTAAACGTCGTCACTGATGCGCTTTTGCGCGGCCCTGATTTCGAGCCGGTCGCACAATCCAACAATGAGAATAAGCCCACTGTTGCGACACTGACAGCCAGTGTTCCGTCGTCAAGTAAGCTTGACCACGAACGAAAGGCATACGCAGAAGATAAGGATCTTCTGCGATTAATGGATCCTCTGGTGCATCCATCCAGTAAATCCATGAGGGATTTACCGGCTTTGTACCGATCCGATGAGGATCGGTATAGTACTCGCAGCGGGTGCTGTACTATACAGCTGTTGCCGACGACACGCCTCGTGTCGTCGTACCCGCTCATCATGATTTGCGTTTACGCATCATGTATGAGTGTCACGATGCCCGAACAGGTGGCCATCGTGGGAGAGAAAAGACTTACCTCACGGTAAGTCGTGACTTTTACTGGCTACGCCAGTATCAGTTCGTACGCAAGTACATACGTGCTTGGGAGTTTGTCAACGGGTGAAGCCTAGTCCTTCATCCCGTGCTCCATTACAGCCTCTACCGGTCCCGGCAGAGTGATGGCAGTCCGTTTCAATGGACTTCGTCTTCGGGTTTCCCGAAGAAGACCACAAAAATAATGGTATTCTTGTGTTCGTTGATCGGTTCAGCAAAATGTTGCATCTTGCTGCAGTGTCCGAGTCCATCACGGCACCCGGCTGGGCTCGTGTCTTTCTTGACACGATCTTCCGACTCCACGGGTTGCCCCGTGAACTCGTAACCGACCGTGACCCTCGGTTCACGGCGGAATTTTGGCAAACCGTGTTCCGTTATCTTAGAACACAATTGAAGATGTCTACTTCTGACCATCCAGAAACAGGTGGTCAGAGGAACGTGCGAACCGTGTCCTCGAAGAGATCCTTCGAGGATATGTCCACTTGTTTTCGAGCTGGAGCGAATTCCTTCCAATGGTGGAATTCGGCATCAATAAATCGGTGCAAGCTTCCACACAGCACACACCGCTTTACGTGAATGGCTTACGCCATCCACGTGTTCCCCCCTTCTAGAGTGTGACTCTTGGATAAGGGGGGGAGGGACTCGCTCAAGCAAAAAACCGTTCTGGCCCTTGCTCATCACGTGTCGACACTAAGGTCGTCACGCATGATGCCGATGTCGACAATGTCGACATCGATGAAGAAGATCACCTCAATAATAGCAGCAACGCTATTATTGATTCGGATGATGATGACGATGCTGGTATATTCAGCATCGTCAACGATTATGCCAGCGAGGAAAACGACAACCTCGCTGAAGAAGAGAACAATCTATTAGCAGTGCGCACGAAGAGCACTGAAAGACAAAACAAAGAGTCAGCAGAGAACTTCCTGCTGACTCGAGAGGCGGTTGTCCGTTTCGTTCAGGACTCCATCGCGAATGCTGTGGACCGCCAGATACGGAACGCAGACAAGAATGGACGAGCAAATGTTCTTTCACTTAAAGATAATGACCTAGTACTACTGTCTACGGTAAACTTACCTGGACATGCAGTCACTAGTGTCGGCAGTAGTAAACTGCTGCCGAAGTACATTGGGCCATTTCGAGTGTTGCATCGCAAGGGCAATGCATACACACTCGAATTGCCACGTAAGATGCGCACGCATCCTACGTTTTACGTGGGGAGGCTCAGGCCGTACTGTCAGTACGAGCCTTCTTCTTCCGATGAAGATAGCCCCCACGTTCAATAACATCCATCAAGTTCTTGCGCTCGCGCTCCAGTCGATCCGTCTGGTCGCACAGATATGATACCTCGGAACTCAACCGAGATATCTCCCCGCTAGCTGTCGCCAGCTCGCCAAAAAGGGAGAGGACATCCTGCTCGACCTGAAGATGCGCTGTGGCGTAATCGGCGCGGTCTCTCGCCCGATCAGCCTCGCGATCCATGCGGTTCTTCCGCACGGTATCAGTCAAAGCGTAGCGCCGGTCGCGCTCGTGCTTCAATTTATCGCGCAATTCATCGATTGCGCGATCCATCTCGTAAGAGTCGAGATGGTGAGCAAAATCATCTGAAGGAGGTCTTTCCTCCTCCACCACATCCTTTGGTGGATTCGCACGGTGGTCAACGCTTTCTAGTGGAGCGTATCTTGAACCACCATGACGATTTGGGATCAAGGACAAGCTACCTCGTCCACTGGCGGGGGTATCCGCCCTCTTGGGACAGCTGGGAGCCCCACTCTCATCTGTTGATGGACGTTGAAGGTCTCGTCCGCCAGTATGACGAGACTTATCCGATTGGTCCGAGGGCTAATCGGTAAACACGCGCCCTAGGAGCTTGTAGACAGATTGCAAGTTTGCAATCGCGTCACGCATCTCCTCCGAGATGTATGCCCTTCCCCAGGGCGAACTTAGGGAATACACGTCCCTATGTGCACGCTGCGAGTTGTCAGCACAACTCGCACAAGGGTTTCCCCACGTGAGGCATGGAATGTCTGCCTCACTCGACAAACAGTGCAATCGGTACCTGGCACCGGTTGGCGTTCGCTTTTCGAACCTGAGGCGTGTCGCCTCAACTTTCTTGAGCCACCCTTCTCGTCCAAAATTCTTTACGTTTTGGACGAACGCGTTCCACGCTGCCAAAAGCGAGTTTTTGTCACGCTTTTGGTTGCCGTTGTACCATCGATGTCTAAGAAAGATATCGAGATAAAAATACTCTTCAGCGCGAAAGTTGCTCGCGCTGGGACTCAAGCCATGAAGCTCGGTCGCCTCGAATTAAGGTATTCGATGGTGTTGGTTTGTCTCGTGATACAAGCTATTGATGAGCCGTTCGGGCAGACGCCACGGCTTCAGCTCATCACGCTTCGAAGTGGTACCTCTGTCTGTACCAAGGCTCCCAGAATGACGACGGCTCGCGCTATGTCATCACGCTCGCGCGAAGAAGCACGAGTCGGCGGTGGTAAAGAGTAATACCCCTCACCACTCTGATCACCTTCATCATCACTGCCGAACAGACTGTGTTGCAACTCACGAGTCCGTTCGTTTGGCAGTGGCCTTGGCGAATACTGAGGCGTCGCCGGTGATCGAGACGCCTCTGCAACATTGCCCGATTCAGACACGTCTGACTCGCCAGAGTAGATGACCTCAATGTCGGGGTCATCATGCGCACGCGGTGAGGTGCCGCGTGCACCTGCAGCACCTCTTGCTGCAGGCAAAGAACGGTCAGCAGACGACGAATCGTCTGCCCCAGAAGCTGGCACAGGCACAGACTCTGTGTGCCTTGAGTTATTCCGCATAGACATGTTAACTATGCGAGGTCAAGCAGAAAGTGAATGGAACGGACCCAACAAGTGCTCCCTGTCCCAATGGTGGCCAACGGGTGGCCGCCATATTTTTCGATAGTCACACGGTGACTATCAGTTAAGGGGGGTGATGTAACGGGGCAGCCCGTTACATGGAAATTGTCATTAAAGAAAAAATGACAATAAAGAATATTAAGTTGAATATTCTTTTAACAATATCACCGATAGTGGTGATATTGGTGAGGCGACCAAAGGGTCTGCTCATTGGTTGATATCTTGACGATATCAACCCACCAATCGCCGCAGGACGCGCGCAATGAGTGGTGACGAGACGTCACCATACACTCAGTTGTATTAGTATAATTAAGTCAATTTAAACTGAGAGACAGTAACAAAAAGACTTAATTATATTAATACAACAGTTTTACTTTTTCCCTTATCTACGCTTCCTCGCTTTCCTTGTGTATGTCTGTCGGGGCACCGATACCCTTGCGTTAAGATCACGCAAGGGTGTGCCCGTTACACTACGGCTAAAACCTAGCAGGCATGCAGCAGTTTTTAGGCTATACAAGCACTTCAAAAGGTGTCGCATTCAATGGAGGATCTCTCATTAGTAACGGCTTGCTCTAGCTAGAATCTTTAGTCGCCAAAGACATATGTGTGGTGCAACACAATGTGGCTCGGCGGCCACCGTCAAGCCGAAGCAAACTTCGATGGAGGTTAACATTCGAGTCGAATTGTGCTTGCAATGCTTTGTGTGCATTCGTTGCATGTTCAGCACAACGAGTGCCCGCAATCCTTTGGGTCAAACTCGTTTGTCAGCAAGGGCAGCACCATGTGTGTAGTCACACTGGTCTCACTGGACGTGTGCAGCGAACACAGTCTGCCGGGGCTATACCAGCAGTCGTCAACCCTGTAGGAGGTAAAGGTACGTGTTCTAGTTACTGAGAGCCAAACTTGTCCAGCGTTCGACTTACATGCATCAAGCCAGACGTGCGGATCCCGTCGTCTTCGAACACAGTGGTGACTGTTGATCGCATTGTGATCAGTGGTGCAAGAAAGGTAACCAGATCGGGTGGACTGGGGCAAATGAGTTATACGCTTCGGTAGTGCCTACAAGCAGTACGTATGATGTAGGTGCAGGCATCGTACGAATAAGGACGAAGGTGAGGGTCTTGTTTGGTAAAAGTAAACATAACATAAACGGCTGATGCGCCTCTGGCGTCGTTTCGTCGAGAAGTGCTGGCTGACGTGTCCTGCTGATATGCTCTGCCGCTCACGGAATGTACACAGGTATCCATCCGGTGATGACACTCGCAGGACTGTGACACACACACAATGTAAAAGCCGCAGCTGTGTGACCTTCACACGACTGCAACAACTGAAGCGCCAAAGACTACTGTTTCTGAGCACGAAGGACTCGTGCACTACCAGCATCGGTCGTTCCGTAATGTATATCATAGCTCGTGCCGCCATTCGTTGCGCGGATCGCGTCAAAGTCAACTCTTCGCTTCTGCATGTGGTCTTCGAGTGATGAGGCTGTGCGACCACTTCATCGATGCGTTCCATTCCACACACTCGCGCCAACAAACTCAAGTGTCAATGCACTAAAACAAGCAACAACGTCAATGGCAACAAGTCCACAACGTCCTTCTCCAACACAAGACGGGCGAGCACAAACCATGTCGTCGCAACACGATGCGACCCTTTCTCGCCTGAAGGGCCTCACAAAGTCGACACCCGTTCCCGAGATCGTGATGCAACAATTGAGTGAAGCGCAGCTGTGCCGAGGCCTACGCATTCTTTGACCCATTGTGTGTGAGACTGTCCCATTTCGGAGGCGCTGCGTCACTTCAACTTGCCTTCTTCCTTGCTCACAGACGAGCGCGATCGGCTCCGCATGAAGTTGTCAGCCGTCTTTTGGAACTGGGATGGGACTTTACACCCCACACGCCCACTCTTGCCTGACCATCAGACTTACACAAGCTCAGCAAAAAATGCTCCTCCTTCTTCTTCTCCTCCTCCTCCTCAGCGACAATGACGTAGCGTTCACTTGCTTGATTCTTCTAGCTCTTACATACTCACGTAGAGGCTGCTGTACAAATTCGCGTCACTGCTCTGCCAGACCAGCGACGCGCTAGTGTCTCCCATTCGCAAGTCATGTCATTGCGAACATGGCAACTGTGCTGCGCGACAAGCGTACCGAACGTGACACTGTCCATATTGATCATTCAGCAATCCGATGTGACGGAAAACACGACACACCGCCCACGAAAAAGACGAGGACTTCAAGCCGCTCTGACACGTGTCAGCCAAAAAAGTCCTCTGCTCGACGGCGGTGACAGGCTCGGCAGTGAGTACGCGAAATGGTACAAACCTAACTTGCCGTCGAATGGAAAGCAAAAACGGGGTCGCCAACACACGTGTCTTTCTTTGTCTCAAAGCCCGTCCGACATCACACGGACTCGTTTGACGACTGCGGAGCATTCGGTAAGGTAAACAAACCATCTTGACATCCAGATCAAACGTCCGACACATCAAAGACACGTTACTCCTTGCATCGCGAAATTTAAATCACGCGATGCAAGGAGTATCGTTTGCGCACCTGGACACAGAAAGTCGTTGCCAGCTTGGACGAACCAACTGCCAAATGGCTTGATATTGAACTCAAGCACGGCACGCCGTTACGCATGTTTGTATACTTGTCGAGCCACTTACACCCAAACAGCCCATCGACGCCGTCATGATTCCTACTTGATGCACCCACGTAGAGAAGCGATACCTACAGGCGCCGACCACTACAGGAAACATTCGGGCTTTGAACTGAATGGTAGTCTCAGACTCAGCTTTACATGTAGCACCTGTCTGCTAAACACTTCAAACCTACCTTTCAAGACTCCAGTTCGCTCTGCACGTCAAAGCCGTTTCAAATTTTTCTTACTCTCTTCTTAGCTAGTTGTGTTTTTGGCCGCTGCTGCAGCACAGAGTCGCGCGACAAGACCATGGATCTGCAACTGCGTTGAGACGCCATCTGCAATGCACATGTGCGTTGCCCCAATGAATTTAATGAGCTCGAGCTTGAGCTTTTCGTCTGGCATCGATAGTGCTTTGCACACTCGAAAGATCGTGCCAATGATATCTAGCGACGAGTAGCCACTCTTCACCAACCCAAGCGCAAGTTCCGTAGCTCGATCAAGCCGTGCTTGCTCACAGTGGGTCAACAAATCTTTCACCACCGCTGGATGCGGTTGATCGCACACGTGAAACACGTTCTCGTCACTGATAAAGTGGAACCCACTAGCAGTAGCTTGCAGGTTGTTCAGTGCATTACGCATATCGCCTTCAGCTGTAAAGATGAGCGCCGCGAGGCCCTCGTCCTTGTACCCAACGTTCTCCTGCTCACAGACCGTGAGTAAGCGACGCAAGAGCATCTCGTCCGAGAGCCGCGTGAAGCGCAGCATGGCACAACGACTCTGGATGGGCTCAATGACTTTCGTCGAGTTGTTGCATGCAAGAGCGAAGCGCGTGGTCGCTGAAAAGAGCTCCATCGTCCGTCGAAGTGCCTGCTGAGCTGCAGCCGTCATGGCGTCGGCCTCGTCCAGAATCACGAGCTTGTGGCGTCCAGGCGGCAGCGTCACTTTCTGCTGCGCAAACATCTTGATCTTTGTGCGGACCGTGTCGATCCCGCGGTCGTCCGACGCATTGAGCTCGAGCACTGCCTGTTTGACAGCCGCCGGACCTAAGAGTTCGTGTGCGAGGCACATGATGCTCGTGGTTTTGCCCGTTCCGGGAGGGCCCGCAAGGATCAGGTTGGTCATGTTGCCAGCACGCGCCATCGCTTGGAGACTCGCGATCGTGTCGCGGTTGCCCACGACGTCGGCCAAGACGCGCGGACGGTACTTTTCGACCCACGGCGCTTCGAAATCGGCCGACATGAGTGGTGTGGATCGGAGGAGGCGGACGATGAGAAGCACGAGCCAAAGAACAGTGGAAACCCACTTCGTTAGGCCCTTTTTAGCTGATAATCCCTTGTAGTAATTAAAATGTTTTTAGCCCATTGTTCGGAAAATTGTATATTCAATAACTTTCAACCCATTGTTCGGCAATAGAGGTTGACAAATATCGTATTATTCTGAATACTTATTAACGTCTGGACAGATCCAGTGATCAGCAGATATAGAGTCTTCCCTCCGATAAGTTTTGGGCACGGTAAACGACAATCACATAAACTTAGCAGAGGTATTAACTTGTTGATTTTTGTAAATCGTACATGAAAAAACCGTGAATGAGTGATCAATCTCGCCGATCTGAACACCTATTTCAACCCCCACTTCTGTAACGGGGTTACACGTCGAGTAGTAATCGACAATAGGTGTGGTACACACAAGGGATGGGATCCCCTTTGAAGTAATATTATAACACAAGTATCAATTGTTGAAGACTGATGTCTGTCAACAATTGATTACGAGATCTTTTAATAGGTTTATTCAGGACATAAGTGAGTAGGTTATTTACTTTGTTTTACAGTGTTCTTTTAGGTTGAAAGAAGAAATAAAATTCAGTTCCCATCTTAATCAACAAAAGACACGTGCCTCTCTGAGGCGTCTTGCGATCGTAAGGAGGTAGCAACGCCTTGTTAAGGCAGCTACTCATTGTGCACTCAGTGCGTTTAGTTCTTTGAATCGTTTGGTCCTCCTAGAACAGGGACCGTAAGCTCTCTGAGCTTGTTAACTCTTTGAGTCGGGTTCGTAGAACCAAAGTTGCTCATTGGAAGTTCATTCTTTCTCTGACTTTAAGAGCTGTGTAGCTCCGCTACACTTGGTAGCACTTGTAGTCAATCTACACCTGAGTCGGTAACGACTGATCGTCTGTGAGGATGGAGCAATCCACACCCCTCTCTGATGCCCAAAATGTCGCGCTTGATAAGCCGACCGCGGCCGTAGGCCCAGAGTATGTGGATTTTCTAGCTGCACAAGGTCCCGATGTGCTCAATGCACGAGTCGAGACCTTCATACAGCGAAGCGGACCATCAAAATATGGTCGGGGTCAGTAGGGGCGGAGCGCCCTACTGATCCAGCAACCGCAAGAGAATTTGCAAATCTCTTGACGAAAGTTGCTCCAGATACACAATCATTGTGTGTCTCTGCACCTGGTGATGATATATCACTCATCAACTTGAAGTTGCAAGTGACAGAAGATTTTCACTTCGCGCTCTAGTTGACTGTGGGTCGTCGAACAACTTTGTTCGTCGCCAGTCACTAGAGGGTCGTAGGATCAAGTTCGTTGAGCGCGACATTCCCCTCACGAGAATGACGGTGCGCCTTGCAACAGGAGCATCGATTACCGTTGAGAAACGTGTAGTCGGAATCCACTACACGTAAACATGAACAGTACGATGACGATTTCCTCGTACTGGATCCGGATGACAAGTTCGATGTCATCCTAGGACTTCCTTGGCTCAGGAGATACGAGCCAAGGGCGAGCTGGCAACATCGATCAGTATCGATACATGTCACTTTTACATCATATGATCATCTAAAGAGCGTCTTGGACCGACCACTAGCGTGTGGGTGTACTGCGAGTGAGTTCGACGGCCTTACTTGCGGTACGGTGGTTAGCACGACAGTACAAGAACACAATGTAGATAATTACTACATTGTGGAGAAAGCTCTCATGGATCCTGTGGATGTGACTTTCCAGGAAGTAATCGAGACATTGAATGTCTTGGTCACCAACGGATCAAGCGTACGCGCTTATACGCTTGATCCGATTGAGCCTGCGAAGTTACTTCGAAGATAAGCCAATTGCCAACGCTAGAACAAAAGAGGTTCTTACGTAATCTGCGTAGTGGAAAGGTCAAGCAGATCTTTGTACTCGTCGCAAAGGACGAGTATGTCACAGATATTCGATCGACAATGTTGTTTTACTGTGACCGAAAGAGTTCTCAGCAGCTCATCGATGGACGAAAGCGTCATCGATGAGGAGACTCGAATTAAGAGATATGCATCCCAATCCTGGGAGGCGCTTCAGGCAAACCCTTTGTACACGGATTTGATCGAATTCTAGGATGTGTTCCCTGAATCCATATCTTACGAGTTGACATAGGATAAAGACCCTCGACACGAGCTCGAGCTCCAATCGGGCTCGAAGTACTGTGTCATGAAGCAGTGGCCACTGTCACGTGGACAAGTACTAGCGATCGACAAGTTCTTTACTGATCGCTTAGCGGCAAGTCATATGTGGGAATCAACATCCTCTCGCAGCCCTCCGATCTTCTGTGTGCGAAAAGCCACAGGAGGATGACGGATAGTGCACGCATTCAACAAGTTGATTGCTGCAACTGTCCTGCCTCAGACACCGATACCGAGAAAGGACGTGATCATCGATGGTGTGTCAATGAGTACCATCTTTTCGTCCATGGATCTGATGGATGGCTTCTATCCGATCCTACTGCGTGAACGGGACATCCCGTACACGGCAGTGAGCACTTCCAGCGGTATGATGTGGGAGTGGCTAGTGATGCCACATGGGCTGAGAAATGACCCTGCAACGTTCAACAGATGTGTTACAAATCTGATGAGACCGGTGCGTGATTTCGCACCGAGGTATTTTATCGATGTGTTCGTCCATATTCGGGCTATGTACGAAAAGACGGACGTTGAAGTTCATAGAACTCACGTCCGTAAGGCTCTTCAACTTATGCGCAAGCACAAGTTGTACGCAAACCTCAAGAAGTGTATTTTTGCGGCTAGCGAAATACCACTTCTTGGGTGCATCGTGGATAAACACGGCGTACGCTCCGACCCCGAGAAGATCAAGGCGATCACCGAATGGCCTGTGCCAGTCGATGTCAAAGGACTTCGGAAGTTCCTTGGTTTAGCGGCGTACTTGCACAAGTACTCGCGCAACTACGCCGAGATGACTGTTCATCTTTCTTGCTTGCTCAAGAAAATTGTCAAGTGGACATGGAACACTGAGTGTCAGCGCTCCTTCGAAGGTATCAAGCAAAGCTTGATGCAATCGCCCATACTGGCGATTGCAGATCAGGACAGACCATTCCATGTGGTCTGTGACGCCAGCGATTTTGCGATCGGCTGTGCATTGATGCAATACGACACAGACGGCGCGGAGCGTGTCATCTGCTATCCATCGCGTCAGCTGCAACCAGCTGAACGCAATTACCCAGTGCATGGTAAGAAACTCCTTGCCATGAAATATGCACTGGCTAAGCCTCGCGTCTATCGATTGGGAGATAGACCTTCATCGTGTATACCGACCATGCGTCACTACGCACGGCCGTAAATAGCCCACACCTCTCGAAAAGAATGGTGAGGTGGCTGTCTTTCTTCGCGGGGTACAATTATCCGTCAAATACAAGCCAGGACGACTTATAGTCGTCGCTGATGCGCTTTTGCGCGGCCCTGATTTCGAGATGGGCGCGCAATCCAACAGTGGGGACACGCCAATTGTAGCGACACTTGCATCCAGTGTCTCGTCTTCAATGCTACTTGACGACACGGAAGAAAGTTCTACGCGGCAGATAAGGATATTCTGCGCTTAATCGATCATCTGGTGAATCCAGCTTGTAAATAATTGAAAGATTTACCGGCTTTGTACCGATCCTCTTCATATCGGTACACAACTCGCAGCGGGTGCTGTACTATACAGCCGTTGCCGGCGACACAACTCGTGTCGGCCTTCCCACTCATAACCACCTGCGCTTTCGCATCGTGTATGAGTGTCTTGATGCCCCAACAGGCGGGCATTGTGGAAGGGTAAAGACTTCCTTACGGTAAGTCGTGAATTTTGCTGGCCCCGCCAGTATCCGTTTGTGCGCAAGTACATTCGTGCTTGAGAGGTTTGCCAACGAGTGAACTTGTAAATAGTCCCGTGCACCATTATAGACTATTCCTGTCCCGAAGGAGTGCTGGCATTCCGTTTCAATGGACTTCTTCTTCGGGTTTCCCGAAGACGCTCACAAGAACAATGGTATCCTTGTGTTTGTTGACCGTTTCAGCAATATGGTTCATCTTGCTGCAGTTCCAGAGTCGATCAAGGCACTAGGCTATTCTCGTGTCTTCATCGACACGATATTTAGACTTCACGGGTTACCCCGTCAACTCGTGTCCGACCGCGACCTTCGATTCACGGCGGAGTTGTGCCAACCCGTGGTCCGATCGCTCGAACGCGGTTGAAAATGTCAGCATCTGACCATCCCAAAACAGGTGGTCAGACAGAACTTACGAACCGTGTCCTCGAAGAGATCCTTCGAGGATACGCCCACTTGTTCTCGAGCTGGAGCGAATTCCTACCTCTGGTGGAATTCGCCATCAATCATTCGGTGCATGCCTCTACACAGCATACACCGTTCATCATGAATGGCTTACTCCATCCACGTCTGTTCTCCCTATTTGAGTGTGACTCTTGGTGAAGGGGGAGGAACTCGCTCGGGCACAAACCGTTCTGGCTCTTGACCGTAGCGTGTCGACGCAAAGGTCATCACGTATGATGCCGATGTCGATCATGTCGACATCGATGAAGAAGACCATCTCAACTATAGCGATGACGCTATTGTTGATTCAGATAATGAGAACGATGCTGGTACCTTCAGCATCGCCAACGACTATTCCAGCGACGTTGATGACACCCTCGCTGATGAACAAAAAGAGGAAAGGACTCTTTCTGCAGTTCGCACAAGGCGAATTGAACACATCAAGGCCGATTCCGCAGAAGGACGTTTGCTAGCCAGAGAAGCAGTGGTACGTTCTGTGCAGGATTCCATCGCTCACGCGGTGGACCGGCAGAAACGGAACGCTGACAAGAATGGATGAGAAAATGTTCTTTCATTTATTGACGGTGATTGTGTCCTAATATCTACCATAAACTTACTTAGACACGTAGTAACTAATGTGGGAAGCAGTAAACTACTGCCCAAGTACATCGGTCCCTTTCGTGTGCTGCGCCGACAAGGCAACGCATACACGATTAAGCTGCCGCATAGAATGCTTACGCATCCTGCGCTTTGCGTGGGGCGTCACCTCCCGTACTGCCAGTACAAACCTTCTTCCGAATATAAAGATAGCCCCCACGTTTAAGAATCTCCATCAGATTCTTGCGCTCGCGCTCCAGGCGTTCGGTCTAGTCTTGTAGCAAAGAGGCCTCTACACTCAACGGAGAGATCTCACTGCGAGCTGTAGCCATCTCGACAACAAGGGAACGAACAGCCCGCTCGACCTGAAGATGTGCGAGGGAGTACTAAGCACGATTCTTCGCACTATCAGCCTCCCGATCCTTGAGGGGTTTCCGAACAGAATCGGTTAGAGCATACCGTCTGTCCCTCTCGTGCTCCAAATCCTCGCGCAATTCAGCGATTGCGCGATCCATCTCGTGTAGGCTGAGATGGTGAGAAAAACGACTTGAAGGAGGGTTTCGCTCTTCCATCACAACATTTAATGTACTCACACGGTGGTCAACGCTTCCTTGTGGAGCGTGTCTTGAACCACCGTGACGATTCAGGATCATGGAAGACTTACCTCGTCCAGTGGCGGGGGTATCCACCCTCATATAACAGCTGGAGGCCTGGTCCTCAGATGATGGTGGAGGTTCCCGGTCTCGTCGAGAAGTGCGACGAGACGCACCCTTCGATGATGGAGGGATGTCGTCAAACGAACGCCGGGCGCGTTCGTAAAGATATTGTAAAGTCTCAATCTCTTGGTACATCCCGGACAAGATGCGAGCCCTCCAATATGACTGACTAGGGATGAAGGCCTCCCTCGAGTCGCGAATAGAGTTGTCACCACAACTCTGAAAATTCTATACCCACGAGAGGAAAGTCAAAATTGCCTCTCGAGACAATTGGTCCACCTTAAACCGAGAACCTGTTGGCGAATTCTGTTTGAACTTATTGTGAGCTGCAATAAGTTTGTCTAGCCAAGCGCCACGGACAATATATTCGATATTGCGTATAAATGAATTCCACGCCTGCACCAACGAAACTTCTTCTCGGTTGCGGTTGCCGTGGTACCATCGATATCTGTAAATAACATCGATGTAATACTCATCTTTGGTGCGATAATAACTCGCACTGATATCAGGACCATGAATTCTTGACGAATCGCGGAGTGGATTCCGACAATTCCCAGTGGTATAACCATACCACTGCCTCAGATTACGCTGGGAAGGTATACATGGTTTTATTTCAGGATCATATCGTAACTCGTTACGATATGATCCTCTTGCGCAGTGCCTACATAAATGATGGCACTGAGATCTCCAAAATCACTGGGATTGCTTCGGCGTCGATGACTATCGTCCTCATGTTTCGTACTAGAATCATATGAATGCGAGTGCAATCGGTTTGATCCCCGCGACGAGTCCTCAGCCTCTTCGGATGAGCCGAATAAATCATGGCGCAGAGTCTTATCGAGACTGCCACGATGTTTGGCAGTCGTCGTGGCCGCAACCACAGCTTTACGGCCCGGATTTGCGGGAGACTTCAAGTAGAACGGGGAGTCCGACTCGCCCGAATAGATCACCTCTATTTTGGAGTCGACGTCTATGAGACCACCACTCGCAGCAGAATCTGTGGATGAAGAAGCTGGACGTGGATGACTTCGTGCATCTGCAGCATTGGGCGTTGCAGGCTGCTAATCATCAGTAGCAGTAGAAGTAACGACTACTGCCGAGTCTTGGACTGCTTGTCCGCCGGATGCACACATCCGTACCGCCGCTTCATAGACGGCCTTTTTTGTGCAGCGCATTGACGAACTCGTCATGCGCTGAAAGTTATAATGAGAAGGTCATAACGAACAAGTGCTCGCTTTTCCTCGATCTACCAGACGGTTGTCACTCTGTTTCCAATCAATTTATTACTCACTACAGCGACTGATAGTCAGGGAGGTGATGTAACGGGTTTAGCCCCTTACATAAAAATTAATACGAATGCATCCGATTTTTAAACAACTCTTCCAGATCTTTTACGAGTCGCATAACGGTAGAAGAACAGTGATCACAAATTTTATATTGACTCCAATTCTCCATTGGCGCTTAGACGACCGATTGTCGTAGGAAGTTCTTCGTTTTCGTGTTTTTGATAGCCGTCCTCACCTTGTGTACCCGTCTGGCGGGCGGGTTGCACTCTTCTTGCGGGACTCGTGTCGAAAAAAAATTAAATGTGTTTATGATGGGTTCGAGGTTCGATCTCGGTGTGGAAATTTTTTCTCCTCGATCTGGAGTTAGCGTGATCTCGTGGAAATCGTCACGGGATCACTTGTATACTTGTAAGATGCTCGATATGAGTCACCCCAATCTGTACAGATCGTATTATCTTCAAGGTAGACCTTGATTCGCGAGCCACTCTGACCACTTGAGTTGTGTCGCGATTCTAAGTCTTCGAACCACAGAGATTTTCCTGCGTCCGATCGCTGTAGTATGGGGTAATAATCCTTTAACGCACCTGCCTAAACAATCCTAGTGCAATCCTTGTGCAGGTGTAGCATAGTATGTGACGTCGGGTGGCCAATCAATCCAGCCCGAAAGAGACGAAGCGTGTCCTTAGAAGCATTTTTAATTGTATTTAATGTCAACGAATCAAACCCAACAACCATATCCTTATCCCCATATATTAGACACCGCATGGCACATGTCGCTCTCTCCAGAAGGTCGCATCCTTGTACTAGTGCAGCACAAACCTGTTATACTCGTCCGATCGCAGCGTCTTCATGATCGCACATCGTGTAGTGTCACCCACACTAGCTTGATCAAGACCACATACCTGATCACCGATCACGATCTCAGTCGCCTCCTTGATCGCGATCGTATTTCTGATCGCGGATCACATGGTATGGCACACACTCCATTGATCGCGATGGCTTATCGTGTTCCACGCCGACCTGATCGCGATCACATACCTGATCACCGATCACGATCTCAATCGCCTCCTTGGTCGCGATTTCGCTCTTGATCCCCATCGTTATCGTCCCCTTGACAGTAATTTAAGGTCCACGACTTGTATCCTTCGTCCGTCATACTTAATTTGATACCGCAGATCCCATCCTTTCTGATATGATATCCGGTTCTGTCTTACAGTCCTGTAGACGTGATCCGACCAGGTGTGGGACCGGATCCGTTAACCATAGCTAATATGGATATATCTGGAGCGCAATTTGTTCTCGTATCGCGAATTCTATTAGTCGCTACATCACAGTCGTCTCTTGCGCCGCGAGTCGCCATATAGTGTCGAAATGAAGTAAAGTCGGCGGATGTAACCTCCGAGGGTAGTATTCTTATCGCGCTCTCATTTCGCTGGAGAAGACGCGATATTAACCAAAAAATTCACCAATCGCTGAATAAAGTGCGCAATGGGTTATGAGCCAGAAACCCACATAGAAGATTGTACTTTAATATATTTAGATGAAGACCAGATGGTATATTACAGAAACCTAATTACACTTACATAGTTCTACTTTTCCCTCAAACATAGCTTTCGAGTTCAGATTTCCTCGCGCTTCCTCACGGTACTGTATACATAACGTCGGAAGTACGCCGCCTTGTGTTCGGTAGTCATATGGTATTACCAGATATCTGGTAATAGCGTGCCTCTTTTTGTTACGCCCCCACAGATGTACCGCACACGCTTTAGTGAGAACGTTAGTTCTTTTGCTCACGTAATCGTCCGACTTTTGTTATCCAGTAGGTTAAACATCCAGAGAGAACAAATATTGCTTGTTTATAAAATCTATTAGGCTCGAAGACAGTGCAAAAATGGCGAAATTTGATCTGATGGAATCGTAAACACTCAAATTGCTACATCTCTCATCCACAAGCAGCCTTCATCGCGACGCTAGAGCTCGTAGATCATTACATGTATGCCTTTGGAAATATAATATGTCTAGTTTAATGAGGACAAGTTGTAAAACATATAATGCCTTATGGCACGATCGGGCCATGTATTGTACATATTTTGCTTGTGTATCGTGGTAATAGCTCCCGAGATAAAAGTAGTGCCTAGTATTATTTACAAAGGACCAACACTTTCTTGAAATCAAATACTTAAATCGGTGAAGCTTTCTTATATGTAATGGCACCGCATTTATCAGGCAACTAGCAACCACTTGTTTTAATATAAGACAAGGCTGCGAACTTCCGATTTCCCGTTTGCAGTAGTGGAGAAAGCGCAAAAAAAAGATATAGGGAAGCTCCGTTTCGGGGAAAAAGTAGAACTATATTGATATGGTTAGGTCCTTTTAAATTACTATGATTTTCTTGACCTGATTATATTGAACTTCAATATCCTTTGTGGGTTTCTAGCTGATCATCTGTTGCGCGCGTCCAGAAGCAATTATTACTTAATTATATTGATGTAGGATCTCCAAGAATATTACCCTCAAAGGTTATATCCACCAACCTAACATCATCTCGACTAATGTTGATTGAGTAATATCAAATTCAAATATATGTTTAAAAATCGGATGCATTCGTATTAATTTTTATGTAAGGGGCTAAACCCGTTACATCACCTCCCTGACTATCAGTCGCTGTAGTGAGTAATAAATTGATTGGAAACAGAGTGACAACCGTCTGGTAGATCGAGGAAAAGCGAGCACTTGTTCGTTATGACCTTCTCATTATAACTTTCAGCGCATGACGAGTTCGTCAATGCGCTGCACAAAAAAGGCCGTCTATGAAGCGGCGGTACGGATGTGTGCATCCGGCGGACAAGCAGTCCAAGACTCGGCAGTAGTCGTTACTTCTACTGCTACTGATGATTAGCAGCCTGCAACGCCCAATGCTGCAGATGCACGAAGTCATCCACGTCCAGCTTCTTCATCCACAGATTCTGCTGCGAGTGGTGGTCTCATAGACGTCGACTCCAAAATAGAGGTGATCTATTCGGGCGAGTCGGACTCCCCGTTCTACTTGAAGTCTCCCGCAAATCCGGGCCGTAAAGCTGTGGTTGCGGCCACGACGACTGCCAAACATCGTGGCAGTCTCGATAAGACTCTGCGCCATGATTTATTCGGCTCATCCGAAGAGGCTGAGGACTCGTCGCGGGGATCAAACCGATTGCACTCGCATTCATATGATTCTAGTACGAAACATGAGGACGATAGTCATCGACGCCGAAGCAATCCCAGTGATTTTGGCGATCTCAGTGCCATCATTTATGTAGGCACTGCGCAAGAGGATCATATCGTAACGAGTTACGATATGATCCTGAAATAAAACCATGTATACCTTCCCAGCGTAATCTGAGGCAGTGGTATGGTTATACCACTGGGAATTGTCGGAATCCACTCCGCGATTCGTCAAGAATTCATGGTCCTGATATCAGTGCGAGTTATTATCGCACCAAAGATGAGTATTACATCGATGTTATTTACAGATATCGATGGTACCACGGCAACCGCAACCGAGAAGAAGTTTCGTTGGTGCAGGCGTGGAATTCATTTATACGCAATATCGAATATATTGTCCGTGGCGCTTGGCTAGACAAACTTATTGCAGCTCACAATAAGTTCAAACAGAATTCGCCAACAGGTTCTCGGTTTAAGGTGGACCAATTGTCTCGAGAGGCAATTTTGACTTTCCTCTCGTGGGTATAGAATTTTCAGAGTTGTGGTGACAACTCTATTCGCGACTCGAGGGAGGCCTTCATCCCTAGTCAGTCATATTGGAGGGCTCGCATCTTGTCCGGGATGTACCAAGAGATTGAGACTTTACAATATCTTTACGAACGCGCCCGGCGTTCGTTTGACGACATCCCTCCATCATCGAAGGGTGCGTCTCGTCGCACTTCTCGACGAGACCGGGAACCTCCACCATCATCTGAGGACCAGGCCTCCAGCTGTTATATGAGGGTGGATACCCCCGCCACTGGACGAGGTAAGTCTTCCATGATCCTGAATCGTCACGGTGGTTCAAGACACGCTCCACAAGGAAGCGTTGACCACCGTGTGAGTACATTAAATGTTGTGATGGAAGAGCGAAACCCTCCTTCAAGTCGTTTTTCTCACCATCTCAGCCTACACGAGATGGATCGCGCAATCGCTGAATTGCGCGAGGATTTGGAGCACGAGAGGGACAGACGGTATGCTCTAACCGATTCTGTTCGGAAACCCCTCAAGGATCGGGAGGCTGATAGTGCGAAGAATCGTGCTTAGTACTCCCTCGCACATCTTCAGGTCGAGCGGGCTGTTCGTTCCCTTGTTGTCGAGATGGCTACAGCTCGCAGTGAGATCTCTCCGTTGAGTGTAGAGGCCTCTTTGCTACAAGACTAGACCGAACGCCTGGAGCGCGAGCGCAAGAATCTGATGGAGATTCTTAAACGTGGGGGCTATCTTTATATTCGGAAGAAGGTTTGTACTGGCAGTACGGGAGGTGACGCCCCACGCAAAGCGCAGGATGCGTAAGCATTCTATGCGGCAGCTTAATCGTGTATGCGTTGCCTTGTCGGCGCAGCACACGAAAGGGACCGATGTACTTGGGCAGTAGTTTACTGCTTCCCACATTAGTTACTACGTGTCTAAGTAAGTTTATGGTAGATATTAGGACACAATCACCTTCAATAAATGAAAGAACATTTTCTCATCCATTCTTGTCAGCGTTCCGTTTCTGCCGGTCCACCGCGTGAGCGATGGAATCCTGCACAGAACGTACCACTGCTTCTCTGGCTAGCAAACGTCCTTCTGCGGAATCGGCCTTGATGTGTTCAATTCGCCTTGTGCGAACTGCAGAAAGAGTCCTTTCCTCTTTTTGTTCATCAGCGAGGGTGTCATCAACGTCGCTGGAATAGTCGTTGGCGATGCTGAAGGTACCAGCATCGTTCTCATTATCTGAATCAACAATAGCGTCATCGCTATAGTTGAGATGGTCTTCTTCATCGATGTCGACATGATCGACATCGGCATCATACGTGATGACCTTTGCGTCGACACGCTACGGTCAAGAGCCAGAACGGTTTGTGCCCGAGCGAGTTCCTCCCCCCCTTCACCAAGAGTCACACTCAAATAGGGAGAACAGACGTGGATGGAGTAAGCCATTCATGATGAACGGTGTATGCTGTGTAGAGGCATGCACCGAATGATTGATGGCGAATTCCACCAGAGGTAGGAATTCGCTCCAGCTCGAGAACAAGTGGGCGTATCCTCGAAGGATCTCTTCGAGGACACGGTTCGTAAGTTCTGTCTGACCACCTGTTTTGGGATGGTCAGATGCTGACATTTTCAACCGCGTTCGAGCGATCGGACCACGGGTTGGCACAACTCCGCCGTGAATCGAAGGTCGCGGTCGGACACGAGTTGACGGGGTAACCCGTGAAGTCTAAATATCGTGTCGATGAAGACACGAGAATAGCCTAGTGCCTTGATCGACTCTGGAACTGCAGCAAGATGAACCATATTGCTGAAACGGTCAACAAACACAAGGATACCATTGTTCTTGTGAGCGTCTTCGGGAAACCCGAAGAAGAAGTCCATTGAAACGGAATGCCAGCACTCCTTCGGGACAGGAATATTCTATAATGGTGCACGGGACTATTTACAAGTTCACTCGTTGGCAAACCTCTCAAGCACGAATGTACTTGCGCACAAACGGATACTGGCGGGGCCAGCAAAATTCACGACTTACCGTAAGGAAGTCTTTACCCTTCCACAATGCCCGCCTGTTGGGGCATCAAGACACTCATACACGATGCGAAAGCGCAGGTGGTTATGAGTGGGAAGGCCGACACGAGTTGTGTCGCCGGCAACGGCTGTATAGTACAGCACCCGCTGCGAGTTGTGTACCGATATGAAGAGGATCGGTACAAAGCCGGTAAATCTTTCAATCATTTACAAGCTGGATTCACCAGATGATCGATTAAGCGCAGAATATCCTTATCTGCCGCGTAGAACTTTCTTCCGTGTCGTCAAGTAGCATTGAAGACGAGACACTGGATGCAAGTGTCGCTACAATTGGCGTGTCCCCACTGTTGGATTGCGCGCCCATCTCGAAATCAGGGCCGCGCAAAAGCGCATCAGTGACGACTATAAGTCGTCCTGGCTTGTATTTGACGGATAATTGTACCCCGCGAAGAAAGACAGCCACCTCACCATTCTTTTCGAGAGGTGTGGGCTATTTACGGCCGTGCGTAGTGACGCATGGTCGGTATACACGATGAAGGTCTATCTCCCAATCGATAGACGCGAGGCTTAGCCAGTGCATATTTCATGGCAAGGAGTTTCTTACCATGCACTGGGTAATTGCGTTCAGCTGGTTGCAGCTGACGCGATGGATAGCAGATGACACGCTCCGCGCCGTCTGTGTCGTATTGCATCAATGCACAGCCGATCGCAAAATCGCTGGCGTCACAGACCACATGGAATGGTCTGTCCTGATCTGCAATCGCCAGTATGGGCGATTGCATCAAGCTTTGCTTGATACCTTCGAAGGAGCGCTGACACTCAGTGTTCCATGTCCACTTGACAATTTTCTTGAGCAAGCAAGAAAGATGAACAGTCATCTCGGCGTAGTTGCGCGAGTACTTGTGCAAGTACGCCGCTAAACCAAGGAACTTCCGAAGTCCTTTGACATCGACTGGCACAGGCCATTCGGTGATCGCCTTGAACTTCTCGGGGTCGGAGCGTACGCCGTGTTTATCCACGATGCACCCAAGAAGTGGTATTTCGCTAGCCGCAAAAATACACTTCTTGAGGTTTGCGTACAACTTGTGCTTGCGCATAAGTTGAAGAGCCTTACGGACGTGAGTTCTATGAACTTCAACGTCCGTCTTTTCGTACATAGCCCGAATATGGACGAACACATCGATAAAATACCTCGGTGCAAAATCACGCACCGGTCTCATCAGATTTGTAACACATCTGTTGAACGTTGCAGGGGCATTTCTCAGCCCATGTGGCATCACTAGCCACTCCCACAGAATCCCGCTGGAAGTGCTCACTGCTGTGTACGCGATGTCCCGTTCACGCATTAGGATCGGATAGAAGCCATCCGTCAGATCCATGGACGAAAAGATGGTACTCATTGACACACCATCGATGATCACGTCCTTTCTCGGTATCGGTGTCTGAGGCAGGACAGTTGCAGCAATCAACTTGTTGAATGCGTGCACTATCCGTCATCCTCCTGTGGCTTTTCGCACACAGAAGATCGGAGGGCTGCGAGAGGATGTTGATTCCCACATATGACTTGCCGCTAAGCGATCAGTAAAGAACTTGTCGATCGCTAGTACTTGTCCACGTGACAGTGGCCACTGCTTCATGACACAGTACTTCGAGCCCGATTGGAGCTCGAGCTCGTGTCGAGGGTCTTTATCCTATGTCAACTCGTAAGATATGGATTCAGGGAACACATCCTAGAATTCGATCAAATCCGTGTACAAAGGGTTTGCCTGAAGCGCCTCCCAGGATTGGGATGCATATCTCTTAATTCGAGTCTCCTCATCGATGACGCTTTCGTCCATCGATGAGCTGCTGAGAACTCTTTCGGTCACAGTAAAACAACATTGTCGATCGAATATCTGTGACATACTCGTCCTTTGCGACGAGTACACAGATCTGCTTGACCTTTCCACTACGCAGATTACGTAAGAACCTCTTTTGTTCTAGCGTTGGCAATTGGCTTATCTCCGAAGTAACTTCGCAGGCTCAATCGGATCAAGCGTATAAGCGCGTACGCTTGATCCGTTGGTGACCAAGACATTCACTGTCTCGATTACTTCCTGGAAAGTCACATCCACAGGATCCATGAGAGCTTTCTCCACAATGTAGTAATTATCTACATTGTGTTCTTGTACTGTCGTGCTAACCACCGTACCGCAAGTAAGGCCGTAGAACTCACTCGCAGTACACCCACACGCTAGTGGTCGGTCCAAGACGCTCTTTAGATGATCATATGATGTAAAAGTGACATGTATCGATACTGATCGATGTTGCCAGCTCGCCCTTGGCTCGTATCTCCTGAGCCAAGGAAGTCCTAGGATGACATCGAACTTGTCATCCGGATCCAGTACGAGGAAATCGTCATCGTACTGTTCATGTTTACGTGTAGTGGATTCCGACTACACGTTTCTCAACGGTAATCGATGCTCCTGTTGCAAGGCGCACCGTCATTCTCGTGAGGGGAATGTCGCGCTCAACGAACTTGATCCTACGACCCTCTAGTGACTGGCGACGAACAAAGTTGTTCGACGACCCACAGTCAACTAGAGCGCGAAGTGAAAATCTTCTGTCACTTGCAACTTCAAGTTGATGAGTGATATATCATCACCAGGTGCAGAGACACACAATGATTGTGTATCTGGAGCAACTTTCGTCAAGAGATTTGCAAATTCTCTTGCGGTTGCTGGATCAGTAGGGCGCTCCGCCCCTACTGACCCCGACCATATTTTGATGGTCCGTCTCGCTGTTGCGGCTTCGCAACAGCGCTGGACCCACGCCCATTGCCCATCTTGGCGAATGGTCGTCCATTTCGCTCAGTACTGCTCGGTACTGAATGTGGAGCACTACACTCGTAAGCGTAGTGCCCTAACTTCTGGCAGCGATTGCACTTCTGCAATCGCTTGTTGTTTGAAGAGCGAGGTCTCTTGCTCTCAACATAACAGAGGTTAATTGGTTCTGGACATCCATTCTCTTGTCGTGTCGGTGGACGATAAGAGCTCGAGCTAGCATGAGCATGTCTCATGCTAACGTCATCCTGTTCTGCAGCTGCGATTGCTTGTTCAAGCGTATCCAGCTCTAAGCAAAACAAGTGGTTCCTGACGGGCGCATCTGCGAGCCCTTGCATGAACACAGTAATCGGTGTGCATGTTCATGTATTGGGTTGACAGTTATACTACTTGCGAGGAGTCGTATATGCTGAGCATGAGCGTGCACATCACGCTTGCCCTGTTTGAGTTTCAGGAGCTCTGATCAAGCCCTGAACTTAGCCTGAGGCGGTTTAAACGTTTGTTTGAGCTGGGTCTTGAAGGCTTCTAGCGAACCGAACGCATATGGGTCGCTCATCTCGAGCCCTAAACCCAAGTCATGGCACGTTCTGCCAAAGGGGTTTGACCAAATGTAAGTTTTATTTGCTAATCGTTTACACGACGTGCCTTTATGGCTCTGTATAGTTTGATGAATTATAGCAACAGGGAATTGTGGCAAAGTCATTAATAAAAATTGATGATATGGATCGGTGGCCATCTAATTGAGGCGTCACGTACTGGTGAAACATAACACCAAGTGATCTGGCGATCCAATGAGAGACGGAAGGTGATTTCACGGATATCGACGGACCGATCCAACGGTCGACCGAAGGATGGACGTGGAACGGTCTGAACGAGGCGTAGAAAGGAGTGATTTCCTTGGAACAATCTGGGACGAGTTGCAGACATAGATGATTTCCACGGTGCAATCGGGGAAGAGGGACTAGATTGAACCAGAAGACCGATCCGAACTGAGAAAGGTACGTCTGAGACCAAGCGACGCGACGTGACTCTGTGACAAAGTTGTGGCATTTAGGTGATTGAAGATACACATCACCAATCTCCAATGGGAGTACTGATTTAGCCCGATCTGGAAGTGTGGATGTTCGCGGGGGTCCGTGGGACCGTTGTAAGAACTGTGGATGGTCCCATTGAGCAGATAAAATCTTGGGGATGGTGTCGGAGTACACACAATGAACGGAATAACATATATGGCCGAATTGCACTATTTCGATCCTCAACTATCTCGAATTGGGCATCAGATCGGTCATGTTCCCCACTGATTATGGATATATCGCTGATGAGACTTTCGGATCGTGACAAACATGCTTATAGATGGTCCATGAGTGATGTCCTAAAAGTTCAGACCGAACGAGCCAGTGGAAGCCGGTTGAATTGACGTCGCAAAATGGTTTAGACACATTCGGCATTTGAATACTATTTTGGACTTTTCGGTACCAAAATTGGGTATTTCGTACCGTATTTGGAATTTGGTCCCGTTTTGGTGTCTAGGTACGATATCGGGAGTATTGGCGCTATATTTAGAGCACAGGTCACGAATTTTCACACGTGTTCAAGAGGGCGGTCAAGCTTATAGGTGATATCGGTTTGGAGAGTGACCTACAGTTTGGAATAGGCTTAAGGATAGGATGGCTATTCATTCAGTTGGATGATATAACAGTTACCGTTTTTACATATAAAGCACGTCGCAGACTTCTCTTTCGGGCAGGATATTTGGCCTCCCGTCGATTAAGAGACGTCGCACGCACCGTATTTCGTGTACTCACCATGGATTGTTTGGCCAAGGTGGGGTTAAGGTAACTCAACTCAACTTAAACTGCTAAAGTAGCAGCAAACAACGGTAAAGGAAAAGGGTTTTGGTTACAAGATCGCGAGGCGGTTCAAGTGGTCGGAAGATTTGGACAAGGAGTTCAAGACAAGACCGAGCAAGATCGAAGCGATCTACTGGATTGATCGGCGTGTTTCATTTTGGCGAAACCAATAATTGCTCAGCCCACATTGCGCACTTCCGGCAAGATCTGACCGATCCCAACGCAAGATCGACGCAAGACTATCATTTGCTGAGTGAAGATTTGCGTACCGCAAAGACCCCGATCCCGAAGACAAATCGAGATCGGTATGATTCAAGATCGAGATCGCGACATCTACAAATAGAGATCGCCATGACTCAAGATCAAGATCGCAGAACCCCTTTTCGTGGTGTGAAGATTTCCGCACCGGAAGCGAACTCTCAACCCAACATTTCAGCGAGATCGACGTCTCTCGAGGCCATACGAAGAGCTTAAGCCAGTTTAACCGACGGGTACACATGGTTAGCTCAAGGCTATACAACAAGGAACGGATCGGAGTACCCCCTCCGTGAGTCGGCAAGTCTAGGCCAGTGGAAGATCGACATTCACTAGAGCAATTTTGTGAGACCACAGAATCTTTCTCGACTCCTCTGTACTTAGAGATATCAATCTCCAAGATTTCGGGACTCCGCGTGTGTCTCGTCCCGCTCACGGCAGCATTGAACTGCTGCTGTCTCAACAGCTCTGTCTGTTGAGCACCGAGTTCCACTAACTACTCAGACTATTAAGAGCCTTGCTGGTGAATCAAGGCTACTTTCTCTAGTTCGCGTCAAGTTCACTTTGGATGAACCTGGCTATAGCGGCATGTTGTTGGTCTCTGTCTAGAGACTCCAACATAGCGGTAACGCCAATCTCGTCCACGGTAGATCTCATTCGCCCTACCGCGGCCCATTCGAAGTCATTCAAAGGGGTGAAGCCTTTACGTGTGACGTGAAAGCTCTCTACGACATCCATCATGTTCATGATGGATAAGATGGGTGGTCGCTGGAAGGACTACTTAGTGCTACCAGGTGTAACAAGGCACGCTCTTGCTCAGATAACTGAGCAAGGCCTTAGATTGATAACACTACAAGCGTGCGTACGCCCGACGTCACGTACACGTGGCGTGAGGAAGCGCGATTTAGACAATACAGCACCTGAAAGCTCTGTCTTGAGGGAAAAGTAGAACTGTTATATAGTATAGTTATGTTTCTTGCTAAATCATCTTTCGTCTTAATCCAACTATATTAAACAACTATTTCCTATGTGGGTCTTCTGTCTATCACCCATTGCGCGCGTCCAGCAGCGATTGGTGGTTAAATTGAATGATGTACACAGTACATCGACCAAGAAGTGGACCCCTCCACGAATATTACCATTAGAGGTACTATTTCGACAACATCACTTTTCTCGAGTGATGTTGATTGAATATTATCAAAACAGACAATACTCAAAAATTGATACTTTCGTACCAATTTTTATGTAACGGGCTCACCCCGTTACAATCTAGCTGATCTGATTCTTGCTGACCTTCTCTGGCTTCTCGTGGAACCATTGGCTGCTCGGATGAAAAGGAGATCCGTTACACTGGCACCTAGACGACCGTCCGGCATTCATGAATGATGCTCACATTGATAATTCAGACTAAAGACTTCTTGAATGGACACTTTGGACGCATGTCGAGAATCAATTGGTCCGAGAAGATATCATCGTCCATTCAAGTCTTCTACTCGAGAGAAGTCTGGTGCTTTGTAGAACGATACAAGGAACTGTTAATTCACTAGCAGCTACGAAAACAATACACTAGTAAAAGCTCTACAATGTCATGCCCTACGTCGTGCCTCAACGCCTTTTTTGTCGTGCAACTTGTCCTCATCACACTAGACATGTGATCGTTCCTAAGTCATACCTGTCATGACCGACGAGTCATAGCGCCTCGATGAACGTGTCTCGTTGATGAGGACGTAGCACCACGAGTGTGTGCGACCCCTGTAACGGGGCACATCCTTGCGTGATCTTAACGCAAGGGTATCGGTGCCCCGACAGACGTACTCGAGACAAACGAGGAAGCATAGATAAGGGAAAAAGTAAAACTGTTGTATTAATATAATTAAGTCTTTTGTTACTGTCTATCTGTTTAACCTGACTTAATTATGTTGATCTAAATGAGTGTATGGTGACGTCTCGTCACCACTCATTGCGCGCGTCTTGAGGCGATTGGTGGGTTGATATCATCAAGATATCAACCAATGAGCAGACCATTTGGTCACTTCACCAATATCACCACTATCGGTGATATTGATTAAATAATATTCAACTTAATATTCTTTATTGTCATTGTTTCTTTAATGACAATTTCCATGTAACGGGCTGCCCCGTTACATCCCCCTTAACTGATAGTCACTGTGTGACTATCGAAAATATGGCGGCCACCCGTTGGCCACCATTGGGACAGGGAGCACTTGTTGGGTCCGTTTCATTCACTTTCCGCTCGACCTCGCATAGATAACATGTCTATGCGGAATGACTCAAGGCACACAGAGTCTGTGCCTGTGCCAGCTCTTGCGGCAGGCGATTCGTCGTCTGCTGATCGTTCTTCGCCTGCAGCAAGAGGTGCTGCAGGTGCACGCGGCACCTCACCGCGTGCGCATGATGACCCCGACATTGAGGTCATCTACTCTGGCGAGTCAGACGTGTCTGAATCGGGCAATGTTGCAGAGGCGTCTCGATCACCGGCGACGCCTCAGTACTCGCCAAGGCCACTGCCGAACGAACGGACTCGTTATTTGCAACACAGTCTGTTCGGCAGTGATGATGAAGGTGATCAGAGTGGTAAGGAGTATTACTCCTTACCACCGCCGACTCGTGCTTCTTCGCACGAGCGTGATGAAATAGCGCGAGCCGTCGTCATTCTGTGAGCCGTGGTACCGACAGAGGTACCACTTCGAAGCGTGATGAGCTAAGGCCGTGGCGTCTGCCCGAACAGCTAATCGATAGCTTGTCACACGAGACAAACCAACACCATCAAATACCTTTATTCGATGCGACTGAGTTTCACGGCTTGAGTCCCAGCGTGAGCAACTTTCGCGCTGAGGAAGACTTTTATCTCGATGTCTTCCTTAGACATCGATGGTACAACGGAAAACACAAGCGTGGCAAAGCCTCGCTTTTGGCTGCGTGGAACGCGTTCGTCCAAAACGTAAAGAATTTTGGACGAGAAGGGTGGCTCAAGAAAGTTGAGGCGACACGCCTCAGGCTCGAAAAGCGAACGCCAACCGGTGCCAGGTACCGGTTGCACTGTTTGTCGAGTGAGGCAGACATTCCATGCCTCACGTGGGGAGACCCTTGTGCGAGTTGTGCTGACAACTCGCAACGTGCACATAGGGACGTGTATTCCCTAAGTTCGCCCTGGGGAAGGGCACACATCTCGGAGGAGATGCGTGACGCGATTGCAAACTTGAAATCCGTCTACAAGCGCCAAAAGCGCGTGTTTACCGATTAGCCCTCGGACCAATCGGATAAGTCTCGTCATACTGGCGGACGAGACCTTCAACGTCCATCAACAGCTGAGAGCGGGGATCCCAGCTGTTCCAAGAGGGTGGATACCCCCGCCACTGGACGAGGTAGCTCGTCCTTGATCCTGAATCGTCACGGTGGTTCAAGATACGCTCCACTAGAAAGCGTTGATCACCGTGAGAATCCACCAAAGAATGTGGTGGAGGAGGAAAGACCTCCTCCAGAACTCCAGGCCCACCATCTCGACCCTTACGAGATGGATCGCGCAATCGATAAATTGAGCGATGAATTGAAGCACGAGCGCAACCGGCGCTACTCTTTGACTGATGCCGTGCGGAAGAACCGCAAGGATCACGAGGCTGATCAGGCGAGGGATCGCGCCGATTATGCCACGGCGCAGCTTCAGGTCGAGCGGGATGTCCTCTCCCTTTTCGGCGAGCTGGCGACAGCTCGCGGGGAGATATCTCGGTTGATTTCCGAGGTATCATATCTGCGCGTCCAGACGGATCGTCTGGAGCGCGAGCGCAAGAACTTGATGGATGTTCTTGAACGTGGGGTCTATCTTCATCGGAAGAAGAAGGCTCGTACTGACAGTACGGACTGAGCCTCCCCACGTAAAACGTAGGATGCGTGCGCATCTTACGTGGCAATTCGAGTGTGTATGCATTGCCCTTGCGATGCAACACTCGAAATGGCCCAACGTATTTCGGCAGTAGTTTACTACTGCCGACACTAGTAACTGCATGTACAGGTAAGTTTACCGTAGACAGTAGTACTAGGTCATTATCTTTAAGTGAAAGAACATTTGCTCGTCCATTCTTGTCTGCGTTCCGTATCTGGCGGTCCACAGCATTCGCGATGGAGTCCTGAACGAAACGGACAACCGCCTCTCGAGTCAGCAGGAAGTTCTCTGCTGACTCTTTGTTTTGTCTTTCAGTGCGCTTCGTGCGCACTACTAATAGATTGTTCTCTTCTTCAGCGAGGTTGTCTTCTTCCTCGCTGGAATAATCGTTGACGATGCTGAATATACCAGCATCGTCATCATCATCCGCAGTCAGTAATAGCGTTGTCGCTATTATTGCGGTGTTCTTCATCGATGTCGACATTGTCGACATCGGCATCATACGTGACGATGTTAGCGTCGACACGTGATGAGCAAGAGCCAAGACGTTTTTTGCTCGAGCGAGTCCCTCCCCCCTTATCCAAGAGTTACACTCGAGAAGGGCGGGCACACATGGATGGCGTAGGCCATTCACGCAAAACGGTGTGTGCTGTGTGGAAGCATGCACCGAATTATTGATGGCGAATTTCACCATGGGTAGGAATTTGCTCCAACTCGGAAACGAGTGGACATATCCTCGAAGGATCTCTTCGGGGACACGGTTCGCACGTTCCGTCTGACCATCTGTTTCGGGGTGGTCAGAAGTAGACATCTTCAATTGTGTTCCAAGATAACGGAACACGGGTTGCCAAAATGCCGCCGTGAACCGAGGGTCATGGTCGGATACGAGTTCACGGGGCAACCCGTGGAGTCGGAAGATCGTGTCTAGAAAGACACGAGCACAACCGGGTGCCGTTATGGACTCGGTCACTGCAGCAAGATGCACCATCTTGCTGACCCGATCAACGAACACAAGAATAATGGTATTCTTGTGGTCTTCTGCGGGAAACCCGAAGACGAAGTCCATTGAAACGTACTGCCAGCACTCTGTCGGAACAGGCAGAAGCTGTAATGGCGCACGGGATGAAGGACTAGGTTTCACCCGTTGACAAACCTCGCAAGCACGTATGTACTTGCGGACAAACTGATACTGGCGTGGCCAATTAAAGTCACGACTTACCGTGAGGTAGGTCTTTTCTCTACCACGATGCCCGCCTGTTGGGGCATCGTGACACTCATACATGATGCGAAAGCGCAGGTGGTTATGAGTGGGAAGGCCGACACGAGTTGTGTCGCCGGCAACGGCTGTATAGTACAGCACCCGCTGCGAGTTGTGTACCGATATGAAGAGGATCGGTACAAAGCCGGTAAATCTTTCAATTATTTACAAGCTGGATTCACCAGATGATCGATTAAGCGCAGAATATCCTTATCTGCCGCGTAGAACTTTCTTCCGTGTCGTCAAGTAGCATTGAAGACGAGACACTGGATGCAAGTGTCGCTACAATTGGCGTGTCCCCACTGTTGGATTGCGCGCCCATCTCGAAATCAGGGCCGCGCAAAAGCGCATCAGTGACGACTATAAGTCGTCCTGGCTTGTATTTGACGGATAATTGTACCCCGCGAAGAAAGACAGCCACCTCACCATTCTTTGCGAGAGGTGTGGGCTATTTACGGCCGTGCGTAGTGACGCATGGTCGGTATACACGATGAAGGTCTATCTCCCAATAGATAGACGTGAGGCTTAGCCAGTGCATATTTCATGGCAAGGAGTTTCTTACCATGCACTGGGTAATTGCGTTCAGCTGGTTGCAGCTGACGCGATGGATAGCAGATGACACGCTCCGCGCCGTCTGTGTCGTATTGCATCAATGCACAGCCGATCGCAAAATCGCTGGCGTCACAGACCACATGGAATGGTCTGTCCTGATCTGCAATCGCCAATATCGGCGATTGCATCAAGCTTTGCTTGATACCTTCGAAGGAGCGCTGACACTCAGTGTTCCATGTCCACTTGACAATTTTCTTGAGCAAGCAAGAAAGATGAACAGTCATCTCGGCGTAGTTGCGCGAGTACTTGTGCAAGTACGCCGCTAGACCAAGGAACTTCCGAAGTCCTTTGACATCGACTGGCACAGGCCATTCGGTGATCGCCTTGATCTTCTCGGGGTCGGAGCGTACGCCGTGTTTACCCACGATGCACCCAAGAAGTGGTATTTCGCTAGCCGCAAAAATACACTTCTTGAGGTTGGCGTACAACTTATGCTTGCGCATAAGTTGAAGGACCTTACGGACGTGAGTTCTATGAACTTCAACGTCCGTCTTTTCGTACATAGCCCGAATATGGACGAACACATCGATAAAATACCTCGGTGCAAAATCACGCACCGGTCTCATCAGATTTGTAACACATCTGTTGAACGTTGCAGGGGCATTTCTCAGCCCATGTGGCATCACTAGCCACTCCCACAGCATACCGCTGGAAGTGCTCACTGCTGTGTACGCGATGTCCCGTTCACGCATGAGGATCGGATAGAAGCCATCCATCATATCCATGGACGAAAAGATGGTACTCATTGACATACCATCGATGATCACGTCCTTTCTCGGTATCGGTGTCTGAGGCAGGACAGTTGCAGCAATCAACTTGTTGAATGCGTGCACTATCCGTCATCCTCCTGTGGCTTTTCGCACACAGAAGATCGGAGAGCTGTGAGGGGACGTTGATTCCCACATATGACTTGCCGCTAAGCGATCAGTAAAGAACTTGTCGATCGCTAGTACTTGTCCACGTGACAGTGGCCACTGCTTCATGACACAATATTTCGAGCCCGGTCTGAGATCGAGCTCGTGTCGAGGGTCTTTATCCTATGTCAACTCGTAAGATATGGATTCAGGGAACACATCCCTGAATTCGATCAAATCCTTGTACAAAGGATTTACCTGAAGTGACTCCCAGGATTGAGACGTGTATCGCTCAATCCGAGTCTTCTCATCGAGGACACTTTCGTCCATCGATGAGCTGCTGAGAACCCGTTCGTTCTTAGCAAATACTGTTGCCGACCGAATATCGGCCACATACTCATCCTCTGTGACGAGTATGCAGATCTGCTTGACTTTGCCACTACGCAGATCACGCAAGAACCGCTTTTGTTCTACCGTTGGCAACTGAGTTATCTCCGAAGTCAACTTCGGAGGCACAATCAGATCAAGCGTATAAGCGCCTACGCTTGATCCGTCCTTAACCAAGACTTTCAACGTCTCAAATTACTTCCTGGGAACTTCGTTCCACAGGTTGCTGAAGGCCTAATCCTTCAGCAAGTGACTCTTGAGGAATTACTTCCTCAAGTACGTGGGGAATTATTCCCTCGACGTCTTCTGACTGTGGCTGTGCAAACACAGTCAGGGACCGATCCTCTACGGTCGACTCTCCAGTCGACCTAGGATATCCGTGTTGCCGCTTGTGGGCAACCGGTTTACTCTTGCTATGATGTCGCCCGCTAGGCGTACATCCACGTCCCAGTCCACTCGACTTATTCGAGTGGTGGACCTTCTGCGCAGCCTGTACTCCTGTACAGCCGCCGGGAGCTTGCTCCACAGTGTAGTGATCAACTACACTGTGGTCTTGTGCAGCCGTGCTAACGACCGTACCGCAAGTGAGGCCATCGCACTCACTTGCAGAACATCCACACGCTTGTGGACGCTCCAAGATGTTCATCAGATGGCCATCTGATGAACAAGTGACAGGCATCTTCACGTATCGATGCTGCCAGCTCACCCTTGGCTCGTACCTTATGAGCCAAGGTAATCCCAGGATGAAATCAAATTTATCATCCAGATCTAGTACGATGAAGTCATCATCGTAATGTTCGCCCTCTAACTTGTAGTGGATTCCTACTACACGTTTCTCAACGGTAATCGATGCGCCTGTTGCAAGGCGCACCGTCATTCTCGTGAGGGGAATGTCGCGCTCAACGAACTTGATCCTTGCAGCCTCTAGTGACTGGCGACGAACAAACTTGTTCGACGCACCACAGTCTACAAGAGCACGAAGCGACAACTCATTTTTCGCTTCCAACTTCAAGGTGATGAGCAAAAAGTCATCACCAGGTGCAGAGACACACAATGATTGTGTATCTGGAGCAACTTTTGTCAAGAGATTCGCAAATTCTCTTGAGGTTGCTGGATCAGTAGGGCGCTCCGCCCCTACTGACCCCGTCCATTTTTTGATGGTCCGTCTCGCTGTTGCGGCTTCGCAACAGCGCTGGACCCACGCACATTGCCCTTCTTGGCGAATGGTCGTCCATTTCGCTCAGTACTGTTTGGTACTGGGCGTGGAGCACTACACTCGTAAGCGTAGTGCCCTAACTTCTGGCAGCGATTGCACTTGTGCAATCGCTTGTTGTTTGAAGAGCTAAGTCTCTATCTCTCAACCTAGCAGAGGTCCATTGGTTCTGGACCTCCGATTTCTTGTCGTCTCGGTGGGCGATAAGAGTTTGAGCTAGCATAAGCATGTCTCATGCTTAAGTCTTCCTGTTCCGCGACTGATATCGCTTCTTCAAGCGTCTTCAGCTCAAGGCGGAACAGATTGCTCCTGACGGGCCCTTCTGCGAGCCCTTGCATGAACACCGCAATCAACGTGTGTTCATGGACTGGGTTAGCAGTTATACTACTCGCAAGGAGTCGTATATGTTGTGCGTAAGCGTGCACATCACACTTGCCCTGCTTAGGTTTCAGGAGCTCAGAACGATCCCTGAACTCAGCTCGTGGCGGCTCAAACGTGTGTCTGAGCCGGGACTTGAAGTCATCTAGCGACCTATACACATTTGGGTCGCTACGCTCGAGCCCCAGAGACCAAGTTTTGGCACGTCCTTCCAAGTGGGTTTGAGCAAATGTGAGTTTCATTTGCTCATCTTCGACGCGACGAGCCCTTACGGCTCTGTCGAGTTCGATAAACCACAGTAACAGGGATTTTTCCGGGACTCCACTGTACTTGGAGATGTCAACTTTCATGACTTCGGGACGACGCCCATGTGCCGTCCCACCTACAGCAGCATGGAATTGCTGCTGTCTCAACATCTCTGTCTGTTGAGCACCGAGTTCTCTCAACTACTCGGCCTGTTGAGAGTCTTGCTGGTGAAGCAAGGCTACTTTCTCCCTTTCGGCGACAAGTTCACTTTGGATGAACCTGGCTATAGCGGCATGTTGTTGGTCTCTGTCTAGAGACTCCAACATGGCGCTAATGGCGAACTCACCTACGGTAGAACTCATTCGTTCTACCGCACTCCATTCGATGTCACTCAAATGGTTGAACCCTTCACGCGTGGCGTGAAAGGTCTCTTCACCATCCAACATGTTCATGTTGGATGCTGTGGTCCTTGGAAGGACTACAAAGTGCTACCAGGTGTAACGGGGCACACCCTTGCGTGAACTTAACGCAAGGGTATCGTACCTCTACAAGCGTACACAAGGCAAGCGAGGAAGCGTAGGATAAGGAAAAGTATACCTGTTGTATTAATATAATTAAGTCTTTTTGTTACTGTCTCTCTGTTTGACTTAACTTAATTATGTTGATCTAACTGAGTGTATGGTGACGTCTCGTCACCACTCATTGCGCGCGTCTTGCGGCGATTGGTGGGTTGATATCGTCAAGATATCAACCAATGAGCAGACCATTTGGTCGCTTCACCAATACCACCATAATCGGTGATATTGTTCAAAGAATATTCAACTTAATATTCTTTATTGTCATTCTTTCTTTAAAGTGACAATTTCCATGTAACGGGCTGCCCCGTTGCAACCCCATCATATCAAAGTTCGCGACCGCTGCACTGCCTTTGTGCCATATAGATCCGATAAACAAGCATTGTTCGTTCTCTTCAGGCTGTTTCACGTGTTGGATGCCAATGGTCGGGCGTTTACGTGAGCACACGAACTAACGTGCCCGACGACAGAGTTTGTAGCATAGCGGTTGGGGCGTACGCTTCGTCGGGAGTGGTCTGCTGCAACATACCCGATGTTACCCGATACTACTCACGGGAGTCAAGACGCATCAAACGAATTGATCAAAGGCGCGTTTTCGCGCAGCTGGTACATCACCGAAAGCACCAGCAAATATGTACTTTCTTCGACAGAATCAACGATGACAAGAGCTATTATTGCTGAGGATAGTTATTTGGGGGCATCCCGGAGTTCTGTCGTATTATAAACGTTCTGCAGCGCGAGAAGAGCTGGCGCGGCTGTCGTCCATGCTGTTCAGAATGTGAAAGACCAGTAAAAGCGCCTTATATGGCAGAAATGGTGCCACTGTCGATGTAGAGCGAGAGCCTGAGGGATCCAGCGTCACCAGTGGGAAAGACCGTTTGGCGCAGAGACAGGATATGAAAGTAGCCGAATACAGATTGACCGTACAGCGCAGAGACGGGACAAGCTGACGCCGCATACTTATCGATACAAAACGCAAGTGCTGTGGAATCTGAAGCCCCCATTACTCCTGGACTTCAAGCTGCACCAGCACGTTTTGCCCGGATCTTTTCGGCTGACAATCTGGTCGATCAGATCCGTGTTGACCACTTCCATTTTACAAGCACAAACACAGTGTAAAGGACGAGACTGTATTTATGTCCACTGGCCACTTATACCACCTGCCTGCTTTACCAAGAGCGTTGCTTGACTTTGTGTCAGTGCCTGACGATCGCTTGATTTCTCCCGCTGCTAATAATGGGCTGATGGTTGACGTCACTGAGACTGAAGTCCTTCACGCCATCACCGAGCTTAGCCGTCACAAAGCTTCAGGGCCGGACGGTCTTAACAATGACTTCTACAAAGATACGTCCGCTTTACTGGCTCCGGCGCTGGTTCACGTGTGCAATCAAATATTGCACGGTTCTCCTATGCCACCTTCCTTTCTAGAAGCGATGATTATCCCTCTTCGGAAAAAGGGTGATTCGCCGGACGCACTTGACTACAGGCCGATCTCTCTGCTCCAAACCAGCTACAAAATTTTTGCGAAAGTGCTGGCCTCCCGACTACAGCGCGTCTTACCTACACTCATCGGGGAATCGCAACAAGGTTTTGTTCGAGGTAGACAAATGCAAAAACTGGTCATGATGATGACTGCCCAACTCGCTTCAGCGGAGGAGAGGGCGGATCTATCAGCCGACTTAAGCCGATCTATTCTCTTACTTGACTTTCGCAAGGCGTACGACACTGTGGACCGAGATTTTCTATACGCGGCATTACAAAGCTTTCAGTTTGACGAAGTGTTTATTACGCTCGTCACCCGGATGCATACCGGAACAACCGCTCGGTTTCTGGTGAATGGGGAACTTTCTGAACCAGTTCCTGTCCGGTCCGGAATACGTCAGGGGTGTCCTCTCGCACCGCTTTTATTTCTACTTGTGGTGGAATTACTTGGGCTGGCTATTCACCAGGCGCCCTCCATCCGGGGTATTCCGGTGCCCAAGGCCTGCGAGGTGGTGCATACATTCTCCGCGTTTGTGGACGACTCCACCATATTCCTTGAGCATGCCAATCAGTTGGCGCCTGCGTTGGAGCTAGTCTCTAGATTTGGACAACTCTCGGGCCTTCATGCCCAGCCTGCCAAGAGCAAATTGATTTTTTTAAACACGGCTATCAGGCTACACCAGTATGGTGGCATCTCAGTCTTACAACACAGAGAGACAACGCGATACCTGGGGTACGAAGTGGGGACAGGGGCATTATTCGATCGAAACTGGGCGCTTCGGCTTCAGAAAATCCGTCGGCGGCTTCTCACTGCAGCGAAAGTAGCGACTAGTGTGCAAAATCGTGTCCTCATTCTTAACGCGATCATTTTACCGGCTATCCTGTTCACCGCGGCCGTCTTCGATGTGCCGAGCTGGGCGAGAACGGAGATATCTCGGCTGTACCGCCAATTCCTGTGGGCGCACGCTTCTGTGCCTGCCGTACGTCGGCACAAAATTAACCCGGGTCTCCTCTTTACGCCCCAGAAGGCAGGCGGGGTTGGTCTGGCCTCGTTCGAAGTAGCCGTCAGAACTCAGCGGACGAAGCACGCGTTGCGTTGGCTAACGCAGCCGCATGACAAATATTTTACAGCGTGGCGGCGCTGGACATATAGCGTGGGAGGTTCCACATCGGCTCTCGTCCCGGCGCTCCATCCGTCTGCTTCAACAACGTTTGACATCAGGCGAGGACCTGGTCGTTCCTCTCTGGCGCAGGATCTCGAACGGCTCCTAGCACCCTCCCCTGAACAAGTGCTGTCGATTCGGGCCAGATTGGACGCGCATCACGCTCGTATGTCTGTCGGGGCGAGCAGTCAGTGGGACGGTGACGAATGGTTAATTTCATACCATCAAACGTTTCCTGACCATCCCGCTGTTGCTGATCACCGGATGGATACATTAGCCGCTTTCTGGGGCCGCTTTCACTGGGATGGCAATCCTTGGATTCAAGGGCCAGACGGCAAGCCCCTAGAGCGGGCCAAATATGCCCGGATACCTCCATGTTCACTGCGCAGTCTGTGCATTCGGCGACTGGGGTCACATGAATTTCAATTTACGTTCCCGTCTCTCGGCGGTACTTCGTCTCGGCATATGCATTGTAAATTACAACGTTGGGCGACTTCGATCCTGCTCTCGTCACCCCACCTTGCTGTCGGTGCGGGACCGGTAGAGCCCGGGCTCGTCTTACGTCATCCACCGCCGTTTCGGCGCGCTTATAAATGGTCCCGGGTGCGAGCTGATTTAATTGTCGGGTCCTGTCGGGACCCTGTCGAGTCCGCGAACTCGGCGATTCGCCTCCGCCAAGATGTCAATGGAATCCATTGGTCGATTGACGGGAATTTACCAGAATTACGGGGGTCGCCTCAGCAAGTGTCTAACTACTGGGAGCATTCGTACCATCGTACCTTGGTGTTTCATGCCCACCCGGAGCTTCACCGTTTCCCTTGGAGTGTGCCAGAGACGGTGGCCAATGTAGATGTGTGGACAACGCTTATGAAGCAAGCGTTTCACGTTCATAAACGCCTTCTGCACCCTGGCCTCCAGTCCTGGTTGAAGGACTATGACGCGCAGGCGGTATCGAATAGTTGGTAGTCAGCTGCATCAAATCAAACGCCTTCCCAAGTTTGGAAACACGCAAACGGGCTAACGGAGTATCAAGTCTGGACATGCTATCGTATCGCGACAAAGCAGCTAAATCTATACCATGCCGGTCGCACGCTGGACAACAGTTGTCGTACGGTGCTGCACTGCCGGGGACGCAAAGAGACAGCGGCGCACATTTTCTGGGAGTGCCCAATCGCGCAAGCGTGTTGGTGTCACTTGATAGGACACTGGACCGGTGGGGGTGCGACGAACGCAGTTCTTTCCACCTTCTTTCAGCACTGCGCCAATCGCAAAGCCCCGCCCATTCCACGTCAGCTGAGTTTGCGGTTGCAAAGCCGTTTTCAAGATGACTCTGACGCCGCAGCAACAGAATTCGAACGGATCTGGTTCATATTAAGCTCCATCTGCCAAGAACATTTGTGGACCGAGCGGAACTCGGCGGTCTTTAGAGGAGCCGTGACTACTCCATCCGCAAGTGTCCAAACGTACTGGAAACGCGGTGTTCGCCAGCTACGGGCAATTGCAATACGCGAGCATCGAGCCGCGGCTACGGCCGTACGAGGGGCCCGACTTCATGCCTGTCTTGAACTTCTGATTCAAGAGCCCCGTGGACACCCGCCCTACGCGGGTGTCAGCCACGATCCGCTGCCGCGACCGGCGCTCATATCCTGGCTCAGGATTTTTCAGACCTCTTGTCCACATTAAATATGTCAATAGATGATCATGAAACTCCTCCTCCACTTCTACCACCTGCCTCTACTAATCAAGCAATCCAGAAGCAGTGATGCCACTCTGAACGACGCAGTTGAACGTCTTGGACACCAGTGAAAGTGCTTTTTATGGCCCGGAAACTGATACAACGATCAGGATCGACAGCCTCCCAGTATCTCGCAGCCGCGTGTGGAGAGACTGTGCGATGCGTAGCTGGAGATGACACAGAAGCTCAGCGATACAAATGGCAAGTGCAGCAGAAACTCAGCTCGCCTGCCACTCGTTGATGAACAATTTGAGCAGCTTCTACCGGATTTTTTTCTCTCGTGTTTCCGTCCACCAGATCGACGCGCAGCTTGCTTGCTCAAGAGCACGGAGTTACCGCGTCACGACCGGTTCCATACTAACTTCCATATACAATAAATCATTTGTGCAACAAGTTGCAGCGCAGCGCTGTCAACAGTGATCACAATTCCTTTTGCAGTCCAGTGCGCATTATCCGTTCGCCCCCATATCCACCGCAAGCCCATGAAGCTCCTGAACCTCAATGCACTCTTCTTGAGCGCGTCGCTTTTCTTCGCGGCGGATGTCGCTTGGGCCTCTGACGCGTCACCCGAAAAACTGGACTTGGACTCCATCGAGGACACAAAAAGTCATCGTCGTGGTCTGTTGCGTGGACCAGCAGAGGAGCGCATGGCTCCAGGGGAGCCATGCGCTGAGGGGACTGCGCGCATCATAAGGGAAGTATGGCCGAAGATCGAGAGCATTGGTATGAGCACAGAAACAGTGGCGGAGAATGCGGGCCATGTCGCTATACCTTCAGCGTCGGGTGAGAGGATAAATGGCTGGGGCAGGGACCATTTGTTGGAAAAATACGGTTCGGTAATCGATGGGGCAAACCAGGGTCGAGCCTACACAGAAGCAGACATCTCCTTTCTTCGCAAGGTCGATGACGCTATTAGGAATTCCCTCGTCAAACCACTACGCACAACCGAATCGGTGGAGGAGGCCGCAAAGGAGCTGGCGTTGAGGGAACAAGTCGAACGTGCACTCAACAATGTTGTTGCCAATAGGCGATTCGAAGGGGCTGGACGCGCCACAGAGTAAGGAAGCGCCGTCTGCTCTTTCAAGTAACCGCACGGGAACCCGAGAGGAAGCCACTGCGACGGATTTGACAGCTCACGACGCCCAACAGTTCGTTCAGCACGCGCACGCACTGGGCCAGAGCATCCAGCGGGAGTAGCAACAGCACAACGAAGATCGAGTATCTGGCCCAACTCTGAAGACGGTCTTTCACTTACATTTCATGGACCATTTGCTTCAATATTCTATGAATCGATCGTACTAATATTATAGCACACGTTCGTCTTTTGCAATCTGTTCTTTTCTTTTTTTACTGATGAGTCGGCAGTGGGGCGTTGTGTCGCTCGGTGCGAACTCTGATAGTGAGAGGGTGGGTGTAGCAGAGGTCAACAAGACCTGCATACTCACGGCAACGACGACAAGCGACAGTGCTGCGTTGTTGACATTGGTCGTACTGTTACGGCTCGGGCTCTCGTTGGACAGCATGACGTGCGTGTGCATGAGCTGGAACAAGTGCCTCCAGACTTAGACCGCTGCTACGTACAGTCAGTCACCTGCGCTCGTTCGTCCCGTTCGCGCGCTGTTTGACGTGGCGCGACCGACGCCAGACACGACTCCGCGCACGTGCATTGGCGAGTCACGTGGACCTTCGCGATCGCCGACAAAGTGAAGCTGCTGGCACTCGCGTGGAGGCCGGTGCTTCCTCCTCGCAACGCCCGTTAGACGCACAAGCGCATTGTAACGGGGCGAGCCCGTTACATTTTTCAAGGGTAGTGATTTTTTTATCCACACTTTTACTATTTTAGCCCCCTGGAACCAAAACAGGGTGTATTTTACAACATATACGGAATCAATAATGGTTACTATATCAATTGGTATTACGCACTACCATTCACTTTGTAACTTCACAACTACCATAAGGAATTGCTTGATATTTAATGGATTCTGATGGGTTCTTCGATGTCAAGTATCCTTCAGCAAGAATATGTTCACGGCTCTCCAATTAAAGGCGCACAAGCTTAAGTTTTCTCTTTCTATCTTCAGGTCCGACTATAAAAAAGCGAAAATGATTGTTGTGTGCAACTGATTAGGATCACACAAGTCTACTGCTGTCGCGCGAAAGACCAAGACAAAATGTACAGGATGCGAGCACCGACTCGTAGCGCGACAAATCGGCGTTGACAAGACGTGGCAGGTGACTCGACATGAAAGAGAGCACAACCACGACATATCCACAAACCTCGACATGCATTCTCGCGCTAGACGGCTAACAATTGAGCAGCAAAGCAAGCGCATTCGACTGAAGAGAGCAGGTATTTGCGGCCAAAAGAGCAACTTGCGTTACATAGATAGGAATATCCAGACTTCTGCAGCGTAAGCAGGTACATATATAATGACAAACAGAAGAAGAACAGAGAGCACTTGAATGAACGTATGCCGCTCAAAGCGCTGTTCGACGAGCTGCAAGCAAAAAACTACTGCTATGATCTCAATCTTGACGCAACAGATCAAATATGCCGCTTGATACTTGCAAATTCTCAATCCATCGCTCTTGCTGCAGGGTTCTGTGAAGTCATCGTACTCGACCGCACGTACAAGACAAACAAGCTCATGATGCCTATGCCCAATTGTGTCAGCGTCACCCATTTGGCAAGTCATTCCTCATTTGCACAACATTTATACCAAGCGAGGACGAGAATAATAACGAATGGGCTCAAACCTATTTTTAGGAAGGTGCATAAGAGTCTAAGATATGACAAAAACTCCGCGAATTCTGGTCAGCGACAACAATTTGGCTCTTCAAAACGCTGAGCCATAAGTATTTTCGAATGCAACAAGATTGCTGTGCCGCTCGCACGTAAATAAAAATGTTGTTGCCAGGTGCAAAGTTCACTAAACAAATGGCGATGAATAAAAAAGATTATTGCGGACTGGAGCGCTCTCTGCTGTGCATCAAGTGTCGAAGCTTTTGAAGCACAATAGGACGAATTTTGGATCAAATACCGACATCTCGCTTTCGTCACAATCTACCTAGATAGAACGTGCGTCAATCACAAAGATAAGTTTGTTGAAGCGTGGGTGAAAAACGGCTTTCACCTTGGCAGTTTTACTACATCTAGAGATGAGTCAGTACCTTCGTACCTGACGCGTTTTTTGCGATCGTCAATTTGGTGATCTTCTCGCAGTGTTTTAAAGTCTCCACTTGGCAATCGAGAACCAAGTTGTGGTGCTGATCATGATGCACGTGATGATTTTATGAAACGAACAACATTCGCAGCAGCGCCCATATACACCCAGGTGGTGTACAAGGTTTCATCTTATGCGCTCACGCTCGTCCACGAACACCATGCATCCACCTATCAATGTAATATCAAGTTCCGATTGAATATGGGCCTACCGTGCAAGCACTATGCTCAAAAACTAATAGACGCTGATGCTCCCTTCACACAAAATAGTTTTGACTTGCATTGGTGGTTGGAAAAGTATAATTCTGCTTCTGCTGCAGAAGATGTAAAGAGCAAAATTGGATTTGTTAACTTGGTTAAACATCTATTTTAAGTTTTTACGCAGCACCAACCCATAAGAAAATTTCTAGTCGAGCCCACATCACAGATACAATATTGACCGGTCCAAGAATGTCGGTGAGAGATCCAGTCGAAACAAAACCAAAAGGAATAACATCCAGAGCAACAAACCAACAAAAGCAGCTGCGAGACCCGTCTGCGCTTGAGTATATCGAGGGGTCTGCTATCTTGACTCGGAAGTGCAGTACCTGCAGCCAATATGGGCACAACAAGCGCTCATGAAATAATTTTGCAAGGGTGTAAGAGAACCCCGTAACGTACACCGATCACCGAATCGGTTAGAGACTTAGGCAAAGTAAAACGCGCGTCACTCATTGGTCATGGCGGACAGAGCATTGTGGTCTATGTATTGTCAACTGCATGGTTACAAACACACCAAGAATTTAAGAAAAGAATAAAGCAAAATCGGAATCGCACCTGCGGGTCATACTGTACGAGAAATCATCATGTTCGCAGTCTACTTTGTTCCCGATTATCGTAAAGCTGATTTAGGGCCAGTTTTTTAGTGAACGACACGTTTTTGCTATTCTTGTTATTCTTCGTGTGATATCTTTATTTAGGTATGCATTTAGATTATGTACCAGCTTGTTATCCGATTATTACGCAACCACGGCACTGTGAAACGTTCGTATGAAGCACTAAAAAAGTTCTGCAAAGTCGTATAGCGCCGCCTGAGATCACGCTCGTGCGCAACTGTCGTTAGCAAGATTCTACATCTCTAGCATCCGTCTTCCGGACATCCTAGGAGTGTTCGGCATCCGCTTGACATTATAGGAGATATATTTTCATTGATGTCAGCTCTAACCGAGATTATAATCCGTCTTTTCGACAATACTTACATTGTATAACACTTATTTACCCGCTTGTTTTCTGCAGCAAGAAATATTTCGTGAAATTTCGGTTAAACTTTCTCTGTTAATCTCACCTACTTCTTGTAGTACTGCAAACATTTATATACAGACTAGCTTCTAGATATCCGTATCTAGAAGCTCGTACAACTGCAACCTTGGTGTCTCACTATCCGTGATAACATTGTCGTTCGCCAGTTGAACGCACAATATGTCAACGCTTATATTCCCAATAGACGTAGGACAATGTTGTACGCAAGATTATACTGTTATACAAACGCCATACGGGGCGTGTGACATTGTGCATCGCACTATGCTATAATAAATAGAAGGTCCCTGTTCCGTTCTAGGGGGTGAAAATATCATTACCCCATATTAATATCAAATTTGAAAATCAAATTTTTCGATACTATTCAATTGACACTACTCGTAAGGAGTAAGGCTGAAGGATGATGACCCTTGAGGGAATTAATATTTCTTTGATGGGTTGCTCCAGTTGATGGTTGATGTTCATGGTACATCAACCAGAATAACCACCAATCACTAATGGGACACGCGCAATGGGTGGTGAGCAAGAAACTCACATAGGAGATTGAAGTTTAATAAAGTTATCTCAAGACAAAGATGGTTGATTAAAAAATATAACTGTATTAAATACAGTTCTACTTTTTTACTTCGACAAACCTTTCGAGTTTTGCCTAATTCGCTGCGCTTTTTCACTCCACGTGTACGTATGGCCTTGTGCACACAACATTGTGTTGAATTGGCGCAAGCTGTTCCCCGTTGCACGGAAGAAACGCGGACGCGTGTGGTTTAATCACATGTCGCCTGTTTTTCTGCCTGCGTAGTTGCGCGCAGTGGTCCGTCATGACTATTCACCTTTTCGACTTCTCAAGCACTTGTCATTACCAAATCTTGCAAGTGAAATCGCGTGCATGTCGACCACAATCAGAGACTTGACCGACCCGATACTCTACGCACGTGGCCGTAGCTTCCGTGTAACGGGGCCACCTTGTGCCAATTCAACACAATGTTGTGTGCACAAGACGTCACGGACACGTGGAGTGAGGAAGCGCAGCGAATTAGGCAAAACTCGAAAGGTTTGTCGAAGTAAAAAAGTAGAACTGTATTTAATACAGTTATATTTTCTAATCAACCATCTTTGTCTTGAGATAACTATATTAAACTTCAATCTCCTATGTGAGTTTCTTGCTCACCACCCATTGCGCGTGTCCCATTAGTGATTGGTGGTTATTCTGGTTGATGTACCATGAACATCAACCATCAACTGGAGCAACCCATCAAAGAAATATTAATTCCCTCAAGGGTCATCATCCTTCAGCCTTACTCCTTACGAGTAATGTCAATTGAATAGTATAGAAAAATATCATGTTCGAAATTGATGCAAATATTTTAATTTTATGGAACGGGCTTACCCCGTAAGCCCCTTCAGTCACACCAGTAAGTGATTTGATTGGTTAGTGACAATATTAGCACCGTTGGGTTGCTCCGTGGGGAAGAGAGCACTTGTTGGTGTTACCCAACGCATTTAGCCATTCTTCGCATGACGAGTTCGTCCATGCGCTGCGCGAACAAGGCCGCCAGTAAAGAGGCTGCACGGATGCGTGCAGCTGGAGAATAAGATGTCCAAGACTCAGCGGCACATGTCAAGTCACCTGCTGCTGCCAGTAAGCAGCCTGCGACTCTCGTAGTTGCAGATACACGTGGTCATCGACGTGCTCCTCCTTCACCCGAAGCTTCGGATACGGGAGGTAGTCCCATGGACCGAGATCCTGAGATAGAGGTGGTCTATTCGGGCGACTTGGATAATTTTTCCGACTCGAAGCAGTGTACAAGTCCAACCGAAAGGTTGCGGGACCGACGACTGACGCGCCTCCCGGTAGTCTCGATAAAGACATGCGCCATGCGATTTTCTGTTTATCCGACGAGCCTTTGATCTCGTCGCCGGGATCGAACCGATCGCGCTAGTATTCGTACGAGGCGAGTGTATCGGGGCAGCCCGTTACATGGAATTGTCGCTTTTAAGAAAGAATGACAATAAATAAAATTGATTGAATATTCTTTTAACAATATCACCGATAATGGTGATATTGGAGAAGCGACCAAAGGATCTGCTCATTGGTTGATATCTTGATGATATCAACCCACCAATTGCCGCAAGACGCACGCAATGAGTGGTGACGAGACGTCACCATACACTCAGTTATATTAACATAATTAAGTCAGGTTAAACAGAGAGACAGTAACAAAAAGACTTTATTATATTAATATAACAGGTATACTTTTTCCTTATCCTACGCTTCCTCGCTTGCCTTGTGTACGCTTGTAGAGGTACGATACCCTTGCGTTATGTTTACGCAAGGGTGTGCCCCGTTACACCTGGTAGCACTTTGTAGTCCTTCCAAGGACCACAGCATCCAACATGAACATGTTGGATGGTGAAGAGACCTTTCACGCCACGCGTGAAGGGTTCAACCATTTGAGTGACATCGAATGGAGTGCGGTAGAACGAATGAGTTCTACCGTAGGTGAGTTCGCCATTAGCGCCATGTTGGAGTCTCTAGACAGAGACCAACAACATGCCGCTATAGCCAGGTTCATCCAAAGTGAGCTTGTCGCCGAAAGGGAGAAAGTAGCCTTGCTTCACCAGCAAGACTCTCAACAGGCCGAGTAGTTGAGAGAACTCGGTGCTCAACAGACAGAGATGTTGAGACAGCAGCAATTCCATGCTGCTGTAGGTGGGACGGCACATGGGCGTCGTCCCGAAGTCATGAAAGTTGACATCTCCAAGTAGAGTGGAGTCCCGGAGGACTCTCTGTTACTGTGGTTTATCGAACTCGACAGAGCCTTAAGGGCTCGTCGCGTCAAAGATGAGCAAATGAAACTCACATTTGCTCAAACCCACTTGGAAGGACGTGCCAAAACTTGGTCTCTGGGGCTCGAGCGTAGCGACCCAAATGTGTTTAGGTCGCTAGATGACTTCAAGTCCCGGCTCAGACACACGTTTGAGCCGCCACGAGCTGAGTTCAGGGATCGTTCTGAGCTCCTGAAACCTAAGCAGGGCAAGTGTGATGTGCACGCTTACGCACAACATATACAACTCCTTGCGAGTAGTATAACTGCTAACCCAGTCCATTAACACACGTTGATTGCGGTGTTCATGCAAGGGCTCGCAGAAGGGCCCGTCAGGAGCTATCTGTTCCGCCTTGAGCTGAATACGCTTGAAGAAGCGATATCAGTCGCGGAACAGGAAGACTTAAGCATGAGACAGGCTCACTCTAGCTCAAACTCTTATCGTCCACCGAGACGACAAGAGATCGGAGTTCCAGAACCAATGGACCTCTTCTATGTTGAGAGCGAGAGACCTCGCTCTTCAAACAACAAGCGATTGCACAAGTGCAATCGCTGCCAGAAGTTAGGGCACTACGCTTACGAGTGTAGTGCTCCACGCCCAGTACCAAACAGTACTGAGCGAAATGGACGACCATTCGCCAAGAAGGGCAATGTGCGTGGGTCCAGCGCTGTTGCGAAGCCGCAACAGCGAGACGGACCATCAAAAAATGGACGGGGTCAGTAGGGGCGGAGCGCCCTACTGATCCAGCAACCTCAAGAGAATTTGCGAATCTCTTGACAAAAGTTGCTCCAGATACACAATCATTGTGTGTCTCTGCACCTGGTGATGACTTTTTGCTCATCACCTTGAAGTTGGAAGCGAAAAATGAGTTGTCGCTTCGTGCTCTTGTAGACTGTGGTGCGTCGAACAAGTTTGTTCGTCGCCAGTCACTAGAGGCTGCAAGGATCAAGTTCGTTGAGCGCGACATTCCCCTCACGAGAATGACGGTGCGCCTTGCAATAGGCGCATCGATTACCGTTGAGAAACGTGTAGTAGGAATCCACTACAAGTTAGAGGGCGAACAGTACGATGATGACTTCATCGTACTAGATCTGGATGACAAATTTGATGTCATCCTGGGATTACCTTGGCTCATAAGGTACGAGCCAAGGGTGAGCTGGCAGCATCGATACGTGAAGATGCCTGCCACTTGTTCATCAGATGGCCATCTGATGAACATCTTGGAGCGTCCACAAGCGTGTGGATGTTCTGCGAGTGAGTGCGATGGCCTCACTTGCGGTACGGTCGTTAGCACGGCTGCACAAGATCACAGTGTAGTTGATCACTACACTGTGGAGCAAGCTCCCGGCGGCTGTACAGGAGTACAGGCTGCGCAGAAGGTCCACCACTCGAATAAGTCGAGTGGACTGGGACGTGGATGTACGCCTGGCGGGAGACATCATAGCAAGAGTAAACCGGTTGCCCACAAGCGGCAACACGGATATCCTAGGTCGACTGGAGAGTCGACCGTAGAGGATCGGTCCCTGACTGTGTTTGCACAGCCACAGTCAGAAGACGTCGAGGGAATAATTCCCCACGTACTTGAGGAAGGAATTCCTCAAGAGTCACTTGCTGAAGGATTAGGCCTTCAGCAACCTGTGGAACGAAGTTCCCAGGAAGTAATTTGAGACGTTGAAAGTCTTGGTTAAGGACGGATCAAGCGTAGGCGCTTATACGCTTGATCTGATTGTGCCTCCGAAGTTGACTTCGGAGATAACTCAGTTGCCAACGGTAGAACAAAAGCGGTTCTTGCGTGATCTGCGTAGTGGCAAAGTCAAGCAGATCTGCATACTCGTCACAGAGGATGAGTATGTGGCCGATATTCGGTCGGCAACAGTATTTGCTAAGAACGAACGGGTTCTCAGCAGCTCATCGATGGACGAAAGTGTCCTCGATGAGAAGACTCGGATTGAGCGATACACGTCTCAATCCTGGGAGTCACTTCAGGTAAATCCTTTGTACAAGGATTTGATCGAATTCAGGGATGTGTTCTCTGAATCCGTAGCTTGCGAGTTGCCTAAGGATAAAGGCACTCGACACGAGATCGAGCTCAAACCGGGCTCGAAGTATTTTGTCATGAAGCAGTGGCCACTGCCTCGTGAACAAGTACTAGCGATCGACAAGTTCTTTACTAATCGCATAGCGGCAAGTCATATGTGGGAATCAACGTCCCCTCACAGCTCTCCGATCTTCTGTGTGCGAAAAGCCACAAGAGGATGACGGATAGTGCACGCATTCAACAAGTTGATTGCTGCAACGGTACCGGCTCAGACGCCGATACCGAGAAAGGACGTGATCATCGATGGTATGTCAATGAGTACCATCTTTTTGTCCATGGATATGATGGATGGCTTCTATCCGATCCTCATGCGTAAACGGGACATCGCGTACACAGCAGTGAGCACTTCCAGCGGTATGCTGTGGGAGTGGCTAGTGATGCCACATGAACTGAGAAATGCCCCTGCAACGTTCAACAGATGTGTTACAAATCTGATGAGACCGGTGCGTGATTTCGCACCGAGGTATTTTATCGATGTGTTCGTCCATCGTCGGGATATGTACGAAAAGACGGACGTTGAAGTTCATAGAACTCACGTCCGTAAGGTCCTTCAACTTATGCGCAAGCATAAGTTGTACGCCAACCTCAAGAAGTGTATTTTTGCGGCTAGCGAAATACCACTTCTTGGGTGCATCGTGGGTAAACACGGCGTACGCTCCGACCCCGAGAAGATCAAGGCGATCACCGACTGGCCAGTGCCAGTCGATGTCAAGGAACTAAGGAAGTTCCTTGGACTAGCGGCGTACTTGCATAAGTACTCTCGTCACTACGCCGAGATGACTGATCGTCTTTCTTGCTTGCTCAAGAAAGATGTCGAATGGTCATGGAACGCTGAGTGCCAGCGTTCCTTTGAGGGTATCAAACAAAACTTGATGCAATCGCCGATATTGGCGATTGCAGATCAGGACAGACCATTTCATGTGGTCTGTGACACCAGCAATTTTGCAATCGGCTGTGCGTTAATGCAGTTCGACACAGATGGCGCAGAGAGCGTCGTCTGTTATCAGTCGCGTCAGCTGCAAGCAGCTGAGCGCAATCACCCAGTACATGACGAGGAACTCCTTGCCATGAAGTACGCACTGGCTAAGTTTCGCGTCTATCTATTGGGAGATAGACCTTCATCGTGTATACCGACCATGCGTCACTACGCACGGCCGTAAACAGCCCACACCTCTCGCAAAGAATGGTGAGGTGGCTGTCTTTTCTCGCGGGGTACAATTATCCGTCAAATACAAGCCAGGACGACTTATAGTCGTCGCTGATGCGCTTTTGCGCGGCCCTGATTTCGAGATGGGCGCGCAATCCAACAGTGGGGACACGCCAATTGTAGCGACACTTGCATCCAGTGTCTCGTCTTCAATGCTACTTGACGACACGGAAGAAAGTTCTACGCGGCAGATAAGGATATTCTGCGCTTAATCGATCATCTGGTGAATCCAGCTTGTAAATAATTGAAAGATTTACCGGCTTTGTACCGATCCTCTTCATATCGATACACAACGCGTAATGGACTGTTATACTATGCAGCCGTTGACGGTGACACGCCTCGTGTCGTCGTCCCCACTCATCATGATTTGCGTTTACGCATCATGTATGAGTGTCAAGATGCCCCAACAGGCGGGCATCGTGGTAGAGAAAAGACCTACCTCACGGTAAGTCGTGGCTTTAATTGGCCACGCCAGTATCAGTTTGTCCGCAAGTGCATACGTGCTTGCGAGGTTTGTCAACGGGTGAAACCTAGTCCTTCATACCGTGCGCCATTACAGCTTCTGCCTGTTCCGACAGAGTGCTGGCAGTCCGTTTCAATGGACTTCGTCTTCGGGTTTCCCGCAGAAGACCACAAGAATACCATTATTCTTGTTTTCGTTGATCGGGTCAGCAAGATGGTGCATCTTTCTGCAGTGACCGAGTCCATAACGGCACCCGGTTGTGCTCGTGTCTTTCTAGACACGATCTTCCAACTCCACGGGTTGCCCCGTGAACTCGTATCCGACCATGACCCTCGGTTCACGGCGGCATTTTGGCAACCCGTGTTCCGTTCTCTCGGAACACGATAGAAGATGTCCACTTCTGACCATCCCGAAACAGATGGTCAGACGGAACGTGCGAACCGTGTCCTCGAAGAGATCCTTCGAGGATATGTCCACTCGTTTCCGAGTTGGAGCGAATTCCTACCCATGATGGAATTCGCCATCAATAATTCGGTGTATGCTTCCACCCAGCACACACCGTTTTACGTGAATGGCCTACACCATCCACGTGTGCCCACCTTTCTAGAGTGTGACTCTTGGATAAGGGGGAGGGACTCGCTCGAGCAAAAACCGTCTTGGCTCTTGCTCATCACGTGTCGACAATGTCGACATCGATGAAGAACACCGCAATAATAGCGACAACGCTATTATTGATTCGGATGATGATGATGCTGCTGGTATATTCAGCATCGTCAACGATTATTCCAGCGAGGAAGAAGACAACCTCGCTGAAGAAGAGAACAATCTATTAGCAGTGCGCACGAAGCGCACTGAAAGACAAAACAAAGAGTCAGCAGAGAACTTCCTGCTGACTCGAGAGGCGGTTGTCCGTTTCGTTCAGGACTCCATCGCGAATGCTGTGGACCGCCAGATACGGAACGCAGACAAGAATGGACGAGCAAATGTTCTTTCACTTAAAGATAATGACCTAGTACTACTGTCTACGGTAAACTTACCTGTACATGCAGTTACTAGTGTCGGCAGTAGTAAACTACTGCCGAAATACGTTGGGCCATTTCGAGTGTTGCATCGCAAGGGCAATGCATACACACTCGAATTGCCACGTAAGATGCGCACGCATCCTACGTTTTACGTGGGGAGGCTCAGTCCGTACTGTCAGTACGAGCCTTCTTCTTCCGATGAAGATAGACCCCACGTTCAAGAACATCCATCAAGTTCTTGCGCTCGCGCTCCAGACGATCCGTCTGGACGCGCAGATATGATACCTCGGAACTCAACCGAGATATCTCCCCGCTAGCTGTCGCCAGCTCCCCGAAAAGGGAGAGGACATCCCGCTCGACCTGAAGCTGCGCTGTGGCGTAATCGGCGCGGTCTCTCGCCCGATCAGCCTCGCTATCCTTGCGGTTCTTCCGCACGGCATCAGTCAAAGAGTAGCGCCGGTTGCGCTCGTGCTTCAATTCATCGCTCAATTTATCGATTGCGCGATCCATCTCGTAAGGGTCGAGATGGTGGGCCTGGAGTTCTGGAGGAGGTCTTTCCTCCTCCACCACATTCTTTGGTGGATTCTCACGGTGATCAACGCTTTCTAGTGGAGCGTATCTTGAACCACCGTGACGATTCAGGATCAAGGACGAGCTACCTCGTCCAGTGGCGGGGGTATCCACCCTCTTGGAACAGCTGGGATCCCCGCTCTCAGCTGTTGATGGATGTTGGAGGTCTCGTCCGCCAATATGACGAGACCCATCCGATTGGTCCGAGGGACCATCGGTAAACACGCGCTTTTGGCGCTTGTAGATGGATTGCAAGTTTGTAATCGCGTCACGCATCTCCTCCGAGATGTGTGCCCTTCCCCAGGGCAAACTTAGGGAATACACGTCCCTATGTGCACGTTGCGAGTTGTCAGCACAACTCGCACAAGGGTCTCCCCACGTGAGGCATGGAATGCCGGCCTCACTCGACAAACAGTGCAACCGGTACCTTGCACCGGTTGGCGTTCGCTTTTCGAGCCTGAGGCGTGTCGCCTCAACTTTCTTGAGCCACCCTTCTCGTCCAAAATTCTTTACGTTTTGGACGAACGCGTTCCACGCAGCCAAAAGCGAGTTTTTGTCACGCTTTTGGTTGCCGTTGTACCATCGATGTCTAAGGAAGACATCGAGATAAAGTCTTCCTCAGCGCGAAAGTTGCTCGCGCTGGGACTCAAGCCGTGAAGCTCAGTCGCATCGAATAAGGGTATTCGATGGTGTTGGCTTGTCTCGTGATGCAAGCTATCGATGAGCCGTTCGGGCAAACGCCACGGCTTCAGCTCATCACGCTTCACAGTGGTACCTTTGTTGGTACCACGGCGCCCAGATTGACGATGGCTCGCGCTATCGTCATCACGCTCGTGCGAAGACGCACGAGCCGGCGGTGGTAAGGAATGATATTACTCACCACTCTGATCATCGTCATCACTGCCGAACAGACTGTGATGCAAATCACGAGTCCGTTCGTTCGGCAGTGGACTTGGCGAATACTGAGGCGTCGCCGGTGAGCGAGACGCCTCTGGAGCATTGCCCGAGTTAGACACGTCTGGCTCGCCAGATTAGATGACCTCAAGGTCGGGGTCATCATGCGCACGCGGTGAGGTGCCGCGTGCACCTGCAGCACCTGTTGCTGCAGGCGAAGAAAGAGCAGCAGACGACAAATCGTCTGCTGCCGAGGCTGGCACAGCACCGGGCTGTGAAGGTCTTGAGTCACCTCGCATAGACATGTTAACTATGCGAGGTCAAGCAGAAAGTGAATGGAACGGACCCGACAAGTGCTCCCTGTCCCAATGGTGGCCAACGGGTGGCCGCCATATTTTCGATAGTCACACAGTGACTATCAGTTAAGGGGGATGTAACGGGGCAGCCCGTTACATGGAAATTGTCATTAAAGAAATAATGACAATAAAGAATATTAAGTTGAATATTATTTAATCAATATCACCGATAGTGGTGATATTGGTGAAGTGACCAAATGGTCTGCTCATTGGTTGATATCTTGATGATATCAACCCACCAATCGCCTCAAGACGCGCGCAATGAGTGGTGACGAGACGTCACCATACACTCATTTAGATCAACATAATTAAGTCAGGTTAAACAGATAGACAGTAACAAAAGACTTAATTATATTAATACAACAGTTTTACTTTTTCCCTTATCTACGCTTCCTCGTTTGTCTCGAGTACGTCTGTCGGGGTACAATACCCTTGCGTTAAGTTCACGCAAGGGTGTGCCCAGTTACAACAATCAATCTTCAGCATCTCCAGCCACCTTTAGCTTCTTCTTCTTCTTCTTCTCCCTGCATCAGCATACGTCCGTTGTAGCGGGGCACACCCTTGCGTGAACTTAACGCAAGGGTATCGTGCACCGACAAGCGTACACGAGGCAGCCGAGGAAGCGGTAGGTAAGACCGAGGCAACCCTGTCTTAGGGAAAAGTAGAACTATTGTATTAATATAATTAAGCCTTTAACCACTGTCTCTCTGTTTGACTTAACTTAATTATACTAATCTTACTGAATGTATGACGACGTCTAATTACCACTTATTGCTTGCGTCTTGCGACGACTGGTGGGTTGATATCGTCAAGATATCAACCAATTAGCAGACTCTTGGGTCGACCCATCAATATCACCACTAATGGCAATATTGTTAAAAAATATACAACATAATATTATTTATTGTTATTATCTATCAAATGACAATTTCCATGTAACGGGCTGCTCCGTTACATCCGTGTTGTTCGAGACGATATCCACTGACTCGCAATAAAGACCGTTGGAATATATGCAACTGCACATCACGACAGCATACAAAGTCAGTCTCGTCTCCACAGATTCTAGCGGAGTCAATGACGCACCTTTTTAGACAACAGATCACGAGCAACAGAGCAGACGCCAATCGCTCCAATACCCAACAGACCAAGAGAGAACCCACCAGTGGCCATACCGGTCCCCTTTACATGAGGCACGAGCACCAGTGCGTCCAGTGCATCTCGTGTCACTTGTTTCGTCGATCAGCTATTGGCCATTTGCCATCGCCCGAGTGTCTCGACGCAGTCGCAGTGGCCCATACAGCCGAATCGTTCCACACTGTCAAGACGGCAGGCGCCTTTTGTTCCGTCTTCAGACGAGACCGCGGGCACGTTCAGCTACGCGTGGAGACCGTCGGGTGGCAGACGACTAACTGGAGCAGATAGGCGGACTGTGGTGCCACGCGGACGACTGGGGCGGCCACGGCGCGTCGCATCGCGGGGTCTCAGCGGGACAATGGGGTGTCCGATGGCCTGTCATGACCGAGTCGGCGGAAGGGAGAGCGCTGATTGGTGGAGGGGATGTACCAAACGAAGCGACGGACCATAGCGGTGCCGCCACAGAGGAACAAATCCAGAAACCAGCAGTAGATTTGCGCAAAAGTCCTGAAACCAGCACCATTTCTGAGACGAGCCAACATAGAACACAGTTAATGTGAGCCACACCATTCCTAACTGCCTCAGCGAATGAAACTGCGTGATTGGTTACGATGCTTTTAATTTTATAGAAATTGTTGGTTTGATCATATTAGGCAGCCTTTATTTGGCAAACGGGCGACTCATTGTTCATTTTGTGACCCACGAGCGCCTGCGAAGAAGGTAAAAGGCCTCTGCGTTGCTTAATATCGATCTATCATCGTTGCTGGAAGTAATCCATGCGCTGAGAAAGTACGAAATGGTTGGACTGCACGTGCTATTCGAATAGGTTGCTGAGTTTATGTTGTTTCTATGCACGTGACAGAGGAGAGAACGCAGCGCATGATCAGCAGACTGTAGACAACCCACCAGACTGTGCGTAGGTACGAAGGTCGACGTACTCCGCAATTATTTTCGTTTGAACACAATTTGATGTGCTAAATATTGCTGTTTTTTCCATGCCTGCAACATGTAACAGTTTGGACGTTGTCAAGATCGTTAAACTCTCGTTTGATACTTTGCATGTCGATTGCGAACAGTCGGCGCCAGTCCAGATGTACGTTTGACGGGGTTCTGTCTTCGTTGCTCCTTGTTTTGCCACCAGGTATCGGATAGAAGGGCTGGTCAAGTCGCGAAACAAGAAGAAGGCGTTTAAATTGCGTGATGACGGCGCAATAAGTGAGCACCGAGCTCAGACGGAAGGTCCGATGCACAATGTACGTGCTTAAAACGTCTAAAATGCTCATGATTGAAGGAAGGAATGTCCTCAAGTAAAGTGAGAGGGAAGTGGAATTGTAGAGCCGGTAAGTTTGCACTCGTGATGTTTTGCATACTGTGTTTCCTTTACATGAAAGCTATGATGGTCGACATACGAAAAATATATAGCAAACATGTTCAAAGCAACGTCATGGCAATTTTTTTGTTAAATTCATTCGTTACACAAGCTATGCATAGCATGTTCAATTAGTATGAAGGCAATAGACCCGTGCGAGTGGCATTCGTCTATAGCACTGTCGGTCATCACTGTATTCATCACGAATACTGACGCCCACGGGCACCCGTCTTGTTGTCGTCAGTATTCGTGATGGGGACACATACGTGTTGCTCCCACCACTACACCTCTTGACCTTGCACTGTCGATTTTGATTATATATTAGTCCTGTATAAACACAGTGGCAGCAGCGCCCGTCTGGAAAATGTGTCCCTTCGACAGTACATTGGTACCGTTGTCTCTTCCATATCAATCATCGCCATTTTGTTTGAAACCGTAGTGTATTAGTTAATGTTTCCACATAATTTTTACTTTACCAGTACACCACACAAATAAATCGAGGGGTCCTCATTTCGAAATGGTGTGGCCCACATCAACTGTGCTCTATGTTGGCTCGTCTCAGAACTGGTGCTGGTTCCAGGACTTTTGCACAAATCTAATGCTGGTTTCTGGATTTGCTCGCCACAGAGCGCAGAAGAGACACACGAACAGGTACCACTGTCCCTATAACTCGTCGTCCCGCGTTCAAAAAGGGATAGAAGAGTATAGTCCACCAATTCGACTTTTTACAGTCAAATTGACCATGGATAAGTCAGTAGAATACGGTCAAGTTGGTAGAAAAAGGTCAAGTTTAGTAGACTATGGTCACGTCAAATAGACTGTGGCCAACCTCACCAGCGATGGGTCACACTGAGTTGTCGATTACCTCAGCAATCTGCGGCCACATGCGTAGAGTATCAGTTCGATCGAGTCGATGATTTAAGATAGACTTGCACCCGTTGCACCCGCAAGAAACGGGGTATGGCACGTGCTAGAGAAGAGAGAAAAGCGATTTGTCATGACGGACCACTTGCTCGCATCTACGTAGACAGAGAAGCGGGCGACACGTGCCCAAAATCACAGGCGCGCGCGTTGCTTCCGCTTGTGTGTCTTATGGGCGTTGCGAGCGGCAACTCGTATGCACAGACGACTGCGTGCGATGGCTTGGTCAACGCTGGTGCTAGTGGGCAGAAAGAAGGGAAGCAAACAAAGGCGAACGACTGAGGAGATCGAGCGCTGGACAACGACCACAGTGAGACATCAGGCCGTACGAGGTTCCATCTTCGAGAGTAGAGTGGGCGCTACTGCAACGAGGAAGTGAGACGGACGACAACTGCGGAAGAGGAGAGCGTACATGTCTGCCGACGCTCGATGAGCCGACGCGACAACGTGCGAAGGCATAGGGACCGCAGGAGGCAGTGCGCGCGGTGATTGACATGTACTTGAACCGGACACCGATCGTGACGGAGGAAGTGGCTCGACGGACGTGGGACGAGGTGCAGCGTAGATTCGTGCGCCAGAACGTCAAGTTGTCGTGGTCAATGAGGTCCCACGCCGTACTTGCGGTCTTTTGCATGCCACAGAGTGTCGCACCGTCGTGTTGACACTGCGAGTGAGAGCCACGACAATGCTCGTGCTAAGAGGATGTGGGGCTCCGACACAACGACAGACCTGGCAGTTGACAACAAAGCCAAAGTGGCCACGAGCATTTCGCGGACCTCCTGCCACATGGTCAGACACTCGCACATCAGTGGCCTGCGTTCGCTCCTTGACTCTGCTGCATCCATAAGCCTCTTGTGCCTTGACAGCACGTGATCGTTCGTGACACGATCGAGTGTCAGATTAGGATAATTTGCAGTCTGGTAGTCCATATCTACTGTAACGGAGCAGCCCTTTACATAGAAACTGTCATTAAAGAAAAAATGACAATAAAGAATATTAAGTTGAATATTCTTTGAACAATATTTCCATTTGTGGTGATATTGATGGGTCGACCAAAGAGTCTGCTCATTGGTTGATATCTTGATGATATCAACCCACCAATCGTCGCAAGGCACGCGCAATGAGTGGTGACGAGACTTCACCATACACTCAGTTATATTAGTATAATTAAGTCAGGTTAAACAGAGAGACAGTAACAAAAAGACTTTATTATATTAATATAACAGGTATACTTTTTCCTTATCCTACGCTTCCTCGTTCGCCTCGTGTACGTCTGTCGGGGCACCGATACCCTTGCGTTAAGTTCACGCAAGGGTGTGCCCCGTTACACCTGGTAGCACTTTGTAGTCCTTCCAAGGACCACAGCATCCAACATGAACATGTTGGATGGTGAAGAGACCTTTCACACCACGCGTGAAGGGTTTACCCATTTGAGCGACATCGTATGGGGTGCGGTAGAACGAATGAGTTCTACTGTAGGCGAGTTCGCCATTAGCGCCATGTTGGAGTCTCTAGACAGAGACCAACAACATGCCGCTATAGCCAGGTTCATTCAAAATGAACTTGTCGCCGAAAGGGAGAAAGTAGCCTTGCTTCACCAGCAAGGCTCTTAATAGGCTGAGCAGTTGAGAGAACTTAATGCTCAACAGACAGAGCTGTTGAGACAGCAGCGATTCCATGCTGCTGTGGGCGGGACGACACATGCGCGTCATCCCGAGGTCATGAAAGTTGACATCTCCAAGTAGAGTGGAGTCCCGGAGGACTCTCTGTTACTGTGGTTTATCGAACTCGACAGAGCCTTAAGGGTTCGTCGCGTCGAAGATGAGCAAATGAAACTCACATTTGCTCAAACCCACTTGTCAGGACGTGCCAAAACTTGGTCTCTGGGGCTCGAAAGTAGCGACCCAAATGTGTTTAGGTCGCTAGATGACTTCAAGTCCCGGCTCAGACACACGTTTGAGCCGCCACGAGCTGAGTTCAGGGATCGTTCTGAGCTCCTGAAACCTAAGCAGGGCAAGCGTGATGTGCACGCTTACACACAACATATACAACTCCTTGCGAGTAGTATAACTGCTAACCCAGTCCATGAACACACGTTGATTGCGGTGTTCATGCAAGGGCTCGCAGAAGGGCCCGTCAGGAGCCACCTGTTCCGCCTTGAGCTGAATACGCTTGAAGAAGCGATATCAGTCGCGGAACAGGAAGACTTAAGCATGAGACAGGCTCACTCTAGCTCAAACTCTTATCGTCCACCGAGACGACAAGAGATCGGAGTTCCAGAACCAATGGACCTCTTCTATGTTGAGAGCGAGAGACCTCGCTCTTCAAACAACAAGCGATTGCAGAGGTGCAATCGCTGTCAGAAGTTAGGGCCTTGCGCATACGAGTGTAGTGCTCCACGCCCAGTACCAAACAGTACTGAGCGAAATGGACGACCATTCGCCAAGAAGGGCAATGTGCGTGGGTCCAGCGCTGTTGCGAAGCCGCAGCAGTGAGACGGACCATCAAAAAATGGTCGGGGTCCGTAGGGGCGGAGCGCCCTACTGATCCAGCAACCGCAAGAGAATTTGCAAATCTCTTGACAAAAGTTGCTCCAGATACACAATCATTGTGTGTCTCTGCACCTGGTGATGACGTTTCGCTCATCACCTTGAAGTTGGAAGCGAAAAATGAGTTGTCGCTTCGTGCTCTTGTAGACTGTGGGGCGTCGAACAAGTTTGTTCGTCGCCAGTCACTAGAGGCTGCAAGGCTCAAGTTCGTTGAGCGCGACATTCCCCTCACGAGGATGACGGTGATCCTCGCCACAGGCGCATCGATTACCGTTGAGAAACGTGAAGTAGGAATCCACTACACGTTAGAGGGCGAACAGTACGATGATGACTTCATCGTACTAGATCTGGATGACAAATTTGATGTCATCCTGGGATTACCTTGGCTCATAAGGTACGAGCCAAGGGTGAGCTGGCAGCATCGATACGTGAAGATGCCTGCCACTTGTTCATCAGATGGCCATCTGATGAACATCTTGGAGCGTCCACAAGCGTGTGGATGTTCTGCAAGTGAGTGCGATGGCCTCACTTGCGGTACGGTCGTTAGCACGGCTGCACAAGATCACAGTGTAGTTGATCACTACACTGTGGAGCAAGCTCCCGGCGGCTGTACAGGAGTACAGGCTGCGCAGAAGGTCCACCACTCGAATAAGTCGAGTGGACTGGGACGTGGATGTACGCCTAGCGGGCGACATCATAGCAAGAGTAAACCGGTTGCCCACAAGCGGCAACACGGATATCCTAGGTCGACTGGAGAGTCGACCGTAGAGGATCGGTCCCTGACTGTGTTTGCACAGCCACAGTCGGAAGACGTTGAGGGAATAAGTCCCCACGTACTTGAGGAAGGAATTCCTCAAGAGTCACTTGCTGAAGGATTAGGCCTTCAGCAACCTGTGGAACGAAGTTCCCAGGAAGTAATTTGAGACGTTGAAAGTCTTGGTTAAGGACGGATCAAGCGTAGGCGCTTATACGCTTGATCTGATTGTGCCTCCGAAGTTGACTTCGGAGATAACTCAGTTGCCAACGGTAGAACAAAAGCGGTTCTTGCGTGATCTGCGTAGTGGCAAAGTCAAGCAGATCTGCATACTCGTCACAGAGGATGAGTATGTGGCCGATATTCGGTCGGCAACAGTATTTGCTAAGAACGAACGGGTTCTCAGCAGCTCATCGATGGACGAAAGTGTCCTCGATGAGAAGACTCGGATTGAGCGATACACGTCTCAATCCTGGGAGTCACTTCAGGTAAATCCTTTGTACAAGGATTTGATCGAATTCAGGGATGTGTTCTCTGAATCCGTAGCTTGCGAGTTGCCTAAGGATAAAGGCACTCGACACGAGATCGAGCTCAAACCGGGCTCGAATATTTTGTCATGAAGCAGTGGCCACTGCCTCGTGAACAAGTACTAGCGATCGACAAGTTCTTTGCCGATCGCATAGCAGCGGGCCATGTGAGGGAATCAACATCCCCTCACAGCTCTCCGACCTTCTGTGTGCGAAAGGCCACATGAGGGTGGCGGATAGTGCACGCGTTCAACAAGTTGATTGCTGCAACGGTACCGGCTTAGACGCCGATACCGAGAAAGGACGTGATCATAGATGGGATGTCAAAGAGTACCATCTTTTTGTCCATGGATCTGATGGATGGATTCTATCAGATCCTCATGCGTGAACGAGACATCCCGTACACGGCAGTGAGCACCCCCAGCGGTATGCTGTGGGAGTGACTAGTGATGCCACAGGGGCTAAGCAACAGCCCCTGCAACATTCAACAGATGTGTTACAAATCTGTTGAGACCGGTGCGAGACTTCGCACCGAGTTACTTCGACGAAGTATGGCGCTCCCCATAGCCGGGCGATGGACGGAAAGACGGACGTTGAAGTTCACAGAATTCACGTTCGTCAAGTTCTTCAACTTATGCGCAAGCATAAGTTGTACGCCAATCTAATGAAGTGTATATTCGCGGCAAACGAAATACCACTTCTTGGGTGCATCGTGGGTAAACACGGCGTACGCCCTGAGCCCGAAAAGATCAAGGCGATCACCGACTGGCCAGTGCCAGTCGATGTCAAGGAACTAAGGAAGTTCCTTGGACTAGTGGCGTACTTGCATAAGTACTCTCTTCACTACGCAAAGATGACGGTACATCTTTCTTGCTTGCTCAAGAAAGATGTCAAGTGTTCATGGAACGCTGAGTGCCAGCGTTCCTTTGAGGGTATCAAACAAAGCTTGATGCGATCGCCGATATTGGCGATTGCAGATCAGGACAGACCATTTCATGTGGTCTGTGACACCAGCAATTTTGCAATCGGCTGTGCGTTAATGCAGTTCGACACAGATGGCGCAGAGAGAGTCCTCTGTTATCAGTCGCGTCAGCTGCAAGCAGCTGAGCGCAATCACCCAGTACGTGACGAGGAACTCCTTGCCATGAAGTACGCACTGGCTAAGTTTCGCGTCTATCTCCTCGGAGATAGATCGTTTGTTGTCTATACGGACCATGCGTCACTACGCACGGCCGTAAACAGCCCACACCTCTCGCAAAGAATGGCGAGGTGGATGTCTTTCTTCGCGGGGTACAATTATCCGTCAAATACAAGCCAGGACGACTTATAGTCGTCGCTGATGCGCTTTTGCGCGGCCCTGATTTCGAGATGGGCGCGCAATCCAACAGTGGGGACACGCCAATTGTAGCGACACTTGCATCCAGTGTCTCGTCTTCAATGCTACTTGACGACACGGAAGAAAGTTCTACGCGGCAGATAAGGATATTCTGCGCTTAATCGATCATCTGGTGAATCCAGCTTGTAAATAATTGAAAGATTTACCGGCTTTGTACCGATCCTCTTTATATCGGTACACAACGCGTAATGGACTGTTTTACTATGCAGCCGTTGACGGCGACACGCCTCGTGTCGTCGTCCCCACTCATCATGATTTGCGTTTACGCATCATGTATGAGTGTCAAGATGCCCCAACAGGCGGGCATCGTGGTAGAGAAAAGACCTACCTCACGGTAAGTCGTGGCTTTAATTGGCCACGCCAGTATCAGTTTGTCCGCAAGTACATACGTGCTTGCGAGGTTTGTCAACGGGTGAAACCTAGTCCTTCATCCCGTGCGCCATTACAGCTTCTGCCTGTTCCGACAGAGTGCTGGCAGTACGTTTCAATGGACTTCGTCTTCGGGTTTCCCGCAGAAGACCACAAGAATACCATTATTCTTGTGTTCGTTGATCGGGTCAGCAAGATGGTGCATCTTTCTGCAGTGACCGAGTCCATAACGGCACCCGGTTGTGCTCGTGTCTTTCTAGACACGATCTTCCAACTCCACGGGTTGCCCCGTGAACTCGTATCCGACCATGACCCTCGGTTCACGGCGGCATTTTGGCAACCCGTGTTCCGTTCTCTCGGAACACGATAGAAGATGTCCACTTCTGACCATCCCGAAACAGATGGTCAGACGGAACGTGCGAACCGTGTCCTCGAAGAGATCCTTCGAGGATATGTCCACTCGTTTCCGAGTTGGAGCGAATTCCTACCCATGATGGAATTCGCCATCAATAATTCGGTGTATGCTTCCACCCAGCACACACCGTTTTACGTGAATGGCCTACACCATCCACGTGTGCCCACCTTTCTAGAGTGTGACTCTTGGATAAGGGGGGAGGGACTCGCTCGAGCAAAAACCGTTTTGGCTCTTGCTCATCACGTGTCTACGCTAACGTCGTCACGTATGATGCCGATGTCGACAATGTCGACATCGATGAAGAACACCGCAATAATAGCGACAACGCTATTATTGATTCGGATGATGATGATGCTGCTGGTATATTCAGCATCGTCAACGATTATTCCAGCGAGGAAGAAGACAACCTCGCTGAAGAAGAGAACAATCTATTAGCAGTGCGCACGAAGCGCACTGAAAGACAAAACAAAGAGTCAGCAGAGAACTTCCTGCTGACTCGAGAGGCGGTTGTCCGTTTCGTTCAGGACTCCATCGCGAATGCTGTGGACCGCCAGATACGGAACGCAGACAAGAATGGACGAGCAAATGTTCTTTCATTTAGACTTAATGACCTAGTACTACTGTCTACGGTAAACTTACCTGGACATGCAGTCACTAGTGTCTGCAGTAGTAAACTACTGCCGAAGTACATTGGGCCATTTCGAGTGTTGCATCGCAAGGGCAATGCATACACACTCGAATTGCCACGTAAGATGCGCACGCATCCTACGTTTTACGTGGGGAGGCTCAGGCCGTACTGTCAGTACGAGCCTTCTTCTTCCGATGAAGATAGACCCCACGTTCAAGAACATCCATTAAGTTCTTGCGCTCGCGCTCCGGACGATCCGTCTGGACGCGCAGATATGATACCTCGGAACTCAACCGAGATATCTCCCCGCTAGCTGTCGCCAGCTCCCCGAAAAGGAAGAGGACATCCCGCTCGACCTGAAGCTGCGCTGTGGCGTAATCGGCGCGGTCTCTCGCCCGATCAGCCTCGCTATCCTTGCGGTTCTTCCGCACGGCATCAGTCAAAGAGTAGCGCCGGTTGCGCTCGTGCTTCAATTCATCGCTCAATTTATCGATTGCGCGATCCATCTCGTAAGGGTCGAGATGGTGGGCCTGGAGTTCTGGAGGAGGTCTTTCCTCCTCCACCACATTCTTTGGTGGATTCTCACGGTGATCAACGCTTTCTAGTGGAGCGTATCTTGAACCACCGTGACGATTCAGGATCAAGGACGAGCTACCTCGTCCAGTGGCGGGGGTATCCACCCTCTTGGAACAGCTGGGATCCCCGCTCTCAGCTGTTGATGGATGTTGGAGGTCTCGTCCGCCAGTATGACGAGACCCATCCGATTGGTCCGAGGGACCATCGGTAAACACGCGCTTTTGGCGCTTGTAGATGGATTGCAAGTTTGTAATCGCGTCACGCATCTCCTCCGAGATGTGTGCCCTTCCCCAGGGCAAACTTAGGGAATACACGTCCCTATGTGCACGTTGCGAGTTGTCAGCACAACTCGCACAAGGGTCTCCCCACGTGAGGCATGGAATGCCGGCCTCACTCGACAAACAGTGCAACCGGTACCTTGCACCGGTTGGCGTTCGCTTTTCGAGCCTGAGGCGTGTCGCCTCAACTTTCTTGAGCCACCCTTCTCGTCCAAAATTCTTTACGTTTTGGACGAACGCGTTCCACGCAGCCAAAAGCGAGTTTTTGTCACGCTTTTGGTTGCCGTTGTACCATCGATGTCTAAGGAAGACATCGAGATAAAGTCTTCCTCAGCGCGAAAGTTGCTCGCGCTGGGACTCAAGCCGTGAAGCTCAGTCGCATCGAATAAGGGTATTCGATGGTGTTGGCTTGTCTCGTGATGCAAGCTATCGATGAGCCGTTCGGGCAAACGCCACGGCTTCAGCTCATCACGCTTCACAGTGGTACCTTTGTTGGTACCACGGCGCCCAGATTGACGATGGCTTGCGCTATCGTCATCACGCTCGTGCGAAGACGCACGAGCCGGCGGTGGTAAGGAATGATATTACTCACCACTCTGATCATCGTCATCACTGCCGAACAGACTGTGATGCAAATCACGAGTCCGTTCGTTCGGCAGTGGACTTGGCGAATACTGAGGCGTCGCCGGTGAGCGAGACGCCTCTGGAGCATTGCCCGAGTTAGACACGTCTGGCTCGCCAGATTAGATGACCTCAATGTCGGGGTCATCATGCGCACGCGGTGAGGTGCCGCGTGCACCTGCAGCACCTGTTGCTGCAGGCGAAGAAAGAGCAGCAGACGACAAATCGTCTGCTGCCGAGGCTGGCACAGCACCGGGCTGTGAAGGTCTTGAGTCACCTCGCATAGACATGTTAACTATGCGAGGTCAAGCAGAAAGTGAATGGAACGGACCCGACAAGTGCTCCCTGTCCCAATGGTGGCCAACGGGTGGCCGCCATTTTTTTCGATAATCACACGGTGACTATCAGTTAAGGGGGGTGATGTAACGGGGCAGCCCGTTACATGGAAATTGTCATTAAAGAAAAAATGACAATAAAGAAAAGTAATTGAATATTCTTTTAACAATATCACCAAAGTGGTGATATTGAAGGGTCGACCAAAGAGTCTGTTCATTGGTTGATATCTTGATGATATCAACCCACCAATCGCCGCAAGACGCGCGCAATAAGTGGTGACGAGACGTCACCATACACTCAGTTATATTAGCATAATTAAGTTAAGTCAAACAGAGAGACAGTAACAAAAAGACTTAATTATATTAATACAACAGTTTTACTTTTTTCCTTATCTACGCTACCTCGTTTGCCTCGTGTACCCTTGTCGGGGTACGATACCCTTGCGTTAAGTTCACGCAAGGGTGTGCCCCGTTACATCTACAGCTTGTGGGCAAACTGCATGCAAGTCGCAAGTAGCCCACACGCACGTCATGCTGTCCAATGAGAGCCCGAGCCGTAACAGCACGACCAATGTCAAGAACGCAGAACTGTCGCTTGTCGTCGTTGCCGTGAGTATACAGGTCTTGTTGACCTCTGCTACCACTCACCCTCTCACTATTAGAGTTTGCGCCGAGCGTTACAACACCATTTAATACACCGCCGGTGACTCATCAGATAAGAAAGACATGAACATAATGCGAGCAACGACACGAGCTATATTATAAATACGAGCGTTTTATGGCAAATTGAAGCTAGTAGTTCATAAGGAGTAACCGCGATTGTTTATAGAGTGAGCCGAACTCTTGACCTTCGTTGTGCTGCTGCTACTCCCGCTGGATGCTCAGGTCCGGTGCGTGCGTGCCCTCTACAACTTCGATCTTAGCTCCATCGCAGTAGCTTCCTCTCGAGTCACTTGGCGCTAATTTGTAAGAGCAGACGGCGCTTTCTTTGGCTTTGGCACCGATGTTAAAGCCAGAAACTTATGGAAATTCTTGTCGGCAGACAGCCTGGAGCTCAATTCGGCCACGGTCGTTTTGTCGGGTTTACCCTGCATGTAATGTCGATCTATAAATTTGCGAAGTGCTCCCTTCTTTACGTTTTCGGCTGTAATCTCTAGATCGGAAGCAATCATCTTTTGAGAATCCGTTTGCATCTTGAACGCAGATTGACGCATCGGAGACAACTCCAAGGGTGCAGTATCAGCGACATGGCCCGCATTCTCCGCCACTGTTTCGGTGCTCATACCAATGCTCTCGATCTTCGGCCATACTTCCCTTATGATGCGCGCAGTCCCTCAGCGCATGGCTCCCCTGGAGCCATGCGCTCCTCTGCTGGTCCACGCAACAGACCACGACGATGACTTTTTGTGTCCTCGATGGAGTCCAAGTCCAGTTTTTCGGGTGACGCGTCAGAGGCCCAAGCGACATCCGCCGCGAAGAAAAGCGACGCGCTCAAGAAGAGTGCATTGAGGTTCAGGAGCTTCATGGGCTTGCGGTGGATATGGGGGCGAACGGATAATGTGCACTGGACTGCAAAAGGAATTGTGATCACTGCTGACAGCGCTGCGCTGCGCTGCAACTTGTTGCACAAATGATTAATTGTATATGGAAGTTAGTATGGTACGGGTCGTGACGCTGTAACTCCGTGCTTCTTGAGCAAGCAAGCTGCGCGTCGATCTGGTGGACGGAAACACGAGAGAAAAAAAATCCGGTAGAAGCTGCTCAAATTGTTCATCAACGAGTGGCAGGCGAGCTGAGTTTCTGCTGCACTTGCCATTTGTATCGCTGAGCTTCTGTGTCATCTCCAGCTACGCATCGCACAGTCTCTCCACACGCGGCTGCGAGATACTGGGAGGCTGTCGATCCTGATCGTTGTATCAGTTTCCGGGCCATAAAAAGCACTTTCACTGGTGTCCAAGACGTTCAACTGCGTCGTTCAGAGTGGCATCACTGCTTCTGGATTGCTTGATTAGTAGAGGCAGGTGGTAGAAGTGGCCAGTGGACATAAATACAGTCTCGTCCTTTACACTGTGTTTGTGCTTGTAAAATGGAAGTGGTCAACACGGATCTGATCGACCAGATTGTCAGCCGAAAAGATCCGGGCAAAACGTGCTGGTGCAGCTTGAAGTCCAGGAGTAATGGAGGCTTCAGATTCCACAGCACTTGCGTTTTGTATCGATAAGTATGCGGCGTCAGCTTGTCCTGTCTCTGCGCTGTACGGTCAATCTGTATTCGGGGGGGCTACTTTCATATCCTGTCTCTGCGCCAAACGGTCTTTCCCACTGGTGACGCTGGATCCCTCAGGCTCTCGCTCTACATCGACAGTGGCACCATTTCTGCCATATAAGGCGCTTTTACTGGTCTTTCACATTCTGAACAGCATCGACGACAGCCGCGCCAGCTCTTCTCGCGCTGCAGAACGTTTATAATACGACAGAACTCCGGGATGCCCCCAAATAACTATCCTCAGCAATAATAGCTCTTGTCATCGTTGATTCTGCCGAAGAAAGTACATATTTGCTGGTGCTTTCGGTGATGTACCAGCTGCGCGAAAACGCACCTTTGATCAATTCGTTTGATGCGTCTTGACTCCCGTGAGTAGTATCGGGTAACATCGGGTATGTTGCAGCAGACCACTCCCGACGAAGCGTACGTCCCAACCGCTATGCTGCAAACTCTGTTGTCGGGCACGTTAGTTCGTTTTCTCACGTGAACGCCCGACCATTGGCATCCAACACGTGAAACAGCCTGAAGAGAACGAACAATGCTTGTTTATCGGATCTATATGGCACAAAGGCAGTGCAGCGGTTGCGAACTTTGATATGATGGGGTCGCACACACTCGTGGTGCTACGTCTTCATCAACGAGCCACGTTCATCGAGGCGCTATGACTCGTCGGTCATGACAGGTATGACTTAGGAACGATCACATGTCTAGTGTGATGAGGACAAGTTGCACGACAAAAAAGGCGTTGAGGCACGACGTAGGGCATGACATTGTAGAGCTTTTACTAGTGTATTGTTTTCGTAGCTGCCAGTGAATGAACAGTTCCTTGTATCGTTCTACAAAGCACCAGACTTCTCTCGAGTAGAAGACTTGAATGGACGATGATATCTTCTCGGACCAATTGATCCTCGACATGCGTCCAAAGTGTCGATCCGAGAAGTCGTTAGTCTGAATTATCAATGTGGGCATCATTCATGAATGCCGGACGGTCGTCTAGGTGCCAGTGTAACGGATCTCCTTTTCATCCGAGCAGCCAATGGTTCCACGAGAAGCCAGAGAAGGTCAGCAAGAATCAGATCAGCTAGATTGTAACGGGGTGAGCCCGTCACATAAAAATTGGTACGAAAGTATAAAGTTTTGAATATTATATGTTTTGATAATATTCAATCAACATCACTCGAGAAAAGTGATGTTGTCGGAATAGTACCTCTAAGGGTAATATTCGTGGAGGGGTCCACTTCTTGGTCGATGTACTATGTACATCAACCAATTAAACCACCAATCGCTGCTGGACGCGCGCAATGGGTGGTGGACAGAAGACCCACATAGGAGACAGTAGTTTAATATAGTTAGTGTAACGGAGCACACCCTTGCGTAAACTGAACGCAAGGGTTTAGGTGCCCCGCCAGACGTACACAAGGCAACCAAGGAAGCGTAGATAAGGTAAAAAGTAAAGTGTTGTATTAATATAATTAAGTCTTTTTGTTACTGTCTCTCTGTTTGACTTAACTTAATTATGCTAATATAACTGAGTGTATGGTGACGTCTCGTCACCACTTATTGCGCGCGTCTTGCGGCGATTGGTGGGTTGATATCATCAAGATATCAACCAATGAACAGACTCTTCGGTCGACCCTTCAATATCACCACTTTGGTGATATTGTTAAAAGAATATTCAATTACTTTTCTTTATTGTCATTTTTTCTTTAATGACAATTTCCATGTAACGGGCTGCCCCGTTACATCACCCCCCCCTTAACTGATAGTCACCGTGTGATTATCGAAAAAAATGGCGGCCACCCGTTGGCCACCATTGGGACAGGGAGCACTTGTTGGGTCCGTTCCATTCACTTTCTGCTTGACCTCGCATAGTTAACATGTCTATGCGAGGTGACTCAAGACCTTCACAGCCCGGTGCTGTGCCAGCCTCGGCAGCAGACGATTTGTCGTCTGCTGCTCTTTCTTCGCCTGCAGCAACAGGTGCTGCAGGTGCACGCGACACCTCACCGCGTGCGCATGATGACCCCGACATTGAGGTCATCTAATCCGGCGAGCCAGACGTGTCTGACTCGGGCAATGCTCCAGAGGCGTCTCGCTCACCGGCGACGCCTCAGTATTCGCCAAGTCCACTGCCGAACGAACGGACTCGTGATTTGCATCACAGTCTGTTCGGCAGTGATGACGATGATCAGAGTGGTGAGTAATATCATTCCTTACCACCGCCGGCTCGTGCGTCTTCGCACGAGCGTGATGACGATAGCGCGAGCCATCGTCAATCTGGGCGCCGTGGTACCAACAAAGGTACCACTGTGAAGCGTGATGAGCTGAAGCCGTGGCGTTTGCCCGAACGGCTCATCAATAGCTTGCATCACGAGACAAGCCAACACCATCGAATACCCTTATTCGATGCGACTGAGCTTCACGGCTTGAGTCCCAGCGCGAGCAACTTTCGCGCTGAGGAAGACTTTATCTCGATGTCTTCCTTAGACATCGATGGTACAACGGCAACCAAAAGCGTGACAAAAACTCGCTTTTGGCAGCGTGGAACGCGTTCGTCCAAAACGTAAAGAATTTTGGACGAGAAGGGTGGCTCAAGAAACTTGAGGCGACACGCCTCAGGCTCGAAAAGCGAACGCCAACCGGTGCAAGGTACCGGTTGCACTGTTTGTCGAGTGAGGCCGGCATTCCATGCCTCACGTGGGGAGACCCTTGTGCGAGTTGTGCTGACAACTCGCAACGTGCACATAGGGACGTGTATTCCCTAAGTTTGCCCTGGGGAAGGGCACACATCTCGGAGGAGATGCGTGACGCGATTACAAACTTGCAATCCATCTACAAGCGCCAAAAGCGCGTGTTTACCGATGGTCCCTCGGACCAATCGGATGGGTCTCGTCATACTGGCGGACGAGACCTCCAACATCCATCAACAGCTGAGAGCGGGGATCCCAGCTGTTCCAAGAGGGTGGATACCCCCGCCACTGGACGAGGTAGCTCGTCCTTGATCCTGAATCGTCACGGTGGTTCAAGATACGCTCCACTAGAAAGCGTTGATCACCGTGAGAATCCACCAAAGAATGTGGTGGAGGAGGAAAGACCTCCTCCAGAACTCCAGGCCCACCATCTCGACCCTTACGAGATGGATCGCGCAATCGATAAATTGAGCGATGAATTGAAGCACGAGCGCAACCGGCGCTACTCTTTGACTGATGCCGTGCGGAAGAACCGCAAGGATAGCGAGGCTGATCGGGCGAGAGACCGCGCCGATTGCGCCACAGCGCAGCTTCAGGTCGAGCGGGATGTCCTCTCCCTTTTCGGCGAGCTGGCGACAGCTAGCGGGGAGATATCTCGGTTTAGTTCCGAGGTATCATATCTGCGCGTCCAGACGGATCGTCCGGAGCGCGAGCGCAAGAACTTAATGGATGTTCTTGAACGTGGGGTCTATCTTCATCGGAAGAAGAAGGCTCGTACTGACAGTACGGCCTGAGCCTCCCCACGTAAAACGTAGGATGCGTGCGCATCTTACGTGGCAATTCGAGTGTGTATGCATTGCCCTTGCGATGCAACACTCGAAATGGCCCAATGTACTTCGGCAGTAGTTTACTACTGCAGACACTAGTGACTGCATGTCCAGGTAAGTTTACCGTAGACAGTAGTACTAGGTCATTAAGTCTAAATGAAAGAACATTTGCTCGTCCATTCTTGTCTGCGTTCCGTATCTGGCGGTCCACAGCATTTGCGATGGAGTCCTGAACGAAACGGACAACCGCCTCTAGAGTCAGCAGGAAGTTCTCTGCTGACTCTTTGTTTTGTCTTTCAGTGCGCTTCGTGCGCACTGCTAATAGATTGTTCTCTTCTTCAGCGAGGTTGTCTTCTTCCTCGCTGGAATAATCGTTGACGATGCTGAATATACCAGCAGCATCATCATCATCCGAATCAATAATAGCGTTGTCGCTATTATTGCGGTGTTCTTCATCGATGTCGACATTGTCGACATCGGCATCATACGTGACGACGTTAGCGTAGACACGTGATGAGCAAGAGCCAAAACGGTTTTTGCTCGAGCGAGTCCCTCCCCCCTTATCCAAGAGTCACACTCTAGAAAGGTGGGCACACGTGGATGGTGTAGGCCATTCACGTAAGACGGTGTGTGCTGGGTGGAAGCATACACCGAATTATTGATGGCGAATTCCATCATGGGTAGGAATTCGCTCCAACTCGGAAACGAGTGGACATATCCTCGAAGGATCTCTTCGAGGACACGGTTCGCACGTTCCGTCTGACCATCTGTTTCGGGATGGTCAGAAGTGGACATCTTCTATCGTGTTCCGAGAGAACGGAACACGGGTTGCCAAAATGCCGCCGTGAACCGAGGGTCATGGTCGGATACGAGTTCACGGGGCAACCCGTGGAGTCGGAAGATCGTGTCTAGAAAGACACGAGCACAACCGGGTGCCGTTGTGGACTCGGTCACTGCAGAAAGATGCACCATCTTGCTGACCCGATCAACGAAAACAAGAATAATGGTATTCTTGTGGTCTTCTGCGGGAAACCCGAAGACGAAGTCCATTGAAACGGACTGCCAGCACTCTGTCGGAACAGGCAGAAGCTGCAATGGAGCACGGTATGAAGGACTAGGTTTCACCCGTTGACAAACCTCGCAAGCACGTATGTACTTGCGGACAAACTGATACTGGCGTGGCCAATTAAAGTCACGACTTACCGTGAGGTAGGTCTTTTCTCTACCACGATGCCCGCCTGTTGGGGCATCGTGACACTCATACATGATGCGTAAACGCAAATCATGATGAGTGGGGACGACGACACGAGGCGTGTCGCCGTCAACGGCTGCATAGTAAAACAGTCCATTACGCGTTGTGTACCGATCCCATCCCTGTCTTCCGCGTATGCCTTTCGTACGTCGCCAAGTCAACTTGACGACGGGACACTGACTCTCAGTGTCGCAACAGTGGGCTTATCCTCACAGTTGGATTGTACATCCGGCTCGAAATAGGGCCGGCGCGAGAGCGCATCAGCGACGACTATAAGTCGTCCTGGCTTGTACTTGACGGATAATTGTACCCCGCGAAGAAAGACAGCCACCTCGCCATTCTTTGCGAGAGGTGTGGGCTGTTTACGGCCGTGCGTAGTGACGCATGGTCCGTATAGACAACAAACGATCTATCTCCGAGGAGATAGACGCGAAACTTAGCCAGTGCGTACTTCATGGCAAGGAGTTCCTCGTCATGTACTGGGTGATTGCGCTCAGCTGCTTGCAGCTGACGCGACTGATAACAGACGACTCTCTCTGCGCCATCTGTGTCGAACTGCATTAACGCACAGCCGATTGCAAAATTGCTGGTGTCACAGACCACATGAAATGGTCTGTCCTGATCTGCAATCGCCAATATCGGCGATTGCATCAAGCTTTGTTTGATACCCTCAAAGGAACGCTGGCACTCAGCGTTCCATGAACACTTGACATCTTTCTTGAGCAAGCAAGAAAGATGTACCGTCATCTTTGCGTAGTGAAGAGAGTACTTATGCAAGTACGCCGCTAGTCCAAGGAACTTCCTTAGTCCCTTGACATCGACTGACACTGGCCATTCGGTGATCGCCTTGATCTTCTCGGGATCAGGGCGTACGCCGTGTTTACCCACGATGCACCCAAGAAGTGGTATTTCGCTAGCCGAGAATATACACTTCTTGAGGTTTGCGTACAACTTATGCTTGCGCATAAGTTGAAGAACTTGACGAACGTGAATTCTGTGAACTTCAACGTCCGTCTTTCCGTCCATCGCCCGGCTATGGGGAGCGCCATACTTCGTCGAAGTAACTCGGTGCGAAGTCTCGCACCGGTCTCAACAGATTTGTAACACATCTGTTGAATGTTGCAGGGGCTATTGCTTAGCCCCTGTGGCATCACTAGTCACTCCCACAGCATACCGCTGGGGGTGCTCACTGCCGTGTACGGGATGTCTCGTTCACGCATGAGGATCTGATAGAATCCATCCATCAGATCCATGGACGAAAAGATGGTACTCTTTGACATCCCATCTATGATCACGTCCTTTCTCGGTATCGGCGTCTAAGCCGGTACCGTTGCAGCAATCAACTTGTTGAACGCGTGCACTATCCGCCACCCTCATGTGGCCTTTCGCACACAGAAGGTCGGAGAGCTGTGAGGGGATGTTGATTCCCTCACATGGCCCGCTGCTATGCGATCGGCAAAGAACTTGTCGATCGCTAGTACTTGTTCACGAGGCAGTGGCCACTGCTTCATGACAAAATACTTCGAGCCCGGTTTGAGCTCGATCTCGTGTCGAGTGCCTTTATCCTTAGGCAACTCGCAAGGTACGGATTCAGAGAACACATCCCTGAATTCAATCAAATCCTTGTACAAAGGATTTGCCTGAAGTGACTCCCAGGATTGAGACGTGTATCGCTCAATCCGAGTCTTCTCATCGAGGACACTTTCGTCCATCGATGAGCTGCTGAGAACCCGTTCGTTCTCAGCAAATACTGTTGCCGACCGAATGTCGGTCACATACTCGTCCTCTGTGACGAGTATGCAGATCTGCTTGACTTTGCCACTGCGCAGATCACGCAAGAACCGCTTTTGTTCTACCGTTGGCAACTGAGTTATCTCCGAAGTCAACTTCGGAGGCACAATCAGATCAAGCGTATAAGCGCCTACGCTTGATCCGTTATTAACCAAGACGTTCAACGTCTCGGTTACTTCCTGGGAACTTTGTTCCACAGGTTGCTGAAGGCCTAATCCTTCAGCAAGTGACTCTTGAGGAATTCCTTCCTCAAGTACGTGGGGACTTATTCCCTCAACGTCTTCCGACTGTGGCTGTGCAACCACAGTCAGGAACCGATCCTCTACGGTCGACTCTCCAGTCGACCTAGGATTTTCATGTTGCCCCTTGGGAGCAACAGACTTCTTTCTTCTAAGATGCTGCCCGCTAGGCATGCATCCATGTCCCGGTCCACTCGCCTTATTCGAGTGGTGGACCTTCGGCGCAGCCTGTACTTCTGTACAGCCGCCGAGAGCTTGCTCCACAGTGTAGTGATCAACTACACTGTGATCTTGTGCAGTCGTGCTAACGACCGTACCGCAAGTGAGGCCATCGCACTCACTCGCAGAGCATCCACACGCTTGTGGACACTCCAAGATGTTCATCAGATGGCCATCTGATGAACAAGTGGCAGGCATCTTCACGTATCGATGCTGCCAGCTCACCCTTGGCTCGTACCTTATGAGCCAAGGTAATCCCAGGATGACATCAAATTTGTCATCCAGATCTAGTACGATGAAGTCATCATCGTACTGTTCGCCCTCTAACGTGTAGTGGATTTCTACTACACGTTTATCAACGGTAATCGATGCGCCTGTTGCAAGGTGCACCATCATCCTCGTGAGGGGAATGTCGCGCTCAACGAACTTGAGCCTTGCAGCCTCTAGTGACTGGCGACGAACAAACTTGTTCGACGCCCCACAGTCTACAAGAGCACGAAGCGACAACTCATTTGTCGCTTCCAACTTCAAGGTGGTGAGCAAAAAGCCATCACCAGGTGCAGAGACACACAATGATTGTGTATCTGGAGCAACTTTTGTCAAGAGATTTGCAAATTCTCTTGCGGTTGCTGGATCAGTAGGGCGCTCCGCCCCTACGGACCCCGACCATTTTTTGATGGTCCGTCTCGCTGCTGCGGCTTCGCAACAGCGCTGGACCCACGCACATTGCCCTTCTTGGCGAATGGTCGTCCATTTCGCTCAGTACTGCTTGGTACTGGGCGTGGAGCACTACACTCGTATGCGCAAGGCCCTAACTTCTGACAGCGATTGCACCTCTGCAATCGCTTGTTGTTTGAAGAGCGAGGTCTCTTGCTCTCAACATAGAAGAGGTCCATTGGTTCTGGAACTCCGATCTCTTGTCGTCTCCGTGGACGATAAGAGTTTGAGCTAGCATGAGCCTGTCTCATGCTTAAGTCTTCCTGTTCCGCGACTGATATCGCTTCTTCAAGCGTATTCAGCTCAAGGCGGAACAGGTGGCTCCTGACGGGCCCTTCTGCGAGCCCTTGCATGAACACCGCAATCAACGTGTGTTCATGAACTGGGTTAGCAGTTATACTACTCGCAAGGAGTCGTATATGTTGTGCGTAAGCGTGTACATCACGCTTGCCCTGCTTAGGTTTCAGGAGCTCTGAACGAGCCCTAAACTCAGCCCGTGGCGGCTCAAACGTTTGTCTGAGCCGGGACTTGAAGTCATCTAGCGACCTAAACACATTTGGGTCGCTACTTTCGAGCCCTAAGGCCCAAGTTTTGGCACGTCCTGCCAAGTGGGTTTGAGCAAATGTGAGTTTCATTTGCTCATCTTCGACGCGACGAGCCCTTAGGGCTCTGTCGAGTTCGACAAACCATTGTAACAGGGAGTCTTCCGGGACTCCACTGTACTTCGAGATGTCAACTTTCATGACTTCGGGACGACGCGCATGCGCCGTCCCGTCCACAGCAGCTTGGAATTGCTGCTGTCTCAACGGCTCTGTCTGTTGAGCACCGAGTTCTCTCAACTGCTCGGCCTGTTGAGAGTCTTGCTGGTGAAGCAAGGCTACTTTCTCCCTTTCGGTGACAAGTTCATTTTGAATGAACCTGGCTATAGCGGCATGTTGTTGGTCTTTGTCTAGAGACTCCAACATGGCGCTAATGGCGAACTCGCCTACGGTAGAACCCATTCGTTCTACCGCACTCCATTCGATGTCACTCAATGGGTAAACCCTTCACGCGTGGCGTGAAAGGTTTCTTCGTCATCCAACATATTCATGTTTGATGCTGTGGTCCTTGGAAGGACTACAAAGTGCTACCTGGCGTAACGGGGCACACCCTTGCGTGAACTTAACGCAAGGGTTTTGGGTGCCCCGACAGACGTACACGAGGCGAACGAGGAAGCGTAGGATAAGGAAAAAGTATACCTGTTATATTAATATAATTAAGTCTATTTGCTAATGTCTCTCTGTTTAACCTGACTTAATTATGCTAATATAACTGAGTGTATGGTGACGACTTGTCACCACTCATTGCGCGCGTCTTGCGGCGATTGGTGGGTTGATATCATCAAGATATCAACCAATGAGCAGATCCTTTGGTCGCTTCACCAATATCACCATTATCGGTGATATTGTTCAAAGAATATTCACTTAATATTCTTTGTTGTCACTTTCTTTTAAAGTGACACTTCCATGTAACGGGCTGCCCCTTTACAATTGTGGTCGGACAGTGGTGAGATGGTCTCTTGGCTGTAGGTGATTTCATAACTGGGTCAGCCGATCCACGGCTGCTGTCACGACCGCGATGGCCATCGCGAAAGTTGTTGTAGTCGCATTGAGCACGTGCATCCAACGACCAAAAGGACGGCACTCCACGTCTTTTCGCATCAAGCGCAACATTGGGGGACCGTCGGTTCATGCTTATGTGATTGCTGAAGCGAATTAGAACGTGAAGAAGGACGAGTGTGCGTATCTCATTGTACAGGTGACGAAGGCTGGTGAGCTACGGAAGATCTTTGACAATCGGCACCTCGTTGCGGCAGAAACGAAGGAGCAGTACGAAGCTCTGCGCTAGATGCTGGACAACTGGAGGCGTTTGCCATCGCTGTGATGCTAGACGGATGCCTCGGAGCCATGGGACCTCGGGTCGCTTGGGCTTGCTAGCGTGGAACCAAAACTAACGATAATCGCATGTTTTGTTGTCAGAGATCGTTGACTGACTTTCGTTGCCATCTTCTGCTCACACTTCTCTCACGACACATACCCCTTTTGTGTTCGAAAGCCACTGACTGGTTACCACTAGTGCAAGCGCAAGTGCTGTGCGTTTGTTGCCGCGTCGTTGCGTGACTTTGCCTCGAGGTCGACACGGTGCTTGAGAGTAGGTTGATCGAACCTTCGCATCTGAATGCTTCGTAGTAACATATGACCGTCTCACGTAGCAATCGATCCTCAGCAAGACGCCACTGGACTCCCGACTGTGGTCTGTGACGAAACACTCACATCTGCCAGAAGCCATTCCACGTAGACGATGTCAGCGTCTCAGCCTCAGCCTGCAGCTCTTCGTGGGCCCCTCTCTTGTGTGCCATGTTCCCACCACCTCCTCTTCACTCACCCATCGCTCGGCCTCTGGGTCTCTCTCGGCTACGGCTGTCTTTCACATACACATGAGCCCCTCGATACGCGACTCCAAGCTGCTAACGGGACCATCTGCTGACTCACGAGAGCACAATCAGCCATTGTCTCGTGATGTCCATGTGCTCGAACTGAATGACACGTCGACGCCAATCTCTCCGAAAACTCCCCTTCGTCACATCTCGCGTCTTCTGTCTCCCTGTCTGCAACGAGAAACCCACCTGGTGCCTTCACTAGCTCTCCCTCTCTCTCTTGGCCCCGTGTTCTCGGATCAGCACACACACACACACACACATAGCAACAAGCAGTGCTCGACGCGTGCACTGCTTCCACGCGCAACCTGCGGTCTCCTCAATGAATCAGCAGGTGCTCGATAGTCGACAAAGCGGCCGCCAGAAGAGCTTCAACTCCGCAGTCCTCCACCAAACTGCCCCTATACGCATCACGTGAATCGCCACGACGTCGCCCCCGTCCATTGTCCCGTCTCTCTTCGCCAGCCACGCGCGAGTGTCTCTGTCGTTCACAGCAGTAGCAGCAGCCGCAGTCGCAGTATCTCACCCGTCTGCTCTCCGTCTCTCCTGCCGTCTGCTCCTCTTCCGGCCGAGTTCTTCTCCAGCGCGTTCGACCGACGGCCTTCAGACCGATCTCCGCCGTCGCCGGAGCCTCTTCCTCCAGAACGCCGTCCAAACAGTTGGCACCACAGCGCGTCGTCTCGTTGCAATCGACAGCCAAAGCGCTGTCAGCGACTGCGCTGCGTACTGTTCGTGCGCGTCCGCTCCAGCGCTTTGATCTGCCGACCGCTTCTGTCGCTGCCGCCGCTTCTGCTACTGCTGTGGGTCCCTCGCGCGTGTCCCGTGGAGACTGTGTGTGGAGTGACGAACGAAAGTGCGCGGGCGAAGCAAAAAAACGCTGGAAAAAAAAGTGTTTTGTTGAAGTCACGGACGTCGGCGCCCGTGTGCACTGATCGGAATGGGCGGGAGAGGCAATATACATCTAGGATTATGGCTAAATACACCGCCGCCTATCCTTTAGACTCAATGTTTATATGGCAACCGTTTAATCACATTCAGGCCACGTCACTTCGAATATTACAGGATAAGCTAAGTAGAACAGCACCTGTAACGGAGCCAGGCCACGCTAATTCATATAAATTACAGAATAAGGTAATTAATATGCACCCGCGGCTTAGCACTGCAACCGTAGATTTAATATGCTAGTCCTTCATGTGCTGCAGCAAAGCTTCCGTGTGTAATTTTCCAATAAGTTTCTTTCTCTTTGCGTACTGAACGATATTGTGGACATCCTTGGCATTTAATAGGACACACGCCTCCTTTAATTGGTTTACAATAACCTATAATAATCACATACAGACAAAAAACAGATAATGGCCTGCTGTATATGACTTCGACACGCACACATACCCGGGGAGCAGCTCCATCCTGATGCATCTGGACGACCTTAGAACTAATATCGTCAATGTATAGCGTCGAACGTCGCGCCGCCGGTGGCGTTGAGAGCATGGTCTTGCTGATACAACGAGAGTGGCCGGTGTATCAGTTGTCCACTAAAATCGTCGACCAGGCAAATTCTTCGGGGTCGTGCTTGTCATACATGATCACGAGCTCGCATGAACAGCCGGCCTTTTTTGTTCCGCGATCTCGCATTGACGTGTGCCGACTGTGGGATCTTCTATGATGTTTTTCTGCCAGCATGTGAGAAAACTGCGCTCGGGACCAATCGAACAGCCGCGGGATACACTAATAGCAACGCCTTAGCGTACGGCGTCCTGCTTTAAAGCCTCTACAGCCGTCTTATGACTGTCAAAAGGCCCGACCGGTGGAGATTCTTCACAGATATATGAGAGATCAGCGGCGGCAGGATTAAGGCCAGCATCAACTTAGAACTTAACCTGATTGTCAGCGACGACAGAATTAGTATCAGCATTAACGACCGTAGCAGTGGCAGCAGAAGTAGTGGAGGTGGACAGAATTAGTATAAGTATGAACGACCGTAGCAGTGGCAGCAGAAGTAGTGGAGGTGGACAGAATTAGTATTAGTATGAACGACCGTAGCAGTTGCAGCAGCACTAGTGGATGTGGATGAAGGGCTCATCATCATGCGTTAGACAACAAGGATTTTCTTTTTGAATTGACGTGGCTATGTAACAGGTGCCTTTCTACTTCGCTTATCCTGTAATATTCGAAGTGACGTGGCCCGAATGTGATACAACGGTTGTCATATAAACATTAGTCTAATGGATAGGCGCGCGGTGTATTTAGCCATAATGCTAGGTGTATTTAGCCTCTCCCGGAATGGGTTACTACTCCTGATTCTGCCACTGAATAGGCTCCTGATTCTGCCACTGAATCTGTACTGCTTCCGCAGTTTTTTACATCGAGACAGGAGCAGCTCTCACGCTCTCACGTCCTCGACAACAGACGACGCAGAGTCTACTTCTGTTGGTGAGTGTCTCTCACTACTACTACTACTACTACTACTACTACTACTACTACTACTACTACTACTACTACAACTACTACTACTACTACTACTACTACTACGACGACGACCACTACCACTACTACTGCTACAACAACAACAACTACTACTATTACTACTTCTACTACTACGACCACTACCACTACTACTACTACTACAACTACAACAATAACAACAACTACTACTACTACCACTACTACTACGACGACGACCACTACCACTACTACTGCTACAACAACAACAACTACTACTATTACTACTTCTACTACTACGACCACTACCACTACTTCTACTACTCCCACTCGTCCCACGCGCCTCTCGGGACTCGCAAGCGGACCCGCAGGTCCGACCTCTTTGGTGCGACCGACAGAGCGCGCGCTGAACGCCATCGACGGCCGCGGGAGCGACACCGCCGGACGCAGATCAAGAGGCGTTGGCGCCGCAGAAGGCGACGCTCCGTCTGCTCGCCACGCGCTCGTGACTCCCGACGAGGCCGACGCCAATGCGGCAGTTGGCGCACCAATCAGACACTCGGACGGCCGCGGGGCTCTTTTCACGCTCCGCTCGCGCGTGACACTCGTCGACGGACGTCGCGGAGTCCACCCGAGTCGCTCAGCCGTAAACTGCGCTGCACGCGACTGTCGGACGAGATGCGTCTGCGTCGCGTATGCACAGTCTGTGCGCAGGAGAGCTCTGGGCACAAGGACGAGGGCCCCGCGGCGCTTGTCCTGACAGCTGAAGGCGACATGCGCAGTGCGCTGAGCAATCTGAAGGCCGCTGCTGGTGGGCGCCGCTGTATCAGCGACGAGAACGGGTGTCGCGTGGGCGATGAACCGCATCGAGCGGCTGTGAACGACCTGGTGACTTACTGTGAGCAAGCGCGACTCGGTCAGGCGACGGCACCTGCACTTGGACTGGTGGAGAGCGGCGACTGCCTGTCGCTAGATAACACGACACGATCGTCCGAGTGTGCAACGCACTATCGATGCCAGACGAAACGCTGAAGCTCGAGTCCAGTCAGCTCATTGGAGCGACGCACAAGATGGCGTCTCGACACAGTCGCAGCTCTTCTATGGCTCTCTCGCGCGACTCTGTGCTGTAGCAGTGGTCGCAACGACAACAGGCTGAGACTGAAGGAAGCAGCACTTGCAATGGCTTTGACGTGCAAAGGGAGCTAGATATCCGATAGGAGGCTTGAGTGTCTAGCAGCCAGTCGCCGAAAAGGAAGACTTGAAGTGTGTAGCCGACAGGTGCTACATGCAAAGCTGGGTCTGAGACTACCACTCAGTTCCAAGGTCCAAGTGCTGCGTAAAATACGTGGTCGGCACCTCCTGGTGTTGCTCCTCTACGTAGCTGCGCTGATTGGGCACCATGGCGCAGGTCACGATGGCCTTAACGCACCGGTCGAGCAACGTTGGGCCAACGACTCTACGGAACTGCCGTTATGGCGTGCCATGCGCGAGCGATTGAGATTGTGTGATCTGTGCGTCCAGCTACTGCACGCTCTTTTGAGTGTGAATGTCCAGATACGCTACATGGGCTCAGACAGGCAGCAGCTACTGTCATCGCAGGCGCCAAGCTGCAACGTTCTCATGATGGCACACCGCTGACGTGTCTACAGTGGGTCCGGTGGATGGCTTGTACGGTGTGCATCCGCCGTCTTGTTGCTTTGTTGACATGCGTTGCTGTCTGCCGTTTGAATCTATTGCCCGCGTTCTATGCAGATGAACATGCCACTGTCATTTGCAGTTTCGCATGGAGGGGGGGTGTCGTAAAGAAGATGACGTCTTTGATGTGTCGGACGATAGGACCGAATGTCGAGATGGCTTGTTCGGCCTGGTCTTGTTCGCGACCTCTGCATCTCGTTCGAGCTTGCCTGACGCTCGGCAGTCGTCACACGAGTCCGTGTGATGTCGGACGGGCTTTGAGACGAAGAAAGACACGTCTGTTTGCAACCCCTTTTTTGCTTTCCATCCGACGACAAGCTAAGTGTGTACTGTTCCGCGCACTCACTGTCGAGCAAGTCAACCTCATCGAGCAGAGGACCTTTGTTGGTTGACACGTGTGAGAGTGGCCCGAAGTCGTCGTCTTTTTCGTGGACGGCGTGTCGCAGGGTCCGGAACATCGAAGTTGCTGAACGATCAACATGAACCGTGTCACGTTCGGTACCATTGTCGTGCCGCACCGTTGCCGTGTTTGCAACGACTTGCGAATGGGCAATACTAGCGCGTCGCTGGTCTCGTGGAGCGGTGACGCGAATTTGTACAGCAGCTTCTACGTGAGTATGTAAGAGCGAGAAGAATCAAGCAAGTAAACGGCACGTCATTGTCGCTGAGGAGGAGGAGGAGAAGAAGAAGGAGGAGCATTTTTTGCTGAGCTTGTGTAAGTCTGATGATCAGGCAAGAGTAGGCGTGTGGGGTGTAAAGTCCCATCCCAGTTCCAAAAGACGGCTGACAACTTCATGCGGAGCCGATCGCGCTCGTCTGTGATTTTCCTTCGTCGCTGCTACAATCTGATTGAGATCGACAGGTTTGCGAACCCGAGCGATGCTCAACAACTTGAAAGTCTGTTCGGAAGCAGCACCAGTTGTGAGCACGTTCAGTGTTCAGTGAGCACCTCATGCTCCGCATTGCGCTCTCACTGATCGCAAATGCGTCATGCACGCAAGCTATGGCGCACTGTGGCAAGGGAGAAGGCAAGTTGAAGTGACACAGCGTCTCCGAAATGTGACAGTCTCACACACAATGGGTCAAAGAATGCGTAGGCCTCGGCACAGCTGCGCTTCACTCGGTTGTTGCATCACGATCTCGGGAACGGGTGCCGACTTTGTGAGGCCCTTCAGGCGAGAACGGGTCGCATCGTGTTGCGACGACATGGTTTGTGCTCGCCCGTCTTGTGTTGGAGAAGGACGTTGTGGACTTGTTGCCATTGACGTTGTTGCGTGTTTTAGTGCATTGACACTTGAGTTTGTTGGCGCGAGTGTGTGGAATAGAGCGCATCGATGAAGTGGTCGCAAAGCCTCATCACTCGAAGACCACATGCAGAATCGAAAGAGTTGACTTTGACGCGATCTTTGCAACGAATGGCGGCACGAGCTATGATATACATGACGGAACGACCGAGGCTGGCAGTGCACGAGTCCTTCGTGCTCAGAAACAGTAGTCTTCGGCGCTACAGTTGTTGCAGTCGTGTGAAGTTCACTCAGCTACGGCTTTCTCATCAGATTCATATAAATCTGTGTGTTGTCGATGATGTACGACAGCCAAATAGTGTCGTCTTCATGTTTGTCGTCCTCGACGCCGTTCATCCTACTCTGTAGCTACTTCAACAGAAGCATGCCCCAAAGTACACCCTCTAGCTTTTCATCCCAATGGCCGCCGGTCGACAGCACCTAGAGTTCTGTCTGCTAATTTTGTTGTATGTCCAGCGAAGCGAAACAGCCGCTAAAGAACGAGTTCTCACGGTCAATGGCTACCTCTTCCCTCCCGTGCGTGAGCTTGAGGTCGAAGTGCATGACCGGACGGACTATGCACTTAACGCCAGTGACGTGTTTGCGCTTTTCCTTCGTGCCAAACACTTCGGACTTCTTGCTGCATGCGTGACACGCACGAGAAGACTGCATCCCAACCGGTGATTTTATTTTCCAGAGTGCAAAGGCGTTGACATGATGAGGTTCGCTAGTCGCCCCTAAAACAACGAAAATACCACCTACTACAGCCAGAGAAGTAGAACACTTCGACAGGTGAATTTGTGCTCAGTAGTCCTTTTAATCGGTACTCCTCAGGGCGGGGAAAGATTAGTTACGTCAGATGTATCAATCGAGTAGAAGAAGATGACTTTATGTTAGAAGCCGGTTGACTCTTCTCTACAGCATTTAGTCACTCACTCACCGTACATTTTGAACTACCAACACCTTTCTTACTAACGAACCAGCACTGAGAGTAAACAACCTAGGGACTGAAACGATGCAACTCTGATGATGGTGGTGCGGGTGGTGCAAGTGCTACGTGCCGTGTCCCAACACATCACGTAGTTGGTAATCGCCGTAGCGTCGAATAACCTGTTTTCTCCAGTCCACAGGGTCCAGCCCCTGAAATTTAGCGAGGGGCACGCCAAAATTTTCAATGACGACAGTTTGAGGAGTTGCCAGTTTCGCCGTCCAGGTATCAAACTGGGCATTCTCAATCACTTTAGCCATCTCCTTCCCGATTTTGTTACCCTTTTGTCTCTCCATCTCCAACACAATCGCTGCCACGTCATCCCCGAGATGCCCACGCAGGAAATTGTAAAAGTCCTTGCCCACAACCTTCTGCTTGTGGTGCTGACCGAGTTGCTTGTACGTGGCCACGAGCGCGTCACTCTCCATGAAACGGCGAGCGACATCGACTTTGATCTCACTAAGGACATGTGGACGCGGGGCATGTTCCATCAGATTGACGACCGATTCAGCCTCTTTCAACGTGTACACCTCCTTGAGCTTTTCCTCAAACTCCGCCATCTTGCCCGACCTGAACCAGCTCATTAACCACTCGAAGAACCGCATCAGGAAGCGTTCTTCGTCCCCTCCTTGGACTGTTGAAAGAGCGCGGAATGTTTGCTTGGGTGGCTCGACGTCCAGTTTCGGCGACGTCTCGACGGGTGCGTTGTTGGAGGCCCCAGTGAGGTCTGCCACGACGAAGAGCGACGCACTCACGAGGAGTCCGACGAGGTGGATAAACTTCATGGGCTTGCGGTGGATATGGGGGCGAACGGATAATGTGCACTGGACTGCAAAAGGAATTGTGATCACTGCTGACAGCGCTGCGCTGCGCTGCAACTTGTTGCACAAATGATTTATTGTATATGGAAGTTAGTATGGTACGGGTCGTGACGCTGTAACTCCGTGCTCTTGAGCAAGCAAGCTGCGCGTCGATCTGGTGGACGGAAACACGAGAGAAAAAAAATCCGGTAGAAGCTGCTCAAATTGTTCATCAACGAGTGGCAGGCGAGCTGAGTTTCTGCTGCACTTGCCATTTGTATCGCTGAGCTTCTGTGTCATCTCCAGCTACGCATCGCACAGTCTCTCCACACGCGGCTGCGAGATACTGGGAGGCTGTCGCTCCTGATCGTTGTAGCAGTTTCCGGGCCATAAAAAGCACTTTCACTGGTGTCCAAGACGTTCAACTGCGTCGTTCAGAGTGGCATCACTGCTTCTGGATTGCTTGATTAGTAGAGGCAGGTGGTAGAAGTGGCCAGTGGACATAAATACAGTCTCGTCCTTTACACTGTGTTTGTGCTTGTAAAATGGAAGTGGTCAACACGGGTCTGATCGACCAGATTGTCAGCCGAAAAGATCCGGGCAAAACGTGCTGGTGCAGCTTGAAGTCCAGGAGTAATGGAGGCTTCAGATTCCACAGCACTTGCGTTTTGTGTCGATAAGTATGCGGCGTCAGCATGTCCTGTCTCTGCGCTGTACGGCCTTTCCCATTATTGAAGCTGGGATCCCTTGGGCTCCCTCTACATCGACGGTAGCATCATTGTATGCCATGCAGGGATATCTCTCTGGTCTCTCTCATTTTGAACTGCACCCACCGAGAGCTGCGCTTCCACTCATTGCACAGCCAAACGTTTTCGAAATATCGAATTACCGGGTGCTCCACTACAGATAAGGCTCCCTTATTTAGTATAGCTGGGACCGTCCAATTTTGATTAATTTAGGGAATTATTAGCTAGCAGAGTTAGCGGAGTAGAATTGAATCGAAAGGTGCTACATGTTTATAAAGGCGCCTCGGCATATTTCTCGCACATGAGCTTGTAGCTTAAGTGGTATGGTGTGGCAGCACCAAGCGAGAGATCACCGGGTCGACATCCGGTGATTCAAGTAAAAAGTTTAAGCCTTCGGATTCTAATGTGCCGGGGCTTACCAGCACTGTCCTGTCAGGCAGTGACGACCCCTACTTAAAGTACGTGATCGTGCTTGTTAAGATATCACAACCTAGCAGGAGACTGCAGAGGAGTTCTCATGGATGTTTTAAAAAATGCAGGATTATGTTAGAAAATTATCCAGAGTTCGTTACTTAAGGAATATTTTTCCTCAGGAAAAAAAAATTACCCTTACCAATAAACTCTTTCTATTTTTTTGTAGTGGTCTCTCGGCAGTTGTTTAATTATTGTCCGTCAAAAATTTCTCTGGCTTAAATAACAAAAATTAAGGATTTTTTATTATTGTACTGGGTCCGAAATAGGTATCGATTTTTTTTAGAAAGGGAGATTAATAAATAAGTATAAAATAAATTACGGAGATTCGACTGTAATTACAATGCCAGCATAAATACTTTGAAATTTAAGCGATTGGAGCAGCAACAGACAGAGACTAGGACTTCCTTGCAGCCAGTACTTCGAATCCCATACCGTTGATGGGAAGTTCCTACTTTAGTGGGTCCAAGGGCAAACGGGGGGGGGGTCTTACTGTGCTGCGATGCTATGCGAGGCAACGCAGCGTGCAACCTGAACGGTGTAACGGGGTAGCCCGTTACATGACATTGTCATTAAGGATAAATCACAATAAAGAATATTATGTTGTATATTCTTACAACAATATCACAAAGGATGATGATATTGTTAAAGATGACCGAAGGGTCTTCTCATTGGTTGATATCGTGATGATATCAACCCACCAATCGATTCTAGATGCGCTCAATGGGTGGCGAGTAGACGTCATCATACGTTTAGTTAAATTAATATAATTAAGTCAGGACGAACACTGACACAAGAGGGATAGCATTCAATTGTATTAAATAACCTTTTTGCTTTTACCACTACTAGATCCTTTTCTTCAGTCGTTTACTAACTATTTGCAAGTGTTTACACCTAGCTGGGCACTGACCTTCACTGTTGTCAGTGAACGGTAAACACCGCATTGGTAGCCCAGTACGTAGTCGTCGGTGCCCCGTTACAATGGGAAGTGATGAACACCAAGTCACTTGACATGGTCCAGTGTAAGTTCCGTTTGGGTTTATGCATAACGTAGTGTTGACAAAGTAATTAGTTAACACTGAATATATTTCACGTTAAATTTAATCTTCCGTTGCATAGGTGGAACTTTAACACCGCATTTTAACAATACGACCTCTACCTTGGAAGTGAGGTATTCTTAGTGTGGTTTAAGGGCAAATGGGAGGAGCTCTATTCTCCGTTGCGCTTGCTTCGGGAGGCAATGCAGCATGTGACCCGACAGGAGAGCAGCGCGGCGTTAAAGCGTGGCGGGGGCTCTCCGGCGCAGCTCGACCTCCCTCACCACGTCGCAAGCTAGTATGTACCCTTCTTATCCGCTTCCCTGATGCCGCTTTGTTCCCCAGGCGCGAATTCTGGTCCCACGAAGTGAACTTTATACGAAATAGAAGCTGAAAGTCGCGATCAAGTCTTATATGTCAATGTCAGGAATAAGTTAAGATGGCTCGTCTGACATAGCTGTAGTAGCGCACAGCGTCATTTTTTGAACGCCATGAATACCCTGCGCGACCCGAGCTTTATTGTTGGTACTCGTGACCTTCGCGTGCAAGTGTTCTCTAGAAATCCCGGTTTTTGAGCCAGAAGAACGGATCAATTACTGGTAAGAACGACGTTTTCACGGGTAATTAATTGGGTAATTCCATAATGACAACTCTATAACCCATTGCTAAAGATTGCATCAGACAGTCTAAGTAATCATCTTCATCACCATTATCTACCGTGACACGACCTTTACCTACCGTTACCCTCACATGCTGGTTCAGTGCTCCAGGCGTCACGAAAGACACTCCTAGAAGGCCACGTATGAATGACTGTTGACCAAATCTGTGCTTAGATCTGTGTGTGCACTCTTACCCGGATAGCTAGGCTGCGCTGTCTGCGCTTCGCGCCTTGATTGCGTCGGATACAGAGGATAAATGGCTACGAGGCCTGATCCACTTAAGGAGTCCTAGTGTGTCATCCGACACAATCTTTGGCCGTTTTTGTGAAGGTCTACTTGCTCTACCCTTCAGGCCAATCCCAGTGCACAGTCGGCATAGACGTGCGTAGGATCACCACAAGACGACGAAGTATCTTCTCATACTGCTGATTTATCTATAGTGAACGACCAACACTGGGTCTCAATAGAGTACCTACGTTCTAGACGTAGCTTTTTCCATTAGGATGGGTGTCGACCGCAGCGAACAAGTTGCCGCGAGGATGGGGAGCAATTTGTTAGAGCAGGAATAAACCTAAGCACGGGGATGTCGATCTGTGTCGGCGTCCTGTAGCGCGGGACATCGAAGGGTTGCACCCCGTTTGTAACGGGGCACCGACGACTACGTACTGGGCTACCAATGCGGTGTTTACCGTTCACTGACAACAGTGAAGGTCAGTGCCCAGCTAGGTGTAAACACTTGCAAATAGTTAGTAAACGACTGAAGAAAAGGATCTAGTAGTGGTAAAAGCAAAAAGGTTATTTAATACAATTGAATGCTATCCCTCTTGTGTCAGTGTTCGTCCTGACTTAATTATATTAATTTAACTAAACGTATGATGACGTCTACTCGCCACCCATTGAGCGCATCTAGAATCGATTTGTGGGTTGATATCATCACGATATCAACCAATGAGAAGACCCTTCGGTCATCTTTAACAATATCATCATCCTTTGTGATATTGTTGTAAGAATATACAACATAGTATTCTCTATTGTGATTTATCCTTAATGACAATGTCATGTTACGAGCTACCTCGTTACACCTATCCCATGTGTCAACCTGTCCCATGGCGTCCTCTAAATTCGTCTTATGTGTCAACCTGTCACACAACTGACTAATCAGATGAGGTCGGACTTACCTGTAGCAGGTATAGCACTTGAACTGCAGGAATTTTCAACCTGTTCGAGAGAGAAAACTCTGATACGTTTTATTGACTGTACAGAAGTATGATAAAAGTTATCACTTCTCCAGGTTAATAGGGGTTCGATCATCAACTTCAAGACCTGCTACGATAGGTTCGACTAGACCTGTTACGATAGGTTCGACTAGACCTGATAGGTTGTAAAATTCAGACATTTTAACATAGTGGACGTAGAAAGAGGGACTTTACGTACAACTAGCACGATGTCAAGTAAGACGGGACGGGGAGAAACGGTCGACATGTGGTACCAGCATGTGAAGACGTGCGGACTGGACGCACATTATCTGCAACTTAAGCTGGTCAAATTGCAGTGCAAGAGAATCACGTACAGTCTTCCCTACGATTATTTATGGGTAGACGGACGACAATCACCATAACTTAGCAGAGGGTTCTGACTTATTGATTTTTGTGTATCTTACATAAGGATAATCAATCAATTGAGTCACTAAAAAGCGGACCTGGTCACCCAAACTAATCCCCCACTTTCCTTTAATACAAGCCTACATCCATCCATCTTTGAGGCTTTCACTGCTGGAACAGAACAAAAGTCTCGGGCTTCTGGCTAGTTTTCTACCTTCCCAACGGTATGAGACGCACTCATAGCTTCTTTAGTTTAAGCTAACAATAATTACATAGGGAAAGCCATATATATATATATATTAACCCTGTATTGCCTGTTGTTTTGATATCTGAGCAATATAAATATCGCAGATCCGTCTTACCAATGGACAACGTCTGCAAATATACAAACAAAAAGAAGAGAATCTAGATTTATCTCAAACGGCACTGGCGAAATGGTCTACGGTGGAGTTCGGCCTTGTCAAAACGCTGGTACAGGCATCAATAAGCAAGATCAATCGAAAGAGGTCTAATCTTGAGAATACGGATCCAAGCATCCTAAATTCAGAGCGACAGTGACTTGTTCAAGATCCAATACTGGAAGAAGCTGTGTCTCTCTGGGTCCTGCAATGTCAAAACAGCGGAGTGAATATCACCGGGGATATCATTTATGCGCAGGCTCATTGGCTTGCTCTATTGCTTGGTACCCCTGACGACGACATCACTTTCTCTCAAGGATGGCTTCATAAATTCCAGCAACGTCACATGCTTCGGGATATCAATCTTTACGGTGAAAGCGGCTCGGTGGACGTGGAGACTTTTAGTGAAAGCTCTGTCTGATGTAAAGAAAGTCATCTCATAGTACGCTCTGTGTGATGTTTACAACGTGGGTGAAACTGGTAAATTTTGTTTGTTATATTTCTAATTGAAAACGATTCTAAATAATTAATTTGCAGGAATTAAACCATAGCATGACACCTGAAAGGACTTTTGCACAGCAATAAATTTGAAGGACACAAAAAGACAAGGTGAGTATTTTGCAGGATGTTGTTGCCATATTGTAATACAAGGGTATGCACTGACATCCTATGCGGTCGCGATTTCAATTGCGCTCACTGCAAATGATGATGGTTCGGACAAGATGCAGCCTTACTTTATTTGGCAAAGTCAAGAACCCACGCTAACCTGGCAAAACATGTCGAGCACATGGGTTTCTATGTCGCAACAACACAAAGGCTTAGATGACGGGCGTGTTCGTTCAGGAATGGCTTGGAAAGCTAGACAAAACAATGGAGGTGCGTAGCCATTTGAAATATGAAAACTGTTGATGATACTATTGAATTGTTTAAGATCAAAAGTAGAAATATCCTTCTATTGATTGAAAACGCTCCGTCTCATATGACGAATAACTTACGTTAACTAACGTCAAAGTCCAGCTGCTCCCACCACGTACGACCTCCGTGATTCAGCCGATGGATGCTAGTGTCATCGCAGCATAGAAACGGCGGTATCGCCGTTACCTTCTGCAGAATGCTATCGACTGTGCCGGGCGTAAAGAGGGTTTTAACATCTACAAAGTCGACCACATTACTGCCATGCGCTGGTCGTAGGCTTCCTGGACCGAGATTCCAAGCACAACCATTGCCAAATGCTTCAGCCACACGGTTTTTTTTTCTAATGAAGCGGTCAATTCAAGTGCAGTAGAGGTGAAAAAGAGTATAGATGGCGCTACATGGGTCGAGATGGAAGAAAGTGAACTGGAGCAATAGCTGATGACACAGCTCAAGCAGCTGCGAGTCCGAGATCCGATGAAGATTTCGGAGCCTCTCGATCCCATCGAAGAGGATGAGGCTGCTCAGCCTAAGCTAACCTACAACGAGATTTGAATAGAGGTTTTAGAGGCAGATGATGAGGAGTAAAACAGTAAAGATGCGGCACCGGTCGCAGAAACATTTACCAGAACCGAGAAGATCAACCTACTTCGTGATGCCTGCTCCCTGCACGACGTATCCCAGGAAAGTCACCAAGGTGCTTATAAATTCCTTCGCAACCTTCAGCTTGATCACCGCAACCCTCCTGCCATTCAAATCACCCTCGACATGTGGCGCAAGTAGTTTTTCTCTCCTATAATATGAAAAGAAGTGCTCATTTCAAGAATTATATTGCTATATTTGTTCTAACTTAAAACTTATAACTTAGCAGCCAAAAAAAGAGGTTTGTGGACGCGGAAATATATAACCTGCCAGAAGCTATAACTTATCGGGTAAAACCTATTGGCGGGAAGGCTGTTGTATAAAGTGTAAACGAAAGTAGTTAGCACTACTTATTATTTCAAGTATACCTTTACCTGCTTCGTACTGTTGTATACGTAAACAACTTTTACAAGCTCATCGCTTCTGTCGGGCGTTGTAAAAAAGCCCATATTAGGAAGTGCGTTCCGGAAGATGGTCGTGCTGATGTCCACGAAAACAGTTATCTTCTGCAGCGATAAGAAGCTCTAAAATCCGGTCTTCTCTCTCTATAATCAGTAATATATTATCTTGCTATCGCCGATTAAATTGATAAATGTACATCTTTACCGGTTCTTTAGGTGGCGTCTCAGCTGCGCGAAACGCACCTTTGGTCAATTCGTAGAGTGCGCCATGACCCACATTCGTGTTATTGGGTACGCAGCCTCAGAATACTCCCGACGAAGCTTACGACCCATAACTATTCTACACACTCTTACTTCGGGCACGTTAGTTCGTTTGCTCACGTGAACGCCCGACCATTTTCATCCAACACGTGAAATAGCCGAAAGAACGAACAATGCTTGTTTATCGGATCTATATGGCGCAAAGTCAGTGTAAGGGTCGCGCACTTGGATCTGATAGGGTCGTACACACTCGTGGCGCTACATCCTCAGCTAGAGCCGCCTTCAACGCGACGATATCGATCATATGTCATGACAGGTATGACGTAGAAACGATCACATGTCTAGTGTAATGAGTCAAAGTTGCACGACAAAAAAGGTGTTGGGGCACGACGCTGGACACGAGGTTGTGGAGCTTTTACTAGTGTATAGTTTTCGTAGCTTCCAGTGAATGATCAGTGCCTTGTATCATTATACAAAGCACCAGACTTCTCTCGAGAAGAATAATTGAATGGACGATGATATCTTCTCGGAGCAATTGATCCTCGACATGCGGCCAATATTCCATTGGAGAGGTTGTTTGTCTGTGTTATTGCTTTCAAGATCAACGATCATAAGATGTAATTTGTTCATGAATTTCCGACGGTCGTTAAGGCGCAAATGTAACGGTTTTCTCAAAATATATCCGAAAAGTAAACGATTCCACTAGAAGATGGGAAGGATTTGCAAGACTCAGATCAATCATACAGACAGCGGGAGGATGCGGTGTAAGCTGTTCTTGCAATCGCATCAACTAGTTGTTGTCAGAATGACGTGTCGGCTGTACATTCCCTTTTGCAGAAGAAAATACTTTAGCTGACGATCAGCTTTTATGCCAATGTGCGAGTTACTCTGTCGATGGAGTAATACTGTAACGGGGCGAACTTGTTCCATTATGCGTATATATAATGAAGTCAAATTAGTGGAATATTGCGTGCAATTTTTGATTTTAATACGACAAGATAAAGTGATATTATGTTGGTGAGCGAAGTTTTTACCCATTAGTTAGTAAATGTCATGGCATCAACACAACAGTCATTAAACGACGCGCGCAATAGGCGGTGAGTAGACGTCAAAATAAATGTTTATATACATAAATAATTTGAGCAATTACTAATTGACAAAATAAGATATTTTTTTACTTAGATCTATGTAATACAGTTTCGCTTGGACCACTACTGAGGACCATCTCCGTGGTAGGTCAGCATTCCTTTGTAGCGTACGTGAGGTTATAGGGTACTGGCAATCTATGCTTTTATCGAAATTTAACTCCGTCATTGTCATTAGTACGTGATGCCGGTGCGCTATTGCAGCAATTTTATTCTGTGGGTTAAGGACGGCATAAAGCGTTCAAAAGGTCCAGGTTGAACGAATGTGGAGACAAATTAATGACGTCGGATGAGTATCGGCCGAACGAATTAGTTTGGGTGTGAACAAAGTGCAAATTGGGGCGATGCTATCCGTATTGGATAGAGACTAGCAACCTTACGTCATTTCCAAGTTCTTGCTACGTAAATTTTATTGGTCGCAAGCTAATATTATATTGCGTTACCAGTAACATTTTCAGATGATAATGTAGTCAAGCCAACAAAAGGCACAGGCTTCTGCCACTTGGATGGCGCACGCTTTGACCTAACATTTCAATAAATATACATGAAATGAATAGGATATCCTGTCAAAATGGTTTGTCAAACTAGACGAAGCTTTAAAGGTTTGTCGTAGTGACGATGAGCAAATGAAACCTATTTGATTTTTAATTCAACTTTGCAGAGCGAGCCACAAATTAGGCTTTATATTTACAGTTACACGAACCAACTTTGTTTGAATCGTTGCGTTATTTAAAACCTGGTTTAAACAAACATTTGAGCCGCCATATGCTGAGTTAAGAGCTCGATCGGAACTGTTGAAGTTGAATCAGATTTGGAGTTATGTCCACGATAGCGATCAACCTATACGATTCTTGGCAAGATAATTACAGAGACCCCGGTCTATACACACGTTTTGATCACTGTAAGGAGCACGCTCTTACTATATTACTGGTAATACCCTATGTAAATCATACACACGGCTGCGTACTCCCGACTTCACTTACACGTGGCGTGAGGAAGCGCAAGAAAGTAGACAGAACTATAAAGCTCTGTCCGAAGGAAAATTAGGACTCTATTTAATATAGTTATGTGTCTTTAAAAACAATCTTTGTCTTCATCGAACTATATTAAACTACAATATCATATGTCGATTGTCCCTTGAAGACCACCCATTGCACGATTCCTGCAGCGATTGGCAGTTGATTTCGCTGATATTCCGTGTAAATATACCAAGAAGTGTTGCAACCACAAATACTACCCTCCGGGTAATATGCTGCTATCATTACCACTTGTCGAGTAATGTTGATTGAATATTGTTAACATTGATAATTTTAAATAATTGATATATACGTATAAATTTTGATGTAAAAGGCCAACTCCGTTGCATCACCGTCCCTTAATCATCATTCACTCTCGTGAGCAATTAGGTTGATTAATGAAAGAGTGACCACCGCTTGGGCGTTCTGGGGGAAAGAGAGCACTTGTAGATGTTGACCTTCTCATTCCAGCTATTCAGCGTATGACGGGTCAGTCCATGCGCTGCGCGAACAAGGCCTCCACTGAAGCGGCTGCACGGATGTGTGAATCTGGAGAGCAAGCTGTTTAAGACACGTCATCAGGCGCCTCAACGGCTGCTTCTGTTGATAAGCAGCCTGCAACACCCAATTATCCTGGTGCCCGTGGTCGTCCACGTGCGGATTCTTCTTCCGCAGCTTGGGTTGCGGGTGATTGTCCCATGGATGCCAAACCCGAGATCAAGGTGATCTATTTAGGAGTGTCGAACCCCCACTCCAAATCGAAGTAGCCATCAAAGCCCGGCCGTAAAGCTGTGAGGGGTGGAACGACGAAAGCTGTACCTCGTGGCAGTCTCGAGAAGAACCTGCGCCATGAGATGTTCGGCTCATCTGACGAGTCTTAGTACTCGTCGAGGGGATTGAACCGCTAGCGCTAGCATCTATATGATGCGAGTGCACAACATGAGGACGTATTTTTGTGACGGTGTCGATGACTCTTCACGGAGTCATCGAAGCCGTAGCAATTTCAGTGATTGCGACGATATCAGTGCTAATATCAATGTCGACACTGCGCGAAGAAGCAGTATCGGATCGTGTAACAATCGGCTTATGAGAAAAACCATGAATGGCTGAAAAACGCCATCCGAGGCATTGGTATAATTGTACCACTGGGCGTTATTAAATCCCACTCCTCAAATAGTCAAGTGTCCAGGATCTTGAAGTCAGTGCGAGTAATTACCGCAATAAACATGAGTATTGCATCGATGTCTTATTCAGATTTAGGGCTACCACGGCAACTGCAACCGAGACGACGATTCGTTTGTGCAGACGTGATATTCATTTATCGGCAACATTGAAAATGTTTGTTATGACGCTTGGCTAGACAAAGGTTTTGCAGCTCCGCAAAAGGTTTAAATAGAAGTCGCCAACCGGCGCTCGATTTAAATTGCACCGATTGTCTCGAGTGGTAGGTTTATTTTGGCTTTCGTGGGGAAATAATTGTCAATTTTTTTGTACAGACAACTATTCGCGCATTAGGGAGGACTTCCTCCCTAATCTGCTCTATGGAAGATCTCGCATCTCGGCTGAGATGTACAAAGAGATCGACGTCTTTCAATCGTTAAAGGACGCGCCCGGCGTTTGTTTGACGATGGCCCTCCATCGATAAAGGATGCGTTTCGTCGTACTGCTCGACAAGTCGGAACAACCACAGTCAGCTGAGTGCGAGAACACCAGCTGTTCCACGAGGGCGGATACCCCGCCACTCAACAAGGTAGCTCGTCCTTATTCTCAATCGTCACGGTGTTATATTATAGGCTCCACAAGGAAGTGTTGACCACCGTGTGAGTCCACCAAAGAGTGTGGGTGAGGAGGCAAATCCTACTCCAATTCATTCGACTCACCATCTCGACCAGCACGAGATGGATCGCGCAATCGCTGAATTGCGCGAGAATATGGAGCACGAGAGGGATAGACGGCACGCTCTGACCACTTCTATGCAAAAGAACCGCAATTACCGGGAGGCTGATAGTGCAGATGATCGTGCTGGGTACGCCCTCGCAACGCTTTAGGACGAGCGGGATGTCCGTTTTCTTGTGAAAGATCTGGGGACAGCTTTCAGGTAGATCTCTTAGTTGAGTGGAGAGGTCGATTCAATGCACGAGCAGACCAAAGCCGGAGAGCGAGCGCAGGAATCGGATGGATATTCTTGAACGTGAAGGCTAGCTTTATCGTCAGAAGAAGGCTCGTACTGACATCACGGCCGTTGACGCCCTACGCGGCAGCTTTATCTTGCATGCGTTGCCTTGTCGGCTCAGCACACAAAAGGGACCTATGTACTCTATTAGTAGTTTACTAATGTCCACATAAGTCACTACGTGTCTAGGTAGGTTTACCGTAGGTAGTAGGACTAAATGTTCTTAAAAAATTTAAGTGCATTTGCTCTTTCATCCTTTTCATTGTTGTCGCTTCTTCCGGCTAACCATGTGAGAGATGGGGTCCTGCAAAAATTGGAACGCTGCATATCGAGCCAGCAACAATTCTGCTGCTGACGAGACATTGAGCACCCCCAGCGGTAGGCTGTGGGAGTTGCTAGTGATGCCACGGGGGCTCAGCAACGCCCCTTCAAATTTTGACACATGTGTAACAAATCTCTTGAGAAACGTTAGGGATTTTGCACCGAGTTACTTTGACAATGTGTTCGTCCATAGACGGGCTACGGACACAAAGCCGAACGTGGAAGCTCACAGAACATACGTTCGTCACGTTCTTTAACTTATGCGGAAGAATAAGATGTACACCAACCTCATTAAGTGAAAATTTGCGGCTAGCTAAATATTACTTTTTATCATATCTGGCAGACACATTTTCAAGTTCTTTATCTTTTAAAACGCGACTTCTTGGGTTCGGAGGAATTTTTATGGTTCTTTATGCTTAGATAATTCTTGATTCTGAAATATTGTTGTACGACAAGCGCCTCGGCATGAGATTTTGCCAAAGAGCTTTTTGCTCAAGTGATATTTTGTGGCAGCACCATGCAAATGGCCCCATATTGATATTCGGTGACTGCAGAAAATATAAAAAATTCGTGTTCTGGTGTGTCGTAGTCTATTAGCAGGGTCCTGCCAGACAGCGACGTTTTCTATATTTAGTATTTACGGGTTCTTATAGCAACCTTACTTCCAGAATCAAAACTCACAACTAGACTAACGGTAATGCGCGACTAGACAGTTTCTAACTCCGAGAAAGAATGAAACATTAGGCTTCGAGTAGTAACAGGTAGTGGTAAACGAAGGACCTAACTATATACACTGCATTTTACTCGTGGTTGATCACTTCCTTTGAAACTCCACATTCCTTTACTCAAGACCCTTCCATAAAAAGCCCAACTTTCTACGAGGCTCAATAGAAAATTTGGAGCAATTATCTGCTGGTTACAGAATGAATTCTTGAAGTCGACCGCATAATACTAAGCAGATAATTATTTTCCTCACTTCGTACTTATCTTCCTGTATATTGAATTCTCGCAATGTGCAGCTAGAACGCTGGTTTCTTTATTCACAGAGGTTAGCGTGCGGCCGACAGTGTCAGCCCACGTCACAACTATGGTGACCCTGCGCCGCTTTACTTCAATAACATCGACTCCGCAGAGCTAAGCAGCGACAATGAAGTGCGAGAGCAAGATGAAAATAATAAAAATATGAAGGTCATAGACAATGAAACACGAAAAAAGCGTGGCTGCCTACAAAGCAACCTTTTGCAACACTTTACCACCGCCAGTTCACCGCAGATGTGAAAGTCGAGTATTTAAATCTTTTCAAGACCCTAATCAACTACCACAAGAAGGTCGACAAGGTTAAGATACGCCTCAAAAACATCAAAACTATCTGAAAGCTGATGAAAGGAATGGAAGACGTCAAACGCCTGAATCGGTATGTTTGGAACAAAACTCCAAAGCACCAGGCGAGAGCTTCATCTCTACCCAATGCTGTTTTGAGCCATCAGGCTTCGGCTAAGCAGTTTAAATTGCCTGCAATATTCAAGGCGGCTGTGGACAAGTTTTAACAGCAGACCTCTCTCCATTTCTACTCCGCCTGGGCTTCGTTTCAGCGCGTTGAAGATATGCATTTGAAGATGGAGATCTGTTTGCTGTATTCTGACGAAAACATATTTTCAAATGAGAACGACCTAGAATACACGCTTCTCGACCGTTGCCACGCTGAGCTCCCGGCGAAGGAAAATAATATTTTGTCTGACATTACGATGTGCCTGACGACCGATGTATGTAAATTCATCAAAAACGATTCTGTTATCAACTACAAGGCCGTATCGGCCTCCTGCAGCCTGTTCCTGGAATTTCTGGTCGACTGGTCAGTCGGCACACGAGTACCAGTTTATCGTCGATGACATCGCTCGCGTAATCTGCCTCCATGATAAGACAACATTTGCGGTAGCCGTGGCCGATAACACCAGCGCCAATATAAGTGTTAATTATTATGCGTGAATAATTCTAATGGATGTACTTTCAGGGGTGCTGTGTGCACGGTGTGCACCATTTTATTGACATGTTCTGGACCACCAAGTTTCAGCAACGAAAAATCAGGGAAGCAACTTATCCCGATGGACACCCGTTTAAGAATCTGCATTAATGTGTGGAATATTGCTAAAATGTCGTCAATTTTCCATTCCCAACCATCACATCCTGACGGCCCTACTTTAAGATATATAAAAAGCTAATCTTGTTCAAGCTTTATTGAGCAGGACCAACCCATTGAGGTACAGAAAATGGCCAAGACTCTGTTTGCGTTACAATGACATCGGTAAGCGCTGTTCTGATGACGCAATTTTATTCGGTAATTGAAAGCCAAAACGCATAGCAGGCCGAGGTGCGCACCACCGTCACTCATGAGCGCTTTATGGAAATTCTGAAAAAAATTTGGCGATATAGTAACACTAGATCGCCTCAACGTCAAGTAACAGTTGGACACGACCCAATCTTAGATGTGTTGCTCGACTTTTTCAGCCTGCACACGAACATAAATCATTCCACAACGATAAAGCCATAATTACGGAGGAACGGCGCTACCTATTTATGCTTGCCGGACAGCGCATGAATTTTATGTATGGCGTGGCGCACGGCGTGTCTTCCCTGCTGGACCTTTTCTTTTAGGTGGAGGCATGCCCAGCGTCAATCTTGGTAGTTTGGAGAACGTTCTTATCCAACATACTTATCGAAGATGGTCAGCCTGTCCACGAAACTCATAGAAGGCATATCTACTTGTAATATATTCAGTATAAGATTGCGGCAATAAATAAACATACCTAACTTTTATATTGATTTCAGGTCCTTTCCGATTAAATCAAACATATGTTAGAATGGTGCCTGACCGACGGTGGGGGCGATTCAATGTTCCAGAAAGACGCTATCAAATCAATGGGTATGACCACCTCTACCGCTGCTTCTAAGTACTTCTCAACAATGGAATTTTTATAATTTTAAGTCCAAAATCAGCTTGGGCCCTGACACCGTCACGAAGTTTGTATTTATGGAGTCAAACATTGGATCTTTCTACGACTCACCAAAACTAGACAGTTACAAGTATGGCAACAACAATGATAGTGACGTCGATGAAAATAAGCTGACAAAGACTAATGGATATAGGATCGACCCCATATCAAATAAATTATTACAGATCGGGTTTTGGTATTAGATATCCAATTCTCGATGCATTGACCAGAACAAATCGGGTCTTTTCCACCTCTTCTTCTTTGGTGTATCGTAGACAAACACATATTATGCCCGGATCTTGAAAAGATCATGGTGATCACTCATTTGTCGGTCGTAGTGGATGTCATTTCTTTATAAGAATCTCGGCCTGGCCGCGTCATGTCACAAGTACAGTGGTAATTAAGCCAAGATCATTGTGGGATTTTTTGTTTATGTAAGGAACCGTAAAGTGGTCATGAATTGCTAAATGCCAGCTTTAGTTCTAGATTATCAAGCAAAGTTTGATGACTCGCCCGTACTGTCGATTGCAGACCAGGACAGTCCATTTCATGTGGTCATAAACACTGAAAATAATAACCATCTAGGCGTTCATACCCAGTGCATAGCAAGTAAATATTTTCTTTAAACGCACGTCCAAAACCTTTTCTTACGCTCTGAAAAAATGGCGAGAATGATGTTATTTTTCGCAAGCTTTTCGCTGTTGAGTACAAGGCAGACGCCTTTATGTCGATGCTGATGAGCTACGCGTAGATACAACTTTGAGCTGACTGCGTAGTCCAACAGTGCGGGCAACCACAACGTTTCAGCAATTTTAGCCAGTTTTTCACCGTATATACTGCTTGACGACGCAAAAATATCCTCTGCATACGAAGAGATCTTCTGCCTTTGGTGGATCACTTCTTCGAATTAAATTAAAAATCGTGTAAATATTTACCAGCATTGTATCGTCTCCATCATATATATATCCTTTTTTAGCAGCATTCCGTATCATCTAGCCGTTGCAGGCTACACGCCTTGTGCCGTCGTTCACACTTAGAGTGAGATACATTTGCGATTAATAAGTGCTGCGATGCTCCAATAGGCAGGCGTCATAGTAGCAAAATACTTCATTTGCGATAAGACGTGCCTTTTCTCGGCCCGCTAGTTCCGTTTGTGCACCAATGCGTGCCTTCTTTAAAAGCGTGTCAACCGGTGGAGCCAATATTTTTATCTCGAGCGCCATTTATCATAACCAATAACCGACGAAGTGCTGGAGGTCTGTCTTCATGAAAGTCTGCTTTAGGGAACCCGAAGCCAAAAGAAAGAATGTTGGTATTCTTATGTTTGTTGATCGGGCGAGTAGGGTAGAACACATTGCTATATTTTCTAAGTAGATTATAGCACAATACTGTGCTCGTATGCTCATCGACACAGTTTCCATAATCAAAAACGGAAAAACCCACGAACTCGTCCCTGACATAGACCCTCGATCAACGACACAGTTTTGGCAGTCTGTATTACCTTCTATATGGATCGGGCTAGATGTGTAACCATCATACCATCCTAAAACAAATCACCACCGAAACTTAGAAAATATGTCCTCAGAGATCTACTGCAAAAAACGTTCACGAATCCCCGAGCTAGAACTAATCCTGGCCGATAATTACATTTGACTAAAAAATCTGGTGCATGTCTCAATAAATGGGTCAGAAATTGTGTAAAAATGTACTAAGGTATAGCTACCGAGGTAAATTGATCGAAAAAACATGTGGATGGGTGGATCACGACTATCGGTTCCGATCTGAGATAAGATCCGATGCGAGAAGGAATTCGATCCGAGACTAGATCCTGACCTGAGTGAGTGGATGGGGATAATCAAGGGGTTTACGATGTGCAAGAGACAGGTTGACTCGATGAATGATGCATGGCGGATGCCTATTATACAGATAGGCTATATCGTAGGTTTAGCAGTTTGGTTGACGAGCTTTGAATAGGGTTTAATTTACTTCATAAGAGACACGCCTCATCTCTTCCGGGCTAAACCTTTGGCCCCCGATGAAATTAAGAGTTTTGCCTCCCGTAAAAATATGTGTCGCACCTGGATTATCTGAACAGGTGCGTATAAGAATCTCACATCATGACGACAACAGCAATAGGAATCAGCAAGAAGGCAAGGGTGATCAATATCGCGAGACGACTTAAGTGGCCAGATAGTCAAGCGGATCAAAATCTACATATTGGAAAAGGCAATTTTGTCATAGATCAACGTGACTCATATCGAGCACCCTACAACTACACCCGCGGTCGTGTAGAGGTTTATATACGATTACCCCTGTCCCTAACACGGTCAAGCTAAGCATCAACACGGGTCCATTTAAAAAATTGAAGCCTGCCATACCGACGGGTATACAAGTTGAAGAAGGAAAGTAGCACAGAAGCAAATTCCCACTTCCAATAGTGCGTTATCTGGGCGCCAGTGCAGAGGCGAAATCGCATCAGAATAAAACATGGTCGCTCCACCACAATGATTCGGGCCACAGGCTGGAAGTCTCAAGGTGAACTTATGAATGTAACGGGAAAGCTGAGGAAGAAGATTTCATAGATGATGGATTGACGTAGACGCGAGAAGATAAAGAGGTTCCGAGAAAAAACGGTTTTAGAATTAATTTAATGACTAATGGTATGAAAAGGGAAGATCAATCGATCGATCGAGAAAAAACTGTAAATCGCTCCTGAGCTCTCTTAAAGACCCCCCGAAATAGACTGCAAAGAAAAAATAGCCGGGTAAACACGCTTTAGCAAAGAACTTAACATCATAAGACGCTTAAGGCAATTTCTAAGTCAAAGAATTTAAGATCGAGCGAATAAATAGGAAGCATATGGATGCGATAATACGGTTGGAAGGCTAGATCATATCGACACGGTTGCGCTGCGGACTTTAGTAGGCCGATCAAATTTGTTTAAGACGATGGAAAGGTCAAAGGCTGGGTAGAAAATGGTCAGGTTTTGCTACTGAAGAAGAAAAAAATCTACTGGAAGGAGTCAAGAAGCTATTGTCCGTCGATATAAGGCCAAGGATTTTGAAATTGTAGCTTCTTTATTCGTTACGGGTACTGGCATTAGATCGAGTCTTAACCTTAATCCAGATGACAGCGACCCGTGGTCTTATGCGGTTTTCACAAGCCGATGGAATTATAGCTGGATTTTTGAAGCGCAGATAATTTTGGAGTGCGATTTCGACCAAGTGATCGCTGCGGACAGTCCGTCACGTGCGAAGTTGACTCAGTCGATCGACAGTGTCAATTCAGCAGATGTGGCGATAAAGCCGGCCATTATTGGTTTGGTCGAATACGACTAATTGAATAAAGTGATTATGCCGATCGCGGGAATACTAAATTATTGACATAATATTTCTTTGAATTAATTTCATGAAAATCAGACTTGGATTTAGACGATTGTTAGATATCTAACGGATGTCTTTGAGACCGGCCGGCGCAGCATTAATCCCCGACAGGATGGCCCCAATTGTAGCGCGATTTATCAATTCTCTTCAAATGCGCACTGGCCAGCAGCAGTCATAATGAGAAGCAGCCATGTAAGAAAGCGAAAAAACAAGGTTTGTATAAATCAATAGAGCTCTGGTCGATCGACGGTTTGGGCCACTACCTCAGAAGCAAACTCAGTAGATGTAGAGATGAAGTAGTCAAAGTAATTGCATCATTGTAAATCTTACAACTACATAACTCATTATCTTGATGAGGTGGAACTTAAACGACCACTGATGACCGCTTCTTAGACCGTGTTTATTGAAGCGATTGCGCCGCAGAGGGAATGAGCATTGGCGATCTGCAAATAAAACGAGATCAGTAGTCGAGACAGAGACGGAGATCGATGTAGGAGCTAGAATGGCAACGTAAAGTTCCTATTCGTTCTTCATTGAGCTTTGAATGCAGAGAAGCTTGGGACTTCGGACATCGGCTAACCGGGCCGGCGCGAAACTGGTACAGACAGCTAACTCGATCGACTCGCCGCGAGTCGGTGCCTCTTTTGAAAAGTTTCAAAATCCAATTTGGGGAGCATGGCGTTTAACGAGTTGAAATGCTTTAACACAAGGAAAAAGATCGGCTGAAACTTAGCAATAAAATCTGTATCTGTTAAACTTGGCTACAATCTGGGCGAAAATCTCAAATTTGAAAAAGGACGCCGCATGGAGACGCTAATAAGTAGAACGCTTCATCAAAACGACGGTCGATCGTGATCTGGACGAGCAGTTAGCTTTGTAACGGATTATATGAGACCAATTCAAGAGAATATTTAAGCTCCTACCAACGCACAAGAATTTTAGTCGATAAAGCGCTAATGGAATCGAACATGATTCTACCACGACCGAGTGTTAATTCGAATCTAAATAGGTCAAAATTTACTCAAACGATACGGCAAATCGGGTGCAAAAAGTGAAAGTAGCAGATTCAACTCGGGTTCATGTGGATCGGATTAGGATGTAAATCGATGCTGAGTACGTCTGATCGGATCCTCGATTCGAGCAAAGTTTTTGAAAGACCATAACGATCGACGAGGTAATAATGATGATACTAGGTAACGAAGTAATATAGGAGATCGACATAGATTGCGTAAGCAATATGTTCGCCCACGTACATTATTATATTTTATAAAATATACAAGATTTAGATTGTAAAGATCGATATTATAATGATCCACAAAATTCTTGCACCAACAGCGAACGACTAACTAAATTGATTGTTTATATTGAAAGAGGTGACTTGTCAGAAGTGTAGACAAAAGTGACACCCGTTGTACATTTTTTATAACGAGCACGCTGATTGCGGGGGGATAGATGGAAGAAGCAAGTGCCACATGGATAAACTTACAACTTTATTCGCAAGTATTTCGTGCGTACTGAGCAGGGTGGAATGTTTTCTCTCAAGATTGAGAAATTGCTTAACTAGTATTCTTGACGATATGGAATCTGTCACGAGCCGAGTGTTCTAAGCTTTGCATTTATGCAAACGTGAAAAAGAAGAAAGGATACCGCGACGTTCACGATCAGGTTTACCCAACGCTAACACATGCCAATTTTCCTCAGTGAATGCTTTATTTTAAGTAAGACGGAAGTTGATGAGAATGCTCGATCGCCTTTAAGGATGGAGCTCGACCTTTCCTTGCGCCGGGTGAGTCGCGGGGATATAGAGACAACTTTACACCGGATAAGTTGTTTTGAGAAGCTAAAGCTGCGGGCAAGATCAACAACGAAAATTCCACCATAATAGTTGACTATGGCGCTGAAATTTAAATATCTTATAGAAATTTGCCTGTAAGATTGGTAGTAGGATAAAAAAACAGACTGTAGAATGAGTCGGAACTGGCGGTAGGGCACGTACGACAATCGGACAAATAAAATTCAACATTGCGTTAAACAGATACTTATCGTTTTCAGTCGATGTATGGGTTAACGATCAAGCAGATCAAAGGCAATATTGGTCATGGTTTATTGGTTTAAATAGGTCTTATTTATTATATGCGCACGAAACTCTGTGTCTACCAGATGAAATTCGTATGAGTTTGGCGGAGCGAAGACCGCCATACCTATACATTATACAAGAGCATGTTTTGAAATAGTGCAGAGTATTATGCCTAATGGCGGATCATGGAAGGCGATGATAGCTGTAAATTATAATTATCTGAACAAGGTTATAAAGTGACGTTTCTTGGGTGCCAACATTAAGTACTGGGCCTCGCAGATCGAAGTATTAACAGCTCGACGATACCAGGAATAGCATAATGATCTTTGAATCTAAGTTCATAGGGGCGATGGATGATGAATGCAATAGTATTGCGGCTTCCAGGTTATATTTAGATGGGCTCACGACGATACCAGAAGATGCAAAATCTGGTGTTTAGGGCTGCTACGGATCGGATAAGTAGATTATTCAAGATTACATAGAACCATTAATATTTCACCTAATTTACAGGACGTTAACTCATGGTTTAACTAAATTATATGTTATGAAGAGATCAAAGAAGTAGAGATCGTAGAGATATGTTGAGAAAGTCGACAGCAATCTAAGGCTTCGTCACTGTTCGTGCCGATGATGGAAAGTAGCAAGATCAATGACGACGACCCGGTGCGAACTCGATTAGATGTGCTCTCAAAATCGTAAAAAGAGACCTTTACGGCAGGCGAAGTGATTAGTGGGAAAGCTGATTCTCGAGGTTTAGCGTATTGCTATCATTTCATTACAGGTGAACTCGACATGAGTCGTTACAAGAACAGAGCAGAAACAAAACAAAACGAAGACGCCGAACGACTCAAATTTGCGATAAATTGGTAGAATTATATATGACGTGCCGTTGCAGGCCACCACCGGTGCAACAATTACAACTAAATTGACAGAGTAATCCCCAAAAATAGTCTTATCCGAATATCAAGATTAAAGACTCAGTGATCGAACGTAAAAATTATAATTTTGGCGCATCCGACCAATTTTTTAACAAAGCAATACATGGTACGTACTGACAACAGTGAGAAATAGTGCCCTGTTAACTCACGTACACTATACGCGTTTATAGAAAGACTTAGTACAAAACAGCTAATCTTCCATAAAAATATTAGAATATGTTAATATATATATAAGTATATAATTGTGTCAACGTACTTTTAGTCCTAGATCAAATATATATTAATACCAAAACATATATGGTGACGTTTTATTACCACCATTGCGCGCTTCTTGCAGCAATGGGTGATTTATATTGTCCTTATCAACAAATGAGTCGACCCTCGGGTCACTACAACGATATCTTTGATTTTCCGTGAAATTTTAGTGGAAATGTAATAATCAAAATCTCTAGTATCATATTGTCTTAAAATACCAAATTGTTACAATATCACCTCATTACAAATGTAAGTTTTGTCAATATCATACGACGAGCTCAACATGAAAGATTAAGAACATCATGGACATTCAGAGATGGAGACTGATGTGGCGTATTGCGCTGTCAAAACTGTGTGATAAGACTTCAAAATACTCACCCGTGCAGGACTGTTGAATTGCAAAAGGGGTTTTCCGACGCCGTGTATGTAATAGACGCACCTTGTGTACCCGTCAGCATCGGGTTGCACTCTTCAGTAGAAGTGGTAAAGATGTATATCTTGGTCTTGATCGAAACAGACATAAATGCCTCGTGTGTATATGCTTCCCTCGTTGGTCCAGTAGGTGGCCACTCGATCAAATCGCTCGAGAATGGACCTATAACCCAATACTTCAGTAATCTTGTCTCTCTTGGTCTTGTCCTGGTATTCCAGGGGTATCAACCACCTGGCCTTTGCTAGTCTTCTTGACGACGGAGCCGGACGTTGCTTGCAACAGCGGATCTTAAGGGGATGCTATGCGACAGGCCCACAGGCAAACTTCTTCGTTGCGTTCAACTAGAAGTTTATCTTGCGACGCAACTGTCTTTCACGACGAAAGTAAATTATATCACTACCCCTCAACAGGCCGGCAAACATACCGAATTCGATTATCACGACGAAGTCTTGGCAAAGGGATCTCTAATTGAGCAGTATGAAATATCGTCCTTTTTGTCTATCCCTTTATTTGATCGTTTTCGTATACTTGAATCCTCACTTGACAGTTGAGGAGTATTTTAACCTCGAGGGACCGATGTCCAATTTGAAAGTCCGAAGTATCACCCTGTTGGACCTAAGTCTAACTTAAAGGACCCGGATTCCTTGAGAGACGGGTTACCAACTAGAGGTCTTGTCCATCATTCATTTCAGTGCCACTTGACTATTATCCTCGCCACGATCCTCTCGTTCTATGTCATAATTGATTCTTCTCCTCCACCGACCCTTTCGCTCTTCGAGATTCCTTTCTCCTCGAAAACATTCATTGGTGTGTTGCCTCCAATCACTCCCTTTGTTGGCCTCCTGATCTCTTGTTCTCCTGATTGCGCGTTACCACACTGACAACGAGGTGTAGAAAGAGAAACAGGAAGATTATTCTATTACTATCCCGAATTTGTGGATTTGTACACAGGAAATGTGTATTGACGTATGACAATATCTCCAGAAGTGACTACGTCTACTGCCGGGGTCACCATTACTGACAGCCAAGATGGAAATCCAGGGATGCTCCTATACGTCAATCATGAAAACCTACAAATATTTATTTGGAAAAACGTTCAGCGTATTATTATAAGGGGAATATATTAACTCCGGAAGCACGTGATCATGTGTGCTACAATGATATTAAATGAGCGAAAACGATGGCACAATGAGTACGGCCGGTCGCCCGTGAATTTTGTTAAAATATAGCTGATTTGATCATCGTATTGGGGTCAGCTAAGAAGATCTAGCCATCGACGTCACCCTTGGCATTTCAAAAAGTGTTATATATATCGAAAAATAACGGTATAGACATATAATTATGTATCGACTGCCGACGGTTTTATCAGCTTATAAGATTAATGGTTTATTCTATGGCTCTGGTAAACGAATTGTTACAAGACATGGATAAGGTTCCGTGGAATTGCTTCCTGGATAAGGCTAGCAATTTTTGGGTGGTGGAAATCACGGAGCGGGCAATACCAATCTGTACATTTTTACGCCGTCCGGTCCATCAAAATGTTTTAATGCCTATAGGGTTGGGGAATGCTCGTACATCTACCAACAGGTATTTATAAGTACCCTATACGGGTACCTTAAGATCGAAAATAAATCCGAGAGAAATATGGATGGATCACCAGACATAGAGGTTTTTAATTAAGGTGAATTTCAATAGGAATCCAAAACACTTTAGGTGATGACGCAGATCTTGTATGGATAAATATTTTATCCCGGCTAAGTAACGTTGCTCGCTAAAATAATAAGTGTAGCGGCGGTTGGAAGTGTGTGATAGGAACCTGTCAAATAGATCTACGTCTGGGGAATTCAAAAATGGGAGTAATTACAACATCAGGTTTCGTTTGCAGAACTAAAACGCTTACCGAACTATCTAAATTTATAATGAATATCCCAATTCCCTGACTCTGCATTCGATGCAGTCTTTTTTGGTAAGACTATGTTATTTCAGTCACTTTGATAACCATTGCGCAATTTTCTCATTGATCCTATACAAGTTAGAAGAAGCAGATTTTTTCTATAAAATCCGCCGCCTAAATAGTGTAGACGTACTAGTGCTAAAATAATAGAGAGACCGGGACCCTGTGATCGCTGATGTGTCTGTCTGCGTTACAGATTACGCGATAAAGAATGGGTCTGAGGTAGAAAGTGAAGGCAGAACTTGCTGGTAATGGGCAATGACCGCTTCATCATGATCGAAGATATGATCAATTAAAATTTTAGTCCTCAAACGTTTTGTGTCAGAGCGATCCTTGGTGATAGTAACATATGCAAGCAAATGGACAGTTTTAGCAGCTTTGTTGTAAAGGTACGAAGGTTTATATTGCCTGTTGACGTTGACAAGTCTCACCGCTTGAATCGAATAGGATTAGGTAACTTTTGGTGTAGAAAGACTTATTGACTATTATCTGGATCGTGGAATTTTGCTACACTATGCTGATTGCAAGATAGATCAAGATTTTGACCCGCTTTTTGACCTTGACTTGCTTTTTGCAATCATTCCGACTCAGCAGGAGGTTAGGAAGACAGGCAGTAATGTTTTTAACGTGAAAACTATATATTTACGAGTGTAAAAAAGGGATAGATGAGATCCTGAGGACGCCTGGTGGAAATTATAAACCTCGAGAGGAAGCTGATGAAGTACTGATCGAAATTGGTCCTTTCTAGAAGCAATGATATATCAGCAGTATGCTGCCTCCGACAGTGAAGAATAAAGAGCGGCAAATGTCAGTCAGTTTGACGGATGCGCTCGGACTATTTGGGATAGTGAGATGTATGGTCCTGTTGTATGAGAAATAGCAAAGTGAAAGATCGTGGCGGTGGCTTCCATGTACATATGAACTTAAATGTGAACTAAATGGGTAGCGAAAGCTGCTGCTGGGTTTCGGTCTGGTGAGAAATCAGACTAGAGGTCGCATCATTATTTGTGGAAATTCGAATTAAAGGGTTCGACATATGCGACGCGGCTTTTTACTGTACATCGCCAGGTCTGCAGTTTTTACGACAAATATCTATTATAAAATTTCGATCGCGTCCAATTTATGCATTTATAGGGTTGACAAGAGATTGTAGTTAAAGTACAGATCTTATTGCAGGTGAATCTTCGCGATATATAACATAAAGAATTGTCGCAAATAAAGCCATCATTAGATTTTACCGATGAGCTGGGGCGTGGCAGCTCACAGACCACATGAGTCAGTTTAGTTCGAAAAGGATCCTGATCGGAAGAATACTAGCTCGGACGGGTGGCTCACGACCGAGTGCTTAAACGTACTAGATCGTGAGATCGTGTATGCCAAGGGTGAGATATGTGGTAACGCTGAGATGGTTACGTAATTATAGATGATCTCGATTCGATTTCGCGGTCTCGATTCGATTTCGCGATCTCATCCGATATTACCACCCCAATTCGATCTCACAGTCCCGATTCAATCTCGCGATCTCAATGCGATCTCGCAAGCATGGTGCTAGTGGCACACGAGTTTGGTGTGGGTTGCGCTAAGGTTCTAGAGAGGGAACACTTGGTGTAAACCACACATGCACAAAGGAGTGATCTTCTGAAGAGGGTAACGCGTGGCTTCGAAAGTCGTGATACAGATAGGCTTAGCGGTGTGTTAGTTTTGGGTTTGATTGGTTGCGTTAAACAGAGTTCAATTTTCTTTCAAATACACGTGTCAACATCTCTTCCGGGTTGGATTATTGGTCACTCGACGTCAACAGAAGTTCCATACTTAAATCAAGTTGTATCCCAGGGTTGTTTGGCGGATCGACTCCGCAACAAAACGATCACTATTCCACCACTATGGTGCGCGTGCCCGGGTCTTCTGATTACTCGGGATTTCACCGTGAGTCTCTTGGAGAAGATGTTAAGATCAATACTGAACCTGGTATTGAAGCGTCGGAGGCAGCGGACAATCCGCAGACGCGCGAAATGAAAAGATCCCCGGATACCAAAGTATTGGGAGGTTCTCTGCTATCAAGAAGATTCAGAGGAATATTGATCACTCGATCTGTAAGTTAAACCTTGATCCGTCATATAAATTATACGACGACCCAAACGGATCGTGCTGCAAAGAACGATTCGCAGGGTGAAAAAATTCGATCAAAATTGAACAAGATCCATCAAAGACCACGTTTTGTTGTCCCAAATTATTTAAGGTGACATGAACAAAGAAAGGAGCGTCGGAGCTAGAGTAACTCGATTGCGCTATGAAATTCGAATATCGGCCGGTCAATTTGTGAAATAAGATGAGACGATGGAAGCTTGGCAATAAGACCTTCTGACAGAGGGACATCATTAATAGATACCCAAGTTGTTGCTTATCAAGCGATCTAGTGCTACAAATATTGAAGGCCAAGCTGATCGTAAAAATTTAAGGCCCGGTCGCAGCTTCAGCGGCAGCATCAAACACACTGGAAGAGATCAACGGAATCATCCAGATGGTACGAGATTCAGGATTCGTAGCGGGGGTGTTTGACGCGGTAAAAATGCTATATTGTGAACAGGATCAAGTGATCAGGGCGTGTAGATCGTTTTATGAAAGGATGATTCTGTCGACATGCAAATACAAGTACAAAGATAAAGCGTTTCCAGCGATCGTAGAATCCCTAGGAGCTGATATAACTGGATAATCGCAATACGCATCAGCTGAATCGGAGATCGAACCGATGAATTGATCGGTATTCAGCGAATGATGCTGGAACCAAGTGGGGCAATCGACCTGCAAAATTGCATAATGGAGATCAAGGACTAGTTGCGCTTAATATCCGTATGCGCTAGAGAGAAGAAGCCCAAGCATCCTAGGGTCGTTAATTGGTATTTCGAGGCTTCCATGAGCCGTTTGGAGCAAAACCAGCGCGAACAAGACCGCCAAGCAGTCTACCCAAGGTGGACAGTGAGTCGTGCGAAGAAGCAGGCGACGTATGTCCCGGATGTCGAGATGCAATCGGTTCGATCGTATCGGGACAAATCGGATGCTTATCACCCAAAAAGAGTATCTCGACAACTCAGGACAAGTCAATATCAGACGACAGATGGTAGCGGCTACAGAACGTCACCTGTTGGTGTACTTAGCGATCCACGGATTCAGATGTCTGCGATCGCGAATGTAAAGGAAACTAAGGGAAACAACAAGTATGAAGATCGGGCCAGAAGATATTTTAGCAAGGATCTAGTCAGCATTCCTACGGGACCAAGCCCGAGGTGAAGAGAAGTGCCTGGTGTTTGGAAATCTCCTCACAGGCTCCGCACAAAACAGGTATAAGCAGCTGCGCTAATCGACTCGTCGCTCATGGAAGGACTTTCTGAAAAAAATTCTGGTGCCAAAAGGGGACAATGGTATGTCAATTGGACGGCGGTATCACTCTACGAACAGGCGATCAGAGAAAAGACCGTTGCAGTATATGTATCGCTTAAATTTCGTGGCGATAAGGGCGCAGATAAGGAATTGATATTGGTCGCGTGATTTACGTCGTGAACATGTGACACATTAATTTGGAACGCTGAACTATCGAGATCTTGCCAAACGATTGACTTTGTTACATCTTAATGATGTAGATGATATGGAAGAGGCGTTACGTGTCAACCAACGTATAAAATCCAGACAGGTTCAATCACCTACAGGTTCAAACAAATACCGATTGCTACCTGCACCATACTTTCCATAAAACTCCGTTAAATTAAGCGCTCGCAGTGAGAGCCTTTGTTGTGGAGAACAAAGACATTGGATCAGAATCAGATCTCAGCGGATCAAATAGGGAAGAGGAATGATTACGAAATGTGTTTGTGGCCGCGGCTTCAGATTGCATGAAAAATATGGAAGGTCAAGGTGCGGATCCGGGTGAGAAGCGTCTAGAAGACAGTGGGGATCGCGGCATGATGCAGCTTTCGAAGATATACATAAATGTGGCAAATGCCCCATAAAAAATTATACCATTTGATACGCAGGTGGTACGTGCCAAGCACGCATGCCGGAATTTTCCTGCTTAAGGTTGAGGAGATGCTATAGTGAAACGCTCGACAGGTTTGAATTTGGCACGATCCGAGCGTTCTAGGCTTTGATTTATGCATTGGTTGAATAGTAGAAGAGAGATCGAGAGTTTCACAATCGGATCGATTTAATCGCCAAAATTCGTGAAGGTTCTAATTTCGTCTCTTCGATCACAAGTGTGTAAAACGTAGACGAGTATACTTGACTTCCTATGAACTTGGAGTTTGATCTCGCCCCAAGGCAGTCGCACGGGTATTAAAAGTAATACAACCCTTGAAAGTGGTGCAAGCAAGCTTCGTCTGTAAACAAGAATAACAATGAAAAGCCATCATGTTTTTGACTTCGGCGCAGTAAAATGAATTATTGACACTCCCTTTTCTCGTAAGGTGGGAAGTGTGATCGACGAGAGCCGGACGCAATAGTTTGTTAAGATCGGTGAGAATGCCTATTTGATAGTGGAATGAACCAAGATCAAAGATCAAATTGAACGGATCGCTAGTAAACTATTTCGACGTATGGGTTGGTAATCAAGCTAAACAATATGCCATACCGGGTATTGATTCTACGGTCCCGGTAATTATCCGTTTGGATATGGTCGATGCGATACTATGTCTGTCGGAAGAAGTTCGGATCGGTTTGGCAGGACGACCACAGTACCGATCGATTATATCGACGATCAATATTTACGATCGGTATGTAAGTATCCCAGCCGGCAAGTCGACCGAAGTAAGACTCGAGATCAATCCTCCGAGGTCCAAACTTTGGGTGAGGCGAGTTTTGGCTTGGTTGCCTACGGTGACGGCCGGACCGGATAAGATCATTTTCCTATAGCTTACAAAGTTTAATGCACACACGCTAGTGATAATTAGGACGTACCGTTGGCCTTATAGATGACAGAAAATATGAAACCTCGATCTTCGGGATATGTGTCTGTTGGATAGTGACGGTACAATGAATGATAGAAGTTGGTATTTGAAGCTACGGCCGATGGAGAAGAAAAAGACATCGGTACAGACACGGAACCGCTGGTAGATCACCCAAATACCATTATGCCGAAGCGATTTTTAAGCCGTTCAGAATGAAAAATAGAGGACGCCAAAACACCTGCACAGTTCGCATCACGATCTCTATCAGATTCTGGGAAGAGGCATCGCGGCCATGGATATGTTGTAAGAGTAAGGACCAAATTCAATGACGAATGCACTGACAGAGAAAACGATGGTGGTAGATATCAAATATCGGTAAAGGGGTCATATGCGGTCAATACTATTGGCAAGCCCTCAGGACAACTGCGCGAAGAGGTGGAGCGTGGTACTACTTTTCTATTACAAGTAAAGTCCAGCCATCAACCAGCAGAGATCAAAATTGAAGATCGCGAGGTACAAGAAGAGTCCAGCTGTCACCTAGATGAGGTCAATATTGAAAATCAAGAACTGCAAAACCGGTTCGATCAACCAGCTCAAGGAGCGTGTAAGATACGACCGGTGAAGACTCGAAGGAAGAATAATCATCTGTCACATCAGTGTACACAAATGAAGGTGGTGAATTACATCTTCGCGTAAGATGTGGATCAAAATCAGGCTGTACTGCCGGAGGTGGCAATATCTTCGACGGACAACACGATCGACGATGTCCAAGTAAGAGATTCTGGTATTTTATTAACCGAATACCAAGAGAAGCTGCGATGATTGATGTGAAGGAATCTTTGCCTATTGATTAGAAGAGGAAATTCTTTTCCCCTGTAGCACTTGGGGTCGCATGCGATATTAATGTCGGTAGAAAGAACTCGATTGCACAGCGTGTCCTGCCAGTGGGCTCCAATTTAGGGAGAAGTTGGCTAATATGAGAAAGATGTTGTGGTCAACAATAACTGATTATTTCTTCCATATTTCCATGCGTGTCGCCAATAGTCGTGATCCTTAAGAAAAAAGGCGAAGACATCATGCTATCTATTGATTGTAAGCGGTTGAATCAGCCAACACGGCTGATGGTTCATCCCATGCCCCTTTTCAGCGAACTGCTGCAAGATGTGGACGAGACACTGTGGTATTTCTCTATGAATATGGCTAATGAACTTATGAACCAAAACGCAGATCGATTAGTGAGCTTCGACTTGCAACAGGAGACAGGTAAGATCATCACCTCGGCTCAGAGATGCAAAATTTGGTATCATTAACTTGATTGGAAGAATTAAATTTACTAGAAAAGGCAGATCGGGTAGTAAAAATGGCTGCAATTAATCGATTAACGTTGCGAGCACGCAAAAGGTCCGAGTTGCTATGCGTAGAAGTGGTACCACAGATTTGGATCGAGCGAATTAAACAGATGCAAGAAGTGAAAGGATACATCGCCAACGTGAAGTAGTATCTCACTAGGAATGTGACCCAGATATGTGAAGAAGATGCAAAAATGTGTTTTCTGATTGCTCCAGATTATACGGTGGACGAGAACGGGTTGCTCATTTCTGTTCCCGATCGTCTGGGCCATCGGAAGACCGCAGAGAGAGAGAATCCGCGTCGTGGTTCCTAAATTGTTTCAGTGAGACTTTATGCATCATTACCAGACGAGTTTGGAAGGTGTTCACTAGGGGATAGAAAGTACCTACCAGCAGATCCAATATAATTTTATTTGACGAGGGTAATATCGGAGCTTTTAGCAGTATGTGAGCGAGGGTGTGAATTGTACTGCTGGAATAGGACTACCTTCGATTAACGGAGGATAACCAGCCAATGTGCAAGCCACATATTTATTATAAATAATTGCAATGGACCACGTTTCATCCCTGTCACCGCCGTCCAAAGAGAACACAAAGTTATTATTATGGGTGAATCTATTCTCGGGATATGTAGTCGCTAGAGCAATTGCCTCGATAACGGTGCGAACGATTGAAGAAGGATTCAACGAGTGCGTATTTCAAGGGTTTGGAGTAAGATAAGTGGTATAGCATGATCGGGAGCCAGGATATGTATCATACTTCTCCCGAGCGTTAAATAAGGTTGCCGGATAAAATCAACGTGCTAAAATGGCCTATCGCCCTCCATCAACTACACAGCAGAACGCATAGTGCAGACGCTATCTCTAGCTATCAAGATGTATGTCGCAAATGAGATTCAGAGGAAATGTAAGGGTACGTAGAAAATCTGCCGTTTCCGGTCAATACGTCACAAGATGGTGTGCGCAAAGACACTTCGTGTTACCGGATCCACGGGTGGGAATCAAGGTCGACATTGGAGTCAATTCTACCCCTGGGAATTACCAAGAAGCATGATCCAGGCCTTGAGGTGATGGCGATACAAAATTTAATGTCATACCAGCGATCTATATCAATAGTGAATGGCCGGATCAAGATCGCTATCCGAGATCACGCGGGTAATCTAATGAAGATAACGGTCCGCATTACATATAGCGTGGGACTCAAATAGGGCTCTATTTGGATCGAGTTACAGCAAAACACGCCTGCAAGATCGCACTCGTATGTCATGGGCCGTCTCGAGTGGCTGAACTATGCGTGGGTCCATTATTAAATAGCGGGAACGCCAAAAAGATTGTTTTTTGTCGTGACGTCTTCAAGTTTCGACAATTGGTAAAATTCCCAGATCGGCCGAATAGTGGATAAGTGATTGACAGTGGAGATCGCATCTATTTCGATAAATTTTTCCAATATATAAATGCGATAAATCTGTCCTACCGAAATATATTTGGGAGATTGAGCTGGATAAATATGAATGAGAAGGGGAGGAGATTTAAGACATGCTAAATGGGCGCAAGAATTGATATGGTTGATTCATAAACTATACGTGATGAGGTAGAAGGGACACCGCGATACAACCTGGATCTTAGAAGCCGATCCTAACTGATAAGCGTTGCTTTAATTGTTTGGGAGGGAAAGGGTAAGTCATAATTGTTTAGAAGTGATTCATTCTCGCGAGGTAGAGATAGACCGCTGACGGAATGGAGCTACTGACGTATCAGGGGGTTGTGCGAGGAGGAGGATTGTATATATGTAATAAATGTGGCGACCGTTGATCCAGTAGATCCGATCGCGGCTGGAAAGTCGAAATTAACATTAAATGAAGATTTTCCTAAAAATATAAAAGATGAGAAATTGGGAAGAGATTATATTGAGTTATGGAATCTAATCAAACCTACCAAGCTATATTGCGGAAAGTAGCTTGCCAGGCAACCTCGGTATCGACAATCCGGGCTATGCCACAGGCGAAGATCGATGCTGGGATCGCCACGATCTGATTAGCCGCTAGCTAGGACAGAGCAGTCGACAGATCGGGGATGTCCCGATCTTGGCTATTAAAGCCTAGATATCACGGTGGCAATTCATTTATTTTAGCAGATGCAGGAGGAAATGATGCAGCAATATATCGAAATCGCAGTAGCACGCTATCATACCATCGATGATGAACCGAAGGATCAGATTTCACCGAAATCCTGATCTCGATTGTCTCTGTTTCCTGTACTGTCAAATTTGGGTAGGAAGAGAATCGATCATTAGCTGCTCTCGAAAGATGAAGATCGCATTGGTTGACCTCCATATGGGTTGACGACTTTGATTTTCATATTCCTGATACAGAGTGGCGAATTATTCGAACCACTAAATACAATGAAAAAAGACTGGTGCGATCTGGGGGAAGGCACTTTCCTAAGGAGGCGTACAACGTCTCGAACTTAGTTATCGTCACCAACCTAGGGACCCAATCAGCTGCGGCGGGTGGGTTGTTCCTTACCTTCAACGCTGGTAACGGATACCGTCTCAGTTTGGCGAAGTGTGAAAGAAAAAAACTCAGCGTTCAACTTATACACGCTGACCCGGCTAATCTTCCGTGCCGACCAAGGTGTGACTTAAATGAATGTTGGTTCACGCGATCCCAGTATATCGGGATGACTCAGTTCGAACGCGCTTGACGCGAGGTAGATATCCGTAGTCTGATTGCGACAACAACAGGTTGACGAGTGCACGCAAGCTGTCCGTAAAACTGATCGCGCTTCCCTCCCCCGAAATACTTGAAACCACGCCGAAAAAGTATACTCGGAATGTCGTAGCAGCCGCCGGTATTACATGAGAATCTACGACAATTGGGGCAGAAAAAGATCCGGCCGAACGTATGTATCGGATACGGGGTACTTTGTGATATAAAGATGATCACGGTCAGATACTCCTACGAGGGTCGCATCTTCTTTATCGGTGATTTTCATATCTTCAGAGGCACGACGAGCAGAACAGCGTAGTCGGCACTGTCGGCTTGGGGAAAGGCTGAGCAGTCGCGAGATCGTGGAAGATCCAGGAATCGCGCAACCTCCCGAATACATCAATTAATTGGGATCGGGGCGTCGATATCGAGAATAAGGGATTTCCTAAGGAACGGGCTGCGTCCGTAAAGGCATTGCTTTCCACGAACGCTTGCGGATTGGCAAAGCGGGATTAGAAGTTTGAGGGCCCAATATAGCCCGGAGAATGGATCAATCGACGCTACTGGTGCAGGGATCGGTACAGAAAGCCGATAACGATCGATGCCATGCAATCTTGTAGGGTAAGATGATCCTGGTAGCGCGGTCCCTGTTAGCCGCCAAGTTAGAAACCTCGGACCGCATCTGTATGATCACGGAGTACTTATCCAGCAAAACGCGTCGTATTCGTGCACGTTCTAGAGACTGATTAGCGAGTTTAGACTGTTCCTGGCGCAACTCCACTTGAAGTTACCCAATGCGCTAAACACTGCGACCAGAAGTCTGTTTTGTAGTTAGGCGTAAGCTTTCTTGTAATGCGGTATCTTGTCCAACACTCGGTCGGGACGATGTAAAGTCACATTACGCTCATCCACTAAGCGACCCTCAGCCCCATCAATTTGCTTGCGAATCTTGGCGATCTCGCGGTCATATTCCTCTTGAGAGGCGTTGAAATTTTGGATGGGCTTCAATAGCTGCTCTTTTAGTTATACGATCTCGTAGATCTGAGCTTGGAGCTTGGCCTGGAATTTGCCCAACTTTTCGCACAACGTCAAATGCCGTTGCGACGCATCTTCGGGTCGCGCGCGCAGTAAAAATACTTGCGTTGGACACATTTAACGTACGCAGATGAGAAAGTAAGAGCTTTCGAAAGTTCTTTTTCAGTTGGCGGTTGCGGGCGATTTGTCGAGCTAATGCCGCCTCCGTATTCCCATAGCGGTCTACGATCTCTTTATTTTCTATTCCAGTTGTAGAAATAAGAAATCAATTAATTCTTCATAGATTCACGGTCAATCTTAGACGATAACCCCATGCGGGCGCAGGGAAGCGAAGTAGACTTTTGCGGACGAGAAAGTAGGACGTCGTTGACGGTCTGGAAACAATTTGGGCAGGTATCGGAGATAAAGCCGCGATAGATACCGAAGTTGGGTCATTGTCAACCGATTCGTTATTGAAAACTCGAGCGGTAACTACCAAGTGGTCACTCTTGTCAAATACCAACGGGGGATTTTCTGAACCGACAGGTATGGAGGTAATCGGGAAGACACCCACCACAGCAGGTTTATTCGGCTGAGACCAAGGGTTGTACGATTTTGTGTCAGGCCGATACGTGGAGTCCGATGTGGCATGAATTGTCATAACAAAAATCCGAGTGTCACTATACAAAGGTCATTAACCACAAAGAGGCAAAGGATACACAGCAAGATAGAAAACGTTTATCGGCTTAAGGAGCACGTCATGATTGCGGTAAAGCAATCACAAGATTTTACCGATGATCTGGGGCGTGGCAGCTCACAGACCACATGAGTCAGTTAAGTTCGAAAAGGATCCTGATCGGAAGAATAATAGCTCGGACGGGTGGCTCACGACCGAGTGCTTAAACGTACTAGATCGTGAGATCGTGTATTCCAAGGGTGAGATATATGGTAACGCTGAGATGGTTACGTAATTATAGATGATCTCGATTCGATTTCGCGGTCTCGATTCGATTTCGCGATCTCATCCGATATTACCACCCCAATTCGATCTCACAGTCCCGATTCAATCTCGCGATCTCAATGCGATCTCGCAAGCATGGTGCTAGTGGCACACGAGCTTGGTGTGGGTTGCGCTAAGGTTCTAGAGAGGGAACACTTGGTGTAAACCACACATGCACAAAGGAGTGATCTTCTGAAGAGGGTAACGCGTGGCTTCGAAAGTCGTGATACAGATAGGCTTAGCGGTGTGTTAGTTTTGGGTTTGATTGGTTACGTTAAACAGAGTTCAATTTTCTTTCAAATACACGTGTCAACATCTCTTCCGGGTTGGATTATTGGTCACTCGACGTCAACAGAAGTTCCATACTTAAATCAAGTTGTATCCCAGGGTTGTTTGGCCAGGGTCCAAAACTATCGAATTTGGTCAACTTCGGCATCGACTCGAGTTCATTCAGTAGACAACAATCAGCTCTTCCGAGAGTTACACAAGGTGAGCAGAAGTTATAGCTTGGAATCTGAGTACCCCCTCGGGATCTGATCTGGAATAAGATCCGATGCGAGAAGGAATTCGATCCGAGACTAGATCCTGACCTGAGTGAGTGGATGGGGATAATCAAGGGGTTTACGATGTGCAAGAGACAGGTTGACTCGATAAATGATGCATGGCGGATGCCTATTATACAGATAGGCTATATCGTAGGTTTAGCAGTTTGGTTGACGAGCTTTGAATAGAGTTTAATTTACTTCATAAGAGACACGCCTCATCTCTTCCGGGCTAAAACTTTGGCCCCCGATGAAATTAAGAGTTTTGCCTCCCGTAAAAATATGTGTCGCACCTGGATTATCTGAACAGGTGCGTATAAGAATTTCACATCATGACGACAACAGCAATAGGAATCAGCAAGAAGGCAAGGGTAATCAATATCGCGAGACGACTTAAGTGGCCAGATAGTCAAGCGGATCAAAATCTACATATTGGAAAAGGCAATTTTGTCATAGATCAACGTGACTCATATCGAGCACCCTACAACTACACCCGCGGTCGTGTAGAGGTTTATATACGATTACCCCTGTCTCTAACACGGTCAAGCTAAGCATCAACACGGGTCCATTTAAAAAATTGCAGCCTGCCATACCGACGGGTATACAAGTTGAAGAAGTAAAGTAGCACAGAAGCAAATTCCCACTTCCAATAGTGCGTTATCTGGGCGCCAGTATAGAGGCGAAATTGCATCAGATCGAACAACCTCGCACAACCAAACATGCACCGACAACGTATACACCATTATTAGTGATAGACTTACGTGCTTCGCGCTTTCTAAACTTATAAAGTGAATATCGAATCATGAGGGAACTCGTCTACGCAAAAATAATTTTCTCGTGCTCTTCACGTGGTCGACGCTAATTTCGTACGATGCCGATGTGAACCAAGTCGACCTCGAATAGATATTATTTTGGAATGAATAATTCTCTTTTACGGACTCAGATGATCAGAACGATAATAAAATATTCATCATCGCCAATGAAAATCCCAGCGAGGACGATGACAGCATCTCTGGAGAAGAGAAATTTATCTTAGCAATGCATTAAAAACAGGTTGTCAACATTATGTTTCTTGATTAGTTTGCAATACATTATTCTTCGATAAATTTTACTAAAATGAATGATATGTCATGTTTACAACCATTTTATCTAGTTTTAAATAATATTAAAAAAAAAGATAGACTAAAATAATTAAGCCTCAATAGTTCCCTCGTCTACCTATTTGTAAAGAACATTTTGAAAGATTTCTGTTTATCTGATACGATTTTTATGTCTCGACTGTTAACATTTGTAAAAATAGGGTCAAAAGTATTATTTTGGAAATAGTGGAGATAAATTAAATAAGATTCAAATAAAGACCCAAATACGTGATATTTTTACTTAGACAAAGAATTTATCAGGAGGTGTTAATCATGAACCTTTTTCATTATAATTATCGAATACATAAGATTTTTTTAAAATTTTGTTTGTAATATATTCAATCTGATTGGATCCAGAATTGAAGCTTTTACCTCAGTTTCTGGTTGACACACAACAGATTACGTTTTTTTAGTTAGCAAATACTTAGCCATATCAACCTGGAGTGTGAGTAGCCAATAAAATGTTGTTCGCTAGCTGTAATGGCGCCAACCTTTACGAAAGTAGTAATAGAAATACCACATAATTACAATATTAAACACGGGACAAAAGCCGTAATCGGATATTGCAGTTTAATTTTAATTAGCATGTTCTTAGAATGCCTTACCCAACAATTGGCCAATAATAATTGAACTCGGCTTGAGTCGTTCTGATCACCTCGAAAATGCCCATTCCTTTTTGTTACGAATCGAAACCAAACAAAGATATTAAGAAATTTTGATTAACCTTTCAATGAGAGGCGCTTCCTCGTCGCGCCCGTGGTCACACCGTAGCAAGACTCTCAACCCATTCACCTAATTGCCAATAGTGCTACTTTCTAATAAACAAATATAATACAAGCGTGGATGAAACTTCGGAGTTTTAGTGTTTTGCTGGACAATGCATCTTACCTATCTCATAACGGCAATGTGCCAAGCATTCATTCGCATCGCTGCGATGTCTGGTGCGATCGTTGCGACATCGACTCTTAGCACAACGACGCACGATCAATTCCGTGCCGCTATATTAGTATACGTGGTGGGCAAGCTCGCCGAAGCGAATCGACGAGTATTGACTGCCCCTCCCCCTCCCTCACATTAAGATATATAAGGATTAAGACGTCAACGTACTCTTGCGATGGTCCGAATTATCTCGCCTTTCATCACTGGTTTGTGATATTGACATGTAATAGCCTCAAGATAGATGACGCTTTGACAGCCAAGTATAATGTCCTGCTGTACAGTCTCGTCGGCAAAGATAAAATCGGTCTTTTGGGGAGATTGTCGTAATGGTTGGCATTTACTACATTGAATGACATCCAGCGCAACCTACGACTAGCCATATAAATCCCATAAGATGAATCACGATTTCGCGTTTACGTCTTTTATCTCCGATTAAGGCAAGCATCGGAGCTTTATTAGGGTAAAATCACTAAACATGTTGGTATGTGTATCATCGCTCAGTCAATAGACATGGCTTCACAAGTTCATGTCTTCGTCTTTATTATGCAGAATTCCATGTCGCGTGATTGAATTACACGTGTATAACCAAAGTTATTTGATGAGGCATTTTCTAAAGCTCTTCGTTAGAACAAACTATCGCATCGTCGTGATTGCACACGGAGTCGCAACGTTCCCGAATGTCTGTTTCCGAGTCAATGAGCTCGACGCAGATAAGATTTTCGCGGTCGCGGCAAGCCATTAACTGCGACAATCTTAGTGCAAACATGTTTACGTATTTTATGTGCGGCAACATAGGCCGTCGCGCAGCCGTCTGCCGTGCACCCGCGCCGAAAGCCATTAAAACAGCCGTCTTACGAGCATATACTGTGTCGTCGGTGGTCAACCATATAAGGGCAGTACCAGTAAGCGAGAGGCGTTCCAATGGCCGAAAAAGAGCCCCGATACTCAAAGACAGCTCGGGCGCCTAGCTCCAATGTGATTAATGCTCACATAATGCAACAACCATACGCGACGATTCAAGATTAGTTATCGCCAAACTTATCGATGCTGGAGTAAAATGACCATACCGAGCGTCGTTGGATTCAAGTGCATCCAAAACATGTATCGTGCATCATATATGACCCTTCTCCCGTCTACTATCACAGTTTGAGAAGGGGTCAATATGAAATCGTTGTCGAACTTGCTGATGGGAAAGAACGGCGTGTCTTGAGTAAATTAGTAATGTTACCGTACACGTTCGACGAATTACAAATCAATAAGGGACTTCTGGAGAACAAGATGAACAATGCGCCCGATTGCATTCTCCGGATTCCGTGGTTGTCACGGTTGTCACCGAAGGGATCAGTTATTTTGATCAGTCAAACGACGAAGCGGGAATTACGTGATCAAAGCGATCGACCATTCGTTAGTTGCGTGATCTGGTTGGCTTCACGTCCGATTAATGCACAAACTCGCAACGCCTCGTAGTCACCAGATACTATATCCCTCTGTACTCGATATTTCCAGCTACACTGATGAAGCTAGAAACCGAGACGGTCGAATTGAAATTCCCCCATACGCGGACATTGGTCAAGCGCTGGTTCCCGATCCGTTGCAAGGCGATCGAGCAAAATTCCCGCCTTCAATTACATCGGCCTGGCAGAGGCCCTTAATTGATTGCCGAGGCGTTTGATCAGGAGCTGTCGCACACAATATCGGCCGGACATCTCTCGAGTGTATCCGAGGCGTTCTAGATCTATATTCCACCTCTCATTGACGAGAATAGGCGAAGCTTTGATCCGCATGTGTGCGACGTGGTGAAAACGAGAACCTCAAGTCGGGAGGAGGGTACATCATCTTCATGTGAAATCGACGTGCCAGTATTGTAACGGATCAGCCCGTTACATGGAATTATCGCTTTAAGGAAAGTGACAATAAATAATATGAAGTTGAATATTCTTTGAACAATATCACCGAAGTGGTGATATTGAAGGGTAGACCAAAGAGTCTGTTCCTTGGTTAATATTTTGATTATATCAACCCACCAATCGCCGCAAGACGCGCGCAATGAGTGGTGACGAGACGTCACCACACACTCAGTTATATTAGCATAATTAAGTCAGGTTAAACAGAGAGACAGTATCAAAAAGACTTAATTATATTAATATAACAGTTCTGCTTTTACCTTATCTACGCTTCCTCGTTTGCCTCGTGTACGTCTGTCGGGGCACCCAAGCCCTTGCGTTACGTTAACGCAAGGGTGTGCCCCGTTATAAGTATCGCGCAGGAGCTCGATAAGAAATAGAAATTACGCAAAAGGAGCACGTTGATCACATAGCCGAAGCAGTTCTGTCGAATTGTAACTAAATATTTTTTATTATGGACGGAATACTAATAGGGTCTAAAATGTGGTAGGATCCCCACATCGCGGTAGCTACATATAGATATCGATCCCTTTACGCAATCCTGGAGTAGTTGCATCTCTATCATCCCTTTTAAGATACGTTTCCCTTAACGACTTCAAGGCCGATGGCATTAGACAAGAATGCGTCATTTCAGCTGCTGAAGCAGTTGGTATGGAGGTTCACGAGAGCCGCCTAAAGAGCGCCGAACATAAATGAGCGGGCAAGAACACTTTGTGGCACACGCTCGTTACGCCCTTTGTGCATTGGGCGAAAATGTATATGATGTTGTCCGTAACATTGCTGATATCGTTTTTGAGACAATTCCTTATTTCTTAAAGAGAATTGTGGAGTGCGGCGCGATATAGATCGTGTTCCAGAATCAAAGCACTGCGTGACACGGCAGTGGTAGCGGCCGTGTACTGCTTGATCAAGTCATCACTAAATATAATTGTTAGGGTCGCTGTAAGGCTAATCATGTTTGCGAGATTATTTTACCATCTCCTAGCCCGGATCTCTGTGTAAAAAAATCCAACAGCAAAATGGTGCATTGGACATGATTTCAGCAAGCTCAATGACGCCACGATCCCAGATCTGACATCGAATTTTCTGAAGACACGGTATTTAGTATCATGTCTAATAGTTCGATCGACATTGCTATAGATCTTACACATGTAACTTTCAGATCCTAATAAAAGACAGTGACATTCGTTCACTCCGGTGAGCACCCCAATCAAGACGATTGTAGACCGTATATTCATGCCGCAAGACCATACAAACGCCTCCAGACAGATTTAATTGTCGGTGACACAAGTACTTCGTCCGCTCTGCAACTTCGCACCAAGCTACTATGATGACTATTTTTCACATCCGCGCTGAGCAACATATCAGCACTACGGAGGCTTACCTTCGACAATTACTTGGATGTGTTTCACTAATGATCAAGAACATATTGTATGCGAATTAGCGTAAATTCGTCTTCTGCGCTTTCGACATTTCATGACTACGATGCTATGGTAGCAAGGAAGGTGTTTGCGCTGATCTTGAGAAATCATGATCTTTATGTTTCCAATGAACATTCAGAAACCCAACTGAACAAATTTGATGGCTCGGCCTGGAAAAGTATCCGCACCATATACGAAAATCAGGTTGAGCTTATTCAGCCAGTATCGACTTTGCTCACGAAGGACGCTATCTGAATATGGAAGGTAGAGCATTGATCTGCTTCGACTATGTAAGTAAGAATTTTTCAAAGGAACCAGTGTTATTTTAACTAATTACTCTAAGCCATCCCACGGCGTGTATGATGCAAATAATCTCGCTATTGGGTGCCCCTGAAGCAGCTCTGTGAATAGGATAGATAGCGCGTTCCGTTGATACAGTCTCGGCCAAAAAATCATGTAAAAAGAGATTATTCTTTGCATGACAAGGAACTCACGGCAATAATTATAGCATTAGTAAATTATAATAGTATTTACTCAGCAAAAATCCATCTTTGATTTTCACAGACAACGCCTCGTTGCGGACCGCCGTCAAGAGACTTGTCCCATCGTATATCACGTAAGTTGTCATTCTTCGCCAAATATATCCTTGTGGTGTATTACAAGACTGGTAAGAAAGAACAACACTTTTTCTGACGCGCTTTAGCGTCGTCCTGGTTACAGTACTCCACCCGATATGGGCCATTAGCACGATGAAACTCAAAACGACGATGACATTGTATATGTGTTTCGAGTTGGTTCCTAGCGCAATCATTTCGACTCCTGTATTGTCAACTCAAGCTAAGAATGTTGAGCCATTTGCGAATGATCTCTTTGACAAGGATCTCATTAATTAATTTTGGACACCTTAGTAAGATTTCTGTCGCGAAGTGGACGAAACGAATGCTATAAAATTAAGCGTGTATCGCCTGATCATCCAATGCTAGCTTAAAGCATGGATATACATGGTACACCGCGTGTCGTCATCTCTGCTTATAATGATTTATGAGCACAATTGGCATATCATTTTCATTAAAGCGTATTTGGCATTCACCTATGTTGCAATATTTAGCTCGCGGCCATATCTCGAGTTTCCTTTTCGTCTTAATTGTTGTAAAGTATATCCAGAAATGGGAAAGATCTTGAAAAAATGTAAGCGTGTGAAGACGGCTCCGGCTTCACAAGCCCCATCGCAGCCGCTTCCGATTGCAATTGAATTCCGCTGTTCAGTCCAAATGCAACTCATCTTTGGTTCATCACCGTCTGAACAGGAATGAACGGTCGTACTAGTTTATCTGTATCAATGTAGCGAATGGTTTACTTTGCTTCGGTCTCCACGCACGTTACGGCGGAGGCACAGAAATATCTCCATTGATCTAATTTTATGCCATTACGGCTTATCATAATCCCATGTTTAGGACTATGCCCAGCGTTTTAATTAGCTTTCGAAGCCGTATGATTCCTTCGATTAAACAGGTGGTTCGCTCGTGTATACGGCGGCCCGATCAAAGACAGATGGGCAAACGGCGCGCGTGAACATATTACGTGAGACTGATTTGCGCGATTACACCACATATTATACGTCATAAACCTTGTTTTTGTAAGTTACTGAGATCGCAATTGATAATTTCATGTATGTGCTCACAGTGTTGACCCTAATTTTCATAGAAAATGCAAGACTACCTCGCGTTTTGCTCCATCAGCATCGAAATATTCGATATCGAAGTTTATTGAGGGAGCATATACCGATGGCAATGCACCGAAAAATTTGCTGAACGTTAACAAAGATTATCGAGGCACCTACAGATGAAGCTTGTGCCGTTCATTCTGTAACAAACGGAGTGTTTATTGAGTTTCGACGCGATACATCCGATCGCATGTCCCGTGGCTGATTTGTCTCTAAAAGTCCACTTCGCCTGTAAGTTTAGCTGAGGTAAAATAAATTATTGCTTTTTCGGCAAATAAATACGCGTTTCGCGCGTGATTTACTGCAATTGGCATTCGAGAATCATAAGAAGATTGCTGATAGAGGAGGTCGGAGGAACATGTTGACATTTCGAGAAGTTAGACCAGTATCATTGTCAACGAACGTACTACCTTGCACAGACGAACTTGAGCGCGATAAAGGATAGCGCCAAAATATATTGGCCCATTACGGGTTATCAACGTGCATGGTAAGGCCTATACGTTATACATACTTACGTATATTTGTTTACACACGATGTTTTAAGTCAGGCGCCCCAAGGCATACCTAATGGCGGGTCTCCCTTCGATCTTTTTTTATTCTTCTTTGCCGGCTTAAAGTCCGACAACCCTTGACGAATACGTGACGACGACTAGGATCAAGCTAAGCTTGAGTGCGTGCATAATTTTTCTGCTGGGTTTCTCCTAACACAGCACTGTTAAGACGGCGAAGACGCTCCATCAATCCTAGCTTCTTCCGTAAATTCCTATCACCAGTCTCGATTGCAGCAGATGCGCGATCACGAGCGTTCTAATCCATTTCCCAAGCGCTAAGTAGGCCTTTCTTCGTCTCAATCGTTTCAGCGCGAATAAAGTGCAGATTTTTCTTCGACTGTTGAGACGCGCGACCGTGTAAACCAAAACTAGTCATTGGATACTTTGCGCCGCGATGCTACAACCCCTAGGTTGATGCAACGAGCACTTGACCCTAATTTGTCGATCGAATCGCCGATCACGATGATCATATTCCCCTGCGCCGAGCAGTGACTCGGAGCCTTAAAAGTGTCAAATTAAGAGTCAATATACGGTCAGATAGTTGAAAAATTCGCCAGATGACAATACGTAGAAGCTTTCAATGATCTTGAATTGACTGTTTTAGACGTGCGTGAGATTTATGGGTTTACTAAGAGGACGTCAAATGCTACCGATAATTTCTGTCCCACCCACGACCGCGCGAGCTATAGAGCTCACGAGCGACAGACCCACGATGAAGACCTGCCGAGCGAAATAAAGATCGATTTCAAGACTCGATAGCTGATGAACTGTATACTAGTCGATCGCAGCTGCGCGAACGGCCCAGTAGATCATACGGCTGTATATTACGAGTGCAAGAACGACGATGTTTGTCCTTAGGAGTCCTCTCATCTAACGCAGCCCAAACACTTAGAGCTCCGATAGACCTCATTAGTAACGAAAGATTCACGGACAGAGATGCTGGGGCGTTCCCGTGCACGCACCAAGTCAATTCACGACTGATGGATTGAAACGCGGTCTTTTCATATTGCAAGTCAAGCATCCCTCACGAACGTGGACGAAGCACATGCGCAACTCTTCACTAGTAATGCGGCAGACGAGCCAGAGCAAGTCGCCAACAGCATGTTTACAATGTGTCTTATATTGTCGCTTCAAATAGGACGTCAATGGTAAACTTATCCATGACTCGCATTCCAGCGACTCACAAAGGCACACCACGATCGTTGCAGTACGTCATAGGTTTAAGCGTTGATCGTCGCGTGGTGGAGTGGCGATCGCTCGTTTGAGAAGTCGAACTCAAATCTCCACTCGCGCCAGGACGAATGACTAACGGATGGTGTACTATGATTACGGGCTGTAAACATAGCTCACATGTGTACCCGTCGGGATGGCGGGTTGCTCTCTTCCAGGTGGACACGAATTATGCCGAACTTGACCGTGTATGGAACCAGGGCTATCGGATTGTAACCTTCACACAATTGCGTATATGTTGAGTAAATCTCAACATGAGTTGCCCTGGTCTAGTTCAGATCGCCTGCTTAACGGTAATGCTTGATCTGCGTACCTTTTGACCACATGAGACATCTTCCGATCTTGCACCCTCTGTCGTTACTTTTTTATGAGTCAAATCTCAGTTAGGGTTTGTCTTTGAACGTCCTTGATCCCTGGCCAAACAGTCTAGGGATACGACTTGGCTTAGTTATGCAACTTTTTTTGACGTCGAACGGCCAGTAATCCAACCCGGAGGATAATTCGACGCGTTTTTTAAACGAAAATTACGCTTTGTTAATGTAATCCAAACAAACTGAAAGAAACATCATATCAATAGGCATATTTGTATCACGAAAATCTGATACCACGCGTCATTTTTAAAAAACCTTCCCTCGTACATATATGAACCACACCGGGTATGCCGACTCTTAACCCTTGGCGTTCTACACATCTAAGTTGTACCCAGCTGGATCCAGGATCGCGACATCGTGTTGAGAAAGCGATCGCAGTTGAGATCCTTCTTCTATTACGTAATCATTCTCTTGTAAACCATTTTTACCATCATTGCCATCAACGAATTCGCGGTTGGTTAGGTTTAGGATTGTGATCGTAAGGCATCCTCCCCAGCTCGTATCCTCCAATCAAATCCGTTTCGTATTTAATTGAAGCTGGTGATACGTGCGCCCCAAGTCCAACTCAGCGGTAAGATTTATTAACTGCTTTGCCACATTCGCTTAGATTCTCGCTATATTTATCCGTGGAAAATGCGTGCTCATGGTTTTAGGAGACTCGGACGTATGGCTTCCTTATAATTATACAACGCCCATAGCTTCAAGTCTTTGTCCATGAGAAGCGATGTCTGCTCCCCTGATCTTCGTCTAGCGCGACAAGTTTCTGCCGTCAGGGATTTCATTTAGTACGGCCAGGATTCAGAATGCTCAGTTGTGTCTTTAATCATGTTTGTGGTGGTGCCGTTAGCGAGTCTTTGGCCACAAGTATCTTCGATATGCCTTAAGAAAGGTGATGTATGGGGCAATCTATTACACAAAATATACAAGAATACTACATAATCACAATATTAGACACGGGAAAAAATCCGTAATTGGATATTGCATGTCAATTATAATTGGCTTATTGTCAGAATGCCGGACTCAATATAACTCATTAATAATTTGATCTCGGTTTAAGTCGTTCTCATCGCCAAGAAATCTTCATGCGTACCTATCATGGTATAAAACTACACAAAGATATAAACAGAGTTAGATTAACCTATCAACAGAAGCGCTTCCTAGAATTTTTCTATTGTGAGTCCGTTCCGTACTCTGGCCACGTTACACTAACAGGTGAAACCTTCTTCATTTGACAGCTGAGAGCCTCGGGCCCGACAAATAGCTGACGTTGGTAGCCTTGTGGACCAGTACGATGCCGGGCACCCAATATCAAGGAATACTCCATAAGAAAACTTGCTTTTGGCGCTTGTAGACGTATTTTAAATGACTATCGCGTCCCAAATCTCAGCCGAGGTGAGAGCCCTACCCCAGGGTGAGCTAAGAGAACACATACCTCTTTGGCGTCTTACAAGTTGTAAATACAACTTTGTTAGACTATATTTTTGATAGGTTACATTAGTTTAGAAGTGACTGCAAGACCTGTTATAGGTCGAGGTCGACCTCACCTGATTGGCTTATTAGCTGACATATGGGACGGAGGAAGACGATTGTCATTTCATACTGACATCTCGTAAAAGCGGGAGAGACATTGACAGACGGACGTCATATGGGACCAGGGACAAAACACGATGATGGGCATGCTGGACGTGTACCAGGTGTAATTTGACTAGGTCAATCTGCAGTGCTGGTCATCAACTGCATACAATGAGGTTAGCAACGAAGGGTAGTTACACTCAATATATTTACTTTTAATTCCTACTTTTACTGCACAAGTGCACCTACGTCCAAGAAACTTGAACAGGGGTCAATATATGTGAGACAAGGGGTTACTAAATCACGAGACCTTTCATTTAGTCAAAACATTACCGGTTGGAATTCGCTTTTTAAACTAACCACGTGCCTAATCAAGATTTAGAAGCCATGTTTCGCGTCCAATGCCCTCGGTATCGCGAATGAAGGCGTTCTAAGTCTGAATCAGTTGGTTGTGTCGCGTTTGCTGTTGCCAGAACAACATCGACGCTTGAACAGAGCCATGGGAAAGGATTCTTTCTCAGTGCGAAATGTACATGCGCTGACGTCTTGACCGTGAAGCCATCCATCGTCGAACAGTGGGATTATATAGTGTTTACTTGTCTCGCCATGATAGCTTCTGATGATCCAGTCTGGCAAGATCCTTCGATTGAGATCATGGTCTTGACGCAAGACATTATTATCTTGCGTCTCATGAGTGGCACAAACAGAAGAAATAATACCAAGATGCACATTCTGACGGTTATGCGAGTTATTTTTTTGCTATGCTCATGCGATTGCGCAAGAGCTGGCGTCGATGATGAGTCATTATAATCGTCACCAGATATAACTAAACTATGATATTTTCTTCAAATAATTTTGTTAGGTCGAGCTATTACAAATTGAAGGCTTAGCCTGAACATATATAGTAAATTCGGGCGGCGTAACAACAAATCACGGGTCAGTTACACCATATGAATCACCGGAATAGATGAGCTTTAAGTCGGACCTATTACTTGCATGTGGTGAGTTACGACGTGCACATGCAGCAACAGATTCTGCAGGAATCGTGGAGCATCAGTCGACTATCCTTTGACGCGTTTGATGATATATTAATGGGCTGTTCGCTAAGCTCCGCATAAAAAAAATTTCATGCGTCTCAAGATCAGTAACGGATTTATCTGTACCAACAAAGCTCCCTTTTTAAGAGTGTTCACATGTGGACATGTGGATACTATTGAAACAGGGAGCTTTGCAGGAATACACTGATTTAAATATCAGTTAGGGGGGAGTTATGCAATGGTTTAAACTTGTTCCATGATTTGGAATGATGCGGAGCAAGTACAGCTCCTATATAGAGGAAGGCTTCCTGCTGAACGAGCAAGAATTTTCTTCACGAGAACTCGAATCTGCGAGCAACGATCTCAAAGCTTAGGGTCCTTGTATGAGGTACGTTACCGATTTAACATTTCGAATGCACAATGTGCTCAAAAGTTTCTTTCTTAACAAGGCTTGACTCTTTTTACGACCTGAGACGCCTTATAAGGGCACGTGTCTTTGACAGATAAAAAGGGGTTTTGAACTTTATTTATTTTTAATCCGTAAATACACCTTAGACTAAACGTACCTGATCGAGACAATAATGCTCTAATTAGGACCCTTTTACCGACCGTTTGTATCGTGGATGACGCACGTCAGCCCTCAAAAACTGCAAAGGTGTTCTAATATTATTTCCGATAGGATCTCATCCCTTATGTGATCCACACCTGTTATGCTGCGTACCTGCCGACGTGTAACCCCGTTTTATTCACGTTATAGGGTTAAATTATTGGAATTTGTCATGCAATGTTCTATGTAAAATATAACAAGACAAAGTGATCTTCTTCAGTGATCCAGGGATCTACCCAGTTGTTGATACATGCCATGACCTTTATACACCAATCTCTGCTCGACGCGCACAATCGGTGGTGAGAAGATGTCACAACACATGTTTTCAATTTAACATAATTTTAGCTAGGACTAATTGACACAGAAGATATATTCAAGGCTAAATTATATTTCATACAAAAATACTATTGCTACTAAGTTTTATCGCCTCAGCAGTTGCTTTCCTTTGGATTGTACGTGAGGTGATAGGGCACTGACAAACTTTTCAGTCAGTGAGAGTTTGGTCCGTACTGTTATCAGTACGTGACTGCCAGTGCCTCGTTACAGCGGGGGATACGCATACTTGTAGCTTTGACTACACGCGAACATCGCGGCACCGATACAGTAGGTAGCGAGGCTCACTAAATACGTGGGTGGGACCTAATTCTGCTCAAATTTGGAAATATCTTGATAAGTGTGGAGGTATGCCACGACAAGTCACCAAATTCGGCGCTCATCTACTCTTTCACGAGTTAAGACAGACATCTTGTACATAATTATACGTTAAACGACCTTCATCAACAATTGATCTCTGTTCATAAGGGAAGTCTTTATTCGTTCACACTTTCCCTCCTCCAACCTCTACCGTCTATACTTAAAGTGCGCCGCTACACCTTACTCGCCATACATGGACAGAGTTGGCCGGGATAGGTCTTAATGTAAATCCTCATATAAACCGCTCTTATATGGAGGGTAAATCTGAATCCATTCGAAGAAATTCATCAATGGTACACTGAGTCTTTAGCATCGAGCACTGCTGTCTAACGTGCTCGGTGATACTTGTCAGCTTCTTCGTCAGTTCGTCACTGTCATGCTGCAGCAAAAGAAATGATGACAGACGGAGACAACAGTCTAGAGCCTCGGATTGCCCAATCGTCACCTCATCGGCGCTGTCACCATCATTGTCGTTCTCAATCTCCTCATGCTCTACCACGTCTGAGTCGCACTCGATCGGATCCTCGTCATCCGCACCGATTTAATCGACGACACTGACGCTGCAAGTCAAACCTGCCATGAGCTTAGTCAGCTCGTCCTCAACAGATCTATCGATGCGTTTGTTATAGTCGCGTAGTTAAGTGATATAGGCCATCGTTACCGCCCCCACGATAGCACACTTTCTCCAGCAGTTGCGAATCACTTGCTCATGTACCTCCTCCCAGCTTGATATAGCGGAGCGCACAGCCTCCAGGATATTCAACTTTCGGTCGATTCTGGTGTGGATTGCATCCAGGAGCCATCGAACAAATTTCTTTCGATACCACGCTTTAAATGCCCGTTAATTCCTATCATAAAAAACCACGTGAGAAATTGCTGTTTATGAGATCATCCATTCAAGCTTATTTGCGTCGATCGGTTGCAAGTGTGCAGTCATATTTTGGCGACAGGAATGCTAGCTTGACGTTGTAGCATTCAGCGACGCCATAATGACACGACGCGTTGTCCAGCAATAGAAGCACTCGCCTCCTGTGCATCTTGGCATCGAAATTCCGGATCCACTCATCAAACGTTGACCTGTTTTGCCACGCAGTCTGGTTGTTGAAGCACAGAATTGATTTGCTAGGTGCTAGCTCTGCGGAATGCTCGTGCTTGCTTCGACTTGCCTGTGACAACGAGATCCATCTTCTCGGTCCCGGTCATGTTGCAGCACATTGTGAGTGTGATACGATCCTTCTCCGACTTCTTTCTGATGCGCTTGACCGTTGCGAGCGTCTTGTTTGAAGGTAGGCGATAGAAGAGAGCTGATTCGTCAAAATTAGATACATTTTGTGGTAAACTTTGTCCAATCAGCTCTTTAAGCTCCATTCGATTCACTGCGAGTTAAGCGCGATCAAATGAGTCTGCCTTGCCGTGAAGCACATGCTGCTGGATGCCATGTCGATCCTTAAGTTTGTGCAGTCACCCATTAGAAAGCCGCAACGCGTTTTCGCTTATCCCTTTAGCGGCCCGGATTGAGCGACCTTCCTATAGTAGTAGATCGTCTGTGAGGATCGCTTTGCCGCCATTGAGATGATAGAATGCAAAGAACGCAATCATAAACGCTGGAAACAGCACCTTTCGATTGCGCTTCCTGCCCGTGGCAAGGAATACGTTGGCTGGTGCCTGACGAAATCGTTCTGCTGCCGTTGAGAAAATCCGAAGGCCGAGCTTCTCCCTGACCCCGTCTTGTATTTGGAATAGTTTTATGCCTAGTGTGCGTGTGATGTGCACCTGCACCTGCACCTGACGCTTTTGCTCCATCGTCAGAATCGTTCGCTTTGACACATGTTTAAGGTGGAACGGAAGCATATGTGCAAAGTGGCGGGCGATGCGAGACTGTGGCATGTCCAATTTAGAGGGAAATTGGTGGTTGGTGCGCGTTGTTATAGTCCCCTATTTATTTCGTCCCTTATATAAAGTCAGCATACAAAATCCTAGCGACATAGCTAGGTGCGGGACACGAAGTTCCTTTGACAGGGTTTTAACCCTATATAGAGGTTCTTATATGGAGGACGACTGTGCTACAAAAACAAAAACAACTACTACTATTACTACTTCTACTACTACTACTACTACTACTACTACTACTACTACTACTACTACTACGACCACTACTACTACTACTGCTACGACTTCTACTACTTCTACTACTCCCACTCGTCCCACGCGCCTCTCGGGACTCGCAAGCGGACCCGCAGGTCCGACCTCTTTGGTGCGACCGACAGAGCGCGCGCTGAACGCCATCGACGGCCGCGGGAGCGACACCGCCGGACGCAGATCAAGAGGCGTTGGCGCCGCAGAAGGCGACGCTCCGTCTGCTCGCCACGCGCTCGTGACTCCCGACGAGGCCGACGCCAATGCGGCAGTTGGCGCACCAATCAGACACTCGGACGGCCGCGGGACTCTTTTCACGCTCCGCTCGCGCGTGACACTCGTCGACGGACGTCGCGGAGTCCGCCCGAGTCGCTCAGCCGTAAACTGCGCTGCACGCGACTGTCGGACGAGATGCGTCTGCGTCGCGTATGCACAGTCTGTGCGCAGGAGAGCTCTGGGCACAAGGACGAGGGCCCCGCGGCGCTTGTCCTGACAGCTGAAGGCGACATGCGCAGTGCGCTGAGCAATCTGAAGGCCGCTGCTGGTGGGCGCCGCTGTATCAGCGACGAGAACGGATGTCGCGTGGGCGATGAACCGCATCGAGCGGCTGTGAACGACCTGGTGACTTACTGTGAGCAAGCGCGACTCGGTCAGGCGACGGCACGTGCACTTGGACTGGTGGAGAGCGGCGACTGCCTGTCGCTTGATATCACGACACGATCGTCCGAGTGTGCAACGCACTATCGATGCCAGACGAAACGCTGAAGCTCGAGTCCAGTCAGCTCATTGGAGCGACGCACAAGATGGCGTCTCGACACAGTCGCAGCTCTTCTATGGCTCTCTCGCGCGACTCTGTGCTGTAGCAGTGGTCGCAACGACAACAGGGTGAGACTGAAGGAAGCAGCACTTGCAATGGCTTTGACGTGCAAAGGGAGCTAGATGTCCGATAGAAGGCTCGAGTGTCTAGAAGCCAGTCGCCGAAAAGGAAGACTTGAAGTGTGTAGCCGACAGGTGCTACATGCAAAGCTGGGTCTGGGACTACCACTCAGTTCCAAAGTCCAAGTGCTGCGTAAAATACGTGGTCGGCACCTCCTGGTGTTGCTCCTCTACGTAGCTGCGCTGATTGGGCACCATGGCGCAGGTCACGATCGCCTTAACGCACCGGTCGAGCAACGTTGGACCAACGACTCTACGGAACTGCCGTTATGGCGTACCATGCGCGAGCGATTGAGATTGTGTGATCTGTACGTCCAGCTACTGCACGCTCTTTTGAGTGTGAATGTCCAGAAGTGCTATATGGGTTTGACCAGACAGCAGCTACTGTCATCGCAGGCGCCAAGCTGCAACGTTCCCATGATGGCACATCGATGAAGTGTCTGCAGTGGGTCCGGTGGATGGCTTGTACGGTATGCATCCGCCATCTTGTTGCTTTGTTGACATGCGTTGCTGTCTGCCGTTTGAATCCATTGCCCGCGTTCTAGTGCAGATGAATATGCCACTGTCATTTGCAGTTTCGCATGGAGGGGGGGGTGTCGCAAGGAAGATGACGTCTTTGATGTGTCGGACGATAGGACCGAATGTCGAGATGGCTTGTTCGGCCTGGTCTTGTTCGCGACCTCTGCATCTCGTTCGAGCTTGCCTGACGCTCGGCAGTCGTCACACGAGTCCGTGTGATGTCGGACGGGCTTTGAGACGAAGAAAGACACGTGTGTTTGCAACCCCTTTTTTGCGTTCCATCCGACGACAAGCTAAGTGTGTACTGTTCCGCGCACTCACTGTCGAGCAAGTCAACCTCATCGAGCAGAGGACCTTTGTTGGTTGACGCGTGTGAGAGTGGCTCGAAGTCGTCGTCTTTTTCGTGGGCGGCGTGTCGCGGGGTCCGGAACATCGAAGTTGCTGAACGATCAATATGAACCGTGTCACGTTCGGTACCATTGTCGTGCCGCACCGTTGCCATGTTGGCATGACATGACTTGCGAATGGGCGATACTAGCGCGTCGCTGGTCTCGCGGTGCAGTGACGCGAATTTGTACAGCAGCTTCTACGTGAGTATGTAAGAGCGAGAAGAATCAAGCAAGTGAACGCTACGTCATTGTCGCTGAGGAGGAGGAGGAGAAGAAGAAGGAGGAGCATTTTTTGCTGAGCTTGCGTAAGTCTGATGGTCAGGCAAGAGTGGGCGTGTGGGGTGTAAAGTCCCATCCCAGTTCCAAAAGACGGCTGACAACTTCATGCGGAGCCGATCGCGCTCGTCTGTGATTTTCCGGTACGTCGCTGCTACAATCTGATTGAGATCGACAGGTTTGCGAACCCGAGCGATGCTCAACAACTTGAAAGTCTGTTCGGAAGCAGCACCAGTTGTGAGCACGTTCAGTGTTCAGTGAGCACCTCATGCTCCGCATTGCGCTCTCACTGATCGCAAATGCGTCATGCACGCAAGCTGTGGCGCACTGTGGCAAGGGAGAAGGCAAGTTGAAGTGACACAGCGTCTCCGAAATGTGACAGTCTCACACACAATGGGTCAAAGAATGCGTAGGCCTCGGCACAGCTGCGCTTCACTCGGTTGTTGCATCACGATCTCGGGAACCGGGTGCCGACTTTGTGAGGCCCTTCAGGCGAGAACGGGTCGCATCGTGTTGCGACGACATGGTTTGTGCTCGCCCGTCTTGTGTTGGAGAAGGACGTTGTGGACTTGTTGCCATTGACGTTGTTGCGTGTTTTAGTGCATTGACACTTGAGTTTGTTGGCGCGAGTGTGTGGAATAGAGCGCATCGATGAAGTGGTCGCACAGCCTCATCACTCGAAGACCACATGCAGAATCGAAAGAGTTGACTTTGACGCGATCTTTGCAACGAATGGCGGCACGAGCTATGATATACATGACGGAACGACCGATGCTGGCAGTGCACGAGTCCTTCGTGCTCAGAAACAGTAGTCTTCGGCCCTACAGTTGTTGCAGTCGTGTGAAGTTCACTCAGCTGCGGCTTTCACATTGTGTGTGTGTCACAGTCCTGCGAGTGTCATCACCGGATGGATATCTGTGTACATTCCATGAGCGGCAGAGCATATCAGCAGGACACGTCAGCCAGCACTTCTCGACGAAATGACGCCAGAGTCGCATCAGCTGTTCATGTTCTGTTTGCTGCTACCAAACCACACTCTCAGCTTCGTCCATACCCGTGCGATGCGTGTACCTACATCGTACGTACTGCTTGTAGGCACTACCGAAGCGCATAGCTCATTTGCCGGGACGGGTTAAACATCCCCAACTGAAAGACTACCTGTCCCCAAGTCTATCCCCAACTACACAAAGACATACAATCAGTTATTTTTGGGTCGTGATTTGTGCTCGTCTTGACAGATGGCAAAACGACAGCGGTACATAGCACCGAGTTCTACGCTAAGAGAAGCTCAAAGAACACAATCAAGCTTGTAGGAAAACCACGACCCTGCCCGGGTCCCCGCCGTTTCAAGAAGAGGCGAACGAGCCTAAAAAGCCGAGCCTTTTTGGGAGTCAGGGATACGCCAACTCCTAGCGCTGGCCAAACGCGAACATCGCGGTATTAGTACTGTCGTGCAAGGGGCTCTCTTGCACGCCGGCATAGAAATTTTTACCCAAGCACCTCGAGACATCGAGGCTTCTCTGGGTCATAGTCACGAATCTCTTCCGGATCCGGACTTGATTTCCTGGCTCAGGAGCTTTCAGACATCTTGTACATAATCACGTGTTAATAGACAGTCATGAAATCTCTCTCTCTAAAAAGCCGAGCCTTACATGCAATGTGTCACCTCTAGCCGCAATTGCATTCCTATGAATGTACGCGGACTTATGGAACGAAATCATCGGTATAAGGTAGGACCGTGATCTGCCTACGGCATACAAATCGAGGCTCTGACAAGTAGCCAATCATTTTTTCTGCAGCTTCAGGGCGATATGTAAAAGTTGACGAGCTGTCCTGCGACTGAGCACACTTTCTGGCAGAACAGGATGTATATGGTATTGGTTTTGCATACCAGTGCGTCACCTATGTCGTTGATGTACAGGGGTCAGTGGACAACGCCAGGATCTAAAAGGAGCTAACAAGACAAGAATTAAAGGGAAGTGACAGACTGGTTTGCTCAGCGTGACAGTCTTGTAATTCTTTTCGACGCGCATGTCGCTACAAACGATGACAGTATGCAGCTGCGATCTAATGTTGGGCATATCTGTATCGTGAATGACAGGGTGACCGGATAATCAGTGTGGATACGCCGTCGCTCTCAAGCTGCTGATAAGTCTACGTCATGAAGAGTGCTAGGTTGCAAAGGTACGTAAGTGACCCTGTTCTTTAAAAAAAATTATATTCTCAAGCGCTCCGGGGTCAATGGTATGCAGTGGACTGGCGAATACGTCTACAACCAGAAGATGCTAAGGTAACGAAGCCACTGTTGTTACCGCAGCTGTCTACTAATATCTAACGGATACTCGGCGCATGAAAATATACATTATAGAGTCACTTATTCGTTAAATGAACTGTCCATCCTCGAGCGTATATGGATACTGATAGCTCGAGCTTTGGCAGACGAAGGCACCGCGGAACGCACTCAGTGAAATGCAACTACAACATTTGGCGGGTCCGGATCACGCGTGTCGAGGCTATTACAATGAAGATTTTAATGAGGTTAAACTTATACCGAGTCAGCTACGTGCTCATACCTTGTCTTCATACCTCAAACGTATCTAGTGCATGTAAACACTCAATAAACGATTGTCCAATTCTTCTATAGTATATGCATGATTACATGCATGATAAGTTAGCTCAAGGACATACGTGTCATCCTCATCATTGATAAGTGCAACAAACAAGTAGATCCGTGCAGAAATTGGCATGCTCATGATATAGCAAAAAGGCTTGATTGAAAGACATTCAAAACAATCATTCGTGTGATGTCAAAGCATTGATTGTTGAACTATTGGTATTTCTGTATTAGCTGTCAACGTTGGAGAACGTGATGCAAGCAATAAGAACAAGTATAGATTTAGTGCGCTGACGAGAAGTGGTGGGGCGTGCCGAAATTGCCTTGAAACATCAAAAGTAGCACCACCATCACCACCTCATCTTATTGCACCCATCATATAAGTGCTAGTCTCGAAGCAATGGGGGTTCCCTTCAAATGTAGCCGATATCCGCGACCTTAATCGTACTTGAAGTGGCCGGAAGAATATTGGATATGTTCTTGATCGGGCGCGGGATATTCACTTGGACATTGAAGATGACGCACTTGATTCGATACTTCCTGGTAGCCCATAGTATCCTGCCCCGTGACATGTCGGTGATCCACCGGAAGAGGTGGAGTCAGTCCATGGTACAACTGGTTGTAGCAATGTCTTCTCGAAGCGGTTTCTTTTCGCGAATCATATTCAGATTGTGATTACAATTGGCCTTGTCCTCCAGACACTTAAAACAATGATTTATCGCCTATTACAGCTGCTGCTTTATACGCTTGTTCAGGACACGCCATAGAATCATTTACACTCGACACCTCTGGCAGAAAATCATCATGAATGGTGCTGAAGGTAGGGCTTGAGTGGCCTGTTGAACATCATGGGCACAAATAAATTAGACAAGTACGTTAAGAATGCGAATACCACCTACCTGCGACGCCTGTTGCTAGATTAGCTAATGTCCTTCGCTCCAGTAGTGGACACACATAGCATCGACTTTCTACTTCTATTCGACACGTCAGGTTGCATGTTGCCATCAACCTCGGACTGCTGAGGGGACGTAATTGAGCAGTCGTTGTCTTGCTGACGATTCTCCATCCAGAAATCTGAAACCAGTAGCTTTATAAGTCGCGATAGGATCAAATGACGGTAAACAGTAAGCTTTGCTGCACGTACCTAGCTCAAACCTGTATGTCGTCAGTGCTGCACCTTGGATCGAACCTGTATTACGTTAGTCTAGCCCCTTGGATCGTACTTGTCTTACGTCAGTGCAGCACCTTGGATCGAAGTTGTCTCACGTCAGTGCCGTAGTTTAGCTCGTATTTCTGGTGTTTGTTTCCAAACGCTACTACGTAACGTTTGGCATTGGTGTGTGGGGGGAGCCTTCATATATCATATTCATATATAGATCTACATATATAAATATCATATATTTGTATTAATCGCAAGACGCAAGGCTATGTACCCCTGTCGTTTTGCCATCTGTCAAGACGAGCACAAATTACGACTCAAAAATAACTGATTATATGTCTTTGTGTAGTTGGGGATAGACTTGGGGACAGGTAATCTTTCAGTTGGGGATGTTTAACCCGTCCCTCATTTGCCCCAGTCCACCCGATCTGGTTACTTTTCTTGCACCGGTGATCACAATGCGATCAACAGTCACCACTGTGGTCGAAGACGACGCGATCCGCACGTCTGGCTTGATGCATGTAAGTCGAACGCGGGAAAAGTTCGGCTATCAGTAACTTGAACACGTTTTGTGTACGTCAGCCGAAGGTTCGGGAACAAGTCGTGTTCGACAAGAAGCCCTCCGGTGTGTGTGACACGTCTCGAAGGGCCTTTTATAGCCTGGACACTGCCGCTCGCGTGCTGAGACTTCAGCCAGAGACATTGCAGCATCGACATAGCCGCGTGTGTAAGAACTGGATTTCGCGTGGAGAGAGATAGGTGCGGATGTTGTAGTGTATCATCATGAGAGCGAGCGCACAGCATACATGTCGTTCTGACTACTACGTGTTGATGAGGTGCACGAACAGCTTCCACCACACCTTCCCGCTGGTCATCTGGTTGGTCTGAGTCTTGCTGACCTTCTCTGGCTTCTCGTGGAATCGTTGGCTGCGCGGATGAAGTGGAGAACCCATTACAGTTGCGCCTGAACGACCGTCGGACATTCATGACATATGTTTTGATCTCTGATTCTCGAAGTGAGGACATCGACTGACAACCTCTCGAATGGACTCTTTGGACGCATCTTGAGGCTCAATCGCTCCGAGAAGATGTCATCGTCCATTCAAGTGTTCTACTCGAGAGAAGTCTGGTGCTTTGTAAAACAATACAAGGCACTGCTCATTCACTGGCAGCTACGAAAACAATACACTAGTAAAAGCTCTACAACCTCATGTCCTACGTCGTGCCTCAACAGCCTTTTTTGTCGTGCAACTTGTCCTCAACAAACTAGACATGCGATCGTTCCTACGTCATACCTGTCATGATCTACGATCGCTAGCGTCGCGATGAAGGCGGTTCGTGGCTGAGGATGTAGTACCACGAGTGTGTGCGATTCCATCAGAACAAAGTCCGCGATAGCTGCACTGCTTCGTCGGGAGCGAACTGCTGCAACATACCCGATACTACCCGATACTACTCACGGGAGTTGAGGCGCATACAACGGATTGACCATAGGTGCGTTTTCGCGCAGCTGGCACGTTACCTAAACCACCAGCAAATTTGTACTTTCCTCGACAGAACAAACGATGGAGAGATCTGTTCCTGCGGAGAATAGTCATTGGGAGGGCATCCCGTAGTTCTATCGCATTCGAAACGTTCTACTGCGCGAGAAGAGGAACTGGCGCGGCTGTCATCGATGCTGTCCAGAACGTCAGAGACCAGCAAAAGTGCGTATATTATGGCATAAATGGTGCTACGGTGGAGGTAGAGCGAGCGTCTAAGGGATCCCAGTTTCACCAGTGGGAAAGACCGAATAGCGGTGAGACAGGATATGCAAATAGCCAGGTACCGAATGACCGGTACAGCGCAGAGACAGGATCCAAAATATCCGGAAATAGCCCTTACAAAACGCAAGTAGTTGGGAATCCGAAGCCTCGATTACAATTGTTGACAATGTGCACAAGCACGGTTTGCCCGGATCTTCCCGGATGGCTATCTGGTCGATCAGATCCGTGCTGACCACTTCCTTGATACAAACACGAACACAGTGTAATGGACGAGACTATATCTGAGTTCACTGGCCACTTCTACCACCTGCCTGTACTTACGAAGCATACAAGAAGCAGCGATGCCACTCTCACCGCTAAAAGTGCTTTTTCTGTCCCGGAAACTGCTACACCGAGCTGGAGCGAAAGTCATCCCAGTATCACGCAGCCGTGTGTGGAGGGACTACAGGGTCCGTGACTAGAGATGACACAGTAGCTCAGCGATACAAATGGCAAGTACAGCAGAACTCAGCTCGCCTGCCACTCGTTGATGAACTATTTGAGCAGCTTCTGCCTCGTGTTTCCGCTTCGCGTTCCCGTCCATCCGATCGACGCGCAGCTTACTCGCTCAAGAAGCACAGAGTTACCGCGTCACGACCCGTACCATACTAACTTCCATATACAATAAATCATTTGTGCAACAAGTTGCAGCGCAGCGCTGTCAACTATGACCACAATTCCTTTTGCAGTCAAGTGCACAATACCCGTTCTTGGCCCTCTTCACGTGAACCATGAAGTTCATCCATCTCGTCGGACTCCTCGTGAGTGCGTCGCTCTTCGTCGTGGCAGACCTCACTGTGGCCTCCAACTCCTCACCCGTCGAGGCGTCGCCGAAACTGGACGTCGAGCCACCCAAGCAAACAATCCACGCTCTTTCAACAGCCCACGGAAGGAACGAGGAACGATTTCTGATGGCGTTCTTCGACTGGTTGATGTCCGTCTTCAGGTCGGGCAAGGTACGGGAGCTCGAGGGCAAGCTCCAGGACGTGTACAAGGTGGAAAAGGCCGCAGATATCGTCAATCTGATGGAACATGCCCCGCCTCCAAACGACCATGCGGCGCTCAACGTTAAGGTTGCTCGCAAATTCGTCGAGAGTGACGAGTTCGTGGCCGTGTACAGACAACTGCAGAAGCACAACAAGGAGACGGCGGATACGCACATTTACTCGTTCCTCCGAACGAACCTCGGCGAGGACGTGGTCGCGCAACTGATCGGCATGGTGAAAGTCCACGGGAGCAGAAAGGGGAAGGAGATGGCTGGAGGGCTTGAAAAAGCACAGTTTCGCGCCTGGTTCAATGATAGAACGAGTTTTGAAGATGTCGTCGAGAATCTCTTTCACATGTCGCCTGGCGAGTTCAAAGCACTCGACGGGAAAGAGTGGAGAAAGAAGGTCATTACCGACTATTTCGATTTCTACAAGCAGGAAGTTGTTGGCCACAGCATGCCCGCGCAGCAGGGGCACCACGGACACCACGGGCACCACGGGCACCACCACCACCACTAGGTCGAATCGCATTTGCGGTCCCAAATGGGTTAATTTGAGTGCGTGTTTGGTAGAAACGACGGCACGAAGTAGCAGAGCGCTTCAAGTTTGGTGAGTGAACTTTTGAAGCTCATAGGTTGGGTCAATCGTCAAGTCAACACACAAACACCTTTTTCTTCTTGTTCAGTCCATCATTCTCTGCATAATCTGACCTGCTAAAGCTGTCTCACATTATATAACGAATGAGATCTGTAAGCTCGACGGCACTGTATTTTCTGGCAGTATTGTTCTCCGCGTGTTTTAAATGGGCGACCACTAGCTAACCTCATCATGTCAACGCCTTTGCACTCTGGAAAATAAAATCACCGGTTGGGATGCAGTCTTCTCGTGCGTGTCACGCATGCAGCAAGAAGTCCGAAGTGTTTGGCACGAAGGAAAAGCGCAAACACGTCACTGGCGTTAAGTGCATAGTCCGTCCGGTCATGCACTTCGACCTCAAGCTCACGCACGGGAAGAGGTAGCCATTGACCGTGAGAACTCGTTCTTTAGCGGCTGTTTCGCTTCGCTGGACATACAACAAAATTAGCAGACAGAACTCTAGGTGCTGTCGACCGGCGGCCATTGGGATGAAAAGCTAGAGGGTGTACTTTGGGGCATGCTTCTGTTGAAGTAGCTACAGAGTAGGATGAACGGCGTCGAGGACGACAAACATGAAGACGACACTATTTGGCTGTCGTACATCATCGACAACACACAGATTTATATGACTCTGATGAGAAAGCCGTAGCTGAGTGAACTTCACACGACTGCAACAACTGTAGCGCCAAAGACTACTGTTTCTGAGCACGAAGGACTCGTGCACTGCCAGCCTCGGTCGTTCCGTCATGTATATCATAGCTCGTGCCGCCATTCGTTGCAAAGATCGCGTCAAAGTCAACTCTTTCGATTCTGCATGTGGTCTTCGAGTGATGAGGCTGTGCGACCACTTCATCGATGCGCTCTATTCCACACACTCGCGCCAACAAACTCAAGTGTCAATGCACTAAAACACGCAACAACGTCAATGGCAACAAGTCCACAGCGTCTTTCTCCAACACAAGACGGGCGAGCACAAACCATGTCGTCGCAACACGATGCGACCCGTTCTCGCCTGAAGGGCCTCACAAAGTCGGCACCCGGTTCCCGAGATCGTGATGCAACAACTGAGTGAAGCGCAGCTGTGCCGAGGCCTACGCATTCTTTGACCCATTGTGTGTGAGACTGTCACATTTCGGAGACGCTGTGTCACTTCAACTTGCCTTCTCCCTTGCCACAGTGCGCCACAGCTTGCGTGCATGACGCATTTGCGATCAGTGAGAGCGCAATGCGGAGCATGAGGTGCTCACTGAACACTGAACGTGCTCACAACTGGTGCTGCTTCCGAACAGACTTTCAAGTTGTTGAGCATCGCTCGGGTTCGCAAACCTGTCGATCTCAATCAGATTGTAGCAGCGACGTACCGGAAAATCACAGACGAGCGCGATCGGCTCCGCATGAAGTTGTCAGCCGTCTTTTGGAACTGGGATGGGACTTTACACCCCACACGCCCACTCTTGCCTGACCATCAGACTTACACAAGCTCAGCAAAAAATGCTCCTCCTTCTTCTTCTCCTCCTCCTCCTCAGCGACAATGACGTGCCGTTTACTTGCTTGATTCTTCTCGCTCTTACATACTCACGTAGAAGCTGCTGTACAAATTCGCGTCACTGCACCGCGAGACCAGCGACGCGCTAGTATCGCCCATTCGCAAGTCATGTCATGCCAACATGGCAACGGAGCGGCACGACAATGGTACCGAACGTGACACGGTTCATATTGATCGTTCAGCAACTTCGATGTTCCGGACCCCGCGACACGCCGCCCACGAAAAAGACGACGACTTCGAGCCGCTCTCACACGTGTCAACCAACAAAGGTCCTCTGCTCGATGAGGTTGACTTGCTCGACAGTGAGTGCGCGGAACAGTACACACTTAGCTTGTCGTCGGATGGAACGCAAAAAAGGGGTTGCAAACACACGTGTCTTTCTTCGTCTCAAAGCCCGTCCGACATCACACGGACTCGTGTGACGACTGCCGAGCGTCAGGCAAGCTCGAACGAGATGCAGAGGTCGCGAACAAGACCAGGCCGAACAAGCCATCTCGACATTCGGTCCTATCGTCCGACACATCAAAGACGTCATCTTCCTTGCGACCCCCCCCCCCTCCATGCGAAACTGCAAATGACAGTGGCATATTCATCTGCACTGAACGCGGGCAATGGATTCAAACGGCAGACAGCAACGCATGTCGACAAAGCAACGAGACGGCGGATGCACACCGTACAAGCCATCCACCGGACCCACTGTAGACACGTCAGCGGTGTGCCATCATGAGAACGTTGCAGCTTGGCGCCTGCGATGACAGTAGCTGCTGCCTGTCTGAGCCCATGTAGCGTATCTGGACATTCACACTCAAAAGAGCGTGCAGTAGCTGGACGCACAGATCACACAATCTCAATCGCTCGCGCATGGCACGCCATAACGGCAGTTCCGTAGAGTTGTTGGTCCAAGGTTGCTGGACCGGTGCATTAAGGCGATCGTGACCTGCGCCATGGTGCCCAATCAGCGCAGCTACGTAGAGGAGCAACACCAGGAGGTGCCGACCACGTATTTTACGCAGCACTTGGACCTTGGAACTGAGTGGTAGTCCCAGACCCAGCTTTGCATGTAGCACCTGTCGGCTACACACTTCAAGTCTTCCTTTTCGGCGACTGGCTGCTAGACACGTCAAGCCTCCTATCGGCTTTCTAGCTCCCTTTGCACGTCAAAGCCATTGCAAGTGCTGCTTCCTTCAGTCTCACCCTGTTGTCGTTGCGACCACTGCTACAGCACAGAGTCGCGCGAGAGAGCCATAGAAGAGCTGCGACTGTGTCGAGACGCCATCTTGTGCGTCGCTCCAATGAGCTGACTGGACTCGAGCTTCAGCGTTTCGTCTGGCATCGATAGTGCGTTGCACACTCGGACGATCGTGTCGTGATATCAAGCGACAGGCAGTCGCCGCTCTCCACCAGTCCAAGTGCACGTGCCGTCGCCTGACCGAGTCGCGCTTGCTCACAGTAAGTCACCAGGTCGTTCACAGCCGCTCGATGCGGTTCATCGCCCACGCGACATCCGTTCTCGTCGCTGATACAGCGGCGCCCACCAGCAGCGGCCTTCAGATTGCTCAGCGCACTTCGCATGTCGCCTTCAGCTGTCGGGACAAGCGCCGCGGGGCCCTCGTCCTTGTGCCCAGAGCTCTCCTGCGCACAGACTGTGCATACGCGACGCAGACGCATCTCGTCCGACAGTCGCGTGCAGCGCAGTTTACGGCTGAGCGACTCGGGCGGACTCCGCGACGTCCGTCGACGAGTGTCACGCGCGAGCGGAGCGTGAAAAGAGCCCCGCGGCCGTCCGAGTGTCTGATTGGTGCGCCAACCGCCGCATTGGCGTCGGCCTCGTCGGGAGTCACGAGCGCGTGGCGAGCAGACGGAGCGTCGCCTTCTGCGGCGCCAACGCCTCTTGATCTGCGTCCGGCGGTGTCGCTCCCGCGGCCATCGATGGCGTTCAGCGCGCGCTCTGTCAGTCGCACCAAAGAGGTCGGACCTGCGGGTCCGCTTGCGAGTCCCGAGAGGCGCGTGGGACGAGTGGGAGAAGTAGAAGTAGTGGTAGTGGTCGTAGTAGTATGTGCAGTAGTAGTAGTAGTAGTTGTTGTTCTTGTAGCAGTAGTAGTGGTAGAAGTCGTAGTAGTAGTAGTAGTAGTAGAAGTCGTAGTAGTAGTAGTAGTAGTAATAGTGGTAGTGGTCGTAGTAGAGAGTAGTAGTAGTAGTAGAGTAGTAGTAGAGTAGTAGAGTAGTAGTAGTAGAGTAGAGAGTAGAGTAGTAGAGTAGTAGTAGTAGTAGTAGTAGTAGTAGTAGTAGTAGTAGAGAGAGAGAGAGAGAGAGAGGGGGGAGTAGAGAGAGAGAGAGAGTAGTAGTAGTAGTAGTAGTAGTAGTAGAGAGAGAGAGAGTAGTAGTAGTAGTAGTAGTAGTAGTAGTAGTAGTAGTAGTAGTAGTAGAGAGTAGTAGTAGTAGTAGTAGTAGTAGTAGTAGTAGTAGTAGTAGTAATCGAATGGGTGGTTGGAGTAGCGGTAGTAATTGATGGAGTAGTAGGTAGAGCACAGGTTTCGGAAATTAGTGTGGGCAACAGAATAGTGATACTTGTTGAATAGTGTGGGCCACGGCATATATTGGGCCTCGATAAATTGCCGAATTTCTGGTGGCACTCGATGCAGTAAATACCTTAATTATTGTGATTTGACAATGCCGCAATTTGGCTCAGTCGTGAAACGATCGGTCTAGGTACAAAAAATCCCGACTTTGACATCGATAGCATACAAAATAATATAATATATATAAAACCTTTATTTTGAAAAGGGAACTGCTAAAGGAGCCTTCAGGATTCGCCAATAGGCCTTCACCCCATACATTAAACAAGCTATTGGATTTAAAGGTCTCGCAATTCTAAAATTAAACTACTGTTTTTAACGCTCCTACTTCTAAACTTTTCACGGTCGATCTCTAAGACACATTACCATCGTTACAAGAAGCAGAAGAATATTTGACCTGCGACGCAGCGCAAAACAGTGCGCACTAGGCGAAACGGGCTTGCTGCGTGGTGCCTTATCATGATCGTTCTCAAGAGCGCGAAACGAAGTTAAGTTGGGTACGACATAAGCGTGTAAATATACGATCTTGATATCACAACACATATTTTATACTTCTCAGCCTCTAGATGCGCTTGAGCGAGATAACAAACCCATCTTCATGAATCGCCCGTTGTGGAAAGCTTTAAAAGGTTGTTAAAGGGCCATTAAGACCAAAATTAATGTGTAGTTGAACAGAGTTATTTACATAGTGATGGCATCTTAGTAAAAAGAAGATGTACATTGCTAACGACCATCAACATCGACATCACAGTTCAATTTTTGATGCAGCATTGACAGCATCAAGCACATGATCGAAATGCGCTATATCCTCAATATGTCGCAATGCTGGAGGAGCTGCAGGCACTGCTTGTGCTTGTGCAGCTTGACGACATGTACTTGCGTTATGCCCCAAATTCAAACAGCGTCCACATCGTCGACGTCTCTTGGGATTAAACGCGTTCTCTACATGCTCAAAGCGAGATAAAGTGCGGCGGGTAGAACCTATTGTACTTCCGCGCGTCCTTACCAGCACAGGGTCACGTATTGCGGAATCTGGAGCAGCCATAGCATGATCGTATAGTATTCTTTGCTGGTGTCTGTCATTATTCACATACCTCTCAAGAGGTCCTTTTATCACAGTGTCATAATCGACAGCATCATATCTGACTGTCTCTGTGTCAGCCCTTCGTGTTAAAGGTTGGACCAACCATCAATGATAATCAAAATCTTGTATTGTAAACGGCCAATGCAATTTGAATTTTGCATGACGACAAGGATGTCCCATGTTATTTGTCATCCGATTCTGACAAGGTCCTGGGTCAAGTCTTTTAATCCATTGACAATGTGCTGCCAGTACACCTGCAACGGAAATACTGTCCATTACTCCTGCAAACAGAGGTCCTAGCTTCATTTCGACGATGGCGCGTTCACTTGCGTTTTGATGGCTGACTATAGCAAGTTGGCCGTGGCAAGCCAACGCTAGAGCTGTGCTTACCGGCCATATATCAACTAAGGGCAAAAATATAATTAAGTAGCCGAACTGCCAATATCATTGAGTCCAAAGTAATGCTACTTACATGTGGATCCGTTCAACCACTTCTTAATAACCGCATGTGCGCTCTCAACACGTGACGTTGTCTCATGACCGTAATGTAGACAAACATCCAAGTAGCAAGACACGAACACTTTTTTGTAAACCAGCCGAGTATCATCCAGATACTTCATCACATGAGCTGGTAGATCAACCCTCATCGCAACACTGCTGGCGGTCATACTCTGTCGTAGATTGAGCTTGTACCAAGCAGTTCCACGTCAGCTGCAATTGTTTAAACTACTTCGTGGAGTCAAAATGTATTCGCATCTTAGCGGTGGTGTTCTTGTTTATGTGTCATCTACAAAGCAGTGTACTCGCAGAGAGAAAACAGTTACCGAGCGCGTCCATTAAGGACATCTCGCGATCAAAAACGAGTGTTTTTGGTGTAGCGATGTCGAACATCTCGAATACCCGCCTCAGTTTCTGCACCGCCCATATGTATCGCCTTCTGTATCGTTTCTCATGAAGCAATAGGCGAAAGTGTAGCTGTTGTTGGTCTCAGTACGCCCACAATCTACGCCTACAATTTGCAGCAAAGGTAGTCGAAATCGATTGGTCTTGTAAGTGGTGTCAATCAAAGATACCCGGCTTGCGCTGAAACAGGCAGTGACTTCCCTGGCAGAGGGAGACTCGATAAAATAGGTGCGTAAGCTGCTGCTCAGCATCAAATTTCGCGTAGAACGGTGCATTGTTGTTTTCTTCATTGCTTGTTGCTAGACTTTCTAGCAATTTTGTAAGAGGAGACCTTCCTCCTAGCAATCGGCGGCGCTCATTTGCGCGAATGTTGTAAATATCGTGCACAATAACACCTACGATATCAGATCGCCGAAGGGAGGCAACGATATGACCAGCACTGGTGCCTGCACGCAGACTCGCAATCACCAATTTTTCTTGTTCTTCCGTCAGAGCACGTAAACGTGGATGCACCTTGATATCTACAAAGGGATAATGTTTAATGAACTTCATGAGTGACTAAAATTAACTACTGGTCTGGTTGTTCTTGACGTCGCTGTCGTGTGATAGTGGCCGAGAAGGAGCAGCCAGTGGCGCCGCTGGAGCACATGCGCTGACGAAGAGACGCTGTACCTGAATCTGTACCAGAATAAGATCGGCGGCCGTTGCATGAGCATTGCAGATCTACTGCCTTAACCTAACCGTTATTGCGTTCACCCAACCTTTGTTTCCTTTAAATAGTTGTAACATAGCCTTCCGGCAGTGTTAGCTCGTCAAGCGCGTGGCGGGCTTCGTCCACATAATCGAACAGCTCTTCTGTGAGCTAATTAAAGCTTTTTATACGGCTTTTAAGGAAGGTTGTCACGGGTACGATTGACTAGATGATATGAGATGAATATACGTTTATTTCTTGAAGGAAAACGATCTAATTTTATAAGTTAAATGACCTTCAAAATTAATAACTTGTTAACAGTATGGAGTGAAGACTTATTATCGAAAACTGAAGGCTCATTAGCGGCTCCCTTAAAAACACTTTGATAAAAAGGAAGGTCTACACGTAAGAGACACTAAGTTGCGTTGTCACTCATACGTCCGCCAAGATCCGCTCCGCGCGCCCACACCGTTAGACACGCCTAAAACACGTGCATAAATGGTGCCAGGGGTGTGGTTAGATACATGGATTCTTCCATAATGAGGCACGATGTGGTTCAGACATTCTTTAAAAAAAGCAAACACCTTCAAGCACACAAGAACGAATAAAATTGATGCAAGTTGAATCTCAACTTTGGCTAGCCTAAAATTTGAAGTAACCTGGATCATGAGATATCGTGAACGATTTCTTCTACCACTTCTGCTTCTTCTAGTACTGGTGTACCCTTCAAAGTGTGGCCGACAATTGTTGATAGTCATCTGCACCTTAGGGAGCAATTGAGACTCTTTCCACTCGTCGTCCAGATCAAGTCCGAGACCGCATTGTGAAAAAGTGCAGAGATAGAATGATGGAAAGTTTGGATCGTGCGAATTGCCTTAAGTGCGAAACCTATTCGATTGGTGGAGCGCACTCAGAGATGGGCCCGTTGGCATGAGTGATGGGATCAAACGACTGAGTGACAGAAAACGACGGTCTAACTTATGCGGATTGGTCTACCTAACGGTCAAGAAGAAGTATGGTCAAGGATCGGCGATTGACAGATCACGATCCGCGATCAAGGACTTGGATCACCAAGCTACAAGGACAGGCTTACTCAAGAGGTGAACAACATCTGGATTACGAAATCAGTAACGAACAATGGATGATGGGTGGATATGGAGGCATGCCGGAGGAGCGGATCATCAAGCATGCGAATTTTCAGGAGCGACAGCGATCCGACCGTAAATTTCCGATCGGAGACGCAAAATATTGACCGCGATCTATCATGAGTGCGTATCACTTGATTGTGTGAGCACATAATTGGCGCGGACCACATACCGCGATCCACCACCCGAGCGATCCACTACCTGAGCGATCCGCTACCCGAGCGATCCGCTACCCGAGCGATCCGCTACCCGAGTATCTGCTGTGGACTACATGATGCAAGAAGTGAATTGCATAGACGGACGATACGCAACATCTGACCTAGCGAACAGATATGCATAGGATTTGGGTTTTGTTGGTCGACATTCAACAGAATCGAATTCGCAACGAAAGACATGCGTAGACTTCTCCCGGGCAGGATCTTTGGCCTCCAGTCGACTAGAGAGGTACCCGTTTCTTTACAAACTTCGCCTTTGGATTGTTTAGCCAGGCGGAACGTCAATTTTCACCCCCCCCCCCAAACTGCGATCGTACGCAGGGAACCTTGCGGTTCGGATTCAAGATCGCGATACGGCTCAAGTGGTTAAAAGGATCGCGAATCAAGCATAACACATGTACAAAGGCGACTCTGGGAGAGATCCCAAGTATACACGCGATCGAGTAAAGCATTTCCACTCAATCCACCCCTACGTTTGACCTGGTGACGAATTTCCACCCGATCGGCCCCTATCCCTAAAACGGTCAAGTTCAGCCTCAGCTTAAGTCCACCAAGTAGAGCGCAACCCGCCCCACCGACGGGTACACAAGGTGATCAAGAAAACACAGAGCACGAAATTGGAGTACCCCCTCCGTTCGTCGGTCGTCCGGGCGACAGTGGAGAGTCGGGATCGCCTCAGTAAGTGAGTTTTCCCCCTCCGAACATAATTGTGCGCGTGGCTGGTGCTTCTGTTCACTAGGAGATTTAGTGTGAGTCCCTTAGCGAAGGAGTTAAGATTAATCTTGAACCCGGGATAGAAGCGCCAGCGAAAGATGGATTGTCGCAGATGCGCGAAGATTTGAGATCTCCAGACCGTCAAAGTTTTGGGAGGGGATTCGACGACAAGAACGTAAAAGACGAAGACCGATTGAACGATCTGGGATAAAAAAACATAATTCCCTCCCGAGTTCTTTTCGGGGACACCGTGGATAGTGCTGCAAAGCACGATCTGCAGGATGAAAATCCTAGGGGAATTCTTAAAGTGTTTCTTTTTGTATTAGGTGACCCATCACAATGATGAAGAAATAATCAAGGAGTTTGGAGACTTTAAGAAGCTGGCCGTGGTGAAACAAGATTTATATATATACTTACAAGAACAAGCAATCCGGATTCAAGGTCAAGACGGGTAATATGGATCAAGACTTAAAGTCAGTGGATCGCGAAATAAAGTTTAAAAATTGGCAATTCGACAAAATCAGACGGGAATACCAGTTAAAAGGGCTGAAGAAGTTTTTGTCTAGCGATCCAGTGCTTAATACGATAAGCCGAAGCTGACCGGATCGTTACACGAACCAATATCAGCACCCAAATTAACTCTTAACGCGTTGGAGGCTCTCCGGCGTTTAGTTAACGAGCTAACTGAGGCGGGATTAAATGCTAAAACGTTCAATGCGCAAACGCTTCTAGAGTCCAACCACGACCGAGTGATCGCTGCCGGACAGTCGCTGTTTAAGACGTTGATCCCGCCCATAGGTGTACGCGACCCCGCAGACAACCCAACCTCGCCGATCGTCACCACGGATCGACAAACACGATGCGGGTTACGATGGATCAGGTTTTCATACCGATCGACGGCTTCCCAAGTGGTGAACACACGGGATCGTCCCGTTGTGATTCATATAAGTCAGAAGAAGAATCGAATGATTTGATCGATATTCAACGGATGCCACTCGGACTGGGGGGGCTCGGATCTATTGTGAAAGAGACCTGAATCAAATGAGGCAGAGGCGGGAAAGTCACCGGCGACGATGTTCATGAACATGGTGGAATTAGATCAGGTAAATATTTATTTTCAAGCAATTATGAAGCAATACGAGCTAGAACAAGCCCGTATAAACGCCAGAAGATCTACTTTTCACCAACCAGAACCGGAGATTTATATGCCAGATATAGACATGGAGTCGGTTGGATCGCGTCCTAGTAGTTTGCACGACTATGGCCATGAGCACCGGGACCAAGGAAATGAGAGGTTACCACAGGTGACAACGGCAATGGCGGCGGATAGTGGCGGGTTCTCTAACCAGAGAATTCGGATGTTTGCCATGGTCGAACTGAAAGAGTTTGAAGGACAAGGAAAGAATGAAGAACGAGCCAGAAACTGTATAAGTAAGGTGAATTTAGCGTTCCTACGCGATCAAACTCCTGATGCGGAAAAGTGACTGTTGTTCAGCGATCTCTTTACAAGGCCGGCGCGTGATTGGTATAGCCAGCTCAGTCGCTCGACAAGGACTTCGTGTAAGGCACTCCTGGAAGGCTTCATGGCCAAATACAGAGGGAAGAATAACATTTCGGTTGGAAGACTCTACTATCATGCCCATAAGCGATTGAACGAGACTTTATTGATGTATTCGTACCGTCTGAATGTGGCTGCGATCCGAGCGGAGATCTTGATACGAGATGGACCGTCTACTATCCGCAAGGAGCATGAGAAACATTATACTGGTACCCGCGATCTATAGAGAATGTTAACGATGTTACGCCTTGGAGATGCAGACGACAGTGAAGAAACTCTGCAATTGAGCAAAAAAATGAAAGTCCGAGAAGCACACGCCTCTATAGAGTCGAGTAAATGTCGACAGCGTCTTACGTCAACCGTGGCCCAAATGCCAGCGAAACCAGATCGTTCTGTGAGAGCGATCCACGTGTAAAGCAAGAGCAGTGGATCAGATATTGACTCTAGCGGATCGGATACTGACTCGGATCAACCTAATGTGTACATGGCTGCAGCTGCGGACCGCGCTAGTACGAAGTGAAAAAATCGAACAAGAAAAGAACAATGATCGCGGAAAGTCTCAAACAATGTGTTCGCACTGTGGACCGAAGAGACATGACGATCGCGGATGTTGGAATCGACTGACGTGTAATAAGTGCGGAAGAAAGGGACGCCCTGTGGATAAATTTTACTATGTGTGTTATGTATGCAGGAACGTCCACGATGTAGGAAAGTTTCCGGTATAACAGGTTTATAACTCGATCTTCCACTTGTGTGTTCCTACCAAGCACGTAAGGATGTTGCCAGAACAAGACGAGAAAATGCCAAATTATGACGCTCGCCAGGATGAAATCTGGTACTAGCCGAGCGTTCCATGCTCTCTATATATGCAATTGTGGAAGGGACGTTAATAGATGGAAGAGTTGATCATCAGGACGATCCAAATAATACATGTGATTCTTCATAGGGTCTGCGTTCCGTTTCGGGAGTTACAAGACATGATGAATATGCCCGATCACCCACCAAGATGTAACTTATCGTAGTGCCGGGCGAGTCAAGGGGATATTGGAAATACCATGCACCATGAAAATGCTTCAACCAAGATAAAGTGGTTGGAAAGATCAATAACAAAAAGACACAATTCTACTTGACTCGGGAGATGTTTTTTTGATCGTGGACACCGCCTTTTCTCTTAATGTAGGATGTGTCATCGACGAGAATCTAAAACAGGCGTGTGTCCGGATAGGATAAAACACGTACATGACCGTACATGACGTACCAAGATCAATATCACCCTAAACGAATCGTTAGCTTATTATTTTGATGTTTGGGTGGGTGATCAAGTTGGTCAAGAAGCGATCCTGAATATGGATTTCACAGTACCCGCACTATATATACGTCAAGGTTTTAGCTGATGGGAAGTCAATATTGCCGGATGAAGTGAGGATTCACCTAGAAGGACGCAGACCTCTGTATGGATCGTCCGTGCAGCCGATCGCGATCCCAGAACATCCTGTAGTTCTACCGGTCGATAGATAGACATAGATAAGGATCGGTAAGATCTAGTTCAACGCCAAGATGCGGGTGAGGCGCGATCAAAAATGAGTACGCACCGTAATCACCAGGATGGGTCGAACCAAGTATTGTATTTGACAAATCTCAGCGATAAGGAATTAACCTTCGACTACGGATAGGATCTAAGCTGGGTTACGGCTGCCGATATGGTGCCTAGATACCCCTGCTATGTCTCAGTTGGATCGCAACTGTACAAAGAGTGGCAGACTATAGAATTTCAAGTGACCACAGAAAAATAGGGAGGAATACCGCAAGAATACGTTGGACAGCTTGTCGATAATTCACCATACCCTACGCCGAAAAGATTTAGAATTCGCTCAAAAAAGGATAACGTAGGAACGGACAGCTCGATCAGAGAAGAAGTAGATATTCCACGTTTTGGGCCTATACTACGTGTCATCAGCACGACCGAGGAGAAGAGCGGAGGCGATCGAGCACTCGGGGGGGCCAAGTGAAGGAGTTAAAACAATCAAGGAAAGGGATACTAATCGGCCGCATGACGGATAGCGTGACGCAATCAACGACCTTCACGGGGATGAACGATCAACAAGCGTACTGCCTGTGGTTGATATACTTCAAGAAAAAACGACGAACGACGGAGCAGGCAATCAGTTGAAGGATGAGACCGACCCGTCACCAGAAGTTAAGATTGATGAAGAAACATGTCCTGAGGGTGATAGAATAGATGAACAGCCAGATGTATCTACCTATCGTCATTAAACTGGGAAGCCGTACGTCGACGATGTCGATCATCAAATGGCGGTATTGCCTGACTTTGTTACGCCTACTGTTGAAGTTACATGTGACTATATGCAGGTAGGCGATCCAGAAGTGCCGCTGACTGGAGATCAGGAACGATTAAGACAATTGATCTGGATAAACAAGTACCTTCTAATTGACAAGGGGAACGCACTCCCTCCAGCCGCACGGTGGCAGATATGCGATATTGACGTGGGAGGAGCGATCCCGATCGCACAGAGAGTACGGCTAGTAGCGCATAAGTTTCGTGAAAAGCTAGCGAATTTGATCGAAGGACTACTATCGGCCAAGATTTTCCGACCTTCCACATCACCATGGAATTCGCCGTTTGTTGTGATTATCAAGAATAATGGCAGAGACATTTGATTATGTATCGATTATCGATGGGCAGATCAGCTGACAAGGCTGATGGTTTATCCAATGCCGTTGATCTGCGAACTGATACAAGACATGGACAAAGCGATGTGATGACGGAACGAGTAAGAAGGATTTCCGCATTCATCACGCCGTCAGGCTTGTTTGACTGTCTAAGGATGTCGTTTGAGTTAAAAAAAATGATCTACAAATTGACCAACACATGATCGACGGCGCATTGTATGACTATTTGAAGATCGTTGCTGATTCAAATTACTTCTCTATGCATCCGAATAAACAAATCGATGTGTTCACAGAAGGAGAACCGGACACCAATCAAACATCTTCTTTGCGAATTCGAAGATCGTAGACCGATAACCGACTGATTCCGGCTACATCGTGGACAGCTTTATACGAAAGCGTAGAGGTATTGCTACGTGTAAGCGGCAAGTGTAAACTTGCCGATCAGCTTGACCAAATGTTTTTGGGGACGGCGCAAGGTGAATTATCTCGGTCTTCAATTATCACTTGCTAGGTTGAAAGATCACCCGAACGATCTCGGATCGCTGGTTAATAACCCATGTCCTTTAACGCTGCGGTCGACGAAGCCGGTTTTAGATAGTTGAATTACTATAGCCTATTCATTGAAGACTTTGCGATATATGCATCAGTCATATACGAATTACGCGAAGCAGATTCCCACGATATATGACGCATGATAAGATGAAGTTGTCAACACGGAACGAAAAAAGGATTGACGATCGGAAGTGTCGAGGGGATACCGATCCTGATCATATCTGTGTTACAGGGGTCGATCTAAAAGCTTAAGATCGTAAAGGTCAAGTTGATAGCGATCCAGATCGTATCTGTGTAACAGGAGGCAATCAAAAAAATTTGCGTTACAGGCGGCAAATTAAACTTAACGGACATAAATCGATGGAAGAAAGCGATGCTGTTGTTCACCATTTTTGTGAAGGATGAGATCGCTAAGACTCCGATTCCTAAACATTATGATCCGGACCTTTATCCATTGATCGTTGTTTATGCTAGTTAATGGGTAGTATTTGCTGCTTTTCTACAAGAACACGATGAAATTTACTGGTCCGTAACGTTCAGAAGCCGAACGTTAAACCTCAACAAAAAAGTAAAATATAAAATGGTGGAAAATAAAGTCTTATCTCTGCTGCGCATCCTGTATATCGGCTACAATATGTTGATTTCACGAGAAGTCAAGGTTTTTAAGCTTCATTCGACGTTGGCCTGGTTGCTACAATATTCGGGTCTAAAATAGGACGCTAGAGATATGGTAGGCGTTGTTATCGAACTGGGTGTCGGAGGTCAAAAAGTGTGAAAAGAGAGCAGATGAAATACTGGGTACACTCGCTGCCAGGATTTCTCCGCGCGAAGAGGTTGATGAGATGTTGATCGCGATCGCCTCTTAGAAACAGCCGAAACATACAAAAAGTATGCCACCACCCACGGTGGAGGAGATAGAAAGTCTTTGGGTGGTCAATTTCGATGGTTGGCCCGAATCAAACGAAAAGGAGGGAAGTATAGTGCAATATAATGGAAGCTCCCAGAAGGAACGATAGTGACTGCTGCAGCCGAATATGCGGCGGACTTGACAGTTAATGAGTTTGAGTATCGTGGACTGCTACTAGGTTTCGATCTCCTGGCCGATCAGATGCGGGGGTGTATCATTATTTGTATTAATTTAAACTTAGTGATCAGGCAGACGCGCGGATAAATCGATTGCAAAGCGCCCGGATTGCAGTTGATACGTCATAAGGCTATGGAGAAACTCCGATCGTAACCGATCCATGAATATGCAATATGAAGAGGGACTGGGATCAAAGTGCCGATCGACTGGCAATCAAAGCTTTGCAACAAGAGAAGGACACGATCGCCTTATCCGACCTATATCGTCAGAATGTAAGTTCGTTGAACCGATTGGACGAATTGTTGACACCCAAAAGTGTGATCAAGTCGTGAAAATAGCTGCCGTCACAGTGTCATCCGTAAGGAAACGGCGATAGCCTAAAGTACTGCAAGCGTGATTTGTACGTCAGGTCAGAATCGAGCGAATCAATCAATCACAGAAGGAGGAGAGCTGGATCGACAACCTGAAGATATTCTTGATCAAGGAAAAAACAAAGTTGAGTGCTGAAGAGGCGAAGCTATGTGCTCGGATCGCGACATAATATGAGGTAGACGAAAGCGGGTTATTGTTTTTTGGCCCCCATTCAACGGAAGATCCAGACATTTGCGTGGAGCTGGTTCGTTTATAAATACCGGGATTACTGCAGCAAGATTTCCCACATCACTACCATACAAGTCTGGAGCGCGGTCACCAAGGGATAGTCAGAACGTACCAACGAATCCGGTCTTACTTTCACTGGAGAGAGATATCGGAGTGTTCAGCATTATGTGGGAGAATGTGTTGACTGCACGACGGGGAAAGAAAAACCTGTTCTTCGAGGCAAATCTCCGGGGAGTGTCCAAGCCACTTCCCCTATTATAATAATCCCGATGGATCACATTCCGTCACAACCGCAATCTTTTAAAAGAAACATAGAGTTTTTGTTTTGGGTGTATATGTTCTCATGGTACGTGATCGCCAAGGCGAGTACCTCCAGAAATGCACAAACGATCGCTGATAGTTTCGAGGAGTGGGTGTTTTGAAGATTTGAGGCCAGTGAAGCGATCCGCCATGACCGAGAGCCAGGATTCATGTCCTATTTCTTCCGAGCGTGTAATCGGATCGCGGGGCAAAAACAACGTGCAACTATTGCGTACTGACCTCAAGCGAATGGAGCAGCAAAAAGGATGGTGCAAACACTTACGAAAGATTGAAGATTTATGAAACGGATTGGGATCAGAAAGACTGGAACGAATACGCAGAGAGGTTGACGTTCGCCATTAATACGGCACAAAATCGTGTACGTAGTAATACTCCATTCTATCTGATCCACGTTTGGGACCCAAGATCGACGCTGGAAGCTTTGCCATTGGGTACCACTAAACGCCGGAAAACAAACCACGAAGGTGGCGTTACCATATACAAAGTCAATACCAACGAGCGAGAGAAGTCGTAAACGATCGTCTACGGATCACAATCTAGGATCAGGCCGATCGACACATACTGAGGAAAAAATCGCACGATATCGAGGGTGGATCGCAAGTATGGCTCTGATTGGATCGAGTGAAATAAGAATATACCCGAAAGCTGGTCCATATGTGTTATGGACCATTCCGGTAATATAACTTTGCGAAAGACACTTGGTGCGGTTGGAGATTTGAGATACTCCGTACCGACTATTTCCATAGTACATATATCTAAGGTTTAGTGGGTGAAGATCTTCCCGGATTGATCGGAATCCAGCTTAATGTTGAGGATGCGAATCGCTTTGATATCGAAGAAGCCATTCTGCCGAAAGACATCTGGGAATGCACATTGGATGAAGATGAATTTGAAGTTGAGAAGATGATGTATGTGCGATCCTGCAGAAAGACCCGTTTTGAAAGTGTCCAACGCCAGTATTTGGTGCAATGGAAATCGATCTGGTGACCCGACATGGATAGACGAGGTAGACTTGAACTGTGGGGTCTTGCTACAAGAGTTCGCTCGCGATCGAGTCAGCAAGAATAGGTCCGAGGAGATGCAATCATTCGAAGAAGCGGTGGATGAATATCAGATGTGCCGAATTGGAATTTGCTCGCAATAAGGTTGCGGAGGGAGAACTAAGAAAGGTGAGGTGTGTGGCGATCTCGGGTTTCAAAACCCGATCGCAGTAGATATATATTAAAAGGAGAATGGAATGAATGTATGTGACAATCTACGAAGAAGAAATAGATGGAGATATACTAAAAAATAAATGAAAAGACTGCTGAATCGCTATGGACTACTTTGAAAAAACTTGCTGGACATGTGGGCCATCGACGACCCTGAGCAATCCTCAATGCGGGATCAAAACTAGTTTCGCCAGGGTTCAGCTGAGTCCAAACGCGCTAAGGGTGAGATTAGGCTGTCAGTATTCTACTGTGGATCTCCCAAAACCGGATACCACGGACGGATCTCAACCGGAGAAGGGAGATGCATAAGTAGAATCTAGGAACAACTTCAGGTATCGATGTCTGTCGATCATCACCTGAAGGATGAAACTCAGCACTGTTTTCCACCGGGGTCCGGATCGCGACCGACGCTATTTGTGCGACTTGTAAAGCCGTTCCAGCTTCGGATCACGTTCAACTCATTAGATTGGCATGTGCAAGGCGTAGGTTGCTTCCCATAGAGCCTGCCGGTGCCAATTTTTGAAGTCGGGATACAAATTCGACAACTCAGTGAACCAACCAGTCGCGCGAAAAGATACAGGTGGTACTTGGTTCCGATAGTGGTTAAAGAGCTCTTGATGGTACAGCGCCGACACTTGTGCATAGGTGACGAAACGTGGAATCTACACGGATTCATGCGGCGCAGTTTTGTACCGGGGAGCAGTGGGGATCGGAAAGATGTACCCCTTCGGCCGCTTCAGATGCTTGGACAGGATATACACATCAAGTTCCGCCACGCAAGTCAAGCTGACACGACGGGCCGACAACGGGTGTACTTAGAGATGGGACCGCGGTACCTGGGAAAACATTGACTGCAGGGTACCCGGTTCGGGGCCAAACTGTTGTACTTAGCTAACGGGGGCAGGACATTCTCGGCGTCCCTCGTGTCACTGGGCATGCTGACCGATCCATCAGAGTCGCTGGACGCTTTGCCGAAGAAGTCCGCTTTCGAGCCTGGATGCTTCTCAGATTGTGCAGGTCCACTAGAACAGGAGGGCAATCGAGACTTGAAAACTGGGGGATTTCACGATGATTGGGGCAGTAGTCGATCGCGACAAAGGAGGAGCATTGCTCGACAATACACGGCGTCGCAACGAAGAGCGCTATTTGGACAAGACGGTCAGTGTTCCTCTCCGGAGTGGATAAATGGATCTCTTTACGAGGAAGACAGACTGCCTGCAAGACGCTTCTGTGCCCGAGTGCCTCCTGCTTGGGGGGCGGATCGGGTTTACCCGAGATTCCCTGTGTCAACGAAACTCGTGCAGATCCTGGAATAGCGTACAACACGTCGGGGAGAGACGATCCAGAAGATCGAGCAGATACGGAGGGTGTTTCAGCGGTTCCGACAGATTCAGCCGATATCACTGTCCAGTGGATCGGATGGACTTTCCAGCTGGCCTGACAGGTGTTGTTACCACCGGCACTAATCCGGATCGCTCCGACTTGGTTGCGCGTGGAAGCTTGATCGAGAATCCGTGTTCAGCAGGTCTGAATCGCTTGCTGGTTTGTGATGGGGTAGAAGTAGTAGACGGTACCCCCAAGAAAAGTTCCGGAAGCCAACTGAGGCAAGCGGGTCCGAATCACGTCGCGATCGCGACAGGCAGAGACATACTTCTGTTTCTAGCCCAAGACCTGACCGCGAAGGCGATCCGCCTTGGCTTCACGGTCCGCGAGGTCCGATCACAGCCGCTGCAGCTCTACTTCAATGCGCTCACGTTTGCGAAGATGGCCGTGTTAAGATTTCGACAAGTCTTATAACGCCGTTTTGACCACTCCAGGTTTCTTTTTGGCTTTTCTCAGAAGTATTTTATACTTGTAAGTCTTAGCCTTCGCAGTGGGGAGATTTCTGCCCGTGTTTTGTTCCGCGGCAGCCAGACACGAGGTAAACGTCTCCACATGATGTCGAGCGGAAGCCGATTCGTATACCCGCCGATATTTTTCGCGTTGCAAGACCGCTTTGACTTAAAAAAAAAGTCTTTAACCTCTGGACATCGCCAGCTTGACTCGCGCGTCAGACTAGCCACGCTTGAAAATTACTCGATTTCTGGATCAGATCCTGGTGATCGTTCCAGAGCTGGTTATAGCGCCGCTGGAAATAAGCCGCCAAGCGCGAGGCAATCTCGACGTATCATTGCAATTCCGCCTGAGCCAGCCGATCTTCAACTTCGGGTTGTGAGATGCTTCCTTCTAGTAGTGAAAGTCGCCCTCTGCCTAAAGGACAGTTTGGTGGTACAGGACCGCGATACTCGAGTTAAGAGTCTCGCAATCCACCAGGGACGAAGCGGTCACCCGAGTAGAGGGGGAAATGGTACGCCTACCACCAGAAGAAACCGGCGGTGAGATTGAAGGATGTATGGGTTAAACAGTCCCCGAAGCAAGAACAGGACACGCCACCGAGCTGCAAGGTACAGACAATGCAGGTGCATGGACGCCACGGGGTACACATTCGATCAAAACAGTATGCCGATTGCCGGTGCCGGGAAAGCTTAATGGAGAAGTGCAGAGATAGAATGATGGAAAGTTTTGATCGTGCGAGCCGCCTTAAGTGCGAAACCTATTCGATTGGTGGAGCGCACTCGGAGATGGGCCCGTTGGCATGAGTGATGGGATCAAACGACTGAGTGACAGAAAACGACGGTCTAACTTATGCGGATTGGTCTACCTAACGGTCAAGAAGAAGTATGGTCAAGGATCGGCGATTGACAGATCACGATCCGCGATCAAGGACTTGGATCACCAAGCTACAAGGACAGGCTTACTCAAGAGGTGAACAACATCTGGATTACGAAATCAGTAACGAACAATGGATGATGGGTGGATATGGAGGCATGCCGGAGGAGCGGATCATCAAGCATGCGAATTTTCAGAAGCGACAGCGATCCGACCGTAAATTTCCGATCGGAGACGCAAAATATTGACCGCGATCTATCATGAGTGCGTATCACTTGATTGTGTGAGCACATAATTGGCGCGGACCACATACCGCGATCCACCACCCGAGCGATCCACTACCTGAGCGATCCGCTACCCAAGCGATCCGCTACCCGAGCGATCCGCTACCCGAGCGATCCGCTACCCGAGTATCTGCTGTGGACTACATGATGCAAGAAGTGAATTGCATAGACGGACGATACGCAACATCTGACCTAGCGAACAGATATGCATAGGATTTGGGTTTTGTTGGTCGACATTCAACAGAATCGAATTTGCAACGAAAGACACGCGTCGACTTCTCCCGGGCAGGATCTTTGGCCTCCAGTCGAATAGAGAGGTACCCGTTTCTTTACAAACTTCGCCTTTGGATTGTTTAGCCAGGCGGAACGTCAATTCTCACCCCCCAAACTGCGATCGTACGCAGGGAACCTTACGGTTCGGATTCAAGATCGCGAGACGACTCAAGTGGTCAAAAGGATCGCGTATCAAGCATAACACATGTACAAAGGCGACTCTGGGAGAGCTCCCAAGTATACACGCGATCGAGTAAAGCATTTCCACTCAATCCACCCCTACGTTTGACCTGGTGAAGAATTTCCACCCGATCGGCCCCTATACCTAAAACGGTCAAGTTCAGCCTCAGCTTAAGTCCACCAAGTAGAGCGCAACCCGCCCCACCGACGGGTACACAAGCTGAGCAAGAACACACAGAGCACGAAATTGGAGTACCCCCTCCGTTCGTCGGTCGTCCGGGCGACAGTGGAGAGTCGGGATCGCTTCAGGAAATGAGTGATCAATGCTCCACCACATAGACATCTCGTTGATGAAATGATAGAGACAAGACCGTCGCCAGTTATTTGAAAAGGCGTCCTAAAAGTTGTTTAACCAGTCCAGTTACTAGCAAGTATCAAAATGACCCTCGTATTCGGCTGATGAAGAAGGCAATATATGGTCCGATTCATAAACTCCAGACATGGGACACCTGGCTTTATGCGGAATTGGGGGTCTAGTTTGACCGAATTCGCACAGCTGGGTTATAGTTTAGCTAAATGGTGTTGCGATTAGCAGCTAAAACAATTCTGAGAACGTCACAAGGTAAATTTCATTCAGCCTTTTGTGATCTTCTCAGTGGAAAACGCTTGACGAGCGCATCACACCAAGATGAATTCATTCTTTTCAAGATTTTAACAACATCGTTATTCACACCTAGACTAGCAAAATTATGTCAAGCCCATCCATATATGTCCAAATTGAAAAAAAGAGTCTGCTACCATCTTGGCCAAGTTGCGCTTAATTTAAAAGTGGCAAAACGGAAGAAGCTTATGTTGAAAGTATCGACGTAACTCATTTTTCGTCAATGTTGAAAATGGAAAGACACTATAGTTTGCTGGGGTTTCGAGACAACGAAAACGTGAAATATGCTGATGTTGCCTCAGGTGGTGTTGGAATGAATACGGTGGTTCGAAGAAGAGTCGGATAATTTTCAAGACTTGAGCCAGCGTATATGTTTTATTGAAACGAATCACGAAATTATTTGTTTCGTGTCATACTGGACAATGTACTAGGCGTATTCTATCGACCCCGACCGAAATGATGGATCGGCAAGCAGGAAATGATACAGTGTCTATAAGGGCGTCGGGTAATGTACCCAGATAGTGGTGGTGAACAGCGGGTTCTATTTATGGACAACTGTGGTGGCCACAACCAGATTCTATAACAACAATCCACGTTACAACATCTCAACGCAAAGATTCGGAAACCCCACAAGAATTCAACCCGTTTGTACAGCCTTGTGACTCATGGAACACACAAAAGATCAAGTAGGTGTGGACAAATAAGTGGGAGTTGGACAAAGTGCGTTTGATTGAGCACGGGGCTTGGCGGTCTGGTCCTAGATCGTCCGGCAAGTTGTCTAACACTGGCAAGTTTTTTTGACAAGGGCTGCTGAATACGTGCGTGCCGTAAATTCAAAGACAGACAAGAATGAATTGTCCTATGCACGCGATGCAATGATTTGATGCTGTAGTGGGGTAATGATCACTCATTTCCTGAGGCGATCCCGACTCTCCGCTGTCTCCCGGACGACCGACGAACGGAGGGGGTACTCCAATTTCGTGCTCTGTGTGTTCTTGCTCAGCTTGTGTACCCGTCGGTGGGACGGGTTGCGCTCTACTTGGTGGACTTAAGCTGAGGCTGAACTTGACCGTTTTAGGGATAGGGGCCGATCGGGTGGAAATTCGTCACCAGGTCAAACGTAGGGGTGGATTGAGTGGAAATGCTTTACTCGATCGCGTGTATACTTGGGAGCTCTCCCAGAGTCGCCTTTGTACATGTGTTATGCTTGATACGCGATCCTTTTGACCACTTGAGCCGTATCGCGATCTTGAATCTAAATCGTAAAGTTCCCTGCGTCCAATCGCAGTTTGGGGGGTGAGAATTGACGTTCCGCCTGGCTAAACAATCCAAAGGCGACGTTTGTAAAGAAACGGGTACCTCTCTATTCGACTGGAGGCCAAAGATCCTGCCCGGGAGAAGTCGACGCGTGTCTTTCGTTGCAAATTCGATTCTGTTGAATGTCGACCAACAAAACCCAAATCCTATGCATATCTGTTCGCTAGGTCAGATGTTGCGTATCGTCCGTCTATGCAATTCACTTCTTGCATCATGTAGTCCACAGCAGATACTCGGGTAGCGGATCGCTCGGGTAGCGGATCGCTCGGGTAGCGGATCGCTCAGGTAGTGGATCGCTCGGGTGGTGGATCGCGGTATGTGGTCCGCGCCAATTATGTGCTCACACAATCAAGTGATACGCACTCATGATAGATCGCGGTCAATATTTTGCGTCTCCGATCGGAAATTTACGGTCGGATCGCTGTCGCTCCTGAAAATTCGCATGCTTGATGATCCGCTCCTCCGGCATGCCTCCATATCCACCCATCATCCATTGTTCGTTACTGATTTCGTAATCCAGATGTTGTTCACCTCTTGAGTAAGCCTGTCCTTGTAGCTTGGTGATCCAAGTCCTTGATCGCGGATCGTGATCTGTCAATCGCCGATCCTTGACCATACTTCTTCTTGACCGTTAGGTAGACCAATCCGCATAAGTTAGACCGTCGTTTTCTGTCACTCAGTCGTTTGATCCCATCACTCATGCCAACGGGCCCATCTCCGAGTGCGCTCCACCAATCGAATAGGTTTCGCACTTAAGGCGGCTCGCACGATCAAAACTTTCCATCATTCTATCTATGGCCTTTTCCACAGATGAGTGAGGAGGATGTGGCGGGAACATGGCACACAATAGATAGGCCCAAGTAGAGATGAAGTTGAGGCTGATACATTTACAACGTCTACTTGGAATGGCTTCTGACAGGTGTCAAGATTCGTCGCACACTTCAGTGGGGATCCCACTGGCTTCTGACAGATGTGCGTGTTTCGTCACAGACCACAGTCGGGAGTTCAGTGGCGTCTTGCTGAGGATCGATTGCTACGTGGGACGGTCTTGTGTCGCTACGTAGCATCCGAATGCGATGGTACGATAAACCTACTCGCAAGCACCGTGTCAACCTCGAGGCAAAGGCACGCAACGACACGGAGACACACGCGCATCACTCTATTTTGCACTAGTGGTAACCAGTCAGTGGCTTTCGAGCACAAACGGGTACATGTTGTGATAGAAGTTTGAGCAGAAGCTGTCTACGAAAGTCAGTTGGCCGAGCTCTGGAAACAAAACATGCGATTATCGTTAGTTTTGGTTGAACGCTAGCAAACACAAGCGACCCGAGGTCCCATGGCTCCGATGTAACGGGTTAGGCCGTTACATGAAATTGTCATTAAGAACAATTTGATAATAAAGAATATTACGTAGAACATTCGCTTAACAATATCACAGACATGGTGATATTGTTGAGATGACCGAATGGTCTACTCATTGGTTGGTATCGTGATGATATCAACCCACCAATCGCTGCCAGACGCGCGCATTGGGTGGTGAGTAGACCTTATCATACATTTATTTACATTAGTTAAATTAAGTCAGGACAACATAAGATTCAAAAAGTTATAGGACTTAATTATATTAATATAGTTTTACTTTTACCAGAGACTAGTCCGACTACCTAGTCTCCTTTCCTTCCTCTGTGTTCCTTCAACACCTAGCAGGGCACTGTCGATCGCTGTCGTCAGTAGAAGTATACTCCGTACTGGTCAACCAGTACGTAGTCAACAGTGCCCTGTTACACCTGGTAGCACTTTGTAGTCCGTCCAAGGACCACGACCCCATCGCTCAACATTAAAATATTGGATGATGTAGACGGCGACAGCTTTCACGGAACCCGTGAAAGCTACTCCCATTTGAGCGACATCGAATGGAGTGCGGTCGAACGAATGAGTTCGACCGTTGGCGAGGAAGCCATCTGGGCCATGCTATCCTCAAGGGATAGGGACCAGCAACATGTCGTCATTAGCAAGTTCTTGCAACGAGAACTTGATGAGTCGCGAGCGCGGGTGACCTTGTTACAACAACAAGATCACCAGCTGACCGAAGCACTGAGACAACAACAGTCTTATTGCGCAGAGCCGACGCGTGAGCGTCGACGGGAGTCTCTAAAACTAGAGGTCTTCAAGTATCGGGGAGTCGAGGAAGACTCCCTGTTGAGGTGGTTCGTCTAGATGGACGATGCCATCGATGCTCGTCGCATCGATGATGAGCGAATGCAAGTCTCATTCGCTCAGTCTAACCTGGCAGGAGAAGCCAAAGATTGGGCCCTGAACCTCAAGTGGCACGACCCAAATGTGTTTGGGTCGTTGAGGATCTTCAAGACCCTTCTCAGTGAGACGTTCGAGCCGCCCAGAGCATAGTTCAGGACTCTTTCGGAGCTCCTGCAACTCAAGCAGGGTAAGCGTAAGGACACACTTACGCCCAACATGTACGCTACCTTGCAAGCTGCATGGTAGTAAACCCTGTGAGTGAGTTTGTTTTGATCACAATCTTTATTCAAGGGCTGTCAGACGGTCCCATTAGGGACCACCTGTTCCGCGGAGAGCTAAAGACGCTCTCAGAGGCAATCTTCGCAGCGGAGCAAGAAGATTATAGCGTGAGACAGTCTCACGCTACGTTGACCCCGCATCGTCCACAGAGACGATTAGCAGTCGGAGGTCCAGAACCAATTGACCTCTGACAAGTCGAGGGCGAGTAACCTCGCTTTATAAACGACTAGCAAATGATGGGATTCCATCGCTGTCACAAGTTGGGACAATATGCATATGAATGCAGTGTCCCCCGCTCAGGACCTCGTGGTGCTGAGCGCAATATTCACCCACCAGCAAGAAGAACTGGAGGGCGAGGGTCCGTTGCTGTTGCGAAGTCGCAAGCGAGGTGGACCATCAAAACAAGGTCGGGATCAGTAGGGGCGGAGCGCCCTACTATTCCAGCAACATCAAGAGAATTTGCAAATCTCCTGAAGAAGGTTGCTCCCGACACACAATTTATGTGTGTCTCTGGACTTGGTAATGAGGTATCTCTCATCACCTTGAAGTTAGAAGTGACAAAAGACTTGTCACTTCGCGCCCTAGTTGACTGTGGGGCGTCGAACAATTTTGTTCGTCGCCAGTCGCTAGAGCCAGGAATTTTTAACTTCGTGGAGCGGGAGATCCCTCCAACGAAGATGACGGTGCGTTTAGCGACAGGCGCATCGATCACTGTGAAGAAACGTGTAGTCGGAATCAACTACATTTTGAAAGATGAACAGTACGATGATGATTCTATCGTGCTTGACCTAGATGACAAGTTCGACGTCATCTTAGGGTTGCCTTGGCTCAGGAGATACGAGCCAAGGGTGAGTTGGCAGTATCGATCGGTTACGATACATGCTACTTGTTCCTCAGATAATCACCTGACAAATATCTTGGAACGCCCACACTCACGTGGGTGTGACAAGTAAGTGCGATGGTCTCACTTGTGGTACGGTCGTTAGCACGACTGTTCAAGAGCACATGGTAGATGATCACTACATTGTGGAGAAATCTCTCCCAGATCCTGAGGGAGTAATTTCCCAGGAGGTAATTGAGACACTGAATGTCTTGGTTAATGATGGATCACCGTAGGCGCTTACACGATTGATCTGATTGTGCCTCCAGAGTTAACTTCGGAGATAACTCAACTGCCGACGCTAGAACCGAAACGGTTCTTGCGTGATCTGCGTAGTGGCAAAGTCAAGCAGATCTGTGTACTCGTCGCAGAGGATGATTATGTGGCCAATATTCGGTCGGCGACAGTATTTGCTGAGAACAAACGGGTTCTCAGCAACTCATCGAGGGACGAAAGTGTCCTCGATGAGAAGACTCGGATTGAGCGATACACGTCTCAATCCTGGGAGTCGCTTCAGGCAAATCCTTTGTACACGAATTTGATCGAATTCAAGGATATATTCCCTGAATACGTACCTTGCGAGTTGATAAAGACAAAGGCACTCGACACGAGATCGAGCTCAAACCGGGCTCGAAGTACCGTGTCATGAGGCAGTGGCCACTGCCTCGTGAACAAGTACTAGCGATCGACAAATTCTTTGCCGATCGCTTAGCAGCGGGCCATGTGAGGGAATCAACATCCCCTCACAGCTCTCCGACCTTCTGTGTGCGAGAGGCCACAGGGGGATGGCGGATAGTGCACGCGCTCAACATGTTGAACGCTGCAACGGTACCGGATCAGACGCCGATACCGAGGAAGGACGTAATCATAGATTGTATGTCAAAGAGTACCATCTTTTCGTCCATGGATCTGATGGATGGGTTCTATCAGATCCTCATGCGTGAACGGGACATCTCGTTCACGGCAGTGAGTATCCCCGCCGGGATGCTGTGGGAGTGGCTAGTTATGCCAAAGGGGCTGAGCAATGCCCCTGCAACATTCAACAGATGTGTCACAAATCTGTTGAGACCGGTGCGAGACTTCGCACCGAGTTAATTCGATGATGTGTTCGTCCGTAGCCGGGCTATGGACGGAAATCGGACGTTGAAGTTCACAGAACTCACGTTCGTCAGGTTCTTCAACTTATGCGCAAGCATAAGTTGTATGCTAACCTCAAGAAGTGTATATTTGCGGCAAGCGAAATACCACTTCTTGGGTGCATGGTGGGTAAACACGGCGTACGCCCTGATCCCGAAAGGATCAAGACGATCCCCGACTGGCCAGTGCGAGTCGATGCCAAGGGACTAAGGAAGTTCCTTGGGCTAGCGGCGTACTTGCACAAGTACTCGCGCAACTACGCCGAGATGACTTCTCATCTTTCTTGCTTGCTCAAGAAAAATGTCAAGTGGTCATGGAACGCTGAGTGCCAGCGTTCCTTTGAGGGTATCAAGAAAAGCTTGATGCAATCGCCCATCTTGGCGATTGCCGACCAGGACAGACCATTTCACGTGATATGTGACGCCAGCGATTTTGCTATCGGCTATGCGTTGATGCAATACGACATAGACGGCGCAGAGCGCGTCGTCTATTATCAATAGCGTCATCTGCAAGCAGCTGAGCGCAATCACCCAGTGCATGACAAGGAACTACTTGCCATGAAGTATGCACTAGCTAAGTTCCGGGTCTATCTTTTGGGAGATAGACCGTTCATCGTCTATACGGACCATGCGTCACTACACACGGCCATAAACAGTCCACACCTCTCGCAAAGGATGGCGAGGTGGTTGTCCTTCTTCGCGGAGTATAACTTCTCCATGAAGTACAAGCCAGGACGACTCAATGTCGTCGCTGATGCGTTTTAGCGTCGGCCCGACTTCGAGCCAACGTCCCTAGTCAACAGTGAGGCCTTGCTCACTGTTGCGACACTGTCCATCAGTGTGCTGTCGTTGCCTTTACCCGACGACGTGCGGAAAGTATACGCAGGAGACACGAATCTTCTCCTTTTATTAGGTCATCTTGAGAACTCATCCCGTAAATCCTTGTCGTATTTGCCGTCTCTGTACTGTTCCTCTTTGGATCGGTACACGACTCGCAATGGACTGCTGTACTATACAGCAGTTGCCGACGACACGCCTCGTGTCGTCGTTCCCGATCATGATGACTTGCGATTGCGCATCATGTTCGAATGTCACGATGCGCCGTCTGGCGGGCACCGTGGCCGAGAAAATACTTACCGCACGGTCAGTCGTGACTTTTTTATGGCCCCGCCAGTATCAGTTTGTCCACAAGTACATTCTTTCTTGCGAGGTCTGTCAACGGGTGAAGCCTAGTCCTTGATCCCGTGCACCGTTACAACCTCTACCGGTCCCGGCAGAGTGTTAGGAGTCCGTGTCAATGGACTTCGTCTTCGGGTTCCCCGAAGACTCTTACAAGAATAATGGTATTCTTGTGTTTGTGGATCGTTTCAGCAAGAGGTGCATCTTTCTGCAGTCTCTAAATCAATCACTGTACACGGCTATGCGCGTGTCTTCATCGACACTGTGTTTCGACTCCACGGTTTACCCCGTGAACTCGTATCCGACCGTGACCCTCGGTTCACAGCGGCGTTATGGCAATCCGTTTTCCGCACATTAGAAACACGGTTGAAGATGTCAACCTCTGATCATCCCGAAACGGATGGTCAGACTGAACGGGCGAACCGCGTCCTCGAAGAAATTCTTCGTGGATACGTCCACTCCTTTTCACATTAGAGTGAGTTCTTGCCGATGGTTGAGTTTGCCATCAACAACTCCGTGCAAGCGTCCACAACGCATACATCGTTCTACGTGAATGGCTTACGCCACCCACGTATTCCCGCCCTCATATAGAGTGACTCTGAGTTAAGGGGGGGACTCGCTCGAGCAAAAACCGTTTTGGCTCTTGCTCAGCACGTATCACCGCTCACGCCGATACGTTTGATGCCGATGTCGACGTTGTCGACATCGAGAAAATTGAGCTTAGCAGTAGCGATGACGCTGCTGCTACATCAGATAATAATGACGGTGCTGGGATATTCAGCATCGTCAACGACAATGCCAGCGAGGAGGAAGACACCCTCGCTGAAGAATACAACGATCTCTTAGCAGTGCGCACGAAGCGCACTGAAAAACACAACAACGAGTCAGCAGAGAACTTCCTGCTGACTCGAGAGGCGGTAGTCCGTTTTGTACAGGACTCCATCGTAAATGCGGTGGACCGCCAGAAACAGAACGCATACAAGAAGGGAAGAGCAAATGTTCTTTCATTTAAGGTTAACGACCTAGTAGAACTGTCTACGGTAAACCTACCTGGACATGTAGTCACTTGTGTCGGCAGTAGTAATCTACTGCCGAAATACATTGGTACATTTCGTGTGTTGCACCGCAAGGGCAATGCATACACGATCTAATTGCCTCGTAGGATACGCACGCATCCTACGTTTTATTTTGGTCGTCTCCGCCCGTAACATCAGTACGAGGCCACTTGCGAGAACGGAGAAAACGGGCACGCTCAAGAATCCCCAACAGATTCTTGTGATCACGGAACAAACATTCAAGTTGGTCCTTCGTCGAAAGGAGTTGGTCCTTCGTCGACGCGGCTTCGCGACGAGCCGTCTCTATCGCGTCGCGCAAACGACGCCTCTCGCGTTCACTCTCAAGCTAAGCGAACGCAAATTCAGATTGGTCCTTCTCCCGATCGGCACGAAGACGTCGCACGTCCGACTTCAAGGCGTGCCGTCGGTTGTATTTGTGCTCGACGTCCTCCCATAGCTCGGTCAGGTAACGCTCGTGGTTACCCAAAGTATCGTGCAGGCCCGGTGGCTGAGCTGGACCTTGTCTTTCCACCACCACCAGAACCACTGGTGGATTCCCACGGTGGTCAAAGCTCTCTCGTGGAGCGTATCTTGAACCACCGTGGCGATTCAGGATCAAGGAAGAGCTACCTCGTCCAGTGGCGGGGGTACCCATCTTCCTTTGACAGCTGGGAACGAGATTCCCAGCTGATGGCTGACGTTGAAGGTCTCGTCCACCAGTATGACGAGACTCATCCGATTGGTCCGAGGGCCCATCGGTAAACACGCGCTTTTGGCCCTTGTAGACGGATTGCAAGTTTGCAATCGCGTCCCACATCTCAGCCAAGATGTGAGCCCTTCCCCAGGGCGAACTTAGAGAATACACGTCCCTATGTGCACGTTGCGAGTTGTCAACACAGCTCGCACAAAGAACACCCCAAGTGAGGCATTCAATGCCGGCCTCACTTGACAAACAATGCAACCGGTACCTTGCACCGGTTGACGTTCGCTTTTCGAACTTGATGCGTATCGCCTCAATCTTCTTAAGCCACCCTTCTCGTCCAAAATTCTTGACATTTTGGACGAAGGCGTTCCACGCTGCCAAAAGCGAGTTCTTGTCACGCTTTTGGTTGCCATTGTACCATCGATGCCTAAAGAAGGCATCGAGATAAAAGTCTTCTTCAGCGCGAAAGTTTATCGCGCTGGGACTTAAGCCATGAAGCTCAGTTGCATCGGATAATAAAATTCGATGGTGCTGGCTTGTCTCGTGAGACAGGCTATCGATGAGCTGGTCGGACAAGCGCCACGGCTTGAGCTCACCACGCTTCAATGTGGTACCTGTTTCGATACCACGGCTATCAGAATGACGACGGCTCTCGTCATCGTCATCACGCTCTTTCGGGGAAGCGCGAGTTGATGCTGGTGAGGCATAGTATTCCTCACCATAGAATTCATTATCACTGCCGAACAGACTGTGTTGCATTTCACGAGTTCGCTTGTTCGACAGTGCTCTTGACGAACGATGAGGCACCGCCAGTGATCGGGATGCCTCTGGAACGTTGCGCAAGTCAGGCACGTCTGACTCGCCATAATTGATGACCTCATTGTCAAGGTCATCATGTGCACGTGGTGCGATACCGCGTGCGTCTGCAGCATCTTCTGCTGCAGACGGAGAAAAGCAGCAGACGAAGAAGCGTCTGCCGCAGAGGCTGACACAGTAGCAGGCTGTGTGGTCTTCAAATCACCTCGCATAGACATCTTGACTATGCGAGGCAGGGTCAGGAGTGAATGGGTCTGACCAGACAAGTGCTCCCTGTCCCACTGGTGGCCAACGGGTGGCCACCAAGTATTCGATAGTCACACAGTGACTATCAGATAAGGGAGGGGATATGTAACGGGGTAGCCCGTTACATGAAATTGTCATTAAGAACAATTTGATAATAAAGAATATTACGTAGAACATTCGCTTAACAATATCACAGACATGGTGATATTGTTGAGATGACCGAATGGTCTACTCATTGGTTGGTATCGTGATGATATCAACCCACCAATCGCTGCCAGACGCGCGCATTGGGTGGTGAGTAGACCTCATCATACATTTATTTACATTAGTTAAATTAAGTCAGGACAACATAAGATTCAAAAAGTTATAGGACTTAATTATATTAATATAGTTTTACTTTTACCAGAGACTAGTCCGACTACTTAGTCTCCTTTCCTTCCTCTGTGTTCCTTTAACACCTAGCAGGGCACTGTCGACCACTGTCGTCAGTGAAAGTACACTCCGTACTGGTCAACCAGTACGTAGTCAACAGTGCCCCGTTACATCCGAGGCATCCCTCTAGCATCACAGCGATGGCAAATGTGTCTAGTTGTCCAGCATTTAACGCAGAACATCTTACTGCTCCTTCGTTTCTGCCGCAACGAGGTGTTGATTGTCCAATATCTTACGCAGCTCGTCAGTCTTCGTCACCTGTACAATGAAATACGCACACTCGTCCTTCTTCATGTTCTAATTCGCTTCAGCAAACACAAGCATAAACCGAAGGTACCCCATTGTTGCATTTGATGCGAAAAGACGTGGAGTGCCGTCCTTTTGGTCGTTGGATGCACGTGCTCAATGCGACTACGACGACCTTCGCGATGGCCATCGCGGTCGTGACAGCAGCCGTGGATCGGCTGACCCAGTTGTGAAAGCACCTACAGCCAAGAAACCATCTCACCACTGTCCGATCACAATCAATCTCCAGCATCTCCAGTCACCTCTAGCTTCTTCTTCTTCCTCTTCTTCGCTCTGCATCAGCATAGTCCGTGTTGTTCGAGACGATATCCGCTGACTCGCTAGAAAGACCGTTGAGGCTCATGCAGCTGCACAGCACGACAGCATACAAATTCAGTCTCGTCTCCACAGATTCTAGCGGAGTCAATGACGCACCTAGTTGGACAACAGCTCACGAGCGACAGAGCAGACGCCAATCGCTTCGAGACGCAACAGACCCAGCGAGAACCCACCAGTGGCCATACCGGTCCCCTTTACATGAGGCGCGAGCACCAGTGCGTCCAGTGCCTCTCGTGTCTCTTGTTTCGTCAATCAGCTACTGGCCATTTGCCATCGCCCGAGTGTCTCGACGCAGTCGCAGTGGCCCATACAGCCGAATCGTTCCACACTGTCAGGACGGCAGGCGCCTTTTCTTCCGTATTCAGACGAGACCGCGGGCGCGTTCAGCTGCGCGTGGAGACCGTCGGGCGGCAGACGACGACCTGGAGCAGATGGGCGGACTGTGGTGCCGCGCGGACGACTGGGGCGGCCACAGCGCGTCGCATCGCGGGGTCTCAGCGGGACGATGGGGTGTCCGATGGCCTGCCATGACCGAGTCGGCGGAACGGAGAGCGCTGATTGGTGGAGGGGATGTACCCAACGAAGCGACGGACAACAGCGGTGCCGCCACAGAGCGCAGAAGAGACACACGAACGGGTACCACTGTCCCTGAAACTCGTCGTCCCGCGGTCAAAAAGGGGGAGAAGAGTATAGTTCACCAAGTCGACTTTTTCCAGTCCAATCGACAATGGTCACGTCAAATCGACAATGGTCACGTCAAATCGACTTTGGTCACGTCAGATCGACAATGGTCACGTCAAATCGACTATAGCCAACTTCAGTGCCGGACGGCCGTGTTGAGCAGTCCAATACCACAGTAAACTACGGCCACGTGCGTCGAGTATGGGGTCGATCGCGTCGGTGATTTGCGGTCGACTTGCACCCGTTCCACGCGCAAGAAACGGGGCATGACATGTACTAGAGAAGAGGGAAAGGCGATTTGTCAGGACGGACCACTTGCGCGCATCTACGCAGACAGAGAAGCGGGCGGCGTGTGCCCAGAATCACAGGCGCGCGCGTTGCTTCCGCTTGTGCGTCTCACGGGCGTTGCGAGCGGCAACGCATGTGCACAGACGACTGCGTGCGATGGGTTGGCCGACGCTGGTGCTGATGGGCAGAAAGAAGGGAAGCAAACAAAGGCGAACGACTGAGAAGATCAAGCGCTGGACAACGACCGCAGTGAGACGACAGGCTGCACGAGGTCCCATCTTCGAGAGTAGAGTGGGCGCTACTGCAACGAGGAAGTGAGGCGGACGACAACTGTGGAAGAGGAGAGCGTACATGTGTGCCGACGCTCGATGAGCCGACGCGACAACGTGCGAAGGCAAAGGGACCGCAGGAGGCAGTGCGCGCGGTGATTGACATGCACTTGAACCGGACACCGATCGTGACGGAGGAAGTGGCTCGACGAACGCGGGACGAGGTGCAGCGTAGCGTCGTGCACCAGAACGTCAAGTTGTCGTGGTCGATGAGGTTCCACGCCGTACTTGCGGTCTTTTGCATGCGACAGAGTGTCGCACCGTCGTGTCGACACTGCGAGTGAGAGCTACGACAATGCTGGTGCAAAGAGGATGTGGGGCTCCGACACAACGACAGACCTGGCGGTTGACAACAGGGCCGAAGTGGTCACGAGCTCTTTCGCGGACCTCCTGCCACATGGTCAGACACTCGCACATCAGTGGCCTGCGGTCGCTCCTCGACTCTGCTGCATCCATAAGCCTCTTGTGCCTTAACAGCACGTGATCGTTCGTGACACGATCGAGTGTCAGCTTAGGACAACTTGCAGTCTGACAGTTCATAGCGGCAGCTTGTGGACGAACTGCATGCAAGTCGCAAGTCGCCCACACGCACGTCCTGTTGTCCAGCGAGAGCCCTAGCGGTAGCAGCACGACCCATGTCGACAACGCAGCACTGTCTCTTGTCGTCGTTGCCGTGAGTATGAAGGGCTTCGTGTTGACAGCAGCTGCCACTCACTCTCTTCCTATCAGAGTCTGCGCCGAGCGACACAACATCATTCAATACACCACCGCCGACTCATCAGTGAGAAAGACACGAACAGATTGCAGACAACGAACGCGAGCTGTATTCCTAAAACGAGCGCTTCAGGGAATGTAGAGGCTAGTGGTCCATGAGATGTAATCGCGAGAGCGTCTTCAGAAATGGCCAGATACTTGATCTGCATCGTGCTGCTGCTGCTGCTGCTCCCGCTTGATGCTCTGGCTCAGAGCGTGCGTGTTCGGAAAAAGACTTAGGCGTCGTTTGCCGCCACAGACGTCGTAGTGCCTTCCTCTCGAGTCACTCGGCGGTTGCGTCTACGAGCAGCTGACGCTTTCGATTCCATCTCTGCCTCCCGTAACTCCGCCATAAACTTTTGAGTTATCTCCTCTTCGACTCGTGCGAGGTCCAGATCGGTCACTGCATTCGCCAGTAGACGCTGTTGGATTTCACGTCGAACAACAGCACGTAGATCTTGACTAAGCCTTTGGTTGCGGCTGGATCCACGCTTTTGAGTCGCTTTGAACCATCTGAGAAAACCCGGTCGCCAATTACTCGCATACATACGCTTAAGTCGCTTTTTTGCGGCTGCACGTCCAGCGGCGAGGCCGCCCACCTTCTCCGCCACTGTGTTGGCGCTCATGCCAATGCTCTCGATCTTTGGCAATACTTCCCCCACGACGCGCGTAGTCCCCTCAGCGAGTGGCTCCAGGGAAGCCATGCGCTCTTCTGCTGGTCCACGCAACCGACCACGACCATGACTTTTCGGGTCCTCGGTGGACTCGAAGTTCAGTTTCTCGGGTGACGCGTTGGAGGCCCAAGCGATATCCGCCGCGACGAAAACCGACGCGCTCACGGAGAGTGCAATGAGGTTCAGGAGCTTCATGGATAGCGGTGGAGATGGACGAGAACGGGTACTGTGCGCTGGACTGCAAAAGGAATTGTGGTCATAAGTTGACAGCGCTGCGCTGCAACTTGTTGCACAAATGATTTATTGTCTATGGAAGTCAGTATGGTACGGGTCGTGACGCGGTAACTCTGTGCTTCTTGAGCGAGTAAGCTGCGCGTCGATTGGACGGACGGGAACGCGGAGCGGAAAACACGAGGCAGAAGCTGCTCAAATAGTTCATCAACGAGTGGCAGGCGAGCTGAGTTCTGCTGTACTTGCCATTTGTATCGCTGAGCTTCTGTGTCAGCTCCAGGTGCGCACCGTATAGTCCCTTCACACACGGCCGCGTGATACAGGGAGGCTGTTGCTCCTGATCGATGTAGCAGTTTCCGGGCCCTAGAAAGCGCTTTCAGTGGTGAGAGAGAGGGAGATTCATGACTATCTATTGCACATGATGATTATGCGCTAGAAGTCTGAACTCTTCTTAGCCGAGAATACAGCGCCGGTCGCGGCGGTGGTTCATGGCACGCACCCCCCTAGTGGTAGCGAAACCCCGCTAGCCTCCAGAGTAAAGAGTTCAAGGGAAACAGGTACTCTAGCCCCTTGAAGCACTGTCGCCGCTCCTCTATGTTCACGCATTGCAAAGGCCGTTAATTGACGGACGCCCGTCGTCCAGAAACGGACGACACTTTGAGCCGTCGTAGACTGCACGCCCCTAAACACTGCAGCGTTGCGCTCGCTCCATAAGTGCGTAATGCAAATGGAACACATCAAAAACCAAATCCGTCGCCACACCAATTCGCCCGCTGTGGCATCATCTTGGAACCGCTCGAGCAACCGAGACCGCTGAAGCATTGGGATCGCCGGAGCCTGACGATTCGCACAGTTGCCGAGACAACTATCTACAACTGCACTCGACACAGAAGCGCCCGTCCAATGGCTGGGGAATTTTCCCCAGCACGCTCGCGCCTTCTGGCGATCCCAAAAAACGTGCCTCGACGTTTCGGCCATCCCGTGACACGCAGGCAGGGCCCGGCAGCTAGTACCGGTAGCACGCCCGGCGTGGAAAAAATTAAGCTGCTTGGTGGCGACGCGATACGTTGTTTAAACTTGAAAGTCGGAGAGTCCGTTGTCATGCTTCCACATTTGGTATGGTAGCTGATGCGCCGCCGCCCGTTGCCACAAATCCTCGCGAACGACAGCATCTGGCCGCTCCAATACGGGTAGTAAAGGACGGGTTAGTCGGCCTTTGTGCAGCGAAAAAGCCCGGTGCAAAATAGCCCGACGTAGAGATCCATCGAGAACCGGTTGGGGTACTCCCCACGCGAAGCGGTGGTGACTCGGGTGGGCGTAAAAGACCACTCCGTGCTGCCTGATGTGCGCAGCCCAACTCAGACTGTCACCGTCCGACGCCGTGTGGAGCTCGGGTAGGCCCTCTTGAAAAAACCAATGCAGCCCGTCAGAGCCCTGGCGTAATCGCACCCTACCCACTCCCTCCACTGGTAAATTCCTGCGAGCTCCCACGACGCGACCCCGACACACAGGGACCCAGTCATATTCAAAACGAAATGGTGGGGGATGCCGAAGAGATAAGGCTGACGCCACGCCCGATTCCGATCCAATCGTTAACAACGGAGACGCCAATAAAATTGCTGTCGCCCACCGGCGAAGTTTAGGCTGGGATTACGTGACTCCCTCTGGCCGCGAGGGCGGGATGGTGAGAACATACGTGGTCGGGCCCGTCCGCCAAATGTGCAGATCCGCGATGGAGCACGCGTCAATTTGGTGAAACTTCAAATGCAATAACTCCGCACCCTTCGCATCCCGGATCCACGGATTGCCGGACCAGCCAAACGTCCCCAAAATAGTAGTAGTAGTAGTAGTAGTAGTAGTAGTCGCTGTAGTAGTAGTAGTAGTAGTAGTAGTAGTAGTAGTCGCTGTAGTAGTAGTAGTAGTAGTAGTAGTCGCTGTAGTAGTAGTAGTAGTCGTTGTAGAAGTAGTAGTAGGCAAAGAGACGGCCCAATAGAACGAGACTCTGCGTCGTCTGTTGTCGAGGGCGTGAGAGCGTGAGAGCTGCTCCTGTCTCGATGTAAAAAGCGGCAGAAGCAGTACAGATTCAGTGGCAGAATCAGGAGCCTATTCAGTGGCAGAATCAGGAGCCTATTCAGTGGCAGATTCAGGAGCCTATTCAGTGGCAGAATCAGGAGCCTACTCAGTGGCAGAATCAGGAGCCTAATCAGTGGCAGAATCAGGAGCCTATTCAGTGGCAGAATCAGGAGCCTATTCAGTGGCAGATTCAGGAGTAGTGGCCCAGTCCGATCAGTGCACACGGGCGCCGACGTCCGTGACTTCAACAAAACACTTTTTTCGCGTTTGTTTGCTTCGCCCACGTGCTTTCGTTCGTCACTCCACACACTGTCTCCACGGGACACGCGCGAGGGACCCACAGCAGTAGCAGAAGCGGCGGCAGCGGACGCAGCGACAGAAGCGGTCGGCAGAGCAAAGCGCTGGAGCAGACGCGCACGAACAGTACGCAGCGCAGTCGCTGACAGCGCTGTGGCTGTCGATTGCAACGAGACGACGCGCTGTGGCGCCAACTGTTTGGACGGCGTTCTGGAGGAAGAGGATCCGGCGACGGCGGAGATCGGTCTGAAGGCCGTCGGTCGAACGCGCTGGAGAAGGACTCGGCCGTAAGAGGAGCAGACGGCAGGAGAGACGGAGAGCAGACGGGTGAGATACTGCGACTGCGGCTGCTGCTGCTGCTGTGAACGACAGAGACACTCGCGCGTGGCTGACGAAGAGAGACGGGAAGATGGACGGGAGCGACGTCGTGGCGCTTCACTTGCTGCGTATAGGGACAGTTTGGCGGAGGACTACGGAGTCGAAGCTCTTCTTGCGGCCGCTTTGTCGACTATCGAGCACCTGCTGATTCACTGAGGAGACCGCAGGTTGCGCGTGGAAGCAGTGCACGCATCGAGCACTGCTTGTTGCTATTGTGTGTGTGTGTGTGTGTGTGTGTGTGTGTGCTGATCCGAGAACACGGGGCCAAGAGAGAGAGGGAGAGCTATTGAAGGCGCCAGGTGGGTTTCTCGTTGCAGACAGGGAGACAGAAGACGCGAGATGTGACGAAGGGGAGTTTTCGGAGAGATTGGCGTCGACGTGTCATTCAGTTCGAGCACATGGACATCACGAGACAATGGCTGAACGTGCTCTCGTGAGTCAGCAGATGGTCCCGTTAGCAGCTTGGAGTCGCGTATCGAGGGGTTCATGTGTATGTGAAAGACAGCCGTAGCCGAGAGAGACCTAGAGGCCGAGCGATGGGTGAGTGAAGAGGAGGTGGTGGGAACATGGCACACAAGAGAGGGGCCCACGAAGAGCTGCAGGCTGAGGCTGAGACGCCGACAACGTCTACGTGGAATGGCTTCTGGCAGATGTGAGTGTTTCGTCACAAACTACAGTCGGGAGTCCAGTGGCGTCTTGCTGAGGATCAATTGCTACGTGAGACGGTCATGTGTTACTACGGAGCATTCGGATGCGAAGGTACGATCAACCTACTCTCAAGCACCGTGTCGACCTCGAGGCAAAGGCACGCAATGACGCGGAGTCACATGCGCAGCACTTGCGCTTGCACTAGTGGTAACCAGTCAGTGGCTTTCGAACACAAAAGGGGTATGTGTCGTGAGAGAAGTGTGAGCAGAAGATGGCTACGAAAGTCAGGCAACGATCTCTGACAACAAAACATGCGATTATCGTTAGTTTTGGTTCCACGCTAGCAAACCCAAGCGACCCGAGGTCCCATGGCTCCGAGGCATCCGTCTAGCATCACAGCGATGGCAAACGTGTCTAGTTGTCCAGCATCTAACGCAGAGCTTCTTACTGCTCCTTCGTTTCTGCCGCAACGAGGTGCCGATTGTCCAATATCTTACGCAGCTCACCAGTCTTCGTCACCTGTACAATGAAATACGCACACTCGTCCTTCTTCACGTTCTAATTCGCTTCAGCAAACACATAAGCACGAACCGACGGTCCCCCAATGTTGCACTCGATGCGAAAAGACGTGGAGTGTTGTCCTTTTGGTCGTTGAATGCACGTGCTCAACGCGACTACGACGACCTTCGCGATGGCCATCGCGGTCGTGACAGCAGCCGTGGATCGGCTGACCCAGTTGTGAAATCACCTACAGCCAAGAAACCATCTCACCACTGTCCGATCACAATCAATCTCCAGCATCTCCAGCCACCTCTAGCTTCTTTTTCTTCCTCTTCTTCTCCCTGCATCAGCATACGCCCGTGTTGTTCGAGACGATATCCACTGACTCGCTAGAAAGACCGTTGAGGCTCATGCAGCTGCACAGCACGACAGCATACAAAGTCAGTCTCGTCTCCACAGATTCTAGCGGAGTCAATGACGCACCTATTTGGACAACAGCTCACGAGCGACAGAGCAGACGCCAATCGCTCCAAGACGCAACAGACCCAGCGAGAACCCATCAGTGGCCATACCGGTCCCCTTTACATGAGGCGCGAGCACCAGTGCGTCCAGTGCCTCTCGTGTCACTTGTTTCGTCGATCAGCTACCGGCCATTTGCCATTGCCCGAGTGTCTCGACGCAGACGCAGTGGCCCATACAGCCGAATCGTTCCACACTGTCAAGACGACAGGCGCCTTTTCTTCCGTATTCAGACGAGACCGCGGGCGCGTTCAGCTGCGCGTGGAGACCGTCGGGCGGCAGACGACGAGCTGGAGCAGATGATGAGCGGACTGTGGTGCCGCGCGGACGACAGGGGCGGCCACAGCGCGTCGCATCGCGGGGTCCCAGCGGGACGATGGGGTGTCCGATGGCCTGCCATGACCGAGTCGGCGGAACGGAGAGCGCTGATTGGTGGAGGGGATGTACCCAACGAAGCGACGGACCACAGCGGTGCCGCCACAGAGCGCAGAAGAGGCACACGAACGGGTACCACTGTCCGTGAAACTCGTCGTCCCGCGGTCAAGAAGGGGGAGACGAGTATAGTTCACCAAGTCGACTTTTTCCAGTCGAATAGACTATGGTCACGTCAAATAGACTATGGTCACGTCAAATAGACTATGGTCACGTCAAATAGACTATGGTCACGTCAAATCGACAATGGTCACGTCGAGTCGACTATAGCCAACTTCAGTGCCGGACGGCCGTGTTGAGCAGTCGATTATCTCAGTGAATTATGGCCACGTGCGTCGAGTATGGGGTCGATCGAGTCGATGATTTGCGGTCGACTTGCACCCGTTGCACCCGCAAGAAACGGGGAATGACACGCGCTAGAGAAGAGGGAAAGGCGATTTGTCATGACGGACCGCTTGCGCGCATCTACGCAGACAGAGAAGCGGGCGACGTGTGCCCAGAACCACAGGCGCGCGCGTTGCTTCCGCTTGTGCGTCTCACGGGCGTTGCGAGGAGAAGCACGGCCTCACGCGAGTGCCAGCAGCTTACGTTGTCGGCGATCGCGAAGGTCTGCCTCGGCAATGACGTGGCGGCGTCGTGTCTGGCGTCGGTCGCGCCACGTCAAACAGCGCGCGAACGGGACGACCGAGCGCAGGTGACTGACTGACCGAACGTAGCGGTCGGTCTGAGTCTGGAGGCACTTGTTTTAGCTCATGGAACGATTGGCAACGCGTGTGCACAGACGACTGCGTGCGATGGGTTGGCCGACGCTGGTGCTGATGGGCAGAAAGAAGGGAAGCAAACAAAGGCGAACGACTGAGAAGGCCGAGCGCTGGACAACGACCGCAGTGAGACGACAGGCTGCACGAGGTCCCATCTTCGAGAGTAGAGTGGGCGCTACTGCAACGAGGAAGTGAGGCGGACGACAACTGTGGAGGAGGAGAGCGTACATGTGTGCCGACGCTCGATGAGCCGACGCGACAACGTGCGAAGGCAAAGGGACCGCAGGAGGCAGTGCGCGCGGTGATTGACATGCACTTGAACCGGACACCGATCGTGACGGAGGAAGGGGCTCGACGAACGCGGGACGAGGTGTGGTGTAGCGTCGTGCACCAGAACGTCAAGTTGTCGTGGTCGATGAGGTTCCACGCCGTACTTGCGGTCTTTTGCATGCGACAGAGTGTCGCACCGTCGCGTCGACACTGCGAGTGAGAGCTACGACACTGCTGGTGCAAAGAGGATGTGGGGCTCCGACACAACGACAGACCTGGCGGTTGACAACAGGGCCGAAGCGGCCACGAGCTCTTTCGCGGACCTCCTGCCACATGGTCAGACACTCGACATCGGTGGCCTGCGGTCGCTCCTCGACGCTGTTGCATCCATAGGCCTCTTGTGCCTTAACCGCACGTGATCGTTCGTGACACGATCGAGTGTCAGCTTAGGACAACTTGCAGTCTGACAGTCCATAGCGGCAGCTTGTGGACGAACTGCATGCAAGTCGCAAGTCGCCCACACGCACGTCCTGTTGTCCAACGAGAGCCCTAGCGGTAGCAGCACGACCCATGTCGACAACGCAGCACTGTCGCTTGTCGTCGTTGCCGTGAGTATGAAGGGTCTCGTGTTGACAGCAGCTACCACTCACTCTCTTCCTATCAGAGTCTGCGCCGAGCGACACGACATCGTTCATACACCACCGCCGACTCATCAGTGAGAAAGACACGAACAGACTGCAGACAACGAACGCGAGCTGTATTCCTAAAACGAGCGCTTCAGGGAATGTAGAGGCTAGTGGTCCATGAGATGTACTCGCGAGAGCGTCTCCAGAAATGACTAGATACTTGCTCTGCATCGTGCTGCTGCTGCTCCCGCTTGATGCTCTGGCTCAGAGCGTGCGTGTGTGGAACGAAGACTTAGGCGTCGTTTGCTTTCGCCTATTTCGCACCAACTTCTTGAGAGCAGCTTGAGCCGCTTGATTCTTGCTAGTGCCACGCAGGTGAGGTCGCAGTATCCTCATCATCGCCAGTGCCTTAACTCGCATGTACTTAACGTATAATGTACGTGATTGAATCGCTAGCCTTTTCTCAACCGCTGCGGGTAGAGGTTTGAATTCATTTGCCGTTTTTACCTTGACGAGATTTGATACGATATCTCTCAGGGTTTCACCCTTTCCTTGGCGCGCTCGAATGGAAGCCATAGGCCGAATCGGTGCGTCCTTCGCTAGAGACATCTTCGTCGAATCCGCACCTCCAATGAATCCACCCCATACCTCATCCAGTGCTTGAAACGTTTTTCCGCCATCGCCTATCTCGACACTCTTGAGGAAATTGACTCGATTCGCCGCATACTCATTTACAAGACCGACATTCTTTGCCAATGCTTCGGCGCTCATGCCGGCGGTCCCGATCTTCGCCGGTACTCCCCCCGAAAGGCGCACAATACCGGCAGCGAGTGGCTCCAGGGAAGCCACGCGCTCTTCCACAGGTCCACGCAACGAACCACGAAGATGACCTTTCGTTTCCTCGGTGGAGTCCAAATCCAATTTCTTGGTTGACGCGTCGGAGGCCCAAGCAACATCAGCCGCGACGAAAAGCGACGCGCTCACGGAGAGTGCAATGAGGTTCAGGAGCTTCATGGGATGACGGCTGAGATGGACGAGAACGGGTGCTGCGCACTGGACTGCAAATTGAGTTGTGAGCGATTGCCACAGAGCTGTGCGGCTCTTGCGACAGAGACGACGCTCTTGTTGGAAATGATCATGTTTGGGGATGTTGTCATGGGTGGGGCCAAGTGCGATGCCACGATACCGTGTCGCCTGCTTGGCACATATGGGACGACCGAACACTTGGTGCGACGAAGCGACGATGGAGAGATAGAACAGGCAGAGACAGGCGACGTCATGGAAGGAAGCGATTGAAGTTTTGCGAAATACATAGTAAATATATATTTAGGTCCTTAGTTCACCACCTCCTGTTGCTACTCTAAGCCTACTGGATTCTCTCTGACTCTACGTTCGTAATCGTCCCGTCGCGCATTACTGCTCGTCTAGTTGTACGTTGCTAATTCGAATAGTGTGTTTCTGACAAACGCCTAAACGTACTGAACATGGAGGACGTCACTGTCTGGCAGGACAGGGCGGGTCGCCCCGGCACACCAGGACCCGAAGGTTTTGGCCTCTTATTGTAATCACAAGATACTGAACCAGTGACCTCTCGCATGGTGCTGCCGCACCATACCATTAGAGCTACAAGCTCTTGGGCGAACACTCAGGCCGAGGCGCATTTCTAACAACAGTCATAACATGTGGAACGTCGTCATGACGAGTTGACAGCTGGGACGGGGGAAGAGGCGAGACGGCAGCAAGTGAGTTAAATATATACTGTTGGCCCTTTTGTGCCCAATGTTAACATACTAAATAGCTCCCAGCTCCCACCGTGCCTCTATAAAATCGTCTTGTTTTGCAGCTATAATTGATCGCAAATTGACATAGACATGTAAGTCGTACATGCAGACGTTGCAGACGAGCCCAGCCCCACAGCCGGATATTTATACAACATCCCGCCTTCTCGATTCGTGGACTCGGCAATGACTAGATCTCATCACTGTTGTTGACCACTACAATGTCAAGTCTAAATCGCCGAGCATCACGGCGCAGAGTCCAAAAACCGCGACTAGTATTACGACCACCACGTTAACTACGACTGAGGTTTAAGCGTTGAAGAAGTTGTCAGAAGCTTCGATTGATTTGAGAGAGCACAACGTACTTGTAGCATATAAATTGACAATGTGTAATGGAGAAAGGTGTTCAGGTGCATTGGACAATGACAAGATTCAATGTAGAAATGAGCAAAAAGTCGAAAAAATTAAATCAATTGGTGTAAATGCTACGTCTAGATCCGCTTGAAATAGAGTAGAAAAGCTTTGACATATAAAATTAAGAGGAAAAAGAGTAGACCGTCTGCACTTTGAATTACTAGCACCTACTGTGAGGGGTGAGAGAAGGTTGCATCGTTCTCATACAAATTGCGGTGAGAGGCATCATAACCAGAACCAGACCTTGTATTCGGTGTGCTGTGCTTGAGATAGTTTGAAGTGTGCCTGCATCATGATTCTCGACATGAGAGGCAATTCTCAAGAGAGCGTGGTGGGCACAGGATGCAGCTAAAGTGGGCTTGGACACTGTGCACTTTGACTCCAAGGTTCGTACGTCATTTTTTATTGCCAGTATATTCTGACTCGCGTAATCTTGCTGGTAGCATCGGCGCCTTGGCGATGTTACCCTTATCGGGTCAACAACATATGCAGGACGCTTTTGCATGGGCGGCAACGTGACGTAAATGGTGAATGAGCACTGTGGTGCATCAGATTATTAACGTTTACGACTGACTGATGTACATTACTCACGCTATCCATTGGCGCACCGGTACTGAGTGACTTAATGTGATATGAAAGATGGTGCGTTTTCGCATACTGATGAATAAATATTTCGGACCACTTATTGATTGCGATATGGCAAGAATCCGCATTCAATATTAAAATGTTACGCATGGCATGACGCCAGTCGTACTTATTGATCCCTTTTCAGTAGAGGCACGGTGGGAGGTGGAAGTGTTGTTTTTGGACCCCCGACGCACTAAGGGTATATTTCTTCTCTTCGTAACAATGACTAATATTAGTTGTGATTGTTGAATGAAATCGCGACTTTGAAAAGGTCACGACTAGGGGCACACCCCACTTTTGCTCGGGGCACACCCCATTTTTGTCTACGGGCACACACCCCCTCCTAAAATGATAAAAGAACTTCACATTGAATGGTACAGAATAAGTAAAACACGTAGTCACTTACCACTGCTCGATATATCCCTACTTAAAACGGTTGATGCAATCATGCGCGGGATTTATCAATCCATCTTGGCCAGGGCGGATCCCAAACGGGCAATGCCAGCTGGGATCTGTACTGTCTCGAAGAATAGATACAATCCAATAGTACGATGCCAAGATCTGGCTATCGGCAGTGACGACATCTGAGTTTCTACGTGCTCACAGCCACGAGTCGTTTGTAGCCGGGACCTTAACGATTTTCACGAGTCGAGAGCGTATAAATCGTCGCGGACTTTGCCGAAAATTTCTACATGATACACGCCGCTAACGTGGAGATACTTCTGCAAGCGTGGAACACAGTTCGCGCGTGGCAGGAAGCACGCAAGTCGGGATAAATTCAAATATAACGTTCGTGTTTTGGGTGCAAATTGTGGTACGACTTGCACGAGTCGTTGACGTTAAGGCTTAAGGCGTAGACGGAAGAGTAAGACACAGCGCCTCGACGGTTGGCCACGGGACAAGAAGCCCAAAAACTGTGCTGATGAAGCATGATACGCTTTCGGGACTCTTTTCCGATTGCTACGCCGAGATTTAGTGTTCTTCTGTCGCTCCCCGTTAGTTAAGACAAGCGAGAAATCTTTTTCAATGCACCACTATGATGTGCGACCTGTGACGACGGGCACCACGCAACGCAATGCTGTCGCTCCCAAGATGATACTATTAAGGCACAAGAGGTGGCGTTTTGCATGCAACAGCCGGATTCGCGTGGCGCCGGAAAAGGTACATGAAGATGCATTTTATTATGCATGGACTTAGCATGTATCCGTCAAATCAATTTCTTGTGGTACGCAAAACAATACAGCGTGTTTCACAGAAATTTCCGCTTTTTAAATGAAGTCGAATGACCGTTGCACCGCTGCGACATCTTTAGCACCTCCGCTACTCCAAAAAAACCGAGTTGACCGAAAGCCAATGCGATGCCAATGAGCACAATAGCGACTATCCACAGCGCGTGACAGAATTCGTAGGTTCTTTCGGCTGCGGCGGAAGCTGCTTAAATACAGCATTGATCTCGGCTGCCTCGATCTTCCCCAGCAGAAGGCCACCTCAGCGCATTTTCTTCTCCTTCTTTTGCTCTGCCAATTAGCTTATGTGCTGGTTCACACCCACACTTGCTTACTAGAAGGTAAAATGAAGACTAAATATATTGAGGTGCTACTGACTGGTATTCTTTCCTATCCCAACGGTGTTCCCTGTTCCCATATAACTTCCATACCAGCCCAAACGGTGTTCTCCGTTCCCACATAACTACCTGTCCTTTTCCCATACAAAGACCTGATATGTCCATGCTCCTCTTTGTAACACTTCCATTTCCAACACGCCCTCCTCAAAGAGCACTCTTCGATAGCAATTGGTCACCCAAACCAGTCAAGTGCATTAGTTTGCGAAGATACATCTTGTCGAGAGGCTTTATTAACATGTCATCTGGATTGTTCTCACCTTTGACCTTGTGTAGATCAATAAAAACTATTTGAAATTGTTTTCCCACGTAGTGCCACCACATTTCAATATGACGTGTCCGGCGACTGTACGTCAGAAATGTCGCCATAACATCCGCTTGGTTGTCGATACCGATGCGTAATTTATCTGGCACTGTGGTGGTAGTATGTCTTGTATAACGTTGTACTCAGCCATCGCTTCCATGCTTTCTTCACAGGCAGCTACGTACTCATCCTCTGCTGTCGATAACGCGATAAATCAATTGTCGTCTGGACATCCATGCGACAGCACCTTAAGCTAAGGTGAAATTATATACTGTAGTGTTTGCGTCGATCAGGATCATTAGCCCAGTTGATATCACAATATTTTTCAATTACAACGTGCATCGTGTTGTTGTTCATCATGTAGTAACTCTGTCTGGCGTACGTAATGTCATTGCGCAATGTACCTGCCACATACCGTAAAGCTCTCCTCAACGTTCCGATATTCTTGGTGTGTGTTTTGGCGACAAATCGACTCAGCTGGACCAGTAAAAACGCTAAATCAGGCCTAATACTAGTCGCCAGATACATTAGCATCCCGATAGATTCATAAAAGGGAAATCAGTGTCTCTCGTCTGCATGTTGCTCGTATCATCACTCGCCAGTCGCATATTAACTTCCATAGGGTTGCCCACAGCATGTGCCTTATCCTACCCAAACTTCCGTAGATTTTCCTTTGCTTACTGTTATTGACATATCGTGATCTGTGTCTCTGTCTGTTTCACTTAACACGAAGGTACTGGGTCAGTAGTTTTGATCTTTAATTCCATTATCGACATTTAAGTCATTCAGTAGGATCATCTTGTAGTCCGCATTGTTCGTCGCGATAATTATGTCATCAACGTGTACAAGGAATTATAATATCGTGTGTCCCTGAAAACAATAATAGAGACATGGTTTCGTTTGCGACGGCTCATATCCATGGACTAGGAAGTACTGGTTAAGCTCCGAGTTCCACTCGTGTCCTGATTAACGAAGATTATATAATGCCTAATAAACGATGTACGCATTTCCAATTTTCTTGCACGTATATCCACTTATCGATCGTAGGCATTTCGTTATATTGAGTGAAGCTTCCAAATAAGCCGTGTGTATGCCCCCGCCATCGATAGAAAGACCATGCTTGGCTGCTAGGACAATCAGTAGCCGAAACGAAGACATCCTTTCCTCGGGACCAAATGTTTCGTGAAAATCGATTTCCGGTCGCTGGTGGGATGCTAGGGCCACTATCTGTGCTTTGAAACTATTCACGTAGTCTTGTTGATTGGTCTTCACAGCATATACCCACATGATATTTATTAATGTCGCCGTATTCGGAACCTTTGTACCCTCAATTTCTGCAATCCTACCCTTGGCTTTCAGCGCATTCATTTCCTCTAACTCTGCTGCGAGGAAATATTATTTCCATCACGAGTTCATTATTTCATGGAGACTTCTAGGTAGAGTAATATCGATCGCACGGATAGGCTTTCCGATTGAATTCAAAACTTGTGACGACGTCACGGCCATGTTCATCACGTAGTCATTAAGATATCCTGGCTACCCGCGCTCACGCAGTGTGAGAAGTTCAGTTCGTGTTCTCTTGGCATCTTCTGGTTATGCGTCATACTCGACACGGTTTGATTCAGACGGCGTCTCAGATCGACAAATACATTTCCTGTTATCTTATCAGAGTATCGGTCATGTGTCGCTTTATCATCAGAAGCTGAATCAGGACCTGATACGTTGGACAATAAAAATTTAACGCTTCCTGGATATTTGTCGCCTTCTTTGCAAGCTACAGGATTGTCATCAACACTTGGGTCTAAAGTTTCATCCAGGCCTGATTTGTCGCGTCATACTCAGCTACGATAGACCCGCATGTACCAATGATAGACTGGTTGTCGTCTCCGAAGCCGTCGTTCGTTCTGGGTCCATCATTGTTATCAGAATCATAACGCCCGTCGATCTCGATTTGGGTATATTTGTAATTCATATCTTTAGTAGCCTGAGCGGCATCCTCGATATCACAAGTCGCTTTATAGTTGCTATAAAACAATTATCATATCATCGTCAGATAACGTGCGTTGCTCATCATCATCTTGGTCAAAGTGTAGCGAAGGAAAATCATTTTCTTGTACTTCCACATCATGTCGATCGCGGGTAAACTATATTCTCGGTAACATGTAGATCCGAGACAAATTTCACGGTGTGTTCATCGGGAAAATATACCTTGAAGCCTACCACATCTTCTTCTTAACCGTGAACTAACCCAATCTTGACATTCACATAATTTCTCTTGCGTCCTAGTGATACTGATTCATGCGCGTATGCAAGTGCTTCGAACTTCCGGATATGGTGTATATCAGGTTTTGCTTTAAACATCATCTCGTACGAAAATTCCTGCGTGCTTTTTGTGAAAACTCGGTTTTTAACGTACACTGCATTTTGCATAGCCTCAGTCAATAGACCCCGGGGAGAAACCTGCATGGTTTTTTGTTAATTTTGTCATGCCTTCGATCGACTGATGAGCCCTCTTACACAGGTTCAGCTGTGAACTTTTGGGTTCAACTTTAACGTGCACAATTCCTTTCGAGCGATACCGAGCCTCCATCGCATCGTTGCAAAACTCGCCACGTTTGTCGCTGAGTACTTGCTTCACCTTGTATGAACAATTGCTGATGTGACGACCGGCTTGTCGTTCTGCCCATAGGATGTACTCTTGCATATAATGATGATTGATCTCCTTGCCGTTCGTGCTTGTTAGTAACATTATAGTAATTAGCCTCAAGTATCCGTCCATAACAATCAGCACTGCCACAAAATTTTGGTTGCATTCGACTGTCCCGGTATAAACATATCCGCATATTCCATTATATTTGGCTCATTTGTCGCTCGATCAAGATTCTTCGAATGCGTTTGTCGCTTTTGCTTACCTAAATGGCATGCGTCGAACGTCCGGTGCTCTCGTTTTGTGAGCATCATGCCTCGTACTAATCATTTGTCCACCATGATTTTTAAATACTGTGGACACTTATGGCAAAGTCTCTCATGCCAAAGTTTTAATGCTCCTACTCCGTCGGCTATCGTGTTGTTGCAAAGTGCTTTACATTGTGGAAATTGACGATGTCTTTGAGAAGAAAAAAGCTGCTTAAATCTCCATGTAGCATCTTGTGGTTTAGCCGCAGCCACCACCCGGTTTTATCATGATACGGAAAGGACTTGCGATGTTTAACTAAATTTAAATGAGAAACCCTGGCAAACAGCGGGGCCTGTAGATAATAACCCGTATTCTGCTCCTGAGATATACGTAACATTGTCCAAAAAAATGCCGATGTTTCCCTGTCAATTTTTTTTACCAATCCTACGGTCCCCATACCGGCAATGCGCAATACAATATTCGAAGCCACGCCACGTATGCTTTGAGCCTGTGTGTCTACCTCTGAGAATGTAACAAGTGCGCTCTTTTCCCAGTAACGTGTGAATTTGACGCAGTGTCAACATACCACATTGTTTTACTTTCATCCACCTCATCCTTGTGGCTGATTTTTGATGCCTCTTCTGCATCAGTACTTACTTCATGGACCTCAACACCATGAGGCTCATCCCGAATAACCATATGTTACTTGATTTGATACACCTCGTCTCAGTAACTCGACCTTAATCAAGACTAATCGTTTGGGTAGATGTATCTCTAGGATCTACTTCACTATTTGCGTGACCTTTTTACCAAATTGTTAAATTGTTTTGCAGCTGTTGCTTCTGGTTCAACGTGCCAGCTTTGTCCAGATTTTGTGTCTTCTGAGGACAGCTAGCTTTGAGATGTTTGTCACTTCAGCATAAGTGACACGCTCGAACCTTCTTGATTCACAAACACAAATTTGATGTTAGGCACCTCGGTCCACACCAAATCTGTGCTTTTCACTGCAAAATCTACCTCTCTTTTCCTGTTCATAGCGTTTGCCTCGAAACTCTCTTTGTTTGGCAGACGTAGAGAAAACTATCTCACGTAATCGAGCCGCTGCATATGCACTTACATCTGCACCATGACAGATCGAAGACTTGAGACGCTCAAACTCGATCTGATCTGCTAAACACTTAAGTAGCATCTCAACCACAGTGTGATCTTCCACCGTGTGCTTTAAGTCAACCTATTCCGCTTTGAGGTTTAACATCTTGCACGTATGTAGATTTACATCTCCGTCAAGTGTAAGCTTGTTATTATATAGCTCATGGTTTACGCGACGAATCGTATATTACCAAATAGCTTCGTTCTGCTTCCCTTCAATAGGTTGAAAAGCTCTTTCCACATGTCCGATCCGGTCTCCTTGTCGCGTATCTCCTTAAGAATGTCCGGAGGTACCGATGTATCAATCATTCGCATGATCTTAATCTATTTTTTTGTGAACTCTTATTGCTTTTCTGCGGAAGCAGTATTAAAAATTGCCTCGTTCAAGTCACCAACTGCAATATCCTTGAGGTCGTTCTCCTCAATATAGTGATCACCGCCCATTTTTACGTCTGCCGATCCTTGCAGTCTTAGTTCTTCGGAACCCCTTTACTCGTGTACTCTATCAGTATTAAGCTCATAACCCTGTTCGACTATGTGTCGGTTCACACCCACACTTGCGTACTAGAAGGTAAAATGAAGACTAAATATATTGAGGTGCTACTGACTGGTATTCTTTCCTATCCCAACGGTGTTCCCTGTTCCCATATAACGTCCATACCAGCCCAAACGGTGTTCTCCGTTCCCACATAACTACCTGTCCTTTTCCCATACAACGACCTGATATGTCCATGCTCCTCTTTGTAACACTTCCATTTCCAACACTGCCACTATTTTCTTCAGCATCGTCATGGCTTTACGGATATTCACATCCGTTTGGTGGTGAGTTGTAGCTCGATTGAGCTTCTGTTAGATTCCATGAGACACGGACAAACACTTGCCGCGTGCAGTATATGTGGAATTTACAGCTAACGTCTATGACGAGGTACGTACCAATCCATACCGTAAAACTGAACTATACCGTATACGTACATTATTCTACACCATAAAATGTGAAGTCCTTTTTATCATTTTAGAAGGGAGGGTGTGCCCGTAGTAAAATTGGGGTGTGCCCCTAGCAAAAGTGGGGTGTGCTCCTAGCAAAAGTGGGGTGTGCCCCTAGTCGTGGCCAAATAAAAATGGCACGGAATTAAATGAGTCCTAAAAATTGGTCAAACAAAAGCAAATAATAAAACAAACACTCGGTGGTGTGTTCAAAACAATCGAATGAACAAAGGTACATCGCAAATTAGCTTTATGCATCGAGATAAATCTCCATCATTCCCTCTCGTATCTCATTAGTTTGAGATCGATTATAATTTTCGATGGTCGAATTGCACGAAGATGAAGGTGCGTTGCCGCTGTAAGCGTAGCCTCACAGTACCACGTTTTCCCTTTCATTGTTAGGACATTATGCTTTACACTTTTTCACTCAGATCGCATGGCTTGACATTGTTTGTGTAGGTGTCGTCGTAGATGTATCAGTTTCATTTGAAAGAGATGAGACAGCGCCGTGTTTAAATAGCGAGTACACAGTGCCCAATAAGACATATAATGGGTAGGATCCAAGGTAGCATGTGACGGCAGATCGACAAAACGAGCAAGAAGCGACAAGATATCGGAAAGTTGACGGAATTTGTGGTGCTGTTTCAGGTGATCGTGCTATTGCAGGTGGTCACGCGGATGCTTGCGGATGCAAAGATAGCTTGCACGCTGGATAAAACAAACAATGCAGATGGAGTATTGTGGCCCCGATACAACAAAAAGCACCTCATGTCGGCAGTGATGTCGGCGGTGATGTGGGCATCGCAGCGATGAATACTGAGAGGATAGACGCAATGTTGCCATCTGCAGTGCAGGACATGATGCTCATACGAAGCGTAGCAGCTCGGTACTCTTGACCCACATCGACCTGACACACAATATTCGATACACCATTACGCTATGCATTCTAAGCATAGTCCCTTACATGCGGCATTGATTCGTGCTGCTCGCGTCGTCGCCTTCGTGTATCCTGTGTCAAAGGCACCGGCGTGTCGACAACTTTTATGAAGTAGACTCTGTGGTAAATGGATACACCACATGCATGTGGCATTCACCGGTGCACCCCATTGATCTGAGTCCGTTCGTTTTCAGCCAATCCGATCGTCTGCACGCCGCACTTGAGCCTTCGCACCACCACCCACAGCTCTCGCGGCGATGCGTCCGTTGCTGCAGGAGGCGCGATTTGCCTGTTTCGACGACCGCGACGACAGCGATGGCGCCTCGTCGAGCACGTCGTCGCTGCCCACGTTTGCTATCCCCAGTCCGACGGGTCGCTTGCAGCCGCGCCCGAGCTCTATAAGCGGTACGAGGCCATTGCATCCTACGGGTCGATTTCTATCTGTCGATTTCTATCTGTCGATTTCTATCCGTGGCATTTCTAACGCCGCTCGCTGTCCGTCGATTTGTGTATACACCCTTCTGTGTATACATACACCGATACGTACCCGTGCATGCGGACGTTTGTATACATACGCAGGTCGGCCAGTGGCGTGTCGTGGCTCGGGCAGTTTCGTGTACCAGAGCGAGAGGTTCCGGGACCGCTTTGTGTGTTGGCGAGTGGCAGAGAACGTGCTGGTGCTGCGCGAGTGGAGTTTCCACACGACGTTGAAGCGGAACGGGATACGGCTCGAGTTCCCCGACGCTGTCGTTGCCACGGGAGTGCTGGCCGTCGAGAGCGGGGACGATGCGCGAGCGGGAGGAGGCAACGCAGCAGCAGTGACGATCAGCGTCGTGACGCTCGCGGGAACGATCTACCGCTTCACCTATTCCATGCCGAACAGCATCGAGCTCAGCATTTTCTCTGAAGCTGACGTGACTGCGACGCCCGAGCCGAAACCAGCTACTTGCAGTCGCTGCGATATGTTGCAGAGTTTGACTTGCAACGAGGTCTTGACTGCTGTGTTCTGGGTGGACGAGTACAATGCCGTAGTTGGTACGAATGCCGGCCGCGTGATGGGTGTGAATCTCGGCTTGTCGGTCGAGCCGAGGAAAGTGCGGGAATTTGTATTCTCTGACCAGTCCGTAGCAAGCTGGCTCTGGCATGGACTTGTCCAATCGACTGCAGGCAAGCTAACAGGAAGCTGTGACGAATCACGTACGAGGATGAAGAACGGGGCGGCAGTACTGGCCGTGACCTGTTTCCAGATCGATGAAGACGATGATGGTATCGACAAAGACGTTTGTGTGGTCACTATTTCGGCTGATTGTGTGCTAAGAGCATGGAGTTTCAGCTCGCAGTCGTGCACAGGACGCCAACAGCTTCGAGCATTAGTGACGACACCCCCAGACGATTGTGATGTGGAGGTTGAGGAACAAGACTGGAATGATGGAGATGTACACAGTAATGACGACGACGGCTGCGATATCGGCACCGGCGTCTATGCTACATATGCAAAGGTAATGGCTCTGTCTCCTACAGAATCGGATAATTGCAGGTTGCTGGTGCATCTGGATTTCCTGGCAGCACACTCCCCGGAGATTTTTTTGCTGCGAGGCGACGTGCAACTTGCTTCTATGTCAAGTGCCGGGGCTAGTGGTGGCGAACTTGTGTTGAGCATTGCAAGGGTATTTACTGTGCAGGCTCCGGAGCAAAGAATCAAGCGAGGGCTGAAGATGGTGGATTTCGCGGTGGACAAAGACTTGCTGTTCTCGTCATGGCGCTCGCACGAAGGAGATGAAGTGTACACCCATGCAAACCCGATGGCGCTTACAGGCCCAAAACGTATATTTGGTCAGCTTGTTAGCACCATCGAAGTGCAGATGCAAAAGTACGAGGCGGAGGATAGTGAGTGGCTATTTGACGCGAACGAGGAAGACGCTATGGCGCAAATTGACGACTTCTTTGCTGAGCGAGTACTATTACCTGGGCGTTTTTCTCGACAAAATCTGTCGAGTGCCATCGTGGAAGCACAAAACGATGCTCTTGGCAGCTCCGACTCCCCTTCGTTGTTCGATCACAGTTTGCCAAAATATAAAGACGCGCTCATTCGCCTTGTAACGCACCGATGCGCAGACGCCGCCGGCGCCGCCGTTATTCGCAATGGATCAACGTCAAATTTGCTGCGCATAATGATCTGGAAGGAGCTTATTGCGTTGTGCACAAAGCATTGGCGGTGCGCAAACGTGCCAATAGGCTTTGCTACGACAATGAACATGCTTCTATCTGGTGCGCCTGTGATGCTGCGCCGCAACTGCATATCGCTGCTGTTTCCGTCTGCGCCATTAGTCGCCGCTGCGTTTGCTGGGCAAGTGAAGCAAGGTTCAACGAGTGGAGAGTGCGTGGCTGCACTAGTGTCTGACGTCCTCCCGATTTTTGATGCGATTCCTAGCCAAATTTTTCAATCGTTCGTCCACTCGGAAGTCGCTGGTGTTGCCTATAATCAGAAAGTGGAATCGTTCGTGGCTTTGGCACGCCACTGCGTTCGCCTCGGCTTGAACCCGGATATGACTGCTTGTGCCGCTATTGCTGGACAAAGTGTCAGCGCCGATCTTCTTCTCACCCGCGCGATTCTGCGCTTTGGCAAGATACTTGGTGGTGATGATGCAATCCATGACGAAGTCTTGTGTGACCTGGTCGAGCACTTCTCACCGCTTGAGTCTGGACGTGGTCCAAGAGCCCACATACCCTCGCCATCCAAGCGTGAATACAAACTCGTTATTGGTGATGAGGGCCACAAGAGAAAAGCTACAATGGCGAATGCAGATATCCTGAGTATTGACCACTGTACTACTCGCCAATTATTTTTCGCTGGTCATGAAATATGCTACGCTTTTGGCCAAGTGGCATCGGGCGCAATCGACGAGATTTGCGCCCAGTCACTTCGTGTGGTGCTTTTTCTTGCGTATTTGGTGGACACACGACCCGCATTTTTGGGCCCCGCGACGTTAAACAAGATTGTACAACTTTATCTACCTCGATCGATTTCAGTATACCAGCGTTGGCGGCTTAGTCAATGGGTTGTAAGCCAAGGTTTTGCGCTGTCAGGTGCTGATGCAGATCTTGCTGCGGCATCGACAGCTACGCTCACGCAGTCACTGCTGCAAATGTTTCTTCTGGATATTAATGGAAGGCTAAACGGATCGAACGACTTCAAGCGGGCGCTTTCAGTGTTGCAGCTCGCTAGTGCAAGCAACAGCGTGCGTAGCGAAGAAGTGCATACTGTGTTGACGACATTTACACGCGATATTCTACAGCACGTTTCGTACCCGAACGATTCGCTGATGCGATTCTTACAGAAAAGGCAGCAGTACCGAATTTTGCGTGCAATCTTTTGCTGCAACCTCAGCGACTTTAGTTTGCACGACTCTTGGAAGAAAAGCTTTTCTCAACCTCCGCAGGGCAATAAGGTGCACAAGCACATGCGCTCGATTGGAGAGTGTCTAGCTTTCGAAAGTCGGGAGGCTGCAGCATGCTCTGGTGACGATGTCAATGCTCGCGATTACGCTCGCTCGTGTTTCCAGCAAGCTATCCGCTGCTTCAGCATCTGTCTGACAAACTTTCTGCTGAATCGAAATGACCGCTTTTCGCTATCGGAAAAAGGTTTGGAGCAGTTTATATACGAAGTGGTGGGGCTACTGAAGGAGACAGTGCCCCGGGGGTCCTACGACCAACTGCTGAGTTTTCTCTGGACTGTGATTTCGCAGGCGTTTAGCCACTTGGCTCAGTACGACGGTAGTGAGCCGAGTTTTGCGGTACAAACGTTCATTTGGGTGAATGTGTTCAAGTATTCCGTCGAAGAGCGACTGTTTCATGATGCACATCTTGCGCTTATGCACACAGCAGAACTTGCGACTTCGTTAAGTGGATCAGCGAGTACAGGGGAAGCTGAAAGCACGGCCAGTGAATGCGTGAACTACCTTGTGAAGGAGCTGTACCGCTACGGTCAGTTTGACCTCATCTGCGACTTGCACTGGGGATCACTACAGCCACAAGTGGAAAATCATATTCTCTGGCAAGCCGGCAACGCTACTGTTGTCCAAGGCGACGGCTCGCATGGAAGTGCCATCCGGTATTACAATTTGCTCTACACGTTTTACATGCGCAAACAGCAACCAGCAAGTGCGGCGTCTGCGATGTACACTCTTGCGCAGCGTTTACGACTGACAATATCGGCATCGGCATCAAAAGCAGTGCTTGAGGCGCAGCGAAACGCCTTGAATGCGGCCTGCAACGCCCTGCAAGTGCTTCCCAGTGAGAACCGCTGGATCGTGCAGAATACGCACGCTGAGGAGCTCAAACGGCTTTCGTTGGATGCTCCTGAACACGTTAGGGCCATGCCATATACGAGTGTGGTCACGCTGGAAGATGTGAAACGCGATTTGTCTGTACTGGACGGCAAGTTACGTTTGCTATCGTATGACTGTTCAGAAGGTACATTGCTAGGCACGATGGATAGAGATGAGGTGATTGCTTTGCTCGTGGACGCCGTTCACCGCAGCTGCCACAGCACAGGAAGTTCAACGGAGGCCGAACGTGGGAGAGCTGGAATACACTCTATTGAGATAGCAGCTGACATTGCAGCTAGGAGTCCGGTGGCTACAATGTCGGGTTTGACAAAATCGCTGGCTCGTTACTGTGCAAGCAGCGAGCACCCTACGCTTCCACTTTCATCCTCGCGGTCCGACAGTGACTTGTTATGGGAACTTCTCGAGTCGTTGCTAGCTAATGTGGGATCACTAGACCAGTACGAGGTTGCTGCTGAGACTGTTCTGGACTTTTGGCCACAAGCAGGACGCAAGCTTGTGCTTCCCGAATGGCTGAAGGAGCGGCTGGCGAGTTCAACGTCTGGAAATCCAGTCAAGTTACTAGCGCTCTATTTGAAGCATGGATTGCTGCTAGAAGGGCTGGAGCTGGTCGAAGGTCTATTGCTTGATGTTGCCGCCGTCGGCAGAGAAGAGCAGCCATTGACGTCCAGCGCTCTTTCACCAGACTGTGCGTGGATTCCGTACAATCTCGTCGATATGCTTTTGGATTCGACAGCAGCCGTGCTGAACCAGAACGTCAGTGAAGGTGCGTCGCATACCGATGTCGCGAGGCTTCGCGAGCATGATTACAGGCTCCGTCAGCAACTGTCTCGATACTTTTGCTCCGCCAACGCGCTGCAGCAAGCACAAGAAGCTGCAAGTCTCGCGCGCAGTTGCATTGGAATAGACTCGTAGGCGCATTCAGGTCATGTTGCCTTGGAATAGACTCGTCGACGCATTTGGGTGGTCAGGTCTTCGTGTTGCAAACGACGTTGTTGGACACTGCAAACAATTTATCTGTGCCCCGTATCGTTGTAAGACGAGCACTCTCATACACTTTACTGCAGCTTCCTATCTGTATCTACGCTATGCTGAGAAATGACTATTTTCGCGGCTTGCTCATCTTCTCGCGCTTTGTCTGTTTGCGGCTCGTCGCTTGCTTGGCCATAGCTTTCTTCACAATCTGGTCGTAGTCATCGGCGCTCGCAAACATGGCCTTGCGCTTCTCGCCCGCCTTGGGCGGAGTCTGTTTCTTTCGCTTCGCATCCAACAGTTGCAGCTCCTCTTGAAGCACATCATCGTCACTATCCATCGCGCCCGTGACTGAGAAGTCGAATGCATCCTCGACGTCACTATCGTGCTCTTCGTCGTCGCTTTCCTCATCGATAGCGCTTGTTACGACACGTTGCGGCCCCTCCATCTTTTCGTCGGCGACATCGAGTGCCGGGTCCTGAGCATCGCTCGAATCACTCCAATTGCCCATATCAGGGTCTTCATCGTCCAGGTTACCGTCTTCCATGATGCCTTCGGCCAACTCCTGCGCGTAAGCCTCGATCTCTTCGTCGCTTTCATCGTCATTCTCCATGGCAGATAATACGTCGCCGTCACGCTCATTTTTCACCTTCTTGGTACGGTGGCTACCGGAATGCTCTGCAGCACGAGAAGCACGTTCTTTGAAAAACTTGTAAAAAAAGCGATCGCTTGCGTCGACGTTGGCCTCGTTCTCTTGCAGCACAGTCTCCGTATTAATGGGTGCGAACGTCCAGTTCTTCGCCTTTGCCCCAGTATTGCCACGCATCTCAGCCACTTTGTGGCGTGGCTTCTTGTTGACAAACTTCTCGAAAAAAGCGTGCATCGTAAAGTCCACCAACGGGTCTCCGCTGTACTGGATGCCCATACCCTTGTTGTCGAGAAGCTGTCGAGTGAAACTCTGCACGGACGGATGGTAGTGGTGCGCCAACATGTCCAGCTCCCAAGCGCAAGTGGTCTCAGCACCAGAGAAAAGCGGATTACGCTTAGACGCGTCGTAGCTGCATCCATTCGCAACAGCTGCAGTCTTCCTGCAGTCGGTGCTCGTAGCAGTAGATTCGACGTCATAGCTTACCACGACAGCTTTCTTGGATTTCTCACCCACTGTGTCAGTCTCGCCAAACATCTGGGCCAGGATCTTAGCTGAGCGCTCTGCGTCCGTTACACCATCGTCTTGCGTCTGCAACCCAGCTTCTTCTGTAGTAGTCCCCTCTTCACATGATTCTTCTTCATCACAATCCAATCCACGACTATCCTTGTCAGCATCGCAAAAGTGCTCCAAGTCCGCAACGTCGCCATTCCCCGAACCACCCTCGGGCTGGTCCACCAACGTACGAAGCTGGGGCTTCGCCTTGAGTAATTCAGATAGCAAGAACAGTACAGCACATGTGAAAGCCGGCGGCATCGCGCTAGCAAGCTGCAGCAAACGCTTCATAAACGCACTGCTACGCGCAGGTGACACATCTGCCTTCATGGCACGAAACACCAAATTCAGAAAAAGCGTGTGCTTGGAAGTCTCGCGCACCTTAGGATCAATCAGCTTGTCGTACAGCGCAGTGTAAAACCGATCGGAAACTGAGTCGGTGCTCTTCATGACCTGAAACAGCAACATGAGAGCTTGCACACTCGTGCTATGGTGGGCACGGTGTACAACTTGAAACAGCGCGTCGACCTCCTCGGTCAAGCTCGCCATTGTGGCATTCGCGTATGGAAATGCACGATTGACACCCACGAGCAGCGCACTCAGAAGCTTCCGGTCCATGGCCTCTTCCGCACCAACGCTCGCCACTTCTTTCTTCTTCTTCGTCGTCTTTTTCGCACCTGATGTTATCTTTGTCTTCAGCGTCTGCTTCATTCCACCATCATTTCGATGCACAGCTTTGGAAAACAGACCGAAGTACACCGAGATCAAGTGACCAGCGAGATCGGCATCTGCTCCATTGCCCTCGAGAAAAATCTGGTTCAGAAATAGCACAGCGTTGTACTTTGCGCGATCTGACACTCTTCGACGGGTAAGCAGTCGCTCGACCTCATCTACTACCACGCGCTTCATAGCCGGGTGTTCTCGCAGCAGTGTCTGCAGCATACGGTGCAAATACGCTGCAATTTTGCGATCTGGGTCTCCAAGTTTGTTGACCAGCATGGTCAACAGCACAGCTTCTTGCTCAGGTTTAGCTCGTAACAAGGCGTTGGCCGCCCGTAGGCACGCACGTTTGTAGCTGTCGACAGCGTCGTCCATTCCGGCTGCCAAGACACTCGTAAGTTGCGCGTAGGCCGTCTTGAGACAGTGCTCAAAGAACCACAGCAGCAAATGAGCGGGCGACGACTGGGCGGCACGCAGTGGATGCTCGTGGAAAAACCGCAGCTTGGCGTTCTCGGGCAAGAACGTGTTTAGAAACAGATCTTTGAGCGAGTCGATCGCCATGAGACTCTCGCGACGAGCCTTCTTGCTGGCCATCGTGATGAGCTGACTCAAGCGCAACAACGAGTGCAGCGGCGAGGCTTGGGACGTGAGCGTGAGTGCAGCAACTCTGTCCGACAGCGTGCCGGACTTCATCATTGTCGCCAAGTACTTGTCGTCGCTGGACAACTTGCAACTCTTCTTGTGCGCCTCGAACCGCGTCACTTCCTGCTCCAACAGCTGCTGCGCCTGCCGCTTGAGCGTCTGCACCCACTGGTCCGACGCTTGCAGCGGCTCCGCTGCGTCGTGGCTCTTGAGCTTGAGCTTCGGCTTGAGCTTCGGCTCGACGTCGTACCACGCCACATTCGCTTCGCTCAGGAGCGCCACCAGTTGACTCGCGGGGTCCACTGCGCGCGTCGCGTCCCCACTACTGCCTTTCGCTTTGGCCATTGCTTCGGCTGTGCTGGCAGACAGCGTCGAGCCCGAACTCGAGAGCGCAGCAGCGGTACCGCTCGGCGCGTCCTTCGGCCTGCGCTGCATCTTCGAGTGCGTCTCGCTACTGTACGTACGCTTGCGGCCGTTCGAGTGGCCTGTAGCCATCTCGTCACGTCTCGCGCTCGTCCTGGCCACGGGTTCGGCCGCCGCAGCTGCAACAGCGACTTGGAATGGGCCGCCAGCCAATCGATAGGACGGGAGCGGTGCGTGTGTACCACATCACTTCGACTTCGCGACCACTTTTTTGGCACCGCTGTCGAAAATGACTGCAGCGCAGAGAAAAGCACTCTATTTATAAAGCCGAGGGAGCAAAAGATGTGCAATCGACGCCGGCCGCAATAAGAAAAGTCGACGCCGTTTGTGTAACATCTCTTGGCATTGGACTGGAACAAGTGTGACGCATGTGAATGTTCCGCGCGTCATTTATCCACTGGAGGCCAAAGAAGGCGTAAAAGTAAACGGGGACTGGGACTGGAGCAGATGTAGAGGACTGAAAAGTGAGCGCATTTCTCTACCGCGTACGAGTGGAGGAAGCGAAATCTCGTGAAGAGTCGAGAGGCGTTCATTGAGCTCGCGTTCGGCAGTCAGCAGTTTGGTTTTGATTCAAGTGGCAGTGGCACGAGGATCAACCGAGCGCGAGTAAGCGCGGAGGGCCTTTTGCCAGCGGCTTCTGTCGAGTGTATGAGTGTAAATGCAGTCGGCATGCAGGAAAAGCTGTCGTTCCTGTGTACCACAACTCTACTCGTTTTCTCAATTGATCTCGTGTCTCGAAAACCAATTGCTTTGAGGTGCTGGATACTCTCTAGTGGTGCTCTGTCTCGTTATGTTTCTTCACTGCACGACAGGATTCGCGATTTTGCAATATACGGTTTGAGGGCTGCGTTGGGCTCGTTTGTCTTGTTGGCGGAATGCCTTGCCAATAGCACTGTGTCATGGGATGGCAACGTGAGTAATGCATCGTAAATGATGGGTCTCTTGGTTCAGGCCCACGCAAGCATGGGACGTGCTGGTATACTGCATCTGGGACAAGCACTCGCATTGATCGTGTACCGGGAAAAGCTCAAGCGATATACATTGTCCGTGAGCGGGCTCAGCCGCGTATCGTATTGACAGAACAACAACAGCACGCAAGATCAAGACTGTCGTCGCGATCACTCATGCTGCCCTCCGCGTCGTTCGTAGCCCTGGCCTTTGCTTCCATGCTTCGTACCGTCTTTTAAACAAAGAAGCAGCGACCGTGTCATGCTTATCCAAATTAAGTCGAAGAAACAGTTGCCAGCTGTCGCGAAAGTCGAGAGCAGAGAAACGCACATGTCGGCCGCCGCTTTTCCAGATTTGGATATCCGGTGTCGGCATACGTGGCTCTAGCAAACGCACGCTGGGGTCTAACTCTTTCCGTATGCATCTGTCGGTGTCCAGAAGGAATCAGTGCGCCCGAAACAGCGTCTGCCGGCACACCGCTTCGTCCGAAGGTCAGTTGTTAAGACCGTCACGAATGAGTCTGCAAGCACAGCAGCCGCTCAAGTCTGATGAGCTGCGTGGAGCATTTGAGCGACGGGCACTCTGTCCAGAGACGCTAAGCGTCACTGCTGACGTAAACGCGGTACCCCCCGCAAGAGAACCACTTTCTGCCGCTGCTTGTGCGCTCTGCGAATTGGTCTCATTCAGCCGACCCGTTCACGCAATGGATTGCGACATTGGGGATGCGAAGCCAATGTCGAACCGACCCGACAAATCTGAGTCCACGTTCATAGCAGTTCGGCTCGTGCTCCTTCTTCTTCTTCTTCTTCTTCATCTCTCGAGGAACCACACGGACCACAACCCGAGCTCAGTAGTGCATGTTGTACGCTACAGATTTCCGCAGCATGCTCGCGTCCCTTTTCCGATCAACGACTGACCTTTATGAATTCTGTTGTCTCTGCTGTCATTGCCAAAATGTGACGGCTTTAGTTCACCAATCTATAAGGCGGCGTAACGCCCTTTCCGTACAAGTTCTTGCATGACAGCACAAACATGAGCTACTCGATGTGACCAGGTGAGTGGGTACAGCGTCACTCTTTGTAGCCCGTTCTCAGGCGGTCTTTTCGTTTAGCCCAACGTCTGATCGACGCAGCTTCGTGACGACCTCAATGCGGCCAATTTGACTCGAGCCGTTGGCAATGCGCCTCAAGTTAGTGGTGATGACGGATTGCGCAGTTACAGTCAGCGCAGCGACGTCCCTCCACGCACGTGCGCCCTATAGTCGTACACGCGGTCATGCGAAGAGCTACTCGACCAATTGCGAGTACGAAGTGCACGGGTCACAGCTCCTTTCTGTACGTTAATGGTCGAGAGATCGGCGCACAGACCACAGATGTGCTGACCGATCTATGTACCTTCAGCGACCATACGATGACCGAAGACCAACGCAGACGCCATCAGCAGCTTTTCGTGTCCGTTCCGCAGGGCAACACTTGCACTACACGTTCATAGAGAGGACGCAAGAGGACTCTCTCCCCTCGTAACGCGCAAAAGCTGCTCAGCGTCTTGAGCACGGCACTGGTGCGACGTGTTCAGGACGAGACCTGCACAGCTCGCAGGCCTTCTCCCGCGCCTCAGCCCATCACGCAGTCGGTCCACGTGGGCCAAAGCTCTGCTCGTGAAGAAGATGGCGACTTGGACGGCTGTCATCCCAAGCGCACAGCTGCAGCTGTCAGATCGGACCACGTGGTACAACATCTGCTGAAGTAATAATATGACAGAGGTGCAGTCGATGGCGCTGTCCCACGTCTTTGCCCACCAATCGGGTACTTTTCGGCTAATATCAGCCAAGACGACTGTTCGCCGATCTCTCTCTCCTGTGCTCAGAATCAGTCGAACGGCATCAAAGGGTTCACCAAAAAAAGAGACCGTTACAACTAAGAAGTAGCACTACTGGATCGAGTTGTCCCGCACACTGAATGTGTCGGTGTCAGCATGATACCGGCAAATGTCGACCGCATTATACCGGTATTCGGTTGGTAGTCATTGTTCGTCTTGCTGCGTTGTTCTTTCAAATAATCGTTGTTGTTCTTTCAAACAATCGTTGTTGTTGTTCTCGTTGTTGTCGTTCTCGTTGTTGTCGTTGTTGTTGTTGTCGTTGTCGTTGTTGTTGTTCTCGTTGTTGTCGTTCTTCTAGTTGTGAACTGAACCGTCGGTACGCTTTTTTGACTCGATTTTGTTATGACTGCGCGTGACGACAGCGTGTCGACCAGACAGTAGTGTCCGACTCGATCGGGTCGAACGTTCCCGTGCCTTTTCCGCTCACGCCTTTTTTTGTATGGTTCGACCCACTTGACCCACTCGACCCACTTGACCCACTTGACCCACGACGACCGACGACCGACGACCGACCGACCGCCCAACTTGAACTTCCCCTCAAGTCCCATTTGCCAACTCACTCGACGCGACGCGCGGGCCGACTGCCACTCGAGCGACGAACCCCCAAATGGGTACAGCCACTCGGTCCACGGACGGCTCGACGCCGCAGCTGTCTGACCTCAGTACGCTGCACGTCACAGTGGGCGAGCGCCGCCTCTCGTCGGACGGCTCGTGGCTCTACTCGCTGCAAGTGACGTGCAGTCGCAGCCACTGGCGGGTGGACAAGCGGTACAGCGAGATCCGCGAGCTCTGGCGCGAGCTCTGCCGGGCGCTGGCGGCGGCAACGGGCGACGCGCAGCGGCTGTGCACGGAGCACACGCACTTCCTCGCTGGCCTCGAGCAGGACGCGTTCCCGAAGAAGCACCTGCTGTTGACGCGGCACAAGCTCGAGACGCGCGCGGGCGACCTCAACCAGTTCTTCCGCAAACTCGCCATGCGCTTGACGCTGTGCCAGCCGCGCGAGCTGCAGAAGTGCCGGCTGCGCGGCTGTGCGCTCTTGGAGCTCATTGTGGGCTTCTTCGCGGCGGCGCCCGAGCAGACCAAACGCTGCGGCGCCCCGACGGGCGCGTCACGCAGCTTCTCAATGCAGTGCGAGGCGGCGTCCCACCACTGCGACCGCTTCTCTACGCAAAAGCGACGAGGCAGCAGTGGCGGTGGACGAGGTGCGGGCGTGGACTTGATCCGGCGCTTGTCGCTTGGCGTGTGGGGTCCACGTGGCGTCGTGGCTGCACAGGCGCAACGAGAGCAGCAAACGTGACGCGACGCGTTGGTCGACGTGGCTCTTGAAGCTGAAGCTCACGGGCTGTGCAGTCAGTCGGTGACGCGCGAAGGAGCGATCAGGAGACGCCGTCTCGCAGCTGCAGACCAGAGACTGTCGTTTCGACTCGTGGGACTGCCGTGGACTCGACACCGCGTGATTGCAGTCGTGCAAGAATCCTGAGACGGAGATGCACAATGGATAGAGCCATTGCCTTGGCACGTCGAGTCGCCAATTATCTCCGTCTCCCATCGACGACTGCCCACGCGAACTGTAGAGTTCTCACTACGCAGTGGCACATGTACTTGTTGAGTAACTTGTTGAGCAACTCCCAGCTGCGTGGCGTACAGACATGTGCGATAGCGCGTGCACGTTCTAATTTATGGATAATGTAAACGTTGCGGTCGGCTACTCAACTCGTGCGATTCTTGCGACTAAGCGCCGCCTCATAACGCGTGAAACTGCTCACGTGGCTTTGCTCCGATTCTCCTCCATCGCTGGCGACTTTGATCAGCTCTCACAGCAACAGCATGAGACGTTCACGAGCTCGTGACGACGTTTTGAGCGCGACAACGAGCAAACAACGAGAGGTTTGTGACAAAATCTGAGGGGTAATTTCTGCAGCCAGCGATTAGGGCTTCTGACTTACCCCATTCTGCAGACGAAAAGAAACTTGCGCGAGTAGAAGAAGAAGCAGAAGCAGAAGAAGCTATTCCTGACACGTGTCCTGTGCGGAGTACGCGTTTTGCATTGATACTGTCCAGTGCGATGAGTAGTACCGTTTGTGTGTCTCTGAGCATGCACATCAGCAACATCAGCAACAACAACAACAACAACGACGGCTGTCACATTCGCACGACATAAAAAAATAAAAAGGAAACTAGCTTAGCATGGACACCAATAACTCGGCGTCTGGAATTGGCAGCATCCACTGTCGTAGACTGTGCTGCTGCTGTTATCATCACTGGCTGAAAGAGACGCAGACGTGTCTATTTAACCTGTTATCGGTTGGAGGATGTCCAATATATCCGATGCCTGTTAGCAACGCCATTTCCTCAGAAAAGTCCGGTGGTTGTACGGGGCTTGTCACCTGAGGTGACGGCTCTCGTGGACGTCTGGCATCCTGTCGTTGACATAATAGCAGACGCGCTCCTTGAATTTTTGTCTCAACCTTCCGGTACTCCTGCTTGGCAACCGCATGGAATTGCCGCATGTCTGTTTGCCAAAGTTCCTCGACGCTGTCGTCTAGAGATACACCCACCTGTTCGAAAGTGAGTCGATTACTCTGACGGGATGAGCCCGTTACGTAAAATTGAAACGAATGTATCATTTTGAATATTATCTATTTACAGTATACGCTCACCCCTCGCTATAAGAGACTCTCTATAAGAGACAGCCTCTATATAAGGGTCACAGTGCCGCCGAACGTTTCAAACTATATAGGAAGTTGTATACCGTTCTCTTTATAAGCGAGTAAGATATAAGACACGAAAAACACTCGCCCAATTGAGGTGAAAACCCTCTCTATATGACTCACTACTACCCCTACTTCTGATGCTGAAATAGATACGTGAGATATGATGTGACAGTTGTTCTAGCCAAGATGTGTCTTAAACCTATTTGGCAACATCATAGAACCACAGACGTGACCTAGGAAAGACATAGAGCATATCATAATAGGCGAGCTTATGAGGCCCATATTACTGATGACGTCATGACAACAGATACAGAAGACAAAATTTAGAACTTCGTAAGGCAATAGATAGGAAGAAATAAATTTTAATTTTCGTAAATACTCGACTACACCACTGATACAACACGTCTACTCAAGAACATCAAGCCCGTGCAACCAATGAGTTTAACAAAGCGAGTATCCCTCTCTCTAGAGCAGAAGTCAAGGTCTTTCAACACTGCAAATAACGCTTAAACATCCGCTTCTACAAAGTGCAGACTTATGTGAGCATTTAGTTCCAGCATAGCATTAATAAATTAACGGCGCATCGGCTCATGGCCATGAAAAAAATCGGCTTTGAGTGCTTAAACCCTAATGTAAAAAAGCGACGTGTAAAGCATCCTGAGTTCGAGAAGGAGCTGCTACAATTCGTTTTCGAGCGCGAGAGTGACGGGTCATCTGTGGATCTGGTCCTGGAGAAAGCATACCGACTTCGAGTGAGCCATGATATCAAACATCACGATCTTAATCTTTACAAAGGCTGACTACAGAGTTTAAAGAAGCGAAACAACATCAAAAGCCGCGCGCTGACCGGCGATAGCGGGAGCTTATGTGTCGAGGATGTGCACGCAGCAAAGTCTAAGATCCGATCTCTGATTGAACAATATTCTCCGTGTGATGTGTTTGATTTTAATGAGACAGCATTATTTTACGACTTGCCACCGAACAAAATCATATCCACGGTTCGGAACAACGGCAAGAAGAGCGTAAAGCCACGCTTAACAGTTGCTCTGTGCTGCAACTCGAGAGGCTCTGAAAATCTGGAGCCCACGATAGTCGGGAAGTTTAAAAAGCCAAGGTGTTTTAGGGGTGTGGAGATCGAGAAGCGTGGCATCGTTTACGCTGCGAACTCAAACGACTGGATGGCTGTTATTATCTTTGATAAGTGGCTGCATCAATTTAATCTTCGAATGCATGGTCGCAAAGTCCTGCTACTTCTCGATAATGCTTCCAGTCACAAGGCTCAACGAGAACTCAACAACGTCATGCGGTATTTTTTCCGCCTAGAATGACTTCCGCTATACAGCCGCTCGATGCAGGTACGCATTAATCTCATAATGTATACATATGCGTATTAAATCCACATAAATCTTTTTTCACCTAGATGTATTTTATATAAATATCATCCGACCGTTTATAGCTTGCTACAGGAAACTTCATATGCGATGGCGCATGGATCTGATCGAAGCAAAAATGGAAAGCAGACTTAATGTTCTAGAATTCATTGAGTTTCCAGCTAAAAGCTGGAACAGTATTGGCGGGAAGATCATTCGAAGTTGCCGGATCAAAAATGGGATCATCGAAGCGCCCCAGGTTGCGGATTTGCGTGCACAAAACGACTATCGACAGTCCAGCCTCGCCTTCCAACAAGACCGCTGCGATCTGGCTGATATGTTTCAAAAGCTTTGTGTAACCGTTAGCGTGGGTGATTATGTCGAAATCGAGGACCACGAGCAGATTCACGAAGAACAAGAAGCTCTGATAGAAGCAGAAGTGGGTCCCGCGGAAGTCGAAAGCGACGAAGATCAAGCGCCTGTCAGTGCAAAAGAAGCACTAAAATGCTGCCTGCATTTGCGTTCGTACTTCATAATCTCCGATGAGGACACGCGAATCATACAGTCAGATCTGGATAAGATGTCGTCAGTCATTCGCAAGAACCGGCACGCTAGGGCGAAACAGCTCTATATGAGGGACTTTATTTAGTATAAAAACGTTACATTTCATTATATCGGCGGGTCACGCTTTGAAAAATATCATAAAACTTCTTCCTTTTATATTCTCTATAAGACACTTTTATAAGACACGCTGTAAAAATTGGGCAAAACGTTGTCTCTTATAAAGAGGGGGTGAGTGTATTTAGTTAGCATTACTCGAAAAGAGGTAATGTTGGCGGAATCTTACATCCGAGGGTAATATTCGTGGTTGCTCCACTTATTGGTTGATGTACACGATACATCAACTAAATTAATCACCAATTGCTGCTGGACGTGCGCAATGGGTGATGAGCAAGAAAACCACATATGAGATTGTAGTTCAATAGAGTAAGATGAAGACAACGATGGTTTATTAAAGAAACTTAACCATTGCAAATACAGTTCTACCTTTTCCCTTAGACAGAGATTTCGAGTTATGTCTACTTCCTCGCGCTTCGTCACGCCACGTGTACGTGACGTCAGTAGCACGCAGCTTTGTGTTCGGTTTACACAAGGTCTTACCAGTCATCTGGTAAGAGCATGCCCCGTTACACCTGGTGGCACTTTGTAGTCCGTCAGACGACCACGATTATCTCGTTCAACATGAACATGTTGGATGAGAAGGAAAGCTTTCACGCCACGCTTGAAGTCCATAACCATTTAAGTGACATCTATTGGAGTGCTGTAGGACGTACGATTTTTACCGTAGGAGAATCCCCAATTAGCGCCATGTTGCAGTTTCTTGATAGAGACCAACAACATACCGCTATTGCCAGGTTCATACAAAATGAACTTGTCGCTGAAAGGGAGAAAGTAGTCTTATTTCACCAGCAAGGCTCTCAACAGGCCGAGCAGTGGGGAGAGCTCGGTGCTCAACAGACAGAGCTGTTTAGACAGCAGCAATTCAATGCTACTGTGGGCGGGACGTCACACACGCGTCTTCCCAAAACTTGAAGGTCAACATCTCCAAGGACAGAGGAGTCGAGGAAAACTCCCTTTTATTATGGCTCGTCGAACTAGACAGAGATATAAAGGCACGTCGTATCGACGATGATCAAATGAAACTCACATTTGATCAAGCAACTTGGCAGGACGTGCCAAGACTTAAGCCTTAGATCTCGAGATGAGCGACATATATGCTATCGGTTCGCTAGAAGCCTTTGAGACCCGGCTTAAACAAACGTTTGACCCGTCATGGGCTGAGTTCAGAGCTCGATCTGAGCTCCTGAAACTCAAACAAAGTAAGCGTGATGTACACGCTTATGCTCAGCATATACGACTCCTCGCGAGTAGTATGACTGCTAACCCTGTACACGAACACACGTTGATTACTGTCTTCATGCAAGGGCTAGCAGGTGGGCCCGTCAGCAACCACCTGTTCCGCTTAAGGCTGGATACGCTTAGTAAGCAATCGCAGCTGCGGAACAGGATAGCTTTAGCATGATACAGGCTCATGCTAGCTCAAACTCTTATCGCCCACCGAGACGACAAGAGACTGGAGTTCCAGAACCCATGGACCTCTGTTATGTTGAGAGCGAGAGACCTCGATCTTCAAACAACAATCTATTGCAAAATTGCAATCTCTGTCAGAAGTTAGGGCACTACGCTTATGGGTGTAGTGCCCCACGCCTGGTACCAAACCGTACAGAGACAAATCGCCTGATCGGCCATTTTCCAAAAGGGCAATGGGCGTATGTCCAACGCTGTTGCGAAACCGCAACAGAGTACGGACCATCAAAAAATGGACGGGGTCAGTAGGGGCGGAGAGCTCTACTGATCCAGCGACCTCAAGATAACTTGCAGATATCTTGACGAAAGATGCTCCAGATACACAATCATTGTTTGTATCTGCACCTGGTGGTGAGATATCACTCATCACCTTTAAGTTGGAAGTGACAAAATATTTGTCACTTCGTGCTCTAGTTGACTGTCGAGCGTCGATCAACTTTGTTAGCCGCCAGTCACTAGAGTTTCGTAGGCTCAAGTTCTTTGAGCACGACATCTCGCTAACGAGGATAAAGGTGCGCCTTGTTACAGGTGCATCGATAATTGTTGAGAAACGTGTAGTAGGAATGCACTACACGTTAGAGGGTGAGCAGTACGATGATGATATCATCGTACTGGACCTAGGTGAAAAATTTGATGCCATCCTAGGAATGCATTGGCTCAGAAGGTACGAGCCAAGAGTGAGCTGGCAGCATCGATCCGTGAAGATGCCTGCCGCTTGTTCATCAGATGGCCATCTGATGAACATCTTGGAGCGTCCACAAGCGTGTGTATGTTCTGCGAGTGAGTGCGATGGCCTCACTTGCGGTACGGTCGTTAGCACGACTGCAAAAGACCTCATTGGAGATGATCACTACACTGTGGAGCAAGCCACCGGAGGCTGTACAGAGCACAGGTAGCGCCGAAGGTTCACCACTCGAATAAGTCGAGTGGACCGGGACATGGATGCATTCCTAGCTGGAAACATACTAAGAAGACCAAACCGGTTATTCGCAAAGGACAACGCGGAAATTCTGTGTCGACTGGAGAGTCAACCGTAGAGGATCGGCGCCTGACTGTGGTTGCACATACACAGTTAGAAGACGTCGAGGGAATAAGTTTCTACGGAATTAAGGAAGGAATTCCTCAAGAGTCTCATGCTGAGATATCAGGCCTACAGTAACATGAGTGGACAAGCCCTCAGCAGCCTGTGGAAACAAGTTTCCAGGAATAAAACAAGACATTGAACGTCCTAATCAATGACGAATCAAGCTTAGGCTCTTATACACTTGATCTGATTGCGTCTCCGAATATAACTTTGGAGATTACTCAATTGCCAACCATGAAACCAAATCGTTCTTGCGTGATCTGCGTAGTGGCAAAGTCAAGCAGATCTGCATACTCGTCACGGAGGATGAGTATGTGACCGACATTCGGTCGGCTACAGTATTTGCTGAGAACGAACGGGTTCTCAGTAGCTCACCAATAGACGAAATTGTCTTCGATGAAAAGAATCGGATTGAGCGATACACGTCTCAATCCTGGGAGTCACTTTTGACAAATCCTTTGTATAAGGTTTTAACCAATTACAAGGATGTGCTCACTGAACACGTACCTTGCGATTTGACTAAGGTCAAAGTTACTCGACACGAGATCAAGCTCAAACTGGGCTCGAATCACTGCGTCATGAAGCAGTACCCACTTCCTTGAGAACAAGTACTAGAGATCGATGAGTTCTATGCCGATCACTTGGTTGCAGCTCATGTGAGGGAACCAGCATCCCCTTGCAGCTCTCCGACCTTCTGTGTGAGAAAGACCACAGGAGGATGAAAAATTATGCATGCATTCAACAAGTTTAAATGCTGAAACGGTACCGGATCAGATACCTATACCGAGGAAGGCTGTATTTGTTGATGGTATGTCTAAGAATACCATCGTCTCGTCCATGGATCTGATAGATGGCTTCTTTCGGATCCTCATGCGTAAACGGGGCATCCCGGACGCAGCGATGGGCAACCCCAGCAATATGATGTGGGAGTGTCAAGTGATCACATAGGGGATGTGTAACGGGGCTAGAATAACCCGTACTTAGCGTACACTATTTCTAGCGCTTTGAGGAAGCTCAAAGCCCAAGTCTTAGGTGTTAAGTATTTTTAACTCTGTTTATATTTTGTCTTTTAAAATCATCCTAAGTACGAATGGTTCCCTTGGACTCATGGGAACCACTCAATCTACGTGTCTATATCTTACTGGCTAATAATGGTACTGAGCCCATTAAACCAGCTAAAATATACGACGTGCTACTTTCGCTACTTCGAAAGTAACACCCCTACTTAAGTAACATGTAAACTTAATCGAAACTACTTATGTAACGGGGTGGCCCATTACATCACCCCCTTCTCAAGACAGCACTCACCAACCGTGAGTGCTCAACCACAAGACTTTAACGACTCACAAGCCGAACGATGACTGAAGACGCAGACGCCAACAAAACAGCACTCCCGCGCACAATCAGCGGGAGTTTGGTCGACCGCGTGATGGATCAGCACCTGATCCCTTGGGCGCTGTACGACTTGTCCGGAGCTCGGTCTCCGGACTCTCTCGAGACGATGCAGGACTACTTCCGTCGTTTCCGTGGGTTGCGCGGAAAGAGACTTGATGGAATCTCATACGAGTCACTCCAGCGGTCATGGTGTGCGTTCATCCGGCGGTGGAACCGGATGCATGAAGACGGAAGGAACTTTCAGCAGTGGCTGGCCAATCGCGAAGATATCCACGCCGATCATTCCATCGGTGTACTGCGCGAGAAGATCTGTGAAAACGCCTGGAACGTAGATCGACTCTGCTACGTTCACGTGCACGAATCATGTTACTCCTGTGACTCGGTGCCTCGTCCAACTCGCGAAGCTTGGAAACGACACGTCGCTGAGTATCCACTCAGCGATTATGAACAGCTCTGGATAGGACGGTACGAGCGCAGCTTGGTGGAGCGCAAGACTGCGGTTAATCGTGGCGCGTCACGCTGGCGACACCACTCGCGTTCTCGAGGTCGTGGTGCCGTGCAATCGCCACGACGTTCTCGTTCGCGTGATCGTCGCGATACACGCTCTTCGCAACGTTCTCGTCGTCGCTCTTCATCTTGTCGTCGTGGTGAAACGTCACCACGACGTTCTCGCAATCGCTCTCGGTCTCGTAGTCGTGGTGACACTTCACCACGACACCGTCGTCGTGCATCTCGTTCTCGCTCACCGCGAGAACACACAGGTCGTCGACCAAGTCTGCACCAAGCGTGTGCAGGGACTCGTAAGCCCGAACGAGGTCCGGAACGTCTCGAAGAAGCGAAGAGCGCGGTTCCCACGTATCCTGCTTGGGTGGAAACCCGAGCCAACGTACACGATACTTGCGCGCGGTTGGAACCGCGCGCTCATGGTGTCGCGACGATGTCGTTTCGCGACGAGGGTCCTCGTGACCCAGTAAACGCTCCACAATCCAGCGCTTCTGGCCTTCCGCGTCCACAAGCGGTGGTGGACCCTCACGATGGTACTGCTGGCGTCCTGGTTGCCCAGGACGATGTAGATGCGGCTGTGAACAAGGCTGTCGATGCCCAGCTGGAGGCTGAAGCTGCCCTTGACCGAGCTGCGCGGGCTGAGAGAACAGAGAACGAGATTCGACAATCGAACCGCGAGCTGCTTGAACGGATGCGGAACCTGGAACGCCAGGTTCTTGGGCACGCGCAGGCTGGGAAGCAGCCGCGTCCGATGTCGCTGGCGCGTCGAGCAAGGCGAGAGGGAAGGTCGACCTATGAGCCTTTGACTCCGAGGACGGAGCCAACCCGTGAAGCGTAGCTGGAAGGTACTCCTTGAGCCGCCCAACGTAAAACGTCGGGTGAAGTCGCAGTGACGAAGGGATGGCCAGTGTGTATGCGTAGCCGATTGCCTTGAGTTCCGTGAATGGTCCGATGAAACGTGGCGCGAGTTTGCTCGCGCCTAGATTGGTTACTGCTGAATCTCGTAGGCCTTCGGTAGATAACAATACACGATCACCTTTCTTGAATGTACTCGTGTTCTTTCTTCCACGTTTGTCTGCATTCGCTTTCTGTTTATCCACTGCAGATTGAAGAGTATCGCGTACAAACCTCGTGATGGCTTGACGTTGGAGTATAAACTCTGACACAGCCATGTCATCAATTGGTCGCGCCGATTCAATCGGCGCGTAGTTAGCTTTAGGGTTTCGCATACTCGAAGAAGGGTCGATCAGCGTCTGTGTAGTCCATTGAGCTATCGGGGACGCCACGTCACGTGGCGTCGAAACAGAAGACTTCGCCTTGGAATGGTTGACAACATTCGCGCTCAGAATACCGTGAGCTTCACTCGATCGTTGTTTATCGTTATCACCCCCCGCCAGAGTGGAGCCACGAAGAGCCGTGGGTTGACCCACGGCAAGAAGAGTAGGTACACGAGGATGACGGGCCGAATTTGCAAAAAATGGCGTCAACCCCGTTGACGCGTGAACCGCGTTGTTGAGTGCAAACTCCGCGAGTGGCAAAAACGCACTCCAACTTGTAAAGGACGTTGCGTAACTTCGAAGAACATCTTCGAGGACCCGATTAACTCTCTCTGTTTGCCCATCCGTTTCCGGATGGGCTGCTGTCGACATTTGTAGCTTTGTGCCAAGCAACTCGAACAATGACGTCCAAAAAGCAGATGTAAAACGAGGATCACGGTCCGAGACAATGTTGTCTGGAAGACCGTGATGGCGAAACACAGTGTTAATGAAGTGCACCGCGGTCTCAGCCGCGGTGATCGTTGCATGAACAGGCACCAGATGTGTCATCTTGCTGAATCTGTCGACAAAGACCAGAATACCCGATCGGTCTTGGCCATCTGGTGCAAGCCCGAAGATAATATCCATTGAGTCTGAGCTCCAAGCCTCAACTGCAATTGGCAGGGGTCGCAGGGGTGCCTGCGACGATGGTGATGGCTTCACGCGCTGACATACTTCGCAGGTGCGAACCCAGTTGCGAACCCACTTGTACATGTGGGGCCAGAAGAAGTCGCGCGAGACAGCCGCGAATGTCTTTTCGCGGCCCAGATGACCGCCAATTGGGGCATCATGGTACTCGTGGATGATACGAGCACGCAAATCCAAGTCATTCGCAATCACAGTTCGAGGCGCATCGAATTTGTCGATGCTATATAACAGCAAATCACCGTCCACACTGTATCGTTGAATGTGATCACGCTTCGTTCGCGAAAGAGCTCCCAGTGCAGCATCGCTGGGAGCGCGCAGATAGGCAATAATGTCCGCATAATCTGGATCGTTCGCGTAAGCCGAGACAATTTCATCGAAAAGGCATAACTCGGGTGTGACCCGAGTTAGATTCAACGACACACACGTCGCACATCGATCGTCTTCATCGTCGTCGTCAGTTGCCTGACGACTCAGTGCCATACGAGGATCGTAATCTGGGCGTCGTGACAGTGCGTCAGCAAGAATGTTGGTCTTGCCTGGCTTGTAGTGCACGACGAAGTTGTACTCGGAGAAGAAAGAGAGCCACCGTGCCATCCGCTGTGACAGGTGTGGACTCTTCATTGCTGTCCGCAGCGATGCATGATCAGTATACAGGGCGAACGTGCGCTCGCCCAGTAGGTGGACACGAAACTTGATGAGTGCGTAGCGCATCGCTAGCAGTTCCTTATCGTGAACCGGATAGTTCTTCTCTGCCGGCTTCATCTGTCGTGACTGATAGCTCACGACTCGTTCACGGCCCTCATGATCGAACTGCATGAGGGCGCAACCAATTGCAAAGTCACTTGCATCACACACCACGTGAAACGGTTTGGTGTCGTCAGGGAGTATCAACACTGGCGCCGACGCCAGGCTCTTCTTCACTGCGTCAAAGGCTGCTTGATGTTCGGGACGCCACGACCACGTGGCGTCTTTCTTCAGAAGTGACGACAGGGGCTGTATAGAACCGGCGTAATCCTTTGTGTACTTATGCAAGTAATTAGCTAGACCGAGCCATTGACGTAACTCCGTAGGGTTCTTGGGTGTGGGCCAAGAACAGATTGACGACACCTTCTCTGGATCGGCTCGAACACCCGATTTACTCACGTAGCAGCCCAGCACCGGAATCTCCGGTGCACAGAATACACACTTCTTCAAGTTTGCATATAACTTGTTATCTCGCATGACTTGAAACACCTGCTTCAGGTGTTGAAGGTGAACTTGGACAGCACTGAGATTGCCCTCAGCGCGACTGTGGACAAAGATGTCATCGAAGTAGCTAGGAGCAAAGTCTCGAAGCGGTCTCAACACTTGAGATACCATGCGATTGAAAGTGGCTGGTGCGTTCTTCAATCCTTGTGGCATCACCAGCCACTCCCATAGCATACCACTCGGGGTGCTCACCGCAGTGAGTGGTATGTCACTCTGTCGCATCAAGATCTGGTAGAAGCCATCGGTCAGATCGATGGCGCTAAAAATGACGCTACCTGACATGGAGTTTAGAACCATGTCTTTCCTGGGGATAGGCGTTTGGGCAGGAATAGTGGCATCGTTGAGCTTGTTAAACGCATGCACTATACGCCAGCCTCCCGTAGCCTTCTTCACGCAGAAGGTTGGACTCGAATGGGGAGAGACACTCTCACGCACATGACCGGCCTTGCGACGACCTTCGAAGAATGCATCAATAGCCTCGACTTGGTCTCGAGGCAACGGCCACTGCCGTGTCACACAATATTTCGATCCTGGCACGAGATCAATCTCGTGCCGCACGCCACGATCGGCAGGGAGTTCGGCCGGAATCTTGTCCGGGAACACGTCGGCGTACTCTCGTGCAATGTCGTAAACAGGGTTACCAGACTCGCGCAGAGCCTCCCAAGATTGCGACGCAAATCTTTCTTCGCGCGCTGACTTTTGTTCAGCGCTTCGAGGGCGCGTCATTAGCTCCTCATTCGGCTCATAGATCACCTCGTTGGTGACCAGACATACTTGTTCCACCGTGCCTCCCTTGAGGTCGCGTAGAAAATGCTTCCAGGAGAGTCCTGGAAGGCTCGTAATAGACGACGCGTCGCGAGGTGGACTCGCGACCTCAATGTATTGGCGCCTTGGTGGACTCCCGTCCACGTACACAATAGCGTGAACACATTCCGACGCTGAGTTCTCGTAGCTTGCGTCCCCATCGTGCCTCGAGTCCATGCTCGAAGCTGGCGAACCGCAGTCAGGTGTCAAATCTGCACCCCCCTCTAGACGCTGGATGTCCTCATCCAGGACGTCGAAATCGCGCGACGGGAGTATTCCATACTCGTCCGTCGACGCATGATGCGGGAGCCCCTGCTCTACCGCCACAAACTCGTGTGGGAGCCCCTGCTCGACCACGTCTTGCTCATGTGGGAAACTCTGTTCGACCACAGTAGGCGATGATGGGAACCCCTGTTCGACCATCATATTCGCACGTAGGGACTCTTGTCCATCCACGTCACACTCGGTGGCGAGCCCCTGCTCGGCCACGTGTTGCCCTTGTGGGAGCCTCTGCTCGACCACGATGGGTGCAGGTGGGAACACCTGTTCGTGTTCGACCACTGCTCTCTCGTGCGGGAACCGCTGTTCGACCGCGTCGTCGTTGCGCGGGAGCCACTGCTCGTCCGCGTCGTCATTACGTGGGAGCCACTGCTCGTCCACGTCGGACTCCTCGCTGCAAAGCGAGGAGGCACCATCACTCGTGCGTAGGGGCACGGAACAAGCGGTACAGAGAGGGCCATCGCTCACTCTGTGTACCGCCGGTGTCGTGGATGTACGATCCACGACTGTAACGTTCGGCCAATCACTTGGAGACACCAAGAGATGGGTGAACACTTCGCTGACGTCGAACTTGCTTCGACGTCTCACTGATCTGGCAAACCAGTCGATCTGGGGCTTATAGCGTGCCAACCATGGCATGCCCAGGATGCAATCGAATGCATAATTCATTTCAATCACCAAGAAGTTGTCGTTACTGCGAAAGCCGTCAAACGTGTACGGCAACGACACTTCGCGCCGCGATACGCGGCGTGGTTTCCCGTCAGCGAGCTTGACAACAACTTGTCCAGTTCCCTCGTGGACCTGGATGCTGGGTGGCAGCATTGACACGCAAGATTCACGGAAGAAATTGTTTGTCGCTCCTGAATCCAGGAGCGCTCGTAGGGGTCGCCGGATACCGGCGACATGTAGATTAACAATAATCAGGCGTGAATCACCACTCGTAGTGGTGGAATTTGACCGTGCACGCAGCACAGATGGGCTGGGAGGTCGGGCTGCCACCGGTGGACCCGGACCTCCCTTCAAACCAGTAGGGCGCCCTGCACCTACTGGTCTCGTCCGTTTTTTGGACGACTGATCGGAGCACCTCCCTCATGATGGGTGTCCGACGCATGCACCGACATCGGTGCTGGCGCGCGGCATTCAGCCGCGCGATGTCCCGGCTTCCGGCATCGAAAGCAGATCATCTGACGTCCGCCTCGGACGTCGCCCTTGTAGGCTGTAGCGTGTCGTCGGTCACCCGACTCTCAAATGCATCGATCTCCATAGGTTCCGGGCCCGCTGATCTGACAGCGGTAACAACTGAAGGCTTGGTATAGGCCTTGGTGACTCTGAAATCCTCACGGAGAGCGATAGCGAAAGCCTCCTCCAACGTGGCAGGCTCTGCTCGTTCCAGCGAGAGGCGAGTCTGCCCTTCACGCATGCCATCGACAAACACGTTCACTTGTGTATACATGTCCATGGGATGCGTGACAATACAAGACGCCAGATGTCGAGCCATCTACACGTAGTCGCGCATGGACATCTTACCCTGTCGCAGGAACAGGAACCTTGAACGCACCAACTTCTCTTCCTGGGGCGGCTCGAAGGCGAGTCGAAGGTCACTCTGGATGGCTTCCAGAGTGGGGAACGCAAACTCGTCAACAACGAGTTTTCCCAAGGCCCACTCCTTGGCTTTCCCAGTGAGACGGGAAAGAAGGAAATTGACCTTCGCTTGAGGAGCCTCGAGAAGTCTCGAGGCGATAGCGATGTCGACCTCTCGAAACCAACGAGACAACGACAAGCGTTCTTTTCCTTCGCCAGAATAGGCGGAGGTCTCCATCTTCACGGCATCGTTCCGTGAAGTCCGCGAGGGAGTTAAACCTCGCCGATGGAATTCGGCGAGCTCGCGAGCCATGTAGTCGTGTATGGCGAGACGCTGTTCATCAGGAGTCGCTGATCTCATCAGCGACACAACAAATGCCTCTCCCGATATCGCCGCGAGGCGATTTAGGGCATCCCACTCAACACCAGTGAGATGGGGAAAAGTCGCGTGCTCCAGACTCATGTCTGGAGCGTCAAAGTACGACGAATCGCTCATCCCAAACTCGGGCATGGGAAGGACTACTAAGTGCTACCAGGTGTAACGGGCTAGAATAACCCGTACTTAGCGTACACTATTTCTAGCGCTTTGAGGAAGCTCAAAGCCCAAGTCTTAGGTGTTAAGTATTTTTAACTCTGTTTATATTTTGTCTTTTAAAATCATCCTAAGTACGAATGGTTCCCTTGGACTCATGGGAACCACTCAATCTACGTGTCTATATCTTACTGGCTAATAATGGTACTGAGCCCATTAAACCAGCTAAAATATACGACGTGCTACTTTCGCTACTTCGAAAGTAACACCCCTACTTAAGTAACATGTAAACTTAATCGAAACTACTTATGTAACGGGGTGGCCCATTACAGGATGAGTAATACCCCTCCAATATTCATCAAATTTGCTACCAATCCTTTGAGACCAGTGCGAGAATTTGCACACTTTCTATTTTGACGATGTATTCGATCATAACCGGGCTATGGAAGAAGAGACGGACGTGGAAATTTACAGAACACATGCTCGTCACGTTCTTCAGCTTATGCACAATTGTGGTGGACTGGTGATCACAAATCACTTGTGATCCCGACTCTCCACTGGCGCCCGGAAGACCGACTAACGGAGGGGGTACCCCGGTTCCGTGCTCTGTGTATTCTTGCTCATCTTGTGCACCCGTCGGTGTGTCGGGTTGCGCTCTTCTTGGTATACTTGAGTTGAAGCTGATTTTGACTGAATTGGGGATAGGAGTTGATCGGGTGGAAAATCCTTCACCCGGTCAAACGTGGGGTGGATCGAGCGGAAATTCTTGACTCGATCGCAAGTACACTTGGGCGCTCTCCCAGAGTCGCCTGTATCCAAAGGTGATGCTTGATCCGCAAGCCTTCTGACCACTTGAGCCGTCTCGCGATCTTGAATCTGAACCGTTGGGTTCCCTGCGTCCGATCGCAGTTGGGAGGGGTGAGAACTAATGTTCTGCCTCGACAAGCAATCCTAAGGTGAAGTTGGTATAGACACAGGCCGCTCTCTATTCAACGAAAGGCCAAATTTCCTGCCCGGATGAAGTCGACGCGTGTCTTTCTTTGTAAATTCAATTCTGTTTAATGTCAACCAACCACATCCAAAAACTTTGATTATGTCTATCTGTTCTCTAGATCACTGTTGCTTATCGCCTGTCTATGTAATTTACCTCGTGCATCATGAGGTCCACAGCAGATACTCCGTAGCGGATCTCTAGGTAGTCGATCGCTAGGTGGTGGATCACTCCATTGTGGATCTCTCGGGGTAGATCGCTTGGATAGTGGATCGCGGTATGTGGTCCGCACCAATTATGTGTTCACACTATGGAGCATTACACACCCAGGATGGATAGTGATCAATCTCTCGAGTCTCTGATCGGGCATCCACCGTCGGATCGCCGTTACTTTTCAGACCTCGCATGTTTGATGATCTTGACGATCCACTTCTCCAGCTTATTTCCCTATTCGCCTATTTTACATTGTCGTTAGCGATCCAGTACTCCATTTGACGTTCACCCCTTAAGAGATCCTGTAACGGGGCACACCCTTACGTGAACTTAACGCAAGGGTATCAGTGCCCCGACAGACGTCTCGTGGCAAGCGAGGAAGCGTAGGTAAGGTAAAAGCAGAACTGTTATATTACTATAATTAAGTCTTTAAACTACTGTCTCTCTGTTTGACCTAACTTAATTATACTAATATAACTGAGTGTATGGTGACGTCTCGTCACCACTCATTGCGCGCGTCTTGCGGCGATTGGTGGGTTGATATCATCAAGATATCAACCAATGAACAGACTCTTTGGTCGACCCTTCAATATCACCACTTTGGTGATATTGTTCAAAGAATATTCAGCTTCATATTCTTTATTGTCACTTTCTTTAAAGTGACAATTCCATGTAACGGGCTGCCCCGTTACATCACCCCCCCTTAACTGATAGTCACCGTGTGGCTATCGAAAATATGGCGGCCATTCGTTGGCCACCGTTGGGACAGGGAGCACTTGTTGGGTCCGTTCCATTCACTTTCCGCTTGACCTCGCATAGTTAACATGTCTATGCGAGGTGACTCAAGACCTACACAGCCCGGTGCTGTGCCAGCCTCTGCGGCAGACGATTCGTCGTCTGATGCTCCTTCTTCGCCTGCAGCAACAGGTGCTGCAGGTGCACGCGGCACCTCACCGCGTGCGCATGATGACCTCGACGTAGAGGTCATCTACTCTGGCGAGTCAGACGTGTCTGACCCGGGCAATGCGCCAGAGGCGTCTCGCTCACCGGCGACGCCTCAGTGTTCGCCAAGGCCACTGCCGAACGAACGGACTCGTGAGTTGCAATACAGTCTGTTCGGCACTGATGACGAATCGGATGATGAGTATGTTTGCTCATCACCGCAATCAGCTCGTGCTCCTTTGCACGAGCGACTTGACGATGGTGCAACCCATCGTCATACTGACAACCGTGGTACCGACAAGGGTACCACTGTGAAGCGTGATGAGTCGAAGCCGTGGCATTTGCCCGAACGGCTCATCAATAGCCTGTCTTACGAGACAGACCAACACCATCGAATACCCTTATTCGATGCGACTGAGCTTCACGGCTTGAGCTCCAGCGCGAAGAACTTTCGCGCTGAGGAAGACTTTTATCTCGATGTCTTCCTTAGACATCGATGGTACAACAGCAACCAAAAGAGTGACAAAACATCGCTCTTGGCTGCGTGGAACGCGTTCGTCCAAAACGTAAAGAATTTTGGACGAGAAGGGTGGCTCAAGAAACTTGAGGCGACACGCCTCAGGTTCGAAAAGCGAACGCCAACCGGTGCTAGGTACCGGTTGCACTGTTTATCGAGTGAGGCAGACATTCCTTGCCTCACATGGGGAGACCCTTGTGCGAGTTGTATTGACAACTCGCAGCGTGCACATAGGGATGTGTATTCCCTTAATTCGTCCTGGGGAAGGGCACACATCTCGGCTGAGATGCGTGACGCGATTGCAAACTTGCAATCCGTCTACAAGCGCCTAGGGCGCGTGTTTACCGATGGGCCACAGGACTCATCGGATGGGTCTCGTCATACTGGCGGACGAGACCTTCAACATCCATCAACAGCTGAGAGCGGGGCTCCCAACTGTTCCAAGAGGGTGGATACCCCCGCCACTGGACGAGGTAGCTCGTCCTTGATCCTGAATCGTCACGGTCATTCAAGATACGCTCCACTAGAAAGCGTTGATCACCGTGCGCATCCACCAAAGGATGTGGTGGAGGAGGAAAGACCTCCTCCAGATGATTCGGTTCACCATCTCGACCCTTACGAGATGGATCGCGCAATCGATGAATTGCGCGATGACTTGAAGCACGAGCGCGACCGGCGCTACGCTTTGACCGATACCGTGCGGAAGAACCGCAAGGATCACGAGGCTGAATGGGCGAGGGATCGCGCCGATTATGCCACAGCGCAGCTTCAGGTCGAGTGGGATGTCCGCTCCCTATTCGGCGAGCTGGCGACAGCTCGAGGGGAGATATCTCGGTTGAGTTCCGAGGTATCATATCTGCGCGACCAGACGGATCGTCTGGAGCGCGAACGCAAGAACTTGATGGATGTTCTTGAACGTGGGGGCTATCTTCATCGGAAGAAGAAGGCTCGTACTGACAGTACGACCTAAGCCTCCCCACGTAAAACGTAGGATGCGTGCGCATCCTACGTGGCAATTCGAGTGTGTATGCATTGCCCTTGCGATGCAACACTCGAAATGGCCCACTGTATTTCGGCAGTAGTTTACTACTGCCGACACTAGTGACTGCATGTCCAGGTAAGTTTACCGTAGACAGTAGTACTAGGTCGTTAACCTTAAATGAAAGAACATTTGCTCTTCCATTCTTTTCTGCGTTCCGTTTCTGACGGTCCACCGCATTTGCGATGGAGTCCTGAACGAAACGGACTACCGCTTCTCGAGTCAGCAGGAAGTTCTCTGCTGACTCTTTGTTTTGTCTGTCAGTGCGCTTCGTGCGCACTGCTAAGAGATTGCTCTCTTCTTCAGCGAGGTTGTCTTCTTCCTCGCTGGCATAATCATTGGCGATGCTGAATATACCAGCATCGTCATCATCATCCGAATCAATAATAGCGTCATCGCTATTATTGAGGTGATCTTCTTCATCGATGTCGACTTGATCGACAACGGCATCATACGTGACGACGTTAGCGCCGACGCGTGATGAGCAAGAGCCAAAACGGTTTTTGCTAGAGCGGGTCTCTCCCCCCTTATCCAAGAGTCACACTATAGAAGGGCGGGCACACGTGGATGGCGTAAGCCATTCACGTAAAACGGTGTGTGCTGGGTTGAGGCATGCACCGAATTATTGATGGCGAATTCCACCATGGGTAGGAATTCGCTCCAACTCGGAAACGAGTGGACATATCCTCGAAGGATGTCTTCGAGGACACGATTCGCGCGTTCTGTCTGACCATCTGTTTCGGGATGGTCAGAAGTGGACATCTTCAATTGTGTTCCGAGAGAACGGAACACGGTTTGCCAAAATGCCGCCGTGAACCGAGGGTCACGGTCGGATACGAGTTCACGGGGTAACCCGTGGAGTCTAAAGACCGTGTCTAGAAAGACACGAGCACAACCTTGAGCCTTGATTGACTCAGGGACAGCAGCAAGATGGACCATCTTGCTGAACCGGTCAACAAACACAAGAATACCATTATTCTTGTGAGCGTCTTCGGGAAACCCGAAGACGAAGTCCATTGAAACGGACTGCCAGCACTCTGTCGGGACAGGCAGAGGCTGCAATGGCGCACGGTATGAAGGACTAGGCTTCACCCGTTGACAAACCTCGCAAGCACGTATGTACTTGCGGACAAACTGATACTGACGTGGCCAGTAAAAGTCACGGCTTACCGTGAGGTAAGTCTTTTCTCTACCACGATGGCCGCCTGTTGGGGCATCGTGACACTCAAACATGATGCGTAAACGCAAATCATGATGAGCGGGTACGACGACACGAGGCGTGTCGTCGGCAACAGCTGTATAGTACAGCAATCCGTTGCGTGTACTATACCGATCCGATGAGGATCGGTACAAAGCCGGTAAATCCCTCATGGATTTACTGGATGGATTCACCAGATGATCCATCAATCGCAGAAGATCCTTATCTTCCGCGTATGCCTTTTGTACGTCGTCAAAAAAACTTGACGACGGAACACTGACTGACAGTGTCGCAACAGCGGGCTTATCCTCACTGTTGATTAGTGCGTCCGGCTCGAAATCGGGCCGGCGCGAGAGCGCATCAGCGACGACATTGAGTCGTCCTGGTTTATACTCCACGGAGAAGTTATACTCCGCGAAGAAAGACAGCCACCTCGCCATCCTTTGCGAGAGGTGTGGGCTGTTTACGGCCGTGCGTAATGACGCATGGTCCGTGTAGACAACAAACGGTCTATCTCCCAAGAGATAGACGCGAAACTTAGCCAGTGCGTATTTCATGGCAAGGAGCTCCTTGTCATGCACTGGGTAATTACGCTCAGCTGCTTGCAGCTGACGCGACTGATAACAGATGACGCGCTCTGCGCCATCTGCATAAAATTGCATTAACGCACAGCCGATCGCAAAATCGCTGGCGTCACAGACCACATGAAATGGTCTGTCCTGATCTGCAATCGCCAAGATCGGCGACTGCATCAAGCTCCGCTTCATACCTTCAAAGGAACGCTGGCATTCAGCGTTCCATGACCACTTGACATTTTCTTGAGCAAGCAAGAAAGATGAACAGTCATCTCGGCGTAGTTGCGCGAGTACTTGTGCAAGTACGCCGCTAGACCAAGGAACTTCCTTAGTCCCTTGACATCGACTGGCACTGGCCAGTCGGTGATCGCCTTGATCTTTTCGGGATCAGGGCGTACGCCGTGTTTACCTACGATACACCCAAGAAGTGGTATTTCGCTAGCCGCGAATATACACTTCTTGAGGTTGGCATACAACTCTTGCTTGCGCATAAGTTGAAGAACCTGACGAACGTGAGTTCTGTGAACTTCAACGTCCGTCTTTCCGTCCATATCCCGGCTATGGACGAACACATCGTCGAAGTAACTCGGTGCGAAGTCTTGCACCGGTCTCAACAGATTAGTGACACATCTGTTGAATGTTGCAGGGGCATTACTCAGCCCATGTGGCATCACTAGCCACTCCCACAGCATCCCGCTGGGGGTACTCACTGCCGTGAACGGGATGTCTCGTTCACGCATGATGATCTGATAAAATCCATCCATCATATCCATGGACGAAAAGATGGTACTCTTTGACATACCATCTATGATTACGTCCTTCCTCGGTATCGGCGTCTGAGCCGGTACCGTTGCAGCGTTCAACATGTTGAGCGCGTGCACTATCCGCCATCCCCCTGTGGCCTCTCGCACACAGAAGGTCGGAGAGCTGTGAGGGGATGTTGATTCCCTCACATGGCCCGCTGCTAAGCGATCGGCAAAGAATTTGTCGATCGCTAGTACTTGTTCACGAGGCAGTGGCCACTGCCTCATGACGCAGTACTTCGAGCCCGGTTTGAGCTCGATCTGGTGTCGAGTGCCTTTGTCCTTAGGCAACGCGCAAGGTACGGATTCAGGGAACACATCCCTGAATTCGATCAAATCCTTATACAAAGGATTTGCCTGAAGTGACTCCCAGGATTGAGACGTGTATCGCTCAATCCGAGTCTTCTCACCGATGACACTTTCGTCCATCGATGAGCTGCTGAGAACCCGTTCGTTCTCAGCAAATACTGTAGCCGACCGAATGTCGGTCACATACTCATCCTCCGTGACGAGTATGCAGATCTGCTTGACTTTGCCACTACGCAGATCACGCAAGAACCGTTTCGGTTCTAGCGTTGGCAACTGCGTTATCTACGAAGTTAACTTCGGAGGCACAATCCGATCAAGCGTATAAGCGCCTACGCTTGATTCGTCATTAACCAAGGCGTTCAACGTCTCGGTTACTTCCTGGGAACTTCGTTCCACAGGTTGCTGAAGGCCTAATTATTCAGCAAGTGGCTCTTGAGGAATTCCTTCCTCAAGTACGTGGGGACTTATTCTCTCGACGTCTCCTAACTGCGGCTGTGCAACCACAGTCAGGCACCGATTCTCTACGGTCGACTCTCCAGTCGACCTAGGATGTCCATGTTGCCTTTTGAAGGCAACAGGTTTCTTTTGTCTAAGATGCTGCCCGCTGGACATGCATCCATGTCCCGGTCCACTCGAATTATTCGAGTGGTGGACCTTCGGCGCAGCCTGTGCTCTGTACAGCCTCCGGTGGCTTGCTCCACAGTGTAGTGATCAACTACACTGTGATCTTGTGCAGTCGTGCTAACGACCGTACCGCAAGTGAGGCCATCGCACTCACTCGCAGAACATACACACGCTTGTGGACGCTCCAAGATGTTCATCAGATGGCCATCTGATGAACAAGCGGCAGGCATCTTCACGGATCGATGCTGCCAGCTCACTCTTGGCCCGTACCTTCTGAGCCAATGCATTCCTAGGATGGCATCAAATTTTTCACCTAGGTCCAGTACGATGATATCATCATCGTACTGCTCACCCTCTAACGTGTAGTGCATTCCTACTACACGTTTCTCAACAATTATCGATGCACCTGTAACAAGGCGCACCTTTATCCTCGTTAGCGAGATGTCGTGCTCAAAGAACTTGAGCCTACGAAACTCTAGTGACTGGCGGCTAACAAAGTTGATCGACGCTCGACAGTCAACTAGAGCACGAAGTGACAAATATTTTGTCACTTCCAACTTAAAGGTGATGAGTGATATCTCACCACCAGGTGCAGATACAAACAATGATTGTGTATCTGGAGCATCTTTCGTCAAGATATCTGCAAGTTATCTTGAGGTCGCTGGATCAGTAGAGCTCTCCGCCCCTACTGACCCCGTCCATTTTTTGATGGTCCGTACTCTGTTGCGGTTTCGCATCAGCGTTGGACCTACGCCCATTGCCCTTTTGGAAAATGGCCGATCAGGAGATTTGTCTCTGTACGGTTTGGTACCAGGCGTGGGGCACTACACCCATAAGCGTAGTGCCCTAACTTCTGACAGAGATTGCAATTTTGCAATCAATTGTTGTTTGAAGATCGAGGTCTCTCGCTCTCAACATATCAGAGGTCCATGGGTTCTATAACTCCAGTCTCTTGTCGTCTCGGTGGGCGATAAGAGTTTGAGCTAGCATGAGCCTGTCTCATGCTAAAGGCTTCCTGTTCCGCGGCTGATATCGCATCTTCCAGCTTATTCAGCTTAAGGCGGAACAGGTGGCTCCTGACGGGCCCCTCTGCGAGCCCTTGCATGAACACCGTAATCAACGTGTGTTCATGGACTGGGTTAGCAGTTATACTACTCGCGAGTAGTCGTATATGTTGTGCGTAAGCGTGCACATCACGCTTACCCTGCTTGAGTTTCAGGAGCTCTAACGAGCCCTGAACTCAGCCCGTGGCGGCTAAAACGTTTGTCTGAGCCGGGACTTGAAGTCATCTAGCGACCTCAACACATTTGGGTCGCTACTCTCGAGTCCCAGGGACCAAGTTTTGGCACGCCCTGCCAAGTGGGTCTGAGCAAATGTGAGTTTCATTTGCTCATCTTCGACGCGACGAGCCCTTAGGGCTCTGTCGAGTTCGACAAACCATAGTAACAGGGAGTCCTCCGGGACTCCACTGTACTTGGAGATGTCAACTTTCATGAACTCGGGACGACGCGCATATGCCGTCCCGCCCACAGCAGCATGGAGTTGCTGCTGTCTCAACAGCTCTGTCTGTTGAGCACCGAGTTCTCTCAACTGCTCGGCCTGTTGAAAGCCTTGCTGGTGAATCAAAACTAATTTCTATCTTTCGGCGACAAATTCATTTTGAATGAACTTGGCAATAGCGGCATGTTGTTGGTCTCTGTCTAGAGACTCCAACATGGTGCCAACGACGAGTTCGCCTACGGTAGAACTCATTCGTTCTACCGCACCCCATTCGATGTCACTCAAATGGGTAAACCCTTCACGCGTGGCGTGAAAGGTCTCTTCATCATCCAACATGTTCATGTTGGATGTTGTGGTCCTCGGAAGGGCTACACAATGCTACCAGGTGTATCGGGGCACACCCTTGCGTGAACTTAACGCAAGGGTTTTGGGTGCCCCGACGAACGTACACGTGGCAAGCAAGGAAGCGTAGGTAGGGTAAAAGTAGAACTGTTTTATTACTATAATTAAGTCTTTTAACTACTGTCTCTCTGTTTGACTTAACTAAATTATGTTAATATAACTGAGTGTATGGTGACGTCTCGTCACCACTCATTGCGCGCGTCTTGCGGCGATTGGTGGGTTGATATCATCACGATATCAACCAATGAACCGACTCTTTGGTCGACCCTTCAATATCACCACTTTGGTGATATTGTTCAAAGAATATTCAGCTTCATATTCTTTATTGTCACTTTCTTTAAAGTGACAATTCCATGTAACGGGCTGCCCCGTTACAGATCCGGTCCTTGTAACTTGGTGATCCAAGACATTAATCGCGGATCGTGATCGGTCAGTCCTCAATCCTTGACTGTACTTCTTTTTGACCGTTAGGCAGACCAATACGCATATATTTCACAGTCGTTTTCTGCCATTAAGTCGTGTGATCCCATCATTCGTGCCAACAGGCCTGTCTCAGAGCGCACTCCACCAATCAAATCGATCTCGCGCTTAATAAATAAGGGCGATCCACACTTTCCATCATGATCCCTCTGCGATTTTCCACAGACCAGAGGGCAGACTTGGCAAATTCCTGAAATAAAAGAGATCGAACAAGACCGTTCCTCATTGAGTAGAGACGTAGTCGTACTTTCCTCATGCAGCCGAGTGATTAGATGTATGTATCGCTCAGCAATTTCTAATTGTCGAAGAGCCTCGTATAAGAAACCTTCGTCGATAGTATCATAGGAATTTCAAAAATCTAGCAGAAGGATGACCCTGCTGTTGTGTGCCGTCAAAAAAGACGTAGCAAATTGGGCGAGCATCATCATCACAGATTTTAACATCTGTCTACCATGCACGAAGCCTTGTTGTGAGTCACCAATAAGTGTAGGCAAGACAAAGTGTAATCGAGTCGCCAGCATCTTTGCAAATATTTTTGAAACTGGTCTGAAGTAGTGAAATTGGCCGGTACCATAGCTTCGGCTAATCTCGTTTTTTACGCAAATGTATGATTAAAGCATTCAGAAGAGAACGTAAAGGATTTTTACCCGCTAATATTTGATTGCTGATTTTCACCGGATCTGGGACAAGGAGCGCCGGCGTATCCTTGTAAAAGTCGTTGTTATAACCATTGGATTTAGCCGATTTGTGTCTACTTAGGCCTGTGATGGCCATGAGAGCCTCATCTTTGGTGAAATCGACCAGTAACGACTACGTTTTGGTCGAGGACTGTACCTGTCTTACGGAACTTTGAACAAAATGACGTACGGCAGCTGGCAAGTCTTCTAGACACGTAATGCGATGAATGTCGCCTAGAACAGTGGACCAATCGGAAGCATGTTTATCTGCCGTCGTCATGTTGCGACTATAAGCCGGTCCATAACACTCCACAATAGTGGTGACGGTTTGCTCACGCTCCTATTCGGCAATCCTGCGATAAAAAATTGTACTTGGTCTGTTATTCAGACCAGCTGCTGCTTAGGTTGCACTAGATGTTCCTGACGTAATTTTCCAGTTCAAGATATCCATTTCGGCCTTTTAGGCAAGTTCTACTGTGCAAGTCGCTTAATTGTGCGGCTGAAAATATCCCTGCGCTGCTTCACCCGCTGAATGACACGTCGAATACAGAGGTACACTCGGCAACGTCTATATATCAAGTACTGGTAGATAAAGCGTGATCAATTGCCATGCCACCCATATCCTCGAAGAGTTCGGTTAAACCTTCATACAGGTTCAATTCTGTAATAGGATACACCACCTAATCTCGTCGAGGATGAGTATAAGATCTTGTTGGGTTGCACAAGTGTAGTACATCTCCTGATGGTCCGACACATACAAAGGTGAGCGCTTCTCCACCCACAGGACGCGGTCCGCTTGGCCTTCAGGGACATAAAATAGGTCAATACGACCAGCGCATTCCCCTCCCAGTATGTAAAATGGTTTAAAAATGTATCCGTTGCTTTTTCGTCCGCTTGTTTGTGATGGAGGGGCACATCGTCCAATTCTGACGTAGACACAACAATATACAGGGCCGGCTTTTCTAATCGGTCGGAGCGGTGCTTTTAAATCGATCCAGGAAGGGGCTCTGGGCGCAATTAAATCCGCCGATAATTATCGCATTTGAGGAAGCCAGGTTGAAGTGCAGAATGGAGGGTAAAATTTTGTCTCGCTCTGACCGCAAAGTAGGCGCATACACATGTACAAGGGTTCCCCTCTAATCGATATAGCGACCGCTCGAGTGCTTCATTGATCAGGTTGCGAGGCCGTATAAATTCAGGAGTGAGTGGAATGACAGCTTCTGCCCGCTTTGGCGAGGCAATTCTCCAGTACGATGAAACAGGGGCATCTGGGTTAAGGTGCTGACCCCAAAGCCGGGACCAGTAATATAGCAGCCGAGATGCCTCTGTTTCGGTTGATCCATGTAACGGGGTTACACGTCGACTGATAGTCGACAATAGGTGTGGTGCACACATGGGATGGAATCTCCTTTCAAAGTGATATACGAACACAGTATCAATTGTTGAAGACTGATGTCTGTCAACCATTGATTACGAGATCTTTTGAGAATTTTGATTTAGGACATTAGCGAGTAGATTAATTCCGTGTTCTAAGGTGTTCTTTAGGCTAAAAGGAGAGATAAAATTCAGTTCCCATTTTGATCACATAGACAGGTGCCTCTTTGAGGCGTCTTGTGATCGTTGAGGAGATAGCAACGCCTTGTCAAGACAGCTACTCTTTGTGCACTCTGTGCGTCGATTCTCTGGTTCGTTAGGCCCCCTGGAACGGTAACCGTAAGCTCTCTGATCTTGTTGGCTGTTTGAGTCGGCTTCTTTGAGCCAAACATTAGCTCTCTGAGCTGTTTGACTGTCTGAGTCGGGTTCGTAGAACCAAAGTTGCTCGATGAGCGTTAAAGTCTTCCTCTGACTTAAGGAGCGGTGTAGCTCCGATACAGTACGTGTGTTTCCTGAATGCATTAAGCCTCCGTTCGGTGGCGATTAGTCTTTGCTCGCCAACCCGACATTCAACTGTCGCTTACGCTGTCTTAAACCCATCGTGCATTTTGAAATGTGTAAACAACGTACCCCATTTAGCCCACGTGCTGAGATGTTACTGGATCACAAGAATTTGCCCATTCGTTAAGCAAACGATGGATGAAATAGGCGATAAATACGTGCAGAGAATGAATCGACTTGTCTGAAGACTGCATTCATTTGAACGCTGCCTTTATTACCTAAGTAGGAACATGATCCGCAGGAGCAAATGCAGTATTGATAAAACAAACTAGCTTGCGCCAGTCGACCTTGGATGACCCGGTCGAGTAATACACTTCCTTGTATTTACTATAGTTCCGAAATAAGCGTAAGTGACCACGAAGTTGCTCGGGAGGCTCTAGTGGGTTTTCCTCCTCCGCCGTCAGCGCAAATTTTTCATTGTCGAGCAATACAGCACATAGTAAGTGATAATTCATGCAGAGACGTACGTGAGGGTCACACAGACGCAAAGCATCATCTGCAGCGTAGTTCATGTCCCTCGTCTTGACCCAAGAATCGATAACGTCTATCAGGGGGCAAGACGGGAGAGAGGAACCGTCTGCTGTCCGCGCGTCATCCAGTTATTGAGCCCCGGTACCTTGGCAGGATCTTGCACTCGACGTCGGTACTCGAGGAGGCCGGACAGCAAACACGACTGGCGCCACTGAGCCGTCTACAGCGCGCGAACGTGATCTCCTTGGTTATCCAGAATCTCAGTAGGGAACACAAAGTGTCTTGCGTGGTGGAGAAGCAGCTCTGCTTTCATCCGGGCGGTGTTGAGTCACGCCTCAGGTTTATTATACACAAGTGGATATGGCGTAGAAGCCGTAGCTGGCCATTCTACGCCGAGAGCCTGCCAGACCTCTGGCCACTCGTCTCGATTGATACTTTCCTTCATCCGAGAGATACGGGGCCGAGGAGATGCTACGCTGACCCTGTCTTTTTTTAGTTCTGAAATCTCCAGTCGACTCCAGTCTCCACCTTCGTTTACTGCTATGGACTCTTGCGTGCTAACGGGCCCTCGTTTTCGAGCCGAAAGCGATCCGCTCTGGTTGAAATCCCTAATCGACGATGGAACAACAGCTAATTGCTGCGTTGACGATGTCTAAAACCACTGTTCCCTGCAGAGTGGAGGACGATCGAGGTGTGCTCACCCTCGTCCGAAATGGGATCCCCGATTGGTAATGAATTAGAAGAGCGCTTCCCCTTGATCTGCACGGGTTATGAATGAACCATTTGTGATTCCTCCACGTGATACAGCTCTGAGCCTGTTACATCTGAGACGTCGGTGAGACTGAGCGGATATGCCGCCTTGGCAATGTGCAGAAAAGCCGAATGATGCCGGCCCATAAAACCGAAGCACCAATGGTAGCGCACAAAGCGCCTCTATTTGCCGCCTTTTATTTGTCGATACACGCCATGATAGAAAGAGGTAAAATTTTAGCATCTTCCAACTCGACCGTTTCTGTTGATGGAAGTAGGACAGCACTTGCGTCCACTCAATTTGACATTGTCTCGTCTTCAGTGCAACACGTAGATATCGCGCTTTAAAATTAGCAGCCGTTTCAAGAGCGTCACTTCCACCCCAGCTATGTACCTCAACCAGAGCCTCTATGGCTAGAGGGAAGGCTGCAAAGTCATGCAAAAGCCATCGTGGTTGAGACACCGACTCATCCTTGGTCATCGTTGTCCGTAATAGAGTATGGATAAAGGGAAACAATGACTACGCACTCACAAACAACTTGTTTACTGGAGGGAAACTTTTGGACTGAGTCTACTCAATGCATGTCTTCATGTCAGGAGGAATCTTCTACGAAATACCTTCCAGATAAACCTTCCCTGTAAAAGGTATTGTCAACTATACCTTTTACAGATAAAACCTTCCCTGTAAAAGGTATTGTCAACCGCCACCCTTTACTTCATTGTCCACCGTTGACTTGCATCCAGTTTCCAACACGCCCTCCTCCGTCAGTAGTTACTGCGGCAAAACGTTCTTGGTCATCCCTATCATGGTGATAAGTGCCTCAAAACGCGCACTCGCCAGGGGCTTGGTCATCAAGTCTGAGGGATTCACGTCTGTCTTTACCTTCCACAGTTCTACTGCTTTCTTCACATACTGATCTCAAACGTAGTGCCAGCCTAGTTCAATGTGTCGTGTTCTGCGACTGTAGGTCGGGTTTGTAGCCATCACGAAGGCAGCTTGATTGTCAATCCCGAGACGAAACTTCGACACCAACCTTGGGAATATCTCGATTAGAACCTGAATGAGACCCCTCCCTTCCATACAGGCCTCGCAAGCTGCTACATATTCGGCCTCAGCCGTAGATTGAGCCACGATACTCTGCCGTCGTGACGCCCACGATATCGCATCTCCTGCCAAGCAATGTACATATTCAGTAATGATTTTCCTCGTGTCTGGGTCGTTTCCCCAGTCCGCATAGCAAAATCCCTCAACGGTTAAATCACTTCTTAATTTTTCATCATTGTTTGCGTGAAACACAATTCCATGAGTCTTGGAACCCACCAGATACCTTAACACTCTCTTGGCCGCGCCAATGTGTTGTTGTGTTGGGCTTTGCACGTATCTACTAAGCTGCCCGACCACATACGCAAGATCTGGCCTCGTACATGTTGCCAGATACATCAATGAGCCAATTAGCTCACGATATGGAAATTCTTTGCCATTGTCAGGTATGCGTTTGGCCCTCGCGGTATCCGTTTCGTTTACAAAAAGTCGTATGTTTGTTTCCATCGGAATTCTGCTAGCGTGCGCATCTCCAAAGTTAAAACGATTGATAACGTCTTCGCAGTATTTCGTCTGGTGAATTTTAATCGCATCATCGCTTCTCTCTACTTGAACACCCAAATAAGTGCTAAGTAGACCTTGATCCTTCATTCCATAGACCTCGTCCAGACTCCGAAACATTTTCGTCCTGAACAGTTCATTCTTGGTTGCACACAGAATGTCATCCACGTAGAGTAGTGCCAATACGAATTCAGAACCTGAATCGTAGTAATACAGACACGGTTCTGTAGTGCAACACTTAAACCCATACCGTAAAAACCACGCATTTACTTCGGTGTTCCACTCTCGACCAGACTATTTAAGACCATACAGTGCCTTGCGAACAACCTTTACCATGTCGTCAGTTTCAGAAGGATATCCATATAGAGAGTCCAAGTACTGCTTGATCCCCAAGGGTGCATTCAGGTAGGCCGTGTTGATATCACCCTGGTAAATGGTCAAGTCCATCAATAGACAAGTGGCCACGAACATCCTGAAAGTCGCCATACGTGCTACAGTCCTTCAGTCCTGTAGCACGTATGGCGACTTTCAGGAGACTGAAGGTTTCTCCATAGTCAATTCTTGGGCGTTGTTTGTCACCTCGAGCCACAATTCTTGCTCGAAGACGGATAACGTTGCCTAAGTGGTCCGTTTTAACACTATAGACCCACATTGTCTTGATCGCTTTAGTGTCTTCAGGCATCTCTCGTTTCGAAATTAATGTGATCACTCCCTTGGACTTCATTGCTTCCAATTCTTCGTCCATAGCTGCTTTCCACTGGGTTGCATATTTCGAGCACATCGCCTGACGAAAGTTCTTTGGTGTCCGAATATCACTTGCGCGAGTACCGTACGCTTCGCTTTCAACGTTCTTTGGTGTTCTGAATGCAGCGTTAACCGTGAAATTTTCGCGCTGGTTCAGTATACATTGCTGATCATTCTTTCTCAATATGGGTAGACGCGGAGTGATCTTTGCTCTTTTGTGATCCTCTTTTATTCTTTTGTGCTCTCTACTTCGCCTGACTTCGACATCTCTGGGTCTTCTGTGGCCGATCAGCTGATCATTGGCAATGGTCAACGTCGTGGTGCCGTTCACAGCCTCCAACATGTCGCTTGGATCGAATAAAGGATCGAATAAAGGATCGAATAAACAATCATAATTGTGGTCACTTGCAGCATAGACAGATTCATTTCGAGTCACTTCAGGGTCTGTTATATGTCCAGTATCAGTGAGCAGTCTCTCTTCACCTGAAGCTGTATCATCATCTGCGTCTGTATCATCATCAGCGTTATCATCGTCAGCTGTTTCCTCGTCATTGTGCGACTCAAGTCCGGATTCCGCATCGTCTTTATCGTCGTCATAAATATCCGAGTCATTTGCAACTGCTTTGTTGCTATCTGGAACAGAGTCACAATATTCGGCGCGATAATGTGCTGTAGAATCAGCTGGAGGATCCGATGCATCTTCTGAAAGTTCTTGAGAAACGCTGTCACTGGGTGCTAACTCTTCCCCCGGCGTAGCATGTTCAGATAGTTCTTGAGAAACGCTGTCACTGGGTTCTAGCTCTCCCCCCTGCGTTTCACCAGATTCGCTCTCCTGACCTTCTTCTTTGTCGCTACTGCTATCTGAACATGCTACGCCGGGGGAAGAGTTAGCACCCAGTGACAGCGTTTCTCAAGATTTGCCTCATGCCACCTCTCGTTCCAGTAGTTGGACCATTTGGCTTCTTCTTGCCTTGAGCGCTCCCGAATGCATAGCTTTCCCAGTCTTTACTGCGCGACTCGGCGGTGAATATCATCTCGCGAACTATCTCAGGCGTATATTTACTCATATTTGAGCTAAATAATACCTTTCTTCTGAGTTCATTATAGCACATCTGCGTCGGGAGACTGCGCAGCATCATGTCCACCATCTGTAAATCATTTACAGGAGAATTCAAGTCCTCGAGCTGGTCTTTGATGTCGAACAAAGTGTACAAATGACTTCTCACGTCACCATTTGGACGCAAATGGGTCCTGTGTAGCTCGCTTTGGAGGCGGTACACTTTCTGCGCTATCATGGCTGAGTTTTGCTTCCCTTCAAAAATTGAGCAGAGCTCGTGCCACATCTCGGTTCCTGTCTTCTTCGACACCACCTGCTTGGCCAGCTTCATCGACAACGAGCCTTGAATAAGAATCTTCACCTCGGCTTGACTCTTCTTGAACTTGTCCTTCTTGGCTTGATTCCAGGATGCGTCCTCCACAACGCCTCCTGCTGCGATCTCATCGAGTAGGTTTTGCTCGAATGCGTTGAGCATCGCGTGCTTGTAGAAGGTCCAGTCTTCTCCATTCCAATTAACTGGAGTGCCTTGCGATCCCAACTTAATCTCCTTGTGTCTTTTTCTCTTGCCGTCCTCAGAGTCCGATGAGGAATACATGGTATAGTTGTTGTAGTGTAGTCTTGTTTAGCGCTTCTCTTAATAGCAGGTCGTCCTTGGGCTCATAACCCTAATAGAGTATGGATAAAGGGAAACAATGACTACGCACTCACAAACAACTTGTTTACTGGAGGGAAACTTTTGGACTGAGTCTACTCAATGCATGTCTTCATGCCAGGAGGAATCTTCTACGAAATACCTTCCAGATAAACCTTCCCTGTAAAAGGTATTGTCAACTATACCTTTTACAGATAAAACCTTCCCTGTAAAAGGTATTGTCAACCGCCACCCTTTACTTCATTGTCCACCGTTGACTTGCATCCAGTTTCCAACACGCCCTCCTCCGTCAGTAGTTACTGCGGCAAAACGTTCTTGGTCATCCCTATCATGGTGATAAGTGCCTCAAAACGCGCACTCGCCAGGGGCTTGGTCATCAAGTCTGAGGGATTCACGTCTGTCTTTACCTTCCACAGTTCTACTGCTTTCTTCACATACTGATCTCAAACGTAGTGCCAGCCTAGTTCAATGTGTCGTGTTCTGCGACTGTAGGTCGGGTTTGTAGCCATCACGAAGGCAGCTTGATTGTCAATCCCGAGACGAAACTTCGACACCAACCTTGGGAATATCTCGATTAGAACCTGAATGAGACCCCTCCCTTCCATACAGGCCTCGCAAGCTGCTACATATTCGGCCTCAGCCGTAGATTGAGCCACGATACTCTGCGCGTTTTGAGGCACTTATCACCATGATAGGGATGACCAAGAACGTTTTGCCGCAGTAACTACTGACGGAGGAGGGCGTGTTGGAAACTGGATGCAAGTCAACGGTGGACAATGAAGTAAAGGGTGGCGGTTGACAATACCTTTTACAGGGAAGGCTTATCTGGAAGGTATAGTTGACAATACCTTTTACAGATAAAACCATCAATAGACAAGTGGCCACGTACATCCTGAAAGTCGCCATACGTGCTACAGGACTGAAGGTTTCTCCATAGTCAATTCTTGGGCGTTGTTTGTCACCTCGAGCCACAATTCTTGCTCGAAGACGGATAACGTTGCCTAAGTGGTCCGTTTTAACACTATAGACCCACATTGTCTTGATCGCTTTAGTGTCTCCAGGCATCTCTCGTTTCGAAATTAATGTGATCACTCCCTTGGACTTCATTGCTTCCAATTCTTCGTCCATAGCTGCTTTCCACTGGGTTGCATATTTCGAGCACATCGCCTGACGAAAGTTCTTTGGTGTCCGAATATCACTTGCGCGAGTACCGTACGCTTCGCTTTCAACGTTCTTTGGTGTTCTGAATGCAGCGTTAACCGTGAAATCTTCGCGCTGGTTCAGTATACATTGCTGATCATTCTTTCTCAATATGGGTAGACGCGGAGTGATCTTTGCTCTTTTGTGATCCTCTTTTATTCTTTTGTGCTCTCTACTTCGCCTGACTTCGACATCTCTGGGTCTTCTGTGGCCGATCAGCTGATCATTGGCAATGGTCAACGTCGTGGTGCCGTTCACAGCCTCCAACATGTCGCTTGGATCGAATAAAGGATCGAATAAAGGATCGAATAAACAATCATAATTGTGGTCACTTGCAGCATAGACAGATTCATTTCGAGTCACTTCAGGGTCTGTTATATGTCCAGTATCAGTGAGCAGTCTCTCTTCACCTGAAGCTGTATCATCATCTGCGTCTGTATCATCATCAGCGTTATCATCGTCAGCTGTTTCCTCGTCATTGTGCGACTCAAGTCCGGATTCCGCATCGTCTTTATCGTCGTCATAAATATCCGAGTCATTTGCAACTGCTTTGTTGCTATCTGGAACAGAGTCACAATATTCGGCGCGATAATGTGCTGTAGAATCAGCTGGAGGATCCGATGCATCTTCTGAAAGTTCTTGAGAAACGCTGTCACTGGGTGCTAACTCTTCCCCCGGCGTAGCATGTTCAGATAGTTCTTGAGAAACGCTGTCACTGGGTTCTAGCTCTCCCCCCTGCGTTTCACCAGATTCGCTCTCCTGACCTTCTTCTTTGTCGCTACTGCCATCTGAACATGCTACGCCGGGGGAAGAGTTAGCACCCAGTGACAGCGTTTCTCAAGATTTGCCTCATGCCACCTCTCGTTCCAGTAGTTGGACCATTTGGCTTCTTCTTGCCTTGAGCGCTCCCGAATGCATAGCTTTCCCAGTCTTTACTGCGCGACTCGGCGGTGAATATCATCTCGCGAACTATCTCAGGCGTATATTTACTCATATTTGAGCTAAATAATACCTTTCTTCTGAGTTCATTATAGCACATCTGCGTCGGGAGACTGCGCAGCATCATGTCCACCATCTGTAAATCATTTACAGGAGAATTCAAGTCCTCGAGCTGGTCTTTGATGTCGAACAAAGTGTACAAATGACTTCTCACGTCACCATTTGGACGCAAATGGGTCCTGTGTAGCTCGCTTTGGAGGCGGTACACTTTCTGCGCTATCATGGCTGAGTTTTGCTTCCCTTCAAAAATTGAGCAGAGCTCGTGCCACATCTCGGTTCCTGTCTTCTTCGACACCACCTGCTTGGCCAGCTTCATCGACAACGAGCCTTGAATAAGAATCTTCACCTCGGCTTGACTCTTCTTGAACTTGTCCTTCTTGGCTTGATTCCAGGATGCGTCCTCCACAACGCCTCCTGCTGCGATCTCATCGAGTAGGTTTTGCTCGAATGCGTTGAGCATCGCGTGCTTGTAGAAGGTCCAGTCTTCTCCATTCCAATTAACTGGAGTGCCTTGCGATCCCAACTTAATCTCCTTGTGTCTTTTTCTCTTGCCGTCCTCAGAGTCCGATGAGGAATACATGGTATAGTTGTTGTAGTGTAGTCTTGTTTAGCGCTTCTCTTAATAGCAGGTCGTCCTTGGGCTCATAACCCTAATAGAGTATGGATAAAGGGAAACAATGACTACGCACTCACAAACAACTTGTTTACTGGAGGGAAACTTTTGGACTGAGTCTACTCAATGCATGTCTTCATGTCAGGAGGAATCTTCTACGAAATACCTTCCAGATAAACCTTCCCTGTAAAAGGTATTGTCAACTATACCTTTTACAGATAAAACCTTCCCTGTAAAAGGTATTGTCAACCGCCACCCTTTACTTCATTGTCCACCGTTGACTTGCATCCAGTTTCCAACACGCCCTCCTCCGTCAGTAGTTACTGCGGCAAAACGTTCTTGGTCATCCCTATCATGGTGATAAGTGCCTCAAAACGCGCACTCGCCAGGGGCTTGGTCATCAAGTCTGAGGGATTCACGTCTGTCTTTACCTTCCACAGTTCTACTGCTTTCTTCACATACTGATCTCAAACGTAGTGCCAGCCTAGTTCAATGTGTCGTGTTCTGCGACTGTAGGTCGGGTTTGTAGCCATCACGAAGGCAGCTTGATTGTCAATCCCGAGACGAAACTTCGACACCAACCTTGGGAATATCTCGATTAGAACCTGAATGAGACCCCTCCCTTCCATACAGGCCTCGCAAGCTGCTACATATTCGGCCTCAGCCGTAGATTGAGCCACGATACTCTGCGCGTTTTGAGGCACTTATCACCATGATAGGGATGACCAAGAACGTTTTGCCGCAGTAACTACTGACGGAGGAGGGCGTGTTGGAAACTGGATGCAAGTCAACGGTGGACAATGAAGTAAAGGGTGGCGGTTGACAATACCTTTTACAGGGAAGGCTTATCTGGAAGGTATAGTTGACAATACCTTTTACAGATAAAACCATCAATAGACAAGTGGCCACGTACATCCTGAAAGTCGCCATACGTGCTACAGGACTGAAGGTTTCTCCATAGTCAATTCCTGGGCGTTGTTTGTCACCTCGAGCCACAATTCTTGCTCGAAGACGGATAACGTTGCCTAAGTGGTCCGTTTTAACACTATAGACCCACATTGTCTTGATCGCTTTAGTGTCTTCAGGCATCTCTCGTTTCGAAATTAATGTGATCACTCCCTTGGACTTCATTGCTTCCAATTCTTCGTCCATAGCTGCTTTCCACTGGGTTGCATATTTCGAGCACATCGCCTGACGAAAGTTCTTTGGTGTCCGAATATCACTTGCGCGAGTACCGTACGCTTCGCTTTCAACGTTCTTTGGTGTTCTGAATGCAGCGTTAACCGTGAAATCTTCGCGCTGGTTCAGTATACATTGCTGATCATTCTTTCTCAATATGGGTAGACGCGGAGTGATCTTTGCTCTTTTGTGATCCTCTTTTATTCTTTTGTGCTCTCTACTTCGCCTGACTTCGACATCTCTGGGTCTTCTGTGGCCGATCAGCTGATCATTGGCAATGGTCAACGTCGTGGTGCCGTTCACAGCCTCCAACATGTCGCTTGGATCGAATAAAGGATCGAATAAAGGATCGAATAAACAATCATAATTGTGGTCACTTGCAGCATAGACAGATTCATTTCGAGTCACTTCAGGGTCTGTTATATGTCCAGTATCAGTGAGCAGTCTCTCTTCACCTGAAGCTGTATCATCATCTGCGTCTGTATCATCATCAGCGTTATCATCGTCAGCTGTTTCCTCGTCATTGTGCGACTCAAGTCCGGATTCCGCATCGTCTTTATCGTCGTCATAAATATCCGAGTCATTTGCAACTGCTTTGTTGCTATCTGGAACAGAGTCACAATATTCGGCGCGATAATGTGCTGTAGAATCAGCTGGAGGATCCGATGCATCTTCTGAAAGTTCTTGAGAAACGCTGTCACTGGGTGCTAACTCTTCCCCCGGCGTAGCATGTTCAGATAGTTCTTGAGAAACGCTGTCACTGGGTTCTAGCTCTCCCCCCTGCGTTTCACCAGATTCGCTCTCCTGACCTTCTTCTTTGTCGCTACTGCTATCTGAACATGCTACGCCGGGGGAAGAGTTAGCACCCAGTGACAGCGTTTCTCAAGATTTGCCTCATGCCACCTCTCGTTCCAGTAGTTGGACCATTTGGCTTCTTCTTGCCTTGAGCGCTCCCGAATGCATAGCTTTCCCAGTCTTTACTGCGCGACTCGGCGGTGAATATCATCTCGCGAACTATCTCAGGCGTATATTTACTCATATTTGAGCTAAATAATACCTTTCTTCTGAGTTCATTATAGCACATCTGCGTCGGGAGACTGCGCAGCATCATGTCCACCATCTGTAAATCATTTACAGGAGAATTCAAGTCCTCGAGCTGGTCTTTGATGTCGAACAAAGTGTACAAATGACTTCTCACGTCACCATTTGGACGCAAATGGGTCCTGTGTAGCTCGCTTTGGAGGCGGTACACTTTCTGCGCTATCATGGCTGAGTTTTGCTTCCCTTCAAAAATTGAGCAGAGCTCGTGCCACATCTCGGTTCCTGTCTTCTTCGACACCACCTGCTTGGCCAGCTTCATCGACAACGAGCCTTGAATAAGAATCTTCACCTCGGCTTGACTCTTCTTGAACTTGTCCTTCTTGGCTTGATTCCAGGATGCGTCCTCCACAACGCCTCCTGCTGCGATCTCATCGAGTAGGTTTTGCTCGAATGCGTTGAGCATCGCGTGCTTGTAGAAGGTCCAGTCTTCTCCATTCCAATTAACTGGAGTGCCTTGCGATCCCAACTTAATCTCCTTGTGTCTTTTTCTCTTGCCGTCCTCAGAGTCCGATGAGGAATACATGGTATAGTTGTTGTAGTGTAGTCTTGTTTAGCGCTTCTCTTAATAGCAGGTCGTCCTTGGGCTCATAACCCTAATAGAGTATGGATAAAGGGAAACAATGACTACGCACTCACAAACAACTTGTTTACTGGAGGGAAACTTTTGGACTGAGTCTACTCAATGCATGTCTTCATGTCAGGAGGAATCTTCTACGAAATACCTTCCAGATAAACCTTCCCTGTAAAAGGTATTGTCAACTATACCTTTTACAGATAAAACCTTCCCTGTAAAAGGTATTGTCAACCGCCACCCTTTACTTCATTGTCCACCGTTGACTTGCATCCAGTTTCCAACACGCCCTCCTCCGTCAGTAGTTACTGCGGCAAAACGTTCTTGGTCATCCCTATCATGGTGATAAGTGCCTCAAAACGCGCACTCGCCAGGGGCTTGGTCATCAAGTCTGAGGGATTCACGTCTGTCTTTACCTTCCACAGTTCTACTGCTTTCTTCACATACTGATCTCAAACGTAGTGCCAGCCTAGTTCAATGTGTCGTGTTCTGCGACTGTAGGTCGGGTTTGTAGCCATCACGAAGGCAGCTTGATTGTCAATCCCGAGACGAAACTTCGACACCAACCTTGGGAATATCTCGATTAGAACCTGAATGAGACCCCTCCCTTCCATACAGGCCTCGCAAGCTGCTACATATTCGGCCTCAGCCGTAGATTGAGCCACGATACTCTGCGCGTTTTGAGGCACTTATCACCATGATAGGGATGACCAAGAACGTTTTGCCGCAGTAACTACTGACGGAGGAGGGCGTGTTGGAAACTGGATGCAAGTCAACGGTGGACAATGAAGTAAAGGGTGGCGGTTGACAATACCTTTTACAGGGAAGGCTTATCTGGAAGGTATAGTTGACAATACCTTTTACAGATAAAACCATCAATAGACAAGTGGCCACGTACATCCTGAAAGTCGCCATACGTGCTACAGGACTGAAGGTTTCTCCATAGTCAATTCCTGGGCGTTGTTTGTCACCTCGAGCCACAATTCTTGCTCGAAGACGGATAACGTTGCCTAAGTGGTCCGTTTTAACACTATAGACCCACATTGTCTTGATCGCTTTAGTGTCTTCAGGCATCTCTCGTTTCGAAATTAATGTGATCACTCCCTTGGACTTCATTGCTTCCAATTCTTCGTCCATAGCTGCTTTCCACTGGGTTGCATATTTCGAGCACATCGCCTGACGAAAGTTCTTTGGTGTCCGAATATCACTTGCGCGAGTACCGTACGCTTCGCTTTCAACGTTCTTTGGTGTTCTGAATGCAGCGTTAACCGTGAAATCTTCGCGCTGGTTCAGTATACATTGCTGATCATTCTTTCTCAATATGGGTAGACGCGGAGTGATCTTTGCTCTTTTGTGATCCTCTTTTATTCTTTTGTGCTCTCTACTTCGCCTGACTTCGACATCTCTGGGTCTTCTGTGGCCGATCAGCTGATCATTGGCAATGGTCAACGTCGTGGTGCCGTTCACAGCCTCCAACATGTCGCTTGGATGAATAAAGGATCGAATAAAGGATCGAATAAACAATCATAATTGTGGTCACTTGCAGCATAGACAGATTCATTTCGAGTCACTTCAGGGTCTGTTATATGTCCAGTATCAGTGAGCAGTCTCTCTTCACCTGAAGCTGTATCATCATCTGCGTCTGTATCATCATCAGCGTTATCATCGTCAGCTGTTTCCTCGTCATTGTGCGACTCAAGTCCGGATTCCGCATCGTCTTTATCGTCGTCATAAATATCCGAGTCATTTGCAACTGCTTTGTTGCTATCTGGAACAGAGTCACAATATTCGGCGCGATAATGTGCTGTAGAATCAGCTGGAGGATCCGATGCATCTTCTGAAAGTTCTTGAGAAACGCTGTCACTGGGTGCTAACTCTTCCCCCGGCGTAGCATGTTCAGATAGTTCTTGAGAAACGCTGTCACTGGGTTCTAGCTCTCCCCCCTGCGTTTCACCAGATTCGCTCTCCTGACCTTCTTCTTTGTCGCTACTGCTATCTGAACATGCTACGCCGGGGGAAGAGTTAGCACCCAGTGACAGCGTTTCTCAAGATTTGCCTCATGCCACCTCTCGTTCCAGTAGTTGGACCATTTGGCTTCTTCTTGCCTTGAGCGCTCCCGAATGCATAGCTTTCCCAGTCTTTACTGCGCGACTCGGCGGTGAATATCATCTCGCGAACTATCTCAGGCGTATATTTACTCATATTTGAGCTAAATAATACCTTTCTTCTGAGTTCATTATAGCACATCTGCGTCGGGAGACTGCGCAGCATCATGTCCACCATCTGTAAATCATTTACAGGAGAATTCAAGTCCTCGAGCTGGTCTTTGATGTCGAACAAAGTGTACAAATGACTTCTCACGTCACCATTTGGACGCAAATGGGTCCTGTGTAGCTCGCTTTGGAGGCGGTACACTTTCTGCGCTATCATGGCTGAGTTTTGCTTCCCTTCAAAAATTGAGCAGAGCTCGTGCCACATCTCGGTTCCTGTCTTCTTCGACACCACCTGCTTGGCCAGCTTCATCGACAACGAGCCTTGAATAAGAATCTTCACCTCGGCTTGACTCTTCTTGAACTTGTCCTTCTTGGCTTGATTCCAGGATGCGTCCTCCACAACGCCTCCTGCTGCGATCTCATCGAGTAGGTTTTGCTCGAATGCGTTGAGCATCGCGTGCTTGTAGAAGGTCCAGTCTTCTCCATTCCAATTAACTGGAGTGCCTTGCGATCCCAACTTAATCTCCTTGTGTCTTTTTCTCTTGCCGTCCTCAGAGTCCGATGAGGAATACATGGTATAGTTGTTGTAGTGTAGTCTTGTTTAGCGCTTCTCTTAATAGCAGGTCGTCCTTGGGCTCATAACCCTAATAGAGTATGGATAAAGGGAAACAATGACTACGCACTCACAAACAACTTGTTTACTGGAGGGAAACTTTTGGACTGAGTCTACTCAATGCATGTCTTCATGTCAGGAGGAATCTTCTACGAAATACCTTCCAGATAAACCTTCCCTGTAAAAGGTATTGTCAACTATACCTTTTACAGATAAAACCTTCCCTGTAAAAGGTATTGTCAACCGCCACCCTTTACTTCATTGTCCACCGTTGACTTGCATCCAGTTTCCAACACGCCCTCCTCCGTCAGTAGTTACTGCGGCAAAACGTTCTTGGTCATCCCTATCATGGTGATAAGTGCCTCAAAACGCGCACTCGCCAGGGGCTTGGTCATCAAGTCTGAGGGATTCACGTCTGTCTTTACCTTCCACAGTTCTACTGCTTTCTTCACATACTGATCTCAAACGTAGTGCCAGCCTAGTTCAATGTGTCGTGTTCTGCGACTGTAGGTCGGGTTTGTAGCCATCACGAAGGCAGCTTGATTGTCAATCCCGAGACGAAACTTCGACACCAACCTTGGGAATATCTCGATTAGAACCTGAATGAGACCCCTCCCTTCCATACAGGCCTCGCAAGCTGCTACATATTCGGCCTCAGCCGTAGATTGAGCCACGATACTCTGCGCGTTTTGAGGCACTTATCACCATGATAGGGATGACCAAGAACGTTTTGCCGCAGTAACTACTGACGGAGGAGGGCGTGTTGGAAACTGGATGCAAGTCAACGGTGGACAATGAAGTAAAGGGTGGCGGTTGACAATACCTTTTACAGGGAAGGCTTATCTGGAAGGTATAGTTGACAATACCTTTTACAGATAAAACCATCAATAGACAAGTGGCCACGTACATCCTGAAAGTCGCCATACGTGCTACAGGACTGAAGGTTTCTCCATAGTCAATTCTTGGGCGTTGTTTGTCACCTCGAGCCACAATTCTTGCTCGAAGACGGATAACGTTGCCTAAGTGGTCCGTTTTAACACTATAGACCCACATTGTCTTGATCGCTTTAGTGTCTTCAGGCATCTCTCGTTTCGAAATTAATGTGATCACTCCCTTGGACTTCATTGCTTCCAATTCTTCGTCCATAGCTGCTTTCCACTGGGTTGCATATTTCGAGCACATCGCCTGACGAAAGTTCTTTGGTGTCCGAATATCACTTGCGCGAGTACCGTACGCTTCGCTTTCAACGTTCTTTGGTGTTCTGAATGCAGCGTTAACCGTGAAATCTTCGCGCTGGTTCAGTATACATTGCTGATCATTCTTTCTCAATATGGGTAGACGCGGAGTGATCTTTGCTCTTTTGTGATCCTCTTTTATTCTTTTGTGCTCTCTACTTCGCCTGACTTCGACATCTCTGGGTCTTCTGTGGCCGATCAGCTGATCATTGGCAATGGTCAACGTCGTGGTCCCGTTCACAGCCTCCAACATGTCGCTTGGATCGAATAAAGGATCGAATAAAGGATCGAATAAACAATCATAATTGTGGTCACTTGCAGCATAGACAGATTCATTTCGAGTCACTTCAGGGTCTGTTATATGTCCAGTATCAGTGAGCAGTCTCTCTTCACCTGAAGCTGTATCATCATCTGCGTCTGTATCATCATCAGCGTTATCATCGTCAGCTGTTTCCTCGTCATTGTGCGACTCAAGTCCGGATTCCGCATCGTCTTTATCGTCGTCATAAATATCCGAGTCATTTGCAACTGCTTTGTTGCTATCTGGAACAGAGTCACAATATTCGGCGCGATAATGTGCTGTAGAATCAGCTGGAGGATCCGATGCATCTTCTGAAAGTTCTTGAGAAACGCTGTCACTGGGTGCTAACTCTTCCCCCGGCGTAGCATGTTCAGATAGTTCTTGAGAAACGCTGTCACTGGGTTCTAGCTCTCCCCCCTGCGTTTCACCAGATTCGCTCTCCTGACCTTCTTCTTTGTCGCTACTGCTTGCACTGAAATATTGTTCGCTGGTTTGTCCTTGTGTCTGGACCACTTCTGGTAAAATACTATTGCGTAGCATGTCATTCCACAAGGTTTGGTCTGCCTCATTTAGAGTGTCGGGATCGGATTCAGCAGTCTCCATCTGAATGGTACTGCTATTACAATCCATGCTTGCTACAATGTCAGTCAGATGTGACACCTCGGATTCTTCAGAACTAGAATCATGAAATGCGCCCTCCTCAGCGTATTCACTTAGTGTCTGGAGCCACCGTCTGACTTTTGATGTATATCCACTGTCGAAACGATCCTTATACTTTATAGCCTCACTTATCTTGACATCTGACACATATCCTTTCATGTGCTCTGTTGGGAAGTACACATGACAACCAACAATGTTCTCGTGATATCCAATGAGGAATCCCACTCGGCAATTCATGCTCAGCTTTTTCCGTTTCTCTCTTGGCGTGTGACAATAAGTGAGTGACCCAAACGCCCGGATGTGATGAACGTCCGGTCTCGAACCAAACATCAACTTATACGGAGTGCGTCCTGCCCCTTTGCAATACACTCTGTTTTTGATGTAGGCAGCTGTTACTAATGTATGCACCCAAAATGATTTAGGTAATCCAGACTGGTGCATCATGGTCTTCACCATTCCAATCAATGTCTGGTGTGTGCGCTCAACTAAATTTAGTTGGGACGCTTTGGGGCCGACTCTTGTATGCACTATGCCCCTTTCTTGATACCGCTGTGCCATTGCACCATTGCAAAAATTCCTGGTATCAGCAAATCGGCAAAAACAGTGTCATTAACGTTTGCGATATTTCTATCTAACGCCTTTCGAAATGACTTTCGCCGCTGTTTACCAACATGACAGTCTACACAATCGAATTTCCCACGTCTCTTTAGCATGATACCTTTTGCCAGGCCACGATCAACCATAAACCGGATATATTCTGGACACGTGTGTGCCAGTCGTTCATGCTAGACATCGATATCTTCCACACCATCAGTCACTGCAAAGTTAGCAATAACTTGTCGCTTCGTGGTAATGTTTTTCTTGTGCTGTGCAGAATTATTTGCATTTTGAGCAGTAAACGTCCATAGGCGGTGCTTCCGATGTGTCCGTATCACCTCGATATCGTCTTTCGTCATAGTAAATATCTTAGCATTCGGGTCCCATGACATGCTGAATCCTTGGTCCATAGCCAAACCAGGCGAAAACAAATTGCATCCAGCTTGAGGGACGTAGAGAACGTCTTCCACGAACACTGTTACCAATTCTTCATCAAAAACTGTTGCAAGAATAATCGTACCAAATCCTTCAGCTTTTGCTTTCGCTCCATTGAGTGTGAATCTGGATATCATTAGATTCCAGTCACTGTCTTCCATACTCTGTAGTACAGTAAAGTATTCCTTGGAGGACACTATGTGGGCATTTGTACCCGTGTCGAAATACCAGTTGCTAGAAGTTGAATCCTTTGACGTCAACTATGTAGCTTCTCCTATCACCACGTCACGCTTATCTGCTTGCACCTTGCGTTGCAATAAAGGCTCGCCCTTCTCTTCCATTTTCGTCTTGCTACCAGAGTTGGCGTACTTTGCGTGAGCACTTATTCTTCCACGCGACTTTTCTTCATTCATCAATTGTGGACAATTTCTCTTGTAATGGCCTTTACCTCCACAATGATGACACTCAAAATCATGATTCTTGATTTTTCTCGTCTTATCGTCTCTCAAGGTTTGCCTCATGCCACCTCTCGTTCCAGTAGTTGGACCATTTGGATTCTTCTTGCCTTGAGCGCTCCCGAATGCATAGCTTTCCCAGTCTTTACTGCGCGACTCGGCGGTGAATATCATCTCGCGAACTATCTCAGGCGTATATTTACTCATATTTGAGCTAAATAATACCTTTCTTCTGAGTTCATTATAGCACATCTGCGTCGGGAGACTGCGCAGCATCATGTCCACCATCTGTAAATCATTTACAGGAGAATTCAAGTCCTCGAGCTGGTCTTTGATGTCGAACAAAGTGTACAAATGACTTCTCACGTCACCATTTGGACGCAAATGGGTCCTGTGTAGCTCGCTTTGGAGGCGGTACACTTTCTGCGCTATCATGGCTGAGTTTTGCTTCCCTTCAAAAATTGAGCAGAGCTCGTGCCACATCTCGGTTCCTGTCTTCTTCGACATCACCTGCTTGGCCAGCTTCATCGACAACGAGCCTTGAATAAGAATCTTCACCTCGGCTTGACTCTTCTTGAACTTGTCCTTCTTGGCTTGATTCCAGGATGCGTCCTCCACAACGCCTCCTGCTGCGATCTCATCGAGTAGGGTTTGCTCGAATGCGTTGAGCATCGCGTGCTTGTAGAAGGTCCAGTCTTCTCCATTCCAATTAACTGGAGTGCCTTGCGATCCCAACTTAATCTCCTTGTGTCTTTTTCTCTTGCCGTCCTCAGAGTCCGATGAGGAATACATGGTATAGTTGTTGTAGTGTAGTCTTGTTTAGCGCTTCTCTTAATAGCAGGTCGTCCTTGGGCTCATAACCCTAATAGAGTATGGATAAAGGGAAACAATGACTACGCACTCACAAACAACTTGTTTACTGGAGGGAAACTTTTGGACTGAGTCTACTCAATGCATGTCTTCATGTCAGGAGGAATCTTCTACGAAATACCTTCCAGATAAACCTTCCCTGTAAAAGGTATTGTCAACTATACCTTTTACAGATAAAACCTTCCCTGTAAAAGGTATTGTCAACCGCCACCCTTTACTTCATTGTCCACCGTTGACTTGCATCCAGTTTCCAACAGTCCGGCCCCTGCCGACGTTCCTTAGAGCATTCACACTTAGGTTATGCACCATTGGATTCTCTTAATTAAGTAGTCTAGAGTTGAAAATTACCCGTTTCATGCCATCCATTAGAAGCTCCAGATCTTTGGTAGGGTTGTACAAAGCAGATTCTCGGAGAGCTTGAGCTACGGTCATCGCCAAACAATTGCCCATGGAAGGTGTGGCGACTTCACGAAGTCCCGAAATTCCGACCAGTTTTGTCTCTTCCGTGGGTGCGGCATTAGGTCTTGGTTCCATGGGGATCACGTGACTAGTCCCTGTTGGCCGCTGTTGAATATAGCACTCACAAGTCGACCTCTTCCGACGTTGATTGGCCAAAAGCGTAGGACCCGCAAAAACTGATACCGGTCCTCTGACGGCGGCCGCTTTTTGTCGTGCTAGATCCTCGGGCTTTAATTTAGGAATTCCCTCTTGGAGGACGCATCGAAATGCGTACTCGTACTGAGCGCAGGCTTTGGCAGAGCAGAGGACCCCCTGGTAACAGATTTCGAGGGTGTACCGACCTCATCAAGCTCGTCATCTTGGAGCACGTGATTATCGCCTGTGATAGGCTGGAGTTTGGGGTTCGGCGCCTGTAGGGTAGACCAGATCCTCTTCCTTTTCCATAGAGAAGGACGGGTTAGCCACGGTTGCTCTGGGCGACATTTTGGGGCAGGTTGTGGTGGCGCCTCGTGCGTGCCCGGCGGTATATATACCGATTAAAGAGGTACACCGAAAGCATAGTAGTAGTACAAGTAGTATTAGTAGTGGTATTAGAAGTACAGTATAATCTGTCTAAAGTAATATCGTTGGGACCGAGGCCATGTTATTACTTTACGAAGGATATTACTTTAGGCGGGGACAGAAAATTCAAGGTTTTTTTCAAGTGGGAAAAATATTGCAATCGGCTTTGTTTACATTTTTGATTCTGGCTGCAGCCGCCACCCCCAGTCAACCCCCCCCCCACCTATATAATAGGGAGTCCCCCGCCGTCCCCCGAACTTTTTTCCTCCAAAATGCCTTTCGAAAGGCGCACACTACACGACAATGACGGACAAGATCCGCATTGCTTTGTGTGAGCATCATGATAAGAAATCTCAGCTTAGCCAGAAGGACCTCGTCCAGTCGCTAGAACAAAGTCACAAGGTGAAAGTCGGTCAGCCTACAAGCTCAGGCGTTCTCAAGAGGAAAGCGACAATCTTGGCGAAGGCTGACAACAGCAATCTTGACGCAAAACGTCAAAGGACTGTTAAGTATCCTCAGATGGAATCTGCTCTCGTTGAGTGGTTTCTTAGACACCAGGATCGCGTCAACGTGAGCAGGGATCTTATCAAAGAGAAAGCAGCCCTTTTTCTTGCCCACCTCTACCCTGAGCATGATGTGTTCGAGTTCCCGAATGGCTGGCTGGAACCATTTAAAGACCGGCATGGAATCAAGTCCTTTCGCCATTTTAGAGAGTGGTTCTGTTGACATGATACTCATCGAGAGATCACTCTTTTAACCCCGGAAGACGCTGGACAAGTACGAGTGGAAAGATATCTACAACATAATGAAACCGGGCTATTCTACCGGCTGCAGGTTTGTTTTTAACAAATGGTCTTGTTTGCTACTTTTTGTGACACTTTATGCTTACGTAAACTTATTCACAGGCAGATAATTCACAGGCAGATAATTCGCTGGCAGCCAAGCAGCTGGAAGGCCGCAAACAAAACAAAGAGCGTATCACCTTGGCAGTGTGCTGCAATGACAACGGAAGTGACAAGCTGCCGCTCTTCGTCATAGGAAAGTCGAAAAGTCCGCGTTGTTTCAAAAACATCAACCTTGACACTATCGGCTACACGTACCGAAACAACAGTAAAGCATGGATGATACAAGCCATCTTCAACGAGTGGCGAAAATCATTTGATGCTCGCATGGCCGGACGCCAAGCCCTCCAAATATGGATAGCTGCAGTGCACATATACCGCTTGCTCAACTTCCTACAGTTATCCGGTTGCGCAATACCACGGGTTTTTACCTTCCACCAATTACGACTTCGAGACTCCAGCCGTGCGACGCAGGCATTATCAGAAATTTAAAGGCCTATTATCTCAGGCGCTCCAAACGCTTGCTCCTTCAGCGCCTCGAGCAAAATGTGGAAAATCCGGAGAAAATTGATGTTATTCAGGCCATTCGAATGGAGGTTGGAGCTTGGAACTCAGATGTCAAGGCCGAAACAATTTCAAATTGCTTCCTTCATTGCAAGATTCGCTCGGTTGCTTTGGGAACTTCTGAACTTACTGCACAGCAGCTGGTCGACAATGAGGTCATCGAAAATCTATAATTGCAAATCCGTCAGTTGCGGTACCAGAACCCAATGGACATCGGAGTCTTTTTTAACTACCCTGCTGAGGAGGAGGTCGCCTACACACCAGATGAAGATGAGATCATTGCTGAGCACCTTCGATCTGATCAAGTGGAGGAACAGGAAGATGACACGGAAAAGCTTCCTCGTGTCATGTCATATCAGGCACTCGATGCCACGCAGACGCTTGAATACTTTTGGTTGCAGCAGCCAGACTTGAACCAGGACTTCCTTATAAGTCTCCAGCAAATGAAGGACAAAATTGGGAAGATCGGGACTAACCGACTGGTGCAGAAGCCAATCTTAAAATTCTTTCCCAAGGCCCATTAACTGCTTTGAACTCAATTTTAAAGTCCTCAATATAGTTAGTATTACTTTGGAACATTTTGCGACCAGCCTTTGGCTATCAAGTATCAGATTAGGGAAGTTTATTACATTTAATATGGGTCCCAAGTCGGGACCATAAAAGAATATTACCGTAGGCAGGTTATTGCATTGGGCAGTATTTTTATCGACAGGTTCTACTATAGTAGTTGTAGTAGTAGTAGGGGTTAGGTACACGACCAGTTCAGGGCACGATTATGAATCAATTCGGAGATTTTATCCAGTAATGTAAATAAAACGATTTGGATATGTAAAAACATCATGTCAATGCCATTTTGGCGGCAATTTTTATTCACATCGTTTCAGGTTTATGACATTATTTCGAGAAAATAAAAAATACCCATTTAATCACTATAATACTTAAAATGCCCCACGTCCTAGTTTGACGAATACGCTTGAGGCATCATCGCACGTTTCCTCCCTAAAATAGGCCTGGATACGACGAAGTCTGCAGACATTGAGGCCATCAATAAGAACTAAACAGAACGAATAGATTCATTGAGGTCTATTGATATGATTATGTGTTCTTGAGTATCGAAACTGATAAGCAGGAAGTGAATGCAATACCACAAGAAATACAACATCAATAGCAACAGCAGCACCTTCAGCAACAACAGCAGTATCAACATCAGTATCAATAGCAGTAGCATCAATAACAACATAAGCACCGACTGACTGTGTTTAAGGCCGCGACCGATGATACAAAGACGCGTTTACGTACTTATATATCGCGCCTGCGCCTGCAACTGGTGGCTGCAAGGGCAGCACGCTCGCGGCAGAACCCTCTCCGCGGCTTCCTAAACAGGGCGGGGGTTGGTCACGGCCGTAAAATGGAAAAACGAAAATGATTAAGGACGCGTGGTTTTATGTGTGCCGCATCAACATGAGTTTACTAGGGCGTGGGGTATTTTTTAATATTCGCTATTATATGGGCATTTTTATATTTCAATTATCTGGGGCATTTTTTATTTTCCCCATAATTTTTCAAAGCTATAAGGATTTAAGAGATAAGTCAAAATTGGGCCCATTTTACTAAATACCGATTTAGTTCACGACCACTGGCCGATTACTTCCTGCACTATTTCGTTGATAACCAGCTTGCCTGCGATGTCAATCGTTGTTCCACGCTTCTTCTGCTTGCGTGCAGATTCTGTAGGGAGGGTGAGGATTGCATTCTGGACTGTGGCGACCCCATACGGGCAGCGAACAAGCCAGGAAGCAATGTCGGAATCGCCTTATACTTCCCCAGCTTGACACTCACCGATACAATTGTAGAGATAAAATACAGAGAAATCGTATGGTCCAGTACCACGGAAGCTCTCCATCGCACTGCTACAGTTCTTAATGATGACGCTGTGGTATGCATAGCACGCAAGCCCGATGGATGTCTGTTTGGACAGCGCTGGGTCCGCCGCTTCGTACATTTGAAGCTGCAGGCGATCACGGACGAATAATGGAAGGCTTAGACACGGCCACGTCAAGCGGCTGAAAGATGTGCGTCACGTTTGCTGCCAAGGCAATCATCAGATAATTATGTTCGTAGCAGAAATTCAGCGACTTGAGAAACAATACCCCCGGTTTTAGTGATAATGAGGAAGAATATAACGATCGATAAGGTTTTGCAGAGCTTACCACTATGCACATGCGTGCGCAGTCCTTCAACCTGAATCCCGCTTTCCTGGTCCTGCGTCTTCTTGAACAACGTACGTAACGGAACAGACGACGTCCGCGCAACCTCGGCGTACGATTAACTGTTGCGCACTCTCTTTAGAGCCTTCGACGACGTATTGCTCATTGTACCGGTCGCGGCGCACTACCATCTGCTTTATTCTTTTTTATTCGTTTTGAAAGGCAGAAAATGCTATCCTCTCACCCACAATCCCTCTTTAAAGCGATTAAATTACTGCACACACAGTGAATCGTGCATTAAAGCGATTCAAATTCATCTGCCAATCAATTTGCTTTAATTCGATATAGTCAGATTTTATTGGATAGTAGTCAGCATTGTGCACTAAAGTGATACCGTGCACTAAAGTGATACCGTGCACTAAAGCGATATCGTGCACTAAAGCGATACCGTGCACAAAACTGGTCATCTACCTTAGAAGTAGTACAGTAATAATACAGAAGTGATACCGTGCACAAAACTGGTCGTATACCTTAAAAGTAGCACAGTAGTAGTAGTTGAAGTAGTAGTAGTAGCAGTAGTAGCAGTAGTAGTAGTAGTAGTAGCAGTAGTAGTAGTAGTACATTTTACTACCATCACCATCGCTTCGTGTCGCACTGCTGCTGGAAGTACAAAAGCGACACCCCATCACCTCAACGCAATGTCGGACGCGCTCGTGCGCTTGTCGTCGCTTGTCAGGTCAAAGCTGCTGCGACTGCTACTACTGGCGACTATCGCCGTCTACACAATCGCAATGGTGACGTGGGTGCTGTCGAGTCGCCAGTCCGTTGCGCTTTTGCCCGCACACGCGACGACCGAAGCGCACGCAGCGACAGTCGAGCGGCCGCCACGGGAGGCGCCGGAGATGCGGCAGCTCCGGTGCGTTGGATGGAGAGCGACGCGCAACTGCAGTGCCGACGGCGCGCGCGACGAGGCGCAGGACAAACGGTGCAACGAACGGGTCGAGAGCACTGCGTCCGGCTACTGTGAGGTGGAAGACGTGGTGTCCGGCGAGAGGTTCCGCGTCCTGCAACGCGGGTGTCGCACCGTCCGGAAGAGGGCCGTCTTTACGTGCTCTCGGGCACCGGACGTTGTGGCGTTTCGCGTGGAAAGCGACCGCGTGGTGGAAGCTGTGCGTGCACCTGCGTTTCGGCTGCCTCGGAGTCGCACGCCGAGCACGGAGGCTCGAGCGGGCATTGTCATGGTCGTGTACCCGAGTCTCTTGGCGAGTGTGTACGCTTTGATCCGCACACTGCGAGAGCTGATGCACTGCCAGTTGCCGATCGAAGTGTGGTACCGCCCGGACGAGATGCGGGACGTGCCTGCCGGGCTCAAGACACTCGAGGACATGGCCGAAAAGGACGCAGTGGGTGGCCTCACGATTCGAGCGATCGACGATCTGCGAGCGGTGCGGTTCGCTACAAAAGTGCACGCCATCTACAACAGTGCGTTCGACCACGTGCTGTTCCTCGACGCGGACAACGTGCCAGTGCGCGACCCGACGTTCTTGTTCGAGTCGGAGGAGTTCGTGCGAACGGGCGCTGTGTTCTGGCCGGACTTTTGGTTCCCGCAGTGCACGATGTTTCACATCGTCGAAGACTCGTTGGTGTGGCAACTGCTGGACATGCCATACGTCGACATGTTCGAGCAGGAGAGCGGTCAGCTGGTGATCGATCGACGGCGTCACGCTGCTGCCATGGAGCTCGTCCACTTCTACGCGTTCCACACGCCCAACCTGTTCAAGCAACTCGCTCTTGCGTGGGGTGACAAGGACCTCTTCCGATTCGCGTGGATCAAGCTGAACGCCCCGTTCTTCATGGTGCAAACGCCGCCTGCCATCGCTGGAAAGCTCGTGGGCGACTCGTTTTGTGGCATGACGATGGTCCAACACGATGCCAGCGGACGCGTCTTGTTCCTTCACCGCAACTACAACAAACTGACTGGGCGACCGCACCAGCACGACGAAAAGCACCAAAGCGAACCACAGAAGCAAGTCGGCTCGACGCAACCAGATCCGGATCGTGCTGTCGTGCCCAAAGACGCGATCGCACACGCTAACGCGAACACTTCGGCGCAAACACCTTTGGCAACACTCGAGAGAGCTTCCGAGTCCGACGAGCTACCCGATCCAGCCATATGGACACATTTGTGGTCGTTCCGAAACTCGTCGCCTCGCAACGACTACCGAGTCGTGATATACAAAGCACCACCAGGATTTCCCCCGTTGCAAAAGTGTTACGGCCCGCGCGGTCTCCGTGACAACGAGCACTTTTACGCGCAGGAGTTCGCGTCACTCGACTTTTCCGGCCTCGAGACACACCTGAGACGTTTCGCTATGGAAGGCGCCCAACTAGTGGACACGTTTCGAGCTCCGATGACGAAAGAGACGCGCTAGAGCATGCGACAGACCGGTCGGGGCCTTGTTGTCCCCTTCTCGTGGTCGCACAGCACCACCGACGGCCGATGATAACTGCAATGCAACTTCAACTCGAGGACGTACATGTGCGATCGCTGTTGCACGGACACTGTCGGTAGCTTTTGTTGTACACTCGTCAGGGCGACTCGACGCGCAGGGAAGTGACGCGTCGAATCGATGAAGAGCGCTGCGGGTCGCCACGTTCTCGCGAGGGGTCGAGTTGCAGGCAAAGTCGGCGCTGTCCATGGCCAGAGGCGACCCGCTGGCTGGAACGGACCAGTCGCCTCGAGGTGTCTCTGCTTCTGGACTGTTGTCCGTCTTCATCAGCACACACGTCCACCACGTTCCTCCGTCACGTCGCGTGGGTTCCCGTGCAAGAAGAGTCCCTTCGCTCCGCGTACTGTGCTGTGGCACGCGTCATTGACGCTCAAACTCCACTCGGTGCATCGATGGACATGCGACTGCGCATCGGCTCACCGTCGCGCGCGTCGACGCAGGAAGCGAAGCGACTGGCACTGGACGATAGCGGCCGTCACAAACGAGTGGTCGGCAGAGAGTCCGCGCGACGAGTCGATCATTGCAGCGCCCACTGCGTGTCGTGCGTGTCCCTCACGCAAGTGAGACACGACCAGCGCATCATCAGCCGCTGCTCACCAGTCCCCCTCACTCACTCTGTCTCTCCTACTCGCTCACTCTCACTGTTGTCCACCGACCGCAGACGTCCGTCTCGACTCTGTTGTCTGCCGACCAAGCGGTACAGTGGCTGCCCCGCGTCGTCGACTCGCCCTCCGCTCCGCGTCAGTGCCGCCGCCAGCAGCCCATGCGAGTCGTCACGTGCGCCGCGCCCACGAACATCGCCGTCGTCAAGTACTGGGGCAAGCGCGACGTGGCGCTCAACACGCCCCTCAACGCGAGTCTCAGCGTGACGCTGCACGAAGACCAGCTGCGGGCCACGACGTCCATTGCCAGCGACGCGACGCTGCAGCGCACGCGGCTGTGGCTCAACGGACAGGAGCAGCCGCTCCCCGACCGCGTGGCCACTGTGCTCCAGCAGATGCAGCAGTGGGCCGAGCGCGTCCGCGGCGCACCGGCCGACGCGACGCGGGCGCTGCACATCGCGTCCGTCAACTCGTTCCCCACCGCGGCGGGCCTCGCGTCGTCTGCTGCCGGCTACGCGTGTCTCGTGGCCGCGCTGGCCGAGCTCTACGGCCTCTCGACGGCCGACGAGGAGTTCCCGGGGCAGCTCTCGGCCATCGCGCGGCAGGGCTCGGGGTCGGCCTGCCGGAGTTTGCACGGCGGCTTCGTGGCCTGGCGCGAGGGCCGCCGACCGGACGGCCGCGACTCGATCGCGGAGCCCGTGGCGGACGCGCGGCACTGGCCCGAGCTGCGCGCGCTCGTGTGCGTCGTGAGCGACCGGCGGAAGGACACGAGCAGCACCGACGGCATGCAGCGGACCGCCGCCACGAGTCAGCTGCTGACGTACCGCGTGCAGCACGTGGTGGCCGACCGCCTGGCGGCAATGGAGCGCGCGGTCGCGGCCCGAGACTTTGCCGCGTTCGCGACGCTCACGATGCGGGACAGCAACCAGTTCCACGCCACGTGCCTCGACTCGATGCCGCCGCTCTTCTACCTGAACGAGACGTCGCGCGCGCTCATCCGACTCGTGCACCGCTACAACGAGTGCGCGGGGCGCGTGCAGGCGGCCTACACGTTCGACGCCGGGCCGAACGCAGTGCTCTTTTGCGAGGAGCAGCATGTGCAGGAGCTCGTGGCGCTCGTGTGCCACTGCTTTGGCCGCTCGTCGTCCCCCGTGCCGATCGAGAGCTCAGTGACGTTCGACCGCACGCCGGCGCCGGCGCTGCTCGAGCGGATGCAGTTCCCGTCGGCTGGCGGCGGTGACGGGGCCGTGGAGCGGCTACCGCACGTCCCGGACGGCCTCAAGAGGATGTACGTGTCCCGTGTCGGCGGCGGCACGCGCGTGTTGGCGGCCGACGAAGCGCTGATCGACGCAGCGACGGGAGAGCCGCTGCCGTCTCGCACTGCGACGCTTCGCTGTCCTCCCGGCAGACTCCGATAGTGTCTGCGGCGCGACCAGTGGCTGCATTGTGCGGCCGCTGCAGCCGCCGCCGTCGCAGTGACCAGCGCAGTCCTACTGCGCAAGTAGCAGGAGCGCCGCATGCTCTCACCGACGACGTCCGAGTCGGCAATGCAGCGGCCACACTAGAGACGCAGCAGTCGGTTCGTCGACGTTTTGAGACTCCGTGTGGGCTGTGGCTGGAGCTGCTTCCGCTCAGTCGTTGACTGTCGTGTGAGTTGTGACAGCATCGAGCGGTGGGGAGACGAGTAGACGAACGTCCGCCCGTTGCGAGCTTTGCTACTACACTCGACGTATTGCGTCTGACGGCTGAGGACCCTCCGACGTGCGCGCGTGTCAGTTTGGTCGAGAGAGTATCTCATCTATCAATTAGTTAGTTGGTGCTGTCTGGACGTCGTCGATGGGTCTTAGAAGTCGAGCCACAAAGACAAATGACTATCTCAAGGTGGACAACAGATCAGGCACTACCAACACCCGCAGTGTCAATGCACCGCGACGTGTGTCGTACGCGTCGTGCAGTCCATGACTCATGTAGTATGCAATATGCGCAAAGTCAAAGGTAACGCGATGTTGCGAGCAGCCGTCGGCTGCTTGTACTTTGATGGAGTGAACTCGGTCAGGTGACCGCGCGACAAGTTCGCTACAACAGAATGGAACTCATGGTATTCTAATTATGGCGATTATCATAATGCTCTGATTTATCACGAAATAAAAATACGTTGAAAAATGAAGAAAGGCACCATAGACGGAGAGAAAACACGCATCAGTGATGTATACGATACGACCGAAGAAGATGACACATGTCGGAGACCACGTGGATAAATGTCAATAGTTGGCCTCATGATTGCAACGGTGCTGCCGCGAATCTTGAAGAAAGAGATTTTCAACGACTTGGAGGTGCCGGATCCGTCTCTTGTGTATCCATTTATCACAGAGTTTACTTCATAAAAGTTGTTGACACGCCGGTGCCTTTGTCACAGGATACACGAAGTCGACGACGCGAGCAGCACGAATCAATGCCGCATGTAAGGGACTATGCTTAGAATACATACCGTAATGATGTATCGAATATTGTGTGCCAAGTTCGATATGGGTCAAGAGTACCGCGCTGCTACGCTTCGTATGAGCATCATGTCCTGCACTGCAGATGGCAACATTGCGTCTATCCTCTCAGTTTTCATCGCTGCGATGCCCACATCACCGCCGACATCACTGCCGATATGAGGTGCTTTTTGTTGTAACGAGGCCACAATACTCCATCTGCATTGTTTGTTTTATCCAGCGTGCAAGCTATCTTTGCATCCGCAAGCATCCGTGTGACCACCTGCAATAGCACGATCACCTGCAATAGCGCGATCACCTGCAATAGCGCGATCACGTGCATTAGCACCTAAACAATTCCGTCAGCTTTCCGATAATTTGTCGCTTTTTGGTCGTTTTGTCTATTTGCCGTCACTTGGTGCTACATTGGTCGTACCATTTCATGTCTTACAGGGCACTGTGTACTCGCTGTTTAAACTCGGCACCGTCTCATCCCATCCAGTTTCGACGATACGAACGAGACGACAGCTATAGGTCAATTCCCAAGAGCACAAATACTGGATGAAAGAGCTAGAAGCAGCGCGACCCTGTCATCAAGCAATGTACGACACTGGGCGGCTACGTTTGAAGCGTCACTGCACCCTAATGGTTTCGCAAGACGACTGAAGACAATTCTAATGCATTCTTTATCAATCAGTGAAACAAAAGGGGGAATAAAGATTTCTATGCGCAAATACGAATAAAAGAGTGCAGGAATGCATATATTCGGTCGTATAGTATACGGCGTCCTTTTTTCGCCATCTTGTGATGCACAATGTTTTTTCGAATCAATTTATATGACGTATAATAGATTGGTCGATCGCAATATATGTATAGTTTGTACTGTTTTAAAGGATTTAACAAAAAAATATAATCGGATCTGTTTGCCAGCTCATGTTGAAGTGCACTCATCGCCATTACAGGCTGACGTTTGGACGCACAGCTGTCTGATGCGTCGCGACATCGGCGCTGATGCAGCTGACTATTTATTGCCATCAAACAATGTAGTGACAGCCGACATCATGGAAAATTGCTTATAAGATAACTTTCCTTCGCTTCGCTGTCAATGGTGTCAATTGTGCTCTTGTGTCTCACGTCGCTATAACGAAAAATGACTTCAATAGCTTCATGGCGCACGGTGACGTACCACATGGACGTATAAGACATGGTTTGCGTGCGTTGCAAACGAAGGATATAGGAAGTATTTGAACAGCATATTAGTGGCAAGTACTCTCGTTCGACGACCCTACAACAAGCATTTCACCGGCACTGCAACTTGACCAGGTCAAGTTGTATACAGCGCACGTCCAGTACGCCCATCGTCACGCATTGGTCCCACTTGAAGTCCGTATTTCCTCTTCCCACATGTCATGACATCTTACTCAACCACACGGCGACCACATCACCTCGTCCCATCTTTCAAGTTGTCACTTATTAGCCATTCAGGCGCTGATGAAACTTGCCGACCTCGCCTTAATGGCTGGTGACTGAAAACTTGAAACAGGTTGTAGCAGGTCTGGTAGTTGAACCTCGAACCGCTCATGGCCTGTCATAAATAATGTCCTCCAACAGTACCGCGTACCTGTGCGCGGACGTATCGACGCCGCTAAAGCTACTTCTCGTGTTTTCGTCACTAGTTGTCGCTTCGACTATTACTTGACTGTCTGCACGATGCAGAACGGCACATTCGTAGGTAATCCATACCCCATTAATGCACCTTACAGACTGTAATTTGGCTGTGTAGTCATGCTTTGCTGTTTGCGAAAACTCGAGTTGTTACAATTTGGACTGGGGATTGCAAAACAGACAATTCGCAAACAAACGCTGCACCCAATGCAGTTCATATGCTGCAAACTGTCTCACGATCAAGCAAGTCAAACGGCGTAAACGCAAAAGTCAATCAAACAAACTTACGAAGTCCAAACGTTTGTATTTGAGCTTACGTAGTTTTCTGGTACATCACGAAACATTCTATCGGTAAATGACAAACCAAAAACATCCTGCACCACTATCGGCAACGCTTCGTATCGGACATTTACTTGGCATCACTGGCGAGTTGGGAGGTCAATTACATAATGAACTTGATGCTAACACCCGTTTCTCGATGAATGAATGACCTGTTGCATATGACCCCTGGGCAACTACGTAAACGATTCGAATGCAGCGCAAGTCACGAGGTCGATTGCGAGATTGCAAAAGCAGTGTATTTCGAAGGGAGTCTGCGTGCCGCAAGCTGCTATTCCCGCGTGTGGAAGCTGCGTCCAAAATACGAAGCTCTGCTTTCGTTACATTCATCAGCGACGAACTTTGAGATGTACCGCTGACACTGTACTAGCGCTTTGTACTTCTCCGTGCGCTTTTGCGTCAATACAGAGCATGTCGTCATTGAGTAGATACTGGCCACAGACAGAGCAGTCGCTTTACCGGCCCGTTGGCAAGCGCATCTCACTGCTTCAGCGCAATCTCGTACGTCTGTTCTGCGATGCTGCGCTCCTCGTCTGTGTTGACAACCATTACCTTGGTTGTCGCGTGGTCAGCCTGGATCTCGACGGGGCCTGCACCCATCGTTGATGCAGCGTTCTTCGACCCGTTGATCTCAATGCCGAGGAAGTTCAAATTGCGACACACACGCTCACGAATCGAAGCCGAGTTCTCACCAATGCCAGCGGTGAAGATGATTGCGTCGACATCACCCCCGAGCTCAAGCGCGTAGGCTCCAACGTACTTGCGCACACGGTGGGCAAACACGTCCAGTGCAAGCGAAGCAGCCGCGTCGTTGCTATCGCGCACGCGGTCATGAATGATACGCATGTCACTTTCTCCACAGATGCCGAGCAACCCGCTCTTCTTGTTGAGCATCGTGTCGACCTCTTCGATCGTCATGTCGAGTTCCTTGCAGAGAAAGGCGTGTAACGCAGGATCCACGTCGCCGCAGCGAGTGCCCATGACGAGACCTTCCAACGGGGTCATGCCCATACTCGTGTCAATACATCGGCCGTTCTGAATCGCAGCCACACTCGATCCATTGCCCAAGTGGCACGTGATAAAGTTGCACACATGCAGCGACTTGCCGAGGAGGGCCGCCGCCTTCCTGGCGACATACTGGTGACTCGTTCCGTGGAACCCGTAGCGGCGCACGCCAAGCTCCTCGTAGAGCGTCTGCGGGACGCCATACGTATAGGCCTTGGGCGGCATTGTGGCGTGGAATGCCGTGTCGAACACTGCGACTTGCGGACACGGCCCAAAGACTTCTCTTGCCACGTCAATGCCCAAGAGGTTTCCCGGGTTGTGCAGCGGCGCGAGCTTTGCGTTCTGCTCGATGGCGTCCCGCACCGCCTGGTCCACGAGCGAGGCCCGACTGAACGCCTCGCCGCCGTGCACGACGCGGTGGCCAACAGCTCGGATGCGGTGTAGGTCCGCGCCGAAGAACTGGGCCACGACCGCCTCGAGCGCCGACCGATGCGAGTCGAGCGGCATCTCCACCTGTTCCCTTTTGCCCGTGGCCAGCGACTTGTGGATGATACGTCCGTCTCTGCGCTTGCCAGCAGCAGCAGCTGTCGTAGTAGTAGTAGTAGTAGTAGTAGTAGTAGTAGTAGTAGCAGCATAGGGGCAAGTGCTGCCGCTGCTGCTGCTGCTCGTGGAAGACAGCTCGACGAGGCCCGTGAACACAGCGGCGCCCACGCCGTGAGGCTCGAGGCCGAACAGCGAGTACTTGAGCGAGGAGCTGCCGGCGTTGAGCACCAAAAGGTGCGAATGGGCTGCCGATGGGCTCGAGAACGCGCGTCGAAGCGGTGGCAATTGGGCTGCAACGGACGGGAAGAAGCGCATGGGGGGCGTGGGACGGCGAACGGCTCTGTGCAATAGGAATGGGCCCCGAAGAGCTACGAGCTGCGATAGGAATCCGAAAGCCGACGGGAGCGCTTCACAGTAGTGCGACGAGTCGGACAGCTGGAGCTGCAGAGCGTGCAAAAAAGCGGACACCGCTGTCCTACACTGTGTACTCCGTCTATAGCACAGTATAGCAGGCTGTCGGCACGAATAGCCAACTGTTCCAGTGATGCACAAAATCTTCGGTACTTGCTAACTGGATAGTATCGGGCGCGCAGCTATTTCGGGGCTTTGTCCATTTTCGCATGCGGGTAAAAGCGTGGCCCGCATTACGCGTCAGGTGTTTATGGTTCACGCACACGAACGTCATATCTGCTTTGCGCGCTCTTCGTACGTTGACTTGTATTCGTCAATTATTTCCTACTTCTCGAGGTATCGTTCAGTGGGCTGGTAGATCTACTGTGTCGGCTTACTGAACGGACCCTTGACCTGCTTGATTCTGCAAGCTGGTGGGCTTTTACAGCAAGCTACCCCGCATTTGTAACGGGGTTACACGTCGAGTGGTAGTCGACAATCGGTGTGGTGCACACAAGCGATGAAATCCATTTTAAAGTGATATTAGAAAACAGCATCAATTGTTGAAGACTGATGTCTGTCAACCATTGATTACGAGATCTTTTGAGAGGTTTATTTAGGACATTAGCTGTAACGGGGTAGCCCGTTACATGAAATTGTCATTACAACAATTTGACAACAAAGAATATTACGTCGAATATTCTTTTAACCATATCACAGACATGGTGATATTGTTGGGATGACCGAAGGGTCTACTCATTGGTTGATATCGTGATGATATCAACCCACCAATCGCTGCTAGACGCGCGCAATGGGTGGTGAGTAGACGTCATCATACATATATTTATATTAGTATAATTAAGTCAGGACAACAGAGATTCAAGGAGTTATAGGACTTGATTATATTAATACAGTTTTACTTTTACCAAGAGACTAGTCTGACTACTTAGTCTCCTTTCCTTCCTCTGTGTTCCTTTAACACCTAGCAGGGCACTGTCGACCACTGTCGTCAGTGGAAGTATACTCCGTACTGGTCAACCAGTACGTGGTCAACAGTGCCCCGTTACACCTGGTAGGACTTTGTAGTCCGTCCAAGGACCACAACCCCATCGCCCAACATGAACATGTTGGACGATGTAGACGGCAACAGCTTTCACGGAACCCGTGAAAGCTACTTCCATTTGAGCGACATCGAATGGAGTGCGATCGAACGAATGAGTTCGACCGTTGGCGAGGAAGCCATCTGGGCCATGCTATCCTCAAGGGATAGGGACCAGCAACATGTCGTCATTAGCAAGTTCTTGCAACGAGAACTTGATGAGTCGCGAGCACAGATGACCTTGTTACAACAACAAGATCACCAGCGGACCGAAGCACTGCGACAACAACAGTCTCAGTCCGCAGAGCCGACGCGTGAGCGTCGACGGGAGTATCTAAATCTATAGGTCTCCAAGTATAGGGGAGTCGAGGAAGACTCCCTGTTGAGGTGGTTCGTCGAGCTGGACGATGCCATCGATGCTCGTCGCATCGATGATGAGCGAATGCAAGTCTCATTCGCTTAGTCTAACCTGGCAGGAGAAGCCAGAGCTTGGGCCCTGAACCTCAAGTTGTACGACCCACATGTGTTTGGGTCGTTGAGAATCATCAAGACCCTGCTCAGTGAGACGTTTGAGCCGCCCAGAGCAGAGTTCAGGACTCTTTCGGAGCTCCTGCAACTCAAGCAGGGTAAGCGTAAGGACACACTTACGCCCAACATGTACGCTACCTTGCAAGCTGCATGGTACTGAACCCTGTGAGTGAGTTTGTGTTGATCACAATCTTTATTCAAGGGCTTTCAGACGGTCCCATTAGGGGACACCTGTTCCGCGGAGAGCTAAAGACGCTCTCAGAGGCAATCTTCGCAGCGGAGCAAGAAGATTATAGCGTGGGACAGTCTTACGCTACGTTGACCCCGCATCGTCCACAGAGACGATTAGCAGTCGGAGGTCCAGAACCAATGGACCTCTGACAAGTCGAGGGCGAGAAACCTCGCCCTATGAACGACTAGCGAATGGTGAGATGCCATCGTTGTCACAAGTTGGGACAATATGCATATGAATGCAGTGTCCCCCGCTCAGAACCTCGTGATGCTAAGCGCAGTATTCACCCACCAGCAAGAAGAACTGGAGGGCGAGGGTCCGTTGCTGTTGCGAAGTCGCAACAGCGTAGTGGAATATCAAAAAACGGTCGGGATCAGTAGGGGCGGAGCGCCCTATTGATCCAGCAACACCAAGGGAATTTGCAAATCTCCTCAAGAAGGTTGCTCCCGACACGCAGTCCCTGTGTGTCTCTGCACCTGGTGATGAGGTGTCTCTCATCACCTTGAAGTTAGAAGTGCTAAAAGACTTGTCACTTCGCGCCCTAGTTGACTGAAAGGCGTCGAACAATTTTGTTCGTCGCCAGTCGCTAGAGGCAGGAAGTTTCAACTTCGTGGAGCGGAAGATCCCTCCAACGAAGATGAAGGTTTCCCTAGGGACAGGCGCATTGATCACTGTGAAATAACGTGGAGTCGGAATCCACTACACGTTAAAAGGCGAACAGTACGATGATGATTTCATCGTGCTTGACCTAGATGACAAGTTCGACGTCATCTTAGGGTTGCCTTGGCTCAGAAAATACTAGCCAAGGGTGAGTTGGCAGTATCGATCGGTTACGATACCTGCCACTTGTTCGTCAGATAACCACCTGACGAATATCTTGGAACGCCCACACATACGTGGGTGTACTACGAGTGAGTGCGATGGCCTCACTTGTGGTACGGTCGTTAGCACTACTGTACAAGAACACAATGTAGATGATCACTAAACTGTGGAGAAAGCTCACCCAGATTCTGTGGAAGTGATTTCCCAGGAGGTAATCGAAATAGTGAATGTCTTGGTTAATGATGGATCAAGCGTAGGCGCTTACGCGCTTGATCCGGTTGCGCCTACGAAGTTAACGTCGGAGATAACTCAACTGCCGACGCTAGAACCAAAACGGTTTTTGCGTGATCTGCGTAGTGGCAAAGTCAAGCTGATTAGTGTACTCGTCGCGGAGGACGAGTATGTGACCGATATTCGATCGGCAACGGTATTTGCTGAGAACGAACGGGTTCTCAGCAGTTCATCGATGGACGGAAGTGTCATCGATGAGAAGACTTGGATTGGGAGATATGAATCTCAATCCTGGGAGTCGCTTTAGGAAAATCCTTTGTATAAGGGTTTGATCGAATTCAAGGATGTGCTCCCTGAATCCGTACCTTGCGAGTTGTCTGAGGACAAAGGAACTCGACACGAGATCGAGCTCAAACCGGGCTCGAAATATTGTGTCATGAAGCAGTGGTCACTGCCTCGTGAACAAGTGATAGCGATTGACAAGTTCTTTGCCGATCGCTTAGCAGCGGGCCATGTGAGGTAATCGACATCCCTTCACAGCTCTCCGACCTTCTATGTGCGAAAGGCCACAGGGTGCTGGCGGATGGTGCACGCTATCAGCAAGTTGAATGCTGCAACGGTACCGGCTCAGACGCCGATACCAATAAAGGACGTAATCATAGATGGTATGTCAAAGAGCACCATCTTTTCATCCATGGATCTGATGGATGGGTTCTATCAGATCCTCATGCGTGAACGGGACATCCAGTTCACGGCAGTGAGTACCCCCAGCGGGATGCTGTGGGAGTCGCTAGTTATGCCACAGGGGCTGAGCAATGCCCCTGCAACATTCAAAAGATGCGTTACAAATCCATTGAGACCGGTGCGTGATTTCGCACCGAGTTACTTCGACGATTTGTTCGTCCATAGTCGGGCTATGGACGGAAAGACGGACGTTGAAGTTCACAGAACTCACGTTCGTCAAGTCATTCAACTTATGCGCAAGCATAAGTTGAATGCCAACCTCAAGAATTGTATATTCGCGGCTTGCGAAATACCACTTCTTAAGTGCATCGTGGTTAAACACGGCGTACGCCCTGATCCCGAAAAGATCAAGGCGATCACCGACTGGCCAGTGCCAGTCAATGTCAAGGGACTAAAGAAGTTCCTTAGGCTAGCGGCGTACTTGCATGAGTACTCGCGCAACTACGCCGAAATGACGGTACATCTTTCTTGTTTACTCAAGAAAAATGTCAAGTGGTCATGGAACGCTGAGTGCCAGCGTTCCTTTGAGGGTATCAAGCGGAGCTTGATGCAGTCGCCGATCTTGGCGATTGCAGATCAGGACAGACCTTTTCATGTGGTCTGTGACGCCAGCGATTTTGCTATCGGCTGTGCGTTGATGCAGTATGACACAGACGGCGCGGAGCGCGTCATCTGGTATCAGTCGCGTCAGCTGCAAGCAGCTGAGCGTAATTACCCAGTGCATGACAAGGAACTCCTTGCCATGAAGTACGCACTGGCTAAGTTTTGCGTCTATCTCCTGGGAGATAGACCGTTTGTTGTCTATACGGACCATGCGTCATTACGCACGGCCGTAAACAGTCCACACATCTCGTAAAGGATGGCGAGGTGGCTGTCCTTCTTTGCGAAGTATAACTTCTCCGTGGAGTACAAGCGAGGAAGACTTAATGTCGTCGCTGATGCATTATTACGTCGGCTCGACTTCGAGCCAACGACCCGAGTCAACAGTTAGGCCTTGCCCACTATTGCGACACTGTCCATCAGTAGGCCGTCGTCGCCGTTACTCGACGACGTGCGGAAAGCATACGCAGGAGACACGAATCTCCTCCGTTTGATGGGTCATCTTGCGAACCCATCCCGGAAATCCTTGTCGGATTTGCCGGTCCTGTACCGTTCCCATTTGGATCAATAAACTACTCGCAATGGCCTGCTGTACTATACAGCAGTTGCCGACGATACGCCTCGTGTCGTCGTTCCCGATCATGATGAATTGCGATTACGCATCATGTTCGAGTGTCACGATGCGCCGTCTGGCGGGCATCGTGGCCGAGAGAAGACTTACCTCACGGTCAGTCGTGACTTTTACTGGCCCCGCCAGTATCAGTTTGTCCGCGAGTACATTCGTTATTGCGAGGTCTGTCAACGGGTGAAGCCTAGTCCATCGTCCCGTGCACCGTTACAACCTCTGTCGGTCCCGGCAGAATGTTGGGAGTCCGTTTCAATGGACTTCGTCTTCGGGTTTCCCGAAGACGCTCACAAGAATAATGGTATTCTTGTGTTTGTGGATCGTTTCAGCAAGATGGTCCATCTTGCTGCTGTACCCGAGTCAATCAAGGCTCAAGATTGTGCTCGTGTCTTTCTCGACACGGTCTTTAGACTTCACGGGTTCCCCCGTGAACTCGTATTCGAACGTGACCCTCGATTCACGGCGGCATTTTGGCAAACCGTGTTCCGTTCTCTCGGAACACGGTTGACGATGTCCACTTCTGACCATCCGGAAACCGATGGTCAGACGGAACGTGCGAATCGTGTTCTCGAAGAAATCCTTCGAGAATATGTCCACTCCTTTTCCCATTGGAGTGAGTTCTTGCCGATGTTCGAATTTGCCATCAACAATTCCATGCATGCGCCCACAACGCATTCACCGTTCTACGTGAATGGCTTACGCCACCCACGTATTCCCGCCCTCAAACAGAGTTAATCTGAGTTAAGGGGGAGGGACTCACTCGAGCAGAAACCGTTTTGGCTCTGGTTCATCACGTATCACCGCTCACGCCGATACGTTTGATGCCGATGTCGACAACGTCGACATCGAGGAAATCGAGCTTAGTATTAGCGATGACGCCGATGCTACATCAATCAATGATGAAGATGCTGGGATATTCATCATCGTCAACGACAATGCCAGCGAGGAAGAAGACACCCTCGTTAAAAAAGAGAACGATCTCTTAGCCTTGCGGACGAAGCGCACTGAAAGACAAAATAACGAGTCAGCAGAGAACTTCCTGCTGACTCGAGAAGCGGTATTCCATTTCGTTCAGGTCTCCATCGCAAATGCGGTGGACCGCCAGAAACGGAACGCAGACAAGAATGGAAGAGCGAATGTTCTTTCATTTAAAGTTAATGACTTAGTACTACTGTCTACGATAAACTTACCTGGACATGCAGTCACTAATGTCGGCAGCAGTAAACTACTGCCGAAATACATTGGTCCGTTTCGTGTGTTGCACCGCAAGGGCAATGCATACACGATCGAATTGCCTCGTAGGATGCGTGCGCATCCTACGTTTAATGTTGGTCGTCTCCGCCCGTACCATCAAAACGAGGCCTCCTGCGAGAACGAAGATAAACGGCGGGCTCAAGAATCCCCAATAGATTCTTGTGATCACGGACCAAACACTGAAGTTGGTCCTTCGTCGAAAGGAGTTGGTCCTTCATCGACACGGCCTCGCGACGAGCCGTTTCTAGCTCTACGCGCAAACGACGCCTCTCGCGTTCACTCTCAAGCTGAGCGAACGCGAATTCCGATCGTTCCTTCTCCCGATCGGCACAAAGACGTCGCACGTCCGACTGCAAGGCGTGCCGACGATCTTATTCGTGATCGACGTCCTCCCTCAGCTTGGTCAGGTAACGCTCGTAGTTACCCAAAGTCTCGTGCAGGCCCGGCGGCTGAGCTGGAACTTGTCTTTCCACCGCCACCGGAACCACTGGTGGATTCCCACGGTGGTCAACGCTCTCTCGTGGAGCGTATCTTGAACCACCATGGCGATTCAGGATCAAGGACGAGTTACCTCGTCCGGTGGCGTGGGTACCCACCTTACTTTGACAGCTGGGAACCTCGTTCCCAGCTGATGGCTGACGTTGAAGGTCTCGTCCACCAGTATGACAAGACTCATCCGATAGGTCCGAGGACCCATCTGTAAACACGCGCTTTTGGCGCTTGTAGACGTATTGCAAGTTTGCAATCGCGTCCCGCATCTCAGCCGAGATGTGTGCCCTTCACCAGGGCGAGCTTAGGGAATACACGTCGCTATGTGCACATTGCGAGTTGTCGACACAACTCGCACAAGGATCATCCAAGTGAGGCATGGAATGCCGGCCCCACTTGACAAACAATACAGCCGGTACCTTGCACCGGTTGGCGTTCGCTTTTCGAACTTGAGGCGTATCGCCTCAAGCTTCTTAAGCCACCCTTCTCGTCCAACATTTTTGACATTTTGGACGAAGGCGTTCCACGCTGCCAAAAGCGAGTTCTTGTTACGCTTTTGGATGCCATTGTACCATCGAGGACTAAAGAAGGCATCGAGATAAAAGTATTCTTCAGCGCGAAAGTTACTCGCGCTGGAACTTAAGCCATGAAGCTTAGTTGCATCGAATAAAGGAATTCGATGGTGTTGGCTTGTCTCGTGAGACAAGCTATTGATGAGCTGCTCGGGCAAGCGCCACGGCTTGAGCTCACAACGCTTCAATGTGGTACCTGTTTTGGTACCACGGCTTTAGAATGACGATGGCTCTCTCCATCGTCATCATTCTCTTGCGGGGAAGCACGAGTTGAAACTGGTGAGGCATAGTATTCCTCACCATAGAGTTCATCATCACTGCCGAACAGACTGTGATGCATTTCACGAGTCCGCTCGTTCGACAGCGCTCTTGACGAACGATGAGGCACCGCCGGTGATCGGGATGCCTCTGGAACGTTGCGCGAGTCAGGAACGTCTGACTCGCCATAATTGATGACCTCATTGTCAAGGTCATCATGTGCACGTGGTGCGATACCGCGTGCGTCTGCAGCACCTTCTTCTGCAGACGGAGAACAAGCAGTAGACGAAGAAGCGTCTGCCGCAGAAGCTGGCACAGCAACAGGCTGTGTGGTCTTCAAATCACCTCGCATAGACATGTTAACTATGCGAGGAACGGTCAGGAGTGAATGGATCTGACCAAACAAGTGCTCCCTGTCCCACTGGTGTCCAACGGGTGGCCACAAAGTTTTCGATAGTCACACGGTGGCTATCAGATAAGGAAGGGGTGATGTAACGGGGTAGCCCGTTACATGAAATTGTCATTAAAACAATTTGACAGCAAAGAATATTACGTCGAATATTCTTTTAACCATATCACAGACATGGTGATATTGTTGGGATGACCGAAGGGTCTACTCATTGGTTGATATCGTGATGATATCAACCCACCAATTGCTGCTTGACGCGCGCAATGGGTGGTGAGTAGACGTCATCATACATATAGTTATATTAGTATAATTAAGTCAGGACAACAGAGATTCAAGGAGTTATAGGACTTGGTTATATTAATACAGTTTTACTTTTACCAAGAGACTAGTCTGACTACTTAGTCTCCTTTTCTTCCTCTGTGTTCCTTTAACAACTAGCAGGGCACTGTCGACCACTGTCGTCAGTGAAAGTATACTCCGTACTGGTCAGCCGGTACTTAGCCAACAGTGCCCCGTTACATTAGCGAGTAGGTTTATTACGATGTTCTAAGGTGTTCTTTTAGGTTAAAAGAACAAATAAAATTCAGTTCCCATTTTGATCAACAAAAGACACGTGCCTCTTTGAGGCGTCTTGTGATCGTTGAGGAGATAGCAACGCATTATCAAGGCAGCTACTCTTTGTGCACTCTGTGCGTCGATTCTCTGGTTCGTTGGGTCCCCCTGGAACAGGGACCGTAAGCTCGCTGAGCTTGTTGGCTGTTTAAGTCGGGTTCTTTGAACCAAACCTTAGCTCTCTGAGCTGTTGACTCTTTGAGTCGGGTTCTTTGAACCAAAGTTGCTCATTGAGCGTTGTAGTCTTCCTCTAACTTAAGGAGCTGTGTAGCTCCGCTACACTTGGCAGCACTCGTAGTCAATCTACGCCTGAGTCGTTACGACTGATCCTATGTGAGGATGAAGCAATTCACACCCCTCTCTGAGGCCTAAAAGGTCGCGCTTGATAAGCTGACCGCAGCCGTAAGACCATAGTATGTGGAGTTTCTAGATGCACAAGGTCCCGATGTGCTCAGTGCAAGAGTCGAGACCTTCATGCCATATAAAATAGCCCTCCTAGGGTAGTTCAAAACCAAGTAGCGTCGGCTATGCCAACACGCTACGTGGCAATGCCACCAGAAGATGCTAAGCCTCGTCCCCTTCGAAGGACGTTAAACATTACTCTGTGAAGGAGGAGGAAAACCTCACCCTCCGGATCCGTGAGATTGAGATGACCATGACCTCTGGTATTATCTCACTGGAGTACCAGAGAGTCTCGCTAACTATTTCGAAGCTCGATGGAAGAGCTAGAGAGTGGGCTCTGACGTGTGGCACGTCGGTCGACTTGGCGTTTCTCACATGGGATTCGCTCAAGTTAGACCTTTTGCGAGTTTTCTCGCCGCAGAACCAGGATTATCGCGTGCGCTCACGCTTCTTATCTACCCATCCGGTTAGAATGAGTAAACGTACTATTTCCAAGAGTTGAGAACTCTGGTGGCTGCTATTGTGGTGGAGTGGTGATCGCTCTTTTGAGGAGTCGATTCCAACTCTCCACTGGCGCCCGGACGACCAATTAACGGAGGAGGTAGTCCGATTCCGTGTTCTTGATTGCCTTCCACACCTTGTGTACCCGTCGGTGAGGCGGGTTGCACTATTCCAGGTGGACTCGTGTCAATGGAAAACTTGACCGTGTTTGCGATGGGATTGAGGTTCAATCACGGTGTGGAAATCTTCACACCACGATCGGGGTTGGTTTGATCACGTGGAATTCGTCACGCGATCACTTTTATGCTTGTGGGTTGCTCGATATGAGTCACCCTGATCCGTAACAGATTGCCTTGTCCAAATGTAGACCTTGATTCGCGAGCCTTCTGACCACTTGAGCCGTCTCGCGATATTGGGTCCTCAACCACAAAGGGTTTCCTGCGTCCAGTCGCAGTTGGGGTGTTGTTTGAGAGATCTTGATCCCTGGCCAAACAATCCAGGGATAACTCTTGATTAAAGTATGTAAACCTTTCCTCGACGTCGGGTGGCCAATGATTCACCCGGAGGAGAAGTCGACACGTGTACTTTAAAGCAAATTGAACTCTGTTTAATGCTAACCAATCAAACCCAACAACCATATCCCTATCCACATGTCTTGGACATCGTTTGTCACATGTCGCTCTCTCTAGACGGTAGCGATCTTGTACTTGCGTGGCCCACAGCTGATATACTTGTCTGATCGCGATCACATACCTGATCACTGATCACGATCCCGATCGCGTCCTGGTCGCAATCGCCTTGCTGATCGCGGATCACATGGTGTGCTCCACACCAAATTGATCGCGATCGCCAATCTGATCAATGATCACGATCGCGATCACATACCTGATCACTGATCACGATCTCGATCGCTTCCTGGTCGTGATCGCCCTGCGGATCGCGAATCACATGGTGTGCTCCACACCAACTTGACCGCGATCGTCTACCTGATCAATGATCACGATCGCGATCACATGCCTGATCACTTATCACGATCTCGATCGCTTCCTGATCATGATCGCCTTGCTGATCGCGAATCACATGGTGTGCTCCACACCAACTTGATCGCGATCACATACCTGATCACTGATCACGATCTCGATCGCTTCCTGGTCGTGATCGCCCTGCTGATCGCGAATCACATGGTGTGCTCCACACCAACCTGATCGCGATTGCCTTGCTGATCGCGGTTCTCTTCTTGATCGACTGATCGCCAACGTTACCTTCCGCCTCATACCTTGACCCAAGATCGCAGGTCCCGACCTGCCCGATCTGATATCCATTTTAGTCTGACTGTCCAATGAACGCGATCTGATCATATGTGGGACCGAGCAGCCAACCGTTAACTGGCTCGGACATAACGGGAATGCGATTAGTTCCTCTACAGCGAATTTCCATAGTCGCTTTACCACAGTCGTCCCCTGCGCCGTTAGTCGCCACACAGTGTTGATCTGACTGCGCACTTATCTTTTCGCTTGGTCAGTCCCTCGTGTTAACATCAGTATCCTCGTTCATATAATTTCTGTAATCCGTTGTTGAAATTGTCTCCATTCTTCTTCTTTTCTTTAACCATGCTCAATAAGGTCATCCTCCGTCCAGATCTCTCGCGATCAAAGGTCCATTGATCTGATGACCGCAATCAGATCTACCGCCATCCAGATCGCTCGCGAACAAAGATCCATTGATCTGATCACCGCGATCAAATCCACCGATGCTAATAAATGGCGAGCATTAATAATGCTAGACCTTCACCTGCGCGATCACGTCGGTAAACCTTCGATTGCCATACTAACAACATCTACCGCCTTTCCACCTTCCCATACAACCTTCCTGTCTGTGACCTCAAATCAACGACCTGACCCTCCCTCACTTTCATATCCCTCTTTGTGCGACTGAATCACTACAAACCGATTCTTCCGCACACGATCACAATCCCATTCTTGTATCAACGCTCCACAGTTCAATTCAGCTTCGTCCACTCACGACGGATCACCATATCCTTTCCAATAGACTTTGAACTGTCGGTGCACCCTGCCATAACGTGTCCGCCGTCCTGATCGCATGTCCATTATTCTTTCCACTTCAAACTCGTCTTCTGCCAGATCTCCTACCCACCTGTCTTCTGGTAATAAAGATTCGTTAAAAATCAACTCGATCCGCTTCGCTTATTCTCAGTTGTTCCATCGGTCGATCCGGAAACAGTCGTACGAGTTTCAGTTTCGACACGTGAATCACTAGGAAGAATTGGTAGGGCTTTCCTGCTATTTCTAATCTCACCGCGTGATACCCGCACTTGTCGATCACTCGGAACGGTCCGTGCCACATATGTACCAGTTTCCGAGCGTACCCCTCCTTCACGCGATCCAGAAATAGCCATAATTGCGATCTGCTGCATATGCCCAGCAGATCGCGATCCTAATTATACTGATCAGCGCGATCTTGAATTGCTTCCTTCAGTCGACTGTTCACCGCCGCTCTCGCCAGTTGATAATGGCGTTGTATGCCAAACCGCCATCGTCGTGGATCTTGATCTCGCGACGCGGTACTCTCTAGAGGTAACGTGGCTTCCAACGCTGATCGGGGGCTCCAACCGTAGATCAAATAAATTGGGGGTGTCACCGCAAATCCAAACGTGTGCGGTGTTGATCGCGTATGTCAATCGTTCGGCATATGCATCCCTCTCTCTGGATCTCGTCCGACACATACATCTTGATCGCTCTAGTTAACGTCTGTACCATGAAATCTGCTGTGTCGTTTGCTTGTGGCCTATAAGCCATAGTAGCTCGTTGTTTCTGGACCACGATCCGATTAAACGCACGAAATAAACCAGACATAAATCCTGGCTCTCAATCGTGACGAATTGCTTCACTTGCGCCAACCTTCTGAATACACGTTCTTCGTAATTTTCCGCGATTGTTTGTGAATTCCGAGATGCACTCGCCTTCACAACCACATACCCAGAGGACAGGTCGACCCAGATCAACAGCTCTGTGTTCCCTTTGAACGATCGCGACAAAGAAGGCATATGATCCATCGCCAGAATCTGAAAAGGGTACGTCGCTAGTACGTTGCCCGGCGAGCCACTTCAATCGCAGGGGCAGCCTTTACCTGTCTCGCAATCCACACACTCTTCCACATACCGTTGCACACTTCGATACGAACCTTTCTAGTGAAACTTCTCCCTGATCCTCTGGTAAGTTTGACCTATACCCTGGTAGACGCCCTCCAAACTGGTATGATAATGATGTAAAAAATCCTGCTGCAATATCTCCGGGATCACCAACCGGCCCAGCTCTACGCGATCTTATGACTTTGTAGCTGATCTGGGACAAAAGAGCAACAACTCTTCTTGATCGACCTCATAGTCTGGCGTGATTAAGGCACATGATTTTGCATCCGCTGATGAAACCGTAGATAAGTCTCCAGTCAAATAGATCTTCAAGTTAAAGATCCAGCTTTATTCATCCTGCGCTTGTTTGATCCGTTCGATTCGTATCTTATGTACGATCTACTCTTAAACAATTTGTGGCAAATATCGTCGTCGTGCGGCAGCACGGGTAATCGCAGCTACTCGCACCCTCTGATTCGTCTTGCGGGGTAACAGTAGCTCATCTAGACGATTCAGAGTCACTAAATATTGGCGATCTTGGTCATCCATCACTATCCCACCGTTCTCTTTCCGAAGAGCTTAACTTGACAATCGATCTGCGCTTGCGTTCAAAACGCGTTCCACATGTGGAAACTCATGCTTGGGCCAGGGTCGGAATTTCTCCATCTCTTTACATATCAGTAGTTGTAGACCTGGCGCCTTTAAATCGATCTCTCCACGCATATGTCCGACCAATCAATTCGAATCTCCGCATATATTTATTCGTCCCCTGGCCGGATCAGTCAACAAATTAAAACATAGAAGTATTCCTCTATACTCTGCTTCGTTAACAGTTATATCAGGGACGAACTCAGACGCGGCAGCCACAACCTTCCAACCTGATAATCTCCATACGATCGCGCTGCATGCTCCACACTTTCTCTTCACTCTAGCAGACTCATCAAAACTAGCCACCCAGAGTTTTTCTTCCTATTTGACCGTAGGTGGAGGCATACTGATCGTTTGTCGTGGTTGTTTCTTTGTCGAAATCGTGATCAACATCTCATTTACTCTCTGTCGAGGAGTTATACTCGCTGCCAGAGTACCCAGTATCGCATCTTCACCCTTCTCACATCAACGGATCTCCAGTGTCCAGTTTGATACCAATGCAGCCCATCGTCCTAATCTCCCATTAAGACCGAAAGATTGGAGCAACCAGGCTAAGGTTGAATAAAGCGTCATCACGGTGATCACACAAGACACCAGCATGGTATGGCATATATCTAGCATCCTTAGCAATGCTAGTACCTCTTTCTCCACCATGCCATAGTTAACTTCGTTGGGCTTCAGCGTACGGCTTGAAAAAGTGACCGGCCAGTACACCTCCTCATGTTTCTGCAGCAATGCAGCCGACACAGCCCACTTGCTGGCGTACACTACAATCACTGGCGGTCGATCTGGGTCAAAGTGTTTCAAAATGGGTGTAGTCGCTATCTTCTGCTTCAAGAAAGTGAAAGCGATCGTTGCTTTCTCCCAGCAACTCCTGCCTTCCGGATCCTGATCGTCCTCAGCGATTGGGTGCGATTCCTGATCGCCCTCAGCAATTGGGTGTGATTCCTGATCGCCCCCAGCAATTATTTTCAATTCCTGATCATCCCCAGAAATTGGGTGCAATCTCTGATCGCTTTTATGGGCAGTATGACACAGCCGAGTTCGCCCAGCAACCTCCACTGTCCTTGGGTCTTCACACGCTCGACGGATCTTATGGAAATCGGCTTCTCGTAATTCGTTAAGTACTGAGGCGTATATTAAAAAGTCTTCGATGAATCGACTGTAATAGTTGAGGCTCCCCAGAAACGATTGTATCGATCGTAAGGAGCAAAAAATAGTATTTTATCAATGATCCTAGATCTTTTGAGGCTCGCTTCTAATCTAGCCAAAGACACTTGATGACCCAGGTAGCTTACCTTGCGTCGTTTCCAGAAGCTCTTAGCCAAACTGATCGATGAATTCCGTTGATTACACACGTTTAACAATCGTTCCACTTTGCGGTAGAGAGATTCCCACGACGGGCCGGTATCAGTATATCATCGATGTATGACCTTCGACCAAGGACCGACGTCTTCGTGTAAGAATCCGGTTCCCCGTCGGTAAACACATCGATAAGATCTGGCGATCCCGAAGTGATCGAATTTGGACGTGCACCAATCTTCAAATATCCATATAACGCATTGTTGATCAGTCGTTGGTAAATCTGCGGTGCGTTCTTCAATCCAAACGGCATCCTTAGCCATTGAAACAGGCCTGATGGCGTAATAAACGCCGAAATTATTATGGCTCATCCGTCATCTCCACCACCCAAAAACCACTTGTGATGTCTAAGGAACAGTACCACATGACTTTATCCATATCATGCAGCAAGTAGCTGATCAAAGGCATGGGGTAAACCATCAATCTCGCCAGATGATTCATTCGTCTATAGTTGATGCATAATCGAATATCTTCTTCATTCTTCTTTATGATCAACTTGATGGGTGATGCCTACGGAGAAGTGGACGGGCGAATTTTCTGCGCCGTAAATAGTCCCTTGATCATATCAGCTAGCTTCTCGCGAAATTTGGGAGCGACCGGTCGCACCCTCTGTGCGATCGGGTTAGCGCCTCCGACATCAATATCAAAGACCGCTCCACGAGCCGCAGGGGGTAGGGCACTACCTTTGCCGATTAGCCGATGGCGATTCGCCCATACTAGTTGTCGCAACTTCTCTTAATCACTCGACAGTGGCTCTCCTGGGTCTCCCACTTAAATGTCCTCTAATGATATCTCGGCCGTCGGTGTAACAGATTCCGGTAGGATCGCCATGTGCTGATCGACATCCTCAGCATACAACTCTCCACTTTCGTTACGATACGTCGACACGGTAAGCGGTTCCACCCCTGTCTTTTATTCTCCGATCGTCACGACGTCATTCCGTTTCACCAGTCGATCGGACTTTTCCCGTAACTCACATTCTCTGATCGGAATACCGTCTGTCTGACAATGGGACTCTCCTTGCAGCAAACCGCTGATGCCTCACCCGATATATTTTGCGCCGACCATCTGTTACTTCAGGGTTTGACTCCTCATACCGATCTTGTGACTGATCACCCCTCCTGCACCCTTGGGTCGTAGAGATCGACGAAGAAACTTTCGTTGGTAGATGTGCATCTTCCCCGGGCTGCATACACCGCTCTTCTATGTCCCTAGCGATCTCGTCAGTCTGATTTCTGGACTGTTTTTGTCCATCACCATCCATGGTAAAGATCGCGTCTGGCTGATCGATTGATCGTCTCTGCCCCCGATCAGGCTCCTCGCAATCGATCCTCCCTGTCACGGTCGGCGTCACCGCTCTGCTAGATTACTTTGACATGGTTTGCACACGCTCATCGTCTTGCGTCTCGTCATTTGTATGTTCCGTCACAAGTACCTTGATCAATCTTTGATCTTTCTTCGTAGCGCGATCATTGCTTTCACTCTCGTCTATGTAGTGCATCAAATCTTCGTCGATCACGTTTTGATCAGGTTGTAACTTGTCAGCACTGCAGTCATTCGCCTCTTTTCTGTCTTCACTTCTTGGCGTTTTAAAATATTTATCATAGTAGGATATGATCGCTGATCAACCAATGGCCATTCATACGTTGCGGGAGAGACTTCTTCTCGATAAGATGTAGCCTCGGACGCTAATGTTTGCCACTCGTTATAACGTCGCGACCCCATAGACACGTACCCCTGCGATCGGGGTATCGTGTCCGCTACCATCCACATCCCTAATGGAGTTCCCTAGCGTAAAATCACCCTGCGATTACATAGGTTTGTGAGCTGTAGATAGTTGATCCTGCCAGGCCGAGTAGTCACAGTTGGTACCCACTCCACGTCTTGTCTTACCTACAGTTTAGCTCTTGGTGGCGCGATACCTATTCTCACTTCAGTTGGTTTGCCGGACAGTATCACCACGTGGTGATCATTCATGCTGACCGTTTGGATAGTCGATCTATAAAGTGGCTTACGACCCTCTAGACCAATGCGGACTTCATCGGGTAGACATAGCGTTCCGTCCGCTAGATCCAAGGGATACACGCCGGAACCATGAAATCCATACCCAGTATAGCCTCTTGACCCACTTGATCACGGACCCATACGTCGAAATTATGTATTAGTGAACCGTCCAACGTGATCTTGATCTTCGTGCGCCCAGTTGTAATGTATGCGTTTTCACCTATACCGACACATTCTTGAGTCTGACCTTCGTCGGTCATTCAACCTACCTTACGAGCAAAGGTGGTGTCGATGATTGACACTTCAGCACCGGAATCAAACAACATAGTGGTCTTCTCATTATTGATCTTGCCAACCGCTTTAGCCTGCTTGAATCACTTTATGGGTGTGTGGTATTCCCAATAACCACGTGATTCCCCTGGTGCAAGATCGAGCTCCATCTTCACGGCTGATCGGGTGTATTCATCAATTCGTTGCACAATTGAAATTGACGGGACACAAGTTATATAACTACGTACATCAGCGATCGGCTCGGCCTGATCGTTAACTTCTTGATCCTTCACTTTTTTCTCAACGAATGCATATATGCAGGGCCTACAACGCTCTGCTCGTACCAGATTCCATCCTGGAGAGCGTCCTAGTTTATCATCTCCTCCGCCTCGGACGGAAACATTCCTGCGTGCTTGGTAGGCACATACTACTTGCGCATTAGATTGTAGAACTTTTCCAAAGGGCACTTGCCACTCTCATGAGCTTTTCCACAAGCTGCACACGCGTAAAAACACTTGCCCGATAGATGTCCTTTATGGTCGCAATTCTGGCAAGTCAATCGCTTCCAGCAGCCACCATTATTATGCTTGATCCATCCACAACGAGTGCACGGTTTCGATCGCACTCCGTGATCGCGTAACTCCCCCCTGATCAGCTTCCTCATGCGGCATGCGATGTTCCTGGTTTGATTGCACTCAAGTGGGGACGGTAGTTGCACAAACTCTGCGCCGGTCTACGTCCTTTTTCGATCCGCTTCGATCCGACTCCAAACTGCTGCTCTCGCTTTCCACCCTGATCGCTCGTACGGCTCGGGTTGATTTTGACGGCACCTGATCAGCATTAACTTTTGATCGCTGAGGAAACTTTCCCGATCCCATCGACGCCTTCGTGTACCGGTTTTCCATCCGCTGATACGCACGCAACGTTTCTTCCATGTCGTCGACGTCCGACAATCGCAGTAGATTCAACTGTTTCACTAACTCGCGATCGTCCAGCGTAGACATAAAATGTTCCTCATGTTCATGCCGCGTAGCGTGTCTTCCTTCTCGAATCGCGACCTTGGCTCGGATCGCTGCCCCATTCAATCGGTGTAAATACTCCAGCGGGGTTTCATCCGATCGTTTGCGTGCATGGTAATACTGTCTGGCATTTGACACACCGTACCCTCCACACTGCACCATGAAACTTCCAGCAGATCTTTCCACGTGCGACTAGTAGTGCAACTCAGATGACTGTGCCACATCTATGCCAGTCCCGTCAGTAGATCATCGAACACCAGGCATTTCTCTTCATCTGGTATTTGGTCCATTAGAAACGCCGACTTGACCTTGCTGATCCAGCTTCTGGCACGATCTTCGTCTCGATCTCTTCCATTCTATTTCTATAGATCGTCGATCACCGAGAAACGAATACGTTGGGGCGACGGTCTTGAGCTCTCCGAAACTTCCGCAGACTCCATTAATGGACGCCTCAAGTCCTCCCGATCCGATTGGTACGTGGGTGTCTTCGGGGATCGCCAAAGTCTGATTGACCTTGATGCGATCCGACCGACTCCATCTCAACATCCAAAAATTTACTCTCGCGCTCTTGGCATCTTGATCGCTTGACTTGGATAGATCGCTTGACAGTCTTGACTTCGCTTTCTCTGTTCGAATCGCTTCATTACGTTATCAAGTAAGACAGCAGATTTCCTTGTAAGGCCGATGCGTCATCTCTGGTGGTGCGTATAGCTGCCGATCGCGGCTCAGCTTTGATTCCTTTGGCGCAATCATGAAGATGAGCGGATCCACTGGGGCCTGGTGACATCCGTTGAATGCCGATCGAGTCGTCTGATTCAATCTCGGATTCCGCTGAGGCATACTGCGGCGATCCGGTGTGGTATTCTTTCGTCATGTCGCGATCGTGGTACTCGCTTGATATTCAATCTTGACTTTGACTGTGAGAGGGATCAGCTCTTCGTACAACGATCGACATGCGCAGGTAATTTGATCTTGATTAAAATTCAAGAACCTGTTCACATCAATCATCTCCGCCACGAATCTAGCTTCATGCAAAAGTCGCATGATCCCATAGATTCCTTCCAGCATGTTCGATGCACTTGCCGGAGTCGATACCGGACCTTGGATCTCGTCGATCAGCTTTGGCTTCAGAACTTGGAGTACTGAATCGCTTGATAGTAGATTCTTGAGCATCTTCCACTCGTGCATCTTGGCCAATTCTTCATATTGCCACCCTTCTATCTTGATCTCGTCTTCCACGAACTTGAACGGCTTCGGGATCTTGTTCTCAACTTGATCAAGTTGATCAGGCTCGGTCGTTGTTTCTTTCACCCTCACAGTCCTCGATCGATCTTTTCTCGATATCGCGGGTGTGACTTTGGTCAATTTTTGCTCGGTTTTAACCGATGGGTTTTCACCCTGCAAATCATGCTTTGTATCACGATCCGCGGTGGTCCCCGAAAGGACCTCAGGAGGGGGTCGAGGTTTTTCTTCCATATCAAGCGATCGATTTTCCTCTTTTATTTTCTTGTCATTAGAGCCCCTACCATAGCTCTATTGAACTGGGAATATTTCAGACTCACGCGTCTGTGACGATTCCTTGGCCTTCGACGCTTCCATCCCAGGTTCAGTATATCTTCACGTCTTCATTCAGGGACTCACGGTGGAATCCCGAGTCACCCGAAGATCCGGGCACGCGCACCATTGTGGTGAAGTGTTGATCGCTCTTTTGAGGAGTCGATTCCAACTCTCCACTGGCGCCCGGACGACCAATTAACGGAGGAGGTAGTCCGATTCCGTGTTCTTGATTGCCTTCCTCACTATGTGTACCCGTCGGTGGGGCGGGTTGCACTATTCCAGGTGGACTCGTGTCAATGGAAAACTTGACCGTGTTTGCGATGGGGTTGAGGTTCAATCACGGTGTGGAAATCTTCACACCACGATCGGGGTTGGTTTGATCACGTGGAATTCGTCACGCGATCACTTTTATGCTTGTGGGGTGCTCGATATGAGTCACCCTGATCCGTAACAGATCGCCTTGTCCAAATGTAGACCTTGATTCGCGAGCCTTCTGACCACTTGAGCCGTCTCGCGATCTTGGGTCCTCAACCACAAAGGGTTTCCTGCGTCCAGTCGCAGTTGGGGTGTTGTTTGAGAGATCTTGATCCCTGGCCAAACAATCCAGGGATAACTCTTGATTAAAGTATGTAAACCTTTCCTCGACGTCGGGTGGCCAATGATTCACCCGGAGGAGAAGTCGACACGTGTACTTTAAAGCAAATTGAACTCTGTTTAATGCTAACCAATCAAACCCAACAACCATATCCCTATCCACATGTCTTGGACATCGTTTGTCACATGTCGCTCTCTCTAGACGGTAGCGATCTTGTACTTGCGTGGCCCATAGCTGATATACTTGTCTGATCGCGATCACATACCTGATCACTGATCACGATCTCGATCGTCTCATGATCGCGATCGCGATCGCCTTGCTGATCGCGGATTACATGGTGTGCTCCACACCAACTTGACCGCGATCGTCTACCTGATCAATGATCACGATCGCGATCACATGCCTGATCACTTATCACGATCTCGATCGCTTCCTGATCATGATCGCCTTGCTGATCGCGAATCACATGGTGTGCTCCACACCAACTTGATCGCGATCACATACCTGATCACTGATCACGATCTCGATCGCTTCCTGGTCGTGATCGCCCTGCGGATCGCGAATCACATGGTGTGCTCCACACCAAATTGATCGCGATCGTCTACCTGATCAATGATCACGATCGCGATCACATGCCTGATCACTTATCACGATCTCGATCGCTTTCTGATCATGATCGCCTTGCTGATCGCGAATCACATGGTGTGCTCCACACCAACTTGATCGCGATCACATACCTGATCACTGATCACGATCTCGATCGCTTCCTGGTCGTGATCGCCCTGCTGATCGCGAATCACATGGTGTGCTCCACACCAACCTGATCGCGATTGCCTTGCTGATCGCGGTTCTCTTCTTGATCGACTGATCGCCAACGTTACCTTCCGCCTCATATCTTGACCCAAAATCGCAGGTCCCAACCTTCCCGATCTGATATCCATTTTAGTCTGACTGTCCAATGGACGCGATCTGACCAGATGTGGGACCGAGCAGCCAACCGTTAACTGGCTCGGACATAACGGGAATGCGATTAGTTCCTCTACAGCGAATTTCCATAGTCGCTTTACCACATGATCATACCGGAGCTTTCGTTCTGGACGAACGTCTGCCACATCGGCACTTGCTCTGAGAGCTGACACGCTGCTGAGGTGTCGTTTCCGATGCAACAGCGAACAAACGCGTTGTCTTCTTCCTCCTGTGATTCGCCTGCGAATAGGAGGATGGGTATACCCCTCGTCGGTGGAACCGGTGCACCCCGTGCTTGCGTGTCAAGTCGCAACTTGTATTGACTCTGAGTCGTCAAGTGAGGTTGCAGGTACCTCTTGTAAAGTACCTGTCGACTCGCCACCTCATCAGAAGATATTGGCTCAGCGCTAATGGTCCTCGTTGCCAAAAAAACGAAGTGTCGATGGGCGTATACGCTCTTCCACACCGAGTGGGGTCAAAAGATAGCCACGACGACCCTTAAGGTTTGCAGCAAGCTGAATACGGCGCTGAGCGCTCTCCTCTCGTTGGATAGCCAACTTTTATTGCTCATCGAGCAGATTCGTGATGATGGCATCGCCCACGATGGGTGTTTTATGCGGCGCCGATGGCACGTTGGCTTCGCCACGCTCGGCAAATCGATCGGTGCAGAATGAGAGGGTGCCTCTTACACTGGTGAGTCGGACATTGTCCTCCCTTCATCATGGACATTGGTATCGCTATCATAATCCACCTCGACGTCCATACCGAGGTAAGAAAAAAAAGTCGAAGACTTGTCGGGTGGCGATGCCATAGTGTTTCGTGTTTTGCCAACCGTAAGGTTGAAGCGCACACACACCGTCCTCTTCGAGGAAAGAATTCGATTGACGTTTTGTGGTAATGTCAGTCTGGCGGGGGAGGGTGTAACGGGGTTACACGTCGACTGGCAGTCGACAATCGGTGTGGTGCACACAAGGGATGGGATCCCCTTTCAAAGTGATATTAGAACATAGTATCAATTGTTGAAGACTGATGTCTGTCAACCATTGATTACGAGATATTGTGAGAGGTTTTATTCAGGACATTAGCGAGTTGGTCAATTACGATGTTCTAAGGTGTTCTTTTAGGTTAAAAGAACAAATAAAATTCAGCTCCCATTTTGATCAACAAAAGACACGTGCCTCTTTGAGGCGTCTTGTGATCGTTGAGGAGATAGCAACGCATTGTCAAGGCAGCTACTCTTTGTGCACTCTGTGCGTCGTTGGGCCCCCCTGGAACAGGAACCGTAAGCTCGCTGAGCTTGTTGGCTGTTTAAGTCGGGTTCTTTGAACCAAACTTTAGCTCTCTGAGCTGTTGACTCTTTGAGTCGGGTTCTTTGAACCAAACTTTAGCTCTCTGAGCTGTTGACTCTTTGAGTCGGGTTCTTTGAACCAAAGTTGCTCATTGAGCGTTGTAGTCTTCCTCTGGCTTAAGGATCTGTGTATCTCCGCTACACGATTAGTGAACTTGTTGAAATGGTGTATGGCAAGTCTCATATAGCTGCGAAGCGGTAGAGTAGAGGAGAAAGTTGCCCACCACGTGGTTCACGTGCATGACGGCGACACGCGCTTTCGTGTCCCCACGCGTCGCCTCATGAGTGGCAACGACCAATTGTTGGGCCGTATGTGAGTGACCAGTTCACACCGCGCGCCTTCTGACGGACTGGATGATTTCTAGTATGCCAATTGGCTTTTAGCGTCTTTTGCGTTCGCCCACCTCGTACTACAGTATGGACTATATAACTGGGATCTTACTCATGGACGTCATGGCAATGCAGCTGTATGTAGAATGTATTTATGTTAGGTCGCCGCAGCATGTAAAGCTCATCAACAAAAAAATTTCGTCAGCGATGCAATGCTTTGTCGGGAACTTCCTCCTCCGGCGTTACAAGCAAAGGGTGTCTGGGTACCCAATTTCTTGCAACGATAAGTGAAGTTGCCAAGACTCGATCAGCAGCCTAGCGACCATCCTGGGGTACGTCGAGCAGAAATCAGGCATCAAGGAAGACGTCAAAATGTATCAGATATTCGTGGAACCCATATTGTCAGCAGTCCAAACATTGGTAACTTACACTCAGTCTACGGTCTCGTTCTGTGTGCCGTTGGTTAGGCAGAGCGGTGATGTTCCCGTCATTAGCCACATTTCTCTTCTCAATCAATCATAATAGATTGCACTATCGAGGCTACCATACAACGATCCAATGATTTTGTACACCTATAATTATTCCAAACTTCTTCATTTACTACGTACGTAAGCGCGTAATGGCACAATTTCTTGTCCTGCCCACTCGAGTTACGCCACGACCGACGAGCCTTCTGGAAGTAGATAGCACTATGAAGACCTAATTGTATCTACGCTGTCTGCGCCTAGATCGTCCACAAGTTATTTAGCTTGAGCCGAGTCTTCTCTAGTTTTAGCTCAAAGTATAGCATTTGTGTAGACATTCTTCTCAAGGTGCACCGACCCATGTCGGCGAGACGAAAAGCCGTCCAGAGCGTCAATCAGTGTCCAGAGTAGTGTCAATGTCACTGACTCGTACGACGAACCGACGAGAGCAAAGATCAGCTGATCGTTGTTTGATCGTCACTTGATGCGAACAAGTCGGATTGAACATGTACCTGCGCTGTCACCATCAGCAGCAGCAGCAGCAGCAGCCGACCCAAACGCAGTGGTCGATTGTTGTCGTCCACGCTAACTTAGGCAGACCGACTCAGGTCTAGATCGATCAACGGATCAGCCGTACGAAGCCTACCAAACAGCATGCTCGCAGGACGCGCGGGCACCACCCAAGAGCTCAATGCTGCGCAAGTGGCTGCGTCGGCCGCTGTGGCCGCTGCTGTCGCCAGCGCTCGGCACGCAACGACTCGAGCGACGGACTTCTCCTTTCGTGCCCGCGTTGTGGCGGCCAAACCGATGCCCCGCACGGGGCTTTGCGATGCCCGCAGCCATTTTGAACCAGATGGACCTCTTAGGGCGCCGCTATGATGAACTGGCGCACAAATTGTCGCAGTACGTTCGGTCGTAGCCGCAAATGTCCGTACCTGCCGACGCTACGGAACTGCTTTCCGCGTGAGAAATGTCTCGAGGGTTTACGTTTGTCTTCATGTGACGTTTGCGCCTCTTGTGTGGTGTTCGCGTGATGACAGTAACGATGGCAGCTTCTCGTCCGACACCATCACGACGCTGTCCATTGAGATGGCCGACTTGGGGCCCAAAGTCGCAGCGGTGCGCGAGCTACAGAGGCAGCAGAGATCCGTGCGGGAGCTGGACGAACTGATTGCAGAGCAGACAAAGAGTGACGACGCTGACGCCGTGGAACTGCGTCGCATGGCCGAAGACGAGCGGCGAGAGGTGCTGAACGCCATTGATCGCATGGAAAGCGAAGTGGTGCGTCTCATGCTCCCACGCGATGCAGCAGACGACCGAAGTTCGATCGTCGAGGTTCGAGCTGGCACTGGCGGGGACGAGGCGTGTCTGTTCGCGTCCGACATCTTGAAAATGTACCAAAAAGTGGCGCTGGCGAAAGGCTGGAAGTTTGAAATCATGAGCTTGTCCGAGACGGACTTGGGTGGCTGCAAAGAGTGCGTCTGCTTGCTCACGGGACGCGGTGCTTACGGTCGCATGAAGTTCGAAAGCGGTGTCCATCGCGTGCAGCGCGTACCAGTGAACGACGTGCGTGTGCACACGAGCGCTGTTTCCGTCGTCGTTCTTCCGGAAGCCGAAGAAGTTGAGGTGGAACTGGACCCCAAAGATCTCCGCATCGATGTCTACCGCGCGTCGGGTGCTGGTGGGCAGCACGTCAACACAACCGAAAGCGCAGTGCGCGTCACGCACATCCCGACGGGCATTGTCGCAGCCGTGCAGGACGAGCGGTCTCAGCACCAGAACAAGGCCAAAGCTTTGAAGATCTTGCGGGCCCGTGTGTTTGACGGTATGCGTCGACAACGCGATGCCGAGCGTCAGAATATGCGGAACTCGCAAGTGGGCTCGGGCGACCGCTCGGAGCGGGTGCGCACGTACAACTTCCCGCAGAGTCGCGTGAGCGACCACCGCGTGAACGTGACAGTCTTTGGCATTGAGCGGATGTTGAACGGTGAGCTGCTGGACGATATCGTCGATGCGCTTGTGGTCGACGAGCAAAACCATTTGATGGAGCAGTTGGACACACTGTGAACGTCTGTACCTCACACGTATGGAAACGGTGCAGCGATCATTGGCACTTGTTTGTCTGCGGTGGATTTGTCTGCAACACGGACGCGCCACTTAAAGTCCCGTAGAATGCATTCGCAGTGCCGACAGGTGTGAAAGTGGTCTGCGTTCAGCTCGAACGCGTGTAACTGGGACGAGCGGTAGAAATGCACCGGTAGTGGCCGGACGTACCGTAAAGCAGTACACAACATGCAAAAGAAGGACCAGCGTGTGGCTTCATAGCGTTCGAGTCCACGACGTTGTCTGTTGCGATAATATCTAGGATAATCGCAATAAGTAAATGAGTTCAATTTGATTCGTGGCATGGCCTCAACGTTCGACTCATTACGTTAAGTTTTCTAACAAGTTCCAAGCAGTTCTGTGTCACGGGTCCTCTACCGTCTGATGCAATTCGTCGGGTGCAGCTCGGTGACCCGCCGACCCATCGGGTGTATAGATGGGTCGGCGGGGTGTGTCCGCTGTGTACTGCTTTTAGGTATTCACGATTGCCCGAATGGACATTGAATTGAGACGCCACGCAGGCAGTGGCCCAACAGTCCTCAGGCACTCACAAACCCCGTCGCCCGAATGAGCTCGTGGTTGCCACATGAGTGTTTCGTACCCACATCGATCCATGCCCCTCCTCCGTGCAGTTGCACACGAGACCACAGCGTGGGAAATGGGGTCAGATATTAGACGGTCACGAGTCGATATGTCGTCTGCGCCACCTTCTTGCAGACCACAGCAGCAGCTGTTGCTATCTCTGATCACACGTCCCACGGCCTTAGCGTCCCATGTCGTATGTGTAGTCAGACTCGGTAGTTGCTGGAGAATTATCTCCCGTCAGACCCATTCGGCGTCTCTTTAGTGATCTGCAAACGCCTGAGAACGAGGAGGCCAACGACAAAGGTGCTGTCACATTGCACGTGTTTCCTCCTCACTCCCTCTCTCTCCGATTCTCTGCATCTCCGCAATCGATGCCGTCGTTACTGTCCTCTCGTCCTGAACGTCGCAGCTGTTCCAGTCACACGTCAAGAGGTCAGACATCCACAAAGTTCTGCACCCCAACAGCGTCGCGAGGCGTCGCAGTGCGAGACGGCAGCGGCTCTCCCGTCGCTGCGTCGATCAGCGCTTCGTCGGCCGCCAACACGCGCGTGCCGCCGCCGACACGGGACACGTACATCCTCTTGAGGCCGTCCGGGACGTGCGGTAGCCGCTCCACGGCCCCGTCACTGCCGCCAGCCGACGGGAACTGCATCCGCTCGAGCAGCGCCGGCGCCGGCGTGCGGTCGAACGCCACTGAGCTCTCGATCGGCACGGGGGACGACGAGCGGCCAAAGCAGTGGCACACGAGCGCCACGAGCTCCTGCACGTGCTGCTCCTCGCAAAAGAGCACTGCGTTCGGCCCGGCGTCGAACGTGTAGGCCGCCTGCACGCGCCCCGCGCACTCGTTGTAGCGGTGCACGAGTCGGATGAGCGCGCGCGACGTCTCGTTCAGGTAGAAGAGCGGCGGCATCGAGTCGAGGCACGTGGCGTGGAACTGGTTGCTGTCCCGCATCGTGAGCGTCGCGAACGCGGCAAAGTCTCGGGCCGCGACCGCGCGCTCCATTGCCGCCAGGCGGTCGGCCACCACGTGCTGCACGCGGTACGTCAGCAGCTGACTCGTGGCGGCGGTCCGCTGCATGCCGTCGGTGCTGCTCGTGTCCTTCCGCCGGTCGCTCACGACGCACACGAGCGCGCGCAGCTCGGGCCAGTGCCGCGCGTCCGCCACGGGCTCCGCGATCGAGTCGCGGCCATCCGGTCGGCAGCCCTCGCGCCAGGCCACGAAGCCGCCGTGCAAACTCCGGCAGGCCGACCCCGAGCCCTGCCGCGCGATGGCCGAGAGCTGCCCCGGGAACTCCTCGTCGGCCGTCGAGAGGCCGTAGAACTCGGCCAGCGCGGCCACGAGACACGCGTAGCCGGCAGCAGACGACGCGAGGCCCGCCGCGGTGGGGAACGAGTTGACGGACGCGATGTGCAGCGCCCGCGTCGCGTCGGCCGGTGCGCCGCGGACGCGCTCGGCCCACTGCTGCATCTGCTGGAGCACAGTGGCCACGCGGTCGGGGAGCGGCTGCTCCTGTCCGTTGAGCCACAGCCGCGTGCGCTGCAGCGTCGCGTCGCTGGCAATGGACGTCGTGGCCCGCAGCTGGTCTTCGTGCAGCGTCACGCTGAGACTCGCGTTGAGGGGCGTGTTGAGCGCCACGTCGCGCTTGCCCCAGTACTTGACGACGGCGATGTTCGTGGGCGCGGCGCACGTGACGACTCGCATGGGCTGCTGGCGGCGGCACTGACGCGGAGCGGAGGGCGAGTCGACGACGCGGGGCAGCCACTGTACCGCTTGGTCGGCAGACAACAGAGTGGAGACGGACGACTGCGGTCGGTGGATAAGAGAGAGAGTGGGCGAGTAGGAGAGACAGAGTGAGTGAGAGGGACTGGTGAGCAGCGGCTGATGATGCGCTGTCGTGTCTCACTTGCGTGAGGGACACGCACGACACGCAGTGGGCGCTGCAATGATCGACTCGTCGCGCGGACTCTCTGCCGACCACTCGTTTGTGACGGCCGCTATCGTCCAGTGCCAGTCGCTTCGCTTCCTGCGTCGACGCGCGCGACGGCGCGTGCCACAGCACAGTACGCGGAGCGAAGGGACTCTTCTTGCACGGGAACGCACGCTACGTGACGGAGGAACGTGGTGGACGTGTGTGCTGATGAAGACGACTGACGGTCCAGAAGCAGAGACACCTCGAGGCGACTGGTCCGTTCCAGCCAGCGGGTCGCCTCTGGCCATGGACAGCGCCGACTTTGCCGGCAACTCGACCCCTCGCGAGAACGTGGCGACCCGCAGCGCTCTTCATCGATTCGACGCGTTACTTCTCTGCGCGCCGAGTCGCCCTGACGAGTGTACAACAAAAGCTACCGACAGTGTCCGTGCAACAGCGATCGCACATGTACGTCCTCGAGTTGAAGTTGCATTGCAGTTATCATCGGCCGTCGGTGGTGCTGTGCGACCACGAGAAGGGGACCACAAGGCTTCGGCCGGTCTGTCGCATGCTCTAGCGCGTCTCTTTCGCCATCGGAGCTCGAAACGTGTCCACTAGTTGGGCGCCTTCCATAGCGAAACGTCTCAGGTGCGTCTCGAGGCCGGAAAAGTCGAGGGATGCGAACTCTTGCGCGTAAAAGTGCTCGTTGTAGCGGAAATTGCGCGGGCCGTAACACCCTTGCCAGGAAGGAAATCCTGGTGGTGCTTTGTATGTTGTGACTCGGTAGTCGTCGCGAGGCGACGAGTTTCGGAACGACCATAGATGCGTCCACATGGCTGGATCGGATAGTTCGTCGGACTCGGAAGCTCTCTCGAGTGTTGCCAAAGGTGTTTGCGCCGAAGTGTTCGCGTTAGCGTGTGCGATCGCGTCTTCGGGTACGACAGCACGATCCGGATCTGGTTGCGTCGAGCCGACTTGCTTCTGTTGTTCGCTTTGGTGCTTTTCGTCGTGCTGGTGCGGTCGCCCAGTCAGTTTGTTGGCGTTGCGGTGAAGGAACAAGACGCGTCCGCTGGCATCGTGTTGGACCATCGTCATGCCACAAAACGAGTCGCCCACGAGCTTTCCGGCGACGGCAGGCGGCGTCTGCACCATGAAGAATGGGGCGTTCAGCTTGATCCACGCGAATCGGAAGAGGTCCTTGTCACCCCACGCAAGATCGAGCTGCTCGAACAGGTTGGACGTGTGAAGCGCGTAGAAGTGGACGAGCTCCGTGGCAGCAGCGTGACGCCGTCGATCGATCACCAGCTGACCGCTCTCCTGCTCGAACATGTCGACGTATGGCATGTCCAGCAGTTGCCACACCAACGAGTCTTCGACGACGTGAAAGATCGTATGCTGCGGGAGCCAAAAGTCCGGCCAGAACACAGCGCCCGTTCGCACGAACTCCTCCGACTCGAACAAGAACGTCGGGTCGCGCACTGGCACGTTGTCCGCGTCGAGGAACAGCACGTGGTCGAACGCACTGTTGTAGATGGCGTGCACTTTTGTTGCGTACCGCACCGCTCGCAGATCGTCGATCGCTCGAATCGTGAGGCCACCCACTGCGTCCTTTTCGGCCATGTCCTCGAGTGTCTTGAGCCCGGCAGGCACGTCCCGCATCTCGTCCGGGCGGTACCACACTTCGATCGGCAACTGGCAGTGCATCAGCTCTCGCAGTGTGCGGATCAAAGCGTACACACTCGCCAAGAGACTCGGGTACACGACCATGACAATGCCCGCTCGAGCCTCCGTGCTCGGCGTGCGACTCCGAGGCAGCCGAAACGCAGGTGCACGCACAGCTTCCACCACGCGGTCGCTTTCCACGCGAAACGCCACAACGTCCGGTGCCCGAGAGCACGTAAAGACGGCCCTCTTCCGGACGGTGCGACACCCGCGTTGCAGGACGCGGAACCTCTCGCCGGACACCACGTCTTCCACCTCACAGTAGCCGGACGCAGTGCTCTCGACCCGTTCGTCGCACCGTTTGTCCTGCGCCACGTCGCGCGCGCCGTCGGCACTGCAGTTGCGCGTCGCTCTCCATCCGATGCACCGGAGCTGCCGCATCTCCAGCGCTTCGCGTGGCAGCCGCTCGACTGTCGCTGCGTGCGCTTCGGCCGCCGCGTCTGCGGGCGTCGCCACGGACTGGCGACTCGACAGCACCCACGTCACCATTGCGATTGTGTAGACGGCGGTAGTCGCCAGTAGTAGCAGTCGCAGCAGCTTTGGCCTGACGAGCGACGACAAGCGCACGAGCGCGTCCGACATTGCGTTGAGACGGGGTGTCCCTTCCGCACTTTCAGCAGTGCGGCACGAGATGGTGAAGACGATGATGATGATGATGATGGATGACAGCAGTACAGTAGTCCTTCGCCCATCCTGCAGGTGTGATACCTAAGAAAGTATCTGTACGGCTGTCGGCCCAACGAGCTGTTTGCCAATCAGAACGCAGCGAGTCACCACGCGCTTGAGCAAGAAAAGGTGTTTCATGCTGTCGCCATGTCGTGGGATCTTGTGTGTGTGTGTGTGTATTATTTTTTCAACCGATGTCCAACCGACCAACTAATTCGATCAATTCGACGCAAGTTTTACTGACGCCAACTGTGGGTGACCGCAAAAGTTGGCGGCGAATAATGAACTGTTTTCACAGCCAGTGATAATCGCAGCAGTAGCACAGTCTACGACAGTGGATGCTGCCAATTCCAGACGCCGAGTTATTGGTGTCCATGCTAAACTAGTTTCCTTTTAATTTTTTATGTCGTGCGAATGTGACAGCCGTCGTTGTTGTTGTTGTTGTTGCTGATGTGCATGCTCGGAGACACACAAACGGTACTACTCATCGCACTGGACAGTATCAATGCAAGACGCGTACTCCGCACAGGACACGTGTCAGGAACAGCTTCTTCTGCTTCTTCTTCTTCTTCTACTCGCGCAAGTTTCTTTTCGTCTGCAGAATCGGGTAAGGCAGAAGCCCTAATCGCTGGCTGCAGAAATTACCCCTCAGATTTTGTCACAAACCTCTCGTTGTTTGCTCGTTGTCGCGCTCAAAGAGTCGTCATGAGCTCGTGAACGTCTCATGCTGTTGCTGTGAGAGCTGATCAAAGTCGCCAGCGATGGAGGAGAATCGGAGCAAAGCCACGTGAGCAGTTTCACGCGTCATGAGGCGGCGCTTAGTCGCAAGAATCGCACGAGTTGAGTAGCCGACCGCAACGTTTACATTATCCATAAATTAGAACGTGCACGCGCTATCGCACATGTCCGTACGCCACGCAGCTGGGAGTTGCTCAACAAGTTACTCAACAAGTACATGTGCCACTGCGTAGTGAGAACTCTACAGTTCGCGTGGGCAGTCGTCGATGGGAGACGGAGATAATTGGCGACTCGACGTGCCAAAGCAATGGCTCTATCCATTGTGCATCTCCGTCTCAGGATTCTTGCACGACTGCAATCACGCGGTGTCGAGTCCACGGCAGTCCCACGAGTCGAAACGACAGTCTCTGGTCTGCAGCTGCGAGACGGCGTCTCCTGATCGTTCCTTTGCGCGTCACCGACTGACTGCACAGCCCGTGAGCTTCAGCTTCAAGAGCCACGTCGACCAACGCGTCGCGTCACGTTTGCTGCTCTCGTTGCGCCTGTGCAGCCACGACGCCACGTGGACCCCACACGCCAAGCGACAAGCGCCGGATCAAGTCCACGCCCGCACCTCGTCCACCGCCACTGCTGCCTCGTCGCTTGTGCGTAGAGAAGCGGTCGCAGTGGTGGGACGCCGCCTCGCACTGCATTGAGAAGCTGCGTGACGCGCCCGTCGGGGCGCCGCAGCGTTTGGTCTGCTCGGGCGCCGCCGCGAAGAAGCCCACAATGAGCTCCAAGAGCGCACAGCCGCGCAGCCGGCACTTCTGCAGCTCGCGCGGCTGGCACAGCGTCAAGCGCATGGCGAGTTTGCGGAAGAACTGGTTGAGGTCGCCCGCGCGCGTCTCGAGCTTGTGCCGCGTCAACAGCAGGTGCTTCTTCGGGAACGCGTCCTGCTCGAGGCCAGCGAGGAAGTGCGTGTGCTCCGTGCACAGCCGCTGCGCGTCGCCCGTCGCCACCGCCAGCGCCCGGCAGAGCTCGCGCCAGAGCTCGCGGATCTCGCTGTACCGCTTGTCCACCCGCCAGTGGCTGCGACTGCACGTCACTTGCAGCGAGTAGAGCCACGAGCCGTCCGACGAGAGGCGGCGCTCGCCCACTGTGACGTGCAGCGTACTGAGGTCGGCCAGCTGCGGCGTCGAGCCGTCCTTGGACCGAGTGGCTGTACCCATTTGGGGGTTCGTCGCTCGAGTGGCAGTCGGCACACGCGTCGCGCCGAGTGAGTTGGCAAATGGGACTTGAGGGGAAGTTCAAGTTGGGCGGTCGGTCGGTCGGTCGGTCGTCGTGGGTCAAGCGGGTCAAGTGGGTCAAGTGGGTCGAACCATACAAAAAAAGGCGTGAGCGGAAAAAGGCACGGGAACGTTCGACCCGATCGAGTCGGACACTGCTGTCTGGTCGACACGCTGTCGTCACGCGCAGTCATAACAAAATCGAGTCAAAAAGAGCGCATCGACGGTTCAGTTCACAACCAGAAGAACGACAACAACGAGAACAACAACAACGACAACGACAACAACGAGAACACAACAACAACAACGACAACAACGAGAACGAGAACAACAACAACGATTATTTGAAAGAACAACGACAATTACAACAAGACGAACAATGACTACCAACCGAATACCGGTATAATGCGGTCGACATTTGCCGGTATCATGCTGACACCAACACATTCAGTGTGCGGGACAACTCGATCCAGTAGTGCTACTTCATTTGTTGTAACGATCTCTTTTTTTGGTGAGCCTTTTATTCGACTAATTCTGAGTAAAAAAAGAGAAACCGGCAAACAGTCGTTTATGCTGCAGAGCTGGATAGACATTTTTTTCATCCGTAATAATGGATTTTTAAAAACCCGATTATTTGGGTTCGGCGGAAAATTAGCCTTTTTTAAGGTTTTTTCCAGCTCCTGAACGTCGTGCTCAGGGAATTCTTGGGGAATCGTAAAAAAACACCAGTGTTCGCCTAAAAAAACACCGTTACGATGAGGCTATCCATTAACCTTGTTTAATATATACACAAAAGGGTAAAGAAAATACCACTTTCGATTGAACTTCGCTAGAAACGTTTCTAAGAAAAGTCGGACCCTCCGCTTTTTGACCGGAATGCGGTCGAACACATTCGGTCTGTCGCGGGCAAAAGAGAGACTTTGGATCACATTTATTGGGGTTGTCCAATTGCCCAGGGTTACTAGCTTACACTCATAACCTACTGTACCGGATGCACGGGAACTCCGACCAGTATGCAGATTCATGCGAGTTTTGGCATTTCACGGACGTCCTCGCCGTTGAATCCGATCATTTCACGGCGGCTGCTGAGCGCGGTTGGACATTCAATGGAGGCTTATGTGTGTCAATGGAAGCGGATGTGGTGGGTATTATGTTTAATATGTATCACGATTATATGGGTTTAGCGCGATCGGGTCGCTCACGAAGGTCTTTCCGTCACTTTGGCGGGGTGTATGTACGAATACATCGTTCAAAGTTTTCGGCAATTACACGCACTAGCGATGCGGGAGTGTAGGAAGCTACACATCCATGTGGCCGGAACTCGTCTAATGCAATGCATCGGGCTGCTCACCATGACCCCATCTAGAGCACCGCACACAGCGGTGAGACTCGTCCAACCATTGGATCATTCGACACCGGCGTTGCTATCCTGGCTTAGGTCTTTCCAGACGTCTTGTACACCATAATTTCGTATAATAGACATTCTGTTCCCCTCTCTCTCTTGAACGGACTGCAGTCTTCACTTGCGAGACGACGGCTCCTGCAACGGCGCAAATACAAGCCAAGGGCGTGACGGCAACATCTGCAGCGACGACTTATGATTCGGTGGAGCTTGCTGCTGTTGAAACATAAGCGGCCTAATACGAGACAGTCTTTGCAGCGGCGGGATTGGCTGCGTCGTCGCTGTGAGAGCGAAAGGTAAGATGGTGGCGGTATGTCCAACAGCATTTACATTTTTACACACCCATTAGTTGTTAATATGGACTATTGACGCTTTCCTTAGCATTACGTCGGCAAGGACAGGTTTCCTCGGCATTACCTATGGGAATCAACAAAAAGTAATCCGACGATGGCTTTGCGCAAAAGATATCTCTTGCAGGCAGAAAGTAGACCAACCCACGCCATTGGATTTTATGGTGTAGTCGGTCGTGCCATATCGAATCTAATATACACACGCGACGCTAGTTAGCCGTGTTGCACAAAACCTGTCAGCAGCAGCATTACCAACTTGCTATTACTTCCTCAAGAGGAGAACAAGTATAACCATGTTATAACTTGCAATAAACGCCGATGACAAATAGGTTGGCTTAAGTTAGCGTGAATTCAAGTAGATCGGTGCCATATACTGCAACCTCCTTAACAACACAGATCATTTTGCTCCAATATCGATGGTATGAATTTCACACGGCATCGCAAGGACACAATGCAATGTGCCAATACAAGAAGCAAGCAACGTCGGGTTGATCGCGGACACCGTAAGTCGCATCGACACGTTTAGAAACCTTAGCATGAAGTCGATCATGGTGACCATGATCGCTCCAGGCCCCCTGCAACCATCGCCGCAACATTATTAACCAGCTGTCAGTTCTCGTACCTCATTTTTCTTTACGCAAACCCACGTACCTGGACTCTACTAGAAGGAAGAACTTTGCACCAGCTAAACTCCCAGAACGCAACACCAGCGTGGGTCTGCTCAACATCAATAAAAACAATACATAAAAAATACCAGCAAAAGCAATTTACACAACAAAATGTGGTTTAGTTTGTTAGTCACTCAGTCATCAGCCACATCTAAAAAAGCACACTTTTTCTATCTTTCTCGCATTACTTTGGCTATGACTCCACCGACTGCAACACCCCGTCCCCCGTTTACTACTATTGTATACTCAGATGATTGGTAGCGATCTTTAAGGACGGCGGGAGGGATGACCGAGAATGAGAAGTACAGGAGCAATATTGATGAATGCGCCGCGACACAGTCGACGTGACGGTATGCACGTGCAGCGATTGCTGAGCGTGTGCAAGGGCTAGGCCCTGAGTAGGCTATCAACAAATTGGGACTGCAGTACGCTTAAAATGCGGAGTGTCCGACTTATCTTAGAAACGTTTCTAGCGAAGTTTAATCAAAAGTGGTATTTTCTTTACCCTTTTGTGTATATATTATACAAGGTTAATGGATAGCCTCATCGTAACGGTGTTTTTTAGGCGAACACTGGTGTTTTTTACGATTCCCCGGAATTCTTGACCCCTGAAAACGCTACATTCCTTATTTCCACAATCTCCCTTCACCCCTGGCTACTACGAGACTCAATAGAATATCGGAAGAAATTTTCAATCGACTAAAGAAGGGATCCTTGTCGTCGACCGTGGAACATTAGAAGGATTTCTCCTTTCCTAGCTTAGAAACTCAGCCTTCGTTATGTCGAATTACCACACTGTCTAGATGCCACCGTAGCTTCTTCATTCACAGCAGTGAGCGTGTGACCGGCAATATCAGTCCACGGCATATGATGGTGCCCCTGCGCCTCTCCACACCGATGCCATCCACTCCGCTAAGCTAAGATACGGCAATGAAGTGCGGAAGCAAGACAACAATGAGAGCAATGTGGAGGACATAGGCAACGAGCCGCGCGAGAAGCGTGGCCGCCTTTAGATCAATGTTTGGTAACACTTCACCACCGCCAGTCAACCGCAGAAAAGGAAGGCGACAAATTTGCAAGCATTGCAAGACCCTGATAGAATACTGCAAGAAGAACGAGATGGTCAATTTACGTCTAAACAATTGCGGACCTTTCCGAAAGGTGATGAACGGCATCAAAGACGTCGATTGCCCGGATTCGTATTATTGTAGCAAGAAGCCGACACGCCAGGCGAAAGCTCCATCTCTTTTCAATACTCGTTCGAGACAGCAGACAGCGATCAAGCAGTTCATACTGCATGCAGTCTGCAAGGCAGCCAAGGCCAAGTTCCTAAAGCAGATTATTCTCCATTTCTACGCGACCGGGACTTCATTTCAGCGTGTTGCAGATGTGCATTAGAAGGAATCCATCTGTTTGCTGCGTCCTGACGACAACATACCATATATCGCAAGCAGCTGGGATATACGCTTCTCGAAAGTTGCCACGCCGAGCTCTATGCAAATATCGGTAAGTATTTGTCTCTCACTACGATGTGTCAGAAGACCAATAGCTGGACTGGACAAATATCATATATGATTTTACTATCAATTACACGGCCTTTTTGCCGTCCTGCAGCCTGTTCCTGGAATCATTGTCGACTGATCAGCAGGTACACGACTACCAGATTATCGCCGACGACATCGCTTGCGTAATCGGCCGCCACGACAAGACGAGATTTGCAGGATCCATCGATGTACCTATAGGGATGCCTTGCACACAGCGTCCACCTTTTTGTAAAAGAAATATATGAATCTATTAGGAACAAGCAACGTGACGTCAAGGAGGCAACCTATCCCCATGGTCCCCCGTGATAGGTCCTGTATGGCCTGTACGCGCTCGTTTCATGGCGCAACTTTATTTAGAGATTACCAGTTATAAAGCACAGCGGGCCGACGTGCGCATCACCGTCCCTGATAAGCACTTTATCGATCTGGAAAAGATGCTGGCGATCTTGCGTCCGCTAGATCGCCTCATCATCACGTACCAGTAAAGCAAGACCCTAATCTTATGGTGTCGCTCGACGTTTTCAACCTGCAAACGAAATTTAAATAATTTGACAACGACAACGTCCTCAACACGGAGGAACGGTTGTGCTTAGTCAATCTTGCCAAAGAGCGCATATAATCCATGTATTTCGTGGCGCACGTCGTGTCTAATCTGCTCGACCCGGTTCTCTTTGGCGGGGTCTTGCCCAGCGCCAATCAATGTTTTTTAGAGGACGCTCGAATCAACACATCCATGGACGATTATCAGCCTGTAGATGATGCCCAAAGAAGGCAACTACTTAAATCATTCAAAGTTTAAGATTGCGCCAACAAATAAAAAGGCAAACATTATTTCGGTATCAGCTCCTCGCCAAGTGAAGCAAGACTAAATTGGAATGATGGCTTACTGAAGGTGGAGAAATATATTATATTCCAAAAAGTCACCATCAAACTTCTCAGCATGGCCACTTCGACCGCTGCTTCTGCGCGCAACTTCTTAACAAAGGGTTTTACATCCAATCTAAGTTCATAAATAGGTTGGCCCCTGATACCTTCAGAAAGCTTGCATTCATCAAGTCGATCCTTGGCGCTTTCTACGACTCATCAAAAGCATTTAGTGACAAGTACGTGTGGTAAAGCGATCACGAGACTTTACCGTTGGGCTGGGCGTAATAGCACAGATATCACCAGCCTCAGTTAAGGCTGAAAAGTATTCTGATTGGAAGATAAGAGCTGGTACGGATGGATCACGATCGTGGACTTAAACGTACCAGATCACGAGATCATTGGTGACAAGGGTGGGACATGTGATGACTCTGAGATGGTTGCGAATCTAATGACGAACCTCACCAGAGATCACGGGAACACTCGGAGATTGCAGGATCACCCAGAGATCGTAGTATAACTCAAGATTCACGTGATTTACTAGAGATCGCAATCCCGACCAGAGATCGCAATCCCGATCCAAGATCTCGAGCCTGTAGCCAGCTGCGTACAATTCGGGTGTGGGTCGCGCTGTAACGGGGCACACCCTTGCGTGAGCTTAACGCAAGGGTATCGTGCACCGACAAGCGTACACGAGGCAACCGAGGAAGCGGTAGGTAAGACAGAGGCAACACTGTCTTAGGGAAATGTAGAACTGTTACATTAATATAGTTAAGTCTTTAACCACTGTCTCTCTGTTTGACTTAACTTGATTATACTGATCTAACTGAATGTATGACGACGTCTACTCACCACTCATTGCGCGCGTCTTGAGGCGATTGGTGGGTTGATATCGTCAAGATATCAACCAATGAGCAGACTATTTGGTCGACCCATCAATATCACCACTATTGGTGATATTGTTCAAAGAATATTCAACATAATATTCTTTATTGTCATTATCTCTCAAATGACAATTTCCATGTAACGGGCTGCCCCGTTACATCACCCCCCCCTTAACTGATAGTCAATGTGTGACTATTGAAAATACGGTGGCCACTCATTGGTCACCATTGGGACAGGGAGCACTTGTTGGGTCCGTTCCATTCACTTTCCACCCGACCTCGCATAGTTAACATGTATATGCGGGGTGACTCAAGACACGCACAGCCCGCTGCTGTGCCAGTTTCTGAGACAGATGATTCGTCGTCTTCTGCTCGTTCTCCGCCTGCAGCAACAGGTGCTGCAGGTGCACGCGGTATCATACCGCGTGCGCATGATGACTTTCACATAGAGGTCATCATTTCTGGCGGGTCAGACGTGTCTGAATCGGAAAAGCCTTTGGAGGAATCGCGTTCACCTGCGGTGCCTCATTCATCCACGACACTGCCGGACGTACGGACTCGTGACATGCGTCCCAGTCTGTTCGGCAGTGATAATGAGTTTGATGATGTGTATGATTGCTCATCACCGCGATCAACTCGTGCTCCTTCGCACGAGCGACTTGACGATGGTGCAAGCCATCGTCATACTGACAACCGTGGTACCGACAAGGGTACCACTGTGAAGCGTGATGATCTGAAGCCGTGGCGTTTGCCTGAACGGCTCATCAATAGATTGTCTCACGAGACAAGCCTACACCATCGAATACCCTTATTCGATGCGACTGAGCCTCACGGCTTGGATCCCAGCGCGAATAACTTTCGCGCTGAGGAAGAATTTTATCTCGATGTCTTTCTTAGACATCGATGGTACAACGGCAACCAAAATCGTGACAAGGCCTCGCTTTTGGCTGCGTGGAACGCGTTCGTCGAAAACGTAAAGAATTTTGGACGAGAAGGGTGGCTTAGGAAACTTGAGGCGGTACGCCTCAGGTTCGAAAGGCGAACGCCAACCGGTGCTAGGTACCGGTTGCACTGTTTGTCGAAGTAGGCAGACATTCCTTGCCTCACATGGGGAGACCCTTGTGCGAGTTGTGTTGACAACTCGCAGCGTGCACATAAGGATGTGTATTCCCTAGATTCGCCCTGGGGAAGGGCACACATCTCGGCTGAGATGCGTGACGCGATTGCAAACTTGCAATCCGTCTACAAGCGCCTAGGGCGCGTGTTTACCGATGGGCCCCAGGACCAATCGGATGAGTCTCGTCATACTGGTGGACGAGACCAGTCACATCCATCAACAGCTGAGAGCGGGGCTCCCAGCTGTTCCAAGAAGATGGATACCCCCGACACTGGACGAGATAGCTCGTCCTTGATCCTGAGTCGTCACGGTGGTTCAAAATACGCTCCACTAGAAACCGTTGACCACCGTGCGAGTCCACCAAAAGATGTGGTGGAGGAGGAAAGACGTCCTCCAGAACCCAAGGCCCACCATCTCGACCCTTACGAGATAGATCGCGCAATTAAGAATTGCGCGATGATTTGACGCACGAGAGGAACAGGTGTTACGACCTGTCTGATTCCTTGCGGAAGTACCGCAAGGAACACGAGAAGGGACATGCGAAGCACCGCGCTGAGTATGCGGTCTCGCAGCTGCAGGTCGAGCGCGACGTCCGCTCCCTCGTAGGCGAGCTGGCAACAGCTCGCGGAGAGATCTCTCGTTTGAGTTTTGAGGTCTCTCATCTACGCGACCAGACGGATCGTCTGGAGCGTGAACGCAAGAACCCGATGGAGGTTCTTGAGCGTAGGGACTATCTTCATCGGAAGAAGAAGGCTCGTAATGACATTACGACCTAAGCCTCCTACGTAAAACGTAGGATGCGTGCGCATCTTACGTGGCAGTTCGAGTGTGTATGCATTGCCCTTGCGATGCAACACTCGAAATGGCCCAATGTATTTCGGCAGTAGTTTACTACTGCCGACACTAGTGACTGCATGTCCAGGTAGGTTTACCGTTGACAGTAGTACTAGGTCATTAACCTTAAATGAAAGAACATTTGCTCTTCCATTCTTGTCTGCGTTCCGTTTCTGACGGTCCACCGCATTTGCGATGGAGTCCTGAACGAAACGGACTACCGCTTCTCGAGTCAGCAGGAAGTTCTCTGCTGACTCTTTGTTTTGTCTGTCAGTGCGCTTCGTGCGCACTGCTAAGAGATTGCTCTCTTCTTTAGCGAGGTTGTATTCTTCCTCGCTGGCATAATCGTTGACGATGCTGAATATACCAGCATCGTCATCATCATCCGAGTCAATAATAGCGTCATCGCTATTATTGAGGTGATCTTCTTCATCGATGTCGACTTGATCGACATCGGCATCATACGTGACGACGTTAGCGTCGACACGTGATGAGCAAGAGCCAAAACGGTTTTTGCTCGAGCGATTCCCTTTCCCCCCTTATCCAAGATTCACACTCTATAAGGATGGGCACTCGTGGATGGCGTAAACCATTCACGTAAAACGGTGTGTGCTGTGTGGAAACATGCACCGAATTATTGATGACAAATTCCACCATTGGAAGGAATTCGCTCCAGCTCGGAAACGAGTGGACATATCCTCGAATAATCTCTTAGAGGACACGGTTCGCACGTTCCGTCTGACCATCTGTTTCGGGATGGTCAGAAGTGGACATCTTCAATCGTGTTCCGAGAGTACGGAACACGGTTTACCTAAATGCCGCCGTGAACCGAGGGTCACGGTCGGATACGAGTTCACGGGGTAACTCGTGGAGTCTAAAGACCGTGTCTAGAAATACACGAGCACAACCTTGAGCCTTGATCGACTCAGGGACAGTAGCAAGATGGACCATCTTGCTGAATCGGTCAACAAACACAAGAATACCATTATTCTTGTGAGCGTCTTCGGGAAAACCGAAGACGAAGTCCATTGAAACGGACTGCCAGCACTCTGTCGGAACAGGCAGAGGCTGCAATGGCGCACGGGATGAAGGACTAGGCTTCACCCGTTGACAAACTTCGCAAGCACGGATGTACTTGCGAACAAACTGATACTGGCGTGGCCAGTAAAAGTCACGACTTACCGTGAGGTAAGTCGTTTCTCTACCACGATGGCTGCCTGTTGGGGCATCGTGACACTCATACATGATGCGTAAACGCAAATCATGATGAGCGGGTACGACGAAACGAGGCGTGTCGTCGGCAACAGCTATATAGTACAGCAATCCGTTGCGTGTTTTATACCGATCCGATGAAGATCGGTACAAAGCCGGTAAATCCCTGATTGATTTACTGGATGGATTCACCAGATGATCCATCAATCGCAGAAGATCCTTATCTTCCGCGTATGCCTTTCGTACGTCGTCAAGTAAGCTTGACGACGGGACACTGACTGACAGTGTCGCAACAGTGGGCTTATCCACACTGTTTGGTTGTGTGTCCGGCTCAAAATCGGGCCGGCGCGAAAGCGCATCAGCGACGACATTGAGTCGTCCCGGCTTGTACTCCACGGAGAAGTTATACTCCGCGAAGAAAGACAGCCACCTCGCCATCCTTCGCGAGAGGTGTGGGCTGTTTACGGCCGTGCGTAATGACGCATGGTCCGTATAGACAACAAACGGTCTATCTCCCAAGATATAGACACGAAACTTAGCCAGTGCGTACTTCATGGCAAGGAGTTCCTTGTCATGCACTGGGTAATTACGCTCAGCTGCTTGCAGCTGACGCGACTGATAACAGATGACGCACTCCGCGCCATCTGCATCGAACTGCATTAACGCACAGCCGATTGCAAAATCGCTGGCGTCACAGACCACATGAAATGGTCTGTCCTGATCTGCAAACGCGAAGATCGGCGACTGCATCAAGCTCCGCTTGATACCTTCAAAGGAACGCTGGCACTAAGCGTTCCATGACCACCTGACATTTTTCTTGAGTAAGCAAGAAAGATGCATAGTCATCTCGGCGCAGTTGCGCGAGTACTTGTGCAGGTACGCCGCAAGACCAAGGAACTTCCTTAGTCCCTTGACATCGACTGGCACTGGCCAGTCGGTGATCGCCTTGATCTTTTCGGGATCAGGGCGTACGCCGTGTTTGCCCACGATGCACCCAAGAAGTGGTATTTCGCTAGCCGCGATTATACACTTCTTGAGGTTGGCGTACAACTTATGCTTGCGCATAAGTTGAAGGACTTGACAACGTGAGTTCTGTGAACTTCAACGTCCGTCTTTCCGTCCATAGCCCGGCTATGGAAGAACACATCGTCGAAGTAACTCGGTGCGAAGTCTCGCGCCGGTCTCAACAGATTTGTGACACATCTGTTAAATGTTTCAGGGGCATTGCTCAGCCCCTGTGATATCACTAGCCACTCCCACAGCATACCGCTGGGGGTGCTCACTGCTGTGTACGGGATGTCCCGTTCACGCATCAGGATCTGATAGAATCCATCCATCAGATCCATGGACGAAAAGATGGTACTCTTTGACATACCATCTATGATTACGTCCTTCCTCGGTATCGGCGTCTGAGCCGGTACCGTTGCAGCATTCAATTTGTTGAATGCGTGCACTATCCGCCACCCTCCTGTGGCCTTTCGCACACAGAAGGTCGGAGAGCTGTGAGGGGATGTTGATTCCCTCACATGGCCCGCTGCTAAGCGATCGGCAAAGAACTTGTCGATCGCTAGTACTTGTTCACGAGGCAGTGGCCACTGCTTCATGACACAGTACTTCGAGCCCGGTCTGAGATCGATCTCGTGTCGAGTGTCTTTGTCCTTAGGCAACTCGCAAGGTACGGAATCAGGGAATACATCCTTGAATTCGATCAAATCCTTATACAAAGAATTTGCCTGAAGTGACTCCCAGGATTGAGACGTGTATCGCTCAATTCGAGTCTTCTCATCAAGGACACTTTCGTCCATCGATGAGCTGCTGAGAACCCGTTCGTTCTTAGCAAATACTGTGGCCGACCGAATATCGGCCACATACTCATCCTCTGTGACGAGTATGCAGATCTACTTAACTTTGCCACTACGCAGATCACGCAAGAAACGTTTTGGTTCGAGCGTTGGCAACTGAGTTATCTCCGACGTTAACTTCCGAGGCACAATCCGATCGAGTGTATAAGCGCCTACACTTGATCCGTCATTGACCAAGACGTTCAACGTCTCGGTTTCTTCCTGGGAACTTGCTTCCACAGGTTGATGAGGGCCTGATCCTTCAGCAAGTGACTCTTGAGGAATTCCTTCCTCAAGTACGTGGGGACTTATTCCCTCGACGTCTTCCGACTGTGGCTGTGCAACCACAGTCAGGCACCGATCCTCTACGGTCGACTCTCCAGTAGACCTAGGATTTCCATGTTGCCCTTTGAAGGCAACAGGTTTCTTTCTTCTAAGATGCTGCCCGCTAGGCATGCATTCATGTCCCGGTCCACTCGACTTCTTCGAGTGGTGGACCTTCGGCGCAGCCTGTACTTCTGTACAGCCGCCGGGAGCTTGCTCCACAGTGTAGTGATCAACTACACTGTGATCTTGTGCAGTCGTGCTAACGACCGTACCGCAAGTGAGGCCATCGCACTCACTCGCAGTACATCCACACGCTTGTAGACGCTCCAAGATGTTCATCAGATGGCCATCTGATGAACAAGCGGCAGGCATCTTCACGGATCGATGCTGCCATCTCACCCTTGGCTCGTACTTTCTGAGCCAAGGTAATCCCAGGATGACATCAAATTTGTCATCCAGATCTAGTACGATGAAATCATCATCGTACTGCTCGCCCTCTAACGTGTAGTGGATTCCTACTGCACGTTTCTCAACGGTTATCGATGCGCCTTTTGCAAGGCGCACCGTCATCCTTGTGAGGGGAATGTCGCGCTCAACGAACTTGAGCCTACGACCCTCTAGTGACTGGCGTCGAACAAAGTTGTTCGACGCCCCACAGTCTACTAGGGCACGAAGCGACAAATCATTTGTCGCTTCCAACTTCAAGGTGATGAGCGAAACGTCATCACCAGGTGCAGAGACACACAATGATTGTGTATCTGGAGCAACTTTCGTCAAGAGTTTTGCAAATTCTCTTGAGGTTGCTGGATCAGTAGGGCGCTCCGCCCCTACTGACCCCGACCATTTTTTGGTGGTCCGTATCGCTGTTGCGGCTTCGCAACAGCGCTGGACCCACGCCCATTGCCCTTTCTGGCAAATGGTCGTCCATTTCGCTCAGTACTGTTTGGTACTGGGCGTGGAGCACTACACTCGTATGCGTAGTGCCCTAACTTCTGACAGCGATTGCACCTCTGCAATCGATTGTTGTTCGAAGAGCGAGGTCTCTCGCTCTCAACATAGCAGAGTTCCATTGGTTCTGGACCTCCGATCTGTTGTCGTCTAGGTGGACGATAAGAGTTTGAGCTAGCATGAGCCTGTCTCATGCTAAAGTCTTCCTGTTCCGCGACTGATATCGCATCTTTCAGCTTATCTAGCTCAAGGCGGAACAGGTGGCTCCTGACGGGCCCTTCTGCAAGCCCTTGAATGAACACCGTAATCAACGTGTGTTCATGAACTGGGTTTGCAATTATACTACTCGCAAGGAGTCGTATATGTTGGGCGTAAGCGTGAACAACACGCTTACCCTGCTTGAGTTTCAGTAGCTCTGAACGAGCCCTGGACTCAGCGCGTGGCGGCTCAAACGTTTGTCTGAGCCGGGACTTGAAGTCATCTAGCGACCTAAACACGTTTGGGTCGCTACTCTCGAGTCCCAGGGACCAAGTTTTGGCACGCCCTGCCAAGTGGGTCTGAGCAAATGTGAGTTTCATTTGCTCATCTTCGACGCGACGAGCCCTTAGGGCTCTGTCGAGTTCGACAAACCATAGTAACAGGGAGTCCTCCGGGACTCCACTGTACTTGGAGATGTCAACTTTCATGACTTCGGGACGACGCGCATGCGCCGTCCCGCCTACAGCAGCATGGAATTGCTGCTGTCTCAACAGCTCCGTCTGTTGAGCACCGAGTTCTCTCAACTGCTCGGCCTGTTGAGAGCCTTGCTGGTGAAGCAAGGCTACTTTCTCCCTTTCGAGAGCAAGTTCATGTTGAATGAGCTTGGCTATAGCGGCATGTTGTTGGTCTCTGTTGAGAGACTCCAACATGGCGCTAACGACGAGCTCGCCTACGGTAGAACTCATTCGTTCTACCGCACCCCATTCGATGTCACTCAAATGGGTAAACCCTTCACGCGTGGCGTGAAAGGTGTCTTCTTCATCCAACATGTTCATGTTGGATGATGTGGTCCTTGGAAGGACTAAAAAGTGCTACCAGGTGTATTAGGACACACCCTTGCGTGAACTAAAGGCAAGGGTATCGTGCACCGGCAAGCGTACACGAGGCAACCGAGGAAGCGGTAGGTAAGACAGAGGCAACACTGTCTTAGGGAAAAGTAGAACTGTTATATTAATATAACTAAGTCTTTAACCACTGTCTCTCTGTTTGACTTAACTTAATTATACTAATATAACTGAATGTATGACGACGTCTACTCACCACTCATTGCGCGCGTCTTGCGGCGATTGGTGGGTTGATATCGTCAAGATATCAACCAATGAGCAGACTATTTGGTCGACCCATCAATGTCACCACTATTGGTGATATTGTTCAAAGAATATTCAACATAATATTCTTTATTGTCATTATCTCTCAAATGACAATTTCCATGTAACGGGCTGCCCTGTTACACGCGGCAAGGTTCCAGAGGGAGAGGGAGATCTTGGTATAAGCAACATAGGTACAAAGACACGATATTCTGGAAAGGGAGACGCTTGGCCCCAAAAGTTCGTGATTCAGATAGACTGAACGATGTATTAGTTTTTTGTGTTTGATTGGTGAACACTTAAAAGAGTTTAGCTTGCTTTTAAGTGCACGTGTCGAATTTCCTCCGGGTCTGAATTACTGGCCACCCAACGTAAGTACACTTTACATACTTAAATATAGTGGTACCCTGGATTGTTTAGTCAAGGATCGAGGAACATTTACCAAGAACTCCAACTGCGATCGGACACAAAAAAACAAGTAAAGTCAAAGGGCACAAGATCTCGAGACGGCTCAAGTGAGAAAAAAGGATCACGAATCAAGTATCTACTTTGGACAAGTCAATCTCGTAGAGATGAAGCTGACTGATATCGAGCACCTTACAAGTAGACCCGCAATAGTGTGAAGGTTTCCACGCGACAGCCCCAATCTCTGTCACGGCCAAGTTCGGCATTGGCTCGAGTCCACCTGGAGGAGTGCACTAGCCCTACCGACGGGTACAAACGGTGAGCGAAGCATACAACTCGGAATCGAATTAGCGATCTTAGTAGCATAACTTCTGAAAAGCCAAGTGTAGACACATGTGTGCCGTCCAATATCGACAAATTGTCAATGATATCCTTCCTTTTAGCAGGAAAAATATCGATGGTATCCCGTGAGGATTATTAAGCGAGAAGCGTCTATGCTCCTTAGAAAGCAGCTTCGGCACAATCCTGCTGATTTCAGTGGAAGTTTTGGCAGTGTGTTGCAATCCGGAAGTATATGATGACGCCGTTCCTAAGTCAACTTTAACGCCAGCGTCCTCATTCATATACTTAGCGCACAAGCACACCGCACAGGTTCTGTGCTCGATGATTGCCATTTACGAAGGTAAGTACAAAGCGTAATGAACAAAGATGCCGAATGATTTTTTGTTTGATCTGAGACTGGTACGGCCTCACGCGTCACCCAATTGCGGAAAGACATTAGCGGTTTACGGGCTGCACCAGATTCACCACTTAAAAGAATTAAGTATTTCTGATTGCTATACGATAAATTTAAGGGGTAATACGATAAGTTTGCGCATCCACTTTTACCTCGTACCTCACGCAACTAAATTCACGATTTCCAATACCTCCTCCCTGAGCCATCGCAATGATTAGCAGCAACGAGCAATGTTCTTGACCGAACAAGCTTCTATCTGTAGCTTAATTTGTTTTCAGTGCTGCTCACTGTTGAACAGCACGCTTCAATGTAATGTATAGAGACAAGGGAACGAACATTATTTTGAGCATCGTGTTTACGTCGGACAACTGTAACTTTCAGATATGTGTACATCGCATTTAGTAAACCATCATTAGCTGCCGTCGCGATGATCCATCGGCGGCTTTCATCGGTTTGCGGTAATAATTTTAAATCTCCCACCGTGAGCGGTCAAATCTTTGTACAAGTACGCTTTCGCCTCGCAAGTGAACACGTACTTCTAGTTAGCACGTCGAGTGTCGTGCCTGTTGTAATGTAGTGTTTATATCCAGCAACTGTTAAATTTTTAGCGATACGCTTCGTATCGAGTTCGATTTTATCCAGTATCCAAAGTCAACATTTTCTAGGAAAGTGTCATTTTCATTTTTTTGATATCAGAAAGCGATAATGAGCATAGCATTGACGCGATTAATGTCACCGGCAATCGAGGTGAGATATAGCACATTTGTTAGTCTCGTAATAATGGTGGAATACGAAAAGAGCGATGTATGCCACTTTCCATTCTTCTTTATCGCACTATGAGGGGAATTTCCATTCGCATATAAAAACCATCATTCAAATTGAATATGTTTACTACATCGTTGAAAATCCGAGTTGTGTCGGGATCGTGACGACCGAGTGAACAACGATACAAATAACTATCAAATTTACTTCAAGTGAGTAATATTTTGTTATCCTCCGCGCAAAAAGCGGACATTACGGTATTAATGTGCTATCCCGAATTCAGAGAGAGCGTCTGCAATAGGTGGTTTGCAGCATAATTAATTGCATATGTCTACCGATAAGCAAATTATAGAAATCGAGTACAACGTCTGATTAGTAATACTCGTAAACGAGATCCACGAATACCTCTCTAGTGATGTATGTGTTCGAAATATAACACACGGCTCCTCATACGTTTTACTCCGTCTAAACGTGCCCCATAAGTGTATTTGTTTATTCAATTATTAAAATTTTTGCTCCAATAATATATGAGTGGTAACGTTCCTATATCACTGCGTGTTAATACGCGAAGAATACATGGTCGTTCGCCGATTGCAGGCTTTCATTCGAAATTTTCATATGAAAATATTAATATTTGTAGCTTCTTTAACACGCGATATCGTACAGCATTTGAGGGAGTTGCCTCTACACCTTACAAGGATCTTTGGATAAATGATTTTGTTATATGAATCTGACTTGAGATGCGTGTGCGTCGGACACTCACCTGAAATTTACAGCCTAGTTAGTTTGCGTATATGCTACTGGCAAGCTTCAACGTTGAGATTTACCCCAAATGCATCTCTGTACCTAATTTTGCTCCTCTTTCTTGACTTTCACTGACTGTAGGCAAATTAAGCATCATTGGATTTGAGTAGTAGCATAGATGTAAATGGAAACAATGTATACTACGTATCAACGTCATGGAACATATCGATGTGACATATACGACACCTGAATATTTTTATATGTAAGCTCTTTTTGTATCGTATAAGTTGTTTTAACACATCGGATAATTTTATTCAACGAAGCGTTCAGAATTCATCACTAATTCAGCTATTGCGATTGTCCGTAGCTAGAGGTGAAGTACCAAATAACCTTACAGGACGGTTTGTACTGGGCAATAAGAACCAATCTCAGTCCCCTTCACCTCATTCGTGGCATGCTTGATAAATGTGAAGTCTGGTACAGCGTAGGCGTGAATAGCGCATTAAAAATAACACAAATTGTTCGCTTCACATACATGATCCGGTAAAAAATATAAATATCATTGTTGTGGCATACTATTTCATTCTCTGGTTAAAATGCGTTTTAGTTGATTACCCACGTGAGTCTACATTTGATGTAACGACTCATCGAGATATAGGGTCGACTTGCGTAGACTTCAATCTTCCATTCTTTGTGGCGACCGTTCTACGTATTTATAAATATAAAATTCCATTCTTAATAGATATGTATGTAATATGGTGTACAAACCAAAGAAACATGACGATCGACCCCCTGCGTCTATTGTTGTTATTATTTAAAGTAAACATTGTGGTGAAAAAGCCTCATCGCATAAAAACTAAAACTCAAAAACTGGAGTTGCCAATTTGAGAATTAAGAATGGTACGCAGAACGCCCAAATTAAGTATGAGTGTATTATTATTATGTCTCGTGGCCTGACAGCAATCTATTTTATAATAGTGTGACATGTAAGCAGATTCTATCGCTAGCAGTCCCTTAACGCGTTACCAGAAAAAACTACCGCTACAAGAGTTATTTAGCGTTCGTGCGCCTTGTAAACCACTAAAAGACTTACGGTTATCCTGCAGCATCTTGTAGCTTCGTTAACTTCATTAAAATTTAATGGTGTCGTTGTGTATACTTAAATTACTCATTCATACCATTTTTTGCAATTGAATACGTACACCGGTCTGGATACTTTTATACTTCCGAAGCCACAAGTTTTAAAGTTGCAAGCTCTGCCTCTCAAGGTCATACGACAGGCACAGTGCTGCCTAAGGAATGAATACAGAAAAACGAGGGCATGTAGTAAACATGAATAATGCGTCGCGTAGCTCAATTTATTTTGTCCTCGCCTTACATCACAAGTGGCTGCCCATTATTCTTCTATTTCGCAAAAATGTCAACCCAATGACATGTTTTATCCCTGTATTCCATGTAAATCGATATTCATATAGAGGGCTCACGAAGGACTGGATATAAACTGGATTTACGTAGACTCTGTTCCATAATATTGGCCTTATTCAGACTTGCTACACGGTAAATCTTCTGCACTAGACTAAAATTTTCTCGGCAATTTTCGATCTTGTAACTGTCGTCGAAAGTCAATCAATAAATAAATATATTCGACCTGCAGTGAGCTGATAACTATGACCGTATTGCTCCTACTTCACGAGCAATAGCTACATAATACACTCGCCAAATCGATAAAAATATATTTCAGACGGTAAAAACTGTTAAAAGTTAATTCTGAACATCCAGTATGATGGCGATCGAGGATATTTGAAAAGAAATACGATCGTATAACATGGTTTATTGGCATAGATAGTTAGGCGAAGACATTCGATCATACCAAAATTGATCATGAATGTAAGTCAAGGCAAAATTTACGGTATAAAAAGTCTTGCCATTACGTCGGCTTGGTGTAGGCTGATCTAAATGAGAATATGTAACTAACTTTTTATAATATGCTTCAATGTCGAGATGTCGATACGGCTTCGTTTGGACGAAATCAAGATCAATTGTTTTTGCCAAAATAGGATCTGTAACGCAGTTGGCACGTGTAAGGACGAACGAACGACCTGATCAAACTATATATATAATTAAGTAAATTAAATGATAGCTCAGTTTATAGCGTAATTACAATTTTGTAGATCAGCTTGTCGCGACATACAATTGTAGTCTAAATGTACCCGGTGTCGAATTAATATCAGATTTATACCTCACCTGGCTATCGTTCGATACATTGACGAGCAGGAATTTATTTGCCGAAAGGATTAAATAGTTGACGATGAGAGCCTTCACTTTTATCAGTGCCACTAGATATCGCTTCTACAATATTTTACGATGATACTTTGAAGACCTATCTGTAAATTATCCAAGCGTACCTCAGTGAGGAAAAACGTTCTTTTGTTAATTAATAATTATCTATTTTATAAAAGAGAGCCCTAAGAAGACTAAAGCTAATTGTAAGCATGTCTTGCAACAGGATGCCAGAAATAGAAGCTGCTTCTAACAATTTTTTTGATTTACAACTCGATAGCGTTGTTATTGGCACACCTCAATCTTATCATGGCCCCTTTCGATATAGAGGTAGACGGAAGCCCGCTTTAGGGACGGGTACACAAGGCATAAATAAAAAATAGTACAAGGTTTGGACAATTTCTGCGTTGGTCGGTCGACTACATACCAGAGAACGGATGATTCGGTTTCATTAATTTCATACCTACTCTGCCATACATTCTGGAGGTGAATGAGATTAGTAGCTCCCACCTTCAAGTGATTTCTTTGAATAGTAAATAAGAACAAACGAAACTCCTTGGGTTACATTCGGGGATAGCTAAAAAGTGGTGAAGCTTTTATTTTATTTAATCGTATCTCTACGGGAATCCAAAGCATTCCATATAAATTCTGATTGCGTTGAAAGGATACTATATGACAATTAAGGTTAACGATATCGATCATCCTCGCAACCATTTCATCAATTTTTATCTTTGGTAACTCGTAAAGACATCGCATGATATTTAGCGCATTTATCTCAGCTGCTTGCCAGTGGAACGCTTCAGTTCAAAGAAATGCTTATTTTGTACAAATGGTGAAGCCTTGACTATTTACCAAGTTTTACGAACTGCGACAACGAGATCGAAATACTTTTAAGATTAGCGACTCAACGATTCAGGTATCTCATACTGCTTCTTGTCGTGGCTAAGTATTTAAGACCCAAGAATGCCTCTAGACTTTTATAATTACAGAGCAGCTACATAAGACCTGTGTTACTTAGAGATACACATTCGACCTATCGTTTTTTCATTTTTAAAGACGATGATAACTTCCGCCTGAGTACTTAAGTGTAAGTTTTACTATGTATTATTGAAAATACCTTAGAAAATAGTTCTTACGTACAGTATGTAAATGTCCTAATCCATCGATAAAGGTACGATGTAAAACACAGGTATCTAACTAGGCTATATCGCAGAGGGTACGTACCTATAACGAAATTGTACTTAGCTTACAATTATGAAAGTTAAAGATAATTAAGAAAAGTGAGGTTTTCTCACAACTTATAAATGGAGCTTTAAAACACCATCACAAATTACGCATACAGTATATTATACATTATTTGCATACTAACGTAAGGCACAGATTAAATGAGTATGCTGTGCGCAGAATGAAGACAATTTTGACAAATGTCGCTGTAGAATAGATAAATTTAAATTAGGGTTTAGCAAGGATTTTTTTGTAGGATAGTCTGCCATTTATAATCAAACACAAGTTGTATCACATAGTATATTATTTTTGGCTGTGGACGTGTCGGAAGGGTTTTTCTCGTATTTAAATAGCAGAAAAGACTACAGTGACACATATAGAAAACTTATATTGTCGCATTCGTTTTTGTACATTCGATGCCAATTCAAACATATATACATAACAGTAAAAATTATCTACGCCCCAGGTGAAGAATGGCACACCAACATATGCACTTTCGTGTCTGCTGCAAATTTTTGGCTGTGTAAGTGGGCATTGTCAGCATAAAAGTGAAATTATGCCTTCTCCGTGACATTAACATTAAGTTTTTTGCTCATCCCATAGTATGGTGTAAACCGTTTTGACCAATAAAGATCACCACGATCACATAATCTGCAGCAAGACCTTTTACGAGCTATTGCCAGCTAAAATAGGGGTCTCTATAATTTGAAGATTATATTATCATGTGTACGTTGGTCAAATGTGTGATGCTATATCGCGCTCCAGAAATTAATGAAAATAAACGTTTAACAGGCAATCGGACGCTTGAACTGACATGTTACAAGCTATTTAAACTGACCACAGTGTGAGCAGGTGCTTCTTAACCTCACGATTACTGAACAATAAAAGGGAAGCCCGTTCACAAAAATTACACACGCATAAGCACAGGAAATAGTACCGTATTGGATGCAACAGTTCTAGTCTTTCGAAGTATAATATTCCTGGTCTTATTTTCACTATGTTATAAACAAGAAAGTGAAATACTTACTTTATCAAACCCCTCGCGCGCGCCTTTCATCTACTGGTCGATTGGTAGATTAGTTTAATGGCCTATACCAACTACTGAGTGGTGAAGCGTCGGATTATACCTTCAACGTCGATATTTCACTAAAACGTACTTAGCAACGTATTTACAAATAATGTGGTCAATGACGGTAAAGATGATTTCCTCATTGACACCTTTTGGTGTCATGAAACGGAATCACCTATACATACGTGCAGGACTGGTCGCGACGAAAAAACGAATAAAAGTTGTATCAGCATGTAAACCTGAATTACCCTCCGTTAAAATACAGGTGATCTGCAACATGCTAACAGCAGAATTTGCTGATTATCAAGCGTAATGAAGCATTATGTGCCTGCACTGATTGCAGAACAAATGGTTTGCACGAATAACGGTGGTAATTGGTGCATATACCTCCTCACGTGCTCGAATTAAACAGGAGATATTTGTAAGAAGGAAAAGGTCGCTTATAACTCAATAAACTAGTACAAGCCACGTCCGAGCTTCTGTCTGTTAATAATATATATAAAATCGCTCCGTAACTATATAGCCCCCACTTCTTGCGTGTCCACTCCTCATTGTCAAAAAATATCACACAACAGCCGGTTTTAACCCCTAATTGGATGGCATCCATCACTGGTTTATTGAATATATTAACGCGAAATCTTTTTTAGGAATTAGTGACCTTCACTTACCAAGTAAAAATAGTTCCATTGCAACTACTACATCGCCGTTTAATTCTTTTCACCCCGTCACCGAGACGTTCGCAAAGGAAAGTGGACCGTATTTTCTTGATTGCCGTTTGTCGCCGTATTGCCCAAAATCTTATGTACGTAAATGATATGGTTACCAAGTAGCGATGCTTTTTGCATATTAATGAAAATACCGACAAAAGGCACAAACTTTGGACTGTAATTTGAAGATATTAAAGACGTACAAGCTTATGCCTTACAGTCAAACATAGGTTCATATATCTCATTCGTTCATGAATACGAGCTTTTTATAATGATAGAGTCATTGTATCGAACATCAACTGAAGAGTGACACACGAAATTACCTATCTTGTATAACCGTTAAATCACTTTAAGTAAAAAAAGGCAGAGTTTATAGTTTTCAAGCGTCGACTGCCACCCAAAAGCTTGCACTTTTATAACTTAATCTGTGATCGACAATATATGCACTATGGCGGTTGAGCTGTCAGATAAAACCAAAACAAAAGTCTGCTATCTAGTAAAGAAGAACTAAGTATGCGTAATTTGCGGCTATACGACCCAAAAAAGATGCACACCACATGTGATCACAGTGGACAACTTGGGCCATAGTGTCGCATGTTGGACAAAATACGATTAGCGCGTATTTAGTGCGCCACTAAAATGAAACATCCTACAAATTGATGATGTCAAGGCTAACAATCGACTATTGCGACAATCGACGAGATACACCGTCATGGTACACACATTATGTGCGAAAACTCGTAAACTTGGATCGATCGAACGACGTATGCATCCATAGCGGTGGTAAGATTAATTAAGCGATGCCGTCAATAAATATCAATCTTACATCAATTAAGGTGAAAAATCAATGGACTTTTTGCGCTTATAAGTATTCAACGCACTCGGCCCATACCAACTGTGCCGCAAGGAGCGCGTGTTGACGGAAAGTCATGCTGAGCTAAGTGGTAGGATAAGCAAGCGATGGTTATAAGATGAACAATGAGGGAAGACGTAGTCACCAAGTCTTACTTAATCTGAAGGGGTTCCCGAGAAAATGTAATGGCAACCAATTACATTGATAAAAGCAAATTTATCTTATTCTCCGGAAGCCATTCCCACCACGCGAGTACGGTGAGTATAGAAGATGTGCGAAATCGTCATGCCTTTATTAAGGTAAAGAATGACCATACTATGCTATGTAAACTGATATGACTGCGATGGTACAATTTGAAAAAGGGAATACGCGTCTCCAAGCTTGTGAAGCTAGATCATTTGTTAGCGACCTGTCGAGCCGCAATGGCGACCAACATAAATTGTTAATCGCGAGTGATGAATGTATTGGATTCGCACTGCGATATAACGCGGTCTAAAGAGCAGTTCTAAGTTTACTGCAGAAGCGCACATAGAAGAAAGATACTTTTCGCTGGGCAATCAAAGCTCCTGGATTGCGAATCTATCGACTCGTACTGTGCATTAGCTAGTCGCAGGATACAATTTGACGCAGTCTTGGGCGATCAAGCACATCGCACAAAGCTGAAACGAATGCCGTTGGACGCAAAAATCATGCGGATCAGAGGTCGCGTGATTTGCAGTGAAAATCTCATACTAAGTATTAATGTATACTTCTGGCGTCATCGCGCTTGGCGGATATCTGTGGACATTCCGCTAGTAATTCCAGCCTCCTCCTCATACGCGTGATACGACGTCGGGTGTTTGTTGGCTACGCATATTACACTATTGAAAAATGATCACGCACGCTATGTAGTGATACCGGACAACTTTTAAGATTATACTATGTCAGGACAAGCTTTAATAAGGTAGCAAGTGCAATTTCCAAAGCTTTGGTAGAATCGCCTGTAGTAGCAGTCTATTTGGCTCACAAACCTCAGCAAGAGCGATTTACTTCCTTAGTGCATCACCAACTCATGATTTCCTTTTGCCGCTAAGTAAGCAATGCTTATTAACACGATAAGTGAGAGCTTAGTTTGGTGCAGCGATGAGGCCTCGCACCAAACTTTCGGACGCCGCATCATTAAAAGACTGCATAGCTTTGGGCATTATGTAGCTTTGACCTGCACGCATCGATGGCATCACAACACTTTCCTTACCGACCAACGATGAGAAATAGAAGATGCGAACGCACCAGTTTGATGTTTTTAGAAATATATATATTTATATATATATATAGAGAGAGGGACAGCCGTTTTGATAGCCGAGTGCAACCGGTCATGAGAATGCGAACGTATTTCCTTAAAGACTTGTAAGCATCTTACTTTTTTGTGGATACTTTCGCTGGTACTCTCCATACTTGTATGCGTCAATTAGTTGGCGGCATAACCGTGTTGCGGCATAACCGTGTTGGCGGTGGCAAAGCCTTGGATAGTGCGCACTCGTTTGCACCTCGCTCCGTCGATTTCGAGAATCGTGCGATTTGTACGGCACGATTTCCGAGAGATAGAATGGATGACGAGGGAGACAGGATTCGTCAGTTGATGGCCTTCGAAGTGAACGCGAACGTCGCCATGACGAAGCTGTAGATAGATGCTTGTCACTTTGGAGGTGGGAAATGCATAGGTGAATATATATTCACTTTCTGAGTCGATCGAATAGGTACCTACTATCTTATGATCTCTTCATGTTTCCAAGAGTCTACATCTTCCTCAAAACCCATTTGTGGTTCATATACCATACAATTCGGTCTTCTTGTCTTGCAAAACGATTCATCACAGGCTCACATTCCATTAAGGCGCTATAACACAACTTTGACAAAGGAATGTCAACCGACTTCCAATCGGAACGGCTGTACGGTGAGCATAGCATCACGTCTGTTTGTGTGTAATAAAGAACGTAGACTTGTGCATGTATTCGCTACAAGACGACGATCTTTCATGTGAGGTTTGAGAAGAAGGCAATGTTGGTGCTGTTTTGACCATCACCGTCAATTGCGTTATTTCGAAATGAAATATTGCAAACGTCTTGTTTAATGTAGCGAATGTACATCAATTAATTAGTCAAACTTGCGAAATTTTCCGCATCGATCCTTTTAATGTTTCTATCGCTCATTTCTAAGGAAGCAACAAATCTCCACCATGAGCGCACTGCAGAATGTCCTGCGACCAGGAAGTCGCGAGTTCGTCATTGTCTTGAACGTTGTACTGGCGCTGCTGCTTTTCGTGATGCTGACGGTCGTCTACACGGAGCTGGAGGACTCTATCCACGTTTTTGTGCTGCTGTTTCTTGTGATAGGGCTCACCGTCTCCATCAATTGGTTCATCATCGAGACGAACAACGTCGCCCATCAAGTCGCAGACAGCAAGAACAAGCGCATCCCCGACCCGAACGCGCGAGCCAAAACTGACTGATTGGTGCATCAACTGACTCGAGAAAAGCACCAGGCACAGATGAACTGCAAGTTTCAGGTCAACATGCAGGAATCACCTTTCACATTAACCATTTGTCATTAGATTTGTACGCTTATGGACCCATTTGGACAACCTAATGCTGCTAAAATCCGCTTCGATGTCAATCTCACACCTCGGCGTTCTCTGTAGACACCCTAAAGGTGCGCTTGCAGCAGCCGATGACAATTGTTCGACCGTAAGGAACGTACGATAGTGTGTACCAGACCAGGGCTAGAAACTGCACGAGTACTGACAGCAGCACAAAAAGTACTCGATGGTGAACGTGATGGGAAAAGCACAGCAGCAGCGTCACGAAGATGAAGACGACGTAGACGACGGCCGAGTAGCGACGCTTGGAGTGGAACATCGTCTGCAGCTGTTTCCATGGGCCCACGTAGAACGTGGTACAGCCGATGGACAGCAGGTTTCCGATCGTGTAGGCGACGGCAAATGGCGCTGGATTCCCGTGCGCTAGCCTGGCCAGACGGACAGTCGCGCCGAGCGATAACAAAAAGCCCAGCAGAAAACAGGTCACACAGCCAACGACGCGCTCCTGGTAGGACAGACTCGGACACAGCGACACGTTATTGCCGGTGGAGCTGCGTAAATGGTCTGGAGACTGTCTGCTCTCGCTGCCCAGCAGCTTCTGCCTCTGCGCTTGCAATGTATCGATCATGGCGTGTACTCGCAGAGGTAAATGTCTGTAGCTTGGCTTGTCAACCACGAGGTCTGATCTCGTGTCACGTTTAGCTGCAGCAGTTGCGAAAAGATCAGCGAAACGAGCGTATGTTGCTCATAGCAGCAACAGGTGCAACCCAAGGTGCTCTCGCTTGATCCGAGTCCAGTGTTTTCAGCCAATCCGATCACCTCAGGTATCAGTCGAGCACCGCTACGCTACAAAGCCAAAGTTGCGATGTGTCCGCTGCTGATGTAGGCGCAATGTGCCTGCCACAACGACAATGACGCCTACTTTGACATGTCTTCACTGCTGAGACTCATGGATTTGCTTCTTTCGCGTGCGTGACATTGACCGCTTGCAGTGCACGCGGAGCTGTTGTCCCACGTTGTTTTAATGGTGGATTTTGCTGTTTAGCTCTACCGGTCACAGCCTACATACCCTATGAATCGCGTTCTACCTGTATGATGTTTATGTACTTTTTGTACACTTAGTTAGCAATTGGAAGACTGAGGCTCTGAAAATATATGTGCTACGCGTGATACCGAATAAATTACGACGTCAGAGCTCAACGACACGTGACTGAAACTTCCTGCAACTATCGTTACTGCCGGATACTCTGCAGTCAAGAGATGAAAAAAATAAGTAGAACATAGTGCCCTTTGCCAAGACGATGACAAAACTGACCAAGGCGTTCGTCTAGTCACTGTCCCGGCTGTGTGCTCAAAGATGGAGTTTAAGCTGGCAGTCGTTCATAGGACGTCAATAGTCTTAAGCATGAGTGTCAATGGTATTGAAATTACGCGCTGGATTGATCGAGGAACGAAACCGGGAGAACAGGATGTGAATATGGCCGACGGAATTGGCAGCAACAGTAGCATCGGATGCTATGCTACCCATGGTCAGGCGAGGTGTGCTTTATCCTAGAAATGGACAATACAAGATGGATTCGGCAATATAATTACCGTGGCTTTCTAGCTACGAGGTGATCGTACAAGTGAAACTTGAGCCAAGCGCCGTAGCAAGTGATGACAATCCTCCACTATATACGGCAAGAGGTTTGACGTGCAGAGCTCGGAGTGGAAGATAAGGCTTGGACTCAAATGATGTTTTTTGCGTACACAAAGAGTGCTGTTCTTTTCATGGTGTTCGCTGGAGGGAATGCCGTGTACATCCACCCAAAGTCAATGGCGCTTACGAGCTCTTCCTGTAATAAGGGCCAGCTTGTTAGCGACTCAAGGCGCAGATACCGAAGCTCGAGGCGGAGGTTAGTGAGCGGCTGTGCAACGACTAGATATTGTGGCGCTTGTGACAACTTATGTGCCGAGTGGATGCTACCACCCCGGTGGCCTACTCGATACACACGTCGAATGTCGTCGCAGAAGCTTAAAATAGAGCACTTGACAGTCCGCCCAGCTCCTATCCTCCGTTCATCTCCGACTGCCGAGAAAATAAAATGTGTTTAATGGTCGTGTGTCGAACCGGGCGGGGCGGGGCGGGGAATAGCTGGTTCCGCCATTATATACCTTGGATCAAACTCTCTTGCTACGCTTCATATCTGAGAGGGACTTGCTTTTGTAACGAAGCACTAGCAATTCCTGTAATTGCGTGCAACCTTCGTTGTATATCTAAGTGACATCAGTGGCTCGGCGCTAGAATGGGAAGCACTGCCAGCTCCGATCAGGGCAATGACGCTTTTAAGCACTTTGCTCGATCGGCAATTGCCTGGTATGCGGAGGCCACAAGGCCTGAGCGCGCTCCGATCTCGGTGCAAATGCACGCGGTGGTGCTCATTCCTATGTCCAGCAAGCCACTCGCTGCTGTTGCACCTGCCAATGTGCTATCTTGTACTGCAAAATATGCAAATTGCTCATCGTACTGGCATGCCCAAACATTAACCATGCATCACAGCCTGCCTGCGTTGTACGCTCTTGTGCTGCGACGACTGATGGCGCCGACATCAAACAGTGCATGAGGTACAGCGTCGTAGTTTATTTGATGACTGGAAAGACTCATCGACGCTTTTGCTGAAAACCGCCGGGCTATGCGCAACGCTACTTCATAAGGAGCTCGAGCGCTCGTCGTCCGATGCTCCTGAACGCACGAGTGATGCTATCTTCGACTGAATGGCTGCCGACGTACCCTTGGGGTACAGAAAACATCTTGTACGTTTGGGCGAAGAGCTATGTTTGCGAACGCTTGTTTGATCAGCATCAATGCCGATGAGCATGCTGAAAGGAGACGAAATCGCTGCTCGTCTCGTGAAAGCAGTCTGTAGCAGCTGCCACGATACTGGAAGTCAACGCTGGTCGATCATCGAGGGTGGAGTACACCCTATCAAAATGACACCCGCCGTGGCGTCATCAGTCCGGTCCCCGCCATGTCGAGTTTGACGTGAACGTTGGCTGGTTATCGGGTCAGCGCGAGTGAGCACCCTGCGCGTTCATCTCTCGGTCTCGCGGTGCGACAGGCACTTGTTCAATAGCTTCTCGAGACACGTTTTGGCTAATGCGGGATCATTAAAATACTCTGACGTCGCCGCCAACTTTGTATCAAGCTATTGACCGTAAGATGGACGCAAGCCTGTGCTTCCTACGGGGGCGGCTGACGACTACATATTAGACATCCAGTCTTGTTACTGGGAACGTGTTGAGAGCATGGATTACTGCTCAAATAGCTAGAGCTGACCGTCGGTCTATTGCTTGATATCGCCACCATTGACAGAGAAGAGGAGCGACTCATGTCCAGCGCTTAGTCGCAGAAAAAGCTGGGCGCTCTCCCATAATTGGTCTCGTGGAGGCTTGTACCGTTCAGTCGATATGCTTCTGTGTAGCGAGATTGCGCGAGTATAATTGTAGTTGTTGTCGACACATGTAGTATACAAATTGTGCTCGGAGATGGCGCATTAGTACGCATTGCTTTGGTCGATAAGTACACGCGTTGAAGTTAACAGATCCATTGATAGCAAACGATGTTTTACACTGTACTTGAGAAAACTTTATCTTCATATTCTTTATAAAAAGAGCCCTACTTCTCATTGTAACACGAGTATTCACTTCCGTCTACACCTCTTCCTACCTTTTCCTGGCTTCCTGCTTTTTTGTTGACGCTGCACTGAAAGATGACTCTTTCTACTTCTCTCCCTTGTTCGAAAGTCAGCGCCTGCTTCGCAAAAGCCTTCTCCACACTCCCGTCGTAGTTATCAGCGCTGACAAACGTTTCCTGGTGCTATAAGTCGGTCCAACTCACTCTTCAATATCACCACTTTAAATCCAGCCAGAGTAGCTCCTTGTGCACGCATCGTTACAACTATCCATTATGCCGTGACAAATGCCTCGAACGCTTTCTCCAAGTCGCCATCTGCTCTTGTTCGTCCGCGTCATCGACGTCAAAACCTACACAGTTCAGGCTGCGACGTCACGAGTCCCTTCCTTCTGCTGCTCTACCGCCCCGTCCAGTGAATACCCTCAATGTCGCTTCTACTACTTCAGTTCCCATATCCAAGATCCTTGTCGTTAAATCACCGTAGTCCAAAATATTAAATCATCAATTTCCTGCGCGTAAGTCTCAATCCCATCTCCTTCTCGTCGCCATTCTCCTTGGTAAAAAATGCGTCACCATAACGTTAATCAGGACGCACCGCAGCACGAGTAGTATACTACCAAATGCGCTGGTACAAAAAGACACCACGTGCATCAACGCTAGCCTCCCGCAGCACGATCTCATCGCTAATGAGATCAAGCGTTCTGCTCTTCGCCTCTTGCACCGGTAGTGCCGCTCATTCCAAACACTTTGTTACGCACGTCCTTGTTGACACCCTGATCCAACAATGCGAGTATCGTCACGTTTTCCAGCGGCAGTCTACTGCGCAGGACGCCAACGCTCTTGTTGTCATGAAGCCGTCCAAATGATCCGTCCGAACAATTGCAAGCTGCGCGTAGAACGTCACAGACAATGCTCCAAGAACCGCAATAAAAACTAACGAGTGGAAGAAATGAAAGAGTGCTGCGCCCACCTTAATCTCGAGAAGAAGAAGCGCGGCTTTAGGTGCCTGGCAAGAGAGTCTATACAGACCCACCTCACAGCGAGTCAATCGGTATGAGACTCGCGGCGCGCCTTCTTACTGCTCATTGTAAGTCACAGCTAAACGATTCGCAGATACGACTGCAGCCTTTTGGTCAATCAACGTGTCGGGACTTTATCGTTGTGGCCAGTTGCTAATTGTCGAATAGGACGCTCGTGGCCGTCTCTCGGCTTGAATTGCGCTGTTCTTGGCTATGCAATCGGCAGCTCCGGCAAAAGTTTGTGGGGATTCAGCCAATACAAATGTTTCAGGGTCATGTGAGACTAGGGGTGCAACAAGCAAGCAATGGGTCAGCTACCGATCGCACATCATCAATGCTCGTGGTTCATAAAAAAGCCGGTTATATCTAGGCATTCTTTTTGTTCAATAACACTCTCTTAGTTAAAGTCGCCAGACAACCGGACGGGCCGTCATTTACGCGGACATGCCCAGTATGTTGTAGAAGGACCGCAGCTGACACAAGGTACGTTAATGACATCAGTTCCTGGCATCATTAAATTCACTCGATAGATGGTATGATGACACAAGGGTTACGTGGTAGTCTACTTGGGCCTCCCGCGTCGCCAGTGCTCGATGGAAGACACCGGTGCGAAGGGAAAAGAGAGAAGTGTTGCATGTTAGCAATCAGTGTTTTTCAAATAGCCTATAACTTTCAAAGCTCACATTTTACATCGAAGTACTCAAGTACTGAATCAACCAACAGTGAAGAGTCATTGTTGTGTTAGGGGAACTCCGGCGTGTGTGAAGCTGGAAGCGGACCCGTCGTTATCCTGAAAATCAGTACAAATGAAACGGGGCAGCCCGTTACATGAAATTGTCACTTAAGGAAAGTGACAATAAAGAATATAAAGATGGATATTCTATAAACAATATCACCAAAGTGGTGATATTGAAGGGTCGACCAAAGAGTCTGTTCATTGGTTGATATCGTGATGATATTAACCCACCAATCGCCGCAAGACGCGCGCAATGAGTGGTGACGAGACGTCACCATACATCCAGTAATATTAGTATAGTTAAGCTAAGTCAAACGAAGAGACAGTAGTTAAAAGACTTAATTGTATTAATATAACAGTTCTGCTTTTACCCTACCTACGCTTCCTCGCTTGCCACGTGTACGTCCGTCGGGGCACCCAAAACCCTTGCGTTAAGTTACGCAAGGGTGTGCCCCATTACAACAAAGGCCGGGCTCGCTCGACAGACTGCGTTGCTATAGGCTTAGAATACCTCTGACTTTCGGCGACCATCGAAGCTTACATGGACCTGTCAGCCCATCTCTCACAGCTCAAGTTCTTTGTGCATCATCCATCACTCGCTCTAGAAGCATCAATAATCTCTTAGACACGCCACATGCCTTGACGTTTCAACAGATTGATGATTTATCATAGCTTCTGTATACTATGCTGGAAAAGCATACTTTTCAAAGACACGAAGAAAGCCTTCGGTGCCTTCTTTGCTGCGAATTACTCGAAATTATCATCGAAGGGTTCCTACTAGCGGTAAATTGAAAGCAAATAAGCCCCAGAAGTGCGATTGCGGGGAAGTTCCTGATGAATCTAGTACTCACAGGATGCGCCTTGAAAAAAAGATCCAGCTGTTTCTGCCCATGCTATACGCAGAGGTGGTCGTCACGGGGTATTAAAAATATTAATTAATAATATTGATCGATACAACAAATGGTCCCAACGTTTCATGCAATGATACTATCGGTAAAATAGAAATAGATGCCTCTACCATAGAAGGGGAAAGGGTAGACAATACAGCATTCAGGGCAATCCGTAGATTTATTACGCCATATTTCATTCGTTTATAATCGATAAGATGGAATAACCTATAGCTAAAAGATAGTATACTCATTATAAATGCGTAGACGATGAGTACGAGACGAATAAATATGCACATCCATAAAGTACTCTTGATTTTGTGATATTATCTTTCATTTCCTTTTCTGCTTGATCATTTAAATATATTGCGGCTTTTTAGTCGACAACTATGTTTTGCGAAAGGCTAAAGGTGCGTTACTCTTGTAAGCTTAACCCCATAATTTCGTATTTTTCATCGGCTGATAGACCACATCGTCGCTATTTCTGCCATCAAGTGTTTTGTAATTTATTCAACATAACGTGTACGTATTGTTTTCTGCTAGACACTGCCGTTAAGTTCTGGTGGGCTACACGAGGTCAGAGGGTCGCTTCGTGATGCTATAATTGATGTAAAAGAAATGGTTTACGGCAACAAAGGTGACGGATGACAAACACGAGTAGAGCAGTGAGTTTAGCTGGATTTCTTTAATGTTACAGCAAGGGATCATGCTGATGCTTACAGACACGCAAAGTGGAACGCTATCTGACATAATGCACGACTAGTTGTCACGCAAGAAGCTGGTCCTGTTATGAGCGATGTTGGTATTCGATTTGGATATTGAAGTGTAAATGCAGTGGTGATAGATGCAATGTGACTATCTGCAGCGACGTACCTTGTATGAACAAGCTTTGCTGTCGCGGTCCTCTCAGTCTACTTCATACATTGATAATTATACTAACATTTCGTTTTGCTACATTCTCACGATGCTTGGTGTCGACGCACTGACAAGGGATACCAAAATTCGGTCATTGATTTTTGTTATCTGTGGCAAGTCACATGCTTGCCAACACCTATAATGGTGTAAAGCTGAAGTCATAAGAATTATAAATTCCATTCTAACTCCAACAATGCCACTGAGATTGCTTCATATCCGTTTAATTTGCGTACGACCTGCATTCAGCGACCATATGATAAATTTATGTTTGGTATATAATATGGAGCGTTAAATGTACAGCGCACAGCGAAAGCACGTTTTTTATTCAAGCATTGTGGCGCTTTAATAAACTTTTGATTGTCTGGTACATATTATACCTTTTGTTTTACATAGTGTTCATTTTGCATATTATCCCTCATTCTTTAATGGATTTGCATTGCTACCCTGTAACGGGGCACACCCTTGCGTAACTTAACGCAAGGGATTTGGGTGCCCCGACGGACGTACACGTGGCGAGCGAGGAAGCGTAGGTAGGGTAAAAGCAGAACTGTTATATTAATAAATTAAGTCTTTTAACTACTGTCTCTTCGTTTGACTTGATTCAATTATACTAATATAACTGCATGTATGGTGACGTCTCGTCACCACTCATTGCGCGCGTCTTGCGGCGATTGGTGGGTTGATATCATCACGATATCAACCAATGAACAGACCCTTCTGGTCGACCCTTCAATATCACCGCTTTGGTGATATTGTTTAAAGAATATCCATCTTTATATTCTTTATTGTCACTTTCCTTAAGTGACAATATCATGTAACGGGCTGCCCCGTTACATACCCTCTGTCTTTGTATTCCTATAAATATGAAAGATGTATGCAACCTCATGTCTCTTGCTCCCGATTTGCATCAATTGCTGAGTCGTAAATCGAGATGATTAGCTTAACGCTGTGATGTCTCGGATGCAGACATCCACCAGGATACACTCCTATCAAGACGTATGGCCAATCGAAATTTTCATGTAGCTGTTTCATCCGTTTCTTTTGTCTATCGTAGCCCGTCGATGTCCTAATATGAAGTAGGTGTCCTATAATATAACGTCTGTGTTCTCATACGAGCCATCCTGGTATGAAGCAAATACTATATCCGATATAAAAGACGAAGTTTTACCTATGAACGGTACATACCTGCCGATCGCGAGCCCATCGTACCCGCACATGCGCGCAACGTATAGTTCCTCCCTTTCATGCATGACCGTTAAGCAGCTTCTTCCATAACACAACTTGATAATGATGACGTGATCAAGTATCAGCAAAGAAGCTGCAGCCCGGAAGCGCGTAGCTTGAGTTGATGCGTGCGGGTCCCAGATAAACCGTGAGCAACAGTCCAAAGATAGTCCAAACAGCTAGTGTAAGCGTCACAACATAGCTTACGACTACAACGCGGCAAGGCATCTCATCATCGTGGCGCATCTTGGGGTATACTTCAGTCATATCGCGACAGTAGCTGGTCTCCTTAGTGTGCTTCATCTCTTGCTTTGCCCTCATCTCCTTGATAGTCCACGTAGCCACCGCTCCCTGGATCTGTTGCAGCTCCCTGTAATAACTCTTCTTCTCTCCAGCCGGCGACTGCCTATAAGGCGTCGCCCCCAACACCTTAGCGTCCTCAATGTCGTCGTCATCGTCGTCGTCTTCATCGTCTTCCTCACTCTTTGCTTCCATGGCGTCCACATCCTTAAGCACATCCGACTCCCTGTCCTCAAACTCGAAATTATGAGAGCGAAAGGGCGGCAGCATCTGGGGCTTCCCTTGCTGGTTGTCGTCGGTCACGTTAAAACTCTCAAACGACGTGCGCTGTCTCCCGTCCCGTGGCGACCTCTTCACGTACGCGTGCTTGAGCTCCAAGTGAGTAGCCAGACAAGCTTTGCAAACAATGTCCGTGCAGTGCTTGCACTTCTTCTTGATGCCGAACACTTTAAACTTTTTGCCGCACGCATCGCACGCGCTTGGAGAGTTCATGCCGACCGGAGGCTCTTTCTGCAAAGTTAGAGGCGATGGTGTGGTGTTGTGTACGGTCCATAGAATGGTTTGGTAAAAGTTAGCTGAATAATAGCGAACGTGAGATATATAATTTACTTTATACTGAACTCGCTGTGATGGCCCTAACAGTTTCGCTAATCTCAATTTGAGACTCTTTTCACGCGGGCTCATCAAAATGGTCTGAATTGCTACTACCGAGATATTAAGTGCGTTTACGCCCAGAAACCCATTGCTGACAGACATATCAGAGGGTACCGCAATTGGCCCGGAGAAGGGTTGTAGCTCAATAACAAGTTGGTAGTGATGCTGGTATAATTGCACAGCCGCACAATGCACTTCCTAAACCTCACCTGGCATCGACATTGACTACCAACCGACGCACCTGCGGATGAAAGGAAAGCGACTAGACAGAAGTATGGACGAAAATACAAACTGATTGACTTACGCAAAAAGCACTTAGTTTGTCACCTTCAACTTCTGCTTTTCGGCGTACTTCGAGTACGCAGCGATTATGTCTTTTTCCACCGCATTTTCCGATCCAAGGTCCTTCGAGAGATCTATTCCAAAGTAGACTTTGGCGACTGCCTCATCACTGCTGGGAACATTGAGCCATTTTGCAAACTGCGCCTTCTCCAGCTCGACAACAATGTTCTTGGCCTTTCCATCCACTAATTGTTTAGCTTGACGAAGCAGCATCGCCAGGGGTTTCAGGCCAAAACGCACCTGCAGGTGGTCAACAATCATAGCGTTCGTATGTTCCGGATGCAAGCTGTGCACGCGGTCGTAGACGTCCAGAAAATCGTTAGTGCCGAAGAGGTCGCGAGCGAGGGAAGAGTAATCCATGTCAGGTTTGGTCTTGGCCACTTTGTCTTGAAGCTTCATCTCGTTAAAGGCGCCATCGATAGTCTTCACTTTTTCGAGCTTTTCAGCGATGCCCGTCATCACTTGTGACTTGGCCACGTCTAGGACCACGTCAGAAGCAGTCTCTAGTGATACACCGCGCTCTTCTTGTACCCTACCATTCGCGGCATGGAACCCGTGCAGACCTTTGGCAGCCGCGTTGTTTCGTTCACTGGTGCCGAAAGATGTCTCGTTCGAATGAGCAGATGCTACAGCAGGACCGGCAGCGGCGAACAGCAAAACACTTGTGAGAAGCACGAAGAGGTCGAAAGGGCTCATGGTCGACTCGATTGGTGGGCAGAATGCAACGCTAAGCAGTGCAGTGTAAAATGAAGTGTGCGCTCCACTGATAGATCTGCGCTGCTGCTTCCGCATCTCTTATCCCTTCGATGCGCCAGCGCAACCAGCGTCGTCTAGTCCGCGACACGTTTTTCGCAGTAAGTACGAAGGAGTTCAAATAAGAGCTGGTAGACTAGATATCAGGGCGGAGCGGTCGGGGCAGCAGCCACCTTTCGCAGATTACTTCGTTGATCATCATGGTGCTCATCTTCAACTACCTCCACGATTTGTGTACCGTCTCCATGATGTACAGTACCGTCACACACGGCTAGGTCAGAGCTGACACGGGTAAGGCTAAAGATTGGCTCGATTGCAGCAGCAAGCCGTTTACGCACCTCCATTGGTATCTCACGGGCTGAAACGTCTTGTATTGAGCTCCAAGTCAGCTTCCGATACTGCTTTTGCCGACAGCCAGCGATTCAGAACAGTCAGATCGACGGCAAAGCTTCCCGCTTCAAGCGGCGGGTCCCACAGATCCTTTTCGTAAAGAAAGTTTAAATAAGAAGCAGTCGTGGCTGTGGTCACAAAATAGTCAGAAGCGCAACAACGTCATTGGTTCATGTGCAGCTGATCAACGGTGTTATGGGCCAGGGCCTTGCACCTCCGGAGATACATTCGGAATGAGATTGCAGGCGTGACGAAATATTGATAAAGATCACGAGACGTTCATTTTTGTGTGAGAGTTATAGGGACACAAAACGCAGGAGTCATTGATGCAATTCTGGAGCAGTTTGACCAAGTTGCGCTGGCAGAAGCGCGGCCGGAAAAGCTTTGCCGTTTTGTAGAGTGTAGATGTAGATATATATAGTGATGGCAGCCACAAACGACAACACCAGTGTGGTAGCAACAACTAAGCGGAGTTTGCACGAAAGTAACGACCCGACCGCTCGAAACTGGTGTGTCTGAGAAACGACCCTCGTGGCAATTCATTATCACATCCCATCGGTATCTTAGACAACATGTGCAATTATTAATGCTAGTTCTGCGCCGAAGTAGTTTGATCATGCTCGGCCCATACTTTGCAAGTTTACTCTTGAGGCTAAATCTTTATGCTCCGCCGGTTCTCCTCCAAAGCAACCACAAAGGTCGGTATATAGTCCATCATGACGATATCGAGTTCCATCGATACGTATGCATGATGCTGCCTGGCCGCAATTGATCGATTGAGCGCGTCAATCTTATACGGAGGTTCTGCACATCATAAAGAGAAACAAAGACGTATGCACAAAGTCTGTACACGACACACAGAGCGTCAGTCGGGTCGCGTGGGCACAGTGCCCACAATGTCAACGACACGGGGGCAAAGGCCATCGACAATGAGTGGCAGCTTGTACATACTCTTAATGACGTTGACACATTGCACACTGTAACGTGATGTCACGCTGCAAACAAGAGGACACTCCACCTTGACCCTCTCAATTGCTCTGCACGATCAACTCGATCGCAGACGCTGGTAGCAGCGCCACGGCCTCACTCGCATAGTGCAATAAGCCGTTTTCCACCTCAGGGAACATCGTGTCTTGCCATGCTATAAGCTCGCACCATGTTGTCGTGAGCGTCGACTGACCATAGCACCATTGGGTGTCCGCGAACTCGGGCGCACCGGCGAATATGCTTACTGTATACATCTTTCGCAGCACATCGTACGGTATATTCAGATTGTCTGCTGACACATGCGCGCTGCCAGTCTGGTCATTTGGTAGTCGAATTGGCTTTGAAACCACGAACGCTGCTTCGACCAGATCGTGTGGTGAAGCAGCACGATACCGGAAGTGCTGCAAATGTGTCCATATGAGCTTGTCAGGATTACGGTCTACGTCGAGGCCTCCGGTCAGCTTCTTGCTATTGCGGTGTAGAAACAGCACTTCTCCATCCGTATCAAACTGCACCATCGTCATGCCACAGAATTTCGTTTCTCTCACTGTACCAGCAATACTGGGTGGATTGGACACCATGTGGAATGGCGTCCCGGTCTTTAGCCATGCAAGACGGAACAAGTCTTTGTCCCCGTGCACTAATTTGTACCTCGAGAAAAGATTGGGTTCGTGGAAAGCTAAAAGAGACAGCATGCGCAATGCTGCTGAGCTCCGAGTCTTGTCGATCGCGAACTGGCCACTTTCCTGCTCAAACATGTCGATGTATGGCATGTCCAGAAGTTCCCATAGCATGGAACCTTCGTCGATTCGAAATATAGTGTGAGCAGGATGCCAAAAGTCTGGCCAGAAGATGGCGCCCATCTGCAGAAACTCTCGCGATCTGAACAAACAACTGGGATCCTTGACCGGAACATTATCAGCATCGAGGTAGAGCACATACTCGAATTTGGAATGTATGACCGCGTACACCTTTGAGTTAAAGTCTGCTACTCTCGCGTCAGCAATGGGCTGCAGACTTATAGGACCATACTCTTGTCGCAGCGTTTGCGGGACGCCGTCCAGTAGTGAAGTGCCACGAATGCTGACCATTTCGGACTCAACGTACCATAACTCCACCGGCAGTGTGCAATTTAGCGCACGAATGGCACGGATCGAGGCGTAAGCACTCACCAACAGCTTCGGGTAGATGACCATCACAATGCCCTCTCTACAACACGCGTGAGACGTCGAAGCAGTAGATGACCTTGTCTCCTTCCTCGCAGCCCCTTTTTCCATCTCGATCTTTGCTGATAAAGTTGCCACTTTCCACTGTAGATCCACAAAGTCTCCGGCATAGCGACAGCTTAGCGTTACACTTGGATGCAGCGTAGTGCACGCTGTGTGCATCACTTGAATCTGCTGCCCCGTCGCCTCGTTTTTCATTAAACAATAGCCGCTGCCAGCTCCTCCACGCACAAACTGATCACATCCTCGACTTGTGCTGGACACGTCACTTATCGCGGGATCACAAGATCCCGTTGGTTTCCAGCTGATACAGCGCAAGTCTGGAGGTCTGCCACTCGATTTCAGTAATTCTTGCGTCCACTGCTTGCGTGGTACGATATTCCTGTTGCCAGCTTCTCCTACCGGTCGTCGTCTCAGTTGGCGACTTCGTTGCACGTTGTCAAGCGAAACAAGCGCAAGTCCCATTGACTCGCTACGCCACGCCCACCACAAGATGAAGCACGTGGCGTAGAGCCCAATGACCGAGAGAAAACCAGTCGCACTGGTGGCACGACATAGTGCATTGGGACACGCGGTCAAAAGCTTTGGACGTGCGGGGCATTCTCGGTCCTGACCGTCGGACTGAGTGGATTTTCTTCGCCCAGACGAAAGTGGCATTACGGATCTCAACTGGCGAATGCGCAGACGCTCTGATCGGCACTTGTGTGGTCGGTCGGTCAGCTATGAGCAGTTTGGGTTGGTAAACTTGGTGTAGTACACGTAACGGTAAGTCGAGGATCATCACTCTTCTTGCAGCGAGCGCAATGTCGACAAGTCGAAGCTTCTTGTTGTGGCATCGTCTGTCCTTCCCGGTACCAGCATCAAACACTCGCATTAGCAACGATCACCCTTCTATGACTCGCGTGTGACCTGCATCCGTAGGTGTATTGCAGAGGCTACGAAGAGCAACACAGGCCGTTTGACGAGAAGACAAGTTTGGCGCTCGAGCAGGCGTAATAAACGAGGTCAGCACGGATTTGGCAGGTGCAAAAGATGCAATCAGGCGCAGCTGGTCGGATGCCGCCAGCGATATGATACAGAACTCTAGAGAACGATGTCGCGAGGTGGAAAGGGTCGTCAGAGTTGCGAATCTCGAAGCACTTCGTGGTGCCAAGAAGTACATCGGTACGTGGCGATATTATGGTAGCAAAGACCCCGGCAATCATTAAAACTTCGGAAGCTGCTGCTATATGGATACCCGCACATACTGATAACTGTGGCGGTGTTAATACTATTATAAACGCTGGTAGGATTCGTGCGCATGGGGCTTATGGTCGGCTATGTCGAAAAGTCTCGGCCGATGGATAGAAGTCGATATTTTTTGTGGCATGAAAATTTCTCTGACGTCGCAAGACGAACGGCGTCCCGTTTGGTGCATGTATGGGCTCGATGTGTAACGGGGCACACCCTTGCGTGAACTTAACGCAAGAGTTTTCGGTGCCCCGACAGACGAACACGTGGCAAGCGAGGAAGCGTAGGTAGGGTAAAAGCAGAACTGTTATATTCATATAATTAAGTCTTTAAACTACTGTCTCTCTGTTTGACTTAGCTTAACTATACTAATATTACTGGATGTATGGTGACGTCTCGTCACCACTCATTGCGCGCGTCTTGCGGCGATTGGTGGGTTGATATCATCACGATATCGACCAATGAGCAGACTATTTGGTCGACCCAACAATATCACCACTATTGGTGATATTGTTTAAAGAATATTCAACTTCATATTCTTTATTGTCACTTTCCTTAAAGTGACAACTTCATGTAACGGGCTGCCCCATTACATCACCCCCCCCGCCTTAACTGATAGTCACCGTGTGACTATCGAAAATATGGAGGCCATCCGTTGGCCACCATTGGGACAGGGAGCACTTGTTGGGTCCGTTCCATTCACTTTCCGCTTGTCCTCGCATAGTTAACATGTCTATGCGAGGTGACTCAAGGCACAGAGTCTGTGCCTGTGCCAGCTTCTACGGCAGACGATTCGTCATCTGCTGCTCGTTCTTCGCCTTCAGCAACAGGTGCTGCAGGTGCACGCGGCACCTCACCGTGTGCGCATGATGACCTCGACGTAGAGGTCATCTACTCAGGCGAGTCAGACGTGTCTGACTCGGGCAATGCGCCAGAGGCGTCTCGCTCACCGGCGACGCCTCAGTGTTCGCCAAGGCCACTGCCGAACGAACGGACTCGTGAGTTGCAACACAGTCTGTTCGGCAGTGATGACGAATCGGGTGATGAGTATGTTTGCTCATCACCGCAATCAGCTCGTGCTCCTTCGCACGAGCGACTTGACGATGGTGCAACCCATCGTCATGCTGACAATCGTGGTACCGACAAGGGTACCACTGTGAAGCGTGATGAGCTGAAGCCGTGGCGTTTGCCCGAACGGCTCATCAATAGCCTGTCTCACGGGACAGGCCAACACCATCGAATACCCTTATTCGATGCCACTGAGCCTCATGGCTTGAGGTCCAGCGCGAAGAACTTTCGCGCTGAAGAAGATTTTTATCTCGATGTCTTCCTTAGACATCGATGGTACAACAGCTACCAAAAGCGTGACAAAACATCGCTTTTGGCTGCGTGGAACGCGTTCGTCCAAAACGTAAAGAATTTTGGACGAGAAGGGTGGCTCAAGAAACTTGAGGCGACACGCCTCAGGTTCGAAAGGCGAACGCCAACCGGTGCCAGGTACCGGTTGCACTGTTTATCGAGTGAGGCAGGCATTCCTTGCCTCACATGGGGAGACCCTTGTGCGAGTTGTGTTGACAACTCGCAGCGTGCACCTAGGGAAGTGTATTCCCTAGATTCGCCCTGGGGAAGGGCACACATCTTGGCTGAGATGCGTGACGCGATTGCAAACTTGCAATCCGTCTACAAGCGCCTAGGGCGCGTGTTTACCGATGGGCCACAGGACTCATCGGATGGGTCTCGTCATACTGGCGGACGAGACCTTCAACATCCATCAACAGCTGAGAGCGGGGCTCCCAGCTGTTCTAAGAGGGTGGATACCCCCGCCACTGGAAGAGGTAGCTCGCCCTTGATCCTGAATCGCCACGGTGATTCAAGATACGCTCCACTAGAAAGCGTTGAAGACCGTGAGCATCCACCAAAAGATGTGGTGGAGGAGGAAAGACCTCCTCCAGATGATTCGGTTCACCATCTCGACCCTTACGAGATGGATCGCGCAATCGATGAATTGCTCGATGACTTGAAGCACGAGCGCGACCGGCGCTACGCTTTGACAAATACCGTGCGGAAGAACCGCAAGGATCACGAGGCTGATCGGGCGAGGGATCGCGCCGATTATGCCACAGCACAGCTTCAGGTCGAGCGGGATGTCCGCTCCCTATTCGCCGAGCCGGCGACAGCTCGCGGGGAGATATCTCGGTTGAGTTCCGAGGTATCATATCTTCGCGACCAGACAGATCGTCTGGAGCGCGAACGCAAGAACTTAATGGATGTTCTTGAACGTGGGGGCTATCTTCATCGGAAGAAGAAGGCTCGTACTGACAGTACGGCCTGAGCCTCCCCACGTAAAACGTAGGATGCGTGCGCATCCTGCGAGGCAATTCGATCGTGTATGCATTGCCCTTGCGATGCAACACTCGAAATGGCCCAATGTATTTCGGCAGTAGTTTACTACTGCCGACACTAGTGACTGCATGTCCAGGTAAGTTTACCGTAGACAGTAGTACTAGGTCATTAACTTTAACTGAAAAAACATTCGCTCTTCCATTCTTGTCTGCGTTCCGTTTATGACGGTCCACCGCATTTGCGATGGCGTCCTGAGCGAAACGGAATACCGCTTCTCGAGTCAGCAGGAAGTTCTCTGCTTACTCTTTGTTTTGTCTTTCAGTGCGCTTCGTGCGCATTGCCAAGAGATTGCTCTCTTCTTCAGCGAGGTTGTATTCTTCCTCGCTGGCATAATCGTTGAAGATGCTGAATATACCAGCATCGTCATCATCATCTGAGTTAGTAATAGCGTCGCCGCTATTATTGAGGCGATTTTCTTCATCGATGTCGACCTGATCGACATCGGCATCATACGTGACGACGTTAGCGTCGACACGTGATGAGCAAGAGCCAAAACGGTTTTTGATCGAGCGAGTCCCTCCCCCCCTTATCCAAGAGTCACACTCTAGAAGGGCGGGCACACGTGGATGGCGTAAACCATTCACGTAAAACGGTGTGTGTTGTGTTGAGGCATGCACCGAATTATTTATGGCGAATTCCACCATCGGAAGGAATTCGCTCCAGCTCGAAAATGAGTGGAAATACCCTCGAAGGATCTCTTCGAGGACACGGTTCGCACATTCCGTCTGACCATCAGTTTCGGGATGGTCAGAAGTGGACATCGTTAACCGTGTTCCGAGAGAACGGAAAACAGATTACCAAAATGCCGCCGTGAATCGAGGGTCACGGTCGTATACGAGTTCACGGGGTAACCCGTGGAGTCTAAAGGCCGTGTCGAGAAACACACGAGCACAACCTTGAGCCTTGATTGACTCGGGTACAGAAGCAAGATGCACCATCTTGCTGAATCGGTCAACAAACACAAGAATACCAGTATTCTTGTGGTCTTCTTCGGGAAACCCGAAGACGAAGTCCATTGAAACGGACTGACAGCACTCTGTCGGAATAGGCAGAGGCTGCAATGGCGCACAGGATGAAGGACTAGGCTTCACCCATTGACAAACCTCGCAAGCACGTATGTACTTGCGTACAAACTGATACTGGCGTGGCCAGCAAAAGTCACGACTTACCGTGAGGTAAGCCTTTTCTCTCCCACGATGATCACCTGTTGGGGCATCGTGACACTCGTACATGATGCGTAAACGCAAATCATCATGAGCGGGGACGACGACACGAGGCGTGTCGCCGGCAACAGCTGTATAGTACAGCAATCCGTTGCGTGTACTATACCGATCCGAGGATGATCGGTACAAAGCCGGTAAATCCTTCAATGATTTACTGGATGGATGCACAAGATGATCCATTAATCGCAGAAGATCCTTATCTTCTTCGGATGCCTTTCGTATGTCGTCAAGTAAGCTTGACGACGGGACACTGGCTCTCAGTGTCGCAACAGTGGGCTTATCCTCACTGTTGGATTGTGCGTCCGGCTTGAAATCGGGACGGCGAGAAAGCGCATCAGCGAAGACGTTTAGTCGTTCTGGATTATACTCCACGGAGAAGTTATACTCCGCGAAGAAAGATAGCCACCTCGCCATCTTTTGCGAGTGGTGTGGGCTGTTTACGGCCGTGCGTAATAACGAATGGTCCGTATAGACAACAAACGGTCTATCACCGAGGAAATAGACGCGAAACTTAGCCAGTGCGTACTTCATGGCAAGTAGTTCCTTGTCATGCACTAAGTAATTGCGCTCCGCTGCTTGCAGCTGACGCGATTGATACCAGATGACGCGTTCTGCGCCATCTGCGTCGAACTGCATTAACGCACAGCCGATTGCAAAATCGATGGCGTCACAGACCACATGAAATGGTCTGTCCTGATCTGCAAACGAGAAGATCGGCGACTGCATCAAGCTCCACTTGATACCTTCAAAGGAACGCTGGCACTCAGCGTTCCATGACCACTTGACATTTTTCTTGAGCTAGCAAGAAAGATGAACAGTCATTTCGGCGTAGTTGCGCGAGTACTTGTGCAAGAACGCCGCTAGACCAAGGAACTTCCTTAGTCCCTTGACATCGACTGGCACTGGCCAGTCGGTGATCGCCTTGATCTTTTCGAAACCAGGGCGTACGCCGTGTTTGCCCACGATGCACCCAAGAAGTGGTATTTCGCTAGCCGCGAATATACACTTCTTGAGGTTTTCATACAGCTTATGCTTGCGCATAAGTTGAAGGACTTGACGAACGTGAGTTCTGTGAGCTTCAACGTCCGTCTTTCCGTCCATAGCCCGGCTATGGAAGAACACATCGTCGAAGTAACTCGGTGCGAAGTCTCGCACCGGTCTCAACAGATTTGTGACACATCTGTTGAATGTTGCAGGGACATTGCTCAGCCCCTGTGGCATAACTAGCCACTCCCACAGCATCCCGCCGGGGTTACTCACTGCCATGAACGGAATGTCCCGTTCACGCTTGAGTATCAGATAGAACCCATCCATCAGATCAATGGACGAAAAGATGGTACTCTTTGACATACCATCTATGATTACGTCCTTCCTCGGTATCGGTGTCTGAGCCGGTATCGTTGCAGCATATAATTTGTTGAATGCGTGCACTATCCGCCATCCTCCTGTGGCCTTTCGCACACAGAAGGTCGGAGAGCTGTGAGGGGATGTTGATTCCCTCACATGGCTCGCTGCTAAGCGATCGGCGAAGAACTTGTCGATCGCTGTACTTGTTCACGATGCAGTGGCCACTGCTTCATGACGCAGTACTTCGAGCCCGGTCTAAGCTCGATCTCGTGTCGAGTGCCTTTGTCCTTAGGCAACTCGCAAGGTACGGAATCAGGGAATACGTTCTTGAATTCGATCAAATCCTTATACAAAGGATTTGCCTGAAGTGACTCCCAGGATTGAGACGTGTATCGCTCAATCCGAGTCTTCTCATCGAGGACACTTTCGTCCATCTATGAGCTGCTGAGAACCCGTTCGTTCTCAGCAAATACTGTTGCCGACCGAATATCGGCCACATACTCATCGTCTGTGACGAGTATGCAGATCTACTTGACTTTGCCACTACGCAGATCACGCAAGAAACGTTTTGGTTCGAGCGTTGGCAACTGAGTTATCTCCGACGTTAACTTCCGAGGCACAATCAGATCGAGTGTATAAGAGCCTACACTTGATCCGTCATTGACCAAGACGTTCAACGTCTCGGTTTCTTCCTGGGAACTTGCTTCCACAGGTTGCGGAGGGCCTGATCCTTCAGCAAGTGACTCTTGAGGAATTCCTTCCTCAAGCACGTGGGGACTTATTCCCTCGACGTCTTCTGACTGTGACTGTGCAACCACAGTCAGGTACCGATCCTCTACGGTCGACTCTCCAGTCGACTTAGGATTTCCATGTTGCCCTTTGGGGGCAACAGGTTTCTTTTGTCTAAGATGCTGCCCGCTAGGCATGCATTCATGTCCCGGTCCACTCGACTTCTTCGAGTGGTGGATCTTCGTCGCAGCCTGTACTTCTGTACAGCCGCCGGGAGCTTGCTCCACAGTGTAGTGATCAACTACACTGTGATCTTGTGCAGTCGTGCTAACGACCGTACCGCAAGTGAGGCCATCGCACTCACTCGCAGAACATCCACACGCTTGTGGACGCTCCATGACCTTCATCAGATGACCATCTGATGAACAAGCGGCAGGCATCTTCACGGATCGATGCTGCCAGCTCACCCTTGGCTTGTACTTTCTGAGCCAAGGTAATCCCAGGATGACATCAAATTTGTCATCTAGATCTAGTACGATGAAGTCATCATCGTACTGTTCGCCCTCTAACGTGTAGTGGATTCCTACTACACGTTTCTCAACGGTTATCGATGCGCCTGTTGCAAGGCGCACCGTCATCCTTGTGAGGGGAATGTCGCGCTCAACGAACTTGAGCCTACGACCCTCTAGTGACTGGCGTCGAACAAAGTTGTTCGACGCCCCACAGTCTACTAGGGCACGAAGCGACAAATCATTTGTCGCTTCCAACTTCAAGGTGATGAGCGAAACGTCGTCACCAGGTGCAGAGACACACAATGATTGTGTATCTGGAGCAACTTTCGTCAAGAGATTTGCAAATTCTCTTGAGGTTGCTGGATCAGTAGGGCGCTCCGCCCCTACTGACCCCGACCATTTTTTGATGGTCCGTCTCGCTGTTGCGGCTTCGCAACAGCGCTGGACCCACGCCCATTGCCCTTTCTGGCAAATGGTCGTCCATTTTGCTCAGTACTGTTTGGTACTGGGCGTGGAGCACTACACTCGTATGCATAGTGCCCAAACTTCTGACAGCGATTGCTCCTCTGCAATCGCTTGTTGTTTGAAGAGCGAGGTCTCTCGCTCTCAACATAGCAGAGGTCCATTGGTTCTGGACCTCCGATCTCTTGTCGTCTCGGTGGACGATAAGAGTTTGAGCTAGCATGAGCCTGTCTCATGCTAAAGTCTTCCTGTTCCGCGGCTGATATCGCTTCTTCAAGCGTATTCAGCTCAAGGCGGAACAGGTGGCTCCTGACGGGCCCTTCTGCAAGCCCTTGCATGAACACCGTAATCAACGTGTGTTCATGAACTGGGTTAGCAGTTATACTACTCGCTAGGAGTCGTATTTGTTGATCGTAAGCGTGCACATCACGCTTACCCTGCTTGAGTTTCAGGAGCTCAGAACGAGCCCTGAACTCAGCTCGTGGCGGCTCAAACGTTTGTCTGAGCCGGGCCTTGAAGTCATCTAGCGACCTAAGCACATTTGAGTCGCTACTTTCGAGCCCCAAGGCCCAAGTTTTGGCACTCCCTGCCAAGTGGGTCTGAGCAAATGTGAGTTTCATTTGCTCATCTTCGGCGAGACGAGCCCTTAGGGCTCTGTCGAGTTCGACAAGCCATATTAACAGGGAGTCCTCCGGGACTCCACTGTACTTGGAGATGTCAACTTTCATGACGTCGACACGACGCGCATGTGCCGTCCCGCCCACAGCAGCATGGAATTGCTGCTGTCTCAACAGCTCTATCTGTTGAGCATTGAGTTCTCTCAACTGATCAGCCTGTTGAGAGCCTTGCTGGTGAAGCAAGGCTACTTTCTTTCTCTCAATGGCAAGTTCATTTTGAATGAACTTGGCTATAGCGGCATTTTGATGGTATCTGTCTAGAGACTCCAACATGGCGCTAATGGCGAGTTCGCCTACGGTAGAACTCATTCGTTCTACCACACCCCATTCGATGTCACTCAAATGGGTAAACCCTTCACTCGTGGCGTGAAAGGTCTCTTCATCATCCAACATGAACATGTTGGATGTTGTGGTCCTTGGAATGACTACAAAGTGCTACCAGGTGTATCGGGGCACACCCTTGCGTGAACTTAACGCAAGGGTATCGTTACCCGACAGACGTACACGTGGCAAGCAAGGAAGCGTAGGTAGGGTAAAAGCAGAACTGTTATATTAATATAATTAAGTCTTTTAACTACTGTCTCTCTGTTTGACTTAGCTTAACTATACTAATATAACTGGGTGTATGGTGACGTCTCGTCACCACTCATTGCGCGCGTCTTGCGGCGATTGGTGGGTTGATATCGTCAAGATATCAACCAATGAGTAGACTATTTGGTCACCCCATCAATATCACCACTTTGGTGATATTGTTTAAAGAATATCCAACTTCATATTCTTTATTGTCACTTTCCTTAAAAGTGACAATTTCATGTAACGGGCTGCCCAGACACACGACGTGCCTTACATAACACGTTGTGAACAACTTCGTATGAGTTTATGGTCGCGATGTGCTTCCTTCAGCACGTTGTGAGCGACATTGTTTGAGTACACGTGTCATGTAGACAACGCATCGCACTGTCGTGCAACAACGTTCATGCGATTTATGATTAGCTGTATGTATCTACAAGAAGACGCCAAAGAAGCGTCTTCTCTTCCGGTAGCCGAAAGTTAAGATATACCTATTGATCATGCTTTCAGAGCAATATGCTGCTGTATTGTGGGTAGGACCCGGTTCGTCAGACAGAAGAATTTGTGAGCCCGAACGGTAATGTACGCGAAATTAGCTTGGGCCAGATATCAGCGGTCGAAGGCAATTGAGGGCTTGTCGTGTAACGGGGCAGCCTGTTCCATGGAAACTGTCATTCGAGAGATAATGACGATAAAGAATATTATGTTGAATATTCTTTGAACAATATCAACAATAGTGGTGATATTGATGGGTCGACCAAAGAGTCTGCTCATTGGTTGATATCTTGACGATATCAACCCACCAATCGCCGCAAGACGCGCGCAATGAGTGGTGAGTAGACGTCGTCATACATTCAGTTAGATTAGTATGATTAAGTTAAGTCAAACAGAGAGACAGTGGTTAAAGACTTAATTATATTAATATGTCAGTTCTACTTTTCCCTAAGACAGTGTTGCCTCTGTCTTACCTACCGCTTCCTCGGTTGCCTCGTGTATACTTGTCGGTGCACGATACCCTTGCCTTAAGTTCACGCAAGGGTGTGCCCCGTTTCATGTCGAGTGCACCAAGAATTTGTTTTTTTCCGGAAAAGAACATATGCTTATGCAATTAATTATAGCACGACTTCTAGAGTCACTCTTGTGCCGCCTGGCCAGTGAAATGAGCTTTCGAACTGGCACAACTTGCGATGGTGGAAGACTGTGTCTCCAACGGACGCAGTCTCCGGTCAAGATCCAGCAAAATTTGGCCTCACGTATCATTCGTTGTAGACGGGCAATCGTTCCAGCCATTGTTTCGTCACAGTCACAATGGGTGCGAATAAATCTAACATGTCCCTGCAAAGCTCGTAAATGATGAGTGCTGGCCCCGCGCGCACAATAGCTTGACCACAAAGTTGCGAAATTGAGGATGCATTAAGATTAGTTGTTGAGGCACTATTGCTATCGTAAAACGACTTATCGGTGAACTATACCAACCGTTAAAAATAATGTGCCGCTACGAAGACCGCGCAACATCAGTTCAAAATGATGCGTCTGTACCCTGCTCGTCTACCGGTTACTTCAGCCTTTGCAATAAATAAAAACCGTGTGATGGCACAAGTTTTAGGACGAAAGGTTCAGGACTCGTCGAGCTCATTCTCGATGTATTAAGTTTCAAATGCCTTTCGTGTAGTTTCGTCGTCTGTTAAGGGATTCATATGCTCTCTATGTCTTCCGTTTATGTGGCACTCCTAAGGGACAATGAGCCCGCTATGCGCTTACTCGCTCTTCGATCCGCTCTCGATCGATAACACCAAGCAAGAAAAGTTGTAGCTGTGATTCGGTCGCAAAGCAATCCCAGAGTCCGTTATCATTAATCAATTGGAACTAAGCTTGAAGTATACTATATCTCACTAGCACAATCGGCCTCTTCCATGTAGCATCATGTCATATGTTAAGGAAGTCTATCGTATCAGCGCGCCTCTACATTCGTGTATAATAGGAACAGTGCTGATACGATTAAACCGCCGAATTAAATCGCTGATAGGGGTAATATGCTCATGAATCATGTAAATTAATAACGTACATTCGATGACACGATGGCCAAACTTTGATATATCAAAGTCGAACATTCTTCATCTCAACCGCGTCTAGTTTTCCAATCTATGTCGGTCGCATATATACATAATGCGCCAATTAACTTTCTCACCCGATAAGCATCAGTTGCCCATTAAATATGATTGCACAAATCTACACCGAGAGTGGGCGAGCGTTGACAGAATTTGCGAAGACCAAGAAACGTATTTCGACGTGTGTTTCGACGTGTGTTTCGTAGATTGACATTTTTGTGACGTAAAAAATTGGGAATAGATTCAGCAGCAAGTTCTTTAGTCTATTTTCATTGCAGTCATGCTTCCCCTAGTCGTTGCAAACCTTCTTGGTGCTTGCTAGCTCAATGGTTACATCCTCTTAAAAGTAGTTTAGTTTTGATCAAATTCGTTTTTGGAGGGGGTACACCGAAGGATTTAATACAACATATTTGCACTATTTCCAAGGTACCATCCGGACTTATAGGTATGAACTTTTAACAGGTCTAACCCCGACCTCTTCGCACATGACGTCTAGATGACACCTCCTGCCAAATCCGTTCCATTCGAGTAGCTTCTGTCCCGATTTCCTTTATAATACGCACCCTAAATGATGATATTTGATTTTGTCTGCACCTTTAAACAGCTTAGTAATTGCTGAAGACGCCTAACGTCCAAAATCTTGGTATAGGCATCGGCGATATTTTAAGTTGTCTTGCTCTTCCCAGAGTGATGGCTACTTTCTTGAACGGCACGCGCACATAGGGACATCTCAATCGGATATGTCGCGGTTACCGACTATTCGTGGATATCGAAGCCATTTTGCATGCAGCCTATCGATCAATACCTAAAAAAATTCGCGATTGTGCTGGGATGAAAGCTCTTAATATACAATTTTTATCGCTAGATACTCTTCTTCGGTAGATAAAAAAGCAAAAGTTGGGTTTTAGCGTGCCATTATCGCTATTGCTTCACATGCAAGCTGTTTACATATGTTGTCGTGATCTCCAAGCCTCCAGATCGCCCCATCGCTTTCACAAAAACGTTGTGCGACAATTTATAAGTCCATTCGTAGCTTATGTGTACACCATCGTATACAAATGCGCGCCCACTAAGCACTGTAGTACGAGTTCACATTGCCATAGTGTTTGTTTGTAGGACATAGTACAAACTGAATTTGTAAATACAGAATTATTTTCAGTCATATCAAGCGCTTGTTACGGGATATCAGGTTGCGTGGTATAATCATGTATAATATTTTTTATAAAGAATAATACGTTGAGTTTTTCTCGTAGGATATCACCAAATTCAGTGATGTTTATACAGTGAACAATGAGTCTACTCATCAGTTAATATGTGTAATGATATTAATCTACCAATATCGGCTTGAGGTGCGCCATGAGTAGCGAGTAACATCTTTATCGAATCTGAAGGTGGCGCTTTGGCAATGATTTCGAGGAAGTGAGTTACAAGAAGTAAATAGCAAACAGAGACTTATTGTTTATTACTTATATTTGTAAGCATAAGAAACGTGCTTGAAGCACTAGGAGTAATGATTTTACGGGAAACCTCCTGTTAATCGCCATGGCTCTAGCCGACCCCATATATCATCACTCAGCAATAAGTAGGTCACACAATACTTTAGGTCACAGGTCGCACCCGGTCTCGCTTATCTATTCGAGGCAGTTGGAAGGAAACGTGATATCCTTTTTTAATGAAGAGGCGTTGTTCATGGTGAGTAGATAAAAGTTAGTGGTAATCAAAACTTTCTTGCCCCCCAATCTCCACTAGCGCCCATACTACCGAGTATCGGAGAGGGTACTCCATGTACTTGCATCACGCGTCCTTCCTCGTACATTTTGTACCCGTCGTTAAGGCGGGACGCACCCTTCCAGGTTCATTCGTGTCGACGGAATGCTTGAGTGTGTTCGAGATGGGTGGATGATCGAATGGAAATCTTCACAGGACCACGTGTTTACTTGTAGGGTGCTCGGTAAAGGACATCCTACTCTCTACAATATTGTCTTGTCCAAAGCAGATGCCTAATTCGCGAGGTTTCTTAACACTTTTGCCATCTCGAAATCTTGCAATCTGCATCCAATCGTAGATGAGGGGGCTTAAAATTTTGCACTCCTGGACAAATAATCCAGAAAAGATCTTCTTGGTGGTCGGCAGACGTCGGGAGGTCAACGAAATTAGCACAGAAAGAGGAACGACACTTGTGCACTAAGAAGATGGCGAATTTTTTTTTGTGTTATCCAACCATATATATTAACCTCTGACGAAGCCTAGTCCGTTTATTGGGATGGGCCACCATGTGTCGCTCTGCGCTGTTGAAAATCGATCCCCATTGTTATTAATGTTCCGCGCCGGTTTATCGTGACCTTATTATCTGAAGATCGCGATTCACAAGATTGCGCTACCCAAGGCCACGCTTTGCAAGATCATATCATCCTAGATTGAATCGTCCAAGATTGCATTGTGTAGTTTTAAATCATTATGTGGCTCATAACTACCGCCGACATAGTACTTAGTCGCAGCAAAATCATCGGCCCTCACTTCTCGATCCGCTTCACAACAAAGACGTCATAATACATTTTCTCAAATCGCTAGAATATATAAAGAACTCACCGGTTTTGTCGTCAATACACCGTGTCCACATATAAAACCCAGGCCATAATGTAAGGAACACAAATAGTATGATATCGTTCCCATCAGTATACATAATCCTTTGGTAAAGGAACCGTTTCGGCAAGCCATTGTCCCACTAGATGCTTGGTAGCAGTTACTTAAATGAAAAAAAGCCGTTTGCTTTCACATGTGTGGATCACTTTATGTCAAGCTAAATTCGCATCAAAGGTTTATATTCTCCAGTTTATACCACGGCACACAGATGCGTTTCCATGACCGACCTCGAAAAGCGGGGAGTGATCGAGTGGATCGCAGATCCTGATAGGGGGTTCCCATGCGCACCTTATAAGTACATTTAAGCGAAGTAAAGTTGATAAATGCCAGGTGCACGAACTAGCTACTGGTAGAAGCCCACGCCACCATCACGATCTCTCCGGCGTTGCATCTGCGTATTAAAGGTGGAGGAAGAAACGAACGGCTTGGCGAGTTAGAAGGTGTCCTGTTTGAACATATAGTTTTCCTGAGACCGGCCAAGAGCCAGGTGTTTCATCTGTGTATTAAAAGAATCTGCCCGCGAGATCACTAAAGCCGAGCTGAACGACGATGATTTTATGCGCATCTGACCAGTGGTACGCTTGCTTCATGACATGCTATGGCCTCTATCTCAGACGGAAGACGAACCTCACTGTATTGAGTGACGACGAGCTCACCGCTCGTCCGTGAGATTCTTTACGTACCCCTCGTCAAAGACGAGCTCACTCAATTCCAGCATCACGATACTGATATATAAGACGGCGATATTCTTTGAAGATCCGCGGCATGACACTGTGGGATATAACGTTCCTTGTCATGGTGTAATGCGCTCGACCGGATTTGCTTCGATGCGTATCACTGTTGTGCCTAATGCACAACCAAGAAAAATGATCTGCCAGCTCTTCTGATCTGGAAAGGCACCAAAATACCGGTCCAGATGAGAGGCGCAGTTTACGCATCCTATTAAGATCACGCCCCGATGATTAGTGAGATTCGTCTTGAGTGGATGAAGCTGATGTTCTCAGCGCGTATAGGCTCCTACGGTGGACAAGGGTTCATGTGGTGGTCGATGAGAGCGCATTTAGCGAATGAAGTAGATATAAAGGTGACTGCCATTAAGGGAGGTCTAACTTCGTTACTGCAGGCAGGGGAAATCGAAAAGTTCACTTTTTTCAAAGATTGTATCTAGCTTATTCACCGAAAGAAGGCGATCTAATCGGGTGCAGTACATCAAGGAACAAAATCTACGGCCACCGAGCGTGGAGGTGGTTGTATCTTGGGTCATCAAATCATGAGAACCTATCCCGAACGAAGAGTTCCGCAAGTCTGTTGCAGCATATGGATTTGGTGTTGACCATTGCGACTAAAAAATTGCCAAGAACGACGTAAACGGTCGACTATTGCAGTAGATGGATGAGCGCTGACGAAGAATTCTCCGATGATGATGATGGTGCTAATATTGCACATGGTTATGACGATCTGGTAATTATATATGGGCATTTCGTTCCGTGTTTGCAGCGCCTTATCTGATGGGAATCGCAATCAATATGTACTACAAGGACTTACGTAGCAGTTACAAATGCGCTGTGGAACTCTATCTTTATAATTGATTCTGGATTTGAACTCGGGCTGTTTGTGTAACGTTTAGCTGCTACACCACTCCACCACTGCCGTCATTCATTATACAAGATAATAAGTTATCTCCAAATGCGTGTATATTGATTGTGTGCTCTGCCTAATACAATACCTTTATTGCAAATTAGGGATAAATGGGGTAATAGAATACCGTATATATTCGGCAGAAATCATTATTAACAAAAATAGATAGAAGACTTATGTACATTTCATTCAGTTTTTCTTTCACTACTACTAAGCTCTATCGTCTTTGTGGATTGTCTTCCTTGATGAAAGAGTATATGACGTAGTAGTGAACTGCCTAAAAGGTTTTCAGTAAGAGTTCGACGTCCTTTCGTGAGTACGTATAAGAAGTACCAGTGTTTCTTTTCAGTACTTATGTCGAGGTACAATAATATCCCAATTGCTGCACAAAATTAAATCTCTTTCGTCATTGCTTCGTCTTCTATCACCGTGTCTACGATCAAAAGTGCGTACTCGCTTTTAATGCTTCGTACGAAATCATATTACGTTGCCAGCTTGAAATGTGCTTGCATGTCTCTATAATCTGATTTTGAAATATTTTGTCAAGCTTCCTCGATGTTAAATTCCATACCCTATGTCAATATCATGAAACAACAATGATTTTTAATCAGCAATACACTGCAGCATGCCGTTTATGTAGATGAGGTCGCACACAACATCACCTGTTTGTCGAGTTTTAGGTGTAGACACGGATCCATACGCGACGATTGATCCCCGTGATTTCATAGCTATCCATGCCATCCTGTGATTCATTCCATCGATGTATTTGATCCGTATAATACGTTGACATCAACATAAGCATGACGTGTATTTTCATAAGGATACCGAATTAAACTACTGATAAAATGCTTTGTTCTCCGTCTTTCATTTTGATTAGCCGTAATGGTATCGCATTCATACGCTTCTAATCTCGTTCTACGACTATTGCCAACTTTTATCGAAAACATGGAATTCTTGCGCTGAAATTGATTCCAGATTTATAATTACTTGCCGGTGCCACAAATCCTACTTTGAATCAATTGACGTAACATTCACTAATTATTCCTTTTGGCATTTACCACAACGATTTCAACATGTAACTCTGTCAACATTTCCTCGCTTTAAAGCTCAGGGATATCATGTATGGCTTTTTCTTCTGAAGGCCAGACATTCAGCCTTGATTCTCTATAATAATCACACGTATATATTAAGACCGTAGCATATCTCGGCATTAGCGTAGCATTTAGATTTCCTTCCACGAATTGTCCCGCAATTCTATTATTGACATATGATTAATTTCGTGTCACATTGACGACAGATTTATCAAAGTAAGCAGGTAAGTATTGCATTAAGCTTGATCAGAACCATGAACGTCTTCTTGACGGCTTTGTAACAACATCTCGCTCAGCCAATTTCTCTCTTAAAATTATTGCATCTCTTTAAGCACTCTATTCAGCTTAAACGCACCAGTGGTTCCTAGATATGTGTGCCTCGCGATCTCAAGTTTAGACGCCAACTTTTGGCCGTTGTAATTCCGTCGTGTATTGGTTTCGAGAAAGAGGACTGGTCATAGTTGCATTTCCGTCGCAATCACCTTAATATACATTAATTGCTGCTAAATCGAATATCTCGCACATTTCGATGTCCGACATTACACCTTCGACACCAAGACCATCAGGCGATGGATTTGAATATCATTAATTACGGTATTTTTTATTTGTTGCGCTTCAGCATCAGATCAGTAAATGACCATCACCTCAAAAGTCGGATACAGATTTAGATCTTTCCGTAATCGATGTCATCCTTTTTATCGCTTTCATACTTTTGTGGGGAACGTAATGAGAACGGTCCATCCAGAGATGGCTCTGTCGTCTAGCGATGGTTTTGCATTGTTAACGTCACTATGCCTACACCCGACGTGATTCGTCGATCGCCTTGAAGAAATCATCAGGCATTCATTCTCAAGATTGCCCTTAATGCTACGTCAGTAATTCGGATATCGAATTTTCCATCCGACGGGCTCGGATTATTGCCGACATCCTCCACGACTGCGTTTCGTCTGCGGCTGTCCAAGAACGTCACGTTACAACATCCGCGCGTTGAATACCCTCGCAATTTAGCTGATGAATTTCATCAGCAGTCTAATTCGCTTTTGCGGCGCCTTCTGAAACTTTTTCCACTTCGGGAGCCTCCGCTGGGTAGTAGGTCGTATCGTTGATCACAAGGAACCTCCGCACGATTCCAAGACGTATCTTTGTCGTCCGCGCGCGTTAATAACTGCGCGTCAGTCTTAAATCTGGTGGATGGCCTTTTCACTTCATGATGATACGTGAGAACGCAAGTCAATGTCAAGTTGAGCGGTATACTCTTGTGGAAGTTACAATTGTTATGTCGAAGGAAAATTGGAAAGTGTATTGAATTAGTTTTCCTATGAACTTACTCGTCGTGTTATCTTCTTCTACCTTGTAGCTTTCCCTGATCTTGATGGATTCTAGAACATACACTCAAGGTAGTTCTAGAATCATCAGACTGCACGTGAACCGTTTACACCCTGTCGTATCATCGCTGTCTTGTCACTTGTGCGTAGCAAATCACAGTTGGCTTTGTTGACCGTGCATTGACAGTGCACACATCAACACTCCCACTCACTGTTGATGCTCGGGTCCATCACGTACCTTGATGTCCATTCCGGCACGGAGGTACTGGAATCGCTTGGTGCCGAGTGCCTTCGTTAGTATTTTGGCAAGTTGATGTTCCGTCTCCTTGTAGATCACCTTTATATCACCGGCCAGAACTTTCTCTCGGACAAAGTGGTGACGTATGTCTACGTGTTTAGTCCGCGCATGGTATCCTGGGTTTGTTGCGAGAGCAATGGCTCCTTGATTATCCTCGTAGATGACAGTAGGATTCTTCTGCTCGAATCCGAGGTCAGCCATTAACATCCTTGCCCATAGTATGTCTTGAGTGCACATGATAAGCGCCATGAATTCAGCCTCAGAAGTACTCAATGCAACGGTGCGTTGGTACTTAGACTTAAATATAACAGGGCCTCCATTAAGCACCAGCAAAACACCAGATACCGATCGACGGTCGTCCAAGCTGTTTCCCCAATCGGCGTCACTATACGCTGTTAGTTGTTGCTGTAGTTTGTCAACACTGTAGTGTAATCCAAAACCACTCGTCGAGCGGAGGTATCTTAGCACTTTGATCAGTGCCTTCCAGTGTTGTGAGCCAGGGTTTTCTGCAAATCGTCCAAGTTGGCTCACAGGAAATGCTGCGTCTGGTCTGGTCGTGGTCACTATAAACAGCAGTCGTCCCAGCAATTGGCGGTACGGTGTACGACTCATGGCTTGTCTTTCGACATCGGACTTTGGACTGTTTGCGCTGGACAGTTTCATGCTCTGATCACATGGGTTACCAGTTGGTCGGGCTTGAGTCTGTCCAAACATGTCTGCAGTCTCCTCGATGTATCTTTGTTGCGAAATAAACATCTCACGCTTCTTTCGGTCGTACATAACTTCCATTCCAAGCAAGTGCTTCACTGGACCAAGGTCTTTGGTTTGAAACCGCTGAGAGATTTGTTCTTTCACCTTGCGTACCGTGGCTGCTTCTTTTGCAGCCACAATCATATCATCAACGTATAAGCACACGTACGCCCAGCCTTCACCATCCTTTATCTTGTATATGCATCGATCAGCACCGCACGCGACAAATCCCATCTCCAGTAATGCATTGTGAATCGTCTTATTCCAGGAATTTGCAGCCTGCTTAAGTCCGTAAAGCGCGCGATTCAATTTAAGTACAAACTCGCTGCCAATTTTCATCCCTTTGGGTGGTAACAAGTATACTTCTTCTTGTAGGTCGGCATTCAGGTAGGCCGTATCAACATCAAGCTGGTCGATCACATATCCTGCTGCGCAGCAAATCGACAATAGCATCCTGATGGAGTTCATACTGGCGACAGCCGCGTACGTCTCGAAAAAGTTGATACCATATTGTTGCAGGAATCCGAGCGCCACAAGTCGTGCTTTGTATCGACCATCACTCTTTTTAGCCCATACCCACTTCGATCCAATTGGTTTCATTCCAGGCTTGCGTACAATTGGTGTCCACGTCTTGTTACGCTCATGAGCCGCAAATTCATTCTCAATAGCTTTAATCCATTGGTATCTGTCAGGTCCATTCACTGCCTCCGCATAAGAGCCAGGTAAATCACGAGCTATCATGGCAACTTCTGCTATCAATGCCACATCGCTGTTTATTCGCGATCGCTTGGAAGGAGGTTCGTCATCTTCACTCCCACTGGCTTCATGGTTTTCATTGTATGGCACAATGCTGTTTTCTGTTGTGGTACTAGTGTTATTGTCTTCCAACAAGAGCTGAACAGGTTGCTCAATTGGTAGCATTTCATCAACACCTCCTCGTGGTCCGGATTCACTTCTCCCACTGGCATCGTCAGTAAGAACACGATACTGATGCTCGCGACCGGAACGACGCTTAAGTTGTGGACGGAACACCATCGCTCCAGAGTCGTGCGGATTGTGTAATTCGAGTTCTTGGTGACGAGGTCCTTGTTGAATTACTTGGGAAATGTGTTGATGTTGTTCGTTGTTCATATTTCTTGCAAGATAATGATTGCTTGTCTCACTCGAAGGTGTGTTACTGATGTCATTGTCAGAACTCGGTACTTCCATCTCCACATCTTCGACAATTTCGTGCTCTTCCATTTCAACATCTTCATCACCATCTTGTTGCAAGTTACTTGGTTGATCTCCATCATCGTCATCTTGTCGTATTATTATCATCTTCGGGTGTGGTACAACCGGATTGTCTTCGTAAATGTTACTAACTTCACGTTCATCTAACGCGATCGAACGACTGATCTTGATCGTACCAGTCTCCAGATCAAGCACCCTGTAACCCTTGGTGTGTCTTGCATATCCTAACAGCATGCAGCGAAACCCTTTCGCGTCGAATTTCGTGCGCTTTGAGTCATCGATATGTGCGTATCCAAGTGAACCAAATACACGTAGGTGAGAAATTTCGGGCTTCGTCTTAAAGCACAGTTCAAAAGGAGTCTTCTCCTCGTGATTGCAGTTCGTGGTTCTGTTAAGTAAATACACCGCCGTATTCACAGCTTCGGCCCACCACTTCTTTGCCACCCGCTTGTAATGCATCATGCTTCTGGCCGTCTCAACAATCGTACGGTTCATCCGTTCAGCAACACCGTTTTGTTGAGGACTGTAGGGTACTGTCTTCTGATGGATGATGCCGTGTTTCTTGCAGTACGAAGCAAACCTCTTGTTTTTGTATTCACCGCCATTGTCAGTACGTATGGCCTTAATACGAAATCCACACTGCTGCTCCATCTCGGTCCGAAATTCAATGAACTTCGACAGTACTTCACTCTTGGACTTTAGAAAATATACAGTCACTAATCTTGAAAAATCGTCCACGAGAGACAATACGTATCGTGACCCACCAGGAGTTGGGTTCTTCATAGGGCCCATGACGTCAGAGTGAATAAGCTGCAGTGGCTGCGTTGTCTTTGTCTTCGACTCTTGTGGAAAACTCGCGACACACAGTTTCCCTTGTAGACACCCTCCACACAAATTCTTGTTCGTGTCAGGTACTACATTCGGTAGTCCTTCCGTAGCCTCCTTTGTCTTTTTAAACTTGTTGTGGCTAATGTGACCCATTCGTGCATGCCACAGCTCCCACTTGTTACCAGCGTCTTCATGTTCTACCAACATCGCGTGCTCATACTCCACATTAAGAGTGTACACGCTTCTCATGCGCTTCGCAGAAATCATCAACACATTATCCTTGTAGATACCGCAGTATTTTTCACCGAATCGAACGTTGTACCCACGCTGGACGATCTTGGGCACCGCTAGTAGTCGTCTGTCCAGCGTTGGAATGTGCAATACTTCATTCACAGTCACTGCTGTACCATTCGTACAGCGAAATCGAATGCTTCCTCGTCCAATTGCATTCATGACCGCACCATCGGCAACGCGAACTTGAATGGCTTCTCTCAATTTCTCGTACTCAAAGAAATCTTCTTCGGCTGGGGTCATATGTGACGAGGCGCCGCTGTCCAACAACCATCCTTTTTTTAATCCGTTTGTGGCCGTGAATGCCATTTCATTTCCATCATTCTTGGTGGCAGATCGGCACTCAAACTGCTTGTGTCCGATCTTGTTACAGCGGTGACACTTCCCACGAAACGGCTGTTTCTTCTTCCAGCTCTCTTCTGCACCACGTTGTTTGCGCATTCCACGACCACGATCCTGTTTATGGCCTCCACTACCAACGCGGAAAGCTCCTTCGGAGACCTCTTGCTGCTGCTTCTTCTTGTGTTCCTTCAACAGCTTTTCTTTCACATCCACCATCGTCACACCCATGGAATTCTCAATGATGGACACAATCATCTCGTACTCTGCCGGTAAGCTACTCAGCAGAACTGTCATCTGGCGTGCGTCGTCCATGGTATCGCCCACCGCCTCCATACTCAAAACAAGTTCATCGAAACGGTCGAGGTGGCTCACCATGTCGCCTCCCTCATCCATACGAAATTCGTGCAATCGACGTGTCAGTGCCACTCGATTCTGAAGGTTTGTCTTGTTGTAGTAGTCGCGTAGTGTTTCCCATGCTTCCTTCGCAGTGCGAGCATGTCGGATCTTCGTCTGATGCTTTAGTTCGATCCCTTGAGCAATAATAGCAAACGCCTTCATGTCCTTGACCTTCCAATCCTCCGTCATCTCCTGCTCCGACTTCACTTCCAAGATGTGCTCTAGCAGGCCCTTCCTCGCAAGTGTCATCTTCATATTGAATTCCCAATGGAAGTAGTTGTCTGTTCCAAGCAGGTCATCGGGTTTCTTCATCGTACTGGCTTCTGGCAGAGGTCCTTAAGCTCTTGGGCTCATAACCTGTTATGTCGAAGGAAAATTGGAAAGTGTATTGAATTAGTTTTCCTATGAACTTACTCGTCGTGTTATCTTCTTCTACCTTGTAGCTTTCCCTGATCTTGATGGATTCTAGAACATACACTCAAGGTAGTTCTAGAATCATCAGACTGCACGTGAACCGTTTACACCCTGTCGTATCATCGCTGTCTTGTCACTTGTGCGTAGCAAATCACAGTTGGCTTTGTTGACCGTGCATTGACAGTGCACACACCAACAACAATAGCATCCCCTACTAGGTCTTCAGTACTACATGGCGCACGCCCGATCTTGGTATTTTTTACGTACGATATCCTGGTATCACCGGATTGTCAGTCGAACAAACACACATTTTAATATGAGACCACATCTTGCTCACCCTGACCAACTATAGTGACTTCACCTTTGTCGGCTGCATCGTTCTTGTTCTTGGTACTTGCAATCCCTTCGTTCATGTATATTCCGCAGCTAAAGAAGTTGTGAAATTGCTAATTTCATCCATGACACAGATTGGATAACCCTGGTCATCATCAATATTGATAATATATCCAGCCCTATATTTGATTTTTTTCGTCGTCAAAGTATCCGATCAGATTGTAGCATTAGATAGCAAAATGCCTCGGGTAATACCTTTAACCGGTGGACCATCACTGTGCATTTGTTTTTGAAGCAGCTCATCCAAATTAAGAATCAGCTAAATAGACAAAACAAGCTCTAGTTACGTACCCGGTTTCCAGTTTTGACGCGAACTTCTTGAGAAATATGTAGGTGGACTTGCGCTTATTACCGCTCTTACTTTCTTACTCTTGCTTCCGCGCTAAGTTTGCGCAAAGTACAATACGAAAATTGTCTGATGAAGCCACGGTCGGATCCGAGCCGTTCTGAGGTAACGCAACAACGATCCAAATATTTTAAATGGTACTTATTATCAAGCATCATCTTTAATGTGTCATACTTGCAACATATATTGCGAATTGTCAATTCCGTGAGTATATTTTATCCTACACAAATGCGAATTCTCATCGACCAAAAATGCTTTCATTTGCTATACTGCACTAGTTAAACGACGACCATAGTAGGAATTGGTCGCTGATTTTGATTATTAAAACTAATTACACAATTACAGTATTCTTGTCGCTAATGTGCGGTAATATGTCCGGCAAAAATTAGTGAACTTAAATGCGCTTGACCTTAACTCAAATCTAAGATGCTGTTGGACGGAATTTTATTTAACACCTTCATCATAATTTAGAAAAATATGTGCCTATCCTTTCCGTTCGATTCATCGAGAGTGCAGCACGAGTAACATTTATCGACTAAGTCAGCGTTACCTTAATTAATTTTTGTTACATAAAATTGTCGAGCTTATGACTGATAAATAGTTTATATTAGTTACAATTACCTCTGTGCTGTATCCAGAATAAATACTAATATATGCTAAACATTCGCACACAATTCACCATTTTTTCCGTACTCACATGTCATAATTTAGGCAAATCATATGAATAGTATATTGATGCCGCATCAATTTCCTGTATTATAGATGATATTTCGTATATCTGGTATCAAATATAAAGACCTAAATAGATAATATACCGTTGAACGGCGTGACACTAATTTCTTAATATAGGTCGCCATTGTAGACATTAAGTACTACAGCTGATGGAGATCAATCTGTTGTGTACATAGATTGTGTATACTATGTACCTTAAGCGAAATATATTTAGCAATTACCTGGGTAATCGCACCAGCAAGAATTTTTTTTCATATTTAATTTGCCGCATTGTAAATTCGTAGCGTCGTATATTGTAAAGCGTGCTATTGCTGCTTATTAGTACCTATGTACTAATAAATGATACTTTGCAAATTTGAACCCACATATCATTCATACAAATTTAACTAAACATAATGCAGAGCTGTGCAACACACTTTGGAACGACGGTGGGCACTCTATTCTATTGGCAAAATGAGCTGTTGTCATTCATTTGTGCGATACCTAGAGACAGTGATGGACAAAGTATAAGTGTGAAGAAGGTCGCCGACGGCAAGATATTCGAGTGCGTGTAGTACATGCCAAAGAAATAAGTTAAAATCTTCGAAACAATATGAAAACTTAATTGGTCGTCGATGAAAAAAGGTGGTGGACGTACTTATGTCAAAGATGTAATGGTTAGTATGTTTGAACTTTTAGCTGTATCAATGTGCACGTTCCGACTTATAAGACTAATTGCAACCTCAATAATAATACTTAGACCGGCATTGCAGTCGATCAGCCTTTTAGCAGCGGTTCAAAATACTTATGCGTACACAAAAATTTTGCTCGCAAAGCAAGACCAACCTGGGTCACAGATAAGAAAGCGAGGGTATGTTTTTGTCCATGGATTAGCACACAGATAATTTTGTGGTCTAAAATGCAACGCAGCTTTTCGAATTGAAGATAATGACGGAGATAAACGGCCACTTTCGATTTCATGTATGATAATGACGCATCAGGTGTGTCGAATGACTGGAGAAATGTAAAACCATATTTTGTAATGCCAAACTTCAGCTACACAGACATATCCTTGAATTGAACATCAGTATAGTCATACGTCAAAAGAGCGTATTTGAACCCGGTAACACTTCGTTTTAATATTTCGTACATAGGTCTACTCATTCGACACGCTTACATGTCATGTCGCTTTTAGTAATCATATAAAGGTCTACCAAATGCTGCCACATGTATGCGCTTAAAGCTGCGATATATATTAGTAAATGAGACTTACTGACGGTAAGGGCATGACTCGGTACGAACCACTTTAAAATTACTACGTACGGCCATCTTAATTAGTCTATTCCGCTAATATTATAACGCGGATGATTGAAGGTACGATACGTGAGTTATTCCGATCAAATATGCCGCTATTGGCATCTCTATTCTTTGCGATCCTCAGCTAAATGATACAGTACGTAAGCACATTAAATGATTTTGTTCGAGAAAATTTGTCGGTGTCTCTTGTTGGCCATATATTCTAAAATGGCTTTCTCTACTTAACCGCCATACAGCGCTTCCAATGCTTCGAAATGTTGTTGTCGATAACTTTAAGCTATTAGTGAACAAAGAGCAAGTTGATTAAAGTCTAGTCCAGAGATAATCTATATTATGTGCCTCAATTCCGGGAAGAAAAGGATCTCACCATACCTTAGGAAATCTATACGGTTAATATGCAACCCATTATGCCAAGACAAGTTTACAAAGTCTAACACCATCGGGGGATCCCAGGTACATCATACAACCTGAGTGGACACAAATTAGACCAGCCATATTACCTCTTTTGAACTCAAATCGTAAAAGTTACGCAATATTTTCTGAATATAAAATCACAAATTGTAATTGTCAGATGAATGTCGTCAGCACGGCGATGTTGGCCCTTAAAGATAATGGTTTTAGTCACGTTATATACAAATATGGATTGATTAACTTTTGCGAAGCTAAGCTCGATAACATCGATAATGTAGAACAATCAACCAACTTTAACCACCTGCCACTCTCGTAGGGGAGAATTACGTTGATGCGAGCAAAAGAGACACATATGATACTACAAAGTTCTTTCATTTAATAGCTAAAATTGGTGGAGTCAGCAATATATAGAGTGCCTCGGTAGACCTCTTTATGCTCTCTGTCTGCGCTCTTATGCACCCACTGGACCAAGAAGTGTGCGAAACGTGCCCATCACGATGAACGGACCCAAATATTTGAATTTGAGCGAGGTTTGAATTTTCCATTATAATTAACTCACTAGACCTTCTTAATCATTCATAATTCTAGCATATCTAGATGCCAGAAAGTCTTAGCCTTAGATTATAACAGTAATGATGGACTCTAGACGCTTACGATTATGTAACACATCGATTATATTCTACAGGTCTAATATGATTTTATTAACAGTGGAAGTAATAATACGGATTTCGACGATTCTAGTGTCAATCAATTGTGGTTATCATAGTGATAATGAGAGAACAGACTTATAAATATCACTTAGATAATGCGTTCTGAATGGTGAAAGTACAGACAATTGAAAATCTTCAAAATTAATGATAATAAATGATAAGGTTCTTACCGATAGTGATTCGTTTTATAAATCAAGATTACATTTCTTACCAGGAAATTTTTTCTTCAAGTCAAACGGCGGGCATCATATTCATTGTAATAAATCCTCCGAAATGTTTAAATAGATGAACTTTCATTAAGATAGTGCTTGATAATGCTATGGTTCAATTAGGGATAACCAAGCACTATCTTAATGAACGTATATTTGTCGATCGGACATGAATGAGTTGTCTTAGGGATGCATATAAGTCAAATTCTGCACCACGACATTTCATAGAGAGAACCCTAACTTCGTATGCCTAATCTTATTTACTAAATCATATACTGATTTTAGTCACACTTGTCAGCGGGCATTTGCGATACAACGCGATCCCGAAATATAAACACTTGACGCAACTACATTGATTTAACAAACACTTGGCCCGTTTGAGACTGGATCTTATTACTTACTGATCAGGAACAACGTGAGACGGCAACATAAATCGTGGCAGCCTTGTCTTACAATGTTTGGAATAACCAACACTCGCCTAAACTTTTGTGTTAAAATTTTTGTCGTTGATCAGTGAGGTACTTTTGGTTGAACAATAGTGACCGTGCATTCGTCAAGGTATATTGTTGATCTATTTTCCAGTACCGACAGCTTTTTTTCGCAACAGTCAAGCACAAATAGGGTATATTAAAGTATTGTTTTTGTTATCTCGGACACCACAGTCTTAGAAGACGATAAACTGGTGAAACGTGTATCCTCATTATCCAATTCTTATTCAGGTAATTCAATTCATTCGATTTCATCGTTAGTGACATAAGAGAGCTATTTAATACGGGAAAATGATAAAAAAAATATTTAAAGTCTCAATTAATGACAAAAAGAAAGAGTTCATCTGGTGGATCTTTTTCGTCAGTAATTGCTCGCTTAGTTACAAACAAGCTGCACTTAAGTCTTATGATTAGAGCAAATGTTAATCCACGATACCGTAGCGTATCTTTACAACCCTTTTAGTAATTTTTAGCTATATATAATGTGTCGCTTCCAATTTAGTGCTTTTGGACTCATATCGGCAGGATTATTAATTTTAGCAACCTTACTCAACATCACCTTCCTCAGTTGTACCACATTACATGGGGAATGCCATAGTAGATTGATGCGTGTTGTTCGACGAGACGAAGCCAAGTTAGTCTCCATTATATAAGAAAGCTGGCTGAACATACTACGACGTGTGCAATCGATCGACGTTTTCTCATGTAGGAGCAAAGATGACATGTACGTCGTAAGCAGGCTATAAATGGCTTACGCCAAGCGTGAGTTAGTGGGATGATGAGATGTTGAAAATTGGTTAGAATAGAGGCAAAGGTCAAGTGTGCAGCAGACAAAATAGAGATAGACAAGTCATTTGATTATCGTTGTGCAGTAGCGATGTCAATGTAGTTGACAACGTGTTTTCGACCCGACTTAGTATACGCAGTGGGTCAGCTTAGTCTTTTTTGTAACCAATTCGACGAAACGCCACGCTTGCTACGTCACACGTGTATTTCGAATACTAACCTCTGCACATCGGGTGCTGCGGATAAGAACATTGCAGGAGGCTTTGGATACATGCTCTCAAAATGTGAATTTCGTGGTACTTTAAGTGACAACCGATCACAGTTTTGTCAAAAGCTGAGGCTGAATATGTAGCAGCATGAGAAGATAAGACGGGCTTAATCGGAAAGCGTAATATGCGGGTATATTTTTTCCGAATGTTCTCGTTGAAGTTAACATTGATGTCCATAGTCGGAGTTCTTGTACATTGGCAAACGACCCAACCTACGGTCGTCGAACAAGAAACATTTAGATCCGCTACTATTGCGTCCGCAAACAGGAACAATTGAGAAAGGTGATATCAAGAAAAGGTGATGGTATTGGAAAATTTGCCGATATGTTCACAAAAGCACGTAATAAGAAGCGACTCGCTCGATAATCAAGCTCATTTGGTGGTGGTCAAACAATTACAATACGAGACGAATATATCGTGAGAGGCGTGCTGGAATGAATTCGACTAGAGTTGGTGAAATAATTGGTAAACACTAGTTACAACTGATTAAGGAAGGTTTACAATATCATCCGATCTCATGGTCCCAGGTTGTACTCTCCAGCTGTGAAAAGTAAGAAGGATTTACTCAAAAACGTTTATTTTTAAAATGGATATCAGAGGTATAGTATTGGCAAAAACGAATAGAAGCTCGTAAAACAGCGCCTTTAGAGTCAAGTATTTCTGAACAACATAGAAATGATATGCAAGTATTGTGGTGATATTTATGTTTTAAGGTCAGTCTAAGGTGTAGATACTAACAATCGCCATATATATCTTGCGAATAATATATTCATTAAGATTTCAATGAACACAAATATACTCAAGTATGCGTCATAAAGACGCTTCTACGTCAAATATATAAAAATTGTATTATAACGGGTTTACTTAAGATTTACGAACCATTAGATCTCGCTAATTTTCTGGTTTAGGGTACGGCGAGGCTAATTATCGTCTTCGTGCGTTTTATCATTGTGAAAATATCATTATGATTTGAGTTGTATAGCGGGTTTCAAATTCACATCACTATATTGTATCCTGGTGCAACATATAGACGCAATTTTTATCAGCAATTCACAGCGACTTTGACGTTTCCTTTCAAAAAAAAGCTTTACTATAACGCAATTTAAATACGGAGCTATCGCGCCTTGTTCGTTTTCAAACATCACAGTCTTATTGCAGCAGTGAAAAGAATGTATGTCGTATAAATAGCAGATACAACGTAACCTATTGTCATCAAAGTGGGAACTATGATGTTTTAGATTGAAGTTTGAGCCTCAAATTTGACCGATATGTAAACCACGTTTTAATGCCGTTATAGTTTTGTCCACTAAAGAATGTAGTATATAATTGCGATCATATAATTTAGCATCCGTCATATTAAATGTGGATGTATTTAATGTTCTTGAGTGGAAGATCAATTATCTTCAGTTGTTTCGTAAATCGTTGTTTTATGAAGCCTCCCAGCGACTAAGGTCCGTAGGCCTTATCACTAATTCGCGATGATAGTCATTCCCGTAGCAATTAAACAATATTGATCTTGCCTCTTTCGATAATTTTATCAAAATCAAAGATACGAATCATGCCTTGCAGATGCTCTTGCAGCCATATCACACGAAGTTCGTTTCTAGACAACAATATTTTAACCGAGGAAGTTTTAAATAGGTTGTTTGCTAAGGTTCAGCGCTACATCCGACTTTTAACAATGAAAGATATAGCTAAAGTTTCTTCGCTAGGATCTACCGCAAGATCTCTGATACCATATACTAACCTTATCCGGATACGGGAGGAATAATGCTCCAGGGAATCTTCGCCACCCGATGGAGTATTAATTATGACCATCAGGTATTATAAATAGTAGGATAGACAATTGACTTGAATTATTTCAAGCCAGCCGGTCGGCCTTGATCCCGAGATGGCAAAAAATTTTCGTCTTATGAAATTTGTTGCCATATAATTCAACCTATGGACTACGCGTCAATAAAAAGCCTTTGTCGGGCCTTTAACTAGATTATGCTTATATAGAATCTATATCATCGGGATGTATGTGTTCTGGTTTCATAGACATCGCATATGTTACACATTTATATATACATAATTTGAAAGCTCAAAACAAATTCGTACGTCACATGCTTGTTATATTGCAATAATAGGAAATTACGAATCTGATTTAAACATACTACATCTCAGCTAAAACTGATCCAGCCTGTCATCAGTTCGGGTTACATAAATAAATTTTACTTTTACATACACATCAGTGAAGAATATACGCGTCAAATGTGTTGTTGAGTCGAATAGGGGGCCCGATCCATCCAAAAGCCTAGGATAGCCGCCGTTGATAATTATATTGTGAAATGCGCATGAAAGTTTTTTCTACTCATCGCTGCATTAATTTGCATGAATGGTGCCGAAGCTAATTATGTAATAGGTGTCATGTTGGCCATGATGAGGAGTTTTTTTGCAAGATATATAATGCATCTGACGTACCGTAATATTTCCCAAGTATATACATTTTGAATACAGACGAGAATGGATTAATGTTATTTTGAGTTGGTGATCAACGATCATCAGTCGAAATCGAGTTTGATGAAATGTCAATAATTAAGTGTGGCATGCAATCGCATCACAAACATTTCAGTAAGCTTAGAATTGTAATTGCGTGGTTGACAGTAGACCCAAAACCTCATTCAATAGACGTAGAGAAAGAGATGGCACCGCACATTTGTTATGGGCTTCATGATCCCTCAAGCGCACTAGAAATATCGTACTAGCAATGGCATGGCATTACATAGTCTCTTTTTAATGTTTTAACACTACAGGAATTGTGCTGATTAAAAAGTGTAAAAAACGCAAAATTGGTATAAACTGATTACAATCCACTTCACATAGTGCGAGATTCATTAAAAACTGTCTTTATACTGCAAATCATTGTCGAAGCACACATACATTATTTTTAGTCCAATGTGGAAATTCGAATATGTAGGTTTAAAGATTTGTAGCGGTATTTCAAACTAATACACCGCTTTTGACGTAAAGCTTTTTGTGCGGTTGAAGCATTTTTGGAGCAATCAGCGTCGAAATAAGAGTTCATTTAATTGCAGATAGTTCTACACAGTCGTCCATCCATGCATCGTACTAAATGTGCGGCGCATTTGCCTCGATTTTTTAATAAAACTCTCGAATGTGGAGAGTCAATCTAAAACCCATTTGAGAAATATATATATATTACACTAAAGCATTTTGTATCAAGCACTGCTGTCTTAAGTGCTCGGTGGAACTCGCCAGATTTTAGTCGATACATCACTGCCGTACTGTAGCTTCATACAGGATGACAAACGGAGACAACATTCTACAGCCTCGGGTGGTCCAATAGTCACTCAGCGGCACTGTCACCATTTCTGTCGTCTTCAACCTCCTCGCGCTCCATCGTGTCCGAGTCGCACTCGAACGGCTCGTCATCATACGCCTCGATGTGTGCGTGGACATTGTTGCCGCAAGCTAAACCTTCCACGAGATTTTTTAGCTAATCTTCAACATTTCGATCGATGCGACCGCATTGTCGTCGCGTTTTTTTTTGTTGAGAAAGGCTATGCTTATTGGATATACAATATTGCATTTACTTAAGCAGGTGCAAATTACTTTCTTTGTTACCTCATCCCAGCTCGATATTTTTAAAGCGCATATACTCCCGGATACCAAACCTTCTGTCGATTTTAAAAAGGAATTCATCCAGGATCCATCAAACAAATCTATTTCAATACCGCAATTAGAATGACCAAATAAATCCTTTAGAAAAAGCACGTAAATAATAGCTGATTAGCCTATTATCCACCCAAATTTACTGGCGTCGAGCGGTTGCTATTATACTGTCATGTTTGGTGAAGGCATTTATATATTGACATGTTATCATCGAAGGGCGTCATAGTGGCATGATGCGTGCCAGTAGAAGAAGTATTCGCCTCCCAAGCATCTTGGTATCGAAATAATGGATCCAATCAGCAGACATTGACCTTTTTTGCTACACAGTATGGTTGTTGAAGTACCCAAACTTTATTTGCTTGGTGTTGTCTTTGCAAAGTGCTCGTGATTGCTTCTACTCGCCTATAGTAACGAGATCTATCTTTTTCGTGCCGGGAATTATGTAGCACATTGCGAAATTAATACGATCATTTCAGGACTCATTTTATTTGCGCTTGACCCTTGCCATTGTCTTGTTTGGAGGTAGTCGATAGAAGTTTGTCAAAATAGAAAACGTCCCATGGTGGATATTGGTTTTTCAGCTGTTCAACCTCCATTCTATTTATTGTTAATCAATCGCGATCAACTAAATCTGCCTCGCCGTGCAGCACATACTGCGGGATGCGAAGTTTTGCTTCAACTTTGTGCAGCTACCCATTCGAAAGCCGCAGGTCAATCTCAATCAGCCTAGAGTGGCTCGGAATGAGCGACCTTCTTGCAGTAGTGGCGCATTTGTGAGATTACCTTTGCCTTCATCAAATCGATAGTATTAGAGGAGCGCAGCTTCAAACGCTGGAGACAGAATCTTTCTATTGCGTCTGCTGCCCGTGGCAAGGTACTCGTTGTCTAATGCTTTAACAATCCGTGACGATGCCGTCGTGGATATCCCAAGGCCGATCTTCTCTCTGACCTAGTCTTGTTTTGATCCAACTTGATGCCTGGTGTCCGTACAATATGTACCTTTACCTGACGGGGTGGTTACGTGGGGTAGTGGTGCAATTGGCTAATTTTAAGATGATGACTGCCGTTTCAATCCCCTTAATGTTCAAATAAAACCTTTGAGGGTGACAATCGCAGTATGATTTCCACAGTAGCTGGGAAACCAGTAACTACCTCTTAAAAACCATGGATAGAGTATAGTGGATATATTGGGTCGTTTGCGTACCCGAAAAAACCTCGCCGAACCAATAATATATACCTGTGCCTGACGATTGTGATACATCGTGAGTAAGGTTCAATTTTTAGACATGTTTGAGGTGGAAACGAAGCAAGTGGGCAAAATGGACGGTATTGCAAGACTGTGTCATGACGAAGCTTGAGTTTACGACGCCCTTTGACTAAAATCCTCATCTTTTCATTTTTGTATGATGTATTTTTCGCTTCATTGCTCAATCAGTGCGTCTGGCACAACTTTAAAGTGTATAATTAAAAATTGGTTTCTTTGGGGTCAGGCGCTTGGTGCGATGACATTACGCTCTTCAAAAATTTTCTCACCTGATCTTCGTTTTCCGTAAAACGCATAAAGGCAGATACACCTACTGGGATATGGCACCATTTTATCGCAAATTCTATCAGCGTTGAAGCATATCGTTCATTCGGTGCATATATTGTAAATTCCCGCTTGTGCAAGGGATACCAATGGGGTACCGTCGTAGTATATATTAAACAAATGCACCGCTTACAAAACATGGTATCTGTACATTTCCCGATATTAGGTTTGCTCAATCTGTGGTATAATTTAGGGCATGTCAGCGTATCCGACAAAATTCGATATGGGATGTCCAAACTTTGATGAAATGGCCCTAATATTACTAATTTGATTGAAGTATATTGCACAGATCATTTTAGTGGTTTATTAATTCACGCGTCTTGAAGGGAACAATGGCAGGTGATGCACACAGTGTAACATATTTCTATCGAAGATTTACTCGGCACATAGGCTCTAAGCCGCGCTTGCAAGCAGACATATCCACAATAGCGTCGTACCTTGCAAAAACATCTAAATTCTTTTACACCCTTATAGTTCGATTCATCAGATAATTTGAATTTCAATAAAGTGTGTGTGTAGTAGGCGTGCGATAATGAGACCTGTCCTGACGATGATCTGCGCGTAAACTAATGTAAATAAATATTGATCGAAGAATACATGTATACAATGTAGGTAAATCTAAGAAACAATGGCATTTCTACAAATATCTCTCATATAAATTGACGCCAAAATAGCAAATTTTGTCGTGTGGACATTTTGCTATGGATAGAGGTACCTCGTATATATTTTTGGTGCGTACAAAGACTTTTAGCTAGGTTTATGCGATAGAGTTAATGCGTAAATGATGTCAACAGTGTGTCCCACGTACAGCCGGCGGCGCACATTTATTGATAAGTACCGAAAAAAGCATTTGCAATCAGAATTGCTGTCGAAATTTAAATTATGTTCTAGGGTCATAATTTGTTCTGTTATAGAGACGTTCCGTACAACAATGGTGCTTTAGCAGGATAGGATGGTGTTGGTTATGAAAGACGTTTATCTTGGTTATCATACACCAGTAAAGATGTATTAAGCATATAAATTATATCAAACAATATATCATCGAATCGAACTAGTATATCATTTACCAAGAATAAGTCAATCGACCAAGATAATGTAACCAGTCATGGTCATTATTATAAGCTTGAGGCTCTTACTACGAACCTTTTCAATTTGTTACAACAAGACAATAGCAATATTAAGTCGCTCACGCGTGTATATTACAGATGGGTGTGGTGCTAAAAGTAGACCTATCAAAAAGATCGTTTGCGCTTAGGCCAAGCAAAGCCTGCATGTGACTCTGAAAATGTGAGCTTATATATTAGCGCAATTTTCGTAGAAAATGTCATCATCACTAAGACGTAAATAAAGACATTATAAAACTATCTCATTATGCGAGAGTGTAACATGGCTAAAATAACTATAATTAGCTCACACTTTATACGCTTTGAGGAGCCTAAACCCCAAGTCTTAAATGTTTTTATTAATTTGACTCTGTTTATATTTTTTCTTTTGGGATCCTAAGTACGAATGGTCATCTTTGACTCATTTGAAACCACTCAATCTACGTGCCAATATCTCACTGTCTGATAATGGTACCAAGCCCATTGAATCAGCTAAAACATACGACGTGCCACTTCCGCTGACTTAGAAGTAGATCCTTTACGTAATCAGCATGTAAACTTTAGTATAACTACTTATGTAACGGGGTGGCCCATACATCATTTCCTTCTCAAAATAGCACTCACCAACCGTGAGTGCTTTAGCTGCAAGACCACAACAGTCACTACCAAATCAGACTATTAATGAAGACACAAGCATTACCATTGCAGTTCTCACGAGCATCATCATCAGGTAGCAATCATCCACGTGATGATACCACGTCGTATCTCTTGGGAGCTGCACAAATTGTCTGGAGATAAAACTTCGGAATCGTTTAATACGATGCAATACAATTTCTGGTGTTTCCGCGGATTGCGTGGGAAGAGTCTTCAAGGCATATCAAATGACGCTCTTCGAAGTTCTTGGTGTGCTTTCATCTGGCGTTGATAATCGGATCCATGAGGAGGTAAGAAGCTTTATCGCAGTAGCTTGTCACGCGAGAAGACATTTAGACCTACCACTCCATCGACGTGCTGCGTGAGAGAACCTTCTAGAATGCGTGGAGAGTATACGGACTTTGCTACATTCACGTGAGCGGAAATTTCACTATTTGATTCAATGCCACTTCTATCTCGTGAAGAATGACAACAACGCGTCGCTGAGTATCCTTAATAGCGAATTAGAACGACTCTAGATCGAGTAGTATCATCGCAGTCTATGAAAACGGAACACCGCGGTTACTCCTTATGTATCTCGAAGACGTCACCATTCTTGATCTCGTGGTCGTGGTGTTGTAAGTTCACCACCACAACATCGTCGTAGTTCTTCACGTTCTCGCTCGCCGCGAGAAAGTTCACGTCCGCGGCTACGTCGGGATGTGTCAACTTCATTGGCTCGTACCCCTGGACGACATCTGGAACCTCGCGAAAAAGCAAGAAACATTGCTCCTACGTATCATGCTCGGGTGGGAACGTCAGCCAAGGTACACGGCACTTGCACGCGAATGAAGCCCCGCGTGAATCAGGAGTTGGCGATGTCACATGGGCGTGAGGCTCCTCGTGACCTGTTCTGTAATACACGATTTAGCGTGTCTGATAGTCCGCGTCCCCAAGCGGTAGAGGGCCCTCGCGATGTTCCCGCTGACGTCCGGATTGCCTAAGACAACGTGGATGCGGCTGTGAACATGGCTGATGGTGCTCAGCTGAAAGATGAAGCTGCCCTTGAGCGTCGGGCGCGTGCGGAGAGGACCGCAAGTGAGGGTCGGCAGTCAAACCGCCAACTGCTCGAACGGGTGACGAACCCGAAACGCCACGTTCTTGGACACATGCAGAAGGGAATGCAGCCACGTCCGATTACATTGGCGCGTCGAGCAAGGCGAAAGGGAAGATCGACCTTTGATCCCTTTCCTTCGGGGTCGGAACCAACTCCCGAAGCGTAGCCGGACGATGTTGCTTAGGCCGTCCAACATAGACTGTCGGGTGGAATCGTAACGACAAAGGACTGTCCAGCGCATAGGCGTCGCCAAATGCCGTGAGCACCGTAAATGGGCCGATGAAGAGTGGTGGTTGTTTTCATGCGCCTAGATTGGTAACCGCTGAATCTCTTTTGCCTTCAGTTGATAGTAAAATACCATCGCCTTCGTTAAATATATTCATGTTCTTTCTACCACGCTTGTCTGCGTTTGCTCTCTGTATTCCACTGCAAATCGAAGCATATCACGTACAAACCGTGTGATAGCTTGACGCTGGAGTATAAACTATGACACAGTCATGTCATCGATGGGTCGAGACGACTCAATCGACGCGTAGTTGGCTGTAGGTGAGTGCATACCCGAAGAATAGTTCATCAGTGTCTGCGCAGTCCTTTGATCTGGCGAGGATGCCACGTCACGTGGCTTTAAAATAGCAGACTTTGACTTGAATCGGGTGACTACATTCGGGATCAGAATACCGTGAGCTGCACTCGATCGTTGTTTATCACTTTCATCCCCGTCCAGAGTGTAGCTACAAAGAGCTGTGGGGAGACCCACACAAGAAGCGTAGGAATTTAAGAATGGCGAGCCGAATCGACGTAAATGTCGCTCACCCGGTTGACGCGTGGACGGTATTGTTGAGTGTTTCATGAGCTAGAGGTAGAAAAGCGCTTTAAGTCTTTAACGAAGTGTCGTAGATTCGAGGTACATCTTTGAGGACCCGGTTTACATGATAAATTTGCCAATCCGTTTTCAATTGGGCAGCTGTCGACAACCGTAGCTTCGTTCCGATGAGTTTAAATTTAACACATCTAGAACGCGGGTTTGAAGCAAGGTTCACGGATTGAATATATTTTATCAAGCAAACCGTGATGGATAAACACTGTGTCAATGAAGGGCACCGCGGCCTCGACCGCGGTGATCGTGGCGTGAAAAGGCACCAGGTGAGACATCTTGCTAAATATGTCTACGAAGACCTGGATACCGGTTCGGTCTTGACTATCACGCGCTAGCTTAAAGATAAAGTCTATCGAAATTGACCGAGAAGACTCAGCTTCAGTTGGCAGGGATCACAGGGGTGCCGCGACGATGGGGATGGCTTTACTTATGGATAGATTTCGAGCGTACGAATCCAATCGCGAAATCACTTGTATTGTGGGGCTGAAAGAAATCACGAGACACATCGAAAAAAGTGTTTTTGCAACCCAAATGACCGCCAACAAGGTCATTATGGTACTTTTGGATAATCCAAGCACGCAAGTCCACGTCGTTTGCGATAAATTTACGAGATGCATCGAATTGATCGATTTTGGACAGAATTAAATCACGACGCATACTGTGACGCTTAATCTGATCCCGCTTTGTTCGCGATAAATAATCCAGTGCTACATCATTGGTAGCGCTTAAATTATTAATGATGTCAGCTTAATCGGGGTAATTCGCGTAAGCCGCGACGAGTATATGAAATGTTTTAGCTTGGGTATGAACCAAGTTTTTTTTTATGACACACACTCCACACACCAATCTTCATCTTCGTCGTCGTCGTCAGTTATCTGGCGACTCAGCACAAACCGAGGTTCGTATTCAGGACGTCATAACAGCGCGCTGCAAGAATGTTAGTCTAGCCTGATTTGTAGTGCACGACGAAGTTGTACTCAAAAAAGAAGAAAGACATTGTGATATACACTGAGACAGGTGTGGACTTTTCATCGCTGTGCGCAGCGGTGCGTGATCGGTGTACAGAATTAACGGAAGTTTGCGCTATAGGGGTACGCAAAATTTAATTTTTGCGTAGCGTACCTGTTTCTTATCGCGAGCTGGATAGTTTTTCTCCGCCGGCTAAATCAGTCACGATTTGTAACTCACAACGCTTTTACGGACCTTACGATCAAACTGCATGCGGGCACAACCAATTTCAAAAACGCTTGCATCACACACCACGTGAAACGGCTTGGAATCGTCCGAAAGTACCAGCACTGACTCTTCCCCTATTATCTTCTTCCCTGTGTCAAAGGCCGCTTCTTAAAACGGACGCCACATCCACGTGGCGTCTTTCTTTAAAGAAAATACAGAGGTTGTATCGAACCGGCGTAATCCTACGTATATCTATGCAAGTACTTAGCTACACCAAGCCATTCATGAAGCTCTGTAGGGTCTTTGGGTGTTTGCCAAGAACAGACCGATGACATCTTCTCTAAATCGTCTCGGATTCCCGATTTCTCACATAGCAACCCATCACCGGAATCTCCGGTGCACAGAATACGCCTTTCTTCAAATTTGTATAGAACTTGATTTCTCGCATAGATTGAACCGACTCTTTTAGTGTTGAAGATGAGTTTAATCAGCACTTGGGGGGACCTCAGCGCGACTGTATAAAATGTCATCGTAGCTAGGAGCAAAATCTTAATGCGGTCTCAACACTTAAACACCATGCGAATAAATTATCGGGTGTGTGCGTTCTTAAACTCGTGTCGCATCACTAGCCACTTTTATAACATACCACTCGGGGTAATCAGCACTGTGATTGGTATGCTTCTTTGTCGCAACAAGATCTGATAGAAGCCATCGGTTAGGGATGATACTTCCTGACATGGAGTTCAACACCATGTCTTTCCTGGGGATAACCGTTTGTGCGGGTATAGTAGCATCGTTTATTTTATCAATTGCATACACTATACGCCAGACTCCGTAGGATTTTTCACGCAGAATGTTGGGCTCAAATGTGGTAAGATACTCTCCCACACATGACCCGCCTTGCGGCGACCTTCAATAATTCCATCAAATCCATCAATATCCAGAACTTGATCTCGAGGCAACGGCTACTGCTGCATCACACAATACAACGAGCCTGGCGTGAGGTCAATATCATGCCGAACAACTCATTCGACAGGAATTCCAGCCGGAAGCTTTTTTGGGAACACGTCTGCATACTCTCGAGCAATGTTGTGGACAGGGTTTCCAGACTCACGCAGAACCTCCCATGACTGCAATTCAAATCTTTCTTTACGCGTTGACTTGGGTTCATCGCTTCGATGGGTGCTTCAAAATCTCCTCTTTTAATTCAGAGGCACCTCGGTGGTGATTAGACATGCTTGTTCCAGCGTGTGTCCCTTTAGGTCACATTAGAATTGATTCCAGGAAAGACCTGAAAGGCTTGTAATTGAGGACGCGTCGTGAGATAAGCTCGCAACTTCGATTTATTGGCGCCTTTGTGGACTCCCGTCCGCTTATACGACAGCGTGGACACATTTATACGATTTATTCTGGACGATTGCCTCCCCATCGTGCTTTGAGTTCATGCTAGGAGCTGAAGAACCGCATCTAGGTGATAAACCATAACCCCATTCTAGGCACTGGATGCCCTCATCCATAATGCTGAAATGGCGTGACGTTAGAAAGCCATATTTGTACGTAGACGCTTGATGCGAGATCTTCTACTCGACCGCCATAATCCCATGTGGGAGCTTCGCTCGACCGCATATTGACCATGTGGAAACCTTGGTTTAATCACAGTGGGTGATGATGGGAGTTTCGCTTCGACCATCATGCTTTCACGCAAGGACTCCTGTCCTTCCACGTCATACTCGGTGGCGAGATCTTGCTCGTCCACATGTTGCAGTTGTGGAAGCCTCTGCTTATTACAATAGGAGCAGGCGGAAACGTCGATCCAACTTCTGATATCTCGTGCGGTAACTCCTATTCAACCGCACCTTTGATTCGAGGGAACCTCTGTACAACCGCGTCATCCTCGTGCGAAAGCCACCACTCGTCCGCGTCGTACGCCTCGCTACAAAGCGAGGAGACATCGTCAATTGCGTTTAAAAAAACGGTACAAGCGATACAGAGAGGGTAATAGCTTTCTCTGTGCACCGCCTGCATCGTGAAATCATGATCTACGCCTGCGAAGTTTGGCCAATCACTCAAAATACTAATAGATGGGTACACACTTCACTGACGTGGAATTTACGTTGACGTTTCACTGGCTTAGCTAGCCAGTCGATCTAGCGCTAATAATTTGCCAAAAATGGCATGCATAGGTTTCAATCGAATTCATTCTTTATCTTAACCACCAAAAAATGCCGCTGCAACGAAATCGTCAAACGTATACGGCAGAGACACTTCGCACCACAATACGCGGTTTAGCATCCATCGACTAGCTTGACGACAACCTGGCCAGGTCCCTCGCGGGCCTGGATGCTGGTTGGCAGCATCGATACACAAGATTGAAGAAATATACTTTTCGTCGCTTCTATATCCAGAAGCTCTCGTAGAGGTCACTGGACACCGGCGACATCCAAACGGACAATTATCAAGCGTGAAATAACACGCGTGGTGGTAGCATTTGAGCGTGCACGCAGCAAAGGTGATTTAAGAGATTGGGCTGCCACCAGTATACCCGGACTAGTTTCAAATCAGTCAAGTCCCCTACACCTACTGGTCCCTACCATTTTTTGGACTTTCGGCCGGGGCAGCGCCGTCATAATGGACGTCGACCGTATGCGCCGGAGCCGGCGCTGGCGCGCGGTGTCTTGTCTTTCAGCAATGAAAGTAAAAAATCTGAATTTCGGTACGTACGTCGACTTCTTACGATGCAGCACGCCGTCGTTCACCCGAAGATCCAATAACGTCGACCCGTATAAGTTATGGGACATACGGCCGAGCAAAGGGAACTACCGAAGTCTTGGTGTAAATCAGGTTACCCTATAGACTTAATGGGGGAAATGTTGATCGCACCTTCCAACGTGGCAGTCTACACGCGTTCCAGCGCAAAGTAAGTCTGCCATCACGAATAATATTAACGAAGACACTCACTTGCGTGTACATGTTCATAGAGTGCGTGATGATGTACGAAGCCAGGTGTCGAGCAATCTGCACGAAGTCGCGCATCGACATTTCCCTGTAACATCGACGGAAACCTTAAGCGCACCATCTTCTCCTCTTGCGGTGGCTAGAAGGCAAGACAAAGGTCACTCTGGGTGGAATCCAGAGGGGTGAACGCGTACTCGTCCACGAAGAGCTTACCAAGAGCTCATGACTTGGCTTTTCTTAGCAAGACGGGAAAAGAGGAACTTTGACCTTGCCTGGGGCGCCTCGAGAAGCCTATTCCTTGGCTTATCGTAGAGAGACGTGAAAGGAGAAACGTTATCATTGCCTGGGGCGCGTGGCGACGGTAAGAGGAACTGTTGCTGACTCGATGTATTTTTAAAGTGGCAATATCGATTAACGAATCCATCGAGTCAGCAACAATCGCTCTTTACCTTCATCTAATCAGAAGAAACTTTCATCTATACGGAATCATTGCACGAAGGTTGCGAGGGTGTTAACCCTCGCCAATTGTATTGGGCGAGCTCTCGAGCCCAAAAAAAGTGTACGGAGAGAAGCTTTGTATCAGGAGTCGCTGATATCGTCAGTGATAAAAGGAATGCCTCTCTCGATATTGCCGCGAGGCGAATATGGGCATCCCACTTCACACCAGTGAGATGGGATAACGTCGCGTGCTCTAGAGTTACATCAAAAGCATCAAAGTACAACGAATCGCTCACCCAAACCCCGGCATAGGAAGGAATACAAAGTGCTACTAGGTGTAACGGTGCTATAATAACACGTACGTAACTTACACTATTTAGTCTTTGATAAGGCCTCTAACCCTAGTCGAAGGTGTTTAATATATAAACTATGTTTATATTTTATGATCCTAAGTACGAACAGTTATGTTTGAATCATAGGAAGCACCCAATCGACTTGCCGATCCCTTACTGGCTAATAATGGGACCAAGACTATCAAATTGGCTAAAAAGTACGACGGGCCACTTCCATTTACTCAGAAGTAGCCTCCCTGCGTAAAAACATGTAAACTTGATCAGAATTACTTATATAACGGGTTGGCCCGTTACATAATTCGTGTATTCTGTTCTCGCTATAAAATAGACAGTAATGCCCAATAATACCGATCGGTGACCAAATGTCACTACGATTTGATCCGGATCAAGTCAATACTTGCATAAAACCAATTTTCAAGGTTTCTATAATCAAACGGTGACAATATTGAATCCTGTTATGATTCTTGAAGTATTTTATTCAATGAAAAATTTGGTGGATACTTCAGAAAAAGGCCGGATTGACCGTAAGAGGGATCGTTTTCCTGTCCAAAACAGATTTATGGCTTAAATAAGCTTGTATGACGCACTGATTGGGAGCTTATCCCTCTCCATATGAGATAGGGGGACACCACATCAGATGACCACCAAATGCGTCGCATATGCGGCGCGAAGTTTATCACGTTAGATGTGGAACTGAGACATGGGCACGAAAGTGAAGTAATAACATCCCGATATGGATGGTGTAAGTGGCGGAAACCTTGCAAACCCTGAATACCTGTGAATTTCAAAATGCTTCGATGTGCCTGTTCGATAGGTGACAAGTTGTTGTCGGTCACTCGATATAGATCCGGAATTTAGTAACAATAAAAATCACTTATGTGTCAAATGTACACTATACATAGGCGTCACGAACTATTTGGAAGACTTTAAAGCATGCTTAGACGTGGCAATGAAAATGGAGATGCTTGGACTAGGCATAAGTGACCTTGTAGAAGTGGATCCCCAAATGTCAGTGAATGATGTCTGAATTGGCGCCACAAAATCGACAAAACTATTTTGACCTCTATGTTGACATTTGTTATCGATGTATGTATATCGACGTAACTAAATAGTTTACATTTATATATATATATATATATGTATATTGTAATATGCGGTCTAGTAACAATAGTGAGAAAGTCGGCGTAATAATTGAAGGACATGCGAATTCGATTTGATACGTGACCATGGAGGCGACCTAAATCAAATTTGATCCAATATAAATAGTTTCTTTTTACCTTATGAAGTATGTATTGTAATAGGCTAAATGATTATCTGGCTCATTCGTTTTCCTCGATTCATTTTTTTCTTGTACACGATAAGCGTGCGTTCCCTTTTTTCGGTGCAAGATCATTTACAGTCCCAAAGATTAAATTTGCTCGAAATTTTTGGCACAATAGACCGCTATTGTATTATTTGTCTAGAATCGCGCAAGCTCATACAAGGCAAAATATCTGAGATTGGACGCAGGAAAACAAAAATGGAAAACGTCACATTTAAAAATAAACAGATCGCTGTGGCACATTCCGGCAGGACTTGGCAAGGTCTCATAAGTGTCTAAAGTGATGTCAAGTGGTTTTCAGCGTGTACAAAACGTAAAAAGTGATCACAAGACAAATAAGTCAATTTAACATCAAGATCGACATGCTCAGACCGCTATTCGAAAGATATTCGTGCATCGATCGACCAACACTGAATCTTAAACCCATAGCAAGACTGTCCACTCCCACATCCATTACAAAGAAACTGCCTTAGCCTACCCGACGGGGCACAAGGTGTACACAGGTGTAACAAGGCATGAGTATCAAAGTAACGCCTTTGTAAGTCGGCAAGAATGGGATCGGTAGAATTGAGATATCAGTCATAAATCTCCACACACTTTTATAAGTAATGCAGACTTGTGTACAAGCTAAATGTCTTGCTAAAATCCGGTAGTGACTAAGATTTTTACTACTTCGTATATTTGCTTATGGAAGCGTGTGGAAGCGGTTCGGCTGGCTCTACGGAGCCCACTCTGTAACTCATTGAATATAGAGTGCATATATAAGTGCTTTGTCTATGCTTCTGCCACACGTATGTGTATGCACAAAATAATAGTAATGCTTTTTATTAACATACATCATAAGCACTGGTAATAATGTTCTCTATAATCTTAAGGGATTCGAGTCAGGAAAAGGAGAATATCATACTCACTCAAGCGAGACTTCAAGTACGACAAATACGTTACAAAGCCTGTGTCTCTAATTGTCTGACTGGAGTGATGTTTAGTATTTAACGGTTAGCCTCCTTTCAATTTGTAAATTTTAGAGCGTATGTTATCTTATAATAGCATACATAAGTCCGGAAGAAGTATCTAAATAAGTGATATCTCTTCTTACAAACCATAAGTAGTTCTGTATAGGATCCGTGGAATACATCCTTTTTTTACATTGAGTGTATTGATCAAACAAGACAAGGTGTAAATATAACAACCATTAATACTTTAATGAGCACGACTTTAATCACGCCATGAATCCATCACTTTCACGGAAGCGATAACTGCAGTAGTGGTGGTACATTATTCGTCAAATTGACATTGGCACAGGGTAGGAGTGGTCTGAAAGCTGTTCGCTATCTCGTAATAGCGAGTTGATTAAACAACTATAGAGTGTTCATAAGACTTGTAAATGAGAAAATGTAGTGTAATTCTATGACCCGTTCATGTTCGTCTCTCAGACAAATTGAATTAGGCATATGTCTGCATCCTCTTTGAGATTACTCACAATGAACTATTCTCGTCGATGATGGCATCACATATTTGCAAACCATTTCGCTTAAGCAGCTGTTGTGGAGTGGCGATCGCTCAATTCATGAGTCGATCCCAACTCTCCACTGGCGCCCGGACGACCGACTAACGGAGGGGCTACTCCGATTCCGTGTGTTCTGCCTTCCTCACCTTGTGTATCCGTCGGTAGGGCGGGTCGCAGTCTTCCACGTGGACTCGTGTCGAAGGAAAACTTGACCGTGTTGGAGATGGGGTTGTGATCGTGCGGGAATCTTCACGCGATCACGGGGTACTTGTGGGTACTAATATAAGTTACCCTGATCTCAACGAGATCGCCTTGTCCACTATGTGGTATCTTGATCCGCGAGCCTTCTCGCGAATCTTGCGCCTTGCCTTTACGTGTCTTGCTGCGTCCGATCGCAGTTGATGTTGCTTGAGATTTCTTGAACACACCTGGCCAAAACAATCCAGTTGTGACACTCGCGTAGACGTATAGCGTGACTCTTTATTCGACGGGGGGAAAAGATCCTACCCGGAAGAGATAACGTATGCCTTGTGAAGTAAATTGAACTCTGTTTAATGTTAACCAACCAACTTGAACCCTATGTCTATCAGTATATCTTAACCAGATGGCACGCGTCGGCATTCCAGGAGGATCGTCCCCTCGCATTCATGTGGTTCACACCCAGTGCATCAACCGTTGTATCTTCTTGTGGCCCACCCAAGATATCCTCGTGATCCTACTAGCGGATCGGGATCCTATGAGCGGATCGGGATCCTACTAGCGGATCGGGGTCCTATGAACGGATCGGGATCCTGTTATCGGATCGGGATCCTGTCAGCAGATCAGGATCCTACTTAGCGGATCGCAGCTGGAGATCGGGCATGCGATCCTGGGTTAGTATCGCGGTCTTCCAATGAGATCGAGGGCCTTGTACTGCCATGTCTCACGACGGATTGCGTAATCACAACGGGTGTGACTACATTACAGACTCATCCCAGTCTGGGCAATCCTGTCCACTTGGGGATTGGGTACGCTATTACCAGCCACCCATCCCAGCTTGTATCCACCAATCAAGGCATTCATGGCTTAACCGGAGCGTGTGACCCTTTGAATGGCCGATTCCAGTCCCAAGGAGATTTCTTCGTGACCGCTTGCGACAGTTGTCCCCTGCACCGTCAGTCAACATACGGTGTTGGTCTGGCTGTGCAAGCTTGTGGGCGTCATTTTTTTCCACGCACTTTCGCATCTTCCGACACGATGTCCGATCCCGCCCATCCGGCTCCGGTATCTATTTTGGCTTCAGGATTGGGGCCCCTCAGATCACCCTCTGCGATCCCAACTCCAGACGTCGGAACCTAGACGCATACCATTCCTGCGATCTCAGACGCCTCCACCGTGCCGGTGACCGAGTGGGATCGCTCGGCTGTGGTGAAGTCAGCCCAGATGGGTAAAAGATCTGGTTGGTCTTCCATCGCGATCCCTCTGTCGCGATCCTCTTCGATTCACGCTCCGGACAGGATCTGCGCCGGCTAACATGTTCCAACTCCGGATATGAGTGAGCCTATCTTGCTCTCTAGTATTCGGATCTAGGCCTCGTGTTTGGTCGATCAAGCCACGTTAAATGCAGCGATTGATTTTCTCTACGTTCGATTGAACCTCCAACAGACTGTCGTAGATCGGTACCAGGGTATTGAGGCTGCTTTGGAGCGGCAGATGATCCAGAATCGCCAGCTGAGTGAGGATCTTCAAGAGTTCCGCACCTCCTCGTCCCCTTTCGTCCAGTATGTCTATTCGAAGCACGACCTCTTGCGCGTTCGCTACGACGACGAGGTCAAGCATTCCGAGGTCTATCGGGACGCGTTGGCTGACCGAGTCGACCAGACCGCCGTGGTCGAGCATCTGAAGTCCCAAATTATCCGGACTGTGTGAGCGCGTCATGCCGCACAGGAGAAAGCCGATCGTGAGATCGCCGGAATACGCAAGCAGATGGACGAGTCGGGAGAACGGTTGGTGGCTAAATTCGACAATTTGTCCAGCAGCCTGGACAAGGCAAACTTTAAGAAGTCGAAGTACAAAAAAACCGGCCTCCAACTCCAAGAAAAGCTGTGTCGCGCGCTTAAGCATGTATTGGGGCTTCGGGACGAACTGGGCGATGCGCAGGATTCTCTGTCCGCCCGATCCGCTGATTGCAATCAATTGCGTCGCATTGTATCGGATCGCGACGTTACGTTGGACCAGATGCGAGTTCAGATCGCAAACGCGGCTTCCGAATGTGATCGCGCAATACGAGATCACATGTCCTTTCGGGATCGCATGGCGTCGCTGGTGTCTGGAGATACTTCAGCCACACCTACAAATGTGGGATCGTCTACCCCCACGCCCGTTCCCGCGACTCCTCAACCGATGTCGAACGTTTCAGGATCGAGTCGCAAATGCTCTCGCGATTTCTTACCATCGTCAACTTTGCCGCCTTTCAAGAAAGTGGTTCGACCGCTGCATCCAATACCAAGCCGTCCCGAGTTTGTGATCCCAAGCCTTCGTACGCCCACAAAGGAACCCGCGATCCTAAGGGTCGTCGCGTTCTCAAGAGTCGCCATGATCCAGCAAAGCCTGCAACTACACCGAAACTAATCAAGCAGAGGCGCCGTGGCCCGAGCTTAACCTCGTCTGAGGGGAAGGATGCATCGGCGCGTAAGGATGAGAATTTAGCGGCTTTATCCGGTTCGCGATCTTCCAGTCGGCGTCAAGCGTCCAATCCGGCGCCACAACTATTGGCTGGGCCTTCTCCGGGTCTGATCGTTATAGACACGCCGAGCCCTTCGCGCGCTCCTTCACCTCCGGTTGATCCTGTTATTCTTGCCGTGACCAAGGTATTTCGCGTAGATCTTTTCGGAGAAGCGTCCAGTGACTCAGATGGTGCCATTAGCCTTTCTGATTAGCCTCGTGATCACCTTAATCCGGTGTTGTCTCTGACGGAGTACGATAAGTTGCCCCCCATAAGATCTCTCGCAATCAGTGGATCCCTGAATAACAAGATCGCATACCGCGATCCTTCACTCAGGTTTCTCCATGGTCGGCGCAAAAGGTTAGGTGGACGAGCGTCGCGGAGATGGACCCTAACTTCCTGTACCGCCACTTATCCCGTCTTAAAGGCTATGTCTTCCCAACAATAATGGTGTCCAGGTGTCCTCCTCCCACATCTGAGTGGATACCTCGGCTGGTATGTCAGGCCCAGATCGCGGCCTCATATGCCCAAGAGCCTTAGGAGACAGCCAAACGTCGGATTGCGCCGATCTCTATACCTCGTACTGGCTTGTTCGACCAGCTCGCCTCTCTGTACTTGAAGTTCGAGGATCGCAACCGACAGGCTTTGTAGGAGTCGACGCATGCGATCTTTTTTTTCAGTGAACAGCGGTCCAGCGATCCTGATCTGGGCCAGTTCTGTAAACAGCAAAAGCAACGTCGATCGCGAGCTGGACCTCGGTAGAAGACGATCCTTCGATTCATCTTGCAGGGCATGATCGCAGGTGTTTGTGATCTGGACATCCTGTTGGATCCCTTCTCTCTACACTTCCCTTCTTTCAGAGAGGTTTTCCCTTGGTATCCTGGCCTGGGACGCAAATCAAAGGGCATCCCCAATTTGATCTCTGCTCTCTCGTTGCTAGATACCGCTGAACCTTGGCGTTCTCAATATCGAGCTTCTATCGCCAACCACCCCGGATCGTCGATCGCACGATTGCCAGGTAAGTTCTTTCCTGCTTGATCGCTAGGATTCTATTTAGATGGTTCTATAATTCAATATAATCTCTCTTGATCCTTCATCTTGTTCTTTATCTTGAGATCAACTTCTTTTCTTCGGCTTTTCAACCAAGATCGGATTCCCCCGATCCGCTATCACCACTCAATTTACATATCGCTCCGATCCATCATCTCGTACAACCTCCTTGAACAATTGCTATTCCACCATTTCACGTCCACCGTTTAGCATGCTCCAACCGTTCATCGCTTCGATTACCCGTTAATCTTCGGTTTTCTCCTCATGGGACTGCATAACTTCAAACCGGTTTTGACTCGCACAATTGCGCTCGAAATCTCGCAACAGCGCTCCTCAGTTCAGGTGCGCTTCGTCTATCCAGGTCGGATCATTTTGTTGCTTCCATTGAACCAAAAACTGTCGATGCACTCGACCATAACGAGTTTTACGCCCTGATCGTACATCCAAGATTTTCTCCACTTCGTATTCGTCATCAGCCAACTCGATTCCCCAACTATTCTCCGGCAACAATGACTCATCGAACTCCACACGATCCTCACAGTTAGTCGCTAGCGCACTGCCTGGGCGATCGGGAAACTGTAACACTGGCTTTAACTTGGAGACGTGCACTATCGGGAACAATCGGTATGGAGTTCCTGGAATCTCCACACGAATAGCATGTTCCCCACATAACTTCGCCACTCGGAACGGTCCGTGCCACATATGTGCTAACTTCCGAGCATAGCCGTCTTTGACTCGGTCCAAGTAAAGCCAAACTTGCGATCCGCACTTAATATCACACACTTCATTATTGTCATTGTGTCGATCCGCTCGATCTTGGATCGCGATCCTGGGACATTCGTTTACCATTGCTCTTGCCCTCTGATATTGACGTTGGACGTTATATCGCCATCTTCTATAGTCATCATCGCGAGTTTTAGTGCTCTCCAACGGTAACGTTGCTTCAAATGTCGATCTTGGGTCCCAGCCATGGATCAAATAGAGCGAAGTGTCTCCACGGATCCGATCTTGTGCCGTATTCATAGCGAATGTCAGTCTTTCTGCATATTCATCCCAGTCTTTCTATTCTACGTCCTTGACGTACATCTTAATTGACCGAGTCAACGTCTTTAACATACGCTCCGCAGTTCCGTTCGCTTGCGGTAGGTACGCCACGGTCGCACGTTGCTTTTGCCTTGCGATCCGATTGAACGCCCGCAAAAAGTCGGACATAAATACAGGCTCCCTGTCGTGACGTATAACTTCACTGGCTCCAAATCTTCAAAACACATTCTTCATATCCTTCAGCGAACGTTTGCGCGGTCCTCGACGATCTTGCTCTCGAGATCACATATCCTGAGAAAAGATCTATTCACAGCAGCAATTCTGTGTTTTCTTTAAAGGACCGCGGCAAAGATGGGACATGATCCATCGATATCACCTGAAATGGGTAAGTAGCCTGTATGTTTCCCGAGGAACTGCCTCGGATCGCGGGTAGACCCTTCCCGGTTGTACAGTCCACGCATTCGCCAACATAACGTTGTATACTACGATACAATCCTCTCCAGTGAAAATTGGATCTGATCCGCTGATAAGTCCTCCCGATCCCCTGGTGACCGCCTTCCAGGCTGGTGTGGTAATGGTGCATAAAATTTTGCTGCAACAATTCCGGTACAACCAGACGTACCACCTCTATACGATTGTCCGATTTCTTGGCGGATCGGGGGCTGAAGAACAGCAATACGTGGTCATCCACTTCGTAGTCTGGAGCGATCCGAGCGCATAATTTTTCATCCTCTGCGTTTAATTGGGTCAGATCGCCTACAAGATATTCCTATAGGTTGGCGATCCAGATCTCTTCCTATTGTGCTTGTTTTATCCGCTCGATCAGCATCCGCTGCACTATTTCTTCTTGAAAAAGTTCGGGTTGTTGACGCCTTTGCTGCGCAGATCGTGTGATCGCTATCATTGTCATTATGCGATCTTTCCTTTCCGGCAGGAGCAACTCGTGCAGCCTGTTGACGGATATCAAATTTTGCATTTGTTGATCTAAGTTCCCAACAGCACCTTCCTCTTACTGCAGAGCTTCACTGGCTAGTCGATCGGCGCTTTAATTCCACTCCCTATTCATGTGTAAGAAATCGTATTTTGGCCAAGATCGATGTTTCTGCATTGCTTTATGACGCAGTAACTGTATCCCGGGCGCTTTACAATCCATCTCTCCCCGCATTTGCCTGATCACTAGGTTCGAGTCACCACGTATAATGACTCGTTCCCTAGTTTGGTTGTCCAGCAGATCGAGACCCAACAACATACCACGATATTCTGCTGCATTCACCGTCAGATCCGCTGCGTATTCCGCAGCGGCTGAGATGATGGTCCATTCTGTTAGCTTCCACAAGATCGCACTATATGCCCCACTCTTCCGTTTAGTCCGTGCCGATCCGTCGAAACTGACCACCAACAGGCATTCATCCGTACCTACCGTGGGAGGTAGCATAGTTACCAATTGTTTAGGTTTCTTCTGTGGAGCGATTGCAATCAACACATCATCTACCTCATCTCGCGGAGTTATACTAGCTGCGAGAGCGCCTAGTATTTCATCCTTCCCTTTGTTACATCTCTTGACCTCCAGTGTTCAATTCGATAGCAGCGCAGCCCATCTTCCCAGTCTCCCATTGAGCCCAGAAGATTATACTAGCCAAGCTAATGTCGAATATCGAGTGAGCACTCTGATCGCTTGGGATACTATCATGGTGTATTACACTTCCAAGATTCGAAGTAGGGATAAAACCTCTTTCTCCACCATACCATAATTAACTTCATTCGGCTTCGGTGTATGACTCGTTAATGTCACCGGCCAGTATACGCCGTCATATTCTTGCAATAGAGATAACGATACTGCCCACTTACTAGCATATACCACGATCACTGGAAGTCGATCTGGATCAAACTTTTTGAGGATCGGGGTTGTAACGATCTTGGCCTTCACCAAATTGGATGAAATGGCAACACTTTCCCACTGAGATCGCTCATTTGGATCATGTTCCCCTCCTTGTAATGTATTATTGCAACTTCCCGCCATAGCATAACGATCTCCCATATGGCTCATCTCGAAAAAATCCGCCTCTCGTAACTCGTACAACACAGATGCATATACTGCAAAATCTTCTAGAAAACGACTAGTAGTTCAAGCTACCCAGAAACGATTGCATGGATCGCAAAGCTGTGGGAAAAGGAATGTTGACCAGCGATCCTAGATCTTTAGGATTGGCCTCCAACCCCGACAATGATACCTGATGACCTAAGTAATGCACTTAACGCCGTCCCCATATCCTCTTGGTCAGACTGATCGACAGATTCCATCGATCGCATGCGGTCAATAATCTTTCGACCTTGTCGTACAAAGATATCCATGACGTATTCGAGATCAATATATCGTCAATAGAAGATCGTCTGCCCAGCACGGACGGCTCTTGATCCGTTTCCGGCTCTCCCTCAGTAAACACATCAGTTAACTCAGGATGATCCGTTGCATTCACATCCATATCTGCGCCGATCTTGAGATACCCATATAGAGCATTATCAATCAAACGCTGATAAATCTGTGGGCGTTCTCCAATCCAAAAGGCATCCGCAACCATTCAAACAGACCTGACGGCGTGATAAACGCAGAGATCGATCTTGCTCGTTCGGTCATCTCTACTACCCAAAATCCACTCGCCATGTCCAGCAAACATAACTACATTGCTTTGTCCATGTCCTGCAACAATTCACTGATAAGTGGCATATGGTACACCATCAGCTGTGTTAGCTAAATAACCCATCGATAGTCGATACATAGTCGGATATCTTGTCCATTTTTCTTAATAATCACGACTATTGGTGACGCCTACGGCGATGTCGAAGGTCGGATAATCTTGGCTGACAACAGGCTTTTTATCAGATCGGTTAACTTTTCACGAAACTTTGGCGCAACAGGTCATACAGGCTGATAGATTGGCCTCGCTTCTCCCACATCAATATCGCAAACGGCCCCGCGTGCTGCAGGGGGTAATGCATTTCATTTCCCGATCAACAGGTGACGACTCCTCCATATCAGTCGTCGCAAATCCTCTTGATCTTCTGTCAAGAGTGTTCCAGGATCACCACTTTGGACATCGTCTATTGTCATCTCGGTCGTGGATATGGTTACCTCCGGCAGCACAGCCATGTGTTGTTCCACATCCTCCGCGAACAGTTCACCTCCCTCGTGATAGTATGTCTATTCATCCGGTACATCATTTTCCATTACTTCGCCGTCGATCGTGACAGCTTTCACGTCGTCATCTAGTCGTGTAGACTGGCTATGCACCTCCCGATCCTCAACCTTGATCCCGTCTGGGTGACAGTTGGACTATCCTTGTAGTGGATCGGTTATCTCATGGTTGTCCTTCGGTGTCATAGCCTCTTCTGCAATCATGTCCTCTTCACCCGAATGTTCTGGCGTCTTTCGCACTGCGCTGACCGCACACGATCTCTTTGTCGATATATCATCCTTGTCTTCATTATTCTCTCCACTCGTACAATCGTTCCGCAACTCCTCGTTGAAGTCACCATTAGAGACAGATAGTGAGGCGATCTCTGCAGAATCCTTGATGTCATCTGATTTTCGTTTTGAACGTGTCAAAATTTGGGTAGGTTTCTCATACGTAGGATGATCAACTAACGGAACCGTGTAGGCTTCGGCTTTTTCTTCTTCTCGATCTGTAGTGGGCTTCAAAATCCAATGTCTGCCATTCCATGTACCGCCTTGATCCTACCGACTCGTATCCTTTAGATCGCGGGATCATACGTTCTGTCATCCACAACGATAAAGTGTCCCCGCATTTTAAGATCAAGTCACGATCGCTTACATTTGGAAGCTGCAAGAACTTAATCATTCCGGGACTATTCGTCACGGTAGGAATCCACGCCACATCCCGTCGCACCCAAAGCTTAGATTTAGGAGGGTTGACGCCGATCTGCCGGCCGCAATGGCTATATGTTGATCGTTAATGTTGACCGCCGATATATTCGATCGGTACGGTGGTCTTCGTGTAGCCAGACAGATTCGGACTTTATCAGGCAGGCAAAGGGTTCCGTCGGCAAAATCCAAACGAATACCTGCAGGAACCATGAAGACCATGCCCAGTATAGCTTCTTGACCGACTTGATCCCCAACCCAGACATCAAAATAATACACTTGTGATCCGTTCAGTGTGATCTTGATCTTGGTCCGTCCTACCGTCATATAAGTACTCTCTCCGATCCCAACACATTCCTGTGTTTGGTTCTCATCTACCACAGACCCTACCTTACGAGCAAAGGTAGTGTCGATGATCGAGATCTCCGCACCAGAGTCAAACAGAAAGGTGGCCTTCTCATTGTTGATGTTGCCCACTGATTTCGCTTGTTTAAACCATTTTCCCGGAGTATGATACTTCCAGTATCCCCTCGACTCACATGGGCTGAGATCGAGCTCCATCTCCACCGGGGATCGGGCATAATTGTCCACTCGCTTCACACTTGATATTAAAGAGGGTAGTTTTGACGATCACATATTTCAGAGATCGGATCGCGCCGATCCTTAACTCCTTGGTCATCCGACTTCTTCTTAACAAATGCATATATGCATAGCCCAAAACGCTCGGCTCGTGCCAGATTCCAACCTGGCGAGCGTCCTAGTTTAACATTTCCTCGACCTTCGGGGTAAACATACCCGCATGCTTAGTAGGCACATACCACTGGCGAATTAAGTTAAAGAACTCTTCCATGGGGCATTTTCCATTCTCATGTACCTCTCCACATGCTGCACACACGTAGAAGAACTTGTCCGAAGGATGCCCTTTGCGACCGCACTTCTGGCACGTTAGTCTCTGCCATCATCCACGATCATCATTTCGCGTTGATCCGCAGTGGGTGCATGCCTTCGGTTTTCCACCTCGATCACGTATACCTTCTTCACCAGTATTCTTTTGCCAAGTACGATGATCTTGATACGATCTCTCTTGACCAGATGAAGTGGTCACACAAACTTGGCGGCGATCCCTATCCTCATCCGATCCAATCGAGTCCGATTCCGATCCGCTACTTTCGATCCGCTCACGGATGCCCTCACCGCCTGAGTAGTTTTGGATGACGTAGGATTCGGGGAGGCATTCGCTCGCTGGTGGAACTTGTTCGATCCTGTCGACGTCTATAACTGACGACTGTCCATCCTTTGGCATGCACGTAAAGTCTCATCCAACTCATCGACATCGGCCAATCGTAGTAGAGTCAGCTGCTTGGCCAAATCGCGATCGTCCAACGTGGCAATGAAATATTCCACATGCTCACGACGTGTGTTCAATGTGGCCATCCTCTCGTCTCTGATCGCAATCTTGGCGTGCTTAGCCGCGACATTTAAGCGGTGCAGATACTCTTGTGGATTTTCATCCGATCGTTTCCGTGCGAGATAGTATTGTCTGTCCAAAGACACACCTTGCCCTCCATACTATACCATAAACTCATCCAGCAATCTCTTCCACCTCTTTCAAGTGGATCTACCTAGTTTGTTGTACCAGTTTCGAGCGGGTCCTGTCAGCAGATCTCCGAACCCCAAACACTTCTTTTCATCGGGCGCTTGGTCGCGCAAGAAGGTCGATTTTATCTTGCTGATCCAGCTTCTGGCCCGATCCTCATCTCGATCCTTGCCACTGAATTCTTTCAGCTCTGTCATCGCCGACACCCGAATGCGTTGAGGTATGCTACCACCATCTTGCAACGTCTCGGTCGTATCTACCATAGCGTGTCTACGATCTTCTTGTCTCAAATTATCTGGATCGATGTCGTCAGGGTCGAAAAACTTCGGTTGACTGCTGCGCGACTGCACAGATTCCATCTCCAAATCGGGGTATATCTTTCATGGGATCTAGCAGGCTTGATCCTTTGGGTAGGATAGATTGCTTGATACGATCGTTCTCGTTGATCTTGGCGAAAACGTTCCATGGCCTCATCGAGCTATGTCTGCAGGAGTCCTTTCGTAGTAGTTGTCATCTGCTCTTTAGCACCTGTGGTCTTCGATAGCGGGTGTAGCTTCACCGACTTGACTCGATCGCATATATGTGTTGCACCACTTGGGCCTAGAGACGTTCGCTGGATGCCGAATGAATCATCTGACTCCATCTCTGATTCCGCCCAGGCATAATGTGACGATCCGGTATGATACCCCTTCGAAACATCGGCGATCGTAGCAACCGATTGATCCGCGGATTCTCACTTTCCTGTCAGACGAATTAGCTTGTCATACAGCGATCGACACGCATGGATCACCTGATCCTGATCGCATTCCAGCAGTTCGTTTGCATCGAACGCCCCAGCGACGTATCCAGCCTCTTGCAACAGCTGGATGATCGCGCTGGTCTCTTCTACTGCGTAAGTCGCCACCTTCGTCCGGGATATCGTGCCTTGTATATCTCCGATCAGCTTAGGATTCTGTATCCGTAGCACGGGTCGCTCGATAGCAGATTCTTGAGCGCCCTTCAATGGAATCCCTGCGCCAGTTGATCCAACTTCCAGCCTTCCAGATTCATATCCAGAGCATCGTCTACGAACTTGATCGGCATCACGATCGCTTTCACGCCGTGATCGTGTCGATTCAATCTGGGCTCTTCTTTCTTCACTTGATCTGTCTTTACAGTCGTCTTCTTTAACATTGCCTGAGTGGTCTTGTCTAGTTTTTGTTCCGTTGTCGCTGAAGGGTTTTCACCCAGCGGATCGTGATTTGCAGCACGATCCGCGGTGGTCTCCAAATGGACCATAAGCGGGGGTCGAGGTTTTTCTTCCAGATCGATTGATCGATTTTCCTCTTTGATTTTCTTGTCACCAGAGCCCCTCTCAAAATTTTGAAATCCAGGGAATCATTTAAAATCACGCTTCGGAAGCGATCCTTTTGCCTCTGACGCTTCCATTTCAGGTTCATTCATGACTTTCACTTCTTCACTTAGGGACTCACGGTGAAATTCCGAGTCACCAGAAGATCAGGGCACGCGCACCATTGTAATGGAGTGGCGATCGCTCAATTCATGAGTCGATCCCAACTCTCCACTGGCGCCCGGATGACCGACTAACGGAGGGGCTACTCCGATTCCGTTTGTGCTGCCTTCCTCACCTTGTGTATCCGTCGGTAGGGCGGGTCGCACTCTTTCACGTGGACTCGTGTCGAAGGAAAACTTGACCGTGTTGGAGATGGGGTTGTGATCGTGCGGGAATCTTCACGCGATCACGGGGTACTTGTGGGTACTAATATAAGTTACCCTGATCTCAACGAGATCGCCTTGTCCACTATGTGGTATCTTGATCCGCGAGCCTTCTCGCGAATCTTGCGCCTTGCCTTTACGTGTCTTGCTGCGTCCGATCGCAGTTGATGTTGCTTGAGATTTCTTGAACACACCTGGCCAAAACAATCCAGTTGTGACACTCGCGTAGACGTATAGCGTGACTCTTTATTCGACGGGGGGAAAAGATCCTACCCGGAAGAGATAACGTATGCCTTGTGAAGTAAATTGAACTCTGTTTAATGTTAACCAACCAACTTGAACCCTATGTCTATCAGTATATCTTAACCAGATGGCACGCGTCGGCATTCCAGGAGGATCGTCCCCTCGCATTCATGTGGTTCACACCCAGTGCATCAACCGTTGTATCTTCTTGTGGCCCACCCAAGATATCCTCGTGATCCTACTAGCGGATCGGGATCCTATGAGCGGATCGGGATCCTACTAGCGGATCGGGGTCCTATGAACGGATCGGGATCCTGTTATCGGATCGGGATCCTGTTAGCAGATCAGGATCCTACGTAGCGGATCGCAGCTGGAGATCGGGCATGCGATCCTGGGTTAGTATCGCGGTCTTCTAATGAGATCGAGGGCCTTGTACTGCCATGTCTCACGACGGATTGCGTAATCACAACGGGTGTGACTACATTACAGACTCATCCCAGTCTGGGCAATCCTGTCCACTTGGGGATTGGGTACGCTATTACCAGCCACCCATCCCAGCTTGTATCCACCAATCATAGCATTCTTGGCTTAACCGGAGCGTGTGACTCTTTGAATGGCCGATTCCAGTCCCAAGGAGATTTCTTTGTGACCGCTTTGTCACACAGCCGTAGGCCAATGAATGAGGACGTGATTAAATGCCGAAATAAAGAGGTATTTTTTAATGTTCTAGTCGTGCATTCCAGGTGATCAGAGGCGATTTTCTTTTACGTAGCAGAAGGTCCACGACCGGCCTCTAAAAATTATGCGCTACCTAGGAGCGTAATTAAATAATCGAAAGATACCATGTAGCCTGAGCGAGATAATAATCAATGTCAATCTACGAAACAATTTATGATATGTGTAGCGGAGGAGAAGAGGGCTAGACAGCAATATAGTTAACCTTACCATACAAAGAGTGGAATGTAATACTGACGCTGCTATGCGATGATGAAAGTTAGATTATGGGAACGTTGCGGTGCCCAATGCTGTCCGAGTATAATATTAACATGTACATGCTTTTGAGAAATGCATGCGTGTTCGGCGACCAAGATTATTGCGCGAATTTTTTAAAGCCCGACACTTCAGTAGATCATGCTACCTAGCTTCAATATTTTAACGATTTAAGATATAATGTGAAGTTAATGAAACGACAAGTAACTTTTAGTCAAAGATGTGTAAAGAAATTGCTGCTGGTGTACACCAGGTCGGTGAAAAAGCTCTCAATAACTGCTAAGGTATAGAGTGATTTTTGCAAAAAACTTGAACATGTCTTAAGAAGACCTAATAGGTTCTTCCCTAATCATATAACTCGAAAATATTAGCATAAATTGTAGACACTGATACGTGTGGCAATCGAGTGGATGATAAGGATCTGGATATTATATGTGGAAGCCACTGGTGCGGATCTACGTCCTTATAAAACTTATTTAACAAGTGTAATGGGTAAATTGGGCAGTTGATTTCCTATCGATCTTCGACTCGTAAATCATATTGATCCGTCGAGTATACCGACTTGGTCGGCCGGTGCTGATTGAAACGTTATGTGTTCTTTTTGTGATGCCAAATATTGACAGTATATGTAGACTAGGCCCCGATATCAAACGTTCTATATCTTTGATACCCCAAAAACTGTCGTAAACAAATTTTTATGAGGAGTGCAAGCTTGTGAGTAGTACTTTTTGTAAGTAAGATGATCCCAAATAGATAATTACGCGCATAGGATGAGGACGCTTGCACCAAGTTATAATAGATCGCATATAAATGAGTGGTCTGCATAACTTTTTATGTATGGCACACAGCTTTTCTCACTTGGGTTTACCTGCAGATCTACTTTTAAATTCAATTACCATTATACAAAAGAAACTGTGCATTTGGTTCTTGTTCTCTACGTGCCTGTCGCACCGTGTTAAGTGATGGAAAGGGCTTTTTGTTACGAAAATCAGCTATGTTTACAAAAGGTCATTCAGATCCAGCGTTTTGCCTTTCGAAAGAACCATGTGCTTGCTTGCGAAGATGCGCTATCGTAGACGTTGTTGAGAGGGCAAGTTGCACGTAGGTCGACTCCAAAGTTTCATCCTATCATAGGTCATTTACGGAATGCTCTATTGGCTTCTATATTTTCGATTAGGCACCACGAAGATAAAGGTTGTGTTTGAATAAGCAACTGAAGAAAACCCTGGTAAGAAAGGCCGAAAAGCTTCTGGCACGCGTTTCAATACAGGCATTTCTTTTACATTATGTTTACTTTCTAATAATCGTCTACCCCTCTAAGCGTCTTGTACCGCTTTTTATGATATTACGAATGGATCCGCTGGATTGCTTTTATATCGCGATGATCGAAGATAGATTTTAAGATGGATAGGACGAGTCACCTACAAATACCCTTCCCCGAGCAATTTTTCTCCTTCTTTTGAGTTCGAATTATTGAACGTAATGCCATTTCCAAAGCCGTTTACGTACATGAGGATATGCATGCACCTAATTTTGTTTCAATATACGTATTTTATGACCAGTATATCGCATGCGTCTTTGCAGCTGCAAAGGCGGCGTTATGCAAGCCCATAAATACGCAAGTTTCTTCATTTCCAGTCTACTTTGTATTTATGTCCGGCGGCTGGAGTCGTAAAAAGGCGAGCGATCTGCCGCCTTGTGATACTGCTGATGTTCGACTAAGTTCAAGGAACACCAGTTAAGTGAAAAGAATATATTCTAAGATTTGAACATGACCTATTGTGCCATCAAGCTCTGCGTAGGACGAGCAGTGGTAACTCGTTCTCTCCTGTAAATGCAACGCGAGCGGAGAGAACCGAAGTATCGAAATCCATGCCAGCGAGGGGTTTGTATTTCCCAATTTATGCGCAAGTAATGCTGTCACTCCGCTTTTGTGAGCTTTTTCTTGTGCGTATGTTAGAAACCGGATATCACGGGGTTACACGTCGACTGGTAGTCGACAATAGGTGTGGTGCACACAAGGGATGGGATCCCCTTTTAAAGTGTTATTAGAACACAGTATCAATTGTTGAAGACTGATGTCGGTCAACCAATGATTACGAGATCTTTTGAGAGGTTTATTTGGGACATTAGCGAGTAGGGTAATTACGTTGTTCTAAGGTGTTCTTTTAGGTTAAAAGAGCAAATAAAATCCAGTTCCCATTTTGATCCGATAGACACGTGTCTCTTTGAGGCGTCTTGTGATCGTTGAGGGGATAGCAACGCCTTATTGAGGCAGCTACTCCTTGTGCACTCTGTGCGTTGATTCTCTGAATCGTTTAGCCCCTTCGCAACAGGGAACGTAAGCTCTCTGAGCTTGTTGAATCTTTGAGTCGGGTTCTTTGAACCAAACCTTAGCTCTTTGAGCTGTTGACTCTTTCAGTCGGGTTCGTAGAACCAAAGTTTCTCGTCGAGCGTTAAAGTCTTCCTCTGACTTAAGAAGCTGTGTAGCTCCGCTACACCCGAGCTCTGCAGAACTTGAAAAATCGTGGTTTAAGTCAATTATTTTGAATGTGAAATGATGCGCTATTTGCACCACAATGTACCTCTATTTATACTGTGTCATAGTCAAAATTACGCTGTCTTTTCAGTGTGCCACTCTTGTTGCAATCGGTTTAGGTAACAATTTTACACAATAGTCACGGCTAGAATGATGCACTTTATGGTGTTTTGGGGACGATATTGAATGCTGCTTTGCAAAGTTGCACCTTTTTTGTGGTAAGACCCAGATGCTTCAAAATCATGCCGAGAGGTTCTAGTTTTTGTCAAGAATATGTGAGCCCTGTCTTCTCTTCTGAGTGATAGCAAAGATTGACAATTTTAGGACACGCCGTGCAATCTCTGCTTTGCGTAACTTTCCAGCATACAAGTATTTGGAAAGTGGATGGCGGGGCGCCGTCTGTATGCCCTTTTGCGGCACATCAGATGCTGGAGGTCATTACATCACGCCCGAAAATTGTGTTAAACACTTGAATATCGACCTGGAGTTGAAAAGAAATGGAGGAGGGCTCTGCTCACAATCGTGCACTTTCTTCGTCATCGTCGTTTGCGATAAATTTGACATAGCGCGACGTCACTGCGCACAAAAAACAGACGAAGTGACACTGTTGCTCACGTTCATACGTTTTACGTATCAACCACTGCGCGCTAAGGTCAGATGTATAGGTGTACACTAACCTAGTCCTCGGTCGTAAGGTAGCGCGTACACAGTCAGACAGGTCGTGATCTATAAATACCATAGCACAACACGACACTCTAGTCGTTCTTTCTCGTCACATAGAACGAGCGCCGACACATTTTCCGTCCTCATTTGGCAACAGCAAAGTCAAACGCGAGCACCCGTTCTGTCACGTTGTCGAATGGGCGCGCTCCGAACCACGACGACGACTCGGACGACGCTGTTGCTGCTGTCGCTCGCGCTCGCTCAGCACGGCGCTGCGTCAGCGCCCGATGCGCCCGAAGCGCTCTCGTTTCTCGATGCGTCCGCCTTCTGCGCCTACCACTGCTCGTCCACGCTGCTGTCGCCGTCTGCGCAGTGCGTCACGTCGCGTTGCAGTCGGCACCGCGCGCTACAAACCCTCGGGGAGTCGCAGCCGGCACAAATTGACGTGCTGTCGTGCCAGGACGTCCAGCAGAACGAGTCTGCTCTATCGTTCGCACTCACGCTCGCGGCGGCAGACAAAGCCGCGGTGTTCCAGGGATTCCATGACGCGTTTTTCCACGCGTACGACGCGATGCTACAGGGCACGAAGGTGAAGAGCGACGCGTGCCAGTTGGCGTTTCTCCAGGATAAGCTACTGCCAACTTTTATGCATTTGGACAGAGAAGAGCAAGAGCAAGAGACTGTGCCGAGAGCGCGGCTGGTGACGCTCAAGGCGTTGGTCGCTGAAGCTGATCGGGATCGAGAGTGTGTCGTTGCATTACGAGATGTATGGGGAGTCGATGCAACGCAGGAAATGCCGTTGCTGACCAGGAGGGGAGATCGATTGGGGGACAATACGGTTTTGCTCGTACATGCAGACGACGAGACAGTGGAGAAGATTCAAGCGCTCGAGTGCGTGGACGTTGTGCTGGATTTGCCAATGATTTTGAAGCTCATGCCTTTTGCACGGAGCGCTGCTCATTTAAGTGACAGGATGAGAAAACAGGCGAAGGATGACAATGTATCACTGACGGCACCTGGTCTGGAGATTCGACTAGTTCAGACGGCTGATTTGCAGTCCGTTTTGACTTCATTTGAAGAGCAAGCAGAGAAAAGCTTTGGCCTGCTCAATGTGTTTGAAACGAACGAAAACCAGCCAAGATCGATTTTTACGAAACCGCTTGAGGATTTAGCAACGTGGACAAATGTGCTAGCTCTTGCTGTAGTTGCGAGGTCAGTTGAGTGGATTGATGAACGACACAAGATTACGGAGAATCTGCTGCGCGGTGAAGAGAAGGAGCGTTGGATGAAGTTGCAAAACCATCGACGCTTGGATGCTTTCGTGCCAAGTCTAATAGGCGTGGACTCGGCGCGAGAGGCTGGCATCCGTGGGAACGATGTCATTGTTGGTATTACAGATACGGGGCTGTATTTGTACCACGATCAGTTTGATCAAGACGATCGCGATGTGTTTTCGGGTATGGTAATGTCGGCTCGGAAGGTGGTCATGTACAACGCCTGGGCAAATAGTGCAGATGAATCGGAGACAATCACTTGTGGCCACGGCACCCACGTTGCCGGAATTTTGGCCGGGAGTTCTTTAAGTGGCAATTATCCCAATTTAGGGATTGCCGACAAGGCGCGAATTGCATTTATGGACATTGGGACGCAAAGCGAAGCCTGTGCTGGACAGTTAAATTGCCCTGTGTCGCTCGCTACACCGGCGGATGCCAGTGATCTATTGAAAAGTCAAATTGACGTCGGCGCCAGAATTTTTTCGTTTTCGTGGGGCACGCCTGGATCAGATTACAGCTCACAAGCCAGAGATTTGGACGCGTTTATATATGCGAATCCAGAGGTGCTTGTAGTCGTTGCGGCAGGCAATAGCGGCGAGTCTACTATTACCGGTCAGCGCACTATTTCGTCCCCATCTGGTGCGAAGAATGTGATCTCTGTTGGTGCATCCCTTAATTCTGCAGAAACGTTTCTAGAGTTTGCGTGCTCCGACATCTTTAATGAGCGTACCGTTGCGTCGTTCTCATCGGCAGGACCAACAACCGACGGTAGAATGAAACCGGACGTTGTGGCACCTGGAATGAGCCTTACGTCAAGTCAATCGGAGGCGCCAGGATCAACGCAAGAAAGTGTAGCTACGTGCTCACTTCAAGGCTCGTCACAAGCCACGCCGGTGGTCACTGGCGTTGCTGTGCTTCTTTATGAATGGCTCCGCGATGGTTGGTGGAAGGACGGCCGCAAGAATCCTGCTTTCTCCATGAGTACGGTTCCTGCTTCATTGCTGAAAGCATTGATTATCCATAGCGGAGATTCCTTGCAAAAGCGGATGGCCGCATTACCAGCTGATGGTGTTGTGTCCTGTCTCAGTCTAACCTCGGACGCCACTGATGTCACCTTTCCAGACGTCTACCAGGGCTATGGTAAACCAAATCTTACAAACATTGTGGATTTTCCTATGCTCAGTGGAAATCGTAGCCAGAACGGGAGCAGCAGTAGTGCTCTACCGTCTCTGTATTTCTTGCCGAATTCGACGGAAAACAGTGAGCCAGCAGTCGCTCACGGGGGCGAGATTGTAATCTCGTTTACAGTGGCTCGCGATGTTGATTTGCGTGCAACCCTTGTGTGGACTGACCCACCGGGGTCGACACAGGCGACATCTCAGTTGCAGCACGATCTGGATCTCATCGTTCGCGTTCGGAACGGAAGCCGAACATTTGGCCCGCTAACAGCTGACTCGAACACAGGGAGGGATTCGATAAACAACGTTGAGATGGTGCTGGTGTCTTACGCAGATCTTCTCGCTACTGTAGGTGGCAGCAATCGAAGCAGCAACGTAAATGGTAGCAGAGCAAATAGCTCGGCACTTGGAGACAATGGAGAAATTTTGGTTGAGGCCGTAGTCTATGGCCGCAGTGTGCTGCTGGCAGACTATCAGAAATTTGCTTTTGTGGCGTCTTCCAGTGCCATTGGTTCTACGTCTGGATCAGCAGATACTAGCGGCGGCAAGTCTTTTTGGTCTACGTGGGGAATTGCACTTATCGTCGGCGGCGCGCTTGTGGTGCTTATCATCATTGCGTTAGTGACGCGCAAGTTCTGCGGTCAGCGAAGAAGACGTCGTAGCTTAAGGCATGAGCAAGAGGAATACCCCGCGCAGGATGGGATCGCTGAAGCTGCGTATTATCCAGCTTATCAGGCGGCAACTCGTGCGACTGGCGAAAGTCGATGCCCTTACTGCTCATTCGTAAGTCTTGACGCTGTGACGATGGTCGCTCACGTGGAGGCTGCTCATGCTAGCAACGGGCCTGACCCGGTCGCTGTGTTGGGAGGCAGCAGGGTATATGGCTTGGAACCGGTAGTTCCTGTAGTGACAGTGACGACCAGCCCGATACCTCCTCACCTGCCGCTGACTGAAGTACGTAGCTCTGCAGAATACGAGAAGCAAGAATGTCCGCATTGCCGCTATATAGCGCCCAACGCTGTCATTCTAGTGAATCACGTTCAGCAGATGCACGGTCAGTAGTTGAAGCTGCCTATTCATTTTGTTGTCGTATTGAAGCAGACAACACGTACCACATCAAGTCGATGAGCACAATCAATATTTGTTTTGCACCATCGCTTTCTTGTATGAAGTGTTAACGTGTCGAGTGGATCAGAGCGACCCTACAAGACGGTCAGTTGATTGTGTACTAAACTGTGGTCATTTAGGTAGTACACAAAGCTTCTGCTTTTCCAGTTTGTCGATACGAACGGAAACGTCTGCTAGACGTCATCGATTGCTTGCCAATTAAATATTTGCAAGCCGGGGCAAAGCCAAGCAGAGCTCGTTGCTCGAAGATCCAAACGTGGGCCACGCACAACCAGGGCATGAAGTAAGGTCCAAATTTTATTTTTATTTTTTTATTGGCATTTTTTATTTTTGCTTTATAATTCAAAAAAGCAAATTGTAAATTAATTGTTTAATAAATATATAGCAAATAAAGTAACTAAGTACTCTAAAATATTTATTTCTTTATAATATATGATTTTTCAAGAGCCGATCACTTTTGTCTAAACTTTTGCGTTTATGTCCCACATATCTCACAAATTGTGCCTTAAAGCAAGGCTAGTGTTTCCTCTACCGTGGACGGCCCTGTGTGAGAAATCGGAACCAATCGCCCGGCAGCATATTTGAGCCAAAGTAAGCCATCTACATGTCGACCAACGACCCCGCATCACCATTGAACTAGCGAAGCTTTACAATCTTAATTAAGCCACTTTTTACAACAAAAAGCGGAGATTCGTAGGTACGCACCCACCCTTTGATACGTACACACCCACCCCTGAAATAGAGGCCCCTCCATAAGTACCGTAGCCTCCCTAACTAGGTACTGCACAGTTGTACATACAAAAAGCCATATACATATTCTCTGCTCTACGTACACACCCCTCCGTAATACAGGCCTCTTTTGCGTCGGCACACAACCTCGCGCATGATTTCCGCTCTCATTTTCCGTCATACCCCCAATAAGTACGCCTAATACTACCATTTCCCAATTTTAAAGATACTTTTAATTTTAAGAACATAAAAAATGCCCATTTTCTCACGAAAATAAAAAATACTCATATAATTGGAAAATAAAAATAATTCCCCACATCCTAAAAAACTCAACGCAGCACATCTATACAACTTCTGTTTCTGGTTGTTGTGATTCTCAGCGCAATTTGTATGAGCAAGATGCAACCTACTCAACCCCTCACTGTAGGCGCTGGCAATTCAGGGTGCAAGATGCTTAAATTTCGTCGTTATATTAGACCGTGTCACTAGTCTTAAAAACAGCTCGGTAGGAGCAGCACCATACTCGTCTTATTCTAGCTACACACATGCGTACACAGTCATTCATTGAGCAACAGCACGCGCGTGATGCGGGAGTTCGTGTACGCGCCTTATCGGCTGCAACGACTGAATCTTGCAGCTGCAACAGCATCAGCAATATCTACAATAGAAACAACAATAGCAACCACAGCATCTACAACAACAACAACAGCAGTAGTAGTAACAGCAGTAGCGTCATCAACAGAGCAGAAACAACAGCAACCACAGCACTTTACAACAACACAAGCAGCAGCAACATCAGCAACAACATTAATAAAGCAACTTCAACAACATTTACGAAAGCAATTACATTCGTGTCAACAACATTAGCACCAAAATACTGTGTTAACGGCCGCGACCGATGACACGAGGACGCATTTCCGTCCTCATTCGCGTCTGCGCCCGCAACTGGCGGCTGCAAGCGCAGCACGCCCGCGGCAGAATCCTCCCCGCGGCTTCCCAAACAGGTTGGTCACGGCCGTAAAATGGTAAACGAAAACGATTAGGGACGTGTGGTTTTATGTGTACCATACTAACTTGTGCTCTCTGGGACGTGGGCATTTTTCTTTCCAACTATCTAAGACATTAATTTTATGTTCTTAAAATTAAAAGTATCTTTAAATTTGGGAAATGGTAGTATTAGGCGTACTTATTGGGGGTATACCGGAAAATGAGAGCGGAAGTCATGCGCGAGGTTGTGTGCCGACGCAAAAGAGGCCTGTATTACGGAGGGGTGTGTACGTAGAGCAGAGAATATGTATATGGCATTTTGTATGTACAACTGTGCAGTACCTAGTTAGGGAGGCTACGGTACTTATGGAGGGGCCTCTATTTCAGGGGTGGGTGTGTACGTATCAAAGGGTGGGTGTGGAACTAAATCTCCTATACAGTAGTAGATATTCGCAATTCCAGGCGGATAAATTTACGACAGGCTGGTGGAACGACCATTTTTCACCATGACGCATTGCAAGCATACCCATCTCGCGCCACCACGGCATGCGCATGTGCATATGCGCGCACGTGCTACAATTTAGTAAGCAAACATAATGGAGGGACTCACTCTTGGTGTGCTCATGACATGTGGCTGCGCGTAAAGCTGGACTGGCAGTGCGCACTACGCATGACAACAAAGCGCCGTGGGCGATGAACATATTGTCAAAAAAACAGCGAATGCGTACTTGAATACAATGGCTACCGCCAGACGACGCCTGGAAAGCAAATCAGAGTACAGTTTTTGCTAGAGAGCGCAGACCCCAATGACGAACAGGTTAGTACAACATCAGGTATCGCCTCCTCACCCGACTGAGTAGCAGATTATCGAACACTAGATTACTCCGAGACAATCGCTTCGTGGCCGCTACAGCTAGACGTGACTTGCCCGGCTTCCACGCACGATGGCGCATCCTAACGGTGCGCGTCTGCTGGTGCTGTTACGTACGAACCAACACGCCCCCAACTGATAAAAAGGCATACAAGGACCAGGCATTTTCGAAGTCGTTAGATACAACTTGATGACTGTAATGAAGCTTCACCTCAAAAGGAAAAAGCTGGACAATAAAGGTCAGCATGCGTAACCATGTAAGGATGCTCAAAGGATTTGTGATTTGCGTCGACTCATACGACGCTGACGGCAGCATGGCCTGTCCATGCTTCAATTTTTCCCCGGCGACTGACTTCAAGCGCGTAAGTCAATCCTCAATGGCAGCGATTGGCCAAAACGTGCGCACAAAGCCACAAGGCCAAATCTCTCTGGAGCTGCGCAGTAAAGGTGGCACTGTATCAAAACCCGTGCGTCACAACTTCAAAACCACACGACTACGAAGCAGACTCTGACGGACGCGGCGGCTGTGACCAATGAAGCAGACGTTATTGCTCCGCATGCGATCAAGTGCCACAAAGACGGAAGGGGATGAAAATGTGCTCGTGCCCCATCCTGCGAGCGTGTCGCTGAATACCCGTGTGGTGCCACCAAGTAGGCGCTCAGGGCTGGCATCATTGCTACTAGTGGGCAGTGTACTGTATGTAGTGTTGTTTCTAACTTCCTGGTCTGCACGATCCTTACGTGAAATATCCATCGACGTAAAATCGGCAAAGTTGGAACAGGCGCGGTCAGAGCACGATCGCGATGGAAATGTAACTGTCGTTCCGAAGAATGCAGATATGGAAGTCGCTAAGCGACAGATACGGAAGGAAGCAGAGGAGCATCTCTTTTACAAGACCGAGTCGACACAATTTCTAAGCTTTGATCGTGCATCAAAGGAATCTCCGCTAGTGACTAGAAATGACCGACTCCAGAAAGAAGACGACGAGGCTCCATATGCGCTCTTGCTGTCGAAAGGCGAAACAACACCACGAAACCTTACGTGTTTGAGCTGGAAAGCTACCGACGAATGTAGTCCGTTTGGTCCACGTAATCCTGAGAAGGATCTTGGCTGTTTTGACGCGATTCCGTTCGGTGAGTCAGGATACTGTGAAGTAGAAGACATGGAGACAGGGGAACACCTACAAGCGATGCGACTTTATTGCAGTAGCTCTCATTGGGACAGGAAGTTTGGCTGCTCCGCTGCTGCTGACTTTACTAATTTTCACTACAAGGCACGCAAAGCGACTGAAAATGCGCGTGTATCGGGCTTCAGGCTGCCAAATATACCAGGAGAGCTCATTGAGGGGCAAAAAGAAGGCCAGCGCGATGGAGTTGTTATGGTCGTGTATCCGAAGTTGGTGCCCAGCGCGTACGCAACGGTTTGGACGCTGCGTAAGGTGCTGAAGTGCCAATTGCCGATCGAAATATGGTACCTTGATACTGAGTTTGAAAATAAACAAGATGCGATGAAGCCACTGAAAGCACTAGCAGTGAACAACGAGATATCAATCATCACTCTTCGCAAGATCATGGATCGGCATGCATCTGGCTTTCGTGCGAAGGTATTTGCTATTTACAACAGTCACTTTGAGCGCATCTTGTTTCTAGATGCAGATAACGTGCCTTCGAGAGACCCGAGTTTTTTGTTTAGCTCACCGGAGTTTGTGGAGAACGGAGCGGTGTTCTGGCCGGATTTCTGGCATCCTGGCCACACCATCTTCAATATCAACAACCAGTCGATTTTGTGGGAATTACTTGACATGCCGTTTATTGACATGTTTGAGCAGGAAAGTGGCCAAATTCTGATTGATCGGCGACGTCATGCAGAAGCACTGGAGCTTGTGAAGTTTTACACCTTCTACCAGCCTTCTTATTTCGACCAGATGAAACTTGTCCATGGCGACAAGGACCTCTTCCGTCTCGCGTGGCTAAAGCTTGATGCTTCATTTCACATGATTAAGACGCCGCCGGCGATAGCAGGCAAAATCGTTAATGGGACATTCTGCGGTTTGACAATGGTACAACATGATGCCCAAGGCAACGTTCTATTCTTGCACCGCAACTCGCATAAGCTCATGGGCGAGTCTCTCCGAGGCCAAATGAATTACAAGTCTCGAGCAATTGCTTGGTCAAAAAAAAAGACCGAGATGCGGCAGAAGTTTCGGCAAGAGGGCAAAAAGGTTCCAGATTGGTCGGAGATGAAGTCAATTTTTCAGACGGAGGAGATTCCAGCACCGACACTGGAAGCTCCCGAGCCTGACGGATACCCAGACTCAGTGGTGTGGACACACCTGCTATCGTTCAACAATACTTACGAGCAGGAAAACTACCATGTTATGACATATAATGCCTACCCGGATTTCCCCCGATTGCAGAACTGCTACGGCCAGCGCAACGTGAGCAAGGCCGAGCATTTTTACACACAAAACGTGACTGACCTGCCTTTTGCTGGACTTGAGGCCGAACTGCGTCGTTTTGCTGCTGAAGCGGTGGAGATCAAGCAGGCGTAGACAACAGCAATAGATGTGTAGGTTCATCTTACGTTGGCATCTGTAATATCACAAGAGTCAACGAGCTTTAGGAGCGGACAAAGGAATCGACATCACCGATGTATCCACTACCGAGACGAGCCATGCTCAAAGGGTCGGAGCAGTGACTGAGGCCACACCAAGCATTCTCGTTTCCTTCTGCGTTTAATTTAACATCCATATGCGCTCAAGCCAGCGACTAGCTCGTCGCCCTGTCTTAGCATGAATGGAAACAGACAGAAAGTGCTTCTGCCTGCGCGTTTCGGCTAACTTGCCGGAAATTGTTTACCTATCATGTAAAAAGACTACGTCAACGTGTGGATTTGCTTGAGTGTCGGCAACGACATACAGTCCCACGGCGCACCGACAACAGCGAAGTCTCCGTGATAAAAAATAGACCGAATACAAAGCGCCAGACCTATCGCTGTCACAAATTTCGCAAGTTATTCTTTATGATAAGCTTCATTATGTGCAAACTACGAGAGCCTAAATGAATTGCCGCAGATTTACCGCATCACAGACGAAGCTGATTTTCTGTCTTTGATATACTTTGATCGCAATGATGACACGAGATGAACACGACTATACGCAAGCAGGCGACAGCTCGTCCAAGTTCGATAATATACGATCCCTTACGTATAAGACGTGCGTTGTTGCGCATTGCATGACCGTGCGACGTCAATTTATGCCCCTCCATTCATTGAGCCGAGCACCTTGCACATAAATCTTGTAATTAATGAAACCTGATTGAGCGCTTGAGCATATGTGCGGCAATCTCAGCAAGAGCCAAAACCATTTTTCGGATTATACTTTTTATTGAATAGGATATGTACCTTTTTGTTTCATTTTCAACATGGTATAAAACATGTGATACTACAATATTTCCAATGTGCTTAGGTAATATGTTATTGTTTGGCTTTGCATTTTTGCATCGTACAATGACAAATATTATTACTAACCAAATGTTTTCTAGGTATGTAAAACGCACTCACAAATTGTCATATTTTAGCTTTGCATTTTTAAATCGTACCATGACAAAGAAAATCTACTTTGGTACAATTTTCTAGGTGTTTGAATCGCGATCAGAACTGTCATATGTGAGCGCACGATGACAACAACATCGCTCTTGTGGAACGATGTACATGTGTCACTCGTAAGCAGTTTCATTTCCTAGGTCAAAATCTTATCCGTTCTAGCAGTGCTTCGGTCTCCAGTGAGAACTGGCATGAAAAAGGTTGACGAAGCAAATCAACATGAGTAATGACGCACGACAGAATGCGACTTTTGACAAATCTGCTGTTAAAAATCGATATGCTCTAGCACACAGTCGTGCATTTGTCTAGTGGATTTTTTCTGTTGCAAGCTGTGAAGCATACGATTAATGATGTCGTGATGCACTAGCTCCAATATTGAAGGAAACGAAAAATTCTGTCTACGCATGTAGACTTGTTCCTCGGATCCAAAAGCCAAGCAACATTGACACGGTTTCTCTAAGGGACCAGTTATCGCAATGCCATTAGCCCATGTCAAAGCATCCGTTTCAAAAAAACTGACATGTGGTTGCTGCTCTGGACATACGTTCGTGCGGAGCAATCGTATCAATATCGATGAAATGTGGGTACCATTAAAGCTCTTGCAGTAGCGACCTGCATCAGCTAGTCATAAAGCGCACCTCTGCTGTAGAGTGTACGTCAGCATGACAGCGGAAAGGAAATCTTTGCTGCTAACCTGCAATTTCGGTCACACAAACGAGAGCCCTACTAAACCGTTGCAAGATATTGCACCTGCTTACTGCGTCAAATAGCGACTCCGTTTGCAGTGCCGGCCTGCATATGTCTACCCAGTTTTCCAAACATATTAGCGTCTTTGAGCTACGAAGTCACTGTCACGACGCTTACCTCGTACAAGTCCAGCCCAATTAACAAGCAATTTAATGCATTATGCAGACTGTGTCCCACTTTGCTTTGTGCATTATATCCATTAGCCTAACTGCTACAAGTCGTTATCGTCACTTGCGCGTTTTTCGCTTCTTTCGCCGAGCATTGCTGCTTGAGCTGGTGCGTCCATGAGTGGCGCCTCGCTTCCGTATCTCTGCTGCGCCACCGTTCCAGCGCTTTGCACGTGTGAGTAGTAGAAGGTAAGCTGGTATCAATATCATGGCGATTACACCAGGAATCATGGGTGCTGCCGAAGCAACATTGCCGGCGACAAAACCTAACGGAGTAGCTCTCGTCGGAGCCTTCACTTCATCTTTTCCTGCATCTATAGCGTAAATCTGTAGTTCGCACATTTGACGCCATTCACGACTCTGCTTAAACTCCTCATAGACAATATCCACGTGGCCATGTTCGGGTGGAACAACTACGACGGCGTCAGTCAGTCTACCAACAAAGGCCTGGGGTGTGAAGGCTTCCACGTTCCTTTCTGATCGTGCCCACTGCTGCATCAAATATTCTTGCCAGTTGCCAAGGAATTTCAAGCGGTCTCTTGTTGTATCCACAGAAAAATACTCCTTCGTTGTGTCTTGGTAAAGAAAGAGAAACACCGAGTTCGAGCAGTCAAAAACTCGGCTGCCTGTGTTCTCGATGTACTGCTGAAACTGAGCGCGCTTGCCGTTCAAGGGGTCAAGAAATACGTCCAATATAGGCAGAGCGCCTTCATCCAGTGCTTGTAGATTATCGAAGACGAAAAGGTTGCGCTCGGGGCAGGCACTTAACGGCGTCGCAAGAGCAGATCGAAGCGTCTGTTTAATGTCGTAGTTGCTTTTTCGCAAGGGTGTTAGCAGCGTCTGGAAATCAACGAGTTGCACAGTGTCAAAAGACCGAGAAGCGCCAAATAGAGACGAGGCGACGGCACCAGCCAGTGAGTGCATCAGATCGCTGGACGAGGAGAAAAACATGAGCGCCAGGGGCTCATTACGGTCGAAATCATTGGCCACGAAGCGCTCGGTCAGCGTCGAGATGGCAGTGGATGAAGCACTTGGACCCAGGCACTTGGACACACGTGACTCAAGTCTAGCAACTAGATCGTCGCTGGAGTAGTGAGAGCACTGCTGCCCTAATACGAGCGGCAGCAGCCGCAGGATCAAGAGCAGCAGGCGGCATGACGTCATCGTATTTGAGAGGTAAATGCGAAACTAAGGGTCGCAACTGAAAAGTGGGTGCACGACTGATAAAGTGCTGTAAAGGCCAATGTCGATCTGTTACAGTCAGACTATGGCCGACTGTCGTCGTCCGCATGCGCTCTACGACTACGCCATCAAAAGGTAAGCTTCGCGCGCATACGCGATTATCTCTTGCTCTAAATTAGCGAACGGTTGGTCTTTAAACTCGGTCAGGTCAAAGTTCTCGATGGAGTCGAAATTTGCGCCGTAGCAAGCCTTGTCCTCCCTGACACGTGCGTCTTTCGCGTAGGAGGCAATCCGATACATCTGCTTCAAGTCCTTGTAGCTTCGCAAGCGCTGCGCCGCCATCCGCTTCGATGGATTGGCAACGTCTTCTTGATTGTCCGCTGCTAGTGGTACATTCCCCTTAAGCGATAGCAAATGGGTCCAGAAGGGCGAATCTTGATGATCGGCCGTACTGCCAAGTTTCTTGCCGTTGCGATGAAGAAATAGGACATTGCCATCCAAGTCGAACTGGACCATAGTAACACCACAAAAACTTTTTGGGTTCATGTCCCTCGCAGGCCCTGCTAAGCCTGGCGGGAACGGCACCATATAGAAAGACGTATGTGCTTTCATCCAGGCGAGTCGAAATAGATCCTTGTCGCCGTGGGCGAGCAACAGCCGGCTGAAATAGTTTGGACGGTGAGACGCGAAGAACATGAGCACCTCAAGTGCTACTGCAGCTCGCTTTCGATTAATGAGCATTTGCCCACTCTCTTGCTCAAACATGTCGACAAATGGAAGGTCGACTAGCTGCCACAATAGAGACTCGCGGTGAATGTTAAAAACTGTGTTATCTGGGTGCCAAAAATCCGGCCAAAAGATAGCACCGTGCTCGCGATATTCCTGGCTATCAAATAGGAACGTCGGGTCCCGCACGGGAATGTTATCGGCATCCAGAAATAAAACGTTCTCAAACTTGCTATGTTGGATAGCGTAAATTTTCGTAGAAAATTTAACAAAGTTGGGGTCAATAATAGTCTCCACGGTCACGTTGGAAAAGCGCTGCTGCCACACTTCCAGAGCTGTAATCATCCTTGGATCGCGTATCACTTCAGGCTGCGACACCCATAGTTCAATCGGTAGTGTGCAGTTATGAGACCGTAAAACGTTGACGGATGCAAACACACTTGCTAATACTTTTGGGTAAACGACAATGACAATCCCATCGCCGCTGCCACTGTTACCCAACAGCTTCGACGGGTCCGACCTGTTTTGAGCCAAAGCATTTCCGTAAACATCTTGAGCTGATGGTCCGAAATTAGTAAAGTTGGCAGCATCTGCACATGAAAACATTGCGTTGCCGCGCAAACTCGAACAATTGAGCTGCATGGCGCGAAAAGACTCGCCAGTATTCTCGTCCAGTAGCTCACAGTACCCTGAAACGCCGGCTTGAACACGTCGCCTGCAAGCAGTGTCCGAACCTGGTTCGCGTTTGCCATACGGACTACATTGTCCAGTTTGGCGCCATCCCATGCATTTCAAATTTCCATAGATCTTGCGAGGTTGGTGGAGGCGTATGTCAACTGTACTGGCCGCTCGTCTATCTTCCGAGCGATCTCTTTCCTCCAAAAGGAGCTCGTCGGTTGCACTGACAACATTCTTTAGTCGATCGGACTCTTCAATGGCTTCCCGTTTGATACCTTCTAGCCGAAGCAATTCATGCTGGTAATCCTCGGACGTCCATAGATCGCGGTCTGCTGTACTATTTCGTAACTTGGTGATCATCGTAGCGTGTCCATCATCTACATCACCGGGGCCAGCCAAACTTGCGTTAGATAATCGGTTGACCGCACTCAACTCGTGCGAGTAAACGTATTCTAGCGCGCTCGTGAATCCCTGTGAGTGCTGTACTAGCGGTATCGACTCGTCGATAGTTGGTGCGATCGCACGAGTCCCAGTAGCGTCTTTCCCAACAAATTTCTTCTCTTCCCATCTTTCCTTCCCTCTTTCTTCCTTCTTATCAGACGACAGCACCGCTTCGATCTGCTGTGACAACATCGACGGCTTTCTACGTTTCCCACGGACTTGAACACCGATTGAGCTCAAGGGAACAAATGGTGTTGTCCGGGTCAATGCTGACCGCGTTGCACCAGCAAGGGAGGTAGTGATTACATCAGAATCCGCCACATCGACGGTGCCACTCAACGACAGGTCCACACCACCTTCTTCTTTACGCGTGTCGGTCACCATTCCAACTTTATTATCCTGCTTCCGCTCCAGCTCAAGTCTTTCAGTATCCTCTTTTGGCCCGTTAACTTTCTCCGCTATTGCCTCCACGTCAACGATACCCGCAATTGACTCATTTTGATGCAGCCGCAAAAGAGAATGTGGTTCCTTTGCTTTTGCTTGTAGATTCTGAGCTGAATGACGCCTAAACCACAAGGTCGGCGAAAGAAGGCACAGCACTATGGCTGCAAAAAATCCCAAGACGACCCAAGAAAGGAGCCATTTGCGAGTGTGCCGGCATTTACCAGATGCAGTCGCTACAGAAGATAAGGAGGACGTATGCGCTGATTCAGTAACAGCGCGGCTCCCGTGTGCAAGGGACGGAGGAGTGGTGGAAGCGGGGCGCCGCATTGTGCCTCGAATTGATCGAGATCGCAATGAACTCTGCAATCACGTCATGGGATCTGCGCCAGTGATGGTGAGGGACTAAGCTTGGATATTGTAGGGTAGAGTCACCTAACCCGTTTCTGAACTATGGGCCAGTTTTGGTACATCGCTGCCGCTTCGGCAGGTTTGCTTACGCCAACTCAGCATGGACTGGATAGACTAACTAACACTTCTGTACCCTGTTGGCTAATATTTTATCCACCCATGTCCTGCGTCAAGTGCCGGCTCAAAAAGTAATTGTGCCGAGCAATTAGTAAGTGTCATGAAGGACCAAGTAGTGACGTCTGCTGCAAGATGGGTTCGAAAGATCTTGCCATTGCAAATAAACCGCAAATTCAAAGGAGATGCCCTCTTAATCAACTCCGCAATGCTACGAGTGAGATCAATTAAATATCAATGTGTGTTCCACGACGCTTTCAGTTGCGAGTGGCCAACTCCCGAAACCTCAACAGACCACTACACTTGCTATACTTGGTGTATAATTCAGCCAAAGCCCAACGCTAGACATCCCGCTCTGATTCTTCCCGCCCAATTAGATGCACTGGCTCATCATGAGCGCTGCCGTGGATCTGCTGCTCCTTCACACGGGTGACACCCACACGAGACATTGCTTCCACGCTCATGATCTCACTCAAATTCGAGAGCACAGCACGTGGTGACAAAGGTTGGTCTTGAGTCAAATGCTCCGTCGCGGGTGAAATAGTGTTCACGCTCTCTTCCTTTCGCGGCGTAACTTCGTCTTTGTGGGACCCCACCTTCACAGAACCACGTATTTTCGTTTTTGGCTTAGCAGACGGGAGGTCTTTGACAAATTCGAGGGGCGCTTTCGTACCAACTTGACCGATCGCGTCCGCATCCTGTTTTTTGCGGCGAGCATCAACTTCTGGCATAGCACTCGTTTGCCTTTCGCCACCCTGTTCTAATACCCCAGTCTCATGTTGAAACTTCTGGTGTTGCTCCGCCACTCGCTCCTTCGCAGTCTTGTCAGTCTCATTTTTAGCCGCCGACAACGTCTTCTCGACTTTACGAACTTCCGGTTTCACATCGCGCAGCACCACATTCTTCTGCTGTTGTTCTATTTCGTCCTTTCCTGAGCCTTCTTCATCCCGGACTGGCACTTTCTTCTCGCCCACTTTATTCGCGTCAACTGCTCTACCAACCCGTACGCTCTTTCTCCCACGAGGCCTCAGCGAGTGGACAAAAAAGTTCTGACCGTTCTGCTTCGAGCCCACTACGCGACCAATGCTCGCAATGTCATCCGCAAAGTAGATAGCTCCAAAATACAGCAACACACACAGCACGAAGCACGCGCGCAGTTGCAGCGAACTAATTTTGCGCGACCGGTCTCCTTCCGCGTAACGCTTGGCGTGGACCCGCCTAGCACTCGTGCGAGTCTCTTGCATCGAGTAGTTCATCGCCCACGTGCTGGACCTGGAAGCGGGAATCCGCACGTATTGTGGAGCTGCGTGTGTGATACCGCGCTGTTTGCGGTGGAGAGCCATGCGGGGGCGCTACGGTGGACAAGAAGCGCCTTTCGTTTAACAAATGCTGGCGCTTTTCTTTGCAGCTGAGCAAGAATTTTCAAACCCTCCCATACACGATAACGATTTGCAACTATTTACTTTGACGGCCCCTTAAGTGCGCGTTTCTTATCGTGCTATTTTAAGGACGCTTGCGTTCTTCAATGGGTTTGCTGTCAATTGAATTTAGATTGTGGAGGGTTTTATAGCTGTATTACATACTGCCGGACCCGTGCCATGCGTGCTGTTTGTCGTCAGTGTGCGATTGCGTTTGATTCGGTTTTTGATATCCGAATAACACCGGATGCGGTTCCAGAAAAGGTTAGCGGCAAATGTTGTTGTGGATGAGACTTGATTGTATAAGCTCGCAGGGATTGCGTTTTTGCGTGACATGTACAATACTGCAATTGAACAACATGCGGCAATCCGAAATTCGTTTAATAAGCTGATCCATGGGGAGCTGTAGAAAGTATGTAGTAACTTCACTCGTGCAAAAAAGGTAGCAGTAAAGTAGAATGTATTCAGTGCTTATCTTCTCTGTCAACACTACAATATCACTTCCCCTTTAGTGCAGGTTGACCAGGTCAAGTCGCACATGGCGCACGTCCATTCTGCCCATCATCATACGCTGATCCCATGTGGCGTCCGTATGTCCTTGTCTCACATGTCATGACATCTCGTTAACTTGGCATGACGATCGTAGCCCCTCGTCCCATCGTCAAGATTTCACTTATCAGCCGATCGTGCGAGGTCCGAAGATACTCTAATATGTCTGCACTCGAACCTGATCACCTTCATGACCTTTGAAAAATTTATCTTGTGACAGGTTCGTACCTGGTACTTTGTATAAACATTAATCGCGCCAATTGCAGCCAAAATCTCACGACCAGTTAAAGGCCCTGAGAAAAAGGGGAGAATGTGATGAAAATGTGAGAAAAGATGAATTGTATGGTTTTGGAATCGCGCTAGTGCTAGCATGTCGCGCCAATTCCAGATATAAATCGCAATTGTAGGCAAAATAAGCGGTTAAAAATGTTGAGTCAACAACAAAGACCCGGGTTTCACACTTGTTGAGTTCGTCATGTGGCGGAACGGATACTGAGCAGACAACGTAACTGTTACGACCAGCACAACACTATCACTCTCCATCAGTTTCAATCCCTTTTAGCGCGACGCAATTTACGTACAACACTGGGTCAGAGAGAATTTGGGCCTTGGTGGATACTAAAGTCAAATTTAGGCATACGTATTCGCCTGCGGCAAGCAAAATAAAAAAGTATCTAACAACCTGCATAAATACTTAGTATCGAACAAGCACCCAAAGATTAGAAGCCTTTTGATGAAGAGTATTGCAATAGGTCGTTTAGTACAACTGAATATTATAAGCTGAACCTCGATGAATCAGCGCGTCAGAATTTGCTCGGTTATTGGTCAGGGCATTCATGACTTTATGCGGTTGTATCTTTTTTGCAGCTTCTATACATGTACGATAGAAAGATTCCAATCGACTTTCATTTTTTAGATGCCGACCTCGTTTAGAGGCACGTTGTATTATTTTGAGAGGAGATGTCGCATGGAGAAAAATGCAGGCTACTGGAATCTGGACACAATTTTGTGTGTCCCCACCCATTGTAACAGCAAAGAAATCACCTCCATATTCTAATTAGTAGCTCCAGGCCAGATACAGCCACAAAAGAATGTCAAGATACAGAAAACAAGTCCCGAAGGTAATACTGCAAAATCGGTTCAAGGAGCATGTATACTTGGAGAGCGGACGACATGTAGAGAAATTGAGAGAGTCCCAATAGCTAAGGAATGCGAAGAACAAAGAGATAATCAACAGAAAAAAATATTGCAAGTAAAGCAAGTAAGTCCAGTCAGAAAGATATGGGCTTTACGACAGCAATATTCAGCCAATAATTAGCTGAGCACAATTTTCAATAGATTTTTTTCCATTGGTCATGCTCTACGAAACACGCGTCATGTATTATGATAGAAGGTTCCACAATCATATTGACAATATGATGGCGTCCATCCATCCGTCGGTTTGATGAGATATGGCACAACTGACCTTAAATTAGAGTTATATCATACAAGAGCTTAGACCCTAGGTTCGCGAGGGTTTGTCTTTGATACGTGGTACCTCATTCTGGTCATGATTCCAACAGTATTCATCCAAATTTCTAATCAATTTGCTATTCGTCCTGTATTCTTAACTTTTATACAATAATAGTAGTGAACTAATCTTGATCTCCGTTGATTAGCCTGTAATTTAAACTTCGTTTAAAAAAAGAATTGGACCTCTAATTTTTCCTACACGTGCAACAATTCATGTTGTATTATCTGCCTTCTTTCCATAACACCTCCTTCTACGAAGTTTATCTCGCTTATAGCCTTGCTTTACCGTAGATCCCAGCCCCATTTTACTTAGTTTGCATAAGATATGGTAATTTCAATAACAGATTTGCCCTAATTCTTGTAAATTGGCACCGCCCATATGGTTTCTTATAATTTGGTCGTGAGGACTCTATATAAGATACGATAATTAGGTCTCTATTCATATTTCCTTCCAAGATAACATCTCTCATAAGAGAATTATTTTGAGACCATTGCCTTCATCCTACAGCAGTCTAACTTTTGGCCGGTCTGGATGAATGTCACTTTCATTTGCTCAGATGAGAGATTACTGAACATTTCGGTAAGTTAGGCAAATATTAAAAGAAGCTGCATGATTTTCGTATTCTTCGAACAAACCGAAGAGGCCGATTACACATGTATGCTATTTTGCGCACCCGCTTCTTCGAATTGTCACAGGTGTAGCTAACCATTGTGTCAATTATTGATCCAAATTGCTACATTACTCTTTCGCTGATCATCTCGATCTCCAGTCGCATGTTTATCGTTGATGTAGCTATATAAGAATTTCTCTGATTACGATGTCACTTTCTTGATCGATCCATCCTGACTTTTAAAGATCTTTCACTTTGTGTCGGTTTACAACTTGCTGTTCTGGCCATTTATATGTATAATATGATATAGTATATTATCGATTATAAAGCGGTATCATAGCGCGGGATAGACGCTTTAATACGGGCAAATTTGTCGATTGATGCCAGCCACGAAAGTATAAGCATCCAAGGTCAAGTTTTGTATCACACTTGGGGCGAAACCAATTGCTTGAAGTCAATATGTCATGGTTTGTTGTTGCAAAGGTATGAAAGAATAAACAAACGCGCAGAAATTATTGGCAGCAAAGTTGGCCACCGATCATCCCATATAGCTATACATGCTATCAAAATTTGGCGCAAATATTTTCCATTATAATTGACAGTAGTTTAAGTCGTCTGAGATAAACCTGCTCTAGAGATTTTATAATGGAAATATAGGCTATACGACATGCGTAACCCAGTGCTTCTTCTAAATCGTTTGAGTAAAAATCAATTTGGGTTCACAAAAATTGTGCGATGTGGCAATGTTGCTCAAAGAGGTTGAGGCTATCTTCCAAGTTCAGACAATTATTTGTAGTTCAGCATAAGACACATCGCTTTTAGACCCGTACGTTACGTACAAAGGGGTCACGCGTGGCTACGGTAGATGTGGCTGCGTCACTTACTCAATAACTTATTTGTTATTAATAACCTGCATACTTACTGTAGCAGAAACATCAAATCTTAAGATTACGGTACTGCTATGTAGTTCGCGATCACTTGCGCCAGGTATGGACGGCGCATTTAAAGATTTAGGTAGTTCACTGATTTCAATGGATATGTAGATATCCATGAAATAGTTAGTAGATACATTGGGGCGCTTTGGATGCTTATAGGCATCGATATGAACAAAGCTAAACTAATCTTGTACTGCACTCTCAATCCGCGATACGTGTGTGCATACAAGTAGACAAGGACACATGACATATTTTGCGGTTAGTATTACGTAAAGCACTATTTCTCTGTGCAACCGTGCAATGTGACCCTGTCATAGTACAGAACTCGCGATGTCAGCGCAATCGTATTTTTCGTACGGTGTAGAAGTGGATCAAAGAATGGTGTAAGAATGGTACGGAGAAAAGGTTACCTTTCCACATGGTCTAGGAACAAAGTGCGGATGGGTAGACCACAACTACCGGATTCGATTTGAAAGAGGAACCTTCTGAAGAGGGGATCGAATTGTATAGTGGATCCGATCCGGGAGTAGACACAATTAAAGAGGCGATCTTACCGTAGAGTAAATCCGATCAAATATGGAATTTGATTCCAGATCAGATCCCGACCTTAGTCAGGGGTAGGGGATAAGTTAGGAGCCTACGCGATAGAAGAGACAGAGGGATTCATTAGACGACACGTGACGAGTGTCTTATATTATCGATATGCTAGGTTGTAGATTTAGCGATTCGGTTACCGAAGATTAATCAGACTTCAATTTACTACAAAAGAAACGCGTCACCTCTTTCGGGACGGACAGTTAGCCTCCCGATGAAATAAAGAGTAGTTGCGCCGCTCCTCTATACAATTGTCGCACCTGGATTGTATGGCCAGGTGCGTTCAGGACTCTCACAAACATTAAGACAACGGCGATAGGGCGCAGCAAGAAAGCAAGGGTGATCGAGATCGCAAGACGGCTTCATTGGTCAGAAGGTCAAGCAGATCAATATCTACATATTGGACAAGGCGATCTCGTAGAGATCCAGGTATCTCATATCGAGTACCTACAAGTGACCTGTGATCTAGCAAAGATATCCACACGATCACACTCGTCCCAAACACGGTCAAGTTTAGCATCGACACGTGTCCACCGAGAAGAGCTTAGCCCGCCCTATCGATGGGTACACAATGTGACTAAGGATTATTACACGGAAATGGGGTGATTCTCCGATATTAGGTCTTCTGGGCACCAGTGGAGAGGCGGGATCACATCAAAATTAGGTGAATATCTCTCCACCACAGTATAAACCAGCGATTTTATATATCCTCCTCTTATATTAGCATCATTTTCTGTGAAAATAGCACTACAACGTTTCACGAACCGATAAAATAACATGACACTTCGGTCTCACATCGTAACTTCGATGCGGTAAATGTGTATTATTTGATTAGTTGACTATCCACGTGCGACGTAAGATCACACACCAGCGTTTTGCGATCTCAGATTTGTGAAATTTTTCTGGCCAAATGCGACTTTCCACCACATCGCAGGATTTCCCTCTTACCGGGATCAAATACGCTCATTTTCCGGCCAAATGTGCCCATAGTTTAGACGTATAGTGTTTAGGATTCAGACTTCTCGTGCACGTATAATACCAAGACATGTTTTAATATTTGTGTACGATGAAATGCTTCAAAGCGGGCCTGCAAGACGGATGATCGTAGCCACCAATTCTATGTGTCAAAATAAAATACAGTTTCTACCATATACGACTTATTACATCTTGTGATACCGATATGGTCAAGTGTCATCCTTAATGTCATTTCAATATTGCATTTAACATCATATCTGCTCACTGACGCACATCCTGAATATTCTGTAACGACAAACCAGTAAGCCACGGAATGCGTTTTATGAAGCGCTTAATGTATTTTTTGATAAATATGCGCTTTTCAGTCGACCTCTTCTCAAATTTTTATAGTTGTGAAGTTGATCGACCGAAGAGTACGTGTTATTTGTCCGGAACCATCAGATGCCAAAGCAGCAAACGAACCTTCGTGTTCTGCTTCGTTCTCTCTCATATTGGTAGTGCATTTAGAAACGTTAGAAACGATACCACACATTGAAAGATTTTACTCCATATTAATGAATTAATTATTCATTCACTCAACCAGTTTATGCCCATCAAGATTGTCAGCCAATAATTATTTTTATGTCTTCAACCTCTAATGAGGCATTGATACTCTTTACGTGCATTTGGTATTCGAGCAATATTCAAAAAAACATTATGTCCAATTCTTTACGTGAAGTTGTGCTAGCGGAAAGGGTACCAGCGCATTATCTACTTTTTTCGCATTGTATTATTTTGAACGAATCGTCAGCAAAGATGACTGGTCCTTATTATCCAATTACAACGTCGAGGGCCTTATTATCTATGTCAGCGTCTACTGTTGTAAAACAACAACGCCTCCTCTAATGCTAGCATGTTTTGACAAACAACCTGAATGATAATTAATCCTTATTATTGCACTAAAGCGTGAATATATGTGATATTGGTCAGTTTAACTCACGACTGATGTAATTCACTGCTTTATGAACCCATTTATTTAAAAATGTTTACAAAGTTAAGAATTCCTTTTTCTAGAATATGCCGCGATCACTATAGGAAAAAGTCCTTCGCACTAAGATGGTATTTGGCCTGAAGCACGTTTGACCTATACAAGAAATGCGATCATGGTTTTCGTTGAGGTTTGTTTATCAGTCGCATCGTTGATATTTCTTGTCCAATGCAACAATTCGGGATCACAAACCGTTTTAGAAAGCGGTAGTAGTGTACATGTCGAATCCACACGATCGGTACAACTCGTCCTCATAAATAAAAAACCATGTTAAAAATAAAACGATAATTATATGACCTACCTAGCAAACCCTTCGTCACCCTCTGTGATTGAGACCATTAAGTCATCTGAGATCACCCAAGTACTATAGTCAAGGAATTTAATAAAATTGAAAGCCCAAGTGGTCCACTTTGCGACATCCCTACATTTTGCGTCAATGTGGTGGACCGTATCTAACTTGCTCGGTCATTCACGTTGACATTAGCGCTTACGTCCATATTGGCTTTCTATAGCGGATTCACTTCTTTTCAGCCGAAAATGAAGAATTTTTATCCTAGTGTCGCTTATCTATTATGGAAATTTTATGACAGGGGTAGTCCGTAACATATCATCTATATAAATGCTAATGTATTGTGAGTGTTATTCGATCATAGTTCACAATATACCTGGCTAAAAAATTATAGATGAAATATTACCCACAAGAATAAGAATGAAGGTCGCTCCAAATATCGGATAATGCAAACCACCATATCGACACAATAGACACGAATCGCTGCTGGATACGCCCAAAAGGGGTGAGCGAGGAACCTACATCGGAGATTGTAGCTAAATCAAGTTTAAACTAAGACAAAGAAGATTGACCAAAGCTGAAGTTAAATCGAATAAGAACAATTTACCCCTCTTCTCTGAGGCTTTTATAGCTCTGCGATCTACCTCGAGCTTCTCAAAAGCTTACGTGTACGTGGCGTCCGGGAGCACTTAATAGTGTACTTGCTACGTACAAGGACTTACTGGTTATATGTATCGAATTGTGCCCGATTGCACAGTGGGTTTCTGCACATCACATCAAAGTATCCCTATCGGTCAGTCGGTCTTCCGAGTGTTTAAAAGGTAGATTTACACAAGTATTTTGTAATGATAACCTCGCTAGAACTAAAACAAAATCCTAGAGCCGTGTAGTTTGTATAATACATAGACGCTTGTCCAATACCTAATAATGGTTATCACTTAGCCTTCATGTCATCATCACATAATTTGGCTCTATATTGTCACGATTTAATTTCAGTTCCTTAATGCAGTACATTTCCATCGACCGATGTTCACGTATCTAGCATAGCTAAGCAACCGTTTTTGCGTCGTAACTGTTAAATTGTTTTTACAGTGAACACACTGTAGTCCCGTGACGATACATGTTCATAATGATTGGACAAATATGTACTATTTGAACATTCGTTTTGATATCTTCTGAACACTATTTAGTTTGGCTTGGATTGAAGTGATCAGCAAGATACTCTGATAATTAGCAGCTTATGAGCCGTCGCAGTTACTTATCGAGCTCAATTTGCAGAAAATGTATTGATAATATGTGTAGATGTATATACATTATTCTTTACTATTCTCTTTAGGAACGTGAAAACATATATATGGAACGCCCTGTCCCATGATAAAGTGCTAGTTGTTGCGAATTTGAGATATGATATTAAGTTGCCTTTATTGTATCGACAATTGGATTGTAAGAATTTAGAATGAGTACTTGTGTACTAGAAACATCACAAGATCATAACACAATGACTTCACTGCATAACTTAAAACTACGTAGCTTCGTTACAGATAGAAGCAATTTAAAAATGCAATGTAAATATATACTTTCTGTTTAAATAGACGGTCTTGAGACTTTACAAATCTTTTCGACGTTCATAAGCGAATAAGTGTTTTAGGGTAAACATATCGAACGCATTTACAAATAATCGAAAGGTTATGACATTTTCGGGTCCATTAATAGTGCATTGTATAAAATAATAAATTGTTGGCATCCTCTTTGCGATAGCACAGCATATGTACACTCTGCAAATTCGCACCTTTATTCTATGTCAGCGTATTAATACACAAAATCGATGAAAATGAATGTAGGAAAGGTCAACCGAACGCGTAACATGATCAGGTTTATAAAAGCGATTGAAAATGTAAATGCGTTAGATAAGAGCGTCTCATAAAGTTTTCTTTGTTCAAAGGACTAAATTCACGAATTTTATGAGTCATTATACCGCAAAAAAATGATGTAGAGAAGTGATATCTCAATATGCTCACGATTGCGCTTCAACATGGTCATTCCCTCATACTTCTTCAAAGCATCCTGACATTTATTTCTTTTTTTGGCTTGGAAAAGGCGGTGATTCAATGAGTCAAATAATTTAGAGCGTAAAGTCATACTCTTTCCTAGAGTAAAACCTCAGATTACATGGGCTTAAATGTTGAACTTGTACCACTTGAATCATATATTCTTAAATTGTAGCGTTATCAAATGTGATACATTTTGCTAGGTTGGATGTGAGCAAAACGTTCAAGCTTCACCGATTTAGTTTATTTTATTTTCTTCTGTTACCACCGATATTAAACTAAAATTCACAATTTTCAATGCAACCAGCATTTCCACCAGCATCACAAACTTCAATATAACGTTTGTGACGGACACAACACTGCATCAGAAATTTGCGCTCGATCAGTTAACTTTCCACTCTTCGCGTTCGCACGCATCTGCGTGGCCAACTGCAATAGCACTTAAACGTGCTTTATCAGATGTAATGAGACATCACATAGGTGTGGTATGTGTGGTACAAATCCCCTTGAAGTGTCAATGGGCTGGCAGTGACCGGCATAATAAAGATGTGACCTTTGAGACACATTTGCATTGGTAACGTCGTTAGCTGATGTCATCTGAAATATATTAGTCACTTCCGGATCATTATTTTAGTCGAATGGTAAGTATTATTGAGGGATGAATACGAGTGATGCGTTGATCTTCATTGTCTGGATTCACGTGACAGGTTTCGATTGATTACGCCACAAGAAATTGGTTGTCAGAATATAGGTTCAAGGTAGGTGAATCAAAGCTTTGATTACTTAAAGTTTTATATTGAGTAGTATTTTATAGACAGACATGAGTTTTAGTTCGTAAGACCTCTAAAAGCCCTCCTCGTATTTAGAAGAAGCTCAGAAACCAAAACAGCTTTCCAATCAGTCGGAGTTTACCAACGAGTACACAAGTCGCATTACCTTCTCTCTCTGAGCCTTTTGGCTCAATACCAGCTCGGATAGGGCCATCGTCTAGCCTAGTGAAAGTTTTTTGATAAAAACAACCCCTTCTTACAACACGGGATCTGTGCAGAACAAAAGTTCACTTACTCGATCATCAGGAATGGAGTGAGCCTATTTGACAGCGGTTCGGTACAATCCGACAGATTTTGCCTTTTCTTTTCAGTATGCTCTTACTGCCTTTGTTGGAAGAAGTGCATCGGTGGTTTAACTCTTGGAGCTTCTGCGCATATTTCTCCCAAACTTTGCTAATTTGAGCACAGCAGGCGACAGAATCGACAATTTACCGTGTAAATCGATGTAGTTACCTATATTGCGTATAAGAGCAATCATTACAAAGCACGATGCTAAGAGGGAAGTATACAATATTTATAAATTTGCTTAACGTGGAAATCTAATTTGACCGGACCAAGCGGTCACAATGATATGGTCTATGAGCTATATATGAGACCAAAACACGTTAAAATCTTAACTTCAGATTACGCAGCAAATGAGTTCTTAGGAGGAGGCGCGAGAGTCTTATTTTGAGAGGTATATAACCGTGAATATTTCAACAATCGCTGAAGTGGGGGTAGGCAAGTCTAGTGAATATCAATACGACCGGCTAGAAAATCTTTACGCCTGAAGAAGATGGAAAGAGCTCTTCAAGGATCTGGCTATTGGTCCCTGACCACTGAGTAGCTAAACGGCGCGACCTGTTTACAGACAGTGCACAATATTAGTAAGAAGATTTCAAAGTCACACGAAAGAGCACACATCGGTACCGGAGGGCTTCTTTCGATGACTATCGAATCACAGCGAACTATATGGTCCGGATACCCGCGCGTGGAAAATCGTTCAGTCAAATTACCAGCATTTCCTCGCGTATCGACATCGGCTCATCAAAACTAGTGTCTTCATGATCGTAGCAATAGGAATCGGAAACTCAAAGGTAGAGAATTTCGAAGCTGCTCGTTAGCTTTTAAGAAAGTGAATTTTAGACTCCAAGCGCCGATGGTTTACGTTCTAACGCTGTACCGGTAGGATACATTAATTGGGCAATTAGGTCTCCGATAATTTTTTTTACCTTACACTGAAAATTAGATCAGTATCGAGCCCATCAATGATTCTCAGATCAACTAGGGGTTGATGCTGAATTTGTCCGATGAAGACACTGTCGATGGTAAAATTGATTAAACAGATGGAGATTGTAGTTTCAATGCATGATGGAGTGCAAGATGTCGCGATTCAAAAAGTTTTGCATGAGAGGACCGAAATATCCAGAAACCGACGCGTCCATTGTGTGTAGAGTTTGAAGCAGAATATAGTGCTGTTATGGATAACATTGTGGCTTAGCATCGAAATGTCTTTATTAAATAACAGGCTATCAAGCCGCCCGCTAAACGAAATGACAAAGGCCGATCGTAGAACGACCGTGTGCTGTATCTGGTGGTCGCTCAGTAGGAATTGAGCACGGATGACAATTTTGTTCTGTTAATTGTGGTGAGTTGCAACTTGCCTGGGCCTCAAGCCTTAATGAATTTCGTGCAACATGTTCTCACGCACGACGTGGCGCATGCGAGAAGATTGTCTCATTAATCTGAGGACTGGAATATGAAACAGTAGGAAAAAAGCTGTTCGTGCATGTTTGGAACTCGATGAATACATAGACAACCACGCAAGTGTGGTAACGTTGAACATATTGCGCGTATTTGCAACTACCAATGTATCTCAAAAGAGCTCTGGTGGAAGTGTCAATCATTATGGATGTTTTTATGATACTATGAGTCGCGATTCAGATGATGATGATTGAGGTCTTAACACTAGTGCACGTTGTCGATTAATCGAGATATGTCGATATTGTGTATGTCCGAACAATGCCGAAGCAGTGACGTGCTACACTTTCATTATGATAACTTATTGCAAATAGAGATTCGTGGTAGTGCTGGTTAAAAATCCTTTCTCGATGGTGAAAGCACTGCAAATTAGATATTGAAACTTACAACTCACCACAATCGAACAGAATTTAGTGACTCATGGTCGAGTTCGAGAAAATGGGTATGTATTGAGCATTATTCAAAAATGACATACTGTCGAAGTGATGGGAATGTGATTTTGACGGGAAGATCTGTATACGTGATGGAGTTGACCGTATTGATATCAACTAGGGCAAAAAATTATGGAGTTGTAATAAGCACTGTGAGTACAACGCATCCTTATCATGCTGAGTACAAATGTATGCGTATGAATCTTCATGGGTGATTAGGTCATTTAGTAAATGACAAAATCTTAGGGTCGAGAGTATGACAAATTAATCAATCAATCGACCACGTACACCGCGTTGTTTGACTTGAACATGGGAGAAACTTGTGCGTTTTTTTGCAAACAAGACACAGATGAGAGTGCACTCACACACATTGCCAAGAAGCGCTTTGCGATAAATTGAAGGTTCTACTTCCGCCGCAAGACGGCAGAAGCAACGGGTACCTGGTCACTGTTGTCGACCACGGACCCTTTATAGCCGTTACGTTTTTGCCAAGACAAATTCTATGTAGCGAAAAAGTTTGAACATCATTTAGCATTTTGAGAAATGATACAATTGCCGCGGGTATGTGCTTATGACTCACGGTGGCGGTATTCAAAACAATTGTTTATATTGTCGTGAATATAAATTTGTTAGTGAAACGACGGAAGATGAAGACCAGGCTGAATGTGAAAATGCTAATGACCAGACTGGAAATGAAAAGGCTGAGCATATGCATTTAGCGATGATGAGCATCATTCGCTGCATATTCGACCTAGTAATTCGTCTTATTCATTTTGGGTCGATTGAGCAAAAAGTATCGCCTACTTTTTTATCCAATACCGGCACATACAATCCCAAGGTATTAGTTGTGATAGGAATGCTGGCCCGACATCCGACAAATCACGTAGAAATTGTTGTCTTTGAGTCGGTGATGAAAAGTATTTTTTCAATTCAGCTTTTGGGTGACCGTGTTGTAATTACAACACGGCGTGTTCGTAAAATTGCGATGTTTCCAAACGAAGAAAACGGGAAATTGAGAGATCATATGCAGAATGGAGGAAAAAGACTAGGAAGAGCTTGCGCATACGCGCGCAAAGCTGACGCAATTGATTCGGATTAAATTGAGATATATTTTCAGGTGCAAGCTGTGGAGATAGAGGACATTTTTTTTGTCTACCTCAATACTTTGGGGTGTGTATATATACGAACAACATCAATTTTCCTGTAAAGCAACAAAAATAGTCGATTCGAAATGCTAAAGTGATCATGATTATTTGAATGTGTTTGAGCCATCGAGAGCGCTATGTTATGCAGTCGCTATATATATATTCCGATCGAAATATCGTCGCTTCCTTATTTGTCAATAATGCTGTACTTGCTGCCGTTTCACAAGTGTTTTTCTTTTTAGTTTGCGTATAATTCAGATCCTAGGGACAATGGAGGGCTACGAGAAGTACAGATAATAAAAGATGAATATGAACAAGCCTGAAGGGTTAGAATGTGCTGCATGAGAATTACGCGTAATGTGAGGTCAAAGCGGACCCAACTTTCCCAGATTGCGTAGCAATCAGTGCACAAAAAACGAAAAGGACGAGTTATGAAGCAGTTATGAGATACACAAAGTAAGTCTGGAAGCGTGTGGAAAAGAATAGGTGCTTAGTGGTAACAATCTGTCAAACTTGGTAGCGGTATTATATGTGATAAAAGCAAAAGCCAATTCTACGATTGCATGAATGTTGTGTGTTCCTATAAGGCAAGCTAACATTCATAGGGCGTTCGTACGCGCAGCTGATGAATATGGAGTTAGCACACATCTTTGTATTCCGTATATGATGCATTAAACCTCGGAGGTGAGGTATGATTACGGTATGCGTGTCATTGATGATTTAAGATAATGTTTACAGCAATACCTGTCGATACCTGTCTAAATGAAAAAAATGACATGGACGCAGAAATGATGGTTGAAACTTACGCTGTCAATGTATTGGTCGCAAGGTCGACCAGCAAGAGTGTCGATGTTTGATCCGCACACTTGGCATGTCTCGCGATCAAATATTTTGGTCGTGCAGGTATGTTTCTGGGGACGCCTTGTCACTTCGACGAAATTCATGGATACCAGCTTCATATAGTATATACTATTCTAGAGTGACTTGACAAGCAAAAACTCGTCAAGACTAATGCAGTGCGATGATCGATGCGAAAGAAAGATCTTGTTGTGAAGACCAACCTTGAGGAGGTGTGCTGCTGACATCAAATGGACTGGAACACCTATTCTCACAATCACTCATGTATTCAGTTGCTACTAAGTAGATATCTGTTTCTTGCTCGCAACATGGTACCGGAGATCTCTTTTGCTGTGAACAGGCATCCCGAAGTTTCCGCAAACCCACTATCGGCTGATTGAATCACCCGATACTTGGTCGGCACGTTCCAAGTAAAGTAGCAATCAAATGAGACGGTTATCCCAGTCTTTCTCTACGTATTTACTGTTAGCAATGCTAAATTTTCTGGAGACAAACAAGCATAAATTTTGTCAGCGATGGGACTGTTTGTGCAAATAATATGGTGGCTGGTTGGTATTGCAAGAAACAAAGGGAAGTGGAGACTTCGGCTGTTGCGGAAGAACACGTTGTTGCATCTTGTGGTGTCAAATAGCTATATGGAACGGAAAAGCTGACCAGTTAGCTAGAATGGTAGTTAAGCTCTCAATGCGCATTAATACTGATGTATACATAAGTTGCTATCATACAAGTGAAAAAAGAAGCACTTGTGTGGCCAAGAATTTGGATGGAGCTACGATGTATCGGATTATAATACTGTAGATGTTACATTCAGGCGATCTATGTGACTACGAACAATAGGCTCGATGACATTCAGGATAAGGTCATCCCCGTGCCTCGGATCAAAACTGTGCGAGCTGCTTTTTTTTCTAAGTAGGTAGAATCCCGGGGAGGAAAATTGAATACAGGTGGCTGATGTATAGGATATTTCCAGGTCTCTAACACCCTATCTACGACCGTAAGCCAAATTTCTTGCTAATTTGGGATAAGCTGTCAACACAAGCAATAGATCACGCTTCAAGTCGACGAAGTATCATTATAGTCGAGGAGAACGAATGGATACAAAAAAGGCGTGCAGATTCACCTGCTATACTGGCTATACGCTCACTATGCTAATAACGTTCTCCTACCAACCACGATGTGATGACGCTTTTGCCTTGTTTGGTACGTTGTACACCATCATTGTAAGCGACATAGTGATTCTGCGGTGCCTTTCCGTGTCGAGGATGTCACCTTCATGACGACAATGCACGGTATGCAGAGTCGGACCGTAAAATTTGAATGACAGAGAAAGAGGTAACATTGCCGTACAATCGAACGATAGACAACACTTATAGTTGACGCTTGTATCGGCAACGCCTTCGACTCCTCTCGCAAAATGATTGTCAACGACTAGCCGCGAGGCTTTGTAGCTATTCAAATCAGAGAAAATAACAACAAATTGGTGGATATATTGCAATATATATAATTACACAAATGTGCATAGGCGAGGGTTTAGTATCCATCAGTGGCGCTTATTATCATTTTCGCAATTATTTATTTGTAGAATATAAAAATGATATTTTATGTGTCAAAATAGAGTTGTGGGATTTTATTGTATTCAGTTTGCAAAGAAGTCTTTTCTAGTTTTTATTGTCCGGTGCATATTCTTCGCTACTTAAATTTTTTTTACCTGGAGAAGGATACGTAGCAGCAATTGGCGCCACTCGTTCAACATTCTGGCACGGACCATGACCCCAGCTAGCGATTACACATTCAAAGCGATACAGGTGCAATGAGGAAAGGAAAATGTCATCGACAGTGGTAAATGGAGATTGTTAGGGTAACATTATAAAATAAAATGGTTTAGATTGAGGGTTACACCCATAAAATACATCGTTTCCCTTCCGTTCAACTTAGATGCCCCCATCTAGGTTTTAATGCTTCCTTTGCATCGTAACGAGCGTGCGTGAAAGGTAGGTTGATTGAATTTCACCATGTAAAAGTGAGTATTTGCCACCTTGTCATTATTACCAGGGAGTGCTTCATACCCACTGCTCATAATGCACCGATCATTACGCGCGCTCTTTATAGTAAAGATGGTCATGTGTACAATGGCTCATGCCAGCCATTTAACATAGCGTCGTGATCTGTTCGAAAATAGGAACCGTGAACATAATATAATATGCTCCTTGACGTGAACAGAAATTGCAATTGCATATGATGGGCGCCACCGATTAAGCGTCCAATACGCGTTGTTATATTTATCGCAGATAGCCCGAAACCACGTCTCCTCAATTTTTGTGCTATGGTCAACTTACATTGAACTTTACCCGAAATAAGGCCAGACAGAGTTCGCTTAATTAAGTCTTTGAATATGGTACAATAGGTGGGATGGGTGAGCTTAGTAACGGTCACCTGATTTCCGTAAGTTCAGTTCCGTAAATTGACGATAACGTATCGTCTGATACAGGTGCCATGATAAAGACCAAAATGATCACATACCACGACGACACTTCTGCCATCTCTTAGAGTAGACGCGTTTTGTATGGGCTAATGAAGCGGGTCATACGTTTGTCTTGTCGGTGGGACTCGGCGTATCTACCCGGCATCCAACCCATTACGCTACGCAGCCTTATCCGTTGTCGATGATAATGTTACCTAGCAATTCTAATGAACGCAAATGCGATTTTTCATTTCGTTCAGTACGATACATATGTAGCAACTGCACTTCTATGTCCTTTCTGCGCCTTTTAACGTATGATCGATAGGCGTAGTTTGGAGTGTTCTTTACAGTAACTTTCAGCATTTTCCGAGTACCAGCCGCAGAGAAGACTTTCGTTTATTCAGCACAAACCAACGATATAGTGCGATATGTTATCAATAGTACAAAGTTATTTGCTCCTTCATTAAACTGTTGCTCCGTCGATGTCGCTTCGTGAAAAGACGCTCTGTTCTTGCGAATGACCTCCAATTATGGTTGCGCTTGCTCAGGATGTGGCAGAATCCAAAAGGCACGGATGCGCAGGATGTATTATCGTACTAGATATCGGGACCTTGCACAAGTGACAGTGTTGCCACGTGTGTCTGTTCCCAACTTTGCGTACGCATGGCCCTCCACAAAACTAGTCTGTTGCTCTTACTCCCGTCGGCTTAATTTGCCCGTACTCATACCTCGAAGGTCGACACTGCAGTCACGGTCCACAATGTTCTCAATGCTGGCCATATGCTGCTTGATTCGATCCAGATAGTAGCGTTCAGGAGAGGACAAAGAGTCGGATGAGCTGCTAATCGAGTTACCGTCTCCTTCCTTTGATGTACTTGGACCTCCGGCCTCGCCACTCGCCCTGAACATCACGCACTTTGCGTTCGGCGACTTTGGTGGCAGGGATGTCGGCACAAAGCGATTCTGTTGCATTCCCGAATCGACAGACGAGGTAGAATTCGGAGGGAAGAGAATTTGCTCCGTACACTCGTCTGTATCGCTCCGCACTTGCATCGCTGTGCGAGACTCGTTCTTCTCGCTGCACGAAGACTCTGATCGCTCTTCCTCGTCTTTGATTGACATCTCGTCGTTTCTTACACAGTAAAAGTGATTGTGATCTTGCTCGTCGGACGTGTGTTCTCTCACAGTGACACTCTGCTGCTCTGAGCCCAATCGGCTATCGATCACGCGGCCTTTCTCGTCTTGTGGAGCATACTTGTCCACTTGCAGCATCTTTAAAAGTCGCTCCTTACTATGAGCCGTCAATGAACGAGTACACACTTGCTGCATGAACTCATTCAACTGTCGAACGCGATGCACACATAAGCGAAGGTTAGACGAGTGCAGACACTACTGCGAGCTCAAGACAACATATTCGTACCAACACTTGTCGAACTTCCACTGTCTCGGGTCGTAGCGAGCCTTTGCGACTCCACCAGATCTTGGGCGGAAACTTCGCGGTAATACGTGCAGAGTTTTGGCCCAACTTCAGGTGCTTTGCGAAATATCGAAATTGCCGGTAACGAATAAGCCGTTGATAGCACAGACCCTGGTAGTTCACGGACGTGCGGTACACCGTGTAGGCCAGCGGCGTGTCGGGGTGGCGCGTCTGTGAGCCAATGACAGCCACACGCAGTTTCCCGGCCATATCGTGGCTATCGCTGCTGCGAGGCAGAGACTCGCGCGGCTGACAGAAGCACCACAGACAACGAGGAAAGATGTCGCGCAACAGAATTGTTGGTAGGTCTTGTTCAGTCCCAAATGGAGAATGGCCGCTGGGGAAATCTTCAAATGGCAATCTAAGTACGATTTAGGGCCACAAATAGTGCGAGTGTCGCAGAGAAAAAACGTGCACGTGTCGTGCATTCGTCAATTACCGGCCAGTGCGATGATGTAACACCCATGCAGATCGCACGATGTTGACCACTCTCTCCTTGCGCAATATAAATTGACAATCGAGTTGCTAAATGAGAGGCTCGTAGACGGCAAACTGAGGCAGGCTATGCAAGCACAGTTGCGACGTTTTTCGACGATAAGCAACTTCAACGGGATGTATCGCCTCTTTCTCGTCACTTTTGACTGTACATATCGCCATCCAGCACCCACCCATTAATGACAAATGCTAGTAATGAACGTATATGATGAAACTGCAACTTATAATTGATGTGACTACAGTAGCATGAGTAGATAATATCCGATCATTAGTAGGATGTCTGGCCTTTCAAGCATATATTACTGAATTCCGTAGCATATTATTATATTGCTGCATTTAACACGGGGAGCTTCACGATTCTTAGCTTGATTATTTCTTATTGATTCCTTCAAGTTTTTAGGAATATACTTCAATCGGCAAAATCATAGCTAGCAAAATTAGTGTTATGAAATAATGAAGGGCTTTTTCTGTATCTGAACATTATTATTATGTCATTCTGTATCACACACTATAAATAAAGATGTCAATCGACCCGGATACTGATGGTTTCAAGCTAAAAAGAATTACAAATTAAAAATGCTTCGTTATGTATATTATTACGAAGGATAATTAGTTTTTAACTGTTTTCCACTCAGCTAAAAACTACAAAACAACATTTAGTATTAAATTGCAATCGTAAGGTATTTTAACGGTAAAATCTTTGGTTGTATCATTACAAATTAGTTTGCTATATAATCAGGTGCAACGATAGAATAATAAAAATGCGATAATCATGACAATTACCAAATAAAGAAGATATTACTCACAGAATACATTCTTCTTACAGTTGAGGTATTTTAAACAGTGTTACAGGGGAAGCCCGTTATAGGGTATTTTTTACAACAATAATGATAAGGGATCATATTCTGTTTAGTATTCTTATCACAATATCACTAAATTCGGCGATATTGTTGCGGTGGCTCAAGGGGTTTTTTATTCGTTGATATTGGACATTACATCAGCCTATAAATCGCTGCTAGACGCGCGAAAGGAAGTTGAGTAGATGCACCATACATAATTTGTTATAAAAATGGTTAAGACAGGACTCACAAGACAAGACAAATTAAAACTTATATATACAGTTTCCCCTTATAATCACTAATTGTAGTCGCTAAGTCTAACATCCTTTCTTTATAAGGCACAGTGTACATCTTTGAGAAGTGCCTTGGTTCTCGCTGCAGTCTATGAGAGCTTACTACGCACTGTACACAGTGCGTAACCACCCGTGCCTCGTTACAGTCAGCAATATCGCAGAGTTTAGAATATAAAATGCCACGACTGATCATGACGGGCAAGAGACGTCGTCGAGATTATACCTTTGTAACGAGTATTTTGAACTAAATAGCTTGTTTAGTCATACCTAGACGTGCGAACAAATTAGTTTTGCTTTCTTTGCAGATACTCGATGAAATCTTTTTCATAACAGATGAAAAGGGGCCAGCTTGATGATGAGATGACGAACCCGAAACGGGTTGCTATGAGTAATCTTGCTTGGCCTTAATCTGCCAAGGCATACAATTATATCCGTAAAAAAGAATGTTGCATGGACCTAATTGCGAAAACGTTCGCTTCGGCATTCCCTAAAACTTGTAAAACCCTTATGAGCGACAAAAAGTAAAATATGAATATTATAAGAAAACAATCCGTAGATTAGTAACATGTTTTTAAGCGCCACTGATGCATTTGACTATTATCGTAATATGCACATACCTGTACATATCTATATTGTAATATTTCGACCAATATGTGGGTATTTACTTTCTGATTGAGACAGATACGAACCCTTGCGGCTTCTTTCGTCGACAATCATTTTGCAAGAGGCGTGTAAGGCGTTGCTCCAACAACCTTCAATTGAAGGTAATGTTTATCATTCGATTATACGGCCGCAATATTTTTTTGACTTAATTCAAATCGAATGATCCAACTCTGCATAGCATGCACTTCCATCATAGAGGTGCCTTACATTGACAGTAAAAAGCACTACAGTGTCACATTGTCGCTTACACTGATAGCTTGCTACATAATACTCACGATGGCATAAGAAGACATTGACACAAGCTAAAACTTACAATTCCACAAAGGAAGGGTAAGCGGAACATTTAATGATGTAGGAGGTCGTCACAAAAATTGTTGCAGATACGCATTGTGAAACGTATACGGATAGAGCGCACAATGCTGATGGAGTATTGTAATTGTAGCATAAAATAGCAATTGCAGATTGATTTTGATGTTCGTACGTCGATCGCTTTGTCGAGCAAAATATTTAGGAGGAATATTGTTTATTTAAGTCGAGGACACTGTGACTATTGCCCCCAATTTCCCTCTAATTCAAGTTTGTTAATGCACTTGAAGTTAAATGTGACGGTGATAAAGAGATTTATCTAGCGCCTAATTATATCAACCAACCACTTTAGGCTATAACGATATGTTGTGCAAAGGCAGGGCATAGTTTAGCATAACAATTGGTCAAAGTTTATTGATACACTTAGAACGCATCATCACAATAATATCGCCAAGTAAGAATATTTAATGGGGACAAAAAAATAGTTTTTACTAGTTCTGTTCATATGGTTCAGCTGGAGCTATTGCGTGATCGATACTCCGCAACTAAATCCTCGAGAAAACTGCCTGAGCTCAGCAAATTTTAGACTTTTGCCTCGTGTGACTTCACAAAAGAATGGCAGACTTAAGCGTTTTTATAGGCCACCGAAAGCTGTATACACCCGACTAGAAAATTTACGGTGTTACCGGCTGAGAACCACCGGCTTATCTCCAGGCAAGTCTTCAACGGTCCCTGCTAGTAGGCTATCCGTATCGCCGCTCGTCAAGACTTCATACAATGCCGTCTGTTGGATCACCCGTTTCAGTAATGACAAGAAAAAAGGCCGCCGCTACCGATTGAACACCACGTACCGACGTACTGTATTGGCGCTATTAATCTCAATTTCTAGAAGCTAGCTTCTCGAGGTGCGACATCAGGCATACAATTGACTACACACGGACAGCACAAATAAGTTTACGCGCGTCCTGAACATTGAGAAATCTTTTCTGTATCGATTTTTGATTATTCTTCATCAGTAGAAGTTACATGTGTGGCTTCTACTCTCAACCTATTATTCTTATACAAACGTCTAGGCAACATTATAAAAATCTTCCCACACCCGATAAACTCAATTCGTCGAGTTCGATGCGATTAGTAGTTTGCAGCGCAAAAGGTTCGACTTGTTGTGTATTATGACTTTCCTAGTCGGTAGGATTATCGATTTCGACTCGTCGGGGAGTATAGCTCGTCGAGTTGTATGAGTCGTCGAGTTGGTAGATCCATCGAATTCGAATCCTCAGGTAGTTTGACAAGTCAGGCTAAATGAGTCGTCGAGTAGAAGGGCCCAACCAATGTTACTATTTAATTTATTATGTCGGTCTATGACTTGTCAAGTTGGCCGGATTGGCGAATTATACAGGAAGTAATCCTCGATTAGAGGAGCGCACGTGAATATCCGTCTATAGTTAACATTGTAGTGAACAAAAAACATCTTTCTGCTTTCGAAGTTGTTTCACGTGATAACCACGCTAGAGTTATACGATGTAGACAACGAGTCATCTATATCAAAGAGCAAGTGTACGAAAAGTTTTATACTCATTTTACTCAGTGCCGGAAAAGACCAGGCAAAAGTTTGTTGAGATATGATCGTGTTGAACCCCCATTCACAATAATGGAGAGGATTAAATGTATTACAAGCACGCAATCATAAAAACATTAGAAGATAGTTTACGGGATTTCATTGCGTTCGGCTAAGAAGGTTGTAGAAGCGAGCTTGATACTAAAACGAAATTTATATGTACAAGACGCAAGTGTAGCAAAAGCTACTGACCCATCGTTCGCTATTTGATACGCTTGCCAAAATAATTTTAGTGAAATAGATAGGAACACAGATAAGGTTTAAGCTTTTTGACATATAAGAAGGCAAATCGAATATGTCTAGTACTGGGCAAAGGTTATAATGCCTGCATTTTAAACTACATAAGGCCCAGTTGCGTACAAAGGAAAACTTGCGAGACCATCTGTATAATCGGTTCGATACCAAACATCAAATGGCGGATCTGGGAGCGCTCGTGAATGATCTGGGAAAGAGTGACAAGATTCTGAGTAGTCAACCGATGCATTCGTACTTAAATAATCTTCTTTTGGATTTACTCAATATATAATGGCTGAATACACGAAAGAATGGGTGCGTGAGCTCATTTTGACCGCGTCTTCAAGAAAAACCTGTGAATGAAATGCGTTCGAAAATTGCCTTCAACATTAAAACATCAGCACAGATATTTATTTGCAGCCGTTTTGTAGGAAGGGTGCAGCTTCAATTGGCTGTAAGAAGTGTTTAAGTAAGGTTGGAAGTGGACGTTTTCTTATTTGGTCACGCGCGCCACTATGAGCGTAAAAACCCGAAATTGATGAGGAGGGACAATTCAGAGTAAGAATGCAAGCCAAAACACCTTATGCTAGGTGACGTCAAAACGTCACCGACGGCAAAGCAGTATCAAAAGGACCTAGCTTGATCGAACTTAATGATATACTAAAATGGTTATTTCGTAATAGGTGAAATAATGCGAAGATTATCGAAGGCCACAAATCGGATCCGAATTTTGGTTATACTGGTACAAATTGGGAAGTTACTTTCAGTAGTGGATGTCTTACAACACTGTAAGATGTGAAGAAGTAGACCGAAGAATTCTTTGAGAAAAATACTAAAAATGACCGTCGGGTTCGATCTGTGAGTGGATCTGATCCAAGAGGAGACTGAATCTAAGAAAGATCCTATCCGGGCCAATGGACGAATATAAATCAAAAAGCCTGCAATGTACGAGATACAGAGAGATTCATTAGACGACACGTGACGAGTGTCTTATATTATCGATATGCTAGGTTGTAGATTTAGCGATTCGGTCACCGAAGATTAATCAGACTTCAATTTACTACAAAAGAAACGCGTCACCTCTTTCGGGACGGACAGTTAGCCTCTTGACGAAATAAAAAGTTGTTGCGCCTCTCCTCTATACAATTGTCGCACCTGGATTGTATGGCCAGGTGCGTTCAGGGCTCTCACAAACATTAAGACAACGGCGATTGGGCGCAGCAAGAAAGCAAGGGTGATCGAGATCGCGAGACGGCTTCATTGGTCAGAAGGTTAAGCAGATCAATATCTACATATTGGACAAGGCGATCTCGTAGAGATCCAGGTATCTCATATCGAGTACCTACAAGTGACCTGTGATCTAGCAAAGATATCCACACGATCACACTCGTCCCAAACACGGTCAAGTTTAGCATCGACACGTGTCCACCAAGAAGAGCTTGACCCGCCCTATCGACGGGTACACAATGTGACTAAGGATTATTACACGGAAATGGGGTGATTCTCCGGTAGTCGGTCGTCTGGTCACCAGTGGAGATGCGGGATCACATCAAGAAGTTTGTATATTCGCTGCACCATTAAGCTATAGGAGAGAGTGATTGATATCCAACCTTATTCGAATATAGACAAAATAAGCCTTTAACAGTAGCTTCGTTGCACAAATTGCTTAAGAGCATTTTCAATAACGATAGAACGCTTGATGTTGGTCAAAGTTCTTGGATTACGTGGGAATAAGTGTAATTTGTTTTACGTTAATTAGCTCATTATCAATGTTATTAGATGGCATGGAACGTCAGTATACTAAAATATGTACAGTAATTGAATCATTGATACTTTGTACGCGCGACCCATATAAGCGATTGTAGAACTTTACTGCACACACATGTATAAGCTCCAAGATTAAGTCACGGAGGAATTTTTCGACTGAGCAGCAGATTTTTGTATATTTTTCTGTTTAATGGAGTCGAAGACGTTGCTGTCTGGCATGATAGCCTGGGGCACAAGTGTCATGTTAGTTTGATTGACGGTGTAAAAAGACATGGAACACATTAAGATGGACTATTAAATCGACATCTTTGCAGGAAACTACACAAACGTTAATATAAATTAAGGTTTATCGAAAATGTCAACGCCATGATTTTTTGCATGCCTCTTGATTATAATATACAACAATGGTTCAATTATCATACGAAGATTTTATAGTCTTCAAAAAGTGTAAATTTACGTTGCATAGAAGCAACCCCACTAAATTCAAAAAAATGATAATGTTAATATTCTATAAACCGTGTATTGAATTAGCTATATATCAAAAATATAAAAAGCGTACTGTATCCGTGGATAATTCGACAACTCACTTTGCACATCAAGTTTCAATCGATGAAAGGAAGTTTTATACAAGATTATTATTAAAACAGGTATTTATGGGCGGAAATAGTTTGCAAAAACGTTGGTCATGTGCATAAAAAAACCTTTAGTAAATGCTTTATGCTATCATTGGAAGGGTGAAGGAAAATTTAAGGCAGGCAGAATCAAAACACCACTCATGGGTGTAAGCAATATAGAATGTAGAATACGTCAACGACCGCTTGCTCTGTGAGATGAAGAACGATTACCTATCGATCTTATGTATAATCCGAAAACACACACATCAGATTCGAGCTATAAAAACTCTGGTATACTACCATACAAAAATATGAAGCGTAAGAATTTAGTGTGCATTGCAAAAATGTATTTGATACTTTATCGCGGCTTCGTTGTCAAATGAATTGCTAAACCGACAGCGTAATACATGTTTTGATAGGATGTCAATATCAATGAACGATATAAGAAAAACTATCGCTACGATGTTAATATTAAAGATACGTATAACTGGCTACACACGTCTGACGAGATCTTAGATACAGTGACCTAAAATATCTACCTAGTCACGCTGACTGTGATGTATCACACAGGATTGTGAGTAATATCGAAGTGGATTGGTAGAATTATGCGCGCAATATTCGTATGTAAATTGTGTCGGGTTATGGCAATAGTATTGAGGTGCTCGACACAGTAAGTGAAACAAAATGCAATAAAGGCGACCAGGACACAGAAAGTAAAAAAAAGTGAGAATAGTGACCATTAATTTGTCGAAAGCAACCATCAATCCGTAGAAAGTGAATTTCGAAGTGGAAAAATGATGAATATTTGGACCGCATTTGTAACGGGCCCCCGTTGACCCCATTGATGTATTTCAATTGGGCGCTACAGATGAACACGAGGAAGAGGAATTAAAATGCTATCTTTGCGCGGTATTATGATAGCTAAGATTTTATGAAACTGACTATCCTTTGTCAGAAATAACACCAGAATATGATAAAGCATTGAAAAGTGAGGAGGTCAAGTATTCTTACTTGATTGGTACTAGTTATAAATGTAAGACGTTGTTAAATATATAATGGACACCAAAGCTATAGCCTACATGCCAGGAAATACCAATGAAACATATAATTAATTATTGAAGTCCTCGAGACATCGAGAAAATACGTCGCAAGAGGGAACGCATATCTCGAAGGGCGTCGTAAAGCGTACTAAATCCAAGAAAGTCTTATAAGCGTAATCGTATTTTGCGTGACCCAGAGCGAAAAAAACAATAACACCATTAAAAAGAATAGCGATCAAGCGCAACACTTAAAGTTCTTACGCAAAATATCACGTAAATACATTTCGTATCAGCGCGTGTATGATAAATACAAAAGCGGCACAATGAAGCGATAACATCAAAAAGCTTAGAATGGATGCCTTTAAACCTATAAAATGTTCTTTCGAAGACAAGTAAGTTCTGGACCTGATCATATGGTAAATCATGATATTTAAAAGAAGCATTGTAGAGAAGATGTGAATATTCAACCCAACATGTGATCACATTTATGCGATAAATCGATTCAGGGTGAATATCTGTGCATTTGGAGATAAGCAGTAGCAATATATCGATCACAAAATATTTTTTTTCTTGTGGCCATCGCAAGTGCATTCAGGCTCTTTGTCGCAATAAGTACAGAGATTAATTGAAAAATCATCAAGGCATCGTAAATTATACTTGCTTAAAAGAAGTTATATCAATTAGGCAGTACTAAAATGCACTTGTAATATTATTTGTGAGAAGGAAGTTTTTATGTCTGCGGTAAAACAAGACTCCACATAGTCTAGAGTATTCAAGACGGTAGCGCAATTTTAAAACTAACAAATGCTTGCATAGGTACGATTTAAACGCTTTTATTTCAAGCCATGCCCGTACGTATACAGTTTAAATAGCGAATTATTGAACTCGTGGAGATCTACGTAGATGACTCTAATTGGTCTACTATAATTGGAGCATTATATGACGCACTTTTCTCTCACCTCGATGCAATTTATGGTCTAAATCATCGTGGACTCTAAACAAGTATTTAGTTCTAATTCAGACCTTAATAGTTTTGCGATGAATAAATTTTAGCCGTGATACTGAACTACAAAAGTTTAGGAACTCTTTTTGCGTATTTTCACGATAGGACGATTTCCATGTAGTCAAACATTCGATTTGCCCCAATTGATGTGACTGATCAGGAAGATGACCATCGCAACCAAAAGCCTGTTTGGTCTAGATCGTCGTATCGGTAATTCATTGACTCGATGGTGTATATGGCTCCCAGAAGCATGCCGGGTATAGTCTATGTCGTCGATTAGTGGATGCGTACATGCCCCCACTGTAACGGGGTGAATTCGTTACATAAAATTGGTACAAAAGTACCAATTTTTTTAATATTATTTGTTTTGATAATATCTAATTAACATCACTCGAAATGAATGATGTTGTCGGATTATTATCGCCAAGGATAATATCCGTGGAGGGGTCCACTTCTCGGTTGATGTACAGTATACATCAACTAACTCAACCACCAATTGCTGCTGGACGCGCGCAATGGGTGGTGAGCAAGCGACACACATAAGGGAAGATAAATTAATAGGATTGGAGAAAGTCAAAGATGATTTATCAACGTAATAACTATATTAAATAGACAGTTCTACTTCTCCCTCAAGACAGAGCTTCCGGGTTCTGTTTTACCTACCGCTTCCTCGGTTGCCTTGTGCACGATTGTCGGACACACGTCACCCTTGCGTTAAGTTCACGCATGGGGTGAGCTCCGTTACACCCACTCCGCAGAATCTTAAGAACATTTAAAATCTATACGCCATTTTTACGGAATGTAAAAAGAAATTAGGGCATCTTATTATTTACCTATACCATTCAGAATAACATTATGGAACTACAATTATTGAAAGAATATAACTCGAATTCGGGTTATGATACTTACCTAGGAAACGTATCCATAAACACATCATAAAGTTAGCAGGAGATACGATTTGTGGGCAACAAGACATCATTAATGTTTCGATCACTGCTGAAACCAGGTATGTAGTGGCTTGAAAATTCTAGATGGTAGTACACAATTTAATTATATGCTGAGATAAGTAATAATAGATTTGGGAGTATATCTAATGCTTGGATCTTCAAACTAGCCAAAATCGAAATGGTAAGTGATCCGACTAATAGTCGACGTCTTCAAAACAACCAGCTTCGATAGCACTATGTGAACAATCATAGAGCGCACAAGAATGTGCATATATTTACATTTGAACGGGTTACAGCCCATTGTTGTAAACGAGCACACTCTTAATTAAACTGATAAGCGCTTTTATGGCTTTCTACAATATTGTGCGTGCTCCAGGACTTCACGTACACGTGAGTGTTGAGGATGTGTTACGAAAAAAATGATGAGCAAAGGAACGTTAGAAGAGGAGAATACTAAAATTTTATTTAATGTAGACATGTATTTTAACCATCCTTCATTGTACTACATATATTATATTAATAAAGAATTTACTATGTTGGTCTCTCGATTACAACCCATTAAGCGCGTCTAGTACCGATTGGTGATTCATCAATTTGTTATGATGGTCTATACTACCCACTAAAAGAATTGTCTCGAAGGTAACCCTAGATATGTTTATATTCCATTAAGATCTTATTAGCCAGGTAAAAATGGTAGACAGCATAAATTATGATATAATTCAAATTTATATATTCAAGGGAAAATAAAAAAATGCCACAATTTATCACGAAAATAAAAAAGGCCACGACTAGAGGCACACCCTACTTTTGCTAGGAGCACACCCATTTTGCTACGGGCACACCCTCCCGCATAAAATGATAAAAATGACTTCTCAATTTATAGTGCAGAATAATATGTAAAACACTTAAGTTACTTACCACTGCTTCCTATCTCCCAACCTTATACGGCAGATCCGTTCTTGCGCAAATACTGTCAATCCATCGTGGCCAGGTTGGATATCAAACGACCAATGGCTGATGGAATCTCTACTGTCTAATTACGGTATCCAATCCGAGGGTACGATGTCGAGTGACCTGACCATCGGCAGTGGCAACGGATTGTTTTTTCGACGTTTTTTTACGAAGACAGGCACGGGCAAACACATAAGGCTTGCAGTATGTGTAGCCTTTAAGGCTATGGTCTGTGACGAGGTACGTACCGGTACATACCGTTAAATTTCCCACTTCAGCCACAACATTTCAAGTAAGAAGATACAAAAAATTACGCACGAAGTATTTCATCAACATGCTAGAATTCCGTCGCTTTCTTTCACCGTCAATGAGGTTGTGACTGCTCTATAGGTCCCGCCTCGATCGCACTTGTTATGTACCGGTTGCAGGCCCCGCTTCGTTTTCATTGATCTGGCGACGATGATGGCATACCGCCGATAGCCGCAAGACGGTTTGAAGCTGCTTTCATTCCATTCCTGGAAATAAAACTGGTTCCATTGAGAGCGGCAGGTAGGGGTTGAAGCTATTCCAGAGACGGTTGTTCTCTATTGGGATTTCGTACGCCATTTTGTGAGTTCAGCTGGTGTGTGTGTTATTATCTGGTGTTTTCAGTCGTATTGTATGAGTATGAGTATGAGGGACATATACGCAATTGCGCGGCCATGAAAGGTGTTAAAGACATGTTCTTCTTCTTTTGCAAAAGATATAATCCACGCCTTTAAACGCTAGATCTTTAGGCCAAGCACCATCAAAAATTCGGTTAAGTGCTTTTACATAAAATTGTACTGTGACGTACACACACATTCTTCTCCACTTTATAATGAGAAGTCCTTTTTTATCATTGTAGGCGGGGGTGTGTGCCCGTAGCAAAAATGGGGTGTGCCTCTAGTCGTGGCCAATAAAAAATGCCCCAAAAATTGAATTAATAATACCTACGCCCTAGTATTATTAAGTTAATGTGGCACACGTGAAAGCAAGTGTCCTTAATCATTTTTGTTTTCCCTTTCACGCCCGTGACCAAACCCCGCCCGGTTCGGGAATCCGCGAAAGGGTTCTGCCGTGGGCGTGCTGCGCTTGCATTCACCATTTGCAGAACCCTCTCCGCAGCACGGCCATAAATATGGCGGGTTTTGGTCACGGCCCTTCCCAGTATGTCTGTGCTAATGTAGTTGATACTGATCCTATTGATTTTTAATTGTTGTTTCAGTAGCTGTTGACGATATTGTTGCTGCTACTGGTGACGCTTCTGCTGTTGTTGCTGCTGCGGTTGTTGTTGTAGGTGCTTTTGTTGATGTTAATTGAAGTGTGGCTGCATCATGATTCTCGGCATAAGAGGCAGGTCTCAAGAATAGCGTGGTGGGCGCAGGATACGGATGAAGTGAGATTTGGATATTGTGCTGCTTCGCTACAAGGTTCGTACATCAAATTTAAATCCAGCATATTCTGACTTGCGTAATCTTAATAAAAGTGTGGCGCCTTAAAAGAGATATCCTTATCAGGTAAATAACAAATTAAGAACTCCGGCGTGGGCGTGAAAACACGTGACGTAAGTGGTCAATGAGCACTGTTAGGCTTCAGAGTATTGTCTACAAAGACATCCGATACACTGCTAATACCAACCTGCCAATTTGTTTGCCGTTGACATCGCACTTAATTCTTGAATACATACTAATTATTTTCATCTTCAAATATGGCCTGGCAACTCAAGTTGTCGATAAGTACCAAGATGGTCACCAGCGCAAGCAGCGCACGTCGAACCGCTCGGTTCACAGTAAGTCGTACCTGAGCCGCGACAAGGCTTTTAAGAGCAGCAAGCGCCGCGACATGAATAGCAGAAAGCGTGTCCTGCGTACAGAGTGCCAGACGTGCGTCAGCAGCTGCTGGATATCACGAAGATCGACGATAGCGACCTCTATCATGGTCTTGGCTCTGGCCTCTTCGATTGGGGTCGGACCTCTTACGGCTAGTAACGATGGCTCAGCACGCATGCGGATTTCCTCGTCCGAAGAAGTCAAATCCGGCTTGCTGGGACACTACTTGACGGGCACCGGAGAACGCTACTACAATAAATAGCTGTAGCTGTGGTGGACGCAGTTTCCTACACTCGACCACCTCATGGAAAGGCTCCTGCAGACTGTCAAGACCACGATTACGGCGTCGCAGTCGATGCAGCCTTTACGGCGCGTAAAGACCCCAAACGAAGCTGGCGGGAGCATTACCTATACTTAGTTACCCTCAGTGACGCGTGCGGGAGTGCGTATTATTAAGTGCTCGACAACATCGTGCACTACGCTTCTACAAAATTGAGCACACTTTATAAAGCTAAGAACGACAATTCCCGGGTTGACTATTTGCGTTAAGCCGAGCAGCTCGCCTCCTTCTCGCAGTCTGTGGAGCTTGATTCGAGTAAGGGTCGCGCACTTCGACGAGACGTCGTTGCTCTAGTTGACCAAGTTCCGACAAAGAGCGAAAGGCGCACGTGCTTTGTGTGCGGAAAATTGACCACATCGAGGCTGACTGTCGCAGCAAAACCCGTAAGAATCACGGTGAACGTCGTGGCAGAGGATGTGGTGTGGATATGGTTCTATTGATAAATGAGAGTGGAGGCAAGAACAAGATTTCGTCGCATGGCAACAAAAGTACGGATCTAATTCATGAATTGATGATGCAAACGACAAAAAGGCCACGTGGATCTTGGACAGTGGTTCAAGGCTACACCTTGTGAAGGACAAGAGCATGTTATTAAACACACAGGACTGCAACTATCAGTGCGACATGGCACATGGAAAACACTATCCTTCTAAGGGTCGGTCGCATCCGTTTATGCGTTTTGGCAGGTGTTTAGGAGAGGAAGGTTAAGCTTATCGACGTCCAAATTGCGACTGAACTCGAGCGCAACATTGTTAAATATAGAAAACGCGAGCTCAAGGGTTTTGGATCGGTGTACGATGGCGGGACGCGCGCGCCTGTCATTCTCAGGATAGGGGAAGTGGCTTTCTAGTTGACCATGTAGAACAACGTACTTTACGTTAAGACAATGGAAACTTCGCACTTAATGGATATGCCAATTGACGTACTGAGGGCTATACTGGCCTACGAAAGAACGGCTGAGTCATCGTCGGAAGTACAAAGGGGTACGCTCATAGATTTCAACCAGCGACTAGGACACCATTCCTTCTACACAGTGGATCGAATGGCGAAGGATGCTGCGTCAGGGATCAAGCTTACAGATCGGTATCGACTCACGTGCTCGTCATGTGCTGAAAGAAAGCAGACAAAATATTTTTAATCGCAAAAGAACACCAGCGTGAACGCATTAATCGACAGAATTGGTGAAGTCATCTGCCCGGATATACCAGACCAATAAAGCCGAAGCACTGGCATGGAAACATATATCTTGTGATATTGTCGACCATAAGTCGAACTACTGCCGCGTCTTTCTAACTTCAACCAAGAATCGAGCAGTAAATCAGTTCAATTACTTTTAGTGTTTTTTGAAAATCGCTTTTAAAGCGCTTTTATTGTCGTATATCACGTCCTGCGTACGGACGAAGGCGTGGAGAACCAAAATGTGGACTTTTTCTGCAAGCGCACTGGAGTAGCTCGTCAAGTCTCAACAGCGATAAATAAAGCTTCGAATGGCAAGGCGGATCAGATGCATCGGATCGTTGTAAATATGGCTCGGTCCATGATCTTGCAAGCCACCAGCCCTTAGCATTTTGTGGAGATGCCAACAAATACGCAGCGTACATCCGGAACAGGAGCCTATAAAGCGCAAACTTGCGAAGCGCGTCGCCACTACATGTACTCACGAAGTTTGTTCCCGACTTGCGCAACATAGTGGTATTCAACTCAAGTTGCACGCTCTATCGAGACCATCGTATAAACTTGCTTGCACAACAAGCACAACTTGCATCATCGTTGGAAGGAGCGACGAAACAAAAGGCTATTGAACCATTTTGCAAAAGGACAACGTCGTAGTCGTCACGCAGCAGGTGAAAAACATTACGACGCTCAGGTACGAGCAAAAGGACTAGCCCCAGCGCGCGCTTGAATACGAGGAACAGTCCACCCCAGCTGTATCTATGAGTACAGAATCTGTTGCGCCGTCGACGGTATCGCTCGAGGTCTCATCAAAACCGAAAGAAAATGGAAACTAACTTTGCGTAGCGGAAGGTCAAAGAAGAATTCACCGACCCGCTCGACACACGGTACGTGTGGCGCGTCGAAGTGCGCTCAGTTAGTCGCGTCACCGGAGGAGCCAGCGAGCAATATGGGCGTCGTAAACCACGTATACGAGCGTGATCCGAAGTACTATGGCAAAGCAATGCTAAGTTCTAAAAGAGAGGACTGGAAATGGCGATGTGTTCAGAATTAAAAGAGCTCGAGAGCATCAACGTCTAACGACTTATTAAGTTTACGAGCAGCATCAATGCACTCCACACATAGTGTGTTTACAAGTTAAAGAATACTGCTGATGGAGACGTCGAACGCCTTGAAGCGCTACGATTGACGTGCGGCAATGAGCAAGTGTTTGAAGTCGACTATGTCCTCACATTTGATGCCGTTATGGACATGCCTACTGTGAAGATAATATTGGCTCTTGAGGCATCGTATGGAGTCATCGCAAAGCATGGCGATATCCCAAACGCCTACGTCAAGGCTGAAAACGAGTCCAATCTGGACATACTTATACATATACCAAGAGGTATAGACGTGTGCAGTGATATCATCAAGTCACTGGGAGTAACGAGCGTGAGGGAGCCTGTAACGGGGCACACCCTTGCGTGAACTTAACGCAAGGGTTTCGGTGCCCCGACAGACGTACACAAGGCAAGCGAGGAAGCGTAGTTAAGGTAAAAGTAGAACTGCTATATTAATATAATTAAGTCTTTTAACTACTGTCTCTCTGTTTGACTTAACTTAATTATACTAATATAACTGAGTGTATGGTGGCGTCTCGTCATCACTCATTGCGCGCGTCTTGCGGCGATTGGTGGGTTGATATCATCAATATATCAACCAATGAACAGACCCTTTGGTCGACCCTTCAATATCACCACTATTGGTGATATTGTTCAAAGAATATTCAACTTAATATTCTTTATTGTCATTGTTCTCAAATGACAATTCAATGTAACGAGCTGCCCCGTTACATCACCCCCCTGAACGGATAGTCACTGTGTGACTATCGAAAATATGGAGGCCACCCGTTGGCCACCATTGAAACAGGGAGCACTGGTTGGGTCCGTTCCATTCACTTTTCGCTTGACCTCGCATAGTTAACATGTCTATGCGGGGTGACTCAAGACCTGCACAGCCCGGTGCTGTTCCAGCCTCCGCGGCAGACGATTCGTCGTCTGCTGCTCCTTCTTCGCCTGCAGCAACAGGTGCTGCAGGTGCACGCGGTACCACACCGCGTGCGCATGATGACCTCGACGTAGAGGTCATCTACTCTGGCGAGTCAGACGTGTCTGACTCGGGCAATGCGCCAGAGGCGTCTCGCTCACCGGCGACGCCCCAGTGTTTGCCAAGGCCACTGCCGAACGAACGGACTCGTGATTTGCATCGCAGTCTGTTCGGCAGTGATGACGATGATCAGGGTGGTGAGGAGTATTACTCCTTACCACCGCCGGCTCGTGCCCCTTCGCACGAGCGTGATGACGACGGCGTAAGCCGTCGTCAATATGGGAGCCGTGGTACCAACAAAGGTACCACTGTGAAGCTTGATGAGCTGAGGCCGTGGCGTTTGCCAGAACGGCTCATCAATAGCTTTTCTCACGAGACAAGCCAGCACCATCGAATACCCTTATTCGATGCGACTGAGCTTCACGGATTGAGTTCCAGCGCGAAGAACTTTCGCGCTGAAGAAGATTTTTATCTCGATGTCTTCATTAGACATCGATGGTACAACAGCTACCAAAAGCGTGACAAGTCCTCGCTTTCGGCTGCGTGAAACGCGTTCGTGTAAAACGTAAAGAATTTTGGACGAGAAGGGTGGCTCAAGAAACTTGAGGCGACACGCCTCAGGTTCGAAAGGCGAACGCCAACCGGTGCTAGGTACCGGTTGCATTGTTTATCGAGTGTGGCAGGCATTCCTTGCCTCACATGGGGAGACCCTTGTGCGAGTTGTGTTGACAACTCGCAACGTGCACATAGGGATGTGTATTCCCAAAGTTCGCCCTGGGGAACTGCACACATCTTGGCTGAGATGCGTGACGCGATTGCAAACTTGCAATCCGTCTACAAGCGCCTAGGGCGCGTGTTTACCGATGGTCCTGAGGACTCATCGGATGGGTCTCGTCATACTGGCGGACGAGACCTTCAACGTCCATCAACAGCTGAGAGCAGGGCTCCCAGCTTGTTTAGGAGGGCGTGGTACCCCCGCCACTGGACGAGGTAGCTCGTCCTTGATCCTAAATCGTCACGGTGATTCATGATACGCTCCACTAGAAAGCGTTGACCACCGTGAGCATCCACCAAAGAATGTGAAGGAGGAGGAAAGACTCCTCCATATCGTTCTGCTCACCATCTCGACCCTTACGAGATGGATCGCGCAATAGATGAATTGCGCGATGACTTGAAGCACGAGCGCGACCGACGCTACGCTTTGACCGACACCGTGCGGAAGAACCGCAAGGATCACGAGGCTGATCGGGCGAGGGATCGCGCCGATTATGCCACAGCGCAGCTTCAGGTCGAGCGGGATGTCCACTCCTATTCGGCGAGCTGGCGACAGCTCGCGGGGAGATATCTCGGTTGAGTTCCGAGGTATCATATCTGCGCGACCAGACGGATCGTCTGGAGCGCGAACGCAAGAACTTGATGGATGTTCTTGAACGTGGGGGCTATCTTCATCGGAAGAAGAAGGCTCGTACTGACAGTACGAACTAATACTCCCCACGTAAAACGTAGGATGCGTGCGCATCCTACGTGGCAATTCGAGTGTGTATGAATTGCCCTTGCGATGCAACACTCAAAATGGCCCAATATACTTCGGCAGTAGTTTACTACTGCCGACACTAGTGACTGCCTGTCCAGGTAAGTTTACCGTAGACAGTAGTACTAGGTCGTTACCCTTAAATGAAAGAACATTTGCTCTTCCATTCTTGTCTGCGTTCCGTTTCTGCCGGTCCACCGCATTTGCGATGGAGTCCTGAACGAAACGGACTACCGCTTCTCGAGTCAGCAGGAAGTTCTCTGCTGACTCTTTGTTTTGTCTTTCAGTGCGCTTCGTGCGCACTGCTAAGAGATTGCTCTCTTCTTCATCGAGGTTGTCTTCTTCCTCGCTGGCATAATCGTTGACGATGCTGAATATACCAGCATCGTCATCATCATCCGAGTCAATAATAGCGTCATCGCTATTATTGAGGTGATCTTCTTCATCGATGTAGACTTGATTGACATCGGCATCATACGTGACGACGTTAGCGTCGACACGTGCTGAGCAAGAGCCAAAACGGTTTTTGCTCGAGCGAGTCCCTCCCCCCTTATCCAAGAGTCACACTCTATAAGGGTGGGCACTCGTGGATGGCGTAGGCCATTCACGTAAAACGGTGTGTGCTGTGTGGAAGCATGCACCGAATTATTGATGGCGAATTCGACCATGGGTAGGAATTCGCTCCAACTCGGAAACGAGTGGACACATCCTCGAAGGATCTCTTCGAGGACACGGTTCGCACGTTCCGTCTGACCATCTGTTTCTGGATGGTCAGAAGTGGACATCTTTAATCGTGTTCCGAGAGTACGGAACACGGTTTGCCAAAATTCCGCCGTGAACCGAGGGTCACGGTCGGATACGAGTTCACGGGGTAACCCGTGGAGTCAAAAGACCGTGTCTAGAAAGACACGAGCACAACCTTGATCCTTGATCGACTCAGGGACAGCAGCAAGATGGACCATCTTGCTGAATCGGTCAACAAACACAAGAATACCATTATTATTGTGAGCGTCTTCGGGGAAACCGAAGACGAAGTCCATTGAAACGGACTGCCAGCACTCTGCCGGAACAGGCAGAGGCTGCAATGGCGCACGGGATGAAGGACTAGGCTTCACCCGTTGACAAACCTCGCAAGCACGTATGTATTTGCGGGCAAACTGATACTGGCGTGGTCAGTAAAAGTCACGACTTACCGTGAGGTAAGTCTTTTCTCTCCCACGATGGCCGCTTGTTAGGGCATCGTGACACTCATACATGATGCGCAAACGCAAATCATGATGAGCGGGTACGACGACACGAGGTGTGTCGTCGGCAACAGCTGTATAATACAGCAATCCGTTGCGTGTACTATACCGATCCGATGAGGATCGGTACAAAGCCGGTAAATTCCGCATGGATTTACTGGATGGATTCACCAGATGATCCATCAATCGCAGAAGATCCTTATCTTCCGCGTATGACTGTCGTACGTTGTCAAGTAAACTTGACGACGGGACACTGACTGACAGTGTCGCAACAGTGGGCTTATCCTCACTGTTGATTTGTGCGTCCGGCTCGAAATCGGGCCGGCGCGAAAGAGCATCAGCGACGACATTGAGTCGTCCTGGTTCATACTCCACGGAGAAGTTATACTCCGCGAAGAAAGACAGCCACCTTGCCATCCTTTGCGAGAGATGTGGGCTGTTTACGGCCGTCCGTAATAGTGCATGGTCCGTATAGACGATGAACGGTCTATCTCCCAAGAGATAGACCCGGAACTTAGCCAGTGCGTACTTCATGGCAAGGAGTTCCTTGTCATGCACTGGTTAATTACGCTCAGCTGCTTGCAGCTGACGCGACTGATAACAGATGACGCGCTCCGCGCCATCTGCATCGAACTGCATTAACGCACAGCCGATTGCAAAATCGCTAGCGTCACAGACCACATGAAATGGTCTGTCCTGATCTGCAAACGCCAAGATCGGCGATTGCATCAAGATTTGCTTGATACCTTCAAAGGAACGCTGGCACTCAGCGTTCCATGACCACTTGACATTTTTCTTGAGCAAGCAAGAAAGATGAACAGTCATCTTGGCGTAGTTGCGCGAGTACTTGTGCAAGTACGCCGCTAGTCCAAGGAACTTCCTTAGTCCCTTGACATCGACTGGCACTGTACAGTCGGTGATCGCCTTAATCTTTTCGGAATCAGGGCGTACGCCGTGTTTACCCACGATGCACCCAAGAAGTGGTATTTCGCTAGCCGCGAATATACACTTCTCGAGGTTGGCATACAACTTATGCTTGCTCATAAGTTGAAGAACCTGACGAACGTGAGTTCTGTGAACTTCAACGTCCGTCTTTCCGTCCATAGCCCGGCTATGGACGAACACATCGTCGAAGTAACTCGGTGCGAAGTCTCGCACCGGTCTCAACAGATTTGTACTACATCTGTTGATATTACAGGGGCGTTACTCAGCCCCTGTGGCATCACTAGCCACTCCCACAGCATCCCGCTGGGGGTACTCACTGCCGTGAACGGGACGTCCCGTTCACGCATCAGGATCTGATAGAATCCATCCATCAGATCCATGGACGAAAAGATGGTACTCTTTGACATACCATCTATGATTACGTCCTTCCTCGGTATCGGCGTCTGAGCCGGTACCGTTGCAGCATTCAACTTGCTGATAGCGTGCACTATCCGCCATCCTCCTGTGGCCTTTCGCACACAGAAGGTCGGAGAGCTGTGAGGGGATGTTGATTCCCTGACATGGCCCGCTGCTAAGCGATCGGCAAATAACTTGTCGATCGCTAGTACTTGTTCACGAGGCAGTGGCCACTGCTTCATGACACAGTATTTCGAGCCCGGTTTGAGCTCGATCTCGTGTCGAGTGCCTTTGTCCTTAGGCAATTCGCAAGGTACGGATTCAGGGAACACATCCCTGAATTCGATCAGATCTTTATACAAAGGATTTTCCTGAAGTGACTTCCAGGATTGAGACGTGTATCGCTCAATCCGAGTCTTCTCATCGAGGAAACTTTCGTCCATCGATGAGCTGCTGAGAACCCGTTCGTTCTCAGCAAATACTGTAGCCGACCGAATATCGGCCACATATTCATCCTCTGTGAAGAGTATGCAGATCTGCTTGACTTTGCCACTACGCAGATCACGCAAGAACCGTTTCGGTTCTAGCGTTGGCAACTGAGTTATCTCCGAAGTTGACTTCGGAGGCACAATCAGATCAAGCGTATAAGCGCCTACGCTTGATCCGTCACTAACCAAGACGTTCAACGTCTCGGTTTCTTCCTGGGAACTTTCTTCCACAGGTTGCTGAGGGCTTGATCCCTCATCAAGTGACTCTTGAGGAATTCCTTCCTCAAGTACGTGGGGACTTATTCCCTCGACGTCTTCCGACTGTGGCTGTGCAACCACAGTCAGGCACCGATCCTCTACGGTCGACTCTCCAGTCGACCTCGGATGTCCATGTTGCTCTTAGGAGGCAACAGGTTTCTTTTGTCTAAGATGCTGCCCGCTAGGCATGCATCCATGTCCCGGTCCACTCGACTTATTCGAGTGTTGGACCTTCGGCGCCGCATGTACCTCTGTACAGCCGCCGGGAGCTTTCTCCACAGTGTAGTGATCAACTACACTGTGATCTTGTGCAGTCGTGCTAACGACCGTACCTCAAGTGAGGCCATCGCACTCACTCGAAGAACATCCACACGCTTGTGGACGCTCCAAGATGTTCATCAGATGGCCATATGATGAACAAGCGGCAGGCATCTTCACGGATCGATGCTGCCAGCTTACCCTTGGCTCGTACTTTCTGAGCCAAGTTAATCCCAGGATGACATCAAATTTGTCATTCAGATCTAGTACGATGAAGTCATCATCGTACTGTTCGCCCTCTAACGTGTAGTGCATTCCTACTACACGTTTCTCAACAATTATCGATGCGCCTGTTGCAAGGCGCACCGTCATCCTTGTGAGGGGAATGTCGCGCTCAACGAACTTGAGCCTACGACCCTCTAGTGACTGGCGTCAAACAAAGTTTTTCGACGCCCCACAGTCTACTAGGGCACTAAGCGACAAATCATTTGTCGCTTCCAACTTCAAGGTGATGAGCGAAACTTCATCACCAGGTGCAGAGACACACAATGATTGTGTATCTGGAGCAACTTTCGTCAAGAGATTTGCGAATTCTGTTGAGGTTGCTGGATCAGTAGGGCGCTCCGCCCCTACTGACCCGACCATTTTTTGATGGTCCGTCTCGCTGTTGCGGCTTCGCAGCAGCACATGTACCCACGCCCATTGCTCTTTCTGGCAAATGGTCGTCCATTTTGCTCAGTACTGTTTGGTACTGGGCGTGGAGCACTACACACATATGCATATTGCCCTAACTTCTGACAGCGATTGCATCTCTGCATTTGCTTGTTGTTCGAAGAGCGAGGTCTCTCGCTCTCAACATAGCAGAGGTCCATTGGTTCTGGACCTCCGATCTCTTGTCGCCTCGGTGGACGATAAGCGTTTGAGCTAGCATGAGCCTGTCTCATGCTAAAGTCTTCCTGTTCCGCGGCTGATATCTCTTCTTCCAGCGTATTCAGCTCAAGGCGGAACAGGTGGCTCCTGACGGGCCCCTCTGCGAGCCCTTGCATGAACACCGTAATCAACGTGTGTTCATGGACTGGGTTGGCAGTTATACTACTCGCAAGGAGTCGTATATGTTGTGCGTAAGCGTGGACTTCACGCTTACCCTGCTTGAGTTTCAGGAGCTCTGAACGAGCCCTGAACTCAGCCCGTGGCGGCTCAAACGTTTGTCTGATCCGGGCCTTGAAGTCATCTAGCGACCTAAATGCATTTTGGGTCGCTACTCTCGAGTCCCAGAAACCAAGTTTTGGCTTGCCCTGCCAAGTGGGTCTGAGCAAATGTGAGTTTCATTTGATCATCTTCGACGCGACGAGCCCTTAGGGCTCTGTCGAGTTCGACAAACCACAGTAACAGGGAGTCCTCCGGGACTCCATTGTACTTGGAGATGTCAACTTTCATGGCCTCGGGACGCCTCGCATGCGCCGTCCCGCCCACAGCAGCATGGAATTGCTGCTGTCTCAACAGCTCTGTCTGTTGAGCACCGAGTTCTCTCAACTGCTCGGCCTGTTGAGAGCCTTGCTGGTGAAGCAAGGCTACTTTCTCCCTCTCGATGGCAAGTTCATTTTGAACGAACTTGGCTATAGCGGCATGTTGTTGGTCTCTGTCTAGAGACTCCAACATGGCGCTAATGGCGAACTCGCCTACGGTAGAACTCATTCGTTCTACCGCACCCCATTCGATGTCACTCAAATGGGTAAACCCTTCACGCGTGGCGTGAAAGGTGTCTTCTTCATCCAACATGTTCATGTTGGATGATGTGGTCCTTGGAAGGACTACAAAGTGCTACCAGGTGTAACGGGGCACACCCTTGCGTAACTTAACGCAAGGGTTTTAAGTGCTCCGACAGACGTACACGTGGCAAGCGAGGAAGCGTAGGTAGGGTAAAAGCAGAACTGTTATATTAATATAATTAAGTCTTTTAACTACTGTCTCTCTGTTTGACTTAACTTAATTATACTAATATAACTGAGTGTATGATGACGTCTCGTCACCACTCATTGCGCGCGTCTTGCGGCGATGGGTGGGTTGATGTCATTAAGATATCAACCAATGAACAGACTCTTTGGTCGACCCTTCAATATCACCACTTTGGTGATATTGTTCAAAGAATATTCAACTTAATATTCTTTATTGTCAATATCTCTTCAAAGGACAATTTCAATGTAACGGGCTGCCCCGTTACAGAGCCGGCGTTGCAGCTTCGCAAGAATTTGTTCGGCCTTAACCAGGACGGGAGGCTCTGGAGTCAATTGCTTCATGCACGGCTTATTGACGCTAGTTACCAGTAGTGCGTGTCGGATATGTGCTTATACTCACAGAAGGATGGGAGGGACCTCGTGATTGTCGGGGTCTACGTTGACGACCTGATAGCTATTGGTTCGGACGTGGCAGAAGTCGACCGTTTCTTTGCGAGTCTAGGCATTCAATCTATTAAGAACCTAGGGGCAGTCAATAAGTTCCTAATAATGCGAGTGGAGACCTAGATCAACGAAGGTTAAATACCGACATGGAAAATGCAATCAACGACATTCTGAAAGAGCATGATCTCGACGACGTAAACTCAACGCGAACTACCATTGGTGCGGATTGCTACGCGACCCCGACAACAGCCAGCATTCTTCTTGTTGATGTAGACGGAGGAGCTCCAAGCATTCAAGGCTTCCAGTCGCTCGTCGTCCGTCTTCTTTGGGTGTCGAGATGTACGCGGCAAGACATTGAGTTTGCCGTCCACAAGGCGACACGACAGACGCACCAGCCTCAAATCCATGACTACAAGCTCGCTAACCGTATCGAGCGGTACTTGAAGGTTACCTGCAGCCTAAAGCTGCGCATGACATCAGCGCCGTGTACGCGAAAGACATAAAACTTGGAGTCATACTCAGACGCGGACTTTGCTGCTGATAAGCTGGATCGGATGTCGTTTACAGGAAGGGTCATACTCTTGAACTGCATGGCGGTGCGTTGGACGACCAAGAAACAAGGCGACGTATCTCTATCCACCATGGAAGCCGAATTCGTTGCCGCTTCGGAGCAAACGCGTGAGTTACCTGTAATTCACGATTGGAATGCCGCCCGGACTGCCGATGATGCTGTACATCGACAATCAAGCTGCGATCAAGCAGCTGGATGGCGAGGCATCCTCTTTGAAAGCCAAACACATCAATGTGCGGCTCAAGTTTTCGCGGGAGTACTCACGAAGCGGGGTTTTATCGGCGCAGTACGTCAGGTCTGAAGCCCAGATTGATGACCTAATGACGAAAGTCATGTATGCGGTCAAGCTTGCGTCCGTGTGCAAGTTAATGGGCCCCGGGTAGCGGTAGGGCTCGAAGAGAAATAGGGGATTACGGTGGTGCCACAGCCAAAGAGGAAGTATTAAAGGAATATTGCACGTGGGCATGAAAGAGGTGAGATGCGGCTGACGACACTGTCTGTCTGTTCTGTCTGGTCAACCAAAGTGCTGCACTGCAACTAACCGACTGAATGGTAAGGAAGAATACAAGCTTATACAGTTTACTGGCAGGCTAAAACGAAATAACAGAATCCATTTTACCACTGATCACTTAATTAAACAATAACCACCCGATGGTGCACACTGGTCGCCACCGTGGTAGCCGTGAGAAGCCGTCGACGGACCCAACAAAGACGCAGTTATTAGTGTTATGTCGAAGGAAAATTGGAAAGTGTATTGAATTAGTTTTCCTATGAACTTACTCGTCGTGTTATCTTCTTCTACCTTGTAGCTTTCCCTGATCTTGATGGATTCTAGAACATACACTCAAGGTAGTTCTAGAATCATCAGACTGCACGTGAACCGTTTACACCCTGTCGTATCATCGCTGTCTTGTCACTTGTGCGTAGCAAATCACAGTTGGCTTTGTTGACCGTGCATTGACAGTGCACCCATCAACACTCCCACTCACTGTTGATGCTCGGGTCCATCACGTACCTTGATGTCCATTCCGGCACGGAGGTACTGGAATCGCTTGGTGCCGAGTGCCTTCGTTAGTATGTCGGCAAGTTGATGTTCCGTCTCCTTGTAGATCACCTTTATATCACCGGCCAGAACTTTCTCTCGGACAAAGTGGTGACGTATGTCTACGTGTTTAGTCCGCGCATGGTATCCTGGGTTTGTTGCGAGAGCAATGGCTCCTTGATTATCCTCGTAGATGACAGTAGGATTCTTCTGCTCGAATCCGAGGTCAGCCATTAACATCCTTGCCCATAGTATGTCTTGAGTGCACATGCTTAGCGCCATGTATTCAGCCTCAGAAGTACTCAATGCAACGGTGCGTTGGTACTTAGACTTAAATATAACAGGGCCTCCATTAAGCACCAGCAAAACACCAGATACCGATCGACGGTCGTCCAAGCTGTTTCCCCAATCGGCGTCACTATACGCTGTTAGTTGTTGCTGTAGTTTGTCAACACTGTAGTGTAATCCAAAACCACTCGTCGAGCGGAGATATCTTAGCACTTTGATCAGTGCCTTCCAGTGTTGTGAGCCAGGGTTTTCTGCAAATCGTCCAAGTTGGCTCACAGGAAAAGCTGCGTCTGGTCTGGTCGTGGTCACTATAAACAGCAGTCGTCCCAGCAATTGGCGGTACGGTGTACGACTCATGGCTTGTATTTCGACATCGGACTTTGGACTGTTTGCGCTGGACAGTTTCATGCTCTGATCACATGGGTTACCAGTTGGTCGGGCTTGAGTCTGTCCAAACATGTCTGCAGTGTCCTCGATGTATCTTTGTTGCGAAATAAACATCCCACGCTTCTTTCGGTCGTACATAACTTCCATTCCAAGCAAGTGCTTCACTGGACCAAGGTCTTTGGTTTGAAACCGCTGAGAGATTTGTTCTTTCACCTTGCGTACCGTGGTTGCTTCTTTTGCAGCCACAATCATATCATCAACGTATAAGCACACGTACGCCCAGCCTTCACCATCCTTTATCTTGTATATGCATCGATCAGCACCGCACGCGACAAATCCCATCTCCAGTAATGCATTGTGAATCGTCTTATTCCAGGCATTTGCAGCCTGCTTAAGTCCGTAAAGCGCGCGATTCAATTTAAGTACAAACTCGCTGCCAAATTTCATCCCTTTGGGTGGTAACAAGTATACTTCTTCTTGTAGGTCGGCATTCAGGTAGGCCGTATCAACATCAAGCTGGTCGATCACATATCCTGCTGCGCAGCAAATCGACAATAGCATCCTGATGGAGTTCATACTGGCGACAGCCGCGTACGTCTCGAAAAAGTTGATACCATATTGTTGCAGGAATCCGAGCGCCACAAGTCGTGCTTTGTATCGACCATCACTCTTTTTAGCCCATACCCACTTCGATCCAATTGGTTTCATTCCAGGCTTGCGTACAATTGGTGTCCACGTCTTGTTACGCTCATGAGCCGCAAATTCATTCTCAATAGCTTTAATCCATTCGTATCTGTCAGGTCCATTCACTGCCTCCGCATAAGAGCCAGGTAAATCACGAGCTATCATGGCAACTTCTGCTATCAATGCCACATCGCTGTTTATTCGCGATCGCTTGGAAGGAGGTTCGTCATCTTCACTCCCACTGGCTTCATGGTTTTCATTGTATGGCACAATGCTGTTTTCTGTTGTGGTACTAGTGTTATTGTCTTCCAACAAGAGCTGAACAGGTTGCTCAATTGGTAGCATTTCATCAACACCTCCTCGTGGTCCGGATTCACTTCTCCCACTGGCATCGTCGGTAAGAACACGATACTGATGCTCGCGACCGGAACGACGCTTAAGTTGTGGACGGAACACCATCGCTCCAGAGTCGTGCGGATTGTGTAATTCGAGTTCTTGGTGACGAGGTCCTTGTTGAATTACTTGGGAAGTGTGTTGATGTTGTTCGTTGTTCATATTTCTTGCAAGATAATGATTGCTTGTCTCACTCGAAGGTGTGTTACTGATGTCATTGTCAGAACTCGGTACTTCCATCTTCACATCTTCGACAATTTCGTGCTCTTCCATTTCAACATCTTCATCACCATCTTGTTGCAAGTTACTTGGTTGATCTCCATCATCGTCATCTTGTCGTATTATTATCATCTTCGGGTGTGGTACAACCGGATTGTCTTCGTAAATGTTACTAACTTCACGTTCATCTAACGCGATCGAACGACTGATCTTGATCGTACCAGTCTCCAGATCAAGCACCCTGTAACCCTTGGTGTGTCTTGCATATCCTAACAGCATGCAGCGAAACCCTTTCGGGTCGAATTTCGTGCGCTTTGAGTCATCGATATGTGCGTATCCAAGTGAAACAAATACACGTAGGTGAGAAATTTCGGGCTTCGTCTTAAAGCACAGTTCAAAAGGAGTCTTATCCTCGTGATTGCAGTTCGTGGTTCTGTTAAGTAAATACACCGCCGTATTCACAGCTTCGGCCCACCACTTCTTTGCCACCCGCTTGTAATGCATCATGCTTCTGGCCGTCTCAACAATCGTACGGTTCATCCGTTCAGCAACACCGTTTTGTTGAGGACTGTAGGGTACTGTCTTCTGATGGATGATGCCGTGTTTCTTGCAGTACGAAGCAAACCTCTTGTTTTTGTATTCACCGCCATTGTCAGTACGTATGGCCTTAATACGAAATCCACACTGCTGCTCCATCTCGGTCCGAAATTCAATGAACTTCGACAGTACTTCACTCTTGGACTTCAGAAAATATACAGTCACTAATCTTGAAAAATCGTCCACGAGAGACAATACGTATCGTGACCCACCAGGAGTTGGGTTCTTCATAGGGCCCATGACGTCAGAGTGAATAAGCTGCAGTGGCTGCGTTGTCTTTGTCTTCGACTCTTGTGGAAAACTCGCGACACACAGTTTCCCTTGTAGACACCCTCCACACAAATTCTTGTTCGTGTCAGGTACTACATTCGGTAGTCCTTCCGTAGCCTCCTTTGTCTTTTTAAACTTGTTGTGGCTAATGTGACCCATTCGTGCATGCCACAGCTCCCACTTGTTACCAGCGTCTTCATGTTCTACCAACATCGCGTGCTCATACTCCACATCAAGAGTGTACACGCTTCTCATGCGCTTCGCAGAAATCATCAACACATTATCCTTGTAGATACCGCAGTATTTTTCACCGAATCGAACGTTGTACCCACGCTGGACGATCTTGGGTACCGCTAGTAGTCGTCTGTCCAGCGTTGGAATGTGCAATACTTCATTCACAGTCACTGCTGTACCATTCGTACAGCGAAGTCGAATGCTTCCTCGTCCAATTGCATTCATGACCGCACCATCGGCAACGCGAACTTGAATGGCTTCTCTCAATTTCTCGTACTCAAAGAAATCTTCTTCGGCTGGGGTCATATGTGACGAGGCGCCGCTGTCCAACAACCATCCTTTTTTTAATCCGTTTGTGGCCGTGAATGCCATTTCATTTCCATCATTCTTGGTGGCAGATCGGCACTCAAACTGCTTGTGTCCGATCTTGTTACAGCGGTGACACTTCCCACGAAACGGCTGTTTCTTCTTCCAGCTCTCTTCTGCACCACGTTGTTTGCGTATTCCACGACCACGATCCTGTTTATGGCCTCCACGACCAACGCGGAAAGCTCCTTCGGAGACCTCTTGCTGCTGCTTCTTCTTGTGTTCCTTCAACAGCTTTTCTTTCACATCCACCATCGTCACACCCATGGAATTCTCAATGATGGACACAATCATCTCGTACTCTGCCGGTAAGCTACTCAGCAGAACTGTCATCTGGCGTGCGTCGTCCATGGTATCGCCCACCGCCTCCATACTCAAAACAAGTTCATCGAAACGGTCGAGGTGGCTCACCATGTCGCCTCCCTCATCCATACGAAATTCGTGCAATCGACGTGTCAGTGCCACTCGATTCTGAAGGTTTGTCTTGTTGTAGTAGTCGCGTAGTGTTTCCCATGATTCCTTCGCAGTGCGAGCATGTCGGATCTTCGTCTGATGCTTTACTTCGATCCCTTGAGCAATAATAGCAAACGCCTTCATGTCCTTGACCTTCCAATCCTCCGTCATCTCCTGCTCCGACTTCACTTCCAAGATGTGCTCTAGCAGGCCCTTCCTCGCAAGTGTCATCTTCATATTGAATTCCCAATGGAAGTAGTTGTCTGTTCCAAGCAGGTCATCGGGTTTCTTCATCGTACTGGCTTCTGGCAGAGGTCCTTAAGCTCTTGGGCTCATAACCTTTTATGTCGAAGGAAAATTGGAAAGTGTATTGAATTAGTTTTCCTATGAACTTACTCGTCGTGTTATCTTCTTCTACCTTGTAGCTTTCCCTGATCTTGATGGATTCTAGAACATACACTCAAGGTAGTTCTAGAATCATCAGACTGCACGTGAACCGTTTACACCCTGTCGTATCATCGCTGTCTTGTCACTTGTGCGTAGCAAATCACAGTTGGCTTTGTTGACCGTGCATTGACAGTGCACCCATCAACAATTAGTTCGGCTGGACCAGCTTCCATGTTCCTTCCTCATACCCCAAGTATCGGACTGTGCCATGGACAGGCACCATAGATATGCCCTGTCATTGCTGAAGCCGACTAGACGTGTTTAAAAAGATAATCTTGTTTTTCGTCGGTTGTGCGTGCAATCCGGAGAGCACGCCGAAGCGCCGGACGAGTCTTAATGCTGGCTGGAGTTGATTCGCCGTCTGGAGGAAAAAGTGGATTCATCGCCAAAAGCCGAAAACATGTGCTTGACCCCTGTCACCCCAGGTACTAAAAGCCCGCTGAGCCCCGGGTGCTAATGGATGGCAAAACCTAGCAATTACACAACGATCAAAAAGAGTAACGGGGATAGGGGCAACCTTGATGAATGCCGAATCGACAAGAACAGACTCGGATTGATCTCTATCAACCGCAAACCGTGCTGTTTTTTTCGCTTCCAGACGCTTCATCAGTTGGATAAACTGTTCTTCAAAGTGGAACTGTCGAAGGAAATTAATATACAAACTAACGGCCCACCGTGTCTTAAGCTTTACGTAAATCCAATAGCAGAATCACTCGGCTGGAGAAGGCGGAGAGATCGGCCTCGTCGCGAGAGGTCGAAAGTAAAGAGTGCATCATAGTCATCAACTTACGCATTCGCCTGCCACGAACTAATCTTTGTTGCGAGTCCCTAATTAATAGCGGCAGAAGCTGCTGCAAGCGCGTTGCTAAAACCTTCGCGAAAATTTTTAGCTGGTCTGGACCAAGAAGATGGGGCGGTAATCGAGCGCATCCGCTGAATCCCCCTACTTGCACTATACAGTCACAAGAGCTTCCATAGATGACGGTGGAAGAGGGGACCCGCGAAAAAATCTCATTGCTCACCGCCACCAGATCTAATGAAAACAAAAACCGCCGTGTCTTTGTAAAAGTCATTTTTTAGTCTATCAAAATTAGCAGATTTATGGCGGCTGATGGACGATACAGATTAAAGGACGTCTTGTTCGTAGGACACAGCGATTAAGGCGTGATTGTCAAACGGAGACAACCGGAGCTCAGCCGATGTATAGACAAGTTCGTGGATCAAACGCTGAAGGGCGGTCGATGGTGTCGTTCGATGAACGTAGCCGATAATGGGCGATCACTCCGAGGCAAATTTGTCGTCCACGCTTATATTGCGCTCAAAAGCTAGACCGTGAAAGTTGTCAAACCGAGACACGGTGTGGTCGCGTTCCCAGTCGGCGACGCGCCAAAACGAACACCGCAGGAGGGAGGTAGTGACTTCAAGACCCTTCCCGATCCGGAGTATGTGCTCGTGATGGAGCTCTGCTACTTAAGCTGAATCCATCAAAATAGTATAAGAAATTGACGCCGATCGCGCTGAAACAATTTTAGATGATAAACGATACCGCCGTTGTTGCTCCCGATTGCGCACCCGGCGTATGTACCGTGTTTACGCAGCAGATGTCGTGTCCCGGTCGAGGACTTATGCCGTCCTCCCGATCCCTAAAGCAACAATCTCATCTAAGAGTTCGGAGACAACCATGTCCGGCTGGCCGGAGTGAATGGGGTACGACACGGACCGTCCGCTAAATTAATGCAGACACACCGCTGAACACGAAACTGAAGCTCCACTTCTTGGTCGTCCAAAGCACACGACGTCGTATAAACTGCAACCCAGCAGACCTGTGATTCCCAATTTTAATGAAAGTAGAATCGATCGATCCGACTGGCCTTCTCCTCCTCCTAGTATGTAACGTGGTCCATGAGCCTGTCCGCATCCTCATCTTACGCGTGGGTACAGAGCAATCTGGTCTCATACCAAGCTTGCTGGTCGAGATACGCTTCCAGCTCTGGACTCTCCGGTCGACTCGAACGCGGGAAACCCAAGCGATCGAGCAAAGGATTTATCACACAATTAAGATCACCGACAAGCAGTGAGCTCGCGCTATTAAAATCCCAACGGTACAGAGCATTAAAAAACTGTTCACGTTTGGGCCTGAGCGAAGAGGCATAAACATTAAGGGAAAATTGGGACGTAATTGGATACGAATATTGACCTTGTAGTCCAATAATTCTGGATCCACGCCATCGCTCTCTTTGCCGACTTGAGTCTAATTAAAATCGCCACCCCCTTCCCGCGTGGAACCAGTACTCCAGTACGATAGAGGCGGGTGATCGAGAGCACGTTGTCTTCTCCAAAATAACGCTCACTGTAAACTCAATGCCCTCGACGCATCAAAGTCCAAGACGTGGGTTGCTTAAATGCAGCACGTCACCAGATGATCAGGAACCGGCCGACCTTGCTAAGCAAAAATCTAACTGGCGCGTACACTGTGTTTAAACCCACGCACGTTCTGGGTAATAAATTTGGATTCGGCTGTCCTTTTTTGGATGACCAGACAACCCAATAGTCTGGGGATGAGACCACTCTGACAGCAACGCATTTCGTCCAAATTATCTGCTTCTTGGAGATCATCACCGCGTAAACGCACAGCTGGGCCGACTCTATGCTTCCATTAGTTCTAAAACAACTGATGCTCCCTCACCTGAGCGAGAGCAGCAGAGAAAAACGAAGGAACGCGCACCAGTTCACCGCTGAAGCATCGGCAGTATAAAGGCCGATTTGTAGCGCGGTTTTTTTTGAGCAGCTCCAAGTGGCGCCATTACGAATCTGTAAACGATACACATTCGCTGTGGATATCGGTAAGAGCTGTGATCTTCGCGTCGAATAAAATAGCGCAAACAAGACGCTGACTAAACCGGACCTTTGTGTGCGGGTCACACAGTTTTATAATATCGTCCGCAGCATGGTTGAGCTCCCGGAAATGAGACCAGTCGTCATCAGAGCCGAGCAGAGTGGGAAAGTTGGGCAAGGTAGATCGATACGGTATACTGGCAATCCGTTGATCCAGCCAAACGTGGATCGGACATCCGGTCCTGCACCTGGCCGCAATATGTTCGAAGCCCAACTAGACGGCACTGCTGACGCCAAATCGCGCTTCAGTATACCGAGACGTGAACATTAAGGCTGTCCGGGATCTTACTTAAAAAGGAAAAACGACGGACGTGTTGAAGCAAAAGTAGAAGATCGTGTTGTCTGCAGTAAAATTCAACTTTCACTTAAGCCGTGAGCCTGAAGAAACAGAGTTGTTGCTGTTGTCGGCCACGCCGAACCAAGCGCTAGCCAGACCGATAGCCAGTCGTCTCGGTCGATACCACTATCGGAGAGCTGAGCGTGAACCGCCTCGACGACGCCTCACCTGTCGTCCGGGTTTATGATACTGGCGATGTAGTTCTGACTAACCAACGGCGCCTTTGTAGAGAAATCCTCCGAAGTTGAGTCATTGCCACGAAGCCGCATCTGAGCTGTAGAAGGCTGCCCAGTGCCCGCGATAGCCCCGAAATTAAATAGTGGATGGGACCCTTCGAGCGGACGGTGGTCAACAGGATGTTCCTTGCGTACAACAATTGCACACCCTGGGATCCAGAAGCGGCCTCCGGACGCTACGAAAGCGCTAGGATGGGGAAGGCGCCTACCTGAAAAGGCTGGACCAAATCCGGTTTCCCCGAAGAATTCGACGAGAGGCTCGGGCCGGCTGAATCCTTACTTAATCAGGAAGTGCCATACCAGGCACCGACCGGAGCATCTCTGAATAACTTTGTCCGTAATACCGTAAGACAAGCGGAGGAATGCCCGTGCCTGCTGTCTTGGACGCCTGTAACTCGGACATACAGTCGGCCAGGGTCAATTAATTATTCACGGACTGTTTAAAGCAGCCCGTTTATTATTCGTAAATACGCTAGCGCAAACGTTCCGGTATCCGTATATTGTCTCATTCGTGTCTCAAACGGGAAAAACAAAAACATATCGTTGCAGAAACATGGCCACCATATCCAAGGTAACACTCCGCTCCAATCCGGTACACTATGATGGATGTGCAATCCGAGGAGGTACGATAATAATAGCCAATTACCAGCAATATCGGGCTGCTGATTCCTTACGCGTCATCCGTGTCCAGCCCCGCGCGACATTATGAAGACTCAGTACTCTCACGTCAAGGGCATATAATCCTCTGAATAGATAAGTACCGCCAAGGCGATGCCAATTTTGAAAGAAGCCTTTAAATTTTCTTGATCTGCACTCGCCTGCGTCAATTTCGCGTCGGCAAAAGCCTGCGCTACGGCCATAGCCATACATTTTCCGGTAGAAGAAGTGACTACTTCCTTCAACCCTAATATGCACCCGAGGATGCGTATATCGATCGGGTGTACCAATGGACGTTGTTCCAGGGACAGCCGATGATTCTACCCTGGCCCGAGGGTGCGAGCGAGCTTCGAGCATTCGGCGCGTTGTTGACCCTTTAATGGCAGCAACACTGTCGTAGACTGCAAGGGTGAAGTACCTCTGCCCAAAGACTACTGACTTCTGGACGTCTCCAGTGGAGGTCAGGAATCCAGAACCGCGGTCTTGGGTTGCGCCATGGAGGGGGGTAGAGACGGCCCGGTCGGCGCACCCTCCCCAAGGCCAGGATCGTCATTCGTCTCCAGTACTGAAAAACAACCGGAAGAGACGGGTACGTATGACTCGACAGAAGGCGACGTGGTTCCGGGAGTCCTCGACCCACAAATGTGTTTCGTAATTTATGGCTGACACGCAACCGGTTTGAAAGACCGGCTGTGAAAGCGTGGAGGAGCGATTGGCAGGGGTATAAATTGACCCGGTCCTGGCCGGTTCCGCACCGACGGATTCTTGACACCCGGTAGGAAAGGTTTAGGAGACTACTTGGAGAGTTACAGCGGCTTAAGCCGCCGCGGCTTCAGATTGTTGGCTCAAATTCGCTCGTCTGCCATGCGACGCATCTCAATGATGCTACTAAACGGCTATGCTACATCCTCGACATTTTGAATATCGTGATCGGTACTTTCAACCCCCTGTACCGCGCAATTGTGTGTCGGTGGATCCACACCGAGCTGCGTTTTGGACTAAATCACCGCATTGCAGGCATTGTAAACGACTACCCACATTCATCTGCCAAATAACAATCGTAGTCTTGAACCACAAAATCCGCACAATACCCTGAAGTAAATCTGGACACCCGGCGAGCTGAAAGATTACCTTTTATGTGGTTGAAGTACGCGACATAGGGCGGTACGTGTAGAGGTCTTCAAACTCGGAATCGAGCTGGAATATTTTTTTTAAGATAAGCAACGACTCACCCGATCTTCTTTAATTTTGGTCAAGCTATGCAAGAGAATCAAGTGCTTAGCCCGTTGCTGCCACGACCGACCGTTCGGGCCTTTCCGGGTCCGCCAACTTATTCCACTCTACGGAAGATGCGCATTGGTCAACGAAGACACGCGACCCCTATAAAGAATCATGACGTCCTTAAGACGGACTGCAGTCCCACGCAAAAAGAAGAATAAATAAATTGATCGCGTCGACCGGTCATAGTTGATGGACTTGGTCATGCCAGAAAGTGATGATGCTACGCCAAATTACCCTTGGCTAGCTCCGTCGATTCGAGGATCTGTTCTTAATTGACCAGTTTGTCTGACGGCAAATTGGAATGCGCTGGTCGCGCCCTTCATGGAGAATCAGCTGGCCTTTAACCTGAGATTGAATCGTGCTGTAAAAACGCAATCGTTCGTTACTGTCAAATACCTCTGAGAAATGGAGGCATACATCGACAGGCGATATGCCCCTCAGTAATTCCTATAATTATCTGCTAATTGTCCTCGGTCCCTGACAGAATCTACCTTTCTGCCCTGTTGGCGGAGCATCGCTCGCAAAGCGCCTGCCATTTAACCACCTTTTCCGCGGAAAATTTGAAGGGGTCAAACATGAAGTCATTGTATTGAGGATGAGGAGCAGGGAACTCTAGCACATCCGGCACCGCCGCACCCTGAGGGACCACTTGCGCCCACTGATGGTACAACGAAGCCTGGGCCCACTTGTGTTGACTGAACAGCCGCCGAATAACGTTAGTGAAAGCTTGATCGGTGGACAGAACATCCTTACAACAAGTATGGCTTAGTGGTTTCCAGTCGGAAAAGGTGCCGACGCACTTAGCAAAAACCTAGTTGAACATGCGCAGAAGACAGGTCGTCGACACCGCTTTTAAACGGGGAAACCGAAGCTTTGAGGTCGGCAGTCTAGCTGTAGTAACCCGCAACTTCCCCAATATCACTTGGAAAAGATCCCGAAGAGTTAGAAGCCAAGTGCCAAGGTGTTTCGTGCCTATAAAACTCTTCATGTATGCTACTATAGCTGCAAACATGGCAGAAGGTGTCGGGGAGTGAAGAGGGTGATGATGTTCTTCGGCAACCGACAATATATTTGGGGCGGACCCCGCTACTGGAGGAGGGGGAGCGCTGGAGGCGCCAACTCCCGTAACAGCGCTGCCCCGCGGAGCCGAAGTATTACCGGAAGTAGCGTTTCCCTGCCCGAAATGGGATAGGGGATGCTGGTCCTCAGACGAAATTGGCCTATTGTAACGGGGCAGCCCGTTACATAATATTGTCACTTAAGGAAAGTGACAATAAAGAATATAAAGATGGATATTCTTTAAACAATATCACCGAAGCGGTGATATTGAAGGGTCGACCAGAAGGGTCTGTTCATTGGTTGATATCGTGATGATATCAACCCACCAATCGCCGCAAGACGCGCGCAATGAGTGGTGACGAGACGTCACCATACATGCAGTTATATTAGTATAATTGAATTAAGTCAAACGAAGAGACAGTAGTTTAAAGACTTAATTTATTAATATAACAGTTCTACTTTTACCCTACCTACGCTTCCTCGCTCGCCACGTGTACGTCCGTCGGGGCACCCAAATCCCTTGCGTTAAGTTACGCAAGGGTGTGCCCCGTTACACCTATCGTTCACTCCCCCTTCGGAGGGGGGCTGGTAGGCGGGATTGATCCCGTCGTGCTTCCAATAACGAAGCTGTTCTTTACCGTACGCGCGGTTCTAGAAAAAGTCGATGATCCGTTTTATTCGTCGAAAATTTTGATCTGCGTCCAAAACAACGTCAAAAACGCCTGACATAGGAGTAACGATCGAGCCATACAGCCGCGTGAAGCCCCGCGGCGAGAAGAAAATATGCGCAGCATGTGACCTGCGCGTTGCTCTGCCCATTGTCGTACCGCAATTTGTCCCATTGTGGTGCTGTACGACTTCCTCTTTTTACTATCGTACACTGCTTGCACGACCATCGGAGACGGTTGCTGAGCAGCGCGGCGTTTGCGCATGGACGACAACGCAGCAGCTGGCACTCCTTGGTAGCAGCCCCCTAAAACTACTCGGTCGGTTTTCAGTGGGCGTCGCACGATCGTTTTGGGTGCCAACTACCGCGACTCGACCAGGTTAGCAGGTGCCACATATACACATTGGGGTACTTGTGGCTATTTAAATTTGACCTCGGGATAATTTTTTACTGACTTTTTGTGGATATGAAATGTGTATTTGACTTGCTTAGGTGCTCGGAGTCGCTGCGGGCGATCTTTGACACTGCAGCAGCGCCGGAAAATATCAAGATTATCATTTGTGATAAGATTCATCCTTCGAAGAACGAGCGGTCGTGCGCCGACGTGTGTATCTAGCTCGTTGGGGAATACGAGTGGCGCCGCGCACAACTGGTGTCGTCTCAAATCAACGCTGTTAATGCGAAGGTTCGTCATTGGCGATGCGTCTGGTAGTACTTCTTTGTGGGCGTCTGTTGACACTTTAGCTGCTGCTGATGGGTTTGGTTCGATCGTACGCTGTGTAGGGGCTTACTGCTGCGAGGTTTGAGACGGAAATGACCCATCATGGACGATTATTTCTGCCTGACAATTGACTTGCACATGTCTTTGTCCGCGAATGGGACGAGATGATCATCGCGCAGTGGGGATCGATCGAGAATCCGAACGCCATCATTTCGATCTATTTAATTTCCACTGAACATTTGACGGATCACCGTTGAAGTGGATGACCTGCATTACTATAACCTATATAATAGGGAAAAGGAAGTATTAGCGGTGCTTATGGGGGGTGTACCGAATAATGCAAGCGGATAATACACGCAACGCTGTGTGCTGACACATAAGAGGTCTGTATCACGGAGGTGTGTGTAGAAAGCAAAGAATATTTATATGGGATTTTGTATGTATAAGTGTGCAGAGCCTATTAAGGGAATTTACGGTACTACTGGAGAGGCCTCTATTCCAGGGTTGTGTGTACGTAGTAAAGGGTAGGTGTGTCCCTATAAAGCTCCTTAAAATGCCATAGATGATTGAAAATATAAAAAGTGCCCTATATAATTAGAAAATAATACCCAGACAATGGGAAAATATAAAAAGTACCCACGTCCTAGTCTTCTCAAGTTAATGTGGTACACATGAATCACACATTTTATATCATTTCATTTCCCATTTTACTGCCGTAACCAACCCTCGCCCTGTTTTGTAAGACGTGGAGAGGGTTCTGCCGCGGGCGTGCTGCGCTTGCAGCCACCAGTTGCGGGCTCATGACGCGAGATATGAGGACGTAAACGCGTCTTCGTATCACTGGTCGCGGCCGTAAACACAGTCAGTCGGTGCTGATGATGTTGATATCATTATTATTGTCTTGTCATTGTTGTTTTAGTTGCTATTGCTGATGTTTGCTGCTGGTGTTAGTGTATGTGATGCAGTTTTTGTTGTTGTTGCTCTGTTAATGATGCTACTACTACTGCTGTTGTTGATGAAGGTGCTGCGGTTGCTAATGATGTTGTTTAACTTGTGGTATCGCATTTACGTGCTTACCGGCGTCAATGTGTCGACTTGGGTCGTCGACGTTCCGCAGCTGGCGACGACGACGCTTGCCACGTTCGTGTTGCAGATCGACCGTTGCTGTCGCATAACACTTTACGTGATTTATGATCACGCCAGGTAAACGTTAACCACAAATATTGTTGTAGTAGCCGATGATGATGCCAGGTCCATGGGAAGACGCAAGATCATTAGAGAGGAAACAATGCATGTCAGTGGTAGTGGTTAACACGTCAATATATTTCTCAGTTCACAATTACCCTCACAGTACGCAAGTACTACTACATCCAGCAGCGAAGAGTCGACTGCTGAGTTCAAGAACTCCGGCGCGCACGAGGCTAGAGAGCGGACGCGTCGTAAACAGAGAAAAGGTTATGAGCCAAAGCGGGGAACATGAAGGTGATGACATCTTCCCACCAACGAGAAACCTCACTACCCTGTTTGAAGACATGGGATCGTCTCGGACACCTGATGGAAATGGAGGGCCTTCACTTCCATCTTCGTCATCCGAGAATCAGACGCCGATGACTCCATATGCTCAAATGGATTTGATGCAACTCATTGCAACCTTGCAACAAGAGGTTCGCGAGTTGAGAGACAAGCCCAAGCATCGAGGCAAACCGACTCTAATGTGACAATGCACACCGCCTCACCGGCGACATCGTCTACAACATAGCGTCCAGTTGGTACACCCAAGTTGAAGGACTTCAAGGTCATTGAGTTCACCGGAGAAGAACGACACTCAGGACTTGGAGCAGATTGGGACTCGTTCAAGTACCAATTTTATGTGCAAATACATACGCTCGAGACATTCGATCTCGTAGTCTGGAATGAAGAGCATCGACTGAGCGCTATGGCGATGTGCTTTTGCGGTGCTGCCTTTGGCTATTTCAAGTATCTCGCGGATCGAGGACTTACCGCCAACTACGACAGTGTCTGCAGGTACATGAAGAACCGATTTTGCTGTAAGCTGAGTCAGTCTCAACTGGGAAAGCTACTTGAAGCACCCAAGGGAACCAACACAACATGAACATCTCATATTGAGTACATGAGAGCTGTGGCGAGCCGTATGGATGGAAATCCAAGCAAGATTATCCTTGAATACTTCTGCTCATACTCTTGTCCATCAGAGGAGAGAAGCTTGCTGGCGAAGATTGATCAAGACTGCTCGGAGTACGGGATCGAGCTCGAGAAAGCTATACGATATCTGAACTCCATCACAGGAAACGGAAAGGGATTCGTCTGTAAGCCAAAAGGGGCGACAAATTTGTACGAGCGTGCTGAAAGAGACAAGCCGAAGTTTGAGAAGAAACAGCGGAAGTCAAGACATGAATATGGTGATGCGTACAGGGCAGGAGGAGCCAAGAAGTATCCTAAGCGAGCCTGTTTCTTCGGTGAGGATGAGGGTCATATTGCATTAACAAAATTGGTAATAAAAACTGTCAGTACGCATCATACTGGGCAGCATTCAGAAGCATCAGTGATGACCGGAATAATTGCTAGACGTAGGCGCTAGTCATCACATATGCGATACCGGATTTGCGCTGCAAAACGAGTACGCATGCAATCTGTCCGTGACTATCGCAGATGGTCGCACCATCAGGTCTTCCACGTGTGGCAACATCGTGATGGAGATCAATGTCAACGGAAATCAAAGCAAGATTCTGTTGCAAGACGTGCACGTAATTCCAGGGCTGCGCAAAAACCTGCTATAGATTGGTCAACTTGCAAAGAAAGGTATTCATACCTCGTTTACCGACAAAGGAGCGTCACTGTGGAAGCTTGACGACACGGGAGTCAAAGTTATTGCTGGTTGTGCGACGTGGGACAATGGGCTTTGCTACCTCAATGGGCACGCAGTCGAATCAGCTATTGCGAGTGTCGCAGCGAAACCTGATAACAGCATCATGGAATGGCATGCTCGACTCGGCCATGTCAACGTTGAGGATGTGGCGATGATCGAGAATCATAAATTGGCTGATGGTTTACACATCACTGAAAAGAAGAGAAGTGACTGTGATGCATGTCGCGAGGGGAAACAAACAAGAGGTGCTAAAGCCCAAACAAACACATCCGAATCAGCACCAACGGACGAGATTGGCGCCGATATTGGATTTGACATTACGACAAACGTCAAGCCTCACAATTACAGAGGCTGCACCCACTCTTTGCATGTCGTTGACTATGCATCTAGCTATGGAGAAGTCTTTCCAATGCGTGTTAAGTTCGACTGGTTTCCGTTGCTGACTGAATTCATTACAAGATTCAAACGACAATATGACGTGCGAGTGAAGGTCATCCGGAGCGACAATGAATTTGACACGAACAAGATAAGGTCGTGGTGTGCACAACGCGGTATCCGACAGCAACTAACGGAACCAGACGAATCGACTATAAATGGAATGGTGGAGAGGCGCCACAGGACTTTGTTTGACGGCATGCGGGCTCTGATGTTTGATGCTGCCAATGCTCCTCGGTTCCTATGGTCGGAAGCACTACGACATCAGTCATGGCTAATAAACCGACTCCCGACACGTGCGAATGGTGGAAGCATGTCGCCTATTGAAGCCCTCACTGGACACAAGCCCAACCTTAGTCGCATACTAAAGTGGGGACAAAGGGTCACGGTTCATGTCAAGAGCAAGTCCATGGGTACCAGAAAGAAGTGTGAGCACGGAATATTCATCGGATATGATGATAAGGTGACGGGTCATCGCGTGTACATCAAGCGTACTAAAAAAGATGTTGGTATCGCAGCACGTCCAGTCAATAGACTCGGCCAAGAAGGGTATCGACAAAGATCCGAATGCTGGAAATGATGCACCCGCCTACAATATCTCTGACGAAGAGAGCCTACCACGTCAAAGTGAAGATGGCTCGAGCATTTCTGATTGCGAGGAATCTGGGGTTGATTTAAACACTGGCAAAAATCAATCGCTAGCAGAACGACGTGAGCGTCGTCATGTCACCATGCCTGCTAGATATGCTGATGGTGCCGCTATGGTGGTCGTACGAGTGTAAGAGCCAAGATCCGTTAAAGAGGCCATGACTCTTCCTGAAAGGCAGAACTGGATCGATGCGATGAAGGCAGAGCTCGATGCACTTGTCGAAAATGGCACTTGGGAGGTTGTCGATGAACCAAACGAAGGTACAAACATCGTCGACAGCAAGTGGGTTTTGAAGATCAAGTTTGATGCTAATGGTGACGTTGAACGCTTTAAAGCAAGACTTGTAGCTCGAGGGTTTAGCCAGAAGTACGGCGTTGATTTCTCGGAGACATTCGCACCTGTCATCAAGATGAGCAGTGTGCGTTTATTTTTTGCACTATCAACCTTGCTTGGACTACGACTGACTCATGGCGACGTTCCAAACGCCTACGTGAAGGGTTTGTTGTGCGAACTCATCTACATGAAGGCGCCAAGAGAGATGGACGTCGAGGAGGGCAAGGTACTCAAGCTGCTTAAGCCATTTTATGGGCTAAAACAGTCGGGTCGCTGCTGGAATGATACGATGAACGAGTACATCATCGTACTTGGATTTAGTAAGTCACGACTCGACCCGTGCATCTATTACAAGTGCGACAAGAAAGAGCGGGTGATGTTCCTTGGGCTTTACGTGGATGATGTGCTGATCGCGTATCATGACGAGGAGGAGCTGCGCGATGTCACACTGAAGCTGGAAGAACGGTTCAGCATCAAGATGCTTGGACCAGTATAGAAATTTCTTGGTATCACAGTACACGAAACCCAGCAAAGTTATTTTTTGTCGCAGCAGGGCATGATTTGTAACGCCCTCCGCGCGTTCAATCTGAAACATGTTAGAACTGTAACGACTTTAATAGATCCAAACACAGATTATAATGGTGCTGACAGTGAGGAAATAGTGGATTTACATCGTGTACGTGAAGCTCTTGGTACGCTACTTTGGATTGCTAATTCTACACGCTCGGACATTGCGTTTGCTACCAACTTTGCGTCTAGACATCGCGAGAAGCCTCGTAAGTGCCATTGGGAGCTGATCAAACGGATTTTTCGCTACCTTAAATGCACATCGGATCGTGGTTTGCGCTACTGGAAGTCAAGTGAGGCTGTTTCAATTGAAACACTTGAGGTCAACATTTGGTCCGATGCTGATTGGGCTGGTGATCGAGTCGACCGAAAATCAACGAGCGGAGCCTTCCTTTCGATAAATGGGCGGCCGATAGCATGGAGTTCAAAGAAGCAAGCCGTTGTTGCGATGTCGACTATGGAAGCAGAGTTCATCGCCGGTGCAACAAGTGTTTCTGAATGTGGATGGATTCGACAACTTCTTCAAGAACTGCTCAGCATCAAGATTGTCCCAAGTATCATGGTTGACAACCAAAGCGCGATTTGAACGATGAAGAATGAGATGGTGTCAGCTGCTGCAAAGCACATTGCTCTGCGGTATCACTTCATCAAGATATGAAACTAGCAAAGGACTCGTAAGTGTGAAATGGTGTGCCAGTAAGGACCAGTTGCAGACATTTTGACCAAGCCGCTACCGCGTCAAATTTTCGAGGAGCTAAGATGTCAAGTTCAGGTGGCGAAGCGCGAGTTACAAGGTAATTATCTCATTACGGTCAGGAGGAGTGTTGCAGATCGACCGTTGCTGTCGCTTAACACTTTACGTGATTTATGATCACGCCAGGTAAACGTTAACCACAAATATTGTTGTAGTAGCCGATGATGATGCCAGGTCCATGGGAAGACGCAAGATCATTAGAGAGGAAACAATGCATGTCAGTGGTAGTGGTTAATACGTCAATATATTTCTCAGTTCACAATTACCCTCACAGTACGCAAGTACTACTACATCCAGCAGCGAAGAGTCGACTGCTGAGTTCAAGAACTCCGGCGCGCACAAGGCTAGAGAGCGGACGCGTCGTAAACAGAGAAAAGTTCGATCCGACGACAGCGTAGTTTAAGTCGTAGTCGCAGCCGGACTTGGAGTCACAGTCGGAGATCGAGTCGTACACGCAGCAGCCGGAGCAGCCGCAGATGACGATGCAGTCGCGTGTGGAAGAGGCAAAGGCCCGAGATGTAGTCGATGCAGTTGATGGGGCCGCGTGCGCGAACACCCGCAAGACGAGCGTGCTGTTGCTCAATGACGGACAGTGTACGTGTCTGCTTCTGTGTGTTGCTAGAAAAAGACGAGTGTGGTGCTGCATCTACCGAGCTGCGTTGAAGGCTAATGACACAATTTACGATAAGGATCAGATTTAAGCAACCAGCACTTTATAATTAGCACCTACTGTGAGGGGTTAGGGAAGTTTGCATCGTGCTCAAACAAAGTGCGGTGAGAACCATCATAACCAGAACCAGAACTTGTGTCGATGAGCTGCGCTTGGGATCATTAAAGTGTGGTTGCATTACGATTCTCGACAAGAGAGGCACTTGACTATACTAGGACGTGGTTTTTTTTCGATTATCTGGGTCATGATTTTTTATTTGTAATAATAGGGCATTTTTTCTTCCTTTTTTATGTAGTAATTTTGATTTACTCCAATACATTTTTAATTTTATACTTTGTCGACTTCGTAGGCTCTACCAAATAATCCGCCAGAAAAATTATTAGCTTATCAATGTGGGTATAATCCTTTCACTCATTTCTATCTGCTAGACACTGACGTAGGCATAGGCTCGTACACGATGCTCTATAAGATGTTCGACAAAAAAACTGAGATAGCATGAGATGACCTATAGTCATGCTTAATCAATGTAGACAAGAGTGTTGATAGATGACATATTTACTTCATTGCTATCGGTCATGGTCACGCGGATAATTGGGGCCACAGCAGGAAAATCGCAAGCTTTACTACAACCTTACATAAATATAATATTAAATGTCTACGATTCTCCATTTGATCTCCAGCAACTAAACGTTCGACCATTATTATAGATTGTTGGTGCAGATTGGGCTTTCAATTTATATGTTTTGCTGCATTATAATATTAAACCGCTATATAGCGATCACCTTCTTGCTAATTACCCCTCAGTCCCACATATTTCGAAATCTAGTATGCGAAGTGTAATTTAGGAACATTTCATTGAAATTACTCACATGTACATACGTCATGAAGAGACTCTTGCGCTTCTTGGAATTTAGTTGATCGATATGGTGTTGAGCCGTTATCGCCATGTTTCTGCTGCTAGGATGTTCTACAAGCCTGTGATACCAGTGACTAATCTATATGTTTTTGTGTTGTGTTTGCTGCTTTGGTAGCGTGTATGCTCATGATCACGGAATAGTTACAGTGGTTGCTGGCATCAGCAAGGATTTCCGTGAATATCGTAGCTCGCATTTTGCAGGTAAATCCTATGTGAAGATTTAATGCTTACCGCTGTTGAAAATTGGAGTGATATCAAAAGGGATACATGGACATGTCAGGTCATTGTATGGAAAAGGGACAGGTTGTTTTGTGGGGACGAAAAATACCGTTGGGACTAATGAAGACGCTATATGGAAACCGAAAACACCGATAAGATAGAAAAAAACCAGCCGGTACCACCACAAATTTATTAACTTCTCGCTTTACCTTATACAATGCAAGTGTGTGAGCAGGGTTATGAGCCTAATACTGATAAAGTAACCGAGGAAAGGGGTGTCGGACGCATGGTCGTAAAGGGTTTATCACATGTGCAATATCTTAGTGCTATGCTCGTCTCAGTATGGAATCATACCAGCGTATTCCAGGACCTCAAGTTTGGGCGGGGTACCGTTGTGAAAAGAAGCAACTCTATTTTACCTCTAAAATGGACCTGAAGACTTAAGTCGTCAACCTCCAAAGAAATTTTGTAGGCCAACGAAATAAAGCAGGCAAGTTTATTCTACTCTTTTCAGGTTTAAAATTGTCATGGTGATGTAATTGTCCTGTCACCTGCAATTCGCACAAATTGTATTTACACAATTGCGATGCTAAGTTAGAATACTTATTAGTATTATTGTCTTAAGTCGGTATATAACGCATTTACCCATGAAGTAATGTTCAGCGACGCTCGACGTTTGAATGACATGGGTCATAACATATATTTAAAAACATTAATATCTGCTTAAAGCGCACAATGAGAGTTTCATATGGTCAAATCAGAGAACGTGCCTCTGTTTAATGATTTAACCTTTTAATACAGGTTTCAATTCGCTTAATTTGAAGTCTTTTATTACCCACCAAATATTATTCGCCTACAAGTACCGTGAACTTGAAGCGTTGTTCGACACACTTTTCTAATGTCGGCTTAAGAGATATTAATTTATTCGGTATGCGTGTGAATAGAGTATACGTTAGCACTTCGTGATTTGTGTAAAGCCACGCTCACCTCTTCCATAATGATTGCATTAGAGGAACGCTTTAAATCACGCGTAAAAGCTGCTTTGATTTGATCGATATCGACTGATTTTACTTCAACAATAAAAATTCTGTATTTACCGACATCGCCATCGATGCCATGATAGATCCTCTCGAAAGAGACCAACAACATGCCTTTATTGTCAAATTTGTATAAAAAGAAATCGATTCAGAATAGCGAAGGAACCTGGATTCGCAAGCAAGGCTCTCGATCTACAGAATATTTTTAAGAACGGTGTGCTCAACATACATATCTGCTAAGACAGCAAAACTTTAATGCTTTTGTCGGAGGGGCTAAGCCCACGGCGATCTGAAAACTTAAATATTGGCATCCGAAGTACAAGACAGTCGGAAAAGACTCCCTGTGGAGGTGTGTTTTTGATATCGTTAGACGACGCCATGAGGGCTTATCGCATAGTCGAGCACGAAAACAGCAAGTCATATTCGCCCAATCCAACTAGGTTGGAATACTTAAGACTTAAGCCTTCCGGATAAAACTTCACGTCTAATATGCTTTTAGGCCGTTTTTATTCTTCATCAAATTGACTCAGATCTATTGTTTAGCCGCCATGAGCCGATTTTAGGGCTCGTGCTAATCTTCCTCAAACAAAGACAGGGTAAACGCGGTGTGCGTGCTAACGAGAAGCACCAGTATGCCTATCGAAGAGCATAGCTGCTAACTGGATTTAAGAATCCGCCAAAATATTTGTGATCATCCAGGGTCTTAGAGATGGACCTTTTAAGACCCACCTGTTTGCTAAAAATGCGAGTGACAAGGTCAATTAATTTTAGTTACGGAACATAAATGATTTATCTTGAGACAGGCTCAAACTAGCTTTTCTATCTATCATTCAGCAAGACGGCAGGATAAAGGAAGTTCGGAACCGATGGGTTTCTGCTACGTGGCGAGCGAGGTCAGTCGCTCTCTTGGATACAAACGATTGCATAAATTAAATTTTGTCAGAATATAGAGCACTACTATACCGATGATATATTGCGCGAACCAAGTATTACACACGATAGTACCCAACGACTGCACACCGCCAAAGGAAGGACCGAGACGCGGGTAAAACGCGTTTCCAAAATCGAAACAGCGAGGCGGACGCTACAAACGGTCGTGTTTAGTTAGGTGGAAGGTCCTGATGATCCAGCAACGTCAATCAATGTGCATAGCCCTTGCCCAAAGTTGCTTTCAACCCTCAGTCAATGTGTGTTACTTCCCCTGGTGATGAGATATTCCTCCTGACCTCGATTATTTGACTAAAGCCGTATCATTTCGGGTCCTAGTCGACAGTGGGGCTTCATAAACTCTTGAAATTTGACGTCAGTTGCTGGAGAATATTACGCATAAGTAGATGGAGCATGAAATCCAATTAAAAAAGATGACAGTGCGACTTAAAATATGCACATACGTAACCGTTATTTATCGTGTAGTGTATTCCCACTACACGCTAGGAGATGAGCAGCACGATGACAAATTCGTTGTACGGGACTTGGAGAACGAACTTATTGTCATCCTTCGTCTACCATGGCTCAGAAAAAACAATCAATGGACCAACAGGTATCATTATGCGTTGCATAATCTGCTGCTTGTTCGTCAGTGTGTTTTTTCTGATAAATCGATTGGAGCGTTCACAAGCGTGTGGATGTACTACGAGTGATTGGAAAGATGGCCTTACGTATGGTTCGGTCGCTCGTACGACAGTGCAAGACCTCATTGTATCTGGCTACTTTACCGGGAATCAAGCTGTTGGCAACAATGTGTTTACATACAGGCAAAGCCGAAGGTTCACCAATCATATAATATTAAAGGACGGGAACATGGATGCACGCCTACAAGTGTAATCCAAGAAAGATGACAATTCTTGCACAGATGGGTCAACAGTGAACAAAGTCACATGAAAAGGTTATACTGAAAGAAATTCTTGCTGTGGGAACATCGCTCCATCAGCCTAAGAAGAAAAGTGTGCAGGAAAGTAATGCAATCAGTTCCCAGGATCGGCACTAAATGTTTTCATTAATGACGGGATAAGTGTAGACGCGTTTGCATTTGACATGGTAGAATTTACGAATTTCAATTTGAAGGCAGCTCAATACCTAACGCCTGAATTTAAACGGCTTTTGCGAGAAATGCATAGTGGCAAGAGAGCAAAAATTGATGTAATCGTCGCGAAGAATAAGTTCATCACCGATACAACATCGGCAGTAATGTATGCTGGTCACAAAATGGGTTTTTGGAAGATCATCGATGGACGTAAGTGTCGTCGATGGGAAGATTTGAACTGAGCTTTACACGTATCAAAATGGGTACTCGCTCATAGCAAATGCTTTATACAAGGGTTGATTTAATACGAGTGCATTTTCTAAATCTGTGCCGTGGGCGTTGTCTACGAATCAACGAAGTAGTCACGAGAACAAGCTGAACCCCGATTTGAAGTAATTTATCACGAAAACTGTCCACCGCCTCGGGAACAGGTGATTGCGTACGGCATTCCAGTGCTGATAGCCTAGCAGCACACTATTTAAGAGAACCAAGCTCCGCGCATAGCTCTCCAACCTTCTTTGTGAAATACAATACAGGGATATGGCGGAACCTGAACGCAATAAACAAGTTGGATGCTGTAACGGAACTGGATCAAATGACGAAGCCTAAGACGAAAGTGATCATACACAATTTGTATAAGACTAATATATTTTTGTCCAACAATTCAATGGATTGTTTCCATTAGAGTCCTTATGCGTAAACGTAACATTCTTTGCACAGAAATTAGAGCTCTCATCGGTATTTCTGGGAATGGATAATTCTGCCACAGCTGCTAATTAATGCCCCTGCCACGCTCAATTTATGTTCAACAAAGCTGTTACGACCAGTGCGAGATGCCGCACCAAGTTTATTCGATGACATTTTGGCCTTAAGCAATATATGGATGGAAATATGGAAGTAAATTTAAACCGAATCTACGTCTGGTAGATTCTTACACCTATGCGCGAGCATAAATTGTACGCCTATTTCAAATTCGTAGCAAGCGAACACATATTCGTGTGTAATTTCTCGTTATAGTTTAGCACGTTCTGATCCGAATATATCAAGTCAATCTATATTGTCTCGCGCTGGTCGTTGACAAGGAAATATCAAAGGTTTTATGTCGTGTCGGGGTATTTTTACAATCACTCGCTTAACTTCACTAAGATGACCGGTCATATCTTAAGGTTGGTAACGATTAACACCTACTTTTTGTGGAGTGCTGAGTGTAAGCACTTCTTTGAATTTATCAAGAAGCGGTCAGTGCAATAGCCTATGTTGGTAATTGCAGATCAAGGCTGACCATTACGTGTAGCTTCAGGATCCAGAAACTCTTCAAACGGCTTCGAGCTAATACAACATGACACATTCTGCGCATTGTATATTCAATGTCGTCATTAGCATTTGCTTCAACAGTTCAAGCGCAATCATTTAGTGCGTGATACGGAAAACCTTGCAATAATTTGTTCACTCTATGGATAAGTTTCGCGTTCATTGCCTAAAAGACAGGACTTTCATCGTCTGAACGGACCATGAGTCATGACACATGACCTTAAACAGTCATCATTTCTCTACACGCGAGTATAGGCCACTGTCGTTCATTACGTAATATACCTTATTTGTGGTAAAAAAAAAGGCATAAAGCCTCTACGTTGTCACTGAATAACCTTCCTCCTCGACGGCCTGATTCGAACTCGGCTGTGTCATTATACCGGTCGGGTGAAATTTGTATTGCAGTACTAGCTAGCCGCGTTCCGTCGTCGATTTAGCTTGTTGACGCGAAACAAGTATACGCATACAAAAACGAGATCCTGAGTCTGATGAACTATCTGTCCGATTAATGCCGCAACGCTTTGGAAACCTGGCCAGAGTCGTTTCGTTACGTCGACAACACATCTTAAAACCCTCCATGTACTTCTGTAAGGTAAGTGGAGATCGCTCTGTTAAGAATTCGATCATAACTATCCACTGATGCCCGGACGACCTGCTAAAGAAGGGGGTATTCCAATTCCGTGCTGTAAGCTTTGCTCACCTTGTGTGCCCGTCGGTGAAGCAGGTTGCAATCGTCTAGGGAGGCTCAAGTCGATGCCAATCTTGACCGTGTTTGAGATTGGGGCTGTCGCGTGGAAGCCTTTACACGGTAGCGAGTGTACTTGTAAGGAGCTCAATATGAATCACCTTGATCTCTACAAAATCACCTGCCCAACGGTGATACTTGATTTGCGAGACTTCTGACCACTTGAGCCGTCTCGCGATCTTTCACTCTTTACCTTTACTTGTTTAATGCGTCTGATCGCAGTTGGAATTGTTGTTTGAGAGTCCTTGATCCCTGACCAAACAACCAAGGGATATCACTTGATTAGAGTATGTAACTTCTATTAAAGTCAGGTGGCCAATAATTCAGCCCGGAAGAGAAGTCGACACGTTTACCTGTAAGCAAGTTGAATTCTTTTTAATGTTAACCAATCAAACCCAAAATGTAACACATCGATAGGCCTATCTGTGACACGAATTTCGACGCCACGCGTCTCCCTTAAGATATCGTTTCTTTGTACCTGTGTACCTCACACCAAGTGCGCTTTCTTTGTAAATTTGGCGTGACCCACACCCGACATGTATACAACTGACTCCTGGCTTGTGATCTACGATCGAGATATCAGATCGAGATCGAGATATCGGGCTCGCGAGATCGGATCAAGAGCGTGAAATTCACCCATTTCAGCCAGTAATCTTCCAATCAGAATCCTTTACTCCCTCAACTGACGCCTGCGATCTGTGAGCTCCCACGTCCCAACTCAACGGTAAGAAGCTCGTAATTGCTTTATCACAGCCGTAAAAAGCAGCTATCTCCGGCAAAATACCACGTTTCTTCGTGCCCACTCATACTTATTTGCGACTATAGATCATGAATGGTCTTCCTTAAGTGCCAGCATGTGGGTTTAATGGTCTTAAGCATAGTTTCTCTATGTCACCTTTGCTAGCCCTTCCTGTTCGAAAGGTAATTGGTTCTTGAGAGTTTTTCAGCGGGTGAAGCGTGCTCGTTCTCTCGTGTATCATTGCAGGTCTCCACCGGCTCCTAAAGAGTGATTGGAGTCCGTCGAAATGTCCATCGCCTTTGAATTTTTCATATATAAGAGGCAGAAGACAAGTTTTCTTGCTTTTGGATATATTTTTAGCAAGACGGTGCATCTTGTCGATATACCGGTACCATTACGTCTGAAAACAGTACCGTGGCTTTACGAACCTAACATTTCGACCCCAAGGGTGACCCCGTGACCCGTCTAGGACAAACACCTTCGTTTAATTGAGTTATTTTGAGAAAGCGTTTACATTAGTTGAAAACATAGTTATAGATGCCTTCTTATTACCATATGAAATTGGATGGCCGAATCGAAAGCGAAAAGCCTGTTCTTAAAATAAATTTTGAGGATATGTCCACAAGTTTATGGGCTATGTTGAGTTCCATCCAATGGTCGAGCTCGCCTTCAATTACGCGATGAATGCACGCCTTTGCATACATCGTCCTACGTGGATATTTTACGCTTACACCATACACGAGTCCCCACCTTATTGAACTGTAACTATCAAGGGGGAGTACTTTCTGGAGCAAAAACTTGAAGTCATAATCATCACGCACCGAGGTGTTTCTAGATGCGAGAAGCGACAAGGTCTACGTGATCGACGCCGAACGTCTCAAAGAATACAACATCATCGATAACGATGACGCTATTGTTAACAAATATGATGATGACCATGCTGGTGTTCCCATCATTGGCAATGAGTATATCAGCGATTAAGATGACAGCCTCGCTGAAGAAGAATCGAGAACGCTCTTTGCCATGTGCAAAAGGCGCGCTAAACAAAACAAATTCCAGCTAGCAGCAGGAAAATTTCTACTGGCCGACATGCAGCAACCCGTTTCGTGCCGTATTTTTTTTTCGCCAACGCGGTAGACCGACAGAAACTGAACGTTGATCGATAGGAAAGAAAATAGACTTTCGTTTTTACAGTGCTATTGATCTACTCTCTACCTTTATCCTACCTAGATACGTTGTGGCGAACGTTTGTAGCAGTAAGCCTATATAGCGTCGTCACTCTATGAATTACACCGCATAGCATCGCATCATACACAATATAGATGACATGTAGGAAGCGCACGCATACCCTGCTTTACGAAGAGACTATCCGCCCATTAGGTCAGTACGATACCTCCTTTGACGACGAAGACAGCCTCCGCCTTTAAAAATATCCATCCTATTCTTTGGCGTGCGCTACATTTGTTGAGCCTGTTGCGCAGCTACGAGATGTCTCCAAGTACTGGGAGACCTCCTCACAAGCTATTGCCTGTTCATTAAGAGGACAGAGATTGTCTCGCTTTTTCCGCGAAAATGCGAAAGCGAAATTTTCACCGTTTTTTTGCTCGATGTGTACGTGATCTCGTCGCCTTGATACCGCACATAGTCAGTCATACATAGGCTTTTGTCCCGCTCGTTCACCATATATCGTCCGAATCAAGGATTGCGAATTATATCTCGCGGAGGTCAAGATTGTCTGGCTAATCACCTTGGAAAGTTTTTCCGCCTCCACTACACTCCATGGTGAACTAGCGCGGTAATCATCACTTTCTAATTGAGCTTTATAACGACCCCGACGTCAAGAGAGATGGACGGACATCTGGACCTTTGTCGTTTTTACCCACCGACTTAATGTAGCTAAGGAAATCGCTATCAGCTGATGACCGAAGTTCTCGTTATTGATTAATAGTGCGACGATATTTTCTCGTTGGATTGGATGAATCATCCGAGAACGATCAAAAGAGGGTTCGTAATAGCATTGCAAGCCTTCATTACTTCGTACATCTCAGAGGCGATGCGGTCCCTACACTAGGGCTGGTTAGGGAGGGAGATATCTCTAAGGGCGCAAGCAGAGTTGCCAGTATACTTGTTAAAATTATATTTCCACGAGAATCGGTTAAGGCTGACCATCTTGACAACTGTTACAGCCTGTTTTGTGCACTTGTTGATGCTTTCAGCTCGAACTTAATACGAGATGTAGTAATTTGTCAAGCCAGTCCTTATGACCATCACTTTCCACAAAAAAAAGATAAAGTTTTAACCTTAAACCGATTTAGCACCGTCTCGACAATGGTGGTCATGACGACAGCTGTGTACATATAGAATATCTGTAACGGGGCAGCCCGTTACATAAAATTGTCACTTTAAGGAAAGTGACAATAAAGAATATGAAGTTGGATATTCTTTGAACAATATCACCAAAGTGGCGATATTGAAGGGTCGACCAAAGAGTCTGTTCATTGGTTGATATCGTGATGATATCAACCCACCAATCGCCGCAAGACGCGCGCAATGAGTGGTGACGAGACGTCACCATACACCCAGTTATATTAGTATAGTTAAGCTAAGTCAAACAGAGAGACAGTGGTTAAAGACTTTATTATATTAATATAACAGTTCTGCTTTTACCCTACCTACGCTTCCTCGCTTGCCACGTGTACGTCTGTCGGGGCACTTGAAACCCTTGCGTTAAGTTACGCAAGGGTGTGCCCCGTTACACCTGGTAGCACTTTGTAGTCCTTCCAAGGACCACGTCATCCAACATGAACATGTTGGATGAAGAAGACACCTTTCACGCCACGCGTGAAGGGTTTACCCATTTGAGTGACATCGAATTGGGTGCGGTAGAACGAATGAGTTCTGCCGTAGGCGAGTTCGCCATTAGCGCCATGTTGGAGTCTCTAGACAGAGACCAACAACATGCCGCTATAGCCAAGTTCATTCAAAATGAACTTGCCATCGAGAGGGAGAAAGTAGCCTTGCTTCACCAGCAAGGCTCTCAACAGGCCGAGCAGTTGAGAGAACTCGGTGCTCAACAGACAGAGCTGTTGAGACAGCAGCAATTCCATGCTGCTGTGGGCGGGACGGCGCATGCGAGGCGTCCCGAGGTCATGAAAGTTGACATCTCCAAGTACAGTGGAGTCCCGGAGGACTCCCTGTTACTGTGGTTTGTCGAACTCGACAGAGCCCTAAGGGCTCGTCGCGTCGAAGATGATCAAATGAAACTCACATTTGCTCAGACCCACTTGGCAGGGCGTGCCAAAACTTGGTTTCTGGGACTCGAGAGTAGCGACCCAAAATGCGTTTAGGTCGCTAGATGACTTCAAGGCCCGGCTCAGACAAACGTTTGAGCCGCCACGGGCTGAGTTCAGGGCTCGTTCAGAGCTCCTGAAACTCAAGCAGGGTAAGCGTGAAGTCCACGCTTACGCACAACATATACGACTCCTTGCGAGTAGTATAACTGCCAACCCAGTCCATGAACACACGTTGATTACGGTGTTCATGCAAGGGCTCGCAGAGGGGCCCGTCAGGAGCCACCTGTTCCGCCTTGAGCTGAATACGCTGGAAGAAGAGATATCAGCCGCGGAACAGGAAGACTTTAGCATGAGACAGGCTCATGCTAGCTCAAACGCTTATCGTCCACCGAGGCGACAAGAGATCGGAGGTCCAGAACCAATGGAACTCTGCTATGTTGAGAGCGAGAGACCTCGCTCTTCGAACAACAAGCAAATGCAGAGGTGCAATCGCTGTCAGAAGTTAGGGCAATATGCATATGTGTGTAGTGCTCCACGCCCAGTACCAAACAGTACTGAGCGAAATGGACGACCATTTGCCAGAAAGGGCAATAGGCGTGGGTACATGTGCTGCTGCGAAGCCGCAACAGCGAGACGGACCATCAAAAAATGGTCGGGTCAGTAGGGGCGGAGCGCCCTACTGATCCAGCAACCTCAACAGAATTCGCAAATCTCTTGACGAAAGTTGCTCCAGATACACAATCATTGTGTGTCTCTGCACCCGGTGATGAAGTTTCGCTCATCACCTTGAAGTTGGAAGCGACAAATGATTTGTCGCTTAGTGCCCTAGTAGAGTGTGGGGCGTCGAAAAACTTTGTTCGACGCCAGTCACTAGAGGGTCATAGGCTCAAGTTCGATGAACGCGACATTCCCCTCACGAGGATGACGGTGCGCCTTGCAACAGGCGCATCGATTACTGTTGAGAAACGTGTAGTAGGAATCCACTAAACGTTAGAAGGCGAACAGTACGATGATGTCTTCATCGTACTGGATATGAATGACAAATATGATGTCATCCTGGGATTAACTTGGCCCAGAAAGTACGAGCCAAGAGTGAGATGGCAGCATTGATCCGTGAAGATGCCTACCGCTTGTTCATCATATGGCCATCTGATGAACATCTTGGAGCGTCCACAAGCGTGTGGATGTTCTTCGAGTGAGTGCGATGGCCTCACTTGAGGTACGGTCGTTAGCACGACTGCACAAGATCACAGTGTAGTTGATCACTACACTGTGGAGAAAGCTCCCGGCGGCTGTACAGAGGTACATGCGGCGCCGAAGGTCCAACACTCGAATAAGTCGAGTGGACTGGGGCATGGATGCATGCCTAGCGGGCAGAATCTTAGACAAAAGAAACCTGTTGCCTCCAAAGAGCAACATGGACATCCGAGGTCGACTGGAGAGTCGACCGTAGAGGATCGGTGCCTGACTGTGGTTGCACAGCCACAGTTGGAAGACGTCGAGGGAATAAGTCCCCACGTACTTGAGGAAGGAATTCCTCAAGAGTCACTTGATGAGGGATCAGGCCCTCAGCAACCTGTGGAAGAAAGTTCCCAGGAAGAAACCGAGACGTTGAACGTCTTGGTTAGTGACGGATCAAGCGTAGGCGCTTATACGCTTGATCTGATTGTGCCTCCGAAGTCAACTTCGGAGATAACTCAGTTGCCAACGCTAGAACCGAAACGGTTCTTGCGTGATCTGCGTAGTGGCAAAGTCAATCCGATCTGCATACTCGTCATGGAGGATGAGTATGTGGCCGATATTCGGTCGGCTACAGTATTTGCTGAGAACGAACGGGTTCTCAGCAGCTCATCGATGGACGAAAGTGTCCTCGATGAGAAGACTCGGATTGAGCGATACACGTCTAAATCCTGGGAGTCGCTCCAGTCATATCCTTTGTATAAGGATTTGATTGAATTCAAGGACGTGTTCCCTGAATCCGTACCTTGCGAGTTGCCTAAGGACAAAGGCACTCGACACGAGATCGAGCTCAAACCGGGCTCGAAGTACTGTGTCATGAAGCAGTGGCCACTGCCTCGTGAACAAGTACTAGCGATCGACAAGTTCTTTGCCGATCGCTTAGCAGCGGGCCATGTCAGGGAATCAACATCCCCCCACAGCTCTCCGACTTCTGTGTGCGAAAGGCCACAGGAGGATGGCGGATAGTGCACGCATTCAACAAATTGAATGCTGCAACGGTACCAACTCAGACGCCGATACCGAGGAAGCACGTAATCATAGATGGTATGTGAAAGAGTACCATCTTCTCGTCCATGGATCTGATGGATGGATTCTATCAGATCCTCATGCGTAAACGGGACATCCCGTACACAGCAGTGAGCACTCCCAGCGGTATTTTTCGAGAGTGGCTAGTGATGCCTCAGGGTCTGAGCAACGCCTCTGCAACATTCAACAGATGTGTCATCAATGTGTTGAGACCGATGCGAGATCTCGCACCGAGTTACTTCGACGATGTGTTCGTCCATAGCCGGGCTATAAACGGAAAGACGGACGTTGAAGTTCACAGAACTCACGTTCTCCAAGTCCTTCAACTTATGAGCAAGCATGTGTTGTATGCCAACCTCAAGAAGTGTATATTCGCGGCTAGCGTAATACCACTTCTTGGGTGCATCGTGGGTAAACACGGCGTACGCCCTGATTCCGAAAAGATTAAGGCGATCACCGACTGTACAGTGCCAGTCGATGTCAAGGGACTAAGGAAGTTCCTTGGACTAGCGGCGTACTTGCACAAGTACTCGCGCAACTACGCCAAGATGACTGTTCATCTTTCTTGCTTGCTCAAGAAAAATGTCAAGTGGTCATGGAACGCTGAGTGCCAGCGTTCCTTTGAAGGTATCAAGCAAAGCTTGATGCAATCGCCGATCTTGGCGTTTGCAGATCAGTACAGACCATTTCATGTGGTCTGTGACGCTAGCGATTTTGCAATCGACTGTGCGTTAATGCAGTTCGATGCAGATGGCGCGGAGCGCGTCATCTGTTATCAGTCGCGTCAGCTGCAATCAGCTGAGCGTAATTACCCAGTGCATGACAAGGAACTCCTTGCCATGAAGTACGCACTGGCTAAGTTTCGCGTCTATCTCTTGGGAGATAGACCGTTCATCGTCTATACGGACCATGCGTCATTACGCACGGCCGTAAACAGCCCACACCTCTCGCAAAGGATGGCGAGGTGGCTGTCTTTCTTCGCGGAGTATAACTTCTCCGTGGAGTATAAACCAGGACGACTCAATATCGTCGCTGATGCTCTTTCGCGCCGGCCCGATTTCGAGCCGGACGCACAAATCAACAGTGAGGATAAGCCCACTGTTGCGACACTGTCAGTCAGTGTCCCGTCGTCAAGTTTACTTGACAACGTACGACAGTCATACGCGGAGGATAAGGATCTTCTGCGATTGATGGATCATCTGGTGAATCCATCCAGTAAATCCATGCGGAATATACCGGCTTTGTACCGATCCTCATCGGATCGGTATAGTACACGCAACGGATTGCTGTATTATACAGCTGTTGCCGACGACACACCTCGTGTCGTCGTACCCGCTCATCATGATTTGCGTTTGCGCATCATGTATGAGTGTCACGATGCCCTAACAAGCGGCCATCGTGGGAGAGAAAAGACTTACCTCACGGTAAGTCGTGACTTTTAAAGGCCCCGCCAGTATCAGTTTGTTCGCAAGTACATACGTGCTTGCGAGGTTTGCCAACGAATGAAGCCTAGTCCTTCATCCCGTGCGCCATTGCAGCCTCTGCCTGTTCCGGCAGAGTGCTGGCAGTCCGTTTCAATGGACTTCGTCTTCGGTTTCCCCGAAGACGCTCACAATAATAATGGTATTCTTGTGTTTGTTGACCGATTCAGCAAGATGGTCCATCTTGCTGCTGTCCCTGAGTCGATCAAGGATCAAGGTTGTGCTCGTGTCTTTCTAGACACGGTCTTTTGACTCCACGGGTTACCCCGTGAACTCGTATCCGACCGTGACCCTCGGTTCACGGCGGAATTTTGGCAAACCGTGTTCCGTACTCTCGGAACACGATTAAAGATGTCCACTTCTGACCATCCAGAAACAGATGGTCAGACGGAACGTGCGAACCGTGTCCTCGAAGAGATCCTTCGAGGATATGTCCACTCGTTTCCGAGTTGGAGCGAATTCCTACCCATGGTCGAATTCGCCATCAATAATTCGGTGCATGCTTCCACACAGCACACACCGTTTTACGTGAATGGCCTACGCCATCCACGAGTGCCCACCCTTATAGAGTGTGACTCTTGGATAAGGGGGGAGGGACTCGCTCGAGCAAAAACCGTTTTGGCTCTTGCTCAGCACGTGTCGACGCTAACGTCGTCACGTATGATGCCGATGTCAATCAAGTCGACATCGATGAAGAAGATCACCTCAATAATAGCGATGACGCTATTATTGACTCGGATGATGATGACGATGCTGGTATATTCAGCATCGTCAACGATTATGCCAGCGAGGAAGAAGACAACCTCGATGAAGAAGAGAGCAATCTCTTAGCAGTGCGCACGAAGCGCACTGAAAGACAAAACAAAGAGTCAGCAGAGAACTTCCTGCTGACTCGAGAAGCGGTAGTCCGTTTCGTTCAGGACTCCATCGCAAATGCGGTGGACCGGCAGAAACGGAACGCAGACAAGAATGGAAGAGCAAATGTTCTTTCATTTAAGGGTAACGACCTAGTACTACTGTCTACGGTAAACTTACCTGGACAGGCAGTCACTAGTGTCGGCAGTAGTAAACTATTGCCGAAGTATATTGGGCCATTTTGAGTGTTGCATCGCAAGGGCAATTCATACACACTCGAATTGCCACGTAGGATGCGCACGCATCCTACGTTTTACGTGGGGAGTATTAGTTCGTACTGTCAGTACGAGCCTTCTTCTTCCGATGAAGATAGCCCCCACGTTCAAGAACATCCATCAAGTTCTTGCGTTTGCGCTCCAGACGATCCGTCTGGTCGCGCAGATATGATACCTCGGAACTCAACCGAGATATCTCCCCGCGAGCTGTCGCCAGCTCGCCGAATAGGGAGTGGACATCCCGCTCGACCTGAAGCTGCGCTGTGGCATAATCGGCGCGATCCCTAGCCCGATCAGCCTCGTGATCCTCGCGGTTCTTCCGCACGGTATCAGTCAAAGCGTAGCGCCGGTCGCGCTCGTGCTTCAAGTCATCGCGCAATTCATCGATTGCGCGATCCATCTCGTAAGGGTCGAGAAGGTGAGCAGAACGATATAGAGGAGGTCTTTCCTCCTCCTTCACATTCTTTGGTGGATGCTCACGGTGGTCAACGCTTTCAAGTGGAGCGTATCATGAATCACCGTGACGATTCAGGATCAAGGACGAGCTACCTCGTCCAGTGGCGGGGGTACCACGCCCTCCTATACAAGCTGGGAGCCCCGCTCTCAGCTGTTGATGGACGTTGAAGGTCTCGTCCGCCAGTATGACGAGACTCATCCGATAGGTCCTCGGGCCCATCGGTAAACACGCGCCCTAGGCGCTTGTAGACGGATTGCAAGTTTGCAATCGCGTCACGCATCTCAGCCGAGATGTGTGCAGTTCCCCAGGGCGAACTTTGGAATTACACATCCCTATGTGCACGCTGCGAGTTGTCAACACAACTCGCACAAGGGTCTCCCCATGTGAGGCAAGGATTGACTGCCACACTCGATAAACAATGCAACCGGTACCTAGCACCGGTTGGCGTTCGCCTTTCGAACCTGAGGCGTGTCGCCTCAAGTTTCTTGAGCCACCCTTCTCGTCCAAAATTCTTTACGTTTTGGACGAACGCGTTCCACGCAGCCAAAAGCGATGTTTTGTCACGCTTTTGGTAGCTGTTGTACCATCGATGTCTAAGAAAGACATCGAGATAAAAATCTTCTTCAGCGCGAAAGTTCTTCGCGCTGGAACTCAATCCGTGAAGCTCAGTCGCATCGAATAAGGGTATTCGATGGTGCTGGCTTGTCTCGTGAGACAAGCTATTGATGAGCCGTTCGGGCAAACGCCACGGCCTCAGCTCATCACGCTTCACAGTGGTACCTTTGTAGGTACCACGATTGTCAGTATGACGATGGGTTGCACCATCGTCAAGTCGCTCATGCGAAGGAGCACGAGCTGATTGCGGTGATGAGCAAACATACTCATCACCCGATTCGTCATCACTACCAAACAGACTGTGTTGCAACTCACGATTCCGTTCGTTCGGCAGTGGCCTTGGCAAACACCGAGGCGTCGCCGGTGAGCGAGACGCCTCTGGCGCATTGCCCGAGTCAGACACGTCTGACTCGCCAGAGTAGATGACCTCTACATCAGGGTCATCATGCGCACGCGGTGAGGTGCCGCGTTCACCTGCAGCACCTGTTGCTGCAGGCGGAGAAGGGGCAGCAGACGACGAATCGTCTGCCGCAGAGGCTGGCACAGTAGTGGGCTGTGTAGGTCTTGAGTCACCCCGCATAGACATGTTACCTATGCGAGGTCAAGCGGAAAGTGAATGGAAAGGACCCATCAAGTGCTCCCTGTCCCAATGGTGGCCAACGGGTGGCCTCCATATTTTCGATAGTCACACAGTGACTATCCGTTCAGGGGGTGATGCAACGGGGCAGCTCGTTACATTGAATTGTCATTTGAGAACAATGACAATACCGAATATTAAGTTGAATATTCTTTGAACAATATCACCAATAGTGGTGATATTGAAGGGTCGACCAAAGAGTCTGTTCATTGGTTGATATCGTGATGATATCAACCCACCAATCGCCGCAAGACGCGCGCAATGAGTGGTGACGAGACGTCACCATACACCCAGTTATATTAGTATAATTAAGTTAAGTCAAACAGAGAGACAGTAGTTAAAAGACTTTATTATATTAATATATCAGTTCTGCTTTTACCCTACCTACGCTTCTTCGTTGGCCACGCGTACGTCTGTCGGGGCACCGAAAACCCTTGCGTTAAGTTCACGCAAGGGAGTGCCCCGTTACAATATCAATTTAAGCTTCATGCTCAGTGCGATGTATATTGCACAGACGATAAGGCCATGAAGTCTTGAAGAGTCTAACCAGGTATTATAATCTTCTCATGGTCACGCCATGCCACTTCTCAAAATCGTCGTGGCGGTATCCAAAGCTTGTTGATAGATACAACGCGCAGCATGTCGCAGTCTAGCTCCTCCTGCTTGGTGTCAACATAGATCCAACGCTACGGAATCAATGATCAGCTTGGCTCCGGTAAATCGACGAGTAATCTCCGGTAATTTAACGATGGCCATCGCCATTGTGTCACGAGCTTAAGTCGCGCTCCCATGAGGGCGATCAGATCGATTCCCTCAACAAGTCATCTGGTTGGACAAACGACTCGAACATTTTGCTACACCAATACTTCGCGAGTCGGCGATCATGACCCGACCTTGACGTCGTCGTCTACACGTCCACTAGGTATTATCGGACATTGCAGGTGGTTTCGGTTCAGATGCGGCATCCAACTCGCCCGAGTGTACAACCTCAAAATCGGGATTTTTTGCGACACAGTTACACCCACACGCAGAAGCCTCAGCGGGTGTGTTAGCTACACGTGTTACATTACCACGTACACCTACAACGTCAGGCGGTACAGGATTTCGGTCGCATCACCAGGCTAGTTAACACCTGTAGATGTGTCTTACTTGCCTTATGGCCAAGTGGACTCATTCTTGTACCCGCATTTGCAGTATTCTTTGCTGCACATCCCAAGATGTAGTAGCCATGCGGTTACACCTTGATATGCGTCGTCTGAGAATAACAAGTGCTCCTTTTCCCAGAGCAATCCACAGTGGTCAATCTGACGTCGATCAGCCCGAATCTGACGCTTGAGTGACCGATGGCTAAGGGGTATAATGTAACGAACGCGGTGAGTCTGCTACGTGTCATTGGCGAAATCGTGTCAGCGTGAATGTAATCATGTGATAATATCCAATAATATTCACTCGTCAAAGTACATAAAGAAGGAATGTTATCGGCAAGGGTAATATTCAGGGCTGCTCCAGTTATTAGTTGACACGGACTATAAAATCAATCAAATATTGCACTAATCGCTGATGAACGCGTGCGATGGGGTGGTGAGCGAGATTCTACATTGGTTGTTTGTAGTTTAATATCGATTAGTTAGGCCCTAGAGATTTTATTACAAAGGTTTCACTCGATTAAATGTAGTTTCACTTCCCCTCATTTGGGCCAGATACTTGCTCAGGTACGTCTCTTCCTCTGCACGTATCGTGCACATACGGATTGGTAACACATATCCTCTTTTTTCACAGCGCCGGCGGAAGACCTTACACCTTATCTGGTAAGAAGTGTACTCCATTGCAAAATCAAGTAAACTATTGATGGAAAGTGTGATGGTCGTTGTCGACCGAGAGATCGCACTTGGCCACCATAATCGTCGATGAATGGCTATCCCGATTGCACGCCTGCTGGACGAAAGACGGCAATCAAGAGATGCGATTATGTTAGGTAGCAAATGAAATCCAGTCGCTGCTGACCGATATGGCAGCATACAAGCCGATGGGGATGACGGCTGGGAAATTTATTGTCTCTTCTTGTACATTGAAAGGCGTCATCTTACACCAAGTTTTTCACGGAGATAACTTGCTAACAAGGACAAAAAATTGCTCGATTGTGTACCCGTCTAGCGGCAGCCGATATTAGGAGTGTATCTAGAAGCAATCCGTTATCCTGGGGGGTGGCAGTCGCATCTGAGACAGATACTTTCGGAGATAGCAGGTATTAATGTACCTGGATTAACCTCAACATCATTTATATATGCAAGCATAAGGATTGCTGTTGTCAAGAGGAAATCAGCAGATGTGTGACATGAGCAAGATTAGGACGCGCGTGAAGCAAACTGACCAGAATTGCTGCGGTGTATAGTGATGAATAGATGAAGGCTTCTGATTGATTCTGGGCGACGTTGCATGTACAACTAAAAATTTTTGCTATTGGGTAGGACCAATAGGGTGGAGGACCGGTAGATCGGGTTGGTGAGTAATCGTGAGGCGCAAGATTATTGCAGCAAGCTCATCTCTTCGTGTTTTTTACTTTCCGTGTAGCGGAGCTACCTTAGCTGACGACGTAATGTCACGTAGTCGAAAGGAACTAAGTAAGTTTAGAATTAGATAGTCACACAAGCTCGTAGAGCTTTTTAGTCCTCCTTCAAGGGACAAGTGATTCAGAGAACCAAACGGCAATCAGTGTCTAGGAATGTATGCTTTGTAGAGGCCTCTTACTCTTAGCGATCGTAGCGCAAGCCATAGGAACGCGGAAATCGCTAGAAGATCAAAAGGGGATCCGCAGTTTATTTCGTTTTATTTTAGAATAACGCCCTATCCAAAACATTCCTTATCTCGATCTTTTAAGCCTAATTTATCACTATTAGAGGAATTCCAATTCGGTGGCTGGCTCGTTTCAGCCTCATGAACGGATAAGCTCGTATCAATATGATTATCGAAAGGATATTCTCCGTGGTGTCTCATGCGCAACCTAGCCGGGTATGTACCAACATACAACCCGTTCCAGTTTTCTCATTTGATACGCCCCACTGTCGTTCTTGTACACTTGTATCGCAGGGGTGCAGGACAACAATACACCTTGGTCAACTGCAAGGCGCTCGATTCAAAAAAATTATTTTCCTGCGCAGTACTTAGCCGACGCGTAAAAAAGAGGAACGTGTGTGATCATCAACGAGTCTTCATTTCAAAGTATAAACCGACTCTGATATCGGTGCCCCGGTCATGCTATAGGGCCTGAAAAGCCGCCGCATGCTTTTCCAATTCATCTACAGGCTTCGTGATTGCTTGAGCGTTGTCGCACACGAACGGCAGAAGGGTGACCGCGTCCTGCCAACTGGTGTTGAAGTCCGTCCATAGCTAACACTCGTTAGCGTATACTGCATTTGTCTGCACTATGTAATGGTGCACGGAAATGATTGACGCGATCAGCCATTGAGCTGTGCGTCTTGTCACAATCGTCGTGAGAAGTGGTAGCGAACACGCAGGAACTTCACTGCATTTGCAACGAAGCGTGTCCGAGACTCGCAGTGCTGTGATGTACATCGCGCGTCGCAGTAAACGACCAGCGGCAATACTGTCTTGGCCATCGAAAACAGGAACTTGACCCGCGTCCCTCACAATTGTATCTACGGCCACCTGGTTGTCAATTGAGCGCACTTACTTTTCGGTCACAACAGCAATAGGCTGCGTCGCGTATGACTTGCTTTGCTGCTATGTGTGCGTAGAAACGTGCATGCACGTACAAAAGAGAGTCTATGTGGACGTGCGGACACCTGTAGATATCAACAGACGAGGAGGACGATTGCTGCCGTCGAAAGAGATCTGAGCAACTGTCAGGTGTGCAGCGGTTCTTTATTGCAGTTAAATCATGACTGGTCTCGAGCTAACTGCTTGTCTTCAGCTCCGTCGATGCATCATCAAAACGCTGCTTTCACTTTTCCGTTCTGCGCCGCTGGGGCCGGGACGTCGCCGTACATATCGTCTGTACCGAAGTAGGTTTTCGCGACCACAGGCGACACCTTCATGCTGATCGCAGGCATTTTACCCACGCAGGACTTGTCCACGCGTTTGAGGTTGGCGTTACTTGAGACGTACGAGAGCAGCAACTCCATCCCGCAGTACTTGCCGCCAACTCCAAACGGAGTCGTTTCGATCGTCACCCCCGGCGCGTAGTCGAATACAACGAGTTCCTTTTTAGAAGTGTCGAGCGTCTCAAAAAAACTCTTGGCGTACTTGAAATGATTCTCTGGGTCCAGTCTGCCATGCATCATTAGCACGCCAGCATGGCTGGGGACGGACGCTGGCTTGTCCCAGTACTGGTCGTGCGGGTATGTGACGGAGTCGGCTTCGTACTAAAAGACCCCGACTTCTTCACACGCCGGAGACCGCTCTTTCGAGTAGCGACAAAACCAGCTAACCGCGGTGTAAGCTGGGTCGTCGGTCATGCCCAGGGTCTCGTACCGAATTAGCAGGTCGGTGACGAGTGGCGAAGGTGTTTCCCACATTTCGGAAAACTTAACCAACATTGCGCGCACGTCCGAATTAAAAGCCTTGGACCTGTACGATACCGAATCCTGTTCACAGATGGCTAGAAGAAGGTTCGTCAGGACTTCAAAGTCGTCCGTGTTGCATCGATTAAGCCTGAACACCAATGGTGGAATCAAGGACCGCGTGCTTGGATCCAACAGAAGACCGGCCAGTTTATGTCGAACGTCAACGGATGGGTCGATCCCAGAGTCCATCACTTCGGCACAGATCGACGTAGAATTGCTGCCGAATCTCCGAAGTACGTTATGAAGCGTAGCAGACAGACTGGCGGATTCGAAGTGAGATGCGCAGTCGACGTCATGCGCGCACAGCTTCATAAAACGCCCACTCACGTCACTGAAGTCGACACCATACTGTGTCGCATATGTCTTCTTGTCTGGTGCTACCGAATAAGCCACGACGCTGTCCAGAACGTATCCGTTCACGCTTGGCGGACTTAACTGCATCAGACGCTGGACGGCCATCGTACCGTAGCTCACGCCGTACACAATTGTACTCGCGTCGTTCGTGTGCTCGGAGATGAAGGTGGAAATGTCCATGGCAGCGCTCGTGGTTGAGAACGAAGCAAGGTTTCCATACGCTTTCTACAGCTTCTCAGCACACTCGGGAATCTCCAACCACGTCATCTCAGGCTCGTTTTGACCCGTCGTCTACTCACCTAGCTCGCAATGGAGACGTGTACTGCGTCCCGCGCCGCGAAGATCCATCGTGTACACGTTGACTGCTCCTTTCAGGCTTTTGTGCAGCGTCACCATCGATTGTTCCACTACGAACACCCACATAAGTCATCAATTGGTTCCTTACTATGACACGGTACGCTCAAACTCAACTTGCCTGGGGTCGACTCAGTCCCAGAGATCAGCCACACATTGGCTGCGTTATCCGCCTCGTCCCCCTTGGCACGCAACCGCTTGACGAACACCTCGATTGTCCGCTTCACGTTCACCGGTACCTTACAGATACCAGAGTGACACAACGGAGCCTAGTAGGTCACGCACTCGGCCTCGTATTCGTCTTCGCCGGGAATAGTGAACGACGAGCAAGGTTTCCATCCGGGGAATGAACGGCCCGAAGTGGAATTGGTAGCGGCCGAGCACCGGCCAATCAATCCAGCCGCGAGAAGGCTCAGCGCGAGATGAAGATGCATCGTGTCTTGCGGCGGTGTTGTCGAGGCCCACAAGGTTGAAAAATGGCTCTTGATTTCGCACGCCAACGCACGTGTCGTCTATTTGCACCGCAGCCGACGAGTAGGCTAGCCCCGAATTGCGATAGGTAGTCGGTTAGCAATCGTACGACACGCAAAGCCGCGTGGCGCGTAGTTTCCCGCTCATAGCTTGCCACCATCGTTGAGCGATGTGAATGTACGTACAGACGGGCACGTCGTTGCTACCCCCCAACTTGAAATCAACCAACGGTTTTATCCGTGAGGTGATGCGAATACATCTGTGCAGACATTGGATACAAGGATCATTGTAAGGGGTATATCTTTGATATAGAACAAACGGAAGCCATTACAAGAAGCGCGGCCAATAATAGAAATCCACCTACATCATTTTGTTGTTTTTCAGGTAAGAAGAAATCGACAGGAGCCATGGATCACGATAAAACCTCACTCATTTTCAGCTGCGAAATCGGAAGAAGATAGGAGCGATTTGAAGCGGGAAGGCGTACCCAATGTAAACGCAGCTGTCCAAGCGATTGACAACGTTGACCCCACTCTTGGTAAACGGTATTTTTGATAATTACTAAACGTGCCACAAGAACGAAAGACTCCCGTCATCTCACGCAAAATTTGGTCGCTCACGTGGCTGCATTAGGTCGTTGTTTTACTTTTCAAAGGGCGCCCTCAGCCGTCTCTGCGTCGAAATGGTCAGTTATCGCGTCAAAATTGGTGCGCTCAATTAAAGCGCACAGATTCTGATACTTTTAAATACGCCTGCCAAACGCTTGATGCTTTGACCTTCCAAGAGCTGAATTATGTCTCAATGGAGTCGCCTCGTTCCCTTCGTGTCCAACTATATGAACTTGCGCTCACCGCCTGATTCCTTTTGTGCCTTATCATCCGTAATCAAAACTATTGACCGGGTACTCTGTTTTTGCGGCAGCGGATCAGTGAGAACTTGTAACGGTATGTACTAAAATTCGTGTAGTGGTGTTCTCTATAAAAGGAACTGGTCTGCTCCGCAACTGAGGTATTACTTGTTGTAACAAGCCAAAGACGGCTTGCTTTCAGGCATTGTATCTTCCAATCAACCACTCGTCTGGACCACTCGTATTTTACTCAATCTTTGGGCGTGTGCGAAAGGCTAGGAAACGGTAAAATCAGTGTATCTCGTCAACGACCAATCCTTCTATGAACCGAATGCGATATATACTACTTCTCGGTCCCTAGTTTGCTCATAAATATTCGAGTTTATTTGCTGAGTACAAAACAAGTAGTTCTGTTTCTATAAATGGACGAATAAATCGTAATATTACACTGTTGAGGGGACTGGTTGCTGCAGCTAATGGTTATGGTACATGTGCGAGACTTCCGGTCCGTCAAGTGCGTTTAGTGTGCACTTATAGGTTCACTGTACTAGGTACTTTTTAATCATTAAAGACACTTATTGTTTAAGAAAACGGTAGCGAGAGACGGCGGATACATCTTGTGTAAAAGTATTAAAAAAACGGGAGGATGGAGCCAGCCTCTTTGACATTATTTATAGAGCACACTGCTAATTAAATAACTCGTAAGCCCTTGTACCGATACGGTACAAAGGTGTGGGCTACCAAACCAAACGGTCACAATACGTGAAGAGAGGGAGATCTACCTAAACAAGAACTAGTCCACATGAAAGAAAATATGAATTGTATGAAACAGAGTTGAGCCGTTTAGAAATAGCCATCGTCTTCCTAAAACTTTATTATACTACAGAAGCCAGATGTGCAATTTTGTTTTACGACCCATTACACGCATCCATTAGCAATTGGTGGTTTATCCGGTTGATGTCAAAGTCTGGATTAGTCAAAAGGTCGAGCGGTAATGAAAATAACCATCATAAATAATATTACTTCCATTGTAATTTTGACAAGTAAATCTTGGTGATCATCACCGATTAAGATCTTTGTCAAATACAAACGAATGATTCCAGTGACACGTAACAGACTCACCCGGCTACATCAAACTACTATATATATATTAGTCTTTTGGTGAAGGATTGACTGTAACGGGGCACCGACAACTACGTATTAGTTTGCCAGTTCGGAGTTAATTTTTACTGACAACAGTGAACGTCGGTGACCCGCTATGTATTACACGAATACATAGAAAAGTAAGCGACTAAGTTAACGACTCTAGTCGTGGTAAAAGTAAAACTGTTATTTAGTACAATTAAGTCATACAGCTCATGTTTCTCTTGTTCGTCCTGACTTACAAGTAATAATCGAATAAACGTACGATGACATCTACCCACCACCCATTGCGCGCGCGTTAAGCAGCGATTAGTAAGTTGATATCATCTCAATATCAACCAATGAGTCGACCCTTCGGTCATCTCAACAACATCACTGCGCCAAGTGATATTGTTGAAACATTATCAACGTACTATTCTTTATCGTCATTTTATTCTTAATGACAATTTCATGTAACGGGCTACCCCTTCGCATCACCTCTCTTTTAATGGATAGTCACCGTGTGACTATCGAAACTTGTTGACCACCCGTTGATCACCATTGCGACAGGGAGAACTTGTCTGGACAGATCTATTCATACCTGACCTTACCTCGCATAGCCAACATTTCTATGGGGGCTACTAAAAGAAGACACAGCCTGTTGCTGCGTCAGCCTCTGCGGCAGAAGACTCGTCGTCTGCTGCTAGTTCTATGCCTGCAGCACCTGTTGCTACAGGTGCACGTGGTATCACACCTCGTGCACACTATGACTCCGAGTTAGGGGTCACCTATTCTGGCGAGTCAGATGTGTCTGACTCGGGAAAGGGTCCAGAGGCATTGCAACAACTTGCGGTGCCTCTTCCTTCAACTAAGGAACTGTCGAACGAACGGACTCGCGACTTGTGTCACAGTCTATTTGGCAGTGAAAATGAGTCCGGTGATGAATTAATATGCTCATCACCACAATCAAATCTTCCGTCTTCACACGAGCGAGTTGACGATGGCACGGGCCGTCGTCACACTGAAGCCCGTGGTACCGACGAAGGTGCCACGTTGTTGCGTGATGAGCTTAAACCTTTTCGCTTGCCCGAACAGATCATCAATAGCTTGTCTCAGAAGAAAAACCAACACCATCAAAATTCATTATTCGATGCCATCAAGCTTCATGGCTGGATTTCCAGCGTGAACAACTTTCGCTCTTTTCAAGAATTTTATCTCGATGCTTTCCTTAACATCGATGGTACAATGGTACCAAAAGCGTTACAACACCTTGCTTTTGGCAGCGTGGAAAGGGTTCGTCCAAAACGTCAAAATTTTGGACATGAGACGTGGTTTCAAAAACATATTGCAGTACGCATCAAGTGAAAGAAACAAACGCCAAGCGTTGCAAGATACCAGTTGCAACTATTGTCACGTGAGACAGGAATTCCTTGACTCACATGGGGTGACCCTTGTGCGAGTTGTGTCGACAATTCGCAACGCGCTAAAATGGATTCATTTTCCCTAGTGTTCGTCCTGGGGAAGGCAACACATCTCATTCGAAATGCGTGACGCGGTTGCAAACTTGCAATCCGTCTACAAGCGCTAATAGCGCGTGCTTACCGATGGGTCCGAAGACCAATCGGATAAGTCTCGTCGTACTGGTGAACGAGACCTTCAACATCAGCCATCAGCTGGGATCGAGATTCCCAGCTGTCATACGATGGTGGATACCCACGCCAGCGGACAAGTTACCTTGTCCGCTCACCGTTCGTCACCGCAATGGCTTAAGATAACCCCTACGTGAAAGCGTCGACCACCGTGAGAATTAACCAGTGGTTACGGTGGTAATGGAAAGACAAGGTTTAGCTCAGTAGCCGGGCATGGAGGAGATCGTTGTTCGCCACGAACAATACCTAACCGAGTTGAGGGAGGACAAGGAGCACGAGTGCAATCGTCAGCATAACTTGATGACGACCGTGCGACGTTATCGTACTGATCGGGAGAAAGACTAATCGGAATTTGCGTTCGCTCAGCTAGAAAACGAACGCAAGACTCGTTACTTGCAAGACGAGCTAGAGACAGCTCGTCGAGAAATGGCATTGCTTAAGGACCAAGATGAGAGTTTGGTCCGTGATCACAAGAATCTGTTGGTAATTCTTGAGCGTGGCGTCTGTCCCCGTTCTCGAATGAAGCCTCGTATGATTGTACGGGCGGAGACGACCACAAAAAAGCATTGGATGCGCACGCATACTACAAGGCAACTTAATTGTATGTGCATTACCTTTGCGGTGAAATACGCGAAAGGGGCCCATGTCTTTCGGCAGTTGATTATTACAGCCGACATTTAAGACTGCATATCTAAGCAGATTTAACGTAGACAGTAGTACCAGGTCGTTAATTTCAAATGAAAGAATATTAGATCTTTCAATAATGTCTGCGTTCCTTTTCTCGCAATCCCTTTCCTTAGCGTTAGAGTACTGAACGAAACAGACTAACGCTTCTCGGGTCAACCGGAAGTTCTCTGCTGACTCGTTGTTGTGTCGCTTTGTGCGCTTTGTGCGTACTGTTAAGGGATTCTTCTCTTCTTCAGCGAGGGTGTCCTCTTCCTCGCTGGTATGATCAATAAAGATGCTGAATTTTCCAGTATCGTCATCATTGTCGGAAGTAGCAGCAGCGTCATCGTTGCTGCTAAGATCAACTTCTTTGATGGCGATATTATCGACATCAGCGTCAAACGTATCGTCGTGAGAGATGATACGTGATGAGCAAGATCCAAAACGGGTCATGCTCGAGCGACCCCCCGAAAACCAGATTCACTCTGTGTCAGGGCGGGGATACGTGGGTGGCGTAAGCAATTCACGTAAAACGGTGTATGCGTCGTGGACGCATGTACAAACTTCTTGATGGCGCATTCGACCATCGCCATGAACTCACTCCAACTCGATAAGGAATACACGTATACTCAACGTATTTTTTCGATGACATGGTTTCCGCGTTCTGTCTGGCTATCTGTTTCGGGATGATCAGATGTTGATATTTTCAACCTTCTTCCCAAAGGGCGGAACACGGAGTGACAAAGCTCCGCCGTGAACCGAGGGTCAAAGTCGGACGCGATTTCATTAAGCAACTTGTGGAGTCGAAACACTGTGTCGATGAAGACACGCGCATATCCGTGTGCAGTGATCGACTCTGGAACCGCAGCAAGATGCGCCATCTTGCTAAACGGTCCACAAACAAAAAAATACCTATATTTTTGTGAGTGCCGTCGAGATACCCGAGGATAAAATCCATGGAAACGCACTCCCAACACTCTACCAGGACAGGCAGAGATTGTAAGGGTGCGCGGGATGAAGAACTAAGCTTCGATCGCTGACAGACCTCGCAAGAACGAATGTACTTTCAAACAAACTGATACTGACGGGGCCAGTAAAAGCCATGACTTACCGTAAGGTAAGTCTTTTCTCAACCGCGATGACCACTTGTTTGGGCATCGTTACACTCATAAATTATGCGCAAGCGCAAATTGTTATAAGTGGGCACGACGACACGAGGCGTGTCGCCGGCAACGGCTGTATAGTACAACAACTCGTTGCGTATTGTATACCGATCCGATGAGGAGCAATACAAAGCCGGTAAATGTTTCAACATTAAACTAGTGGATTCACTAGATGATCCGTCATGCGTAGGAGATCGTTATCTCTGCGTAGGTCTATTTTACGTCGTCAAGTAATGTTGACGTCGGAACACTGGCAGTTAGTGTCGCAACGGTGGACTTGTCCTCACTGTTGGGTTGCGCGCCCGGATCGAAAATAAGTTGGCGTGAAAGCGCATCAGATACGACGTTTAGTTGTCCTGGTTTATACTCTACGAAGAAATTGTACTCCACCTCGCTATTTTTTGCGAAAGTTGTTGACTAATTACGGCCGTGCGTAGTAACGCATGGTCCGTATCGAAGATAAAAGGTATATCTCTCAAGAGGCAGACACGAAAATTGTCCAGTACGGGTTTCATATCAAGGTGTTCCTTGTCATGCACTGAAACATTACTCCCGGAAGCTTGCAACTCACGCGATTAATTCAGATGAAGCTTTCTGAGCCATCTGTAAAGAAATGAATCTACGCACAGCCGATTGCAAAATCTCTGGCGGCATAGAACACATGAAATGAGTTGTCCTGATATGAAATCGCCAGTATGGGAGACTACATCAAGCTCTGTTTAAAACCTTTAAAAAAACGCTGACAGTCAGCTTTCCATGACCAGTTCACATATTTTTTGAGTAAGCGAGAGAGATCCACAGTCATCTCTGCGTAGCTGCGCATGTATTGTACAACCACGCCGCTAGGCCGAAGAATTTCCTTAGTTCCTCAATATCGACTGGCACAGGCCAGTAGGTGATCTCCTTGATCTTTTCGGGATCGGGGCGTACGCCTTGTTTACCTACGACAAAACTAAGAAGAGGTATATCTCTAGCCGCGACTATACACTTCCTAAGGTTGCCGTACAACTAATGCTTGAGCATAAGCGGAAGTACCTGACGAACGTGAGTTTAGTGGACTTCAACGTCTGTATTTTCATCCATAGCCCGGATATGGACGAACACTTTGTCAAAGTAACTCGGTGCGAGATCTCGCATCGGTCTCAACACATTGATGACACATCTGTTGAATGTTGCAGAGGCGTTGCTCAGACCCTGAGGCATCACTAGCCACTCTCGAAAAATACCGCTGGGAGTGCTCACTGCTGTGTACGGGATGTCCCGTTTACGCATGAGGATCTGATAGAATCCATCCATCAGATCCATGGACGAGAAGATGGTACTCTTTCACATACCATCTATGATTACGTGCTTCCTCGGTATCGGCGTCTGAGTTGGTACCGTTGCAGCATTCAATTTGTTGAATGCGTGCACTATCCGCCATCCTCCTGTGGCCTTTCGCACACAGAAGTCGGAGAGCTGTGGGGGGATGTTGATTCCCTGACATGGCCCGCTGCTAAGCGATCGGCAAAGAACTTGTCGATCGCTAGTACTTGTTCACGAGGCAATGACCACTGCTTCATTACACAGTACTTCGAGCCCGGTTGGAGCTAGATCTCGTGTCGAGTGCCTTTGTTCTGTGGCAACTCGCAAGGTACGGATTCAGGGAACACGTCCTTGAATTCAATCAAATCCTTATACAAAGGATATGACTGGAGCGACTCACAGGATTTAGACGTGTATCGCTCAATCCGAGTCTTCTCATCGAGGACACTTTCGTCCATCGATGAGCTGCTGAGAACCCGTTCGCTCTCAGCAAATACTGTGGCCGACCAAATATCGGCCACATACTCATCCTCTGTGACGAGTATGCAGATCTGCTTGACTTTGCCACTACGCAGATCACGCAAGAACCGTTTCGGTTCTAGCGTTGGCAACTGAGTTATCTCCAAAGTTAACTTCGGAGGCACAATCAGATCAAGTGTATAAGCGCCTACGCTTGATCCGTCACTAACCAAGACGTTCAACGTCTCGGTTTCTTCCTGAGAACTTGCTTCCACAGGTTGCTGAGGGCCTGATCCCCCATCAAGTGACTCTTGAGGAATTCCTTCCTCAAGTACGTGGGGACTTATTCCCTCGACGTCTTCCGACTGTGGCTGTGCAACCACAGTCAGGCACCGATCCTCTACGGTCGACTCTCCAGTCGACCTCGGATGTCCATGTTGCTCTTTGGAGGCAACAGGTTTCTTTTGTCTAAGATGCTGCCCGCTAGGCATGCATCCATGCCCCAGTCCACTCGACTTATTCGAGTGTTGGACCTTCGGCGCCGCCTGTACTTCTGTACAGCCACCGGGAGCTTGCTCCACAGTGTAGTGATCAACTACACTGTGATCTTGTGCAGTCGTGCTAACGACCGTACCTCAAGTGAGGGCATCGCACTCACTCGCAGTACATCCACACGCTTGTGGACGCTCCATGACGTTCATCAGATGACCATCTGATGAACAAGCGGTAGGCATCTTCACGGATCAATGCTGCCATCTCACTCTTGGCTCGTACTTTCTGGGCCAAGTTAATCCCAGGATGACATCATATTTGTCATTCATATCCAGTACGATGAAGACATCATCGTACTGTTCGCCCTCTAACGTTTAGTGGATTCCTACTACACGTTTCTCAACGGTAATCGATGCGCCTGTTGCAAGGCGCACCGTCATCCTCGTGAGGGGAATGTCGCGTTCATCGAACTTGAGCCTACGACCCTCTAGTGACTGGCGTCGAACAAAGTTTTTCGACGCCCCACACTCTACTAGGGCACTAAGCGACAAATCATTTGTCGCTTCCAACTTCAAGGTGATGAGCGAAACTTCATCACCAGGTGCAGAGACACACAATGATTGTGTATCTGGAGCAACTTTCGTCAAGAGATTTGCGAATTCTCTTGAGGTTGCTGGATCAGTAGGGCGCTCCGCCCCTACTGACCCCGTCCGTTTTTTCATGGTCCATCTCGCTGTTGCGGTTTCGCAACAGCGCTGGACCTAGGCCCATTGCCCTTTCTGGCAAATGGACGTTCATTTCGCTCAGTACTGTTTGATACTGGGCGTGGAGCACTACACTCGTATGCGTAATGCCCTAACTTCTGACAGCGATTGCACTTCTGCAATCGCTTGTTTTTCGAAGAGCGAGGTCTCTCGCTCTCAACATAGCAGAGGTCCATTGGTTCTGGACCTCCGATCTCTTGTCGCCTCGGTGGACGATAAGCGTTTGATCTAGCATAAGCCTATCTCATGCTAAAGTCCTCCTGTTCCGCTGCTGATATCGCCTCTTCCAGCGTATTCAGCTCAAGGCGGAACAGGTGGCTCCTGACGGGCCCTTCTGCGAGCCCTTGCATGAACACCGTAATCAACGTGTGTTCATGGACTGGGTTGGCAGTTATACTGCTCGCGAGGAGTCGTATATGTTGGGCGTAAGCGTGGACTTCACGCTTACCCTGCTTGAGTTTCAGGAGCTCTGAACGAGCCCTGAACTCAGCCCGTGGCGGCTCAAACGTTTGTCTGAGCCGGGACTTGAAGTCATCTAGCGACCTAAACACATTTGGGTCGCTACTCTCGAGGCCCAGGGACCAACTTTTGGCACGTCCTGCCAAGTGGGTTTGAGCGAATGTCAGTTTCATTTTCTCATCGTCGATACGACGTGCCTTTATGGATCTGTCTAGTTCGACGATCCATAATACCAGGAAGTCTTTCTCAATTACTCTGTACTTAGAGATATCGATCTTCAAGATTTCTGGACGCCACGTGTGTTCGGTCCCGCCCAAGGCAGAATTGAAGTGCTGCTGTTTCAGCAGCTATGGATGATAAGTCCCGCGTTCTCTTTACAAATAGATCTGTTGGTATCCATGGTAGTGAAGCAAGTCTACCTTTTCTTTTTCGGCGACAAATTTAAATTTTTTAAAGCTGCTTATAGCGGCATGAAGTTGGTCCCTGCCACAGAATTCCGACATGCAGATATTGGCGGCACAACACGTTGTCAAAAGAGGTCAACGCAGCTTCCGGGGTTGACGCTCCAGAAATCCGATTGGTCTCTGTTGCGCCTCTCGGATCTCTTCGCTCACCAAAGTCTCGAGCACGTGGTGTGGTCAACGCACGGTAGCAGACTTTTTCGAGAATGCGTTTGCGATCTGCATATGTCGTGGCTCAGTATCCTCCCTTCAGCTTCGGGTATGTGGTGTATTTTTTACAGTAGTGTTACAAAACAACAAGCGCACAAAAGTGACAAACCGCTTACCGCGCGTCCTCCAAGGGCTTCAACCACACGCCGATTGGCCTCGCAAACAAATCGTTGCTTACGACGATTCCGTTTCCAACAAGTTGCAATTGCAGCAACGCTCGCGCACCATCATGAGTGGCAATCGCGACGGTATTCTACGCGTGTTTTCGCTGACAAACTATAAAACGAACCTCAATCACATCCAGCCATGTGCGTGACCACGAGCGCGATTCCATAATCCTTGGAGACTGGCTTCGGGTGAGTCATCATTCGCTGCCGATGATCGCGTGGTCGATTAAATTCGAAAACCTTGGAATCTTGCATTCCATCCAGCTTTGTTGTAACTGACGACACTGCCGGTTCGAGGATGGCGTCAGCAACGAAGCCGATGCGCGTGAAGACTGGAAGAAGATGCATCGCGCTGATCGAATCGTACAGAGCCATAACACGTTGTCAAAAGAGGGCAACGCAGCTTCCGGGGTTGACGCTCCAGAAATCCGATTGGTCTCTGTTGCGCCTCTCGGAGCTCTTCGCTCACCGAAGGCTCGAGCACGTGGTGTGGTCAACGCACGGTAGCAGACTTTTTCGAGAATGCGTTTGCGATCTGCATATGTCGTGGTGCATTATCCTCCCGTCAGCTTCGGGATATGGGGTGTATTTTTTACAGTAGTGTTACAAAACAACAAGCGCACAAAAGTGACAAACCGCTTACCGCGCGTCCTCCAAGGGCTTCAACCACACGCCGATTGGCCTCGCAAACAAATCGTTGCTTACGACGATTCCGTTTCCGACAAGTCGCAATTGCAGCAACGCTTGCGCACCATCATGAATGGCAATCGAGACGGTATTCTACGCGTGTTTTCGCTGACAAACTATAAAACGAACCTCAATCACATCCAGCCATGTGCGTGACCACGAGCGCGATTCCATAATCCTTGGAGACTGGCTTCGGGTGAGTCATCATTCGCTGCCGATGATCGCGTGGTCGATTAAATTCGAAAACCTTGGAATCTTGCATTCCATCCAGCTTTGTTGTAACTGACGACACTGCCGGTTCGAGGATGGCGTCAGCAACGAAACCGATGCGCGTGAAGACTGGAAGAAGATGCATCGCGCTGATCAAATCGTACAGAGCCACAACACGTTGTCAAAAGAGGGCAACGCAGCTTCCGGGGTTGACGCTCCAGAAATCCGATTGGTCTCTGTTGCGCCTCTCGGAGCTCTTCGCTCACCGAAGGCTCGAGCACGTGGTGTGGTCAACGCACGGTAGCAGACTTTTTCGAGAATGCGTTTGCGATCTGCATATGTCGTGGCTCAGTATCCTCTCTTCAGCTTCGGGATGTGGTGTATTTTTTTACAGTAGTGTTACAAAACAACAAGCGCACAAAAGTGACAAACCGCTTACCGCGCGTCCTCCAAGGGCTTCAACCACACGCCGATTGGCCTCGCTAACAAATCGTTGCTTACGACGATTCCGTTTCCGACAAGTTGCAATTGCAGCAACGCTTGCGCACCATCATGAGTGGCAATCGCGACGGTATTCTACGCGTGTTTTCGCTGACAAACTATAAAACGAACCTCAATCACATCCAGCCATTTGCGTGACCACGAGCGCGATTCCATAATCCTTGGAGACTGGCTTCGGGTGAGTCATCATTCGCTGCCGATGATCGCGTGGTCGATTAAATTCGAAAACCTTGGAATCTTGCATTTCATCCAGCTTTGTTGTAACTGACGACACTGCCGGTTCGAAGATGTCGTCAGCAACGAAACGGATGCGCGTGAAGACTGGAAGAAGATGCATCGCGCTGATCAAATCGTACAGAGCCACAACACGTTGTCAAAAGAGGGCAACGCAGCTTCCGGGGTTGACGCTCCAGAAATCCGATTGGTCTCTGTTGCGCCTCTCGGAGCTCTTCGCTCACCGAAGGCTCGAGCACGTGGTGTGGTCAACGCACGGTAGCAGACTTTTTCGAGAATGCGTTTGCGATCTGCATATGTCGTGGCTCATTATCCTCTCTTCAGCTTCGGGATGTGGTGTATTTTTTACAGTAGTGTTACAAAACAACAAGCGCACAAAAGTGACAAACCGCTTACCGCGCGTCCTCCAAGGGCTTCAACCACACGCCGATTGGCCTCGCTAAAAAATCGTTGCTTACGACGATTCCGTTTCCGACAAGTTGCAATTGCAGCAACGCTTGCGCACCATCATGAGTGGCAATCGCGACGGTATTCTACACGTGTTTTCGCTGACAAACTATAAAACGAACCTCAATCACATCCAGCCATTTGCGTGACCACGAGCGCGATTCCATAATCCTTGGAGACTGGCTTCGGGTGAGTCATCATTCGCTGCCGATGATCGCGTGGTCGATTAAATTCGAAAACCTTGGAATCTTGCATTTCATCCAGCTTTGTTGTAACTGACGACACTGCCGGTTCGAAGATGTCGTCAGCAACGAAACGGATGCGCGTGAAGACTGGAAGAAGATGCATCGCGCTGATCAAATCGTACAGAGCCACAACACGTTGTCAAAAGAGGGCAACGCAGCTTCCGGGGTTGACGCTCCAGAAACCCGATTGGTCTCTGTTGCGCCTCTCGGAGCTCTTCGCTCACCGAAGGCTCGAGCACGTGGTGTGGTCAACGCACGGTAGCAGACTTTTTCGAGAATGCGTTTGCGATCTGCATATGTCGTGGCTCATTATCCTCTCTTCAGCTTCGGGATGTGGTGTATTTTTTACAGTAGTGTTACAAAACAACAAGCGCACAAAAAGTGACAAACCGCTTACCGCGCGTCCTCCAAGGGCTTCAACCACACGCCGATTGGCCTCGCAAACAAATCGTTGCTTACGACGATTCCGTTTCCAACCAGTTGCAATTGCAGCAACGCTTGCGCACCATCATGAATGGCAATCGCGACGGTATTCTACGCGTGTTTTCGCTGACAAACTATAAAACGAACCTCAATCACATCCAGCCATTTGCGTGACCACGAGCGCGATTCCATAATCCTTGGAGACTGGCTTCGGGTGAGTCATCATTCGCTGCCGATGATCGCGTGGTCGATTAAATTCGAAAACCTTGGAATCTTGCATTCCATCCAGCTTTGTTGTAACTGACGACACTGCCGGTTCGAAGATGTCGTCAGCAACGAAACGGATGCGCGTGAAGACTGGAAGAAGATGCATCGCGCTGATCAAATCGTACAGAGCCACAACACGTTGTCAAAAGAGGGCAACGCAGCTTCCGGGGTTGACGCTCCAGAAACCCGATTGGTCTCTGTTGCGCCTCTCGGAGCTCTTCGCTCACCGAAGGCTCGAGCACGTGGTGTGGTCAACGCACGGTAGCAGACTTGTTCGAGAATGCGTTTGCGGTCTGCATATGTCGTGGCTCAGTATCCTCCCTTCAGCTTCGGGATGTGGTGTATTTTTTACAGTAGTGTTACAAAACAACAAGCGCACAAAAGTGACAAACCGCTTACCGCGCGTCCTCCAAGGGCTTCAACCACACGCCGATTGGCCTCGCAAACAAATCGTTGCTTACGACGATTCCGTTTCCAACAAGTTGCAATTGCAGCAACGCTTGCGCACCATCATGAATGGCAATCGCGACGGTATTCTACGCGTGTTTTCGCTGACAAACTATAAAACGAACCTCAATCACATCCAGCCATTTGCGTGACCACGAGCGCGATTCCATAATCCTTGGAGACTGGCTTCGGGTGAGTCATCATTCGCTGCCGATGATCGCGTGGTCGATTAAATTCGAAAACCTTGGAATCTTGCATTCCATCCAGCTTTGTTGTAACTGACGACACTGCCGGTTCGAAGATGTCGTCAGCAACGAAACGGATGCGCGTGAAGACTGGAAGAAGATGCATCGCGCTGATCAAATCGTACAGAGCCACAACACGTTGTCAAAAGAGGGCAACGCAGCTTCCGGGGTTGACGCTCCAGAAACCCGATTGGTCTCTGTTGCGCCTCTCGGAGCTCTTCGCTCACCGAAGGCTCGAGCACGTGGTGTGGTCAACGCACGGTAGCAGACTTTTTCGAGAATGCGTTTGCGATCTGCATATGTCGTGGCTCAGTATCCTCTCTTCAGCTTCGGGATGTGGTGTATTTTTTACAGTAGTGTTACAAAACAACAAGCGCACAAAAGTGACAAACCGCTTACCGCGCGTCCTCCAAGGGCTTCAACCACACGCCGATTGGCCTCGCTAACAAATCGTTGCTTACGACGATTCCGTTTCCAACCAGTTGCAATTGCAGCAACGCTTGCGCACCATCATGAATGGCAATCGCGACGGTATTCTACGCGTGTTTTCGCTGACAAACTATAAAACGAACCTCAATCACATCCAGCCATTTGCGTGACCACGAGCGCGATTCCATAATCCTTGGAGACTGGCTTCGGGTGAGTCATCATTCGCTGCCGATGATCGCGTGGTCGATTAAATTCGAAAACCTTGGAATCTTGCATTCCATCCAGCTTTGTTGTAACTGACGACACTGCCGGTTCGAAGATGTCGTCAGCAACGAAACGGATGCGCGTGAAGACTGGAAGAAGATGCATCGTGCTGATCAAATCGTACAGAGCCACAACACGTTGTCAAAAGAGGGCAACGCAGCTTCCGGGGTTGACGCTCCAGAAACCTGATTGGTCTCTGTTGCGCCTCTCGGAGCTCTTCGCTCACCGAAGGCTCGAGCACGTGGTGTGGTCAACGCACGGTAGCAGACTTGTTCGAGAATGCGTTTGCGATCTGCATATGTCGTGGCTCAGTATCCTCCCTTCAGCTTCGGGATGTGGTGTATTTTTTACAGTAGTGTTACAAAACAACAAGCGCACAAAAGTGACAAACCGCTTACCGCGCGTCCTCCAAGGGCTTCAACCACACGCCGATTGGCCTCGCAAACAAATCGTTGCTTACGACGATTCCGTTTCCAACAAGTTGCAATTGCAGCAACTCTCGCGCACCATCATGAGTGGCAATCGCGACGGTATTCTACACGTGTTTTCGCTGACAAACTATAAAACGAACCTCAATCACATCCAGCCATTTGCGTGACCACGAGCGCGATTCCATAATCCTTGGAGACTGGCTTCGGGTGAGTCATCATTCGCTGCCGATGATCGCGTGGTCGATTAAATTCGAAAACCTTGGAATCTTGCATTCCATCCAGCTTTGTTGTAACTGACGACACTGCCGGTTCGAAGATGTCGTCAGCAACGAAACGGATGCGCGTGAAGACTGGAAGAAGATGCATCGCGCTGATCAAATCGTACAGAGCCACAACACGTTGTCAAAAGAGGGCAACGCAGCTTCCGGGGTTGACGCTCCAGAAACCCGATTGGTCTCTGTTGCGCCTCTCGGAGCTCTTCGCTCACCGAAGGCTCGAGCACGTGGTGTGGTCAACGCACGGTAGCAGACTTTTTCGAGAATGCGTTTGCGATCTGCATATGTCGTGGCTCAGTATCCTCTCTTCAGCTTCGGGATGTGGTGTATTTTTTACAGTAGTGTTACAAAACAACAAGCGCACAAAAGTGACAAACCGCTTACCGCGCGTCCTCCAAGGGCTTCAACCACACGCCGATTGGCCTCGCTAACAAATCGTTGCTTACGACGATTCCGTTTCCGACCAGTTGCAATTGCAGCAACGCTTGCGCACCATCATGAATGGCAATCGCGACGGTATTCTACGCGTGTTTTCGCTGACAAACTATAAAACGAACCTCAATCACATCCAGCCATTTGCGTGACCACGAGCGCGATTCCATAATCCTTGGAGACTGGCTTCGGGTGAGTCATCATTCGCTGCCGATGATCGCGTGGTCGATTAAATTCGAAAACCTTGGAATCTTGCATTCCATCCAGCTTTGTTGTAACTGACGACACTGCCGGTTCGAAGATGTCGTCAGCAACGAAACGGATGCGCGTGAAGACTGGAAGAAGATGCATCGCGCTGATCAAATCGTACAGAGCCACAACACGTTGTCAAAAGAGGGCAACGCAGCTTCCGGGGTTGACGCTCCAGAAACCTGATTGGTCTCTGTTGCGCCTCTCGGAGCTCTTCGCTCACCGAAGGCTCGAGCACGTGGTGTGGTCAACGCACGGTAGCAGACTTGTTCGAGAATGCGTTTGCGATCTGCATATGTCGTGGCTCAGTATCCTCCCTTCAGCTTCGGGATGTGGTGTATTTTTTACAGTAGTGTTACAAAACAACAAGCGCACAAAAGTGACAAACCGCTTACCGCGCGTCCTCCAAGGGCTTCAACCACACGCCGATTGGCCTCGCAAACAAATCGTTGCTTACGACGATTCCGTTTCCAACAAGTTGCAATTGCAGCAACTCTCGCGCACCATCATGAGTGGCAATCGCGACGGTATTCTACGCGTGTTTTCGCTGACAAACTATAAAACGAACCTCAATCACATCCAGCCATTTGCGTGACCACGAGCGCGATTCCATAATCCTTGGAGACTGGCTTCGGGTGAGTCATCATTCGCTGCCGATGATCGCGTGGTCGATTAAATTCGAAAACCTTGGAATCTTGCATTCCATCCAGCTTTGTTGTAACTGACGACACTGCCGGTTCGAAGATGTCGTCAGCAACGAAACGGATGCGCGTGAAGACTGGAAGAAGATGCATCGCGCTGATCAAATCGTACAGAGCCACAACACGTTGTCAAAAGAGGGCAACGCAGCTTCCGGGGTTGACGCTCCAGAAACCCGATTGGTCTCTGTTGCGCCTCTCGGAGCTCTTCGCTCACCGAAGGCTCGAGCACGTGGTGTGGTCAACGCACGGTAGCAGACTTGTTCGAGAATGCGTTTGCGATCTGCATATGTCGTGGCTCAGTATCCTCCCTTCAGCTTCGGGATGTGGTGTATTTTTTACAGTAGTGTTACAAAACAACAAGCGCACAAAAGTGACAAACCGCTTACCGCGCGTCCTCCAAGGGCTTCAACCACACGCCGATTGGCCTCGCAAACAAATCGTTGCTTACGACGATTCCGTTTCCAACAAGTTGCAATTGCAGCAACTCTCGCGCACCATCATGAGTGGCAATCGCGACGGTATTCTACGCGTGTTTTCGCTGACAAACTATAAAACGAACCTCAATCACATCCAGCCATTTGCGTGACCACGAGCGCGATTCCATAATCCTTGGAGACTGGCTTCGGGTGAGTCATCATTCGCTGCCGATGATCGCGTGGTCGATTAAATTCGAAAACCTTGGAATCTTGCATTCCATCCAGCTTTGTTGTAACTGACGACACTGCCGGTTCGAAGATGTCGTCAGCAACGAAACGGATGCGCGTGAAGACTGGAAGAAGATGCATCGCGCTGATCAAATCGTACAGAGCCACAACACGTTGTCAAAAGAGGGCAACGCAGCTTCCGGGGTTGACGCTCCAGAAACCCGATTGGTCTCTGTTGCGCCTCTCGGAGCTCTTCGCTCACCGAAGGCTCGAGCACGTGGTGTGGTCAACGCACGGTAGCAGACTTTTTCGAGAATGCGTTTGCGATCTGCATATGTCGTGGCTCAGTATCCTCCCTTCAGCTTCGGGATGTGGTGTATTTTTTACAGTAGTGTTACAAAACAACAAGCGCACAAAAGTGACAAACCGCTTACCGCGCGTCCTCCAAGGGCTTCAACCACACGCCGATTGGCCTCGCAAACAAATCGTTGCTTACGACGATTCCGTTTCCAACAAGTTGCAATTGCAGCAACGCTTGCGCACCATCATGAATGGCAATCGCGACGGTATTCTACGCGTGTTTTCGCTGACAAACTATAAAACGAACCTCAATCACATCCAGCCATTTGCGTGACCACGAGCGCGATTCCATAATCCTTGGAGACTGGCTTCGGGTGAGTCATCATTCGCTGCCGATGATCGCGTGGTCGATTAAATTCGAAAACCTTGGAATCTTGCATTCCATCCAGCTTTGTTGTAACTGACGACACTGCCGGTTCGAAGATGTCGTCAGCAACGAAACGGATGCGCGTGAAGACTGGAAGAAGATGCATCGCGCTGATCAAATCGTACAGAGCCACAACACGTTGTCAAAAGAGGGCAACGCAGCTTCCGGGGTTGACGCTCCAGAAACCCGATTGGTCTCTGTTGCGCCTCTCGGAGCTCTTCGCTCACCGAAGGCTCGAGCACGTGGTGTGGTCAACGCACGGTAGCAGACTTTTTCGAGAATGCGTTTGCGATCTGCATATGTCGTGGCTCAGTATCCTCCCTTCAGCTTCGGGATGTGGTGTATTTTTTACAGTAGTGTTACAAAACAACAAGCGCACAAAAGTGACAAACCGCTTACCGCGCGTCCTCCAAGGGCTTCAACCACACGCCGATTGGCCTCGCAAACAAATCGTTGCTTACGACGATTCCGTTTCCAACAAGTTGCAATTGCAGCAACTCTCGCGCACCATCATGAGTGGCAATCGCGACGGTATTCTACGCGTGTTTTCGCTGACAAACTATAAAACGAACCTCAAACACATCCAGCCATTTGCGTGACCACGAGCGCGATTCCATAATCCTTGGAGACTGGCTTCGGGTGAGTCATCATTCGCTGCCGATGATCGCGTGGTCGATTAAATTCGAAAACCTTGGAATCTTGCATTCCATCCAGCTTTGTTGTAACTGACGACACTGCCGGTTCGAAGATGTCGTCAGCAACGAAACGGATGCGCGTGAAGACTGGAAGAAGATGCATCGCGCTGATCAAATCGTACAGAGCCACAACACGTTGTCAAAAGAGGGCAACGCAGCTTCCGGGGTTGACGCTCCAGAAACCCGATTGGTCTCTGTTGCGCCTCTCGGAGCTCTTCGCTCACCGAAGGCTCGAGCACGTGGTGTGGTCAACGCACGGTAGCAGACTTTTTCGAGAATGCGTTTGCGATCTGCATATGTCGTGGCTCAGTATCCTCCCTTCAGCTTCGGGATGTGGTGTATTTTTTACAGTAGTGTTACAAAACAACAAGCGCACAAAAGTGACAAACCGCTTACCGCGCGTCCTCCAAGGGCTTCAACCACACGCCGATTGGCCTCGCAAACAAATCGTTGCTTACGACGATTCCGTTTCCAACAAGTTGCAATTGCAGCAACGCTTGCGCACCATCATGAGTGGCAATCGCGACGGTATTCTACACGTGTTTTCGCTGACAAACTATAAAACGAACCTCAAACACATCCAGCCATTTGCGTGACCACGAGCGCGATTCCATAATCCTTGGAGACTGGCTTCGGGTGAGTCATCATTCGCTGCCGATGATCGCGTGGTCGATTAAATTCGAAAACCTTGGAATCTTGCATTCCATCCAGCTTTGTTGTAACTGACGACACTGCCGGTTCGAAGATGTCGTCAGCAACGAAACGGATGCGCGTGAAGACTGGAAGAAGATGCATCGCGCTGATCAAATCGTACAGAGCCACAACACGTTGTCAAAAGAGGGCAACGCAGCTTCCGGGGTTGACGCTCCAGAAACCCGATTGGTCTCTGTTGCGCCTCTCGGAGCTCTTCGCTCACCGAAGGCTCGAGCACGTGGTGTGGTCAACGCACGGTAGCAGACTTTTTCGAGAATGCGTTTGCGATCTGCATATGTCGTGGCTCAGTATCCTCCCTTCAGCTTCGGGATGTGGTGTATTTTTTACAGTAGTGTTACAAAACAACAAGCGCACAAAAGTGACAAACCGCTTACCGCGCGTCCTCCAAGGGCTTCAACCACACGCCGATTGGCCTCGCAAACAAATCGTTGCTTACGACGATTCCGTTTCCAACAAGTTGCAATTGCAGCAACTCTCGCGCACCATCATGAGTGGCAATCGCGACGGTATTCTACGCGTGTTTTCGCTGACAAACTATAAAACGAACCTCAAACACATCCAGCCATTTGCGTGACCACGAGCGCGATTCCATAATCCTTGGAGACTGGCTTCGGGTGAGTCATCATTCGCTGCCGATGATCGCGTGGTCGATTAAATTCGAAAACCTTGGAATCTTGCATTCCATCCAGCTTTGTTGTAACTGACGACACTGCCGGTTCGAAGATGTCGTCAGCAACGAAACGGATGCGCGTGAAGACTGGAAGAAGATGCATCGCGCTGATCAAATCGTACAGAGCCACAACACGTTGTCAAAAGAGGGCAACGCAGCTTCCGGGGTTGACGCTCCAGAAACCCGATTGGTCTCTGTTGCGCCTCTCGGAGCTCTTCGCTCACCGAAGGCTCGAGCACGTGGTGTGGTCAACGCACGGTAGCAGACTTTTTCGAGAATGCGTTTGCGATCTGCATATGTCGTGGCTCAGTATCCTCCCTTCAGCTTCGGGATGTGGTGTATTTTTTACAGTAGTGTTACAAAACAACAAGCGCACAAAAGTGACAAACCGCTTACCGCGCGTCCTCCAAGGGCTTCAACCACACGCCGATTGGCCTCGCGAACAAATCGTTGCTTACGACGATTCCGTTTCCAACAAGTTGCAATTGCAGCAACTCTCGCGCACCATCATGAGTGGCAATCGCGACGGTATTCTACGCGTGTTTTCGCTGACAAACTATAAAACGAACCTCAAACACATCCAGCCATTTGCGTGACCACGAGCGCGATTCCATAATCCTTGGAGACTGGCTTCGGGTGAGTCATCATTCGCTGCCGATGATCGCGTGGTCGATTAAATTCGAAAACCTTGGAATCTTGCATTCCATCCAGCTTTGTTGTAACTGACGACACTGCCGGTTCGAAGATGTCGTCAGCAACGAAACGGATGCGCGTGAAGACTGGAAGAAGATGCATCGCGCTGATCAAATCGTACAGAGCCACAACACGTTGTCAAAAGAGGGCAACGCAGCTTCCGGGGTTGACGCTCCAGAAACCCGATTGGTCTCTGTTGCGCCTCTCGGAGCTCTTCGCTCACCGAAGGCTCGAGCACGTGGTGTGGTCAACGCACGGTAGCAGACTTTTTCGAGAATGCGTTTGCGATCTGCATATGTCGTGGCTCAGTATCCTCCCTTCAGCTTCGGGATGTGGTGTATTTTTTACAGTAGTGTTACAAAACAACAAGCGCACAAAAGTGACAAACCGCTTACCGCGCGTCCTCCAAGGGCTTCAACCACACGCCGATTGGCCTCGCGAACAAATCGTTGCTTACGACGATTCCGTTTCCAACAAGTTGCAATTGCAGCAACGCTCGCGCACCATCATGAGTGGCAATCGCGACGGTATTCTACACGTGTTTTCGCTGACAAACTATAAAACGAACCTCAAACACATCCAGCCATTTGCGTGACCACGAGCGCGATTCCATAATCCTTGGAGACTGGCTTCGGGTGAGTCATCATTCGCTGCCGATGATCGCGTGGTCGATTAAATTCGAAAACCTTGGAATCTTGCATTCCATCCAGCTTTGTTGTAACTGACGACACTGCCGGTTCGAAGATGTCGTCAGCAACGAAACGGATGCGCGTGAAGACTGGAAGAAGATGCATCGCGCTGATCAAATCGTACAGAGCCACAACACGTTGTCAAAAGAGGGCAACGCAGCTTCCGGGGTTGACGCTCCAGAAACCCGATTGGTCTCTGTTGCGCCTCTCGGAGCTCTTCGCTCACCGAAGGCTCGAGCACGTGGTGTGGTCAACGCACGGTAGCAGACTTTTTCGAGAATGCGTTTGCGATCTGCATATGTCGTGGCTCAGTATCCTCCCTTCAGCTTCGGGATGTGGTGTATTTTTTACAGTAGTGTTACAAAACAACAAGCGCACAAAAGTGACAAACCGCTTACCGCGCGTCCTCCAAGGGCTTCAACCACACGCCGATTGGCCTCGCAAACAAATCGTTGCTTACGACGATTCCGTTTCCAACAAGTTGCAATTGCAGCAACTCTCGCGCACCATCATGAGTGGCAATCGCGACGGTATTCTACGCGTGTTTTCGCTGACAAACTATAAAACGAACCTCAAACACATCCAGCCATTTGCGTGACCACGAGCGCGATTCCATAATCCTTGGAGACTGGCTTCGGGTGAGTCATCATTCGCTGCCGATGATCGCGTGGTCGATTAAATTCGAAAACCTTGGAATCTTGCATGCCATCCAGCTTTGTTGTAACTGACGACACTGCCGGTTCGAAGATGTCGTCAGCAACGAAACGGATGCGCGTGAAGACTGGAAGAAGATGCATCGCGCTGATCAAATCGTACAGAGCCACAACACGTTGTCAAAAGAGGGCAACGCAGCTTCCGGGGTTGACGCTCCAGAAACCCGATTGGTCTCTGTTGCGCCTCTCGGAGCTCTTCGCTCACCGAAGGCTCGAGCACGTGGTGTGGTCAACGCACGGTAGCAGACTTTTTCGAGAATGCGTTTGCGATCTGCATATGTCGTGGCTCAGTATCCTCCCTTCAGCTTCGGGATGTGGTGTATTTTTTACAGTAGTGTTACAAAACAACAAGCGCACAAAAGTGACAAACCGCTTACCGCGCGTCCTCCAAGGGCTTCAACCACACGCCGATTGGCCTCGCAAACAAATCGTTGCTTACGACGATTCCGTTTCCAACAAGTTGCAATTGCAGCAACTCTCGCGCACCATCATGAGTGGCAATCGCGACGGTATTCTACGCGTGTTTTCGCTGACAAACTATAAAACGAACCTCAAACACATCCAGCCATTTGCGTGACCACGAGCGCGATTCCATAATCCTTGGAGACTGGCTTCGGGTGAGTCATCATTCGCTGCCGATGATCGCGTGGTCGATTAAATTCGAAAACCTTGGAATCTTGCATTCCATCCAGCTTTGTTGTAACTGACGACACTGCCGGTTCGAAGATGTCGTCAGCAACGAAACGGATGCGCGTGAAGACTGGAAGAAGATGCATCGCGCTGATCAAATCGTACAGAGCCACAACACGTTGTCAAAAGAGGGCAACGCAGCTTCCGGGGTTGACGCTCCAGAAACCCGATTGGTCTCTGTTGCGCCTCTCGGAGCTCTTCGCTCACCGAAGGCTCGAGCACGTGGTGTGGTCAACGCACGGTAGCAGACTTTTTCGAGAATGCGTTTGCGATCTGCATATGTCGTGGCTCAGTATCCTCCCTTCAGCTTCGGGATGTGGTGTATTTTTTACAGTAGTGTTACAAAACAACAAGCGCACAAAAGTGACAAACCGCTTACCGCGCGTCCTCCAAGGGCTTCAACCACACGCCGATTGGCCTCGCAAACAAATCGTTGCTTACGACGATTCCGTTTCCAACAAGTTGCAATTGCAGCAACTCTCGCGCACCATCATGAGTGGCAATCGCGACGGTATTCTACGCGTGTTTTCGCTGACAAACTATAAAACGAACCTCAAACACATCCAGCCATTTGCGTGACCACGAGCGCGATTCCATAATCCTTGGAGACTGGCTTCGGGTGAGTCATCATTCGCTGCCGATGATCGCGTGGTCGATTAAATTCGAAAACCTTGGAATCTTGCATTCCATCCAGCTTTGTTGTAACTGACGACACTGCCGGTTCGAAGATGTCGTCAGCAACGAAACGGATGCGCGTGAAGACTGGAAGAAGATGCATCGCGCTGATCAAATCGTACAGAGCCACAACACGTTGTCAAAAGAGGGCAACGCAGCTTCCGGGGTTGACGCTCCAGAAACCCGATTGGTCTCTGTTGCGCCTCTCGGAGCTCTTCGCTCACCGAAGGCTCGAGCACGTGGTGTGGTCAACGCACGGTAGCAGACTTTTTCGAGAATGCGTTTGCGATCTGCATATGTCGTGGCTCAGTATCCTCCCTTCAGCTTCGGGATGTGGTGTATTTTTTACAGTAGTGTTACAAAACAACAAGCGCACAAAAGTGACAAACCGCTTACCGCGCGTCCTCCAAGGGCTTCAACCACACGCCGATTGGCCTCGCGAACAAATCGTTGCTTACGACGATTCCGTTTCCAACAAGTTGCAATTGCAGCAACTCTCGCGCACCATCATGAGTGGCAATCGCGACGGTATTCTACGCGTGTTTTCGCTGACAAACTATAAAACGAACCTCAAACACATCCAGCCATTTGCGTGACCACGAGCGCGATTCCATAATCCTTGGAGACTGGCTTCGGGTGAGTCATCATTCGCTGCCGATGATCGCGTGGTCGATTAAATTCGAAAACCTTGGAATCTTGCATTCCATCCAGCTTTGTTGTAACTGACGACACTGCCGGTTCGAAGATGTCGTCAGCAACGAAACGGATGCGCGTGAAGACTGGAAGAAGATGCATCGCGCTGATCAAATCGTACAGAGCCACAACACGTTGTCAAAAGAGGGCAACGCAGCTTCCGGGGTTGACGCTCCAGAAACCCGATTGGTCTCTGTTGCGCCTCTCGGAGCTCTTCGCTCACCGAAGGCTCGAGCACGTGGTGTGGTCAACGCACGGTAGCAGACTTTTTCGAGAATGCGTTTGCGATCTGCATATGTCGTGGCTCAGTATCCTCCCTTCAGCTTCGGGATGTGGTGTATTTTTTACAGTAGTGTTACAAAACAACAAGCGCACAAAAGTGACAAACCGCTTACCGCGCGTCCTCCAAGGGCTTCAACCACACGCCGATTGGCCTCGCGAACAAATCGTTGCTTACGACGATTCCGTTTCCAACAAGTTGCAATTGCAGCAACGCTCGCGCACCATCATGAATGGCAATCGCGACGGTATTCTACGCGTGTTTTCGCTGACAAACTATAAAACGAACCTCAAACACATCCAGCCATTTGCGTGACCACGAGCGCGATTCCATAATCCTTGGAGACTGGCTTCGGGTGAGTCATCATTCGCTGCCGATGATCGTGTAGTCGATTAAATTCAAAACCTTGGAATCTTCCATTCCCCCCAGCTTTGTTTTAACTGACCACACCGCCGGTTCGAAGATATCCTCAAAAAAAAAAAGGGGGCGGGGGAAGACTAGAAGAAAAAACCGCGCGGGCCAAAACCGACAGAGCCCCAACAACATTTTAAAAAAGGGGAACGCAGCTTCCGGGGTTGACGCTCCAGGAACCCGATTGGTCTCTGTTGCGTCTCTCGGAGCTCTTCGCTCACGAAAGGCTCTCGAACATGGTGTGGCCTGAGACATGGCAGCAAATTTTTGTGCTGACGTGGTAATTAAAAATTATTATATGATCTCGATTCTTTACTGGGTTCCGAACAACGGTCTTTCGGAGGAAAACCCTAATTCTCTGCTCTTGGCTCCTTACTCACCTTGTGTAACCGTCGGTGGGCGGCTTGTCCAATTCTTGGTGGACCTGAGTTGAAGCTGAACTTGAACATTTAGGGAATAGGAGTTGATCGGGTGGCAATTCTGCGTTGGTCACATGTGGGGTCGATCGAGTATAATGTTTTGACTCGATCGTGTGCATGCTTGGGCGCATTCCCATAATCACCTGTATCCAAAGGTGATGCTTGATCCACGAGCCTTCTGGCCACTCAAGCCGTCTCGCGATCTTGAATGAGGACCGAAAGGTTTAATGCGTCCGATCACAGTTGGGGGGAGGTGAGAACTGATATTCCGCCTGGCCAGATAATTTAAAGGCGAAGTTTTTAAAAATGCGTGTGACTCTCATTTCAAAAAACGGGAGGCCAGATGTCTTGCCCGGGAGAAGTCGACGCGTGTCTTTCGTTTCACTTTTAATTCTGTTAAATGTCAACCAACCAAATCCAAAACCGATGACTATGCCTATCTATCTTCTAGATCACTGTTGCGTATCGCCTGTCTATGTACTTTACCTAGTGCATCACGTGGTCCACAGCAGATACTTCGTAGTTGTCGCGGGGTAGTGGATCGAATTGTAGTGCATCGCGGGGTAGTTGATCGTGGTATGTGATCCACATGAATTATGTGTCGACACGAATTAAGCGTCCACGCCAATCAAGCATTGCACACTCGGGATAGATCGTGACCAATACCTTGAGTCTCTGATCGATCATCCATCGTCAAATCGCCGTCACTGCTGACAAAACGCATGTTTGATGGTCTTGGCGATCCACTCCTCCAGCTTGCTTCCACATTCACCCATTATCCATTGTCATTAGACTTTTGGTATTCCAGTCGATGTCCATCCCTTAGGCGAGTCAACCCAATTTAACTTGGCGATCTCAGCCCTTGATCGCGGATCGTGATCGGTGATTCATTGGTTCTTAATTATACTTCTTCGTGACCGTTGGATAGATCAATAATAATAACTTCCACAGTCCTTTTCTGTCACTATGTCTTCTGATCCGTTCCAGCGTCCCGACGACACGATTAAATTTCGTGATCACTTTATCACAATCGTCCCCTGCACCGTAAGTGAACAAAAGCTGTAGAACTAGCTGTGCATCCTCTTGCACATTGGCAGATTTTGACTTTTAGACCTCCTCGGTACTGCAATTTAGCTAATCATGCCTCATCGGGTCGATACCCACGATCTTAATTATCGTGTGGCACCATACGTGTTCTTTTTGACCGTTAATCATACTTTTTAAGCGGGTCTTGCAACCCCCATCTTCAATTAAAAATGCGTCTGGCCGATTGATTCACCAGTCTTGTACTTTACAATCCTCGACTATGATCCCATCTTGGGGATTGGTGGACTTTCTATGAACACGACGAGCCTCATTAATTTCGTTGTCGTGATGGCATTCGATTCGCAAATTGTTATAATCGGTGTACGCTTGGCCGTTTCCTCACTGGTTTCGATCTAATGCAAATTTACCAGTAACCTCACCATCTATTTTCTTTTAATATGTCGTCGGTTGTCATCGCCGCAATTCTTTTGGCTTTTTTTCTATGGTATTCGTTCCTTACAATTCTCGACCGTGATCGCATCCGGCTGATGGTTGGACCGTCTATGATTCAGATCAACTTCCTCGTGATAGCCATCCTCGATAGCTATGATCTCTAATTATTGCTCACTTCACTTGATCTATCACGCTCTCATAAGCCTTCAATTATCTATGTTTTAGTATCAAAAAACAAAGCTACCTCTATTAATTAAAGATAACAATCGTTTTCTTCTTCACCGATCATCACATAAGTTTATCTTATTTGCCTTTTTATATATATACTGCGATCGGGCTACACTACTTTGGATCGCCACACGTCACATCTCTCCCAGTACTCCCTATGCCCCTATCATGCAGGCAAATTCCGATTCGACACATCGGCTATTCATCCACCGCTACTTCGTGTGTTTACATCACCTCGAAAAGATTATTGCTGACTCGATCGCTGTCAAATTCTTGAAGCAAGGCCCCACAGTTGAAGTTTTCTTCATCAATCCATTTTGGGTCACCAGATCCTTTTCATTGCACCAAATATTGGCGCTGCACATTTTCCAAAACGAGTCCTTTGCCGGATCGCACATCCAATATCTTCTCGACTTCAAATTCATCTTCATCCAATGTGCGTTCCCAGCTATCTTCCGGCAGCAGGGATTCGTCAAAATCTAAGTGATCCGCCTCTTCAACGTTCAACAGGTGTTTTGACCGACCTGGGAAGGTTTTCACCCGCTTAAGCTTGGATATATGTACCAACGGGAATATTCGATACGGCGTATTCGAGGTCTTCAACCGTACCGCGTGTCTCCCGTAAAGTCCCCGTACCCGGAATGTCCCATGCCACATATGTGCCAGCTTTCGGGCGTATCCTTGTTTCGCTTGATTCAAATAGAGCCACACTTGAGATCCCAACTCGATATCATGGGATCCGTCCTCAGTGTTGTGTCGATCGGCCCGATCTTAGATTGCGATCCGTAGACGATCGTTAACGGCTTCTCTCGCTCTCTGGTAATGACGTTGAATATGGTAACGCTATCCTATTTGATCTCGGTCCCGTCGTTTGGTGCTTCCCAAATCAAAGTTGCTTCCAGCGTCGATTGTGGGTCCCGACCGTAGATCAGATAGAATGGCGTATCTCCTCGTACGCGATCCTGTGCCGGATTCATGGCGAACGTCAACCTCTCGGCGTATTCGTCCCAATCCTTCTAATTCGTGTCCGTGACGTAATTTTCAACGCTCTCGTCAGGGTTTGCACCATTCGTTCTGCTGTTCCATTCATTTGGGGTCGATATGCCATAGTAGCACGCTGTTTCTGCCCCGCAATCCGGTTGAACGCTCAGAAGAAATTGGACATGAACCCTGGCTCTCGATCTTAGCAGATCCCTTCACTAGCCCAAAAACCTTGAAGCACACACTCTTCGTAGCTCTTAGCGATCGTTTTTGCAGTACTGTAGGAACTCGACTTGCCGATCACGTATCCCGAGAACAGACCCGCCCACAACAATAATTCGGTGTTTCATTTGAAAGATCGCGGTAATGACGGAATGTGATCAATCGCTATTTTTTGAAACGGGTAACTGGCTTGGAAATTTCTCGGTTATTCGCCGCGAAGAACAAGTTTTAACTTCCCGTCGTGCAATCAACGCATTCTCCCACGTAGCGCTGTACACTCCTATAGAGTCTTCTCCAGTAAACGTTAGACCGGATTTATTAGTACGTTTGGTCTATCCTTTGGTGGCTTCTCTCCAGAATGTTGTGGTAATGATGTAGGAAATCTCAATGCAGTAGTTCTGGTATCACCAAACGAACCAGCTCCACGCGATTGTCTAGATACACCGTTGATCGATGGCAGAAAAAATGGTCCGCTCTCGTCTTCTACATATTCAGACGCGGTCCGAGCACATAGATTTACCTCTTCAACACTCAGCTTCGGTCTACCCCGATCAGGAATTACTTTAGGTTGACGATCTATTTCTCCTCTACCTGTGCTTGCTTAATTCTCTCGATTCTGACCTGCCGAAAAAAATCATCATGTAGTACTTCAAGTGATCGTCGTCGCTTTACGGCTTACCTTGTGACTGTAGTTATTCTCACGACCTGATCGACACTGTTGGTTGCCAACAACCATTCCAAACCGGTTCAACGAACTTTAATTCTGGCGATCTTGATCGGATAAAGTGGTCGATACTTGCTCTTGTTGCAAAGTGTTGCTTGCCAGTCGTTCGGGATTGATTACAATCCCTCCTTATGTGTAAAAATTCGTGGATCGGCCACGATCGGAGTTTCTCCATTCCCTTATGACGTAGAAACTGCAATCGGGCGCCTTGCAATCAATTACTCCGTGCATCTGCCATACCAATAAGTAAAAATCGCCTCAAATGATGATGCGCCCCCGCGCCTGATCGTCCAGGAGATCGAAATCTAATAGCAGGTTACGATATTCGGCTTCGTTTACTGTCAGGTCTGTTGCGTATTTGTCTGCGACATTCACGATCTTCCATTCTGGGAGCTTCCATACTATTGCGCTATATGCCCGCCTTTTCGCTTGGTCCGGGCCGATTCATCAAAACTGACTACCTGCATACTTTTACCCTTCTCCACGGTGGGTGGTGGCATACTTGTAGTATGTATCGGCTGTTTACGAGCGGCGATCGCGATCAACATCTCGTCAACCTCTTCACGCGGGTTTATGCTGGCGGCGAGTGTACCCAGGATTTCCGCTTCTCCATTTTCACACTTCTTGATCTCCAGCCTCCAATTTGATAACAACGCCGCCCATCTCACTAGCCTCCAATTCAAGCCTGAAGATTGCACCAGCCAGATCAACGTTGAATGACGTGTGAAAACCTTGATCTCTCGTGGAACCAATATAGTGTAGCCGATATCCAGGATGCGCAGCAGAGCTAAAACTTATTTCTCCACCATTACTTAGTTTATTACGTTAAGTTTTAGCTTTTAACTTGTGAACGTTACGGGCAAGTATATTCTATTGGGTTCTTGTAGCAAAGCTTCAGATACTGCCCATTTGCTAGCATAGACAACGATCACTGGAGGGCGATCCGGATCAAAATGTTTATAAAAATTGGAGTCTTAGCGATCTTATCCTTCAACATAGTGAACAAAATCATCGCCTTATCCCATCTGCTTCTGTCTGTGCAGGTAGGATCGCCCCCAGCAACACCGGAATACTTTGGATCGCCCCTGTAACAATGTTAAGGTCAGGATCGCCCCTTGCAGCATAATAAAACTTTGGATCGCCCCCTGTAGAACCGTTGCGGTTTGGATCGTGATCACCACGACACTTCCATTCGCCATCTCTCTTTCCATTCCGTGTTGACGATTCCGCCTCATCCATACGTCGGATCTCGTGGAAGTCGGCTTCACGTATTCGTATAGCACTGATGCATATATTGCAAAGTCTTCAATGAATCGGCTATAGTAATTCAAACTCCCTAAAAACGACGGCTTCGACCGCAGCGTTCGCGGAAAAGAAATGTTGACCAGCGATTCGAGATCCTTCGGGTGGGTTTCCAGTTTAGCGAGTGATACTTGATGACCGAGGTAATCCACCTTGCGCCGTCCCCAAAAATGTTTTATCCGGCTGATCGACAGATTCCACTTGTCGCATGCACGTAGCAATCTATCTACTCTTTTGTACAAATCAGCCCACGATGTAGCTGGAATCAGTATGTCATCGATGTACGATCTTTGACCTAGCACATATGGTGTTTGACTGGTGTCTGGCTCTCCTTCTTTGAACACGTCGATACGTTTGGGCGGCTCCATAGAGGAGGCATCTAGATCGACCCCGATCTTCATATATCCATACAAGTCATTGTTGATCAGGCGTCGGTAAATCTGCGGAGCATTTTCTAACGCAAATGGCATCCGTAGCGATTCAAACAAGCCTGATGGCTTAATTAATTTGTAAATACTTCTTGCTCGTTCTGTCATCTCTACCACATAAAATCCGCTTGCCATGTCCAGTGAGCAGTACCACATTGCTTTGTCCATGTCTTGTAATAGTTCGCTAATCAACGGCATTGGATAAGCCATCCGCCTTGTCAACGTGTTTACCCGTCGATAGTCGATGCACAATCAAATGTCCTCGCCATTCTTCTTCATGATAACTACGATCGGCGAGTCCCAAGGTGATGTGGAAGGTCGTATAATCTTGGACGAGAGCAGTCCTTTACTCAAATCCGCTATTTTTTTTGCAAAACTTGGGTGCAACTGGCCGTACCCTTTTCGCGATCGGGCTCGGTCCTCCCGCGTCAATATCGCAAATCACCCCTCGTGCGTCTGAAGGAGTGCGTTTCCTTTACCAATAAGAAGGTGCTTGTTTTTCCATATCAGTTGTCGTAATCGTTCTTGGTCATCAGTCAGCGATATGTCTGGATTGCCTACTTGAAAATCGTTGATCGCAACTTCGGCAGTGGGCGTAAGAATGTCGGGCAGTACCTCCATGGTCTGATTCACATCCTCGGCGTACAACTCTCTACTTTCATGACGATAGGTAGCGACGTCCAATTCTTCCTCAATCCGGTCATTATCCGGACCAGGCTCTTCGTCGATCGTTACATCTGGTGAGGGTACGGCCTCGTTCTTCGACTGATTCCCTGCTCCATTGTGCGTCGTGCGATCGAAAATCGTATGAACCACGGGTATGAAACTTGTAGGTCGGTGATCCACTTGTCAATCGTCGATCGCTTCATGAGATCCGTCATGCAATCGATCGGAATCCCTGTCTTTATTCGTTGCAACATCTTCTATTGGCCTCTGGGTGCTCGAACCATTCCGCCTTTCTCCTCGATCGTGTTAACGACAAGTGGTAGTGGTTTCACACAGGGAACAACTTCCTCTCACAGGGTCGGGCTGTCCTTTGATACATTATTCCCCGTATGCCGACTTAGAACCTTCTTTGGCGTAGGGTAAGTCCGGTGATCCACAAGTGCTCCAGCGTATGCGGGCGGCACTTCTTCCTCTCTTTCAGTTGTAGCATCAAAGACTAGTGTCTGCCACTCGTTGTACTATCGCGATGCAACCGAGAAGTAGCCTGGGTATCGAGGCACCATGTCGGTAGCCATAATCCAGCCTTAAGTCGGTCCGCGATCGAGAGTAACTACCTTATCACTGAGATTTGTCAGCTTCAAGAACTTGATCCGATTTATCCCAGTGGTTACGGTTGGTACCCATGTATAATCGCGCCTCACCCAGAGCTTGGCGTTAGACTGGAAGTTGCTGATCCTTATCTCCGCCGATCTACCGACCGGCAGTACCAAGTGTTGTTCTGGGATCATGATCGGCTTCGTGGATGATCCGTACAGAGGTCTGCGTCCTGCTAGATGAATCCTCACTTCATCTGGCAATACCAGCGTCCCTTCAACCAAATCCAGACGTATACCTGCGGGTGCCATAAAGTCCAAACCCAGGATCACCTCTTGGCCCACTTGATCACCCACCCACACATCAAAGTAGTATACCAGCGATCCGTTTAGGGTGATCTTGATCTTGGTACGTCCTTCGGTCATGTACGTGTTCTCACGTATCCCCACACACTCTTGCTTCTGATTCTCGTCAATGACACATCCTACCTTACGAGCAAAGGCGGTATCTACGATCGAGATCTCAGCTCCTGAGTCCAGTAGCATTGTGGCCTTTTCGTTGTTAATCTTCCCAACCACTTTAGCTTGCTTGAACCATTTTCCTGGTGTATGGTATTTCCATTATCCCCTTGACTCGCCCGACGATAATACAAGTTCCATATTGGTGGGCAATCAAGCGTATTCATCATGTCGTCCAACACTCGAAATGGAGCGCAGACAGTTTGAAAAATCTTATGTATCTTGCCGATCATCCTACTTGTCCTCGCCTCCGTCGACCCACTTCCTCTGCACAAATGCATATACCCAGAGCCTAGAACGCTCGGCTCGTACCAGATTCCAACATGGCGAGAGTCCTAATATAGCATCGTTTCGGCTTGTTCGTTGACATCCTTGCATACGGAACACACGTAGTAGCACTTGTCCGCAGGATGACCCTTACGTCCACACTTCTGACACGCAAGTCTCTTCCAACATCCGCGATCGTCATTTCTCTTCTACCCACAGTGCGTACACTGTTTGAGGATTTCCACGATGGTAGTGCCGACCGCGGTCGACTTGCTCACTTCGAATGAATGGGTTTCCCGGGTTCTGAGCGCTATCGGAAGATGTAGCCATATGCACATTGTGCCGATCCTACTTCTGAGCGCGATCCATAGCCGTGGCCATATACCTGTTGCGTCGGTCCGAGTCGGAGTCCGATCCACAGGAGTATATGTCTCATCCACTGCTCTCTCTTTCCACGTGGATCGCTCTCACAGCTCGCGCTGGTTTTGCTGGCACTTGGGCCGCCTGTGGAGCAACACGCTATCGAAATTTGCTCGACGCCATAGAGGCGTGAGCCTCTCGAACTTCCATGTTCTCACATTCTTGCAGCTTTTCTTCCAGATCATCTGCATCTCCAAGGCGTAACATCGTTAGCATTCTAGCCAGATCGCGATCGTCCAGGGTACCAATGTAATGATTCACATGTTCCTTGCGAGTGGCGGGCGATCCATCTCGTATCGGGATCTTCTCCGGATCGCGGCCACATTTAGACGGTACAAGTACTCCAATGGAGTCTCGTTCGATCGCTTACGCGCATGGTGGTAGAGTCTCCCAACTGAAACACGATTCTTTCCTCCGTATTTGGCCATGAAGCCTTCTAGGAGTGCTTTCCACGAAGTCCTCGTTGAGCTACTGAGCTGGTTATACCAATCAAGCGCCGTTCCTGTAAGAAGATGGCTGAACACTAGGAACTATTTCTCCTCAGGCGCTTGATCGCATAGGAACGCCGAATTCACCTTACTGATACAGTTCCTGGGCCGTTCTTCATTATTCTCTCGGCCAAGGAATTCTTTCAGTTCGGCCATGGCAGACATTTGAATCCTTTGGTTAGAGACCCCGCCACTCCCCGCTGCTCCTGCCGTCTCCACCTGCGGTAATCCCTTCTCTACTTGCTCCCGACGCGCATGGCCATAGTCATGCGATACATTAGGACTCGATCCAACCGACTCCATGTCAATATCCGGCATGTCGATCTCCGGTTCGGGATGGCGATTAATCGATCGTCCAGCGTTCATGTGAGCTTGTTCTAGCTCGTATTTCTTCAAAGCTGCTAAAAATAGTAATTTACGTGTTCTGACTCTACCATGTTCAAAAACTGCGTTGCCGATGGCCTTCCCGCTTGCGCTTCTGCCTCATTCCGTTCAAATGTCTTCCGCAACAGATCCGCGCCATTTTTCCTAGCGACATCCGTTGGATCTCGACCGAATCGTTCGAGTCTTCTTCCGATTCTGCTGAATCATATCGGGATGATAGTGAATTCATCCTTGGGGGAATCGTTGATCGGCGTGAGAACTGCATCCATCGTGATCCGCGGCGTGATCCGTTGATCCGAGGTGCCGATCGGCGGGGTCGGGTTGTCTCTGGGGTCACGTAGGCCTATAGGCGGACTCGACGTCTTACACATCGACTGCCCTGCGTCAATAACTCGATCGTGGCTGCACTCTAGTGCGTTTGTGCGTTGAACGTTCTCGCCGTAAACCCCGCCTCCGTTAGCATATTGATTAGACGCCGGAGCACCTCCAACACGTCGGGAGTTGATTTAGGTGCAGATATTGGTGCGCGCAGCGTTCCGGTCAGCTTCGGCTTGTTTGTCTTTAATAAAATATCACTTGGCAACATCTTCTTTAGCTCCATCAATTAGTATTCCTGGCCAATTTCGTCAAATCGCTAGTATATTAACCGCATTTCGCAATCCACTGACTGTGAGGCTTGATCCATCTTCTCTGTCTTGACATTGTCGCCGGCTTGTCTTTTCTTGTAAACGTTCCGATATTGTTTCACCGCGGCCAGATTATTAACGTCGTCCGAACTCCTAGCTTCTTTCTTCATCATTTCGGATAATTTGTCTGATATGAATGAAACTCGTTTGGGGATTCCCCTAGGACTTTCATCCTGCAGATCGTGCTTTTCAGCGCAATCTGCGGTAACCCCCGACAAGACCTCAGCAGGGGGTTAAGGGTTTTCTTCGAGATCGTGCGACCGATCTTCCTCTTTTATTTCCTTTCGTCAAATCCGCTCCTAAAATTATTAGTTTCCGGGGATCCTCTATTCTTACGCGTCTGCGGCGACCCCTCTGCCGCTAACGCTTCCATCCCAGGATCAATCTTGATCTTGACTTCTTCGCTCAAGCACTCACGGTGAAATTCGAGTCACCAGTAGATTTGAGCACACGCACCATTGAAGTGGAGTAGTGATCACAATTTCTTGGGATCTCGACTCTCCGCCGGAGCCTGGAAGACCGAATAACGGAGAGGGTACCCCGAATCCGTGTTCTGTATGTTCTTGCTCATCTTGTGTACCCGTCGGTGGGGCGGGATGCGCTCTTCTTGGTGGACATGAGCTGAAGCTGAACTTGACCGTCTTGGGGATATGTGTTGATCGGGTGGAAATGCTTCACCCGGTCAAACGTAGGTGCGGATCGCGTGGGAAATTCTTCACTCGATCGCTTGTAACTTGGGCGCTCTCCCAGAGTCGCCTTTGCAAGGGGTGATGCTTGATCAGCGAGCCGTCGAGCATATTGAGCCGCCTTGCGATCGTAAATCTAAACCGTTAGGTTTCCAGCTTCCGATCGCAGTTCGAAAGTGAGAATTGATGTTCCGCCTTGCCAAACAATCCAAAAGAGAATTCTGTAGAGACATGGGTCACTCTCTATTCAACTGGATGTCAAAGTTCATACCCAGGAGAAGTCGACACGTGTCTTTCGTCCCAAATCAAATCCTGTAAAATGTCAATTAACCAAATTCATAACCTATGACTATGTCTATCTGTTTGGTAGATTAGTCTTTAGCATCAATTGTCTATGTGTTCCATTTCGTGCATCATGGTGTCCACAGCAGATACTCCGGTGGCGGATCGCTCAGTAGCGGATCGCTTGTGTGTGGATAGCTAGGTGGTGGATCGCTCGGGTAGTGGATCGCTCCGCGGTGGATCGCTCGGGGGTGGATTGCGGTGTGTGTTTCACACAATAATGTCTCCACACAATAAAGCATTACACACTTAGGGTGTATTGTGATCAGTCTTTCGAGTCTTTAATCGGGTATCTAGCGTCGGATCGCCGTTACGTTTAAGGCTTCACCTGCTTGATGATCTTGACGATCTACGCCTCCAGCTTGCCTCCATATTCACCTATTTTCCATTGTCGTTAGCGATTTAGCTCTTCAGTTGATGTTTACCCCTTGAAAGATCGGTCGACGTAATTTGGTGTTCCCAGCCTATAATCTTGGATCGTGATCGAATAAATATCGATCTCTGACTATACTTCTTCTTGACCCTTAAGTAGATCAATCTGCATAGTTTTTACAGTCGTTTCCTGTCTCTAAAGTGTTTGATACCATCATTCGTGCCAACGGGCCTATCTCCGACCGCACTTCACCAAACAAATATATCTCTCACTCCATGCAGTACGTGTGATCCACAAATATTACCGCTGAATCCTCTGCGCTTCTCCACAGTCCCTCAAGGTCCAGCTGCTTCTGACCAATTTTATAAAGTGTCAGAGCACCGACCAAGGATATAGTAAAGAACTCTATGGATAAGAATATATTAAATGCTTCTCAATTTTCGATCTATGTATTAATTTATCTGCGTGCCTACGAAAGTATCTTGTTTAGTCTGCTTGCATATTCTGGGGTTAGAATACACTTTGTCCCTTACCGTTTAGACATGGACGTGGCGAAAGTAAGCGCAAGTATAACAACAGGATGTGTTTGGCCTGTAAATTTGTCGAGCAGCAATCGCCCAAACTCTGACGATTATAAGCGGCCTCCCGAATCCGTCGTCATGAGCGCGGGAAAAGTCATGAGGTTAATGCCATAGTGACTACACGAAAGACCAGGAGCGAAAAGCTACCTGAAGAAATTGGTCGTAAGTACACTATTCACAGGTAGATTCAGTGGCCACCTACCGGCCTACTGAATAAAGCATTTTTGTTCAGGGCCGATGGTCTACATCGTTCAAGGCGAACACATCTCCGTCTTCGTATGAGGCTACCGATGAGTGTAGCCCTCCAGCCGATGTGAACACAAAGTGAGTCAAGGTTCATAAGAGGCATCAAATTAACCCCCCCCCCTCTAGTCGGCAGCCTGGCACTGTGATAGTTTTGGGGGCTCACCACGCATCGTGAGACTTAAGTTCACCACAACGGTGCGAGTTCCCGGATCTTCGGAAGACGCGGGATTTTATCGGGATCCTAAGGGGACAATAAAAACTAAGCCAAGAAAAGGATCAAGACCGGTACGTCACGAAAAGCTCTATAGTCAGTGAAAAACGAAACTAACAGCAAAGAATCAAAGTACCCAACCGGACTTGTGGAGGGGTCCGGCCAACAAGGTCAAGTTTGAATATTTACATAATAGATATTTAAAATACCTTACTTATGCCCTTGACGAGGGCACAATGAGTCATGATGTTCATCATGCCCTTGAGGACCACCAGATGAATGTGCAATCCAAAAAGTATGAAAAAGTAAGTAAGTAGATCTTTCACAATAAGGCTCCAGACGACTCGAGGTCAATAGGTCCTGGGGAGGCGGGGTCATTTTTTGGTCGGACGAGGAGGCGACAGGAGTCCATGACCAACGCAAGCTGGACGTCTCTATCACGATTAACCCAGTGATGCAAGCTCTCAATATCCACCTGCTAAGTCGACTCACTGGGACAGTGTCACCCCTGCGGCAACTGCGAATTGTAACAAATGCAAATATTGCGATGGTTACCGTCCTTGACGAAGCCACCATGGCGCGGGAATATTTAAAGTAGATGGGATGTTCACCCAGACGTTTGACTGCATTAAGACATCGTCAGAGAAGTTTTACAAACACTTAAAAACTCATTGAAACGATCCATCACAGATCGAAGAACTCTTCGAGGTCGCAAAGACGCAGGCAGCTTAATGTGTCAGCTGACACACCAGGACGTAGAGATCCACCCATCGTCACAAGTCGTGACTTGGGCCTCACGGTCTGTGAAAGACTTATCCGCGACGTCCTGAATTCACATACGCTGTCCGCGACAGGAATGTCGTCACAGGGGCCATCGACACCGATCCACGCCATCAGAATGATTCTAAAACCCAATTACGCCGCGTTGCGTCAGTCCCGTGCTCATGGGGTTCACGTGAACGAGTCGCTCACGAAATGGTGAAGCCTGGACAGCCAGAAGAAATGCTGGCCCATTTAAAGGCTCAAATTATACCCGATCGACAAACGGCTACGACGCTCTCAAAGGTTTATTATCCTAAGGCAAAAAAATGAGTGGGAAGGACCTACCGACCCGATCGGAAATTTGCAAACATCGTTCCACTATGCGATAACAAGATTCCTGAGAGCAACAAATGCCAACAAAACACCTTAACCGAAACTAAACGAGATGTAGACAGAGGGTGTAATCGCAACCACCCGATTTTGTCCAAGCAACGCGGTGTTAGAGAGCGATCACACGATTTTACCGTTGAGTTGGGCATGGGGTCCCGCCGATCTTTAATTCGGGTGAAGTTTAATGATGACATTAATTGACGGATACGAGCTAGAACGAGTCGCTTACGATCGTATACCCAAATGTACCAGATCGCGAGATCATAGGTGATACGGGTTCGATATTTAATGACTCTAAGAGAATTTTTGTATGAAAGACGAATCTCACAAGAGATCGCGATCCTAATCAGAGAATTCGATCCCAACATAAGATGAAGAGCCTAGAGCCAGCTATGTACAAATCGGATGTAGAATACGCCAAGGTTCAAGAGAGAGCACACTTAGTGTAAGCTACATAAATGTAAGGGGTAGATCTTCTGAAGAGGAAAGTTGTGGCCCGAACGTTAGTAGTACACAAAGGCTTAGCGATGTATTCGTTATTGAACTTACTTAGTTAACATAAAACAGAGTTGAATTTGCTTTGAAGTACATGTGTCACTTTCTATTCCTAGTCGGATCAGTGGCCACCCGACGTCCAAAAAGTTGCATACTTTAATCTGATTATGTCCCTGCATTGTTTGCTAGGGGCAAGGAGTTTCAACATTAACCATAACTGCGATCGGACGCAGCAAACACGCAAATACAAAATTTGCAAGATCGCGAGACGGATCAAGTGGTCAGAAGGCTCGCGTTTCGAGTATCTACATTGGACAAGGCGACATTGTAGAGATCAAGGTGACTCATATCGAGCGCCTTACAAGTACGCCCGCTATTGTGAAGATTTTTAACGCGATAGCACCAAATCCAACCACAATTAAGTTTAGCATCGACTGAGGTTCACCGAGAAGAGTGCAACCCACCCTACCGACGGATACACATGATAAGAAAAGGTCAAATTATAAAATTGGAGTCCCTTCTTGATTACTCGGTCGTTTAAGCTTCATTAAGAAGTATACTCGACAGCTGAAATGAGTGATCGCCACTACACCGCATGTGCTCAAGCCTCAAGACAGCCAACAATGCCGGAATCCAACATGAGCCGATGGAATCATGTAATTTTGAATCAGTTATATCGAACCTAGAGGAATTAACGGGAAGAACGGTTAATGCCACACAAAGACAGGCGCCTAACGTGACCCGGCCTCTAGCTTTCAGTCGCCACGAATTCCAATGGAATTCCACGGACAAGATCTGGACGCAGACCGAGTCCGCAGTTAGGTGACCACCCTGAAGACGGTTTCTTAACGAGGGACCAAGTACCAGATGAACCAAAGCATCTCGGTTTTGGAGAACTGCTGACCGGTTCGGCGCAGAACTGGTACCACCAACTGAGTCGTTTGATTCGAGGAAGTTGTAAAGATTTGCTAGGCTGATTTCGGATGCAGTTCTGCGGTGTTATGTAAGCAATTGATCGACAGTAATTCCACGCACATGAAAAGTCGGATGAGTCCTCGTTCTACTACTTAAACCAAATATCTGAGACTGTACTCCGGGAATACTTGAAGATAAAAAGTGCATCGTTCAGGGTTTAGAAATAACGTGTGAAACACTGTATGGGTATACTTTTACAGATCACAAATTAGCCGATCCGTTGACGATAATAAGTTTGGCGGACATGGGCGACTTTAAGGAAGGCCAAAGGCGCGTCAAACAACGAAGACCAGACGCGGCAATAAGCTTAATAGATCGAGAAAGCTAAGCCCGAAGGTTCCTGCTCCCGTTGACCGACCACGAGTAATGAATTATCTCTCCATGCATGTATTTGATGTTACACAAAGAAGAAATGCTGCCGAATAATCAGCTTGATCAGATACATTACAAGGGCGACCTAAGACAATTTTACCTAGCGGAAGCGGAAAGGAACCCAAGGGAGAAATAATGAGAACCCTACCTGCTAGAGGATTCTACCAACCTGGAAAAAGAATGAGACACCCTACACTTCGCAATACGTCGGCTGAATAAAAATGCGAAAGGTGCCCACTGAAGGTCCTGGAAACATGTAGATTTTGCGATGGTGGGAGAGGACGACTTGCGACTGTTGCGAGAAAAAGGGTCACTTATCTAATCGATTCTAGTTTTAATGTTGAGAATGTCGCGAGACATAGGAAGCTAAAAATGACAGCAAAAGGACCTTTACAAATTACTTTATCAATGGTTCAACCCCACCAAGCATGTTGGAATATTACAAACATTATTTGACGGACATCTACCACAAATCTTGGGACCACGCGCCTTTTTATCCTGAAGATAGACCCCGTATATCAATGTGGCTTATACCAAGTGTGCCCTCACTAGAACCTTGCGTGGCCCACACCCGAATATTACTCGACCAATCCAAGCTCGTTATCTCAGAGGTATCTCGCAAATTCTGGTGACCTCGTTTCAGATTACTTTATCTCCCTGGAAAACATTTCAGCTCCTTTCCTTGCTACCAGCGAAATAGCGATCTTGTACGATTGGGTACACAATGGTCAGCCACTCGTCCCACCTCGTATCCTCCAAACACATTCCTTTTCAAACTTAACGCAGCTGGATATTGTGGACTTTTAAACCCAGCTCCACGGTGGAATCTCGTAGTCGCTTTGCCGCATACTCATTGAATTGTTTTTTCGATGCTATAGAATTGGCATAACCCATTTGTTGAAACGTTTATTAAACCCCCGGATGTCTGGTGAGCTTGCATTCGATCACGACGATCGATTTTTACACCAAAATTATGGTAATGTGTGATTCGATTCATTTAAAAATATCTTAATGATTGCATTTATAAATGTTATAATAGATTGTCAGGTAATATTTACTAATCGTGCTCTCTAAAAGTTTGTTCGTAAACGCGATCAATAGTTTTTTTATTGACAGTGTTTTTTACACTGGTGGCCAAATGTTTTCCATCATGAAGTCGTTGCCTTCGTCAACCAAGCATAGGCCGTTTGTTGTGAATTATTTATGCAATTTTTACATTTGCTATCTGATAGAGTAAAATACTATGTGCACGGGGTCAAACCTGTTAGAATTTAACTAGGCGATGATCCTGTTACGAAGAAGAAGACGGCTTACGTCCGGGGATGAAAACCGAAAAGTGAGTTGTATATTTGTTGTCCTTATCTTCAAAAACGAATGGCTGGTAGAAGCCGGTGACTCTCAGCCACCGATGTCGTGCCCTGTCTCCATCGCGTTTTGTTTTACCTATCACTGGGTAGTTACGTCTCGTAATATACCTTTGGTAAAAACTCTGCTTCGTCATATGCAGAATGAAAACAATTGCGTGGTTGTGGGGACGTAACTGCGGGTGGGTCGCAGTTCTGGTGAACCCCAAACACCAGATCGTGAGTGTCAGTCACAATTAACTTGCACACGGCGGGACTCAAACACGCACTCACCCGATTGGAATCCCCCTTTCCAAACGACTGAGCGAATCTGTTGCTCCGTCGACATCGCTAACAACCCACTATATAAACCTACCAAAGAACAATACAACTAAGCTAATATGCAATATATATCCTGCACATGTCGCCACAACATCACTCATTTACAAATCTAATACCATATAGAAGTAAAAGCTTATTGGTAAGTTCCTAGCACTCGTATTATGGACGACGAGACATAACCCAATAACTCTGTAAAAAAGCGCTTAAGAGATAGTGCAGCTAGTACCAGCGCTGGCCTTATGCGTACTTAAATGGTAGTGGCTATGGTCTTATTATTTTTGAAAATTACAATGCCATCCAGGACGAAGAAGCCTGCTTCGATAAAAACTACGCAGCTAGCGTATGTTTTACAATGTAAATCAACAATGATCAAGATAACTTGTCGGTGATTCATATTTATATTTTGACATATAAAAGGAATTTATTGCTGAATACGTTTGTGATTTGGAATTGCTGCAAATAGTGGGAAATCAAATGTATCTGTATCCCCTGAAGGATAGTTTGTCTCATTTCAGACAAGATAAACATTGAACAAGCCGTGACGAACTTTGGCATCGATAAAGAACAGCCTATATACAATTATTTGTTTCGATTAGCGCGTCGCTGAGCTATTTCGTAAATAAGTTTGTTTATACAAATTTTGAACGCATCCTAAATTTAATGAAGGTCGTTAGGTCCCGTTGCGGTATCATAGCTAGTCATATCAGATCACTTACCGTCTCAACGTAAAATCGCAACAATCGCCGCGTTAAGTCGGCGAAACGGACTAGTAACCTTGTATAAATAGTTACACGGCTCGCCTCTTCGTATTCCGTTGTGGTTTCACCCAATGGATTCTTATAAACAATCCTATAGAAGCCTGCCTGAGCTCAGCCGCTCCTATACCGCTATCTTCCTTTCACTTCACACCAACGGATGTAAGCCGACGCCGTAAGCTCTTTTGCAGGTCCGTGATCGTCGTTTACGTCAAACAGAAGATTTTTAAAGCTCTCGGATAAGGCCCAACAATTCGTCTATCAGGCAAGTCTCTGGAAAAGGGGGCCTCATCATAAAGGCTCTCCTGTTCGTCGCTGACAAGGGTCATAACGGTCTATGCTTCTGATCTATCGGATCGTCGTCGGCGAACTCTTTGTTTCAATAGTAGCGAGCTTCAGCCAACCCGGGCCTTCCGAAATCGTTGGCGCTACCAGACAGCAACTCTTCAATCTATGCATCTTAAGGTTTGATGGCAGGCATAATCTATCCCACGCAGGGACTTTAACTTAAGCGTACGCGTGTCTTGGGCTTGGCAAAATTTGCGTTGTATTACTTTTTCTCTTTTACTATATTGCACAGTGAGTTTTAATTGGCTCTATACTATTTCCTAGTTTAATAAAACTAAGGTGATGAAATAGTCGCTCGATTTTCTTGCATTCTACACTGGTATTTGTTAGTGAGTGATGTTGCGGCGACATGTGCAGGATGTATATTGCATATTAGCTTAGTTGTATTGTTCTTTGGTAGGTTTAAATAGTGGGTTGTTAGCGATGTCGACGGAGCAACAGATTCGCTCAGTCGTATGGAAAGGGGGATTCCAATCGGGTGAGTGCGTGTTCGAGTCCCGCCGTGTGCAAGTTAATTGTGATTGACACTCACGATCTGGTGTTTGGGGTTCACCAGAACTGCGACCCACCCGCAGTTACGTCCCCACAACCACGCAATTGTTTTCATTCTGCATATGACGAAGCAGAGTTTTTACCAAAGGTATATTACGAGACGTAACTACCCAGTGATAGGTAAAACAAAACGCGATGGAGACAGGGCACGACATCGGTGGCTGAGAGTCACCGGCTTCTACCAACCATTCGTTTTTGGAGATAAGGACAACATATATACAACTCACTTCTCGGTTTTTATCCCTGGCCGTAAGCCGTCTTCATCCTAGCAAAAGCTCCGTAGCCTAGTTATATTATAACAGTATTAAGTCTCGACTACACAAAACTCGCCAACACTTGGGTTGCCGACACTCTAGTCGCTGGCACTTATCGTCCCCGATACTCAAGTTGCCGATACCTAAGTAACTGACACTCGAGTCGTCGACATTTAATTTGTCGACACTCGAGCCGACAACGCTGAAGTCGCTAAATTATAAGCCTCGTCATTTAAGTCGCCCACACTTCGGGCGCCGACCCTTGAGTCTTCGGCTCTTAACTTTCTGACCCCTCCACTGGTATCGAGAGGTCAAATTCTCTACACCACACCTGCGACAGTGCGATACGTAACTACTGGGCGAGTGTCTCGGCAATTCTGTCCGTTTCCACATTGGTTTGTAATTATGTGCCGTTCTCGCTGTACCATGGTACGAACTGCCATGTTGCAGCTCTCCTTCTTCATAATGTTGGCTTTTGACTCGTGCTCTGCTCAGTGATATATTCTATGTTGTGTAAAATAGGCTGTTGACGACCTATTATCGACGACTGCACGAGACAAGACTTGGATCTGATCCGCCGTCGTCATGCACGCTTGCTTCATCTGCTCCGTCGGTAGTCAACGGATCAGCTAGTGATAGATGGCCATTATTATCTTCGACTACATCTGAAGGTAGATCTTCGAGCTTGGGCAATTCACTGCAAACTTCATCGAGACATATTTCTAGTGACCCTTCTCGTGACCCTGCTGTGTTTGGCATCGTCCCTGCCGGCTCCGTTCAAGACGTGTCTTTAATTGACCAAGGTTCTGAATTATCTCTATATATTCCGGATCTACGTCGCCTAGTCTCGGACATCGACGATCGCATGCGGCGTGGCGATGTCGAATTGGTCAGGGTAAGTGTAACCTTACTGGATTCTCCTCGGCCACTTCTCGACACCACATTAGGACAATACCTCCTTCGAGATGGTTCGCTGGATGATTTATATTAGTTTATGATATCTGGCGACGGTTCTTTCGCCTATCACTCCGCGGATATCGCGGCCCTGTGCATCGCTAGTTCCCATAACCAGTGATATATTGCTTTCCTCTGTCGGCGGTTGCGAGCTGCAGTCTTGACATCGGTGGACTTGAAGCACCACTGGTCGACGACGATGAAGAGATTCCAGAACTTATAGTCTGCCACTGTCAAGACAAACGATTTGATCGACTTGTTGCACAAGTCGACGATTTGCTCTCCAATTCTTTGCGCGCCAGACAGCTATTCATCAGGACGATCGTCTTGATTCGGTCGAAAGTATGATTGATGAAGTGTCCGCTGGCATAGCGGCTGGGATCAAATGATAAATCAGCTTACGCGCAATCTCGCCAATGCTATAAATTGTCATCCAACTGTCCAAAGCGGGGCTGCTGGTTACTCCCAGGCAGCTTCAAAACGCAAAGATGGCTCGGTGCACCGAAGATTGGACATGCACCTCAAAAATTTACGACGCACCGTCAGTAAACAACTACAAGTCGTCCGGCAGCAAAAGGGTCTGCTGCGTCGTAAAAATATGCAGTGTTTTCTGGATCCGTAATTCGCGGCGGCTGCAGCGGTTCAACTGGACATTCTTCAATCAAATACTCGTAATATGAAGATTAGTTAGTGGTCGTGTTGCTTTTCGCTACTCAATTCCCAGACATCATTTAGTTTAACGGGGTATGATATTTCAATACATGGTTTTTCGGCTCGAGCCATCGTCTGCTTCTCCCGTCACGCCAGCGTTGGCTCGGGCGACTCTGATGGATCCGCCCCGTCCTGTCGCTACCCGACATCCTTGCGACGCCCGGATTTTTGGTCTGGCCGACAAAATCTATCCTTTTCATCTCCTTCAGTCACATTCTCGTGTTCGACTTCTTCGTCATCGACGAATGTGACTGTCGACGTAGAGTCTTTGTCGTCGACTGATGTGTCTGTCGGTGATATATCTTTGTCGACCATATCTTCATTAAATTCTCTAATGAGACGATCGATTGGGTATGATTATGCGCTGGATCTCAGTGTAAGTACGAATCCGGATCTGTCTTCTTCGTCGGCCTAATAATCTGAGACTAGATCGGTTCAGGCGGACGCCAATGCATCATTGCCCCATTTGACAATTCTTAAGCCGACGTTTTGTTAAATCATGGACTTTGTTTTCCGTCTCTATCGAAGCCACATTTTATGTTGCATCAGCGCTTATGCCCAACGCGACAGTTTTTTGAGCTGCTACTTCTTCACGGACAACCGTGCGTTCTGCTGAGACGCTTAACTCCGCATCTAAGCTGTAAAACTCGCTTAAGAGCCTGTCTCGCCGACCAACTTGACTTCGCAGCGTCTGAAGCTAGCAGTGGCAAGCATTTTATCCGTGCGATCCCACGTTACTCCCGCACTCATTCAACCCGCGCCTTTATCGGTAGTTCCACCGGCAGAGTCGCGTTAAGACATGGATGCAGTCCGTTCTTCAGCACCAATGGTTTACGGTCGTCATCAACGAACTTTAGGATACAAAGGCTTCCACACGACCGAAGGGATCCTTGGTGGCTTTTACACCTGCTGCTCCAGCTCATGACCCTCCAGGATGAGAACTCGCCGGTCTTCTGCAATTGTGTTCGTACCACCACCCGTAGCCGTAGATGTGCCGCCAAACCACATCCAAGCTGCTATAAAACCGGGCTTGGCGGTCGTCCTCACGACTTTTCCGCGAGTGAAGCCGTATCTGACGTAGTGTCATCAACGTCGCCAACCGCAGTCGTTGTTGCTGCTGGTGAGTCTTTCGTCGTTCCCACTAGCTGTTTGTCTACTTATTAGTGAAAATAAGGGAACGTGTCCTACTTTTGTCACCCGTCCATCTCCTGTTCCAGCCTCTTTAGCCGACGTCTCTGATGTGTGATTATGCGCGGCTATTGTTCGCCCATCGAAAAGAAGACAAACGTTTCCATCACATTGTCGACTCCGAATGTCGTTTAACGACTCTCAGCTGTTCAAAAGCTTCCAACGGCGGACGACAATTCAGCTACTCGAAGAAGAAGAAACGTTTTGAACGTTTCAGAGCTAGTCTCAGCATGACGTCAACAACTAAAGTGGCATCAACTCTAATTCCGACGTCGCCTATTTTGCTGGCATCGTGTGATACCGGACCACGTCTTCGTCACCACCGGAAGCGCCTGCTGCTGGTAATTTTTCAAGGGAATCATCAGCGTACCGCCCTCTTTTTTACGTTATCGTGAAGTTAAAGTGGTCGCTCGGGAATCGAGGTCGACTCCTGGTATACTAGCGAATTGGGATATACCTTTCTTTCATCATGGGTCAGATCGCTGCTGATGGCGCACCACGTCGGCTCAAGTTTCTATCCGACAGGTGCATTTTGGATTAAATTCATTCGTCGCTGCCACCACTTTTCACTCGCAGGGATCATCGCGTTAATTGACGTTTGCGATCCGTCGCATCCGTGTCTGAGCACTGCGCTATTATTTCTACCAAACTAGGATTCATGAGTGAGTCCAAGATCGGTGAAGCTCAAGATCGGCCCCACCGTCCTCCCCATTCTTCCGAATTCGATTCTTCTCTGGACTTGGTACCTAAAACGTGGGTCAAGTTTCGCGGGCGGAGATAATCGTGATCCAACGCTTTATTTCCATACCGATACTCGCTCCAAACGTTTCGTGGCTTTGTGGCAGAGTACGCATTGGAAATTAGAATCGACTGTACTCATTTTCGTGCATCTCGTTGAAATATTTCTCGCTCGGCTGAAGACTTGTTTCGATTCTTTGCAGCTCGGGTTATGTATATTACCGCTCGCAAACGTCGATGAGATCTGCTGCGGAAGATCGCGAAGAACTTGAGCATGGTTTGGCAAGATGCTGCGTGTGTGGAGACTTTTCGTTAACCCACACCCTTTCTTGACCCCGGACTTTTCTTTAAACCGTCCGTGCCTGTGTACCGAATCATGAGCTCTACGTGGGTGCCCAAAGGTATCGACTGAATCAACGAAAGTGGAGCACTTCGCCAAGTTGAATACTAATGTGTGTGGTTGCTGACAGACTCATAGGATAACCCTTATACCACTTATTTCCGTCCTTTTAATTTGAGATTACCGATGTTTCCTCCAGTGGGCACGTTTAAATGAGAAGAAGAGTCACTTATCGTCGAGGATGTCAACACAGACGTAATTTCTACTTTAATCGTCGATCTCTTTGCATTTAAGCCCAAACAATTGCGAAGGTAAACATATTTTTGTCGATTCCTCGTACTGTGTCTCTACGTTGTCTTCTCACGAATTCGGCTATTCCTTCGCTGCCATTAATAGCCTCTATTTCTCCTCTTGCTTAAATTTCATTAATTAATCTATCTTTGTCTCCATGAACCAATACATCTTAACAAGTAATTTTACTCCTCCTTCTGCCTTTAGTCTTCACAGAATGAGAGAATGCGTGGTACTGGGATTTCTACCATTCGCCTACAGCTTGCACGATTTGCAGAGAATTGCCCCTTTTCATACATCTTAAATAGTAAAACAATAATTCTCATATGACAAATTAATAAATGTCTCCCACGTGAATTCATTATATCCATCCCATTCGACTAAAAACTTTCGCTGAATTCTGTCAGTTGACGTCGCCCTTGACGTGTCGTCGTCGAGTTTGACCCTTGTTTCGGATTGGCCACTGAACTTGTCAAGCATCCATCTATCTTCCGGCAGTTATTCATCGTAAGAGTCTAGTCGACCATTTTTTAGTCAATGCATCAAATTCGTCGTTGGACACGCCTCTTTTCCTCTAACTTTTTTCAATCGCGACATGTGGACAATCGGCTAGAATCGATATCCGCCTTTATCGGACAACTCCGGTTCATACGCGAGCTCTTTGATTTTTTCGACGTAGTAACACGGAGCGTCAAATGGATCCTGACTGTGACTGTGTGGGGAAGCTCGAAGGAAGAATGACGGAAGTGTGGATCGCGCGATTCGCCTTAAATGCGAAAATTAATGTGATTGGTGGAGCGCGTACGGAAATGGGCCTGTTAGCACGGATGATGGTGTCACACGACTGAGTGACAGGAAATACTTGTGAAAATTATGCAGCGTGACCCACCTAACGATCAAGAAGGAGTATAGTCAAGGATCGACGATTGACCGATCGCGATCTGCGATCGCAGTTATGGATCATTAAGGTATTCTGCGATCCGGTACTCTGCGATCCGGTATGGAGAGATCCGGTATATGGGAGATCTACAACGGAGTATCTGCTATGGACAACATGAGGTAAGAGATGGATGACATAGACAGGTGGTGCACAACAGTTGACCTAGCGAACAGATAGGTATAGTCATATAATTTAGATTTGGCTGATTGACATTAAACAGAATTGAATTTGCAACGAAAGACACGCGTTGACTTCTCCCGGGAAGGATCTTTGGCCTCTTGTTGAATAGAGAGTCAACCACGTCTCAGCAAACTTCACCCTTAGATTATTGGCCAGGCGGAAAGTCAAATATCACCTCCCATCAACCGCGATATGACGCAGTGAACCTTACGGTACGGATCCAAGATCGCGAGACTGCTCAAGTGGTCAGAAGGATCGCGTATCAAGCATCACCCCTGGAAAAGGCGACTCTGGGAGAGTGCCCAAGTTACAAGCGATCGAGTGAAGAATTTCCCACGCGATCCGCACCTACGTTTGACCGGGTGAAGCATTTCCACCCGATCAACACATATCCCCAAGACGGTCAAGTTCAGCTTCAGCTCATGTCCACCAAGAAGAGCGCATCCCGCCCCACCGACGGGTACACAAGATGAGCAAGAACATACAGAACACGGATTCGGGGTACCCTCTCCGTTATTCGGTCTTCCAGGCTCCGGCGGAGAGTCGAGATCCCAAGAAATTGTGATCACTACTCCACTTCAATGGTTCGTGTGCTCAAATCTACTGGTGACTCGAATTTCACCGTGAGTGCTTGAGCGAAGAAGTCAAGATCAAGATTGATCCTGGGATAGAAGCGTTAGCGGCAGAGGGGTCGCCGCAGACGCGTAAGAATAGAGGATCCCCGGAAACTAATAATTTTAGGAGCGGATTTGACGAAAGGAAATAAAAGAGGAAGATCGGTCGCACGATCTCGAAGAAAACCCTTAACCCCCTGCTGAGGTCTTGTCGGGGGTTACCGCAGATTGCGCTGAAAAGCACGATCTGCAGGATGAAAGTCCTAGGGGAATCCCCAAACGAGTTTCATTCATATCAGACAAATTATCCGAAATGATGAAGAAAGAAGCTAGGAGTTCGGACGACGTTAATAATCTGGCCGCGGTGAAACAATATCGGAACGTTTACAAGAAAAGACAAGCCGGCGACAATGTCAAGACAGAGAAGATGGATCAAGCCTCACAGTCAGTGGATTGCGAAATACGGTTAATATACTAGCGATTTGACGAAATTGGCCAGGAATACTAATTGATGGAGCTAAAGAAGATGTTGCCAAGTGATATTTTATTAAAGACAAACAAGCCGAAGCTGACCGGAACGCTGCGCGCACCAATATCTGCACCTAAATCAACTCCCGACGTGTTGGAGGTGCTCCGGCGTCTAATCAATATGCTAACGGAGGCGGGGTTTACGGCGAGAACGTTCAACGCACAAACGCACTAGAGTGCAGCCACGATCGAGTTATTGACGCAGGGCAGTCGATGTGTAAGACGTCGAGTCCGCCTATAGGCCTACGTGACCCCAGAGACAACCCGACCCCGCCGATCGGCACCTCGGATCAACGGATCACGCCGCGGATCACGATGGATGCAGTTCTCACGCCGATCAACGATTCCCCCAAGGATGAATTCACTATCATCCCGATATGATTCAGCAGAATCGGAAGAAGACTCGAACGATTCGGTCGAGATCCAACGGATGTCGCTAGGAAAAATGGCGCGGATCTGTTGCGGAAGACATTTGAACGGAATGAGGCAGAAGCGCAAGCGGGAAGGCCATCGGCAACGCAGTTTTTGAACATGGTAGAGTCAGAACACGTAAATTACTATTTTTAGCAGCTTTGAAGAAATACGAGCTAGAACAAGCTCACATGAACGCTGGACGATCGATTAATCGCCATCCCGAACCGGAGATCGACATGCCGGATATTGACATGGAGTCGGTTGGATCGAGTCCTAATGTATCGCATGACTATGGCCATGCGCGTCGGGAGCAAGTAGAGAAGGGATTACCGCAGGTGGAGACGGCAGGAGCAGCGGGGAGTGGCGGGGTCTCTAACCAAAGGATTCAAATGTCTGCCATGGCCGAACTGAAAGAATTCCTTGGCCGAGAGAATAATGAAGAACGGCCCAGGAACTGTATCAGTAAGGTGAATTCGGCGTTCCTATGCGATCAAGCGCCTGAGGAGAAATAGTTCCTAGTGTTCAGCCATCTTCTTACAGGAACGGCGCTTGATTGGTATAACCAGCTCAGTAGCTCAACGAGGACTTCGTGGAAAGCACTCCTAGAAGGCTTCATGGCCAAATACGGAGGAAAGAATCGTGTTTCAGTTGGGAGACTCTACCACCATGCGCGTAAGCGATCGAACGAGACTCCATTGGAGTACTTGTACCGTCTAAATGTGGCCGCGATCCGGAGAAGATCCCGATACGAGATGGATCGCCCGCCACTCGCAAGGAACATGTGAATCATTACATTGGTACCCTGGACGATCGCGATCTGGCTAGAATGCTAACGATGTTACGCCTTGGAGATGCAGATGATCTGGAAGAAAAGCTGCAAGAATGTGAGAACATGGAAGTTCGAGAGGCTCACGCCTCTATGGCGTCGAGCAAATTTCGATAGCGTGTTGCTCCACAGGCGGCCCAAGTGCCAGCAAAACCAGCGCGAGCTGTGAGAGCGATCCACGTGGAAAGAGAGAGCAGTGGATGAGACATATACTCCTGTGGATCGGACTCCGACTCGGACCGACGCAACAGGTATATGGCCACGGCTATGGATCGCGCTCAGAAGTAGGATCGGCACAATGTGCACATGGCTACATCTTCCGATAGCGCTCAGAACCCGGGAAACCCATTCATTCGAAGTGAGCAAGTCGACCGCGGTCGGCACTACCATCGTGGAAATCCTCAAACAGTGTACGCACTGTGGGTAGAAGAGAAATGACGATCGCGGATGTTGGAAGAGACTTGCGTGTCAGAAGTGTGGACGTAAGGGTCATCCTGCGGACAAGTGCTACTACGTGTGTTCCGTATGCAAGGATGTCAACGAACAAGCCGAAACGATGCTATATTAGGACTCTCGCCATGTTGAAATCTGGTACGAGCCGAGCGTTCTAGGCTCTGGGTATATGCATTTGTGCAGAGGAAGTGGGTCGACGGAGGCGAGGACAAGTAGGATGATCGGCAAGATACATAAGATTTTTCAAACTGTCTGCGCTCCATTTCGAGTGTTGGACGACATGATGAATACGCTTGATTGCCCACCAATATGGAACTTGTATTATCGTCGGGCGAGTCAAGGGGATAATGGAAATACCATACACCAGGAAAATGGTTCAAGCAAGCTAAAGTGGTTGGGAAGATTAACAACGAAAAGGCCACAATGCTACTGGACTCAGGAGCTGAGATCTCGATCGTAGATACCGCCTTTGCTCGTAAGGTAGGATGTGTCATTGACGAGAATCAGAAGCAAGAGTGTGTGGGGATACGTGAGAACACGTACATGACCGAAGGACGTACCAAGATCAAGATCACCCTAAACGGATCGCTGGTATACTACTTTGATGTGTGGGTGGGTGATCAAGTGGGCCAAGAGGTGATCCTGGGTTTGGACTTTATGGCACCCGCAGGTATACGTCTGGATTTGGTTGAAGGGACGCTGGTATTGCCAGATGAAGTGAGGATTCATCTAGCAGGACGCAGACCTCTGTACGGATCATCCACGAAGCCGATCATGATCCCAGAACAACACTTGGTACTGCCGGTCGGTAGATCGGCGGAGATAAGGATCAGCAACTTCCAGTCTAACGCCAAGCTCTGGGTGAGGCGCGATTATACATGGGTACCAACCGTAACCACTGGGATAAATCGGATCAAGTTCTTGAAGCTGACAAATCTCAGTGATAAGGTAGTTACTCTCGATCGCGGACCGACTTAAGGCTGGATTATGGCTACCGACATGGTGCCTCGATACCCAGGCTACTTCTCGGTTGCATCGCGATAGTACAACGAGTGGCAGACACTAGTCTTTGATGCTACAACTGAAAGAGAGGAAGAAGTGCCGCCCGCATACGCTGGAGCACTTGTGGATCACCGGACTTACCCTACGCCAAAGAAGGTTATAAGTCGGCATACGGGGAATAATGTATCAAAGGACAGCCCGACCCGGTGAGAGGAAGTTGTTCCCTGTGTGAAACCACTACCACTTGTCGTTAACACGATCGAGGAGAAAGGCGGAATGGTTCGAGCACCCAGAGGCCAATGGAAGATGTTGCAACGAATAAAGACAGGGATTCCGATCGATTGCATGACGGATCTCATGAAGCGATCGACGATTGACAAGTGGATCACCGACCTACAAGTTTCATACCCGTGGTTCATACGATTCTCGATCGCACGACGCACAATGGAGCAGGGAATCAGTCGAAGAACGAGGCCGTACCCTCACCAGATGTAACGATCGACGAAGAGCCTGGTCCGGATAATGACCGGATTGAGGAAGAATTGGACGTCGCCACCTATCGTCATGAAAGTAGAGAGTTGTACGCCGAGGATATGAATTAGTACATGGAGGTACTGCCCGACATTCTTACGCCCACTGCCGAAGTTGCGATCAACGATTTTCAAGTAGGCAATCCAGACATATCGCTGACTGATGACCAAGAACGATTACGACAACTGATATGGAAAAACAAGCACCTTCTTATTGGTAAAGGAAACGCACTCCTTCAGACGCACGAGGGGTGATTTGCGATATTGACGCGGGAGGACCGAGCCCGATCGCGCAAAGGGTACGGCCAGTTGCACCCAAGTTTTGCAAAAAAAATAGCGGATTTGAGTAAAGGACTGCTCTCGTCCAAGATTATACGACCTTCCACATCACCTTGGGACTCGCCGATCGTAGTTGTCATGAAGAAGAATGGCGAGGACATTTGATTGTGCATCGACTATCGACGGGTAAACACGTTGACAAGGCGGATGGCTTACCAAATGCCGTTGATTAGCGAACTATTACAAGACATGGACAAAGCAATGTGGTACTGCTCACTGGACATGGCAAGCGGATTTTATGTGGTAGAGATGACAGAACGAGCAAGAAGTATTTACAAATTAATTAAGCCATCAGGCTTGTTTGAATCGCTACGGATGCCATTTGCGTTAGAAAATGCTCCTCAGATTTACCAACGCCTGATCAACAATGCCTTGTATGGATATATGAAGATCGGGGTCGATTTAGATGCCTCCTCTATGGAGCCGCCCAAACGTATCAACATGTTCACAGAAGGAGAGCCAGACACCAGTCAAACACCATATGTGCTAGGTTAAAGATCGTACATCGATGACATACTGATTCCAGCTACATCGTGGGCTGATTTGTACAAAAGAGTAGATAGATTGCTACGTGCATGCGACAAGTGGAATCTGTCAATCAGCCGGATAAAACATTTTTGGGGACGGCGCAAGGTGGATTACCTCGGTCATCAAGTATCACTCGCTAAACTGGAAACCCACCCGAAGGATCTCGAATTGCTGGTCAACATTTCTTTTCCGCGAACGCTGCGGTCGATGCCGTCGTTTTTAGGGAGTTTGAATTACTATAGCCGATTCATTGAAGACTTTGCGATATATGCATCAGTGCTATACGAATACGTGAAGCCGACTTCCACGAGATCCGACGTATGGATGAGGCGGAATCGTCAACACGGAATGGAAAGAGAGATGGCGAATGGAAGTGTCGTGGTGATCACGATCCAAACCGCAACGGTTCTACAGGGGGCGATCCAAAGTTTTATTATGCTGCAAGGGGCGATCCTGACCTTAACATTGTTACAGGGGCGATCCAAAGTATTCCGGTGTTGCTGGGGGCGATCCTACCTGCACAGACAGAAGCAGATGGGATAAGGCGATGATTTTGTTCACTATGTTGAAGGATAAGATCGCTAAGACTCCAATTTTTATAAACATTTTGATCCGGATCGCCCTCCAGTGATCGTTGTCTATGCTAGCAAATGGGCAGTATCTGAAGCTTTGCTACAAGAACCCAATAGAATATACTTGCCCGTAACGTTCACAAGTTAAAAGCTAAAACTTAACGTAATAAACTAAGTAATGGTGGAGAAATAAGTTTTAGCTCTGCTGCGCATCCTGGATATCGGCTACACTATATTGGTTCCACGAGAGATCAAGGTTTTCACACGTCATTCAACGTTGATCTGGCTGGTGCAATCTTCAGGCTTGGATTGGAGGCTAGTGAGATGGGCGGCGTTGTTATCAAATTGGAGGCTGGAGATCAAGAAGTGTGAAAATGGAGAAGCGGAAATCCTGGGTACACTCGCCGCCAGCATAAACCCGCGTGAAGAGGCTGACGAGATGTTGATCGCGATCGCCGCTCGTAAACAGCCGATACATACTACAAGTATGCCACCACCCACCGTGGAGAAGGGTAAAAGTATGCAGGTAGTCAGTTTTGATGAATCGGCCCGGACCAAGCGAAAAGGCGGGCATATAGCGCAATAGTATGGAAGCTCCCAGAATGGAAGATCGTGAATGTCGCAGACAAATACGCAACAGACCTGACAGTAAACGAAGCCGAATATCGTAACCTGCTATTAGATTTCGATCTCCTGGACGATCAGGCGCGGGGGCGCATCATCATTTGAGGCGATTTTTACTTATTGGTATGGCAGATGCACGGAGTAATTGATTGCAAGGCGCCCGATTGCAGTTTCTACGTCATAAGGGAATGGAGAAACTCCGATCGTGGCCGATCCACGAATTTTTACACATAAGGAGGGATTGTACTCAATCCCGAACGACTAGCAAGCAACACTTTGCAACAAGAGCAAGTATCGACCACTTTATCCGATCAAGATCGCCAGAATTAAAGTTCGTTTAACCGGTTTGGAATGGTTGTTGGCAACCAACAGTGTCGATCAGGTCGTGAGAATAACTACAGTCACAAGGTAAGCCGTAAAGCGACGACGATCACTTGAAGTACTACATGATGATTTTTTTCGGCAGGTCAGAATCGAGAGAATTAAGCAAGCACAGGTAGAGGAGAAATAGATCGTCAACCTAAAGTAATTCCTGATCGGGGTAGACCGAAGCTGAGTGTTGAAGAGGTAAATCTATGTGCTCGGACCGCGTCTGAATATGTAGAAGACGAGAGCGGACCATTTTTTCTGCCATCGATCAACGGTGTATCTAGACAATCGCGTGGAGCTGGTTCGTTTGGTGATACCAGAACTACTGCATTGAGATTTCCTACATCATTACCACAACATTCTGGAGAGAAGCCACCAAAGGATAGACCAAACGTACTAATAAATCCGGTCTAACGTTTACTGGAGAAGACTCTATAGGAGTGAACAGCGCTACGTGGGAGAATGCGTTGATTGCACGACGGGAAGTTAAAACTTGTTCTTCGCGGCGAATAACCGAGAAATTTCCAAGCCACTTACCCGTTTCAAAAAATAGCGATAGATCACATTCCATTATTACCGCGATCTTTCAAATGAAACACCGAGGTGTTGTTGTGGGCGGGTCTGTTCTCAGGGTACGTGATCGGCAAGTCGAGTTCCTACAGTACTGCAAAAACGATCGCTAAGAGCTACGAAGAGTGTGTGCTTCAAGGTTTTTGGGCTAGTGAAGGGATCTGCTAAGATCGAGAGCCAGGGTTCATGTCCGATTTCTTCTGAGCGTTCAACCGGATTGCGGGGCAGAAACAGCGTGCTACTATGGCATATCGACCCCAACCGAATGGAACAGCAGAACGAATGGTGCAAACCCTGACGAGAGCGTTGAAAATTACGTCACGGACACGAATTAGAAGGATTGGGACGAATACGCCGAGAGGTTGACGTTCGCCATGAATCCGGCACAGGATCGTGTGCGAGGAGATACGCCATTCTATCTGATCTACGGTCGGGACCCACAATCGACGCTGGAAGCAACTTTGATTTGGGAAGCACCAAACGACGGGACCGAGATCCAATAGGATAGCGTTACCATATTCAACGTCATTACCAGAGAGCGAGAGAAGCCGTTAACGATCGTCTACGGATCGCAATCTAAGATCGGGCCGATCGACACAACACTGAGGACGGATCCCATGATATCGAGTTGGGATCTCAAGTGTGGCTCTATTTGAATCAAGCGAAACAAGGATACGCCCGAAAGCTGGCACATATGTGGCATGGGACATTCCGGGTACGGGGACTTTACGGGAGACACGCGGTACGGTTGAAGACCTCGAATACGCCGTATCGAATATTCCCGTTGGTACATATATCCAAGCTTAAGCGGGTGAAAACCTTCCCAGGTCGGTCAAAACACCTGTTGAACGTTGAAGAGGCGGATCACTTAGATTTTGACTAATCCCTGCTGCCGGAAGATAGCTGGGAACGCACATTGGATGAAGATGAATTTGAAGTCGAGAAGATATTGGATGTGCGATCCGGCAAAGGACTCGTTTTGGAAAATGTGCAGCGCCAATATTTGGTGCAATGAAAAGGATCTGGTGACCCAAAATGGATTGATGAAGAAAACTTCAACTGTGGGGCCTTGCTTCAAGAATTTAACAGCGATCGAGTCAGCAATAATCTTTTCGAGGTGATGTAAACACACGAAGTAGCGGTGGATGAATAGCCGATGTGTCGAATCTGAAGTTTCCTGCAAGAAGGTTGCAGATGTGAACAAAGGGAAGGGTATTGTGTGGCGATACATGGTATCTAACCCGATTGCAGTGAGTAATCAGAAAAGAAAAATGAGATGAATTTCAGTGATGATCTCCGAGGTGGAAAGTGCAGGTGATGTAGGACCCATGGGCGTTATGGGCGCACATTACATCGACACTGTATGTCGATCGCAGGTACAGTATACGATTGTGGAGAAGCGCGAAGGTAGAATGACGGAAGTGTAGATCGCGCGATTCGCCTTAAATGCGAAAATTAATGTGATTGGTGGAGCGCGTACGGAAATGGGCCTGTTAGCACGGATGATGGTGTCACACGACTGAGTGACAGGAAATACTTGTGAAAATTATGCAGCGTGACCCACCTAACGATCAAGAAGGAGTATAGTCAAGGATCGACGATTGACCGATCGCGATCTGCGATCGCAGTTATGGATCATTAAGGTATTCTGCGATCCGGTACTCTGCGATCCGATATGGAGAGATCCGGTATATGGGAGATCTACAACGGAGTATCTGCTGTGGACAACATGAGGTAAGAGATGGATGACATAGACAGGTGGTGCACAACAGTTGACCTAGCGAACAGATAGGTATAGTCATATAATTTAGATTTGGCTGATTGACATTAAACAGAATTGAATTTGCAACGAAAGACACGCGTTGACTTCTCCCGGGAAGGATCTTTGGCCTCTTGTTTAATAGAGAGTCAACCACGTCTCAGCAAACTTCACCCTTAGATTATTGGCCAGGCGGAAAGTCAAATATCACCTCCCATCAACCGCGATATGACGCAGTGAACCTTACGGTACGGATCCAAGATCGCGAGACTGCTCAAGTGGTCAGAAGGATCGCGTATCAAGCATCACCCCTGGAAAAGGCGACTCTGGGAGAGTGCCCAAGTTACAAGCGATCGAGTGAAGAATTTCCCACGCAATCCGCACCTACGTTTGACCGGGTGAAGCATTTCCACCCGATCAACACATATCCCCAAGACGGTCAAGTTCAGCTTCAGCTCATGTCTACCAAGAAGAGCGCATCCCGCCCCACCGACGGGTACACAAGATGAGCAAGAACATACAGAACACGGATTCGGGGTACCCTCTCCGTTATTCGGTCGTCCAGGCTCCAGTGGAGAGTCGGGATCACAAGCAATTTGTCACCACCCCTTCACTACAACTATAGGACCGGTTTTAATTAAGTACCTACTGTTCATAATATTAGTAATAGCGAGGTTATTATGTATCACGCTCCAGCGGTAAGGTTGTAAGTGATTGCGAATCGAAACCATGAAGCTCCGAATACGTCTCAGTAGGATCGCGTTGCTACAAGGATGCATATACTCTGATATTCGAAAGTATTGCTTATTTTAAAAGGAAGTAACGTTTAACAACCGGGGGGAGTCTCCTAGCCGTCCGATGAAGAAAGCAAAATCGAAGGAGATCGTACAAATAGTGAAGCTAACGATAGCTACTATCAGTCATCTGTTTCATTGCGAATATGAATAGGTAAATTAACGATTAATAGCCAGAGAAGATCCGCGAAGTGATCAATGGTTCTATATAAAGTATTTTATTGTAACGGTTCCACGCAGCTTCTTTAAGGTAGAGGAAGACTTAATGGTTAATGCGCAACTTTGGTTATAAGAATCCAAACTCAAGATTCATAAGCTCAGAGAGCTTACGGTCCCTGTTCCAGAGGATCAAACGAAGTAATAGAATTATAGCACAGAGTTCTCAAGAGTAGCTACCTTTACAATCGTTGCTGGCTTCTAACGATCAAAGACGCCTCGTGAGGCACGTGTCGATAGTGATTAAAATGAAAAACTGAACTTTTTTCTATATCATAAAGAAGCCCTTAACACAACGTATTTAACCTAGTCGCTAATGTACTAATTATTACCGCTCGAAAGATCTTGTAATCAATGGTTGACAGACATCAGTCTTTAACATTCATTACGGTGTGATATAACATCACTTTAAAGGGAGTCCCGACCCTTGTCTGCACCACACATATTGTCGACTACCATCTGGCCTGGAAATTCGTTACAACCGACGTCGATAGCGTCAAGGCGTGGAATAAGATTAGACAAGGTAGTATTTGGGTATTGATATTAACATATTTAGGCCCTAAAGAATTGAAAAATCGATTCGTAAGGTTTTAATGAATGTCCACGAAATTAGATGTTTGTTTTCAGAAGGAGTGAAAAAGCATCTGGCAATATCGCGAGAAATTGCTGTCTACGTATGAAGTTACGCATAAAAACATATGGGAAGGATATTTATAAATACATCCGACTACGGTTTAATAGAAGTTGCAAAACTAATGATCTCAAGAGGCGCCATCTGCTGATGGGCAACAAAATCGGTACCAACGGCAACATTCGGAGCGATATGTGGTTCAGACGTAGGAGGAAAGACTATGATTGCTCGTGATTTCTGCCGGCTTCCGATCTTCATAAAAAAAGGCGGACGTGACTAATAGGTTACTAAAGACGAGCAAGACGCCGAAAATTGTCACTAACTTCGTTGAAAGGGACTAAGCGTGATCGATACCATCTACATCCATCGTTTAGTGCGCCAGCACAGCCAATTAGATTGAGATTTCGGGCATGAATGGCGGTATGCCTACTGACAAGACAAAACACATGACCGAATTTGCATCCCTACAGGACAGGGACATGCACTGAAGGATCAGCGGCATTGTCGCCATCGACGACGAACATCCCATGCTGTACACGCACACAAGCAGTATTTAAAAAAAATAAGGGAACGGGTTCCGGCGTGTAATGAGCCGGAAGAGCGCAGGCACTATCAGTCGCATATGAATGAGCCCGGTCACAAACAGAGTGGTCACCAGGATCAGCACCAACTTCAGAGGCTGATCAGCGACAAAGTCGTTCAGTAAGATAGTTAGTGATCCAGCAAAAAAGCTCAATATTGCAACGGTTGTGATTCGTAGGATGTAGTGCGCCACGTGCGCGAGTGCTTTGTTTGTCTCATAAAAAACTCCAGCAGCGGATTCAGACTCGACGGTTTGTTGAAACTGATGACCATCATTGCATCAAGTGGCGGTGAAAAGACATCGATGCTCAGTGTAGTGCCGCAAGCAAAAGCGGACACCATGTTCGCCCCCACGGCCTAACGAAGATCCTTCATACATCGTTTAATGGCGTAGTATTTGTCTCCGCCAATGCTTCATTTCGCACTAGCGCATTATAAATATCAATCAGAGATACTGAGTCGTCGCATAGACTTTAGTCGCCCAAAAGTCAACCCAACGCCCTCATGTGCGCCAGTATACTATACTTTCTCTGGATAGCGACGCGTCCTCTCTCTAGCTTTATGCACGCCGTAGTTCTACAGCTCAGCAGTCAAATCTTTGCTGCTGGTTGTACTAGTACTTGCGTACTGTGATCATAGTTGTGAGCTGACAAATATATTGACGTGCTAACCACTACAACTGACATGCATTGTTTTCTCTCATAATCTTGCGTGTTCCTATGGACCAGGCATCATCATCATTGGCTACTACAGCAATATATGTAATTAACATTTACCTGGCGTGATCAGTATCACAATAAGTGTTGGCGACAGCAACGGTCAACCTGCAACACTATTGCCTTGACCCCATCAAGGAGCCGTTGCCAGCTAAGTTTTAAGTAAGTTGAACACCACGCTAGTTCGCAAGAATACCTGCCTTGGTATTATTGACACGCTTGGCTGCCGACGTGGCGTTCTCTAGTCTTAATTCGAGTTACTGGTTGCTTTTATATAAAAGCCTGGACAATATATGTAACGGGGCACACCCTTGCGTGAACTTAACGCAAGGGTATCGGTGCCCCGACGGACGTACACGTGGCGAGCGAGGAAGCGTAGGTAGGGTAAAAGTAGAACTGTTATATTAATAAATTAAGTCTTTTAACTACTGTCTCTTCGACTTAACTTAATTACGGGATATACCTGAGTGTATGGTGACGTCTCGTCACCACTCATTGCGCGCGTCTTGCGGCGATTGGTGGGTTGATATCATCAAAATATTAACCAAGGAACAGACCCTTTGGTCGACCCTGCAATATCACCACTTTGGTGGTATTGTTCAAAGAATATCCATCTTCATATTATTTATTGTCACTTTCCTTAAAGTGACAATTTCATGTAACGGGCTGCCCCGTTACATCACCCCCCTTAACTGATAGTCACCGTGTGACTATCGAAATGTGGAGGCCACCCGTTGGCCACCATTGGGACAGGGAGCACTTGTTTGGTCCGTTCTATTCACTTTCCGCTTGACCTCGCATAGTTAACATGTCTATGCGAGGTGACTCAAGAACCACACAGCCCGGTGCTGTGCAAGCCTCTGCGGCAGACGCTTCGTCGTCTGCCGCCCCTTCTTCGCCTGCAGCAACAGGTGCTGCAGGTGCACGCGGTATCACGCCGCGTGCGCACGATGACCCCGATGTAGAGGTCATCTACTTTGGCGAGTCAGACGTGTCTGACTCGGGCAATGCTCCAGAGGCGTCTCGCTCACCGGCGACGCCTCAGTATTCGCCAAGACCACTGCCGAACGAACGGACTCGTGATTCGCATCACAGTCTGTTCGGCAGTGATGACGATGATCAGGGTGGTGAGTTCTATTCTTCACCACCGCCGGCTCGTGCGTCTTCGCACGAGCGTGATGACAATGGCGCTAGCCGTCGTCAATCTGGGAGCCGTATTACCGACAAGGGTACCACTGTGAAGCGTGATGAGTTGAAGCCGTGGCGTTTGCCCGAACAACTCATCAATAGCCTGTCTCACGAGACAGGCCAACACCATCGAATACCCTTATTCGATGCAACCGAGCTTCACGGCTTGAGTTCCAGCGCGAAGAACTTTCGCGCTGAAGAAGACTATTATCTCGATGTCTTCCTTAGACATCGATGGTACAACAGCAACCAAAAGCGTGACAAAACATCGCTTTTGGCTGCGTGGAACGCGTTCGTCCAAAACGTAAAGAATTTTGGACGAGAAGGGTGGCTCAAGAAACTTGAGGCAACACGCCTCAGGTTCGAACGGCGAACGCCAACCGGTGCTCTGTACCGGTTGCATTGTTTATCTAGTGAGGCAGACATTCCTTGCCTCACCTGGGGAGACCCTTGTGCGAGTTGTATTGACAACTCGCAGCGTGCACATAGGGATGTGTACTCCCTAAATTCGCCCTGGGGAAGGGCACACATCTCGGCTGAGATGCGTGACGCGATTGCAAACTTGCAATCCGTCTACAAGCGCCTAGGGCGCGTGTTTACCGATGGGCCACAGGGCTCATCGGATGGGTCTCGTCATACTGGCGGACGAGACCTTCAACATCCATCAACAGCTGAGAGCGGGGCTCCCAGCTGTTCCAAGAGGGCGGATACCCCCCCCCCACTGGACGAGGTAGCTCGTCCTTGATCCTGAATCGTCACGGTGATTGGAGATAAGCTCCACTAGAAAGCGTTGATCACCGTGAGCATCCACCAAAGAATGTGAAGGAGGAGGAAAGACCTCCTGCATATCGTTCTGCTCACCATCTCGACCCTTACGAGATGGATCGCGCAATCGATGAATTGCGCGATGACTTGAAGCACGAGCGCGACCGGCGCTACGCTTTGACTGATACCGTGCAGAAGAACCGCGAGGATCACGAGGCTGATCGGGCGAGGGATCGCGCCGATTATGCCACAGCGCAGCTTCAGGTTGAGCGGGATGTCCGCTCCCTATTCGGCGAGCTGGCGACAGCTCGCGGGGAAATATCTCGGTTGAATACCGAGGTATCATATCTGCGCGACCAGACAGATCGTCTGGAGCGCGAACGCAAGAACTTGATGGATGTTCTTGAACGTGGGGGCTATCTTCATCGGAAGAAGAAGGCTCGTACTGACAGTACGACCTAAGCCTCCCCACGTAAAACGTAGGATGCGTGCGCATCCTACGTGGCAATTCGAGTGTGTATGCATTGCCCTTGCGATGCAAAACTCGAAATGGCCCAATGTACTTCGGCAGTAGTTTACTACTGCCGACACTAGTGACTGCATGTCCAGGTAAGTTTACCGTAGACAGTAGTACTAGGTCGTTAACCTAAAATGAAAGAACATTTGCTCTTCCATTCTTGTCTGCGTTCCGTTTCTGATGGTCCACCGCATTTGCGATGGAGTCCTGTACGAAGCGGACTACCGCCTCTCGAGTCAGCAGGAAGTTCTCTGCTGACTCTTTGTTTTGTCTTTCAGAGCGCTTCGTGCGCACTGCTAAGAGATTGCTCTCTTCTTCAGCGAGGTTGTCTTCTTCCTCGCTGGAACAATCGTTGACGATGCTAAATATACCAGCATCGTCATCATCGTCCAAGTCAGTAATGGAGTCGCCGCTATTATTGAGGTGATCTTCTTCATCAATATCGACCTGATCGACATCGGCATCATACGTGACGACGTTTGCGTCGACACGTGATGAGCAAGAGCCAAAACGGTTTTTGCTCGAGCGAGTCCCTCCCCCCCTTATCCAAGGGTCACACTCGAGAAGGGCGGGCACACGTGCATGGCGTAGGCCATTCACGCAAAACGGTTTGTGCTGTGTTGAGGCATGCGCCGAATTCTTGAAGGCGAATTCCACCATGGGTAGGAATTCGCTCCAACTCGAAAACGAGTGGACATATCCTCGGAGGATCTCTTCGAGGACACGGTTCGCACGTTCCGTCTGACCATCTGTTTCTGGATGGTCAGATGTAGACATCTTCAATCGTGTTCCGAGAGAACGGAACACGGTTTGCCAAAATTCCGCCGTGAACCGAGGGTCACGGTCGGATACGATTTCGCGGGGTAACCCGTGGAGTCTAAAGACCGTGTCTAGAAAGACACGAGCACAACCTTGAGCCTTGATCGACTCAGGGATAGCAGAAAGATGGACCATCTTGCTGAATCGGTCAACAAACACAAGAATACCATTGTTCTTGTGAGCGTCTTTGGGAAAACCGAAGACGAAGTCCATTGAAACGGACTGCCAGCAATCTGTCGGAACAGGCAGAGGCTGCCATGGCGCACGGGATGAAGGACTAGGCTTCACCCGTTGACAAACTTCGCAAGCACGTATGTACTTGCGGACAAACTGGTACTGGCGTGGCCAGTAAAAGTCGCGACTTACCGTGAGGTAAGTCTTTTCTCTACCACGATGGCCGCCTGTTGGGGCATCGTGACACTCATACATGATGCGTAATCGCAAATTATGATGAGCGGGTACGACGACACGAGACGTGTCGTCGGCAACAGCTGTATAGTACAGCAATCCGTTGCGTGTATTATACCGATCCGATGAGGATCGGTACAAAGCCGGTAAATCCCTCATGGATTTACTGGATGGATTCACCAGATGATCCATCAATCGCAGAAGATCCTTATCTTCTGCGTATGCCTGTCGTACGTCGTCAAGTAAACTTGACGACGGGACACTGACTGACAGTGTCGCAACAGTGGGCTTATCCTCACTTTTGATTTGTGCGTCCGGCTCGAAATCGGGCCGGCGCGAAAGAGCATCAGCGACGATATTGAGTCGTCCTGGTTTATACTCCACGGAGAAGTCATACTCCGCGAAGAAAGACAGCCACCTCGCCATCCTTTGCGAGAGATGTGGGCTGTTTACGGCCGTGCGTAATGACGCATGGTCCGTATAGACGATGAACGGTCTATCTCCCAAGAGATAGACGCGAAACTTAGCCAGTGCGTACTTCATGGCAAGGAGTTCCTTGTCATGCACTGAGTAATTACGCTCAGCTGATTGCAGCTGACGCGACTGATAACAGATGACGCGCTCCGCGCCATCTGCATCGAACTGCATTAACGCACAGCCGATTGCGAAATCGCTGGCGTCACAGACCACATGAAACGGTCTGTCCTGGTCTGCAATCGCCAAGATCGGCGATTTCATCAAGCTTTTCTTGATATCTTCAAAAGAACGCTGGCACTCAGCGTTCCATGACCACTTGACATTTTTCTTGAGCAAGCAAGAAAGATGAACAGTCATCTTGGCGTAGTTGCGCGAGTACTTGTGCAATTACGCCGCTAGTCCAAGGAACTTCCTTAGTCCCTTGACATCGACTGGCACTGTACAGTCGGTGATCGCCTTAATCTTTCCGGGATCAGGGCGTACGCCGTGTTTACCCACGATGCACCCAAGAAGTGGTATTTCGCTAGCCGCGAATATACACTTCTCGAGGTTGGCATACAACTTATGCTTGCTCATAAGTTGAAGAACCTGACGAACGTGAGTTCTGTGAACTTCAACGTCCGTCTTTCCGTCCATAGCCCGGCTATGGACGAACACATCGTCGAAGTAACTCGGTGCGAAGTCTCGCACCGGTCTCAACAGATTTGTACTACATCTGTTGATATTACAGGGGCGTTACTCAGCCCCTGTGGCATCACTAGCCACTCCCACAGCATCCCGCTGGGGGTACTCACTGCCGTGAACGGGACGTCCCGTTCACGCATCAGGATCTGATAGAATCCATCCATCAGATCCATGGACGAAAAGATGGTACTCTTTGACATACCATCTATGATTACGTCCTTCCTCGGTATCGGCGTCTGAGCCGGTATTGTTGCAGCATTCAACTTGCTGATAGCGTGCACTGTCCGCCACCCTCCTGTGGCCTTTCGCACACAGAATGTCGGAGAGCTGTGAGGGGATGTTGATTCCCTCACATGGCCCGCTGCTAAGCGATCGGCAAAGAACTTGTCGATCGCTAGTACTTGTTCAAGAGGCAGTGGCCACTGCTTCAACACACAGTATTTCGAGCCCGGTTTGAGCTCGATCTCGTGTCGAGTGCCTTTGTCCTTAGGCAATTCGCAAGGTACGGATTCAGGGAACACGTCCCTGGATTCGATCAAATCCTTATACAAAGGATTTTCCTGAAGTGACTCCCAGGATTGGGACGCGTATCGCTCAATCCGAGTCTTCTCATCGAGGACACTTTCGTCCATCGATGAGCTGCTGAGAACCCGTTCGTTCAAAGCAAATACTGTAGCCGACCAAATATCGGCCACATACTCATCCTCTGTGACGAGTATGCAGATCTGCTTGACTTTGCCACTACGCAGATCACGCAAGAACCGTTTCGGTTCTAGCGTTGGCAACTGAGTTATCTCCGAAGTTAACTTCGGAGGCACAATCAGATCAAGCGTATAAGCGCCTACGCTTGATCCGTCATTGACCAAGACGTTCAACGTCTCGGTTTCTTCCTGGGAACTTGCTTCTACAGGTTGCTGAGGGCCTGATCCTTCAGCAAGTGACTCTTGAGGAATTCTTTCCTCAAGTACGTGGGGACTTATTCCCTCGACGTCTTCCGACTGTGGCTGTGCAGCCACAGTCAGGCACCGATCCTCTACGGTCGACTCTCCAGTCGACCTAGGATTTTCATGTTGCCCCTTGGGGGCAACAGATTTCTTTTGTCTAAGATGCTACCCGCTAGGCATGCATCCATGTCCCGGTCCACTCGACTTATTCGAGTGGTGGACCTTCGGCGCAGCCTGTACCTCTGTACAGCCGCCGGGAGCTTGCTCCACAGTGTAGTGATCAACTACACTGTGATCTTGTGCAGTCGTGCTAACGACCGTACCGCAAGTGAGGCCATCGCACTCACTCGCAGAACATCCACACGCTTGTGGACGCTCCAAGATGTTCATCAGATGGTCATCTGATGAAAAAGCGGCAGGCGTCTCCACGGATCGATGCTGCCAGCTCACCCCTGGCTCGTACTTTCTAAGCCAAGGTAATCCCAGGATGACATCAAATTTGTCATCCAGATCTAGTACGATGAAGTCATCATCGTACTGTTCGCCTTCTAACGTGTAGTGGATTCCTACTACACGTTTCTCAACAATTATCGATGCGCCTGTAACAAGGCGCACCGTCATCCTTGTGAGGGGAATGTCGCGCTCAACAAACTTGAGCCTACGACCCTCTAGTGACTGGGGACGAACAAAGTTGTTTGACGCCCCACAGTCTACTAGGGCGCGAAGCGACAAATCATTTGTCGCTTCCAACTTCAAGGTGATGAGCGAAACGTCATCACCAAGTGCAGAGACACACAATGATTGTGTATCTGGAGCAAATTTCGTCAAGAGATTTGCAAATTCTCTTGAGGTTGCTGGATCAGTAGGGCGCTCCGCCCCTACTGACCCCGACCATTTTTTGATGGTCCGTCTCGATGTTGCGGCTTCGCAACAGCGCTGGACCCACGCCCATTGCCTTTTCTGGCAAATGGTCGTCCATTTCGCTCAGTACTGTTTGGTACTGGGCGTGGAGCACTACACTCATATGCGTAGTGCCCTAACTTCTGACATCGATTGCACCTCTGCATTTGCTTGTTGTTCGAAGAGCGAGGTCTCTCGCTCTCAACATAGCAGAGTTCCATTGGTTCCGGACCTCCGATCTCTTGTCGCCTCTGTGGACGATAAGAGTTTAAGCTAGCATGAGCCTGTCTCATGCTAAAGTCTTCCTGTTCCGCGGCTGATATCTCTTCTTCAAGCGTATTCAGCTCAAGGCGGAACAAGTGGCCCCTGACGGGCCCTTCTGCGAGCCCTTGCATGAACACCGTAATCAACGTGTGTTCATGGACTGGGTTGGCAGTTATACTACTCGCAAGGAGTCGTATATGTTGTGCGTATGCGTGCACATCACGCTTACCCTGCTTGAGTTTCAGGAGCTCTGAACGAGCTCTGAACGAGCCCTGAACTCAGCCCGTGGCGGCTCAAACGTTTGTCTGAGCCGGGACTTGAAGTCATCTAGCGACCTAAACACGTTTGGGTCGCTACTCTCGAGTCCCAGGGACCAAATTTTGGCTCACCCTGCCAAGTGGGTCTGAGTGAATGTGAGTTTCATTTGCTCATCTTCGACGCGACGAGCCCTTAGGGCTCTGTCGAGTTTGACAAACCAGAGTAACAGGGAGTCCTCCGAAACTCCACTGTACTTGGAGATGTCAACTTTCATGACCTTGGGACGACGCACATGCGCCGTCCCGCCCACATCAGCATGGAATTGCTGCTGTCTCAACAGCTCTATCTGTTGAGCACCGAGTTCTCTCAACTGCTCGGCCTGTTGAGAGCCTTGCTGGTGAATCGAGGCTACTTTCTCCCTTTCGGCGACAAGTTCATTTTGTATGAACTTGGCTATAGCGGTATGTTGTTGATCTCTGTCTAGAGACTCCAATATGGCGCTAATGGCGAGCTCGCCTACGGTAGAACTCATTCGTTCTACCGCACCCCATTCGATGTCACTCAAATGGGTAAACCCTTCACGCGTGGCGTGAAAGGTGTCTTCTTCATCCAACATGAACATGTTGGATGTTGTGGTCCTTGGAAGGACTACAAAGTGCTACCAGGTGTAACGGGGCACACCCTTGCGTGAACTTAACGCAAGGGTTTTGGGTGCCCCGACAGACGTACACGTGGCAATCGAGGAAGCGTAGGTAGGGTAAAAGCAGAACTGTTATATTAATATAATTAAGTCTTTTAACTACTGTCTCTTCGACTTAACTTAATTACGTTGATATAACTGAGTGTATGGTGACGTCTCGTCACCACTCATTGCGCGCGTCTTGCGGCGATTGGTGAGGTGATATCATCAAGATATCAACCAAGGAACAGACCCTTTGGTCGACCCTGCAATATCACCACTTTGGTGGTATTGTTAAAAGAAAATTCATCTTCATATTCTTTATTGTCACTTTCCTTAAAGTGACAATTCCATGTAACGGGCTGCCCCGTTACAATATAACTGTGCGCTTGTGCCTGCTTTAAAGAGCGAATGGCCTCATCTTTTGTGCAACTGGGCTTAAGCTGTCATCGACTACTGATGGTTTCATCTTGACGTTAGGGTGCTACCAGACTGTGAGATGAATGAAATACGTCAAATTAGCAGAGACGCTCAGCAAATAGTACCCTGAGAAAGACCACAGAGCATTGCAGGATGAGGCAGATGTGCAGCCAAGCGTTATCTCTAATAGCTAAGAAACGCCTGTCTCAAGCGAAGCGTAACTTGACTTCTTCGTACAGGTGTACGCTACTTTGATCGAACTATAGTCGTGTACGTCTTTTTGAGTCGATCTTATATTCGATAGCCCAGGCAGATTACGCCCTGTGATTCCTCCAGCGGGAACCCGAATCTGCGAGACAGAGGGTTCAAGCTCGTCCTGTTTTGCTGCTCACGAAACATCGACAGAGCGCTCAAAGTGAATTCACCTCGATGGACGTCTCCTTTTCCCTTTTGCTGTCGTATTAGCGGACATCTTGTCTAGTTCCTTCTCGATCAACGTGGCGAATCCGCACTAGCAAGATATCTTCTCCTTAGCTTTCAAATGGAGCGACCAAAGCGAGGATATGTGCTAGGCAAAAGCAGCGCACCGAAATCCATTTCAGCTCTTTGTGGCTCTGCGCCTGAATAATGATAGCTGCCGTCTACAGAGCTGACGACCAGCGTAGGAAAGAGACCGGCCTTCCAGGTAAACGTTTTGGCCACATTCGATTGTTGTCTTCGAATATATCCAATGCAGCAGCGCACAAGCCGACACTGGCGCAAGCTGTCAGCTCCCTGGTGACGGGTAGGTGTACGTTCGATCACTTGCTTCTATTAAAGTGTCTACCTTGTTTCTTGGAAACGCAGAAGTTGTTATAAAGCTGATCATGTGGGATTCCAGCTCCTTGTCGCTACACAAACAGCTCTTAAATGTAGCCATGATGGACCGGTTCCTTGTATGGAAGAATGCGTCCGCAAGTCTCAACGATCGTTGCCGACCATGACACATGTACTTCGTGCAGTGACGTTCTTTTTGTCGGTCGACGTTAGCTACACTACTGTATACATGCGATGTCGTCCGGTAAAGCTAAGCTTTGCAGCTTGCATCCCGATCAGACTGACACAATCGGACGCAGTTGATGTCGTTGTACTGTGCGCCGCTAGGTCGTTCTCATACACATATGCTAGATCCCTGTATATACTTATAGGCCCCGGTCACGGACCTGCATCTCGAGGTGTTATCATTGTCAGCCCATGTGCTAATTTCGTGCAGTCAGAGCACAATCTTTTTGTGCTGCCGTCGACATGATTTGCGGATTGATTCGTTCAGCTAAGACACAATGTTGTGGCGATGTGCGCAGACAGAAAAATAAATACGATTACCCGGGATATGTACGTGGACGACCTTAACGATCGCCTTGGTTGATTCACTCACACTTAAAACAAGTGAGGTGTAGGCAGCGATATGAACGGACTGCAGCAGGCAGTTGCTTTGCTAGCTGTGACATTTGGAGTGCTAATACTTAAATCAGGACGAACATGATGATGTATCTCAAAGATTTGACCTTTGATGTCTTTCATGAAGAACGAAACGCTGTCATTATTAGTATTGTGTTGCACTGACAAGAAAGCAACCTGACAGAATCTACAAGTTCCGTGATGGATCGATATGGACTCACAACTTCCTTTGTGGTGCCATATCGCCAAGCGGACCAACGGGATACAGCTACGATAACAGCGCCAGGCTGAGGGACGTGGTCACACACGCTTGTGTACATTTAAGGTATGACGGAACGTGCGTGGCCATCGCTTCTTGACATTTAGGTGACGGGCGATAGTTAGTTCAAAGCCCTCACGAGCAGGGATAGAGATACACAAACATTAACCGCAAGGACACACAAGAATATCGGTAAGCGATGACACTTTATTGACAATAACATTGAGATGGACCATTGTTACAGCTGCCGATTAGCTTGTAGATTCATGCAGTGACGGAGGCTGGAAGAGACACTCCTGCTTGAATTCGACACATGCGAAGAAGCCACATGATGGTGCAGCAAGGGTTCGTCAATCCAGTAGTCCAGCTATTTTGGACAGACGAGGTTGCAGCAGTTCTCCTTTGGGCCTACTTTTTTTCCGTCGCCATGTGGGAAAGCTATTAGGCACTTGTTGTAAGCGTCAATCGCTTTAATATCTCTTGGGCATCCCGTATAACACTTATCATACTGACCATCGGCCAACGCGCAAACGATGGCAGCGGTGATGATGTGAACGCTGGCGAGTTTGATGTTCATGATGCTGGATGGAGGGCTTGATTGATGATCCGTGCTTGGCTAGGCTAAAGGCAGAATGAACAACGAGATGGCAGTGCTTGTAAGCGAAGGACGCCGCACACGCAGTCGGGATCGAAGGACAGGATGGGACTGGCGACACCACGTCGCAACTACACACTGCAGAGAGAGTGCGCCCCCTCGCTAGAGCCTTCCCAGCCGGACTTAATGTGCTGAGATTCTTTCAGAATTCCCAAAATATCGAAGCTGACGTCAAACCAGTCATAAATAACCCTCTTCGCGGACAGGCCCTTTAGCCAATCCATCCTCTGAAAAGGCGAATTGGGTGCGGCTCTGCACCGTGTCTGCTGCGATCGCATCCGGTGGTTGGGTTGGCAGCCGGCGGCCAGAAATAGATACTACGACCGGATGCGTCCCCAGCGCCACGCGTCATCGCTTTACCGATGCGTTAAATTAGGCCTCAATTGGCCGCAAACGAGTCGTCACTTCGGGCTGGGCGTCCCAATTTGTCGCTCTGCACTTCTCTTCTGCATGAGGCAGCGGCGCACAAAAACTCCTTTCCGGGCCAAACGCATTGGCCTAAAAACGCAATCGAGCCTCATGCACACCAGTCATCTAAACTCAGATAAACATGCTAACGGACGCACAAGGTGTCTATATCTCTTTCTTACATCGTTTGACTGGGGGCCTGGTTACGGATTCCTGATTACGGGTGCTTGATTACGGGTGCTTGATTACGGGTGCCCAAATTACGAAAGCCAAATTACGGGCTCCATAATAGGGGCGATAAGATAAGAATTTCTGATAGCGAGAACCTAATTACGAGAGCATGATTGCGAGTGCCTGGCTACTGGCGAATAATTACGCGTGACTGATAACGAGCAACTAATTACGGGTGACTGATTACGGGCAACTGATTACGGGCGACGGATTACGGGCAATTAAATACGGGCGACTGATTACGGGCAACTATTTACGGGCGACTGATTACGGAAAATGATTACAAGAAACTGATTACGGTGGCCTGATTACGGACGCCTGATTACGGACGCCTGATAACAAACCTTTGAGTTTGGACGCCTGGTTATGGGCGCCCATGTTCGGCGTGAATCTTCCCTTGCAGCACCCCGAATTTTAAAGCATCGGCCTCGAGCATTCTTACGCGTGGCCATACGTTGTGCGTAAAAAGAGACGAGAATGTTAACGGTTGACGGCAGTTTTGCGCTACGCGTCAATGCTACGGTGTGCACACACGTTCGATCGAAGGCCGATATTGTTGGGTTAGACTAATAAACAAGAGGGAATTCAGTACCAGGGGAAATATGAGAAGGATTTTATTCATATAAAATTCGAAAGTATGTAATCGGATAAATTTATTTAGGCCACGAGTAGGACACACATCCCACTTTTGCTAGGGGCACATCCCACTTTTGCTAGGGGCACACCCCATTTTTGCTACGGGCACACCCGCCCTCGTAGATTGATAAGATAAGGACTTCCTATTTTATGGTGCGGAAAACCCTGAACACGTTGTCACTTACTGCTGCTCAATATATACCCATCTTTAATGGTAAATGCACTCATTCGCGAGATTTTATCAGTCCATCTTGGCCAGGGCGGTATCAAACGGGCAATGCCTGCTGGGATCTCTACTGTCTCGAAGACGGAATTCAATCTCATGGTATGATGCCAAGATTTGAGAATCGGTAGTGGCAACGACATCCGAATTTCATCGTGCTCACAGTCACGAGTCGTTTGTAGCCGGCCCCCAACGATATTACGAGTTTAGAGCGTGAAGTCGTCGCGGATTTTGCCAAAGATTCCTACATTACACGCGTCGCTAACGTGGAGATAATTCTGCAAGCGTGGAACAAACTTCGCGCGTGGCAGGAGGCACGCAAGTCGAGAAAGTTCTTAATGAAACGTTCGGGTATTGCATGCAAATTGCGGTATGACTTGCACGAGCCGCCGACGTTTCGGCTTGGCGCGTGGACAAAAGAGGAAGACACAGCGGTCAACGGTTGGCCACGGGACAAGACGACCCGAATTTGGTGGAGAAGTGGCAGGGAATTGCAAAGCGCATGTTAGTGCCGGGAAGACCAGCAGCTCAATGTCTTATTCGGTACCAGACAGCGCTGAACGTGGGAAACACGCGGCCAACCTTTACGCCAGAAGAAAATTAATTTCTGCGTGAAGCTGTCCCGGTCTTTCATAAAAGTGGAGCGTGGTTGCAAATTTGATGGATGGCCGTGTGTCGGGGCAGGTCCGCCATCGAGGGGAGCTCTCGCTTGCACCAGGTCTTCGGTGAGGCAAGTTTTACTTAAGTGAGGATCGACGGCTGCTGCTCGCACTTCGTGCATACGTGCCAAAAGGCAGTGAGTCCAATCAGGATCAAGTGCCGTGGAACGAAATTTGTCATCGTGTGCCCGGGCGAACACAGGCAGCGCTTCAGGAACGATACGGTAACTGCATCAACCCGGACTTGTCGACCCGTAAGTTCACCGAGCAGAAAGATGGCTCATTCTTACAAGATAGCGCGAGTGGGTCATCGAGACGCCATACTATGGCCGCAGCTTTCTGCTGAGCTAAGTAGCCGCACAAAATTTCAACTGTGTCGACGCTGGAGACAATTAAATCCAGACGCTTATGACAAATTACGTCGCGCACTGAAAGATGCAAGCAAAAGCCAGACATCAGCCGTCTTCCGTCGCCGGTCAATACATCAACATGACCCTCGCTTCAGGAAGAAAAACACCGAGTGTCGTACGTAAAGTGGTCTCACAGTGGAGCAAGTAGCAACCGAGTCGTTTCCGCGAGGTTGTGTAGCTGTAGCGCTGCATTGTTTCGATGAGTTGGAGATATGCGAGACCGAATGCGAGGACAGGTCGATAGAGTACAATCTGAAAGGTGGGCCAATGCAATGGACTTAAAACCGCGATACGTGCACAGTGCCTGAAGCAACCAAGAGATCATTATGCTGCTGAACTATGAGACGCTTTCGAGTCTCTTTCCGCTTGCCACGCCAAGCTTCAGTGTTCGTCTGTCGCTCGCCGTAAGTTGGGACAAGCGAGAAACTCATGCAATGCACCACTATGATTTGCGACCTGTGACGACGGGCACCACGCAAAGAAATGCTGTCGTTCGCAAAATAGACTATTAAGGCATACGAGGTGACATTGTGCACGCAATAGTCGGATTCGCAAGGCGTCGGGAGAGGTACATGAAGACGTATGTCAACATACATCGACTTGGCATGTGTCTGCCGAATCCAACTCTTGAGGTACGCCAAACAATACATGATTTCCACAGGAATTTCAGCTTTCTGAATGGGTGACGTCAAAAGACCGTTGCGCTGCTGCAGCATCTTCAGCACCTCCGCTAATCCACAAAACCAAGTTGGCCGAGAGCCAATGCGATGCCAATGAGCACAACAGCGACTTTCTACAGCGCATGACTCAACCTAGACGTTTTTTTCAGCTGCAGCAGACGCTGCAGCAGACGCTGCAGCAGACGGCCATCCTGGCGCAATTTCTCCTCCTTCTTATGCTCTGCCACTTTTTCCTTCAGTACCGTCATGGCTTTACGGATATTCGCATCCGTTGGGTGGTGCGTTGCAGCTCAAGTGATCTTCTCTTTAGATTCCTCGAGGCACGGACAAACACGTACCGTGTAGCGGAGCTACACAGCTCCTTAAGTCGGAGGAATACTTAACGCTCTTACGAGCAACTTTGGTTCTATGAACCCGACTCAAAGAGTCAACAGCCTCGAGAGCTAAACGGTGGTTCATAAAAACCCGACTTAAAAGGCTCACGGTCCCTGTTCCAGCAAGACCAAACGATTCAAAGAATCAATCGCACTAAGTGCACCAGGAGTAGCTGCCTTAGCAAGGCGTTGCTACTTCCTTACGATCGCAAGACGCTTCAGAAAGGCACGTGTCTTTTGTTGATCAAAATGTGAATTAAATTTTATTTCTTCTTTTAACCTAAAAGAACCCCTTCGAACAAAGTAAATAACCTACTCACTTATGTCCTAAAAAAACATATTGAAAAATCTCGTTATCAATTGATGACAGAAATCAGTCTTCAACAATTGATACACTCACTGTGTTCTACAATTGCTTTAAAAGAGATCCCATTCCTTGTGTGTACCACACCTATTGTCGACTACCAGTCGACTACCAGTCGACGTGTAACCCCTTTACACCCTCCCCCACCAGACTGAAGCTTCCACAAAACGCAATCAAATTCTTTCCTCGAAAAGGACGGTGTTTGTGTGCTTCAACCCCACAGTTGGTAAAACACAAAACACCATGGAATCGCCACCCCATGGGTCCTCGACTCTCTCGTCTTACCTTGGCATCGATGTGGATGTGGATTATGGTAGCGATACCGATATCCATGGTGAAGAGAGGACAATGTCCGACGCACCAGTGCAAGAGACAGCGCCTCATATTGCACCAAACCCATTTGCCGAGCGTGGCGAAGCCAACGCGCCATCGGCGCCTCACCAAACACTTCTTGTGGGCAATGCCATCATCACTTATCCGCTCGATGAGCAACAACAGTTGGGTATCCAACGAGAGGAGAGAGCTCAGCGCCGTTCGCAGCTTGCTGCAACCCTTGAGGGTCGTCGTGGCTCTCTGTTCACACCACTAAATGTGGAATAGCGTATACGCCAAACGACAGGTCGTTCTTTGGCAACGTGGGCCATTGGCGCTGAGCCAACATCTTCTGATAAGGTGGCGAGTCGATAGGCATTTCGTGAGAGGTACCTGCAACCCCACTTGACGACTTAACGTCAATACAAGGTGCGACTTGACACGCAAGCACAGAATGCACCTGTTTCACCGATGAAGGGTATACCCATCCTCTTATTTGCAGGCGAATCTCAGGAGGAAGAAGACAACGCTTTTGTTTGCTGAGTGCATCGGAAACGACACCTCAGCAGCGTGTTAGCTCTCAGAGCAAGTTCCGATGTGGCAGATGTTCGTCTAGTGCGAAAGATTCGGTATGATTATGCCAGGATTAAGGTCAGAGGTTAGTTGCGAACTCGCACACGTATTCTCCGGCTGTGCCTATTGATGTGGGTGTTGGTCAAGCGGTACCTAATTACCCACCTGCCCCCACCACCATTGGTGAGAAGCGCTCTCGGTCGAGGGATGACCCCTGCCACGTTGTTCAAAAATATCAACGGCGTATGTTCAATCCTGCCGAAGGGGTGTCTCAAACTCCCACGAGTTCTCCGACTCCGGGTACCCCCGCCACTTCACCAGATACTGGTATTGACCCTGACGACGACGTCGTTTCAGGAGTCGCTCCACATGGAACTGGCGGCTCCCTTGCTAATCGAGCAGCGTCGGAGGTGGTCGGTATACCGAAGGAGGAGCATGAGAAGATGCTTCTCGAGATGAGTGGTCTTAGTGAGACATTTGGTAAGACCCAGAGTGCGTTTGACGCGATGCAAGCCCGTGTCCAAGCGTTGGAGGTGGTCCAAGCCCGGATGGAGGCTCAGCTTGATGTCCTGATACGGATTCAGCAACCAATGGCAAGGCTTACCTATGCTGCGCAAGCGCCTCCAAGTTCACTTGGGACGGATCCCGATACGGCTTAAGCAAACCAACGTAGAATACAGGGTGTGTGCGCAGTTTGCGCGGAAGGTTAAGCGTATACGCAAGTCCCTTCTTGGCGACGACCGTGAATGGTCCAATGAAGCGCGGGCGCAACTTTTTCTTGAATACAGCAGACACTACATTCGTAGGCAGGTTTTTAGCATTGAGTAGAACTTGGTCTCCGCACTCTTAACGTTCAATACAACCTCTGCTATTAGCATCAGCTTGTTCTTTCTCCTTGTCTTGACTATCATCCAGTGCGTCACGCACATGTCGTAAGACATTTAATTGCGTTGCGAGAAAATCGCTTACCTGTTTTGAGCAGTAGCAGGGCTGATATAAGCAAGCCGATCGACAACTACTCTCCCTCCAAGCCCTGAACCGCGTAGTGGGAGCGTTATTGGACGCGAGGGTGTGTGAGGCCATTCACGTAAAATGGTGTGTAGCCGGTGAAGGCATGCACGGCATTATTCAACGCAAACTCAACGACAGGAAGCATCGAACTCCAACTCTTAGGCTTTTCAGCGCAAACACTGCGCAAGATGGCACCGATGATGCGACTCACTCGCTCGGTTTGACCATCAGTCTGCGGATGATCCGCTGTGGACATGTCCAATCGTTTGCCGAGCACCTTAAAGATGTGTCTCCAAAAATTACCAGTGAAGCGAGCGTCTCTATCAGAGACAATTGACAACGGCAAGCCGTGTTGTTATAAACACTCGATCGATAAACAGCGTAGCTGTACCCTCACCATCAACGGTATCCGGCATCGCCGCCAAATGAGCCATCTTGCTCAAACGGTCAACAAAGACCACAATACCCGTGTTTCCATAAGAATCCTTCGGTAAGCAGAACAGAAAATCCATACTGATGGACTCCCAACACCCCTTGGGTACAGGCAAACTAGCCAGCGGCGCGGCCGCGTGAGGTGATGGCTTCACCCGTTGACAAGTTTGACACGTACGCACATATGTGATCACCCATTTGTATAGTTTGGGCCATTAATGTCATTGGCAAACTGATCCGTAGGTCTTTTCACGACCGAGATGACCACTCAACGCAGTATCATGTGCATCATAGAGGATCCGATACCTTAAGACCTCATCATGAGAGACAACGATGCGAGGGGTATCCTCCGCATCCGTGATATAGCACAACAGGCCTTGATCGATAGAATGTCGATGTAAACCGCAGGTAACCGTGCCGACAATTCTATGTCCGAGTCCTTAAACTCCTCGCTCCGTAGAGCACAAAACAGAGTTCATCCTGTTCATCGTTGTTATGTGCCGACGGATTAGGCCAGTGACCGACGACGACAGAGTCGTAACATGAGCAAGCTCATAGTCAGTCCTGCGTGACAACGCATCAGCCAAATCATTCTGCTTGCCCGGATTATACATCTCATCGAAGTTGTACTCGGTAAAAAATGAAAGCCATCGAGCCATTCTTTAAGAGAGGTAGGCGACTGGGTCGCAGTGCGTAGTTACACATGATCTGTATAGATCACAAACGGCTTAGAGCCAAGAAGATGAACTATGAATTTGACGAGAGCATACTTCATTGCAAGTAGCTCTTTGTCATGAACAGTATAGTTCTTTTCTGCAGCCTTCAGCTGCCAGTACTCAAACGCAATGACGCGATCCCGTTCATCAGAATCTGTCTGTAACAGGGCCCTGCCTATGGCAAAGTCAGATGCGTCGCAGAAGACACTGAAAGATCGATCAGGATCAGGCAAAGCCAACATTGGCGCATAAAGGAGACTCTCCTTTACTGCTTGAAAAGCATCATGCTCGGTGCTAGTCCAGCACCATTCCACATACGTTTTAGACAGATTGGATAATGGCCGAGCCATATCTGCGCGATTCGCACTGTACTAGTGCAAGTAATTGGCGAGGCCAAGCCACTTATATAAGTTCTTTTGGTTCTTTGGGACCGGCCAATCAACTATGGCTTTCACCTTAGCGGGATCGGCTCTAAGGCCTCGCTTCCCAATGAAGCACCCTAAAAAAATTCTTCTGCACCAAAGATGCACTTAGACGCGTTAGCGTACAACTTATTCGTGCGCATGCACTCGAGCACTGCTCGTAAATGGTCAATATGATTGTCCACATCTGACCGAACGTTCATAGCACGACTATGGACAAAGATATCACCAAAGTATGTCTGTGCATATCCTCATGAGGTCTGAACAACTGTTTCACAAGACGATTGAATTTAGCTGGGGCATTTCATAACCCTTGCGATATAACAATCCAATCCCAAGGCATACCGCTTGGAGTGCCGACCGCTGTCAGCGGAATTTCGCTTTCTCGCATGAGCAGCTGGTAATAACCATCGACTAAGTCGAGCGCACTGTACATTCTACATCCCATCATATTGATCTGAAGAAAATCCTTTCTCGAAATTTGTGTTTGAGCCGAAATGGTGGCCGCATTAAGCTTATTGTAAGCATGAACAATGCGCCACTTCCCATTGGGCTTTTTGACACAGAAGGTCGGTGCGGATTGGGGAGATTTGCTCTCACGTACCATTCCTGCCGCTTGCTTTGCACGAAAGAAGTCGTCAATGACACCACACTGCTCCTTCGATAAAGGACACTGCCGTGTGACGCAGTATGTAGTTCCAGGAACCAAGTCGATTTCATAACGTACACCTCTACCGGAAGGTAAGACGGACGTTGGGTTGTGACACACCACGTCCTAAAACTCCTTTACCAAAGGATTGAACGTATCAAGAGAATCCTAAATGATCGAAGATCCACTACGGGCATCCATTACCACCTTTTTGTCCTCAAGGACTGACTCGTCCAAGAAAGAGGATGAGCTCAATTCAATATCCGGCCGAATGATCACTAACTCGGATAATTCTCCTGGCTGCAAGGATTGGCTAAATCCGCCGTCAGAAAAATCGCCTAGGTCAAAGAGAGTATCCAAGGATGGAAGAGTCTCAAGACTAATATTGCCATCAACATGTCCAGTCAATCCATTGACAAATGTATATAATGTACTGTTCCTATTATCACTTCGCGACTTGTTATAGGCTAGGTGCTTTACAGTTGCCACTCGACGCCGGTAATAATTCATCAAAGAAACCTTACGCCTCCCAGAGGCCGGGACAGTAGGGTCCCCGCGGTTGCTATGTGGCTTAGCACGCTCTATACGATAGCTCATGTCTTGATCGACATCTGGTGAAGTGGTACGTAACTCGAACACTTCACTCAGTGAATTTACACGTAACACTTCACGTACAGCATCCTGTTCATGCCCTGAATACTCTGGCTTCTCGTCAACAATGTCATTACCGACATTCAGTGAGGTACCATCTCGGCCATCCTCACTCGGTAGAATTTCACGTGCCAATATACTCACATCAGATAAATTACATTCTTGATGTCTCGGACTTAGGCCAGCCATGCCTGCATCATGCAGTGAATCAGTATCACAACGAGTATCACTCATCGGATTATAACTCCCCTCACATACGGTGAAAGAGCTCCGCTCATTATTAATGTCATTGACATTGGAGTTAATTAACTCTGACATACCAATGTCCAGCACATTGACATCTTCCGTCAATGGCTCGCGACAATAGCGCTTTTGTTGCCTAGCAAAGGTGGGTTCATGACTCTCCAAAGATTCGCTAGGAACATTGCGCATTGCGCCTAAGGTCTTAGACCTCCAATTTTTCATGGCTCATGGCGTATAAGCCAAGCCATACCCAGGATAGGATCATTACTAGAATTCAAATCGAGGACAAGACAGCGTTCAATGATGTCAGAGTCCAGAAACTTCACACCTAAGTTCAACGGAATTTTAGGCACCGTGACGCGACTACCAGTCGCTAAACGAACGGTGATTGAATCACCCTCGTGCGCTTTAAGCGCTTCAGCGCATCGCTGACTTCCTTCAAGGGGACGACGCCGAGCATAATTGCATGATGCTACGGAGTCGATTAAGATCGACCAATGCTTCTCAAAGCCCTAAATCTTCGCCTCGGCGACTAACAATCCAGGCTTGTATCCACGCTCTGTGCTGGTGGGCACATAGCTCGGTGGGGCTAAGCTCTGTTTCACTCTACCTCGTAGAGAAGCAACAGAACTCAGTTCTACCCCAGTAGAGCGCCCCGCGCCTACTGGTTGTTGACGTTTCCCCGTGCCATACCAGGTTTCTGGTTTTGGCTGGGGTTTTGACCCATATGAGTCGGTCGTTGCTTACGCAAAGGACAAGTGGGACGCAAGTGTTGAGTGCTTCCGCACATATAACCGCATTTCACATTCTGTCGTTGCTCTGCAACATGAAGCTCCGCTTCACCTTCATCTTCAGCATGGCTAAGATCCATTGATCTTGGCTAACAGTAAGCCGAGGTGCTCGCAGAGGTCGCCCTCGCAAAGCTTGGGTTTTACCCATTCCAACCAAGTCTGGCTGACTTGAAGTTGTGCTCAGCATTGTGAGCGATGCTCACCGCCTCTTCAAAAGTAGAGGGATGGACCCGAAAGACCTCGATCCTGGCAACGCCATTACGAAGACCTTCCATGATGGCAGTCACATAGACTGTCTCAGGGAGAGTGTCAGACTGCATGGCAGCCATCAGAGTTCTCAACTCCTGGACATAGTCCGTTAGCTCATTCTTACCCTGAAGGGTGGACAAGAAGCGTGAGCGCACGCGGTAGGCCTGGTTAGGCGGGGAGAAAACTCGCAATAGGTCTAACTTGAGCGAATCCAATGTGGTAAACGCCAAGTCGACCGACGTGCCACACGTCAGTGCCCACTCTCTAGCGCTTCCATCGAGCTTGGAGATAGTTAGCGAGAATCGCTGGTACTTCAGTGAGAAAAGGTCAGAGCTCATGGCCATCTCAATCTTACGGATCCAGAGGGTCAGGTTTTCCCTCTTCTCGGAGTAATGTTTAACGTCCACCACAGGGGATGAGGCTTAGCCTCTTAATCTGGCATCGCCACGTAGCGTGTTGGCATAGCCAATGCTACTTTATTTGAACTTGCCCTAGTAGGAATGTTTCATATCTCATGAAGGACTCGACTCGTGCATTTAGGACATCGGGACCTTGTGTAGCTAGAAACTTTACATATTCAGGGTTTTTTGCCGCGGTCAGCTTGTCAAGCGCTACCTTATGGGCCTCAGTAAGAGGCGTCGACTGCTCCACCCTCACAAAAGATCACTCATTACAGCCTTAAGCGCAGATTGACTACAAATGCTACCTAGTGTAGCGGAGCTATACAGCTCCTTAAGTCAGAGGAAGACATTAACGCTCAACGAGCAACTTAATATTCAGAAAACCCAACTCAAAGAGTCAACAGCTCCGACAGCTAAGGTTTGGTTCAAAGAACCCGACTCAAAGAGTCAACAAGCTCAGAGGGCTTACGGTCCCTGTTCCATGGGGACCAAACGATTCAGAGAATTACCGCACAGATTGCACAAGGAGTAGATGCGTTAACAAGGCGTTGCTACCTCCTAAAACGATTACAAGACGCCTCAAAGAGTCACGTGTCTTTCGGATCAAAATAGGAACTGAACTTTATTTCTTCTTTTAACTTAAATGAACACCTTCGAACAACGTAATTAAACTACTCGCTAATGTCCTAAATAAACCTCTCAAAAGATCTCGGAATCAATGGTTGACATACGTCAGTCTTCAACAGTTGATACTGTGTTCTAATATCACTTTAAAAAGGGATCTCATCCCTTGTGTGCACCACACCCATTGTCGACTATCAGCCGACGTGTAATCCACGTTACAATAACTGAGAGTGGTTTTATTGTTGGATTGCATCATTTCAGCAAAGTTTGAAAGACCTCCCTCGGGAACCGAGCATCTTTTTGTGACGAATAAGACTGGGAGCACCGAAGTAGCGATAAATACTATCTTTAAACGCCTTCACTACCTCCTATATGGACGTATTAGTCACGGGATTAGCTATAAAGAATCCAGTAAAGGGATCTTGGAACAGTAACAGCGCTGTATCTCCTCGTCGAGTCTTCGGCATTGGAATGAAGAAGTCCATTGACATCGCCTGAGAAGATCCCTCCGAAAACATATTCTTTGGCGAATATCCCTTGAGTGCTGGCTTGCTTTTTTGTACTGCAATATCGCACGCCTGTACATGTATTACAACTGCTGCATGGAACCCGTTTTAGTAATTATATGCAATATATACTTGGCGACATGTCCGCACAATTCATGGATGGCCGCCTTTTATCAAGCCATGAAAAATTAGCATCAATTCGTCGATTCGTGTCGTTGGAATTACAAGTCGCAGTTTGATGTCGTTCTCTAGCGTCTTTCTTAATTCTTCGCGCCGTCTTGCGTAGAAGAGCAGCCCATCCTGACTCAACACAACTCGGTCATTAATCCTTCTTACCTTTGCTAGCTTGACGATGCGTTAACTTGTCAAATTTCTCTTGCCGATATACCTTAAGAAGTGCCCAATTTATGTCTTTTTCTTGTGCAGTCGATACCCATTTACTCATTTTATTTTGATATGTTGCTGAGTCAATGTCCTCCGCATTAAAGGATGGTCAAATCTTGGATTTGAACAGGTCACTGAGTGTCGAACACAATTACGTATTATGATTTTTTTCAGACTGTTCACTCCTCGCGGTCGGTTGGCCATTACTCAATTGGTCTGCAAATCGCACACAACGAGTTGTAGTACGTGTAACAACAAAGACAGATGGTATCGATTCGCTGATTTCAACCGTCTTGCTGTCTCCAACCAAGTTGTTCAGCGTCTAATTAAATTATCGTAGCTCCCTACAGCGTTCCTTATCGAAAAGTCATTTCTTTGCTTTTGTGTCCAGTGCTTCAGTGGCCAAAACTTTGCCAGCCGTATTGTCACAGCGGATACGTGCAAGTATCGTTCGTAATTACATTATTTTACGAAAACTTTATGACGTGCCAATCCCCCTTCCAGTGCGCTGTGTTTGCGCGCGATCACTCCTATTGCTTTCTGGATCGCTAGCCTCGAGTCCCCAACAATGACCAAGTCATTAACTTGGTGACCCAATGCTGCTTTAATTCCTTCGTTTATGTTAGCATCTTCCACCAAATAAACTGTGGTCGACGGAGGGTATTTGTCTACAGCAATAACGACCGACCACTCGGGGATTTTTGCACAACATCTACGCACATCTTGCAGATCCGCCATGTTTAGCTTTTTCTGATGAAATATCGAAAGACTTAACTACCCCATGGAATTCTGACGAGACTCGTGCATACATAAGACCAGGATCAAGGCGGACCACTTTCCTATGAGTGGAACATGGGGAATTGTGGGTGAGCGATTCGTCGAGTCTAATATCGGCGTGATGGAAGATTGGAATGGCTGCATAAAATCGACATCGCGCTTACTGACTCTCGTAATTTTATACGGTAGGGTGACAAAAGCATGGCAAGCTGAATGCTCAACCATTTAACGATTTGGACGTGAAGACCCTCTCAAATGTTCAGTATTTCGTGTAGACATGGTTGTTTTCTAACGAAGAGTGTATGTGCAACCTTAATCAGTTGCAATAATTCGAGTACCTCGCGTTCTGCCGGGTGGTAATTCCTCTCATTCTTCTTTTACGTTTGTCCGCAGAATCGCACCGGGCGCAAGTTGTGGTCATGTTGTAGCATTAAGGTACTACTTAGTGCCCAGTTGTTTGCGAAGATGATCACGTAAAACTCCAACTTATGACTATGAAGACAGAGGATGTGCGCATTGATAATCAAGTTATTTAAGCATCTCAAACGAGTTGCGATCTATCATCAGAGCTGGTGACCCTAAAACATCGTGATCCTTTGGTTAATAGAGGATTGCCTTCATAGATAGGCTATAGTAGATGGGAGCTCCAAAAATGCATGCATGCCTTCCTCCGAAGTAGGAAAGGGAAGTTGAGCAATAGCTGACAACTTTTCTGGATCATCTGCAATCCCCTGCGCATATACTTATTAAGAGAGGAAGTCAACTCGTGGATGAACAGATATATTTTAAGTAAAACGCACGCTTATTCGACACTCAGTGATTCGTTCTATAAAATTGGTCGAGTGTTACTAAACAGTCGTCAAAACTCCGCCCACCAAGAACTATCATCGACATAAGATCGCCGCTTGAACATCGGTGCAAGTGTCAATTCTTCTGACTCATCTGTTAGGAACATGTCCTTTTATGGGTCGTTAAAAATTCGTTATACTGCGTAAGGTTCCGAGTTGATGCAGCAATTCGCTTTTATCTAAGTGACGGAGTGTGCGCGTTTGAAGCACAGGGCCGATCCTGGTGATGTCATCATTTGTCTGTTCGTTTCTTCGTTCTCCGCATTTCTTACTTTCTTAAAAAATTTACCTCAGCATTCTCTAGGTTAAACGTGGCCGCACAAGGAGCTTCCAATCAATAGCTGATAAACCTTCGAAGCGTATTTTACCCAAACGGAATCCGCAACCATGTAAAGCGCCCAAAGTGCACACGAAAGCCGAAATGTGTGTCGCTCTTTTTGTCACCATTGTCGCCCAAAACCCATTAGCAGCGTCCAATGGGCAAAACCATTGATAGCCTTCCAGTTCCGTTAGCTGATTGTCCACCAGATTCATTGTTCATTATATGCCCACCGTCACGGCATTGACCCTCTTGTAGTCAAAGCACAACCGTATGTCCACTCCATTCATCTTCGGCACAATTACCAATGATGAGGCCCGCGGACTCTATAAATACGAAATGATCCCTCTTGTCATCAATTACTCATAAATTCATACACCTTTGGCAGTTGTTGGAGCGGTAAAGGTCGAGACCGTTTAAAATATATGTGTGTTCGTTTACGTCGATATCGCAAACTAATCCGAACGCTGAAGATAGTAACGCATTCCCACTAGAAATCGTTTACCGTCTATGTTTCTTTAATACAGCCATCAACTTGGATTGTAGTTTTTTATCCTGAGACGATGATGAAACATTCCCTGCGCCATAGTACAGCTTTGTTGGGGTCCATTAAGTGAGGCCTGGCATGAAGGCGAGCTCGCGGGAGCAATCCACCATGGTGTGTTCGCTGGGTTCATGCTCAAAGTTAGGTTTGTTTTATGGCGCAGTCGATGACTTCTCCTACAGTGCATTTACTTTTGACTTTTTTAAGACGCGCAAGAACCGTTGTCGAGTTCGTCAACGGAGTGAATACCTCTTTGCCATGACGATATATCTGATCCAAGTGACTCACTGACTCGACCTCGTCTTGCAATTTGCTATCCTGACCTTTTATCTGACCAGTAGAGCAGCTCCTTATGCAATAGCGTGTTCTCCCTTGACTCCTTGGATGCATTCGTAACCGCCGCCGAGTGGATCGATGCATAGATGATGCCTCCGTCGTCATTCTTGACATGCGTGGCATGTTACGGATGATGTTTGGCGAGCTGAACATCAAACCTGCTCAGAGCTTCCCCGTCAGCTCCGTGAAAATACATTGATCGTGTCGTCTTTTGTATTTAATAATTTTCCATTCTTATATTACTCTTGTCCTTATTTAGAGGAATTTGTATACTCATAATTGCTTTATCTCGACGAAGGATGGCACGCGGTAGTGGGTAAATAGGTCTTTCCGCAGCCGGTGGTTGTCGGGACAACCATTCCTCATACATGCTCCTCGATTTCAGAATAATCCTTTGTTTGAGACATGTTTTTATGCCAGCACTCGCCAATATCGATACGTGCCGAGTAGTATCCACCCGACTATCGGGACATGTGCCGAATATATTTCGCTATTCGTGGTCCAATATTGGTCAGTCTGACCGTCGTCGCTTTTTCCCTCCTGTTGTATATAACTGTGGGGAATATTGAAAAAATTGACGAGCCTAAAGTTCGTGCGTGGATCAAGTGGTTGTTGGCGCTGCAGCTAGTACACCTGAGATATAAGTTGATCGACGCTCATGGTGTCTTTGGGCCCCGCTGTGACCTCTCTTCCTTCTCCTGATCGTAGACCTCTTTCGCAGACTTGAGCAGTAAAACAACCAGCTCATCGGGGAACTTGGGCGTTGAATTGAAGATATTTAAATAGACTTAAGCTTATATCTCAAAATTTGTAATCAGGAGTATATCGACCCCCGCGTGATGAGGCATGATGCAATTTTTAAATTTATAGACCACCTTCCACTCAATGATTATGTTGACTGTAACTATTGACGTCGTTACCACCTTTGACTTCATAATTCGTTGTCCGTCAATCTGCTTGACCGTGCTTATGTGACCCGCTACCTTAAGTTTTTGTTCGAAAGACTCACTGATCACTAAGATTTCAGCTCCGGTGTCAAGCAGTATCGTAGTCCGTTCCCGTTTACTGCTCCCATACGGTATCTCTCATTCCCGCCCTCCGATCACACTTCCTAGACGACCGTATTCTAGTCGCTCCCCTTGTATCAACTATAGAGGCTTCTACGATTCCATCTGTCGCCGAAATTTTGGTGATGCGTCCATTCGAGCCATCGATATCTCTCGATCGACCTTTTCGTCGTTAGTGGACGACTACGGTAAAAACCTTCATTCCATTTTTTCCAGCCCCTCATCGCTCAGCCGCCTTCTTGTGTACCTAACAAAATCGAACACGCAGTAGGTGTCGACTGCTGGTTACACTGAATTAGTAGCTCTCATTTCCCGACCTAGTCAAAGTCGGCGAGCCTCCTGGTTTAAACGGCTTGGCAAATATAAATATTGGATTTCTAAAGGCGCAGTTGTTGATCAACAGATGACTTAACAATCTTTGTTAGACTTACAAACTCCGTAAAAATATACCGGCCTACCTCATGTACTTGTTTGTAAAACTGGCAACGGTGTTTAAGAAATAAGCGTCGTGGCCGCTACACCACACGCACCACAGGGACCCCATGGTCGACGTTCTATCGAGTGGTCACGGCGGTGACGCTGCTTTACTAAAGCTTTTGACCGGAGTGTTCACTATGATCAGCTGATACGCTTGCTCGACTTACATAGTTGATACCAAATCGCACTGCCATGCAACATTCAGCGAGTAACGTCACCCTGTTCATCTCTTTGCACCCTTTTAATTTATCGGTGTCCGGGTCCGATTCGAAGTCTTATATGTGTTCATAGTCGCCTATCTTCATCTTGCAGATCGTACTGTTGGCGTGTTGTCTAGATCTTTATCATTAAAAGCAGCCCGAAATTCGTAGGTGGTCGCCAACGCGAGGGTGATACGACGACTTTTATAAAGCTCGTATCGCACTTTTGGTCCTTCGCGCCCAGGTTTTCTGTCTCTGCTGACAAGTCGTTGTTCATCACGTCTTTCTTGGTGGTCAAATTGTAGACCATTACGTTTCCCCGGTGATTGAATAGGTGATTATCAATCATAGTGTCACATCGGCTTTTTGACCGACGAGTACTCTCATTTTGACTGTCTCTGCGGCGAATTATCGAGGCCTCTCATCTTTGAGGATCAAATAGTCGACTGTTGATCATAAATTCCGCTACTTTGTGCGATTCTCCCCTACCATTCGATGCCTATTTATCTTTTTCACTAGATGTATTAGCCCTATTCGTTGCGGGTAGTAAAATTAATCAAGTCATCGTTTTTCCAATAAATCAAGACGTGCTTTAAATGATCTTTCGATTCATCTCCAATCCTCTCGTATTAAAACTGCACTGCTCGTGCATATCCATTTAGGAGAAGAAGGAAATTGCACATATATTCTGATTCCTGACATTCCGCCGGGTAGTATCTAGACCTTGTCGCCTAATCGTTCTACGAGCAGTAGCACTTAAAAACACATTGCTAAGCAACTTCCATGTCTGTTCCGAGTTTTATGACAACTTTGGGCACCGACGCTTAGCCGCCAAGACCAGGATCAACAAAAAAAGATTCTACCAGTTGCTCTGGGGTTTGCCCGTTCCTTTCTTCTCGTAAGTGAACGTCTTAATCTACCCGAGGGCCCCGTCTGACCTTTGTATTCATCCTTCAAATCCGGCGATCTTTTTCAGCGGGGCGTGAGTCCTTTAGTCGAGTACGTGTCCTCGTTTACTCAGTGGTTTGTCAAAGATTAAACGACGATTGCAGTTGTTCGTCGAAGTTCTTCCACGTTTTTGTCGAGTCCAATTCTCATCATCGTCATCACCATCGTCGCCGTAGGGTCCTCGTCCATCTTCTGCTCTTATTGGTGAGTACTTCCTTCTCATCGGCGGGTAAGACATAGAAGTTTCCATATCGACTTCCCAAACGGAGACGATCTCGCCACTTAGAAAATATTCCCGGGTCCGTTTCATCCTGCTAACTCCTGTCAGCATTCTTCCACACTTGAGTTTCACTATATCTTGCTATCGACTTTAACTCTATATTATCGGCGGTTTCTCTTAGTAGCGTAGCGACATTTCAGTACAGCTGTTGCATCGTCAGGCTAACGCAGGGGATCGCGTTATTTCCGAACGCGTCTTTGAGCTTGGCTCTCCAATCCTTTATCTGTCTGTCAATCACCTGTGAGCTAGAGATTGCCTCATCATGTTTGATGTCCTGCGACGTCTTGCAGTTGTATTTAATCGCGCGCAAGAGGTACCCGTTGTACGCCGAGAGTGCCTTAGTGCTTGAAACGGGTCATGTTAAGATCAGCATGGTGCTGAGGTCCGACCATTTATTGAGTTTACCGTTCTAAGTGTAAGAAAGTGAACAATATGTAAAGGATATGAATTTTCTAAAAACGCGCGCCAGTCGTGTTTCGCCCCCCCTCCAGTCGCCTCGGGAGTGGCTTGTTAAACTACAAGTATGGTATACCCCAGCCCATATACTTGTAATGTTTGATATATCAACTATACCCTAAAGAACATTCTATATATGACCTAGCGTAGCTAGAAGCTCTGGAGTCGATCGAAGTGTAACTTGCACTTCCAACACTACCCCTCGACGATATGAGACGAAACTCGCTTGGGCATATATAGTCCGTACCTTACTGTCTTCTCTGCAGACTCCGATTGGGATGTCCATCTTCTCTTCGGCCAACTTCTTTGTTGCTCGCATGGTAGGTTATCCTGGCTCCCCCATTACTCAGACCATGTCTCATCTTGACATCCTTCATTCGTCGTCGAGCTTGTTTTCTTGTTCTCGCTCGATCTTGACCACTTTAATACCACCACCATTCCATTCCACTCCACCCGACCCTCACCTGAAATTGCAGAGCATGGTTGTCGTTTTCCTGAACGCAAATAGCAACTGCATGTCTACCGAGCGCTTATGTAGATATCCATCGTCGGACCATGTCCTATCGCGGCATTATGGCCGAACTCGCTTCAGCGCACGTCCCGTGTACATCGCAGTCTTAAACCCTAGCGCTTCGGCTCGTAACTTGTTAAAAGCTCGCGGATCGTTTATAGTGAAAAACACTTGTTGGTCGAAGCAGCAAAATCAAAAGTGATTTATGTTATGTGTGAAACTCGTTCTAACCGTTGCTACTCATCTTTCTTATCGTTGCTTCTCATTTTGCTTGATCATTTCTTCATTCCGACTGCCCCATCAACCCTGATGATCCATTCTCATGTCCCTTTCGAGTCCATATATATACGTCGCATCACCTATTATAATACTGTCCCTTAATGCGCACATACATGCGCTAAATTGCATACACATCCAAGATAAGCATTTGCAGAAATAGTGCATGCTTGGTCCGCCAAGAGCCTTCGTCAAGCCGTCCGCAATAATCTGGTCGTTGGCTTGTACTTAAGCACATTGACGTCTTTCATAAGCTTTTGGAGATAGAATTGGAACTTGATGTCGATGTGCTCTATTCTTGCATGAAAGATTGGATTCTTTGCCATCGCAATATATCCTTGGTTGTCTTCATATATAGTTGTCGCCGATCCAAGTTCAAAGCTAATGTTGGACAGTAATAGACGTAGCCACACCGCATTTTGTACTGCAGCACATAATGACATGTTCTCAGCCTCGGTGCTAGAAGTTGCCACTGTGGGGAACGCTTCTACTTCCACGAAACCACGTTGCCGTACAAAAACTCGTAATATGTCGTCATTCGGCGAGAATCCAAGTCGCTTGCCCATGACGCGTCCGCAAATCCCAACACCTCTCCCTTCACCTCGCCGTGAAATACAATGCTGAAATCAGCTGTCGTCTAGAGGTATGTAATCTTGAGATAGGCCGCAATACAGTAGTTTTTCAAATATCTTTAGCAGTTCTTGGCCTATTCTCCCTCAGCTAGCATGATGTATGGTCAAGTGCACATTGCGACGTACTTGAGTGCACCAACTAGCTCGCAGTAAATTTGCTCGAGCACGACTTTGGCATCCATCCCCAACTTGCTAAGCTTTTAAAATTTATTTGACGGTGTGTGCATGTCCTTGCATTGGTCGCCACAAATTTTCTACCAAAAGCTTGATGTAAGCGCGCTGATTTATGCTGATTAGTTTCCTTTTCAATAACGTGTGATGTCGATGCCAGGACAGTATTTTAGCTCGCCGATTTCCTTGAGACTGAACTGGGTCTTGATTGCACGTCTGATATCATCAATATGCTCAGGTGTCTTCGCGCAGAGCATCAGGTCGTCCACGTGAATGATCACGAGAGTAAATTGAGTATCCGATCGTTGCACATAGACTTAAGATCGGCGGACGTGCTCGTGAACCCTTAGCCTTCATGGTGTGAGTTCAGACGATGATCCGTTCTCGTGCCGCTTGCGTTGTATTATACAAAGCTTTGTTCAGCAGACACTTGTTGTCACGATTTTGCTAATCATCAAATCCATTCAGCTGGTCCATGTATATCACTTTCTTGACTTCGACGTATAGAAAAGCCGAGTCGTCAAGAAGGTTCTCTTTCATTAATTTCTGCTCTGCCGCATGTGCAAGAGCAACATTGATCGACTATTTTTTCGCGCCACCGAAGCAAATCTTTTAAAATCTGTCACTTTTGGAACCTGCGTAAAACCCTTAGTCATCAGTCAGGTCTAAGACTGCACGATTTCTCTATTCGATTTGCGCTTCATGCAAAATAACCACCTGCACCCGATTATCTCTTGTCCGAGGGTGGATTCGAAGCTTTCATGTGGTGTGATGTTACAGCGCTTGAAGCTCACTTTATATAGCACGCATTCATTCGTATTTTGACTTTCATGGTAGCACTTGACCATTGGTTGGTGTGCTTTTACCATCCTCTTAAGCGCTAAAACAGTATTGTGCCTCGTAGATAGTGTCACAGTCGTTGAGGTTGAACAATTCTTGCCCTAAATTTGTAAATTTTTGCCCGTGACGCTTATCGCTTGTTTCTTGCGTACTGGTCTCACCTTAGACTCTTGTTCACGATCTAGTTCCGGAGTGCTTGGTTGTCTCTTCGGGATGGCATCGTTTGCCTTTCCATTATTTATGTGCTGCCAGAGTATAATACCGGACTTCCTGGTGCAGGCGTGCATAACCTTCATCGCTAGTTGCGTGACCAGTTGATCCAAATTATCCTCACCGTCACTCAAAACTTCCATGACACCTGGCGTGTATTCGTTGTAGGATTAATCCATCGGAGTTTCCTTAAAAATGACAATCCGGGATATTATAGATATTCCAGTGTTGGTATGATGAAGTCGATATACTTTGTGTTGCTTGGTATATCAAAAAAGCATTCGAAGCACACCGGAGGGTTCCAGCTTGATTCGCTTTGCTGTAGAAATACGCGTGTAGCAAAGAATTCAAACACTCTGTATATATCCCTGCAAGGTTTTTGCTTGAATTTTATATCAAATGGGCTTGGTTTTGGACTTAGAGCGATTTAAGGGATGTTACAAACTTCCACAGCGCTCATCCTCGCCTCACACGTGTAATTCTTGTCCATCTATGCCTCGTTCAGCATACAACGCGTCATCATAACTAGTGTGCAATTTAGCTGCTCTGCCATGCCATTCTGATCCGGCTTATATGGCACCTTCAACTCCTGCTTGATCATATTTTTCCGACAAAATCGAGTCATATCGTTATTTCAAGAATTCCTGCCGTTTTGATTGCGTGGTACCAATACGTGTAAGCCGCATTCGAGCTTGATATCGTGACAGACATGTTGAAACGCTTTCGTGACACCAGTCTTCTTGCGTAGCGCGAAGACCATCGCATAACGTGTTTTTATTATCATAAAAGTCGCGACGAAGCGGTATTTTGATCTATATTCTGATGTTATTATATAAAAAACATCCGATCATATCATCTAGCCTACACGGTGACCCTCACTTGCTGCTGTTTTAGCTGCAGGGTGTTGAAATTCTTGCGGACTTTATTGGCTGTCGCGAACATATGACAGATGAATGATTGGTATATGTATTTTTCTCGTATACAGCTGTCTTTATCAGCTTGATAGTTTTTAATAACGATACGTGTCTGATTCGGTGATGCCACCATTCGACTTCATTTCATACCACATGGCATTTAAAAGACATCTTCGACAGTGCGTTTTAAAAGCATTCCACATCGCATTCCTGTCGCGACGATTCGCCCGCTCCTTCATCAGTACATCCGTCACTGTTCATCTTTTCATTCATCATGCGCACATTAGCGGCTGATAGCGAGAACAATTTCTTGTTGAAGTCGTCTACGAGGATCGTATTCTCTAGACGCGCATTGGTCCACAATGTGCCGTTCCAAACATTCAATACCAATAAGCCATGTCCGGGCATCTAAAAGGTCGCATTAATTTTACGCTATTCATTGCGATCTGTTACCAATTAGGTGTAGTTGATAAACGCGACTTTGTCCCTGCACAGATGTGCCGTTAATTCACTTTCCATATATCATCAACCGCTTTAATTTCCTTGAGTGGCGTTAAACACCACATTCAATTGATCTTCTTGTCTCACTCCACAAATCTGTTACGTGTTTAGGCAGTCGAGCAGAAATGGTTGTGGTGGTGTGGTGATCACAATTTCTGGTGATCTCGACTCTTCACTGGCGCCCGGACGACCGAATAATGTAGAGGGTACCCCGATTCCGTGCTCTGTGTCTTCTTGATCACCTTGTGTACTCGTCGATGAGGGACTTGCGCTCTTCTTGATGGACTTGAGCTGAAGCTGAACTTGACCGTTTTAGTGATCGGGTGGAAATTCTCCACCCCGTCAAACGTGAGGTGGATCGCGTGGAAGTTCTTTACTCGATCGCTTATGACTTGGGCGCTCTCCCAGAGTCGCCTGTATCCATAGTTCATGCTTGATCCTCGACCCTTCTTACCACTTGAGCCGTCTCGAGATCTTGAATCCGAACCGTTAGGTTCTCTGCTTCCAATCGCAGTTGAGAAGTGAGAACTGATGTCTCGCCTGGCCAAACAATCCAAAGGTGAATTTTGCATCGACACAGGCCGCTCACTATTCGTCGGGAGGCCAAAGATCCCACTCGGGAGAAGTCGACGCGTGTCTTTTGTTGCAAATTCAATTCTGTTTGATGTCAACCAACCAAATACAAATTCTATGACTATGCCTATCGTTTCGCTAGATCTCTGTTGCCTATCTCATGTCTATGTCATTTACCTCTTGCATCATGTGTTCCACAGCATACATTTCGTATTGAATCACGGGGTAGTGGATTGTGGTGCAGTGGATTGCCTGGTAGTGGAATGGGGTGCAGTGGATCGTGCCATATTGTCCGCAATAATTATGCGCTCACACAATCAAGCGGTACACATCCAGGATGGATCGTGGTCAATCTCTCGAGTCTTTAATCGAGCACATCCCGTCAAGTTGTTGTCACTTCTGAGACCTCGCATGTTTGATGATCTTGACGATTCACTCCTTCAGCCTGAGTTCATATTCACCTTTCTTCCATTGTCGTTATCGCTCCGGTAATACAGATGCTGTTCACCTTTTAAATGATCCGGTCTTTGAAGCTTGGTGATCCAAGCCCTTGGCCGCGGAACGTGATCGGTCGTTAGTCGATCCTTGACTATACTCCTTCTTGAACTTTAGGCAAATCATTCCGCATAATTTCCACAGTCGTTTTCTGTCATCCAGTCTAGTGATCCCATCATTCGTGCCAACGGGCCTATCTTTAAGCGCACTGCACCAATCATATCGATCTCGCACTTAATGCGGTTTTCACGATCCACCTTTCCATCGTTATTCATCTGCGCCATTCCACAGTCGTCCCCTGCACTGGCAGTCGACATACAGTGTCGATCGACTGCGCACCCACAACGCCCATGGATCCTGCATCGTCCAAACCTTTTAACTTGGAGGCTGATAATAAGATCCCGCCTTCTCGTCCACTGCCGGTTTTGACTGGCGGAAGTCATGTCGTGTTTTCTTCGTCTCGGTGGGAGCTACATCCCTTTTGAATCGCGATCCTATGACTATGGGGATCGCGGCACTCTACGATTAACTGGATTTCAGGATGCAATTTTGCAGACTACCATTCGTTGACGGAAGCATGTCGGGACCAGAATCTGAAGATCGACCATATGCAACCTAAATTGCGATCCAAAACCAAGATCGCCCCGCGCTTAGCGGCCTATGTCCAAAAGAGTTATCTCGGCATCGAGACCGAGTGTCAGAACTTGATTAAGAGGTCACGCGGGTTACAGACGGAGCTGGCACGACCCTTGGGTCAAGATCACGTGATCCGATAATTCATGACGGCTCTCTTAAATGCCGAAAGAAAGTTCGAGCAAAAACAGGATCCGCGCATTAGTGAATTGCTCATCGCCCAACGGCAAGTGGAAGCGTTGACTTCGCGCCTGGCTGATGCGGAACAGAATTCGTTTGGCGCTCTTCAAGTGAGACATCCAAGGCATCCAAGTAAAAGCGATGCATCAGCAAAGTGTATAAGAATCTTGAAACGGCCAGAATGGCGTTGGAAGATATGTCAAAGACATATTAAGGCCACCTCCGCGCACAAGAACGCGTAGAGGCGGAGCTGTAGCGGATGCGATCGGACCTCGCGGATCGGGACGCCTAGGTAGATCATATCATATACGCAGTCAAGAATCGGGCTGGGAACATAAATGTATTTAGTTGATTAGTAATCGAGGCGTGATCCTGACTCAATGGCTCAATTAGCTTATGGGTCGCTCCGAATTCTTTTTAATGTCCTGTACACGGCTTTAGCTACCATCCCACCAGCAAGCGATCCAGTTCCACGGATCCCAATCTCCCGATCGAGCATCCCCGCGCCGCAAAGATGACGCTATCCCGAACAAAATCGGTGGATACTCGCTCGCCCAAGTCAGCCGGTGAATCCCCGCGATCCACTAGACTAGTGCGATCTGCCCAATTTTCTAGATCGGATGGAACACCTCGCGTCTCTGCGCGATCTGACAGATCAACTCGCTCAGAAGCGTCCAAGCCCACGTCCGGATCTATACGGGTTCCGTCATATCAAGGCACTGCGAGTAAAAAGAGATCCTCCTTTTGAACCGGAAGTAAGTGGGTCCAGGAGCTTCCAGCCAGCAATCCAACGTTTTCCAATACAGAACCATTCGACTCTTCTGAAGAAGGCACTCTGGCCGCTTTGTCTGGATCGCGCTCTTCGTTGCGGCGCTGTGGATTGTCGAGCAATGCTCCGCATTATTCCGGATCGACGCCTTCCGTAGTTCACATGGATATCCAAAGTCTTAAGTCTTTGTCGCCTCCACCTTCTAATGGATCCACACTGCCTGCAAAGCGCCCAGTTTCGAAGGTAGACATTTTCGGCGAAGCTTCAAGCGACTCCGACGGGTAGGTCAGCATGACCAGCGACGCGCGGGATGCCGAAAATGCCCTGCTTCCGCCAGCTGAATACGACCGTTTAGCCCCGACCCGGGTTTCCCGCCCTATATGGTTTCCCGGATACCGCGATCGGGTACCATGGTCTGACCACCATGTATACCTGTGGTCGGCAACTTGTTTTAGCTTGACAAGCGTGGCAAAGCTGGACGTAAATACCTTGATTAAGCATCACACGCGTCCGAAAGGGTACATCTTTCCAGCACACACAGCTTTTCGACCCCAACGCTGCGCCTCCTAAATCCGACATTTGAGCCGAGGTGGTCATCTCGGCTCAAGTGTTGGCGCTGTACCAGCAATATCCCTGGAATCAATTTTAAGCCAATTCACAACGGTCTCTTTTCGCGCGACTTGTTGTTTTGCAGAGTTGTCGTCCATGTATCGCGATTTCAAGACCCAACACCGTCAGGCTATGTGGGAAGCGATCCACGCCGTATACCTGCCAATCGAGCAGCGCGATCGCTATCCAGAGCTAGCGCAGCTTTACAAGCAGCGCAAACAGCGGTAATCGCGAATCGGACGAGGTGGGAAAAGCTGTTGCGTTTTATCGATCCGGGGATAATGGACGGACATTACGATCTGGACCTGTTCCTGGACCTTTTTTTCATTCATCTTTCGTCGCCGGTCGAGATAAGTCTATGGCATCCCGTCTAGTCAATTCACAGAAAAACATTTCTAAACTGATCTTAGCATTGGCTTGTGTGGATAGAGCTGAACCCTGGCAGAACCAGTTTCGATACCGCATTGAAGATCACCCAGGGTCGTCGATCGCCTGCTTGTCCGGTAAGTTCTTCGTAGTAGTCCGTATCGATATAGACAGTCTATTTACCTAATCCTTTAATACATCTCCATCTTTTTCCTCTTCGTCGATCGCCACATTAATTCATCTTCATCTACGGTGCGCTCCCAGCTGTCCTCCGGTAGCATGGCTTCGCTGAAATCGAGGCGATCTGCGCCCTCAAAAATTAGCTGGTTCCTCGGCTGCTCCGGAAAGTTTTTTAATCGCTTCAGCTTAGTTATTTGTAACAGTGAGAACAATCGATACATATTACTCGAAACTTTCAGCCGCACCACGTGTCTTCCGCAAAGTTCTCTTAACCGAAATATTCCGTGCCACATGTGTGCCAGCTTTTGGGCGTATCCTTCCTCACTCGATCCAAATCGAGCCACACATGCAATCCAACCTCGATCTCATCATATTATCATTGATTATTGTGTCGATCGGTCCGGCCCTCGATCACGATCCGTAGCCAATCGTCAACGACTTCTATCGCTCGCTGGTATTGACGTTGTATATGGTATCGCCATCTTCGGGGTTCTCGATCCCGTCGTTTGGTGCTATTCAAGGGCAACATTTCTTCCGACGTCGACCGTGGGTCCCAACTGTGGATCAGGTAGAAATGGCGTATCTCCTCGTACGCAATCCTGTGCCTTATTGATGGCAAACGTCAACCTATCTGCTTACTCGTCACGAATTCTCAATTCGTATCCGTGACGTACAGTTTGAAACCACTTTTTAGTTGTTGCACTATTCGTTCTGCTGTCCTATTCTCTTGATGGCGGTACGCCATATATTCCCGTTGTTTTTGCCCCGCAATACGATTGAACGCTCGGAAGAAATAGGAACTGAACTCTGGCTCTCGATCCTTGCAGATTATTTCACTGACCCAAAGCCCTTGAATCACACACTCTTCGTAACTCTCAGCGATCGTTTTTGCAGTGCTTAAGGAACTCGACTTGCCGATCACGTATCCCGTGAACAGACCCGCCCACAACAATAATTCGGTGTTTCCTTTGAAAGATCGCGGTAATGACGGAATGTGATCAATCGCTATTTTTTTAAAAAGGGAAGTGGCTTGAAAATTTCTCGGTTATTCGCCGCGAAGAACAAGTTTTAACTTCCCGTCGTGCAATCAACGCATTCTCCCACGTAGCGCTGTACACTCCTAGAGAGTCTTCTCCAGTACACGTTAGACCGGATTTATTAGTACGTTTGGTCTATCCTTTGGTGGATTCTCTCCAGAATGTTGTGGTAATGATGTAGGAAATCTTGATGCAGTAGTTTTGGTATCACCAAACGAACCAGCTCCACGCGATTGTCTAGATACATCGTTGATCGATGGCAGAAATACAATGGTCCGCTCTTGTCTACTACATATTCCGAGCACATAGATTTGCCTCTTCGACACTCAGCTTCGGTCTACCCCGATCAGGAATTACTTTAGGTTGACGATCTATTTCTCCTTTACCTGTGCTTGCTGAATTCTCTCGATTCTGACCTGCCGTAAAAAATCATCATGTAGTACTCAAAGTGATCGTCGTCGCCTTACGGCTTACCTTGTGACTGTAGCTATTCTCACGACCTGATCGACACTGTTGGTTGCCAACAACCATTCCAACCGGTTCAACGAGCATTAATCCTGGCGATCTTGATCGGATAAAGTGGTCGATACTTGCTCTTGTTGCAAAGTGTTGCTTGCTAGTCGTTCGGGATTGATTACAGTCCCTCCTTATGTGTAAAATTCGTGGATCGGCCACGATCGAAGTTTCTCCATTGCCTTATGACGTAACAACTGCAATCGGGCATTTTGCAATCGATGTCTCCGTGCATCTGCCGTAACAATAAGTTAAAATAGCCACAAATGACGATGCGCCACCGTTCCTGATCGTCCAGGAAAATGAAACATAATTGCGCAACAGAGCTAAAAATTCTTTTTCGATTATTCCACTTAATATCGTTAGGTTTTAGCGTTTGGCTCGTGATTGTTACAGACAAGTATATTCTATTGGGTTCTTGTAGCAAAGCTGCAGATACTGCCCATTTACTAGCATATATCAAATCACTGTAGGACTACCCGGATTGAAGTGTTCAACAATCCAAGTCTTCGCGATCTTGTCCTTTAGTATGAGGAACGAGTTATCACTTTCTTCCATCGACTTCTGTCCGTGGAGTTCAGGTCGCCCTCTTTAACACAGGAAGACGCTGGATCGCTCCATACTACACATATACGATCTGGGTCGCTGTCACCTTGATTTTTCCGATCGTCCACTTTTATATCGCCCCCTGTATCAGCGATACGATCTGGATCAGTATTCTCCCGACCCTTCCGATCGTCAACTCCCTTTTCACTTGGTATATGCGACTGCATCTTTTCCATGCAGCAAATTTCGTGTAATTCTGCTTCGCGTAGTTCGTATAGCACTGATGCATATATCGCAAATCTTTCAATGAATAGGCTATAGTAATTCAAACTCCCTAAAAATGACGGCATCGACCGCAGCGTTCGTGGAAAAAAAAGTTTGACCAGCGATCCGAGATCCTTCGGGTGGGTCTCCAGTCCAGTGAGTGATACTTGATGACCGAGGTAATCCACCTTGTGCCGTCCCCAAAAACGTTTCATCCGGCGGATCGACAGATTCCACTTGTCGTATGCACGTAGCAATCTATCTACTCTTTCGTACAAATCGTCCCACGATGTAGCTGGAATCATTATGTCATCTATGTACGATCTTCGACCTAGCACATCTGGTGTTTGACTGGTGTACGGCTCTCCTTCTTTGAACACGTCGATACGTTTGGGCGGCTCCATAGAGGAGGCATCTGGATCGACCCCGATCTTCATATATCCATACAAGTCATTGTTGATCAGGCGTCGGTAAATCTGCGGAGCATTTTCTAACGCAAATGGCATCCGTAGCGATTCAAACAAGCCTGATGGCTTAATGAATTTGTAAATACTTCTTGCTCGTTCTGTCATCTCTACCACATAAAATCCGCCTGCCATGTCCAGTGAGCAGTACCACATCGCTTTGTCCATGTCTTATTATAGTTCGCTAATCAATGGCATTGGGTAAGCCATCCGCCTTGTCAACTGGTTTACCCGTCGATAGTCGATGAACAATCGAATGTCCTCGCCATTCTTCTTCATGATAACTACGATCGGCGAGTCCCAAAGTGATGTGGAAGGTCGTATAATCTTGGACGAGAGCAGCCCTTTACTCAAATCCGCTATTTTTTTGCGAAACTTAGGTGCTACTGGCCGTACCCTTTGCGCGATCGGGCTCAGTCCTCCCGCGTCAATATCGCAAATCACCCCTCGTGCGGCTGAAGGAGTGCGTTTCCTTTACCAATAAGAAGGTGCTTGTTTCTCCATATCAGTTGTCGTAATCGCTCCTAGTCACCAGTCAGTGGTAATTCTGTATCGCCTACTTTAAAATCGTCAATCGTAACTTCGGCTGTAGGCGTAACAATGTCAGGCAAAAGCGTCATGTGCTGATCCACGTCCTCGGCGTACAGTTGCCAAATTTCATGACAATAGGAAGAGACATCCGGATCTGTCTCGATTCGATCATCCTCCAAACATGGCCCTTCATTGATTCACATATGGTGAGGGTACGGCCTCGTTCATGGACTGATCGCCTACTCAGCCATTTGTCGACTGTTCTTGATTCATATTAACCAACGGCAGGACGCTTGTTGATCGATGACCCACTTGTAGGTGTCGATCACGTCACGCTATCCGTCATGTGATCGATCGGTATTCCTGTCCTTATTTGTTTCGTCTCTTTCTAGTGGCCTCTAGGGTAATCGATCGCATCTTCCCTTCTGCTCGATCGTGCTAACGACACGTGGTTGTGGATCCACACGTAAAAACAACTTTTTAGTCTCATATCGAGCTGTACGTTGCTCCATTTATTAACTTTAGGCCGACTTAAAATTTATATCGTCGTAGAATATGGTGGGTGGTCCGCAATCATTCCAGCGTATACGGGCGGCAGTTCTTTATATGTTTCTGTCGTCGCTTAAAATGATAGAGTCTGCCACTCGTTGTACCGTCGCGATCCAACCGAGACGTAGCCTGGGAATCATGGCACCATATCAGCAGCCATAACTCAACTTAAAGCCGGTCCGCGATCGAGGGTAACTTCTTTATCGCTTAGACTTGTCAGATGCAAGTAATTGATCCGACCCATCCCGGTGGTCACGGTGGTTACCCATGTTGAATCGCGTTTCACATAAAGCTTGGCGTTGAGCTGGGTATTGCCGATCCTTATCTCTGTCGGTCGACCAACCGGTAGAGCTACATGCTATTTTGGGATCGCGATCAGCTGCATGGATTATTGTACAGAGGTTTAGGTCCTGCTAGATGAATCTTCACTTTATCTGGCAATCATAGCGTCTTATCAGCTAAATCCATACGTATACCTGCGGGTACCATAAAATCCATACCCAAGATCCCTTCTTGACCGGTTTGATCACCCCACCACCCAGCAAAATAGTACACCAGCGATCCATTTAGGATGATCTTGATCTTGGTACGTCCTCCGGTCATGTGCGTGTTTATACCTATCCCCATTTCTTTTTCTGATTCTAGTCAATGACACATCCCACCTTACGATCAAAGGCGGTGTCTACGATCGAGATCTCAGCTCCTGAGTCCAGTAGCATTGTGGCCTTTTTGTTGTTAATCTTCCCAACCACTTTAGCTTGCTTGAACCATTTTCCTGGTGTATGGTATTTCCAGTATCCCCTTGACTCGCCAGGCGCTAAGACACGTTCCATCTTGGTGGGCGACCGGACGTATTCATGATGTCGTCTAACACTGGAACTGGAACGCAGACAGTTTGAAAAATCTTATGTATCATGCCGATCATCCTACTTGTCCTCGCCTCCGTCGACCCACTTCCTCTGCACAAATGCATATACCCAGAGCCTAGAACGCTAGGCTCGTACCAGATTCTAACCTGGCGAGCGTCCTAGTTTAGCATCTTCCCGGCTTGTTCCCGCAACATCCCTGCATGCTTGGTAGGCACATACCACTGACGGATAATGTTGTAAAACTGTTCCATCGAGCACTTTCCTTCATCGTGGACGTCCTTGCATACGGAACACACGTAGTAGCACTTGTCCGCTGGATGACTCTTACTTCCACACTTCTGACACGCAAGTCTCTTCGAACATCCGCGATCGTCATGTCGCTTCTACCCACAGTGTATACACACTGTTTGAGGCTTTCCACGATATTAGTGCCGATCGCGGTCGATTTGCTCATTTCGAATGAATGGGTTTCCCGGGTTCTGAGCGCTATCGGCAGATATAGCCATGTGCACATTGTGCCGATCCTACTTCCGAGCGCGATCCATAGCCGTGGCCATATACCCGTTGCGTCGATCCGAGTCGGAGTCCGATCCACAGGAGTATATGTCTCATCCACTGCTCTCGCTTTCCACGTGGATCGCTCTCACCGCTCGCGATGGTTTTGCTGGCACTTGGGCCGCCTGTGGCGCAACACGCTATCGAAATTTGCTCGACGCCATAGAGGCGTGAGCCTCTCGAACTTCCATGTTCTTACATTCCTGCATCGTTTCTTCCAGATCGTCTGCATCTCCAAGGCGTAACATCATAAACATTCGCGTCCAGATCGCGATCGTCCAGGGTACCAATTGCGGATATTAGACGGTCCATCTCGTATCGGGATCTTCGCCCGGATCGAAGCCACATATGGACGGTACAAGTACTCCAATGGAGTCTCGTTTGATCGCTTACGGGCATGGTAGTAGAGTCCCCCAACTGAAACACGATTCTTTCCTCCGTATTTGGCCATGAAGCCTTCTAGGAGTGCTTTCCACGAAGTCCTCGTTGAGCTACTGAGCTGGTTATACCAATCAAGCGCCGTTCCTGTAAGAAGATGGCTGAACACTAGGAACTATTTCTCCTCAGGCGCTTGATCGCATAGGAACGCCGAATTCACCTTACTGATACAGTTCCTGGGCCGCTCTTCATTATTCTCTCGGCCAAGGAATTCCTTCAGTTCGGCCATGACAGACATTCGAATCCTTTGGTTAGAGACCCCGCCACTCCCCGCTGCTCCTGCCGTCTCCACCTGCGGTAATCCCTTCTCTACTTGCTCCCGACGCGCATGGCCATAGTCATGCGATACATTAGGACTCGATCCAACCGACTCCATGTCAATATCCGGCATGTCGATCTCCGGTTCGGGATGGCGATTAATCGATCGTCCAGCGTTCATGTGAGCTTGTTCTAGCTCGTATTTCTTCAAAGCTGCTAAAAATAGTAATTTACGTGTTCTGACTCCACCATGTTCAAAAACTGCGTTGCCGATGGCCTTCCCGCTTGCGCTTCTGCCTCATTCCGTTCAAATGTCTTCCGCAACAGATCCGCGCCATTTTTCCTTGCGACATCCGTTGGATCTCGACCAAATCGTTTGAGTCTTCTTCCGATTTCACTGAAGTATATCGGTATGATAGTGAATTTATCCTTGGGGGAATCGTTGATCGGCGTGAGAACTGCATCCATCGTGATCCGCGGCTTGATCCGTTGATCCGAGGTGCCGATCGGCGGAGTCGGGTTGTCGCTGGGGTCACATATGCCTATAGGCGGACTCGACGTCTTAAACATCGACTGCCCTGCGTCAACAACTCGATTGTGGCTGCACTCTAGTGCGTTTGTGCGTTGAACGTTCCCGCCGTAAACCCCGCCTCCGTTAGCATACAGATTAGACGCCGGAGCACCTCCAACACGTCGAGAGTTGATTTAGGTGCAGATATTGGTGCGCGCATCGTTCCGGTCCGCTTCGGATTGTTTGTCTTAAGTAAAATATCACTTGGCAACATCTTCTTTAGCTCCATCAATTAGTATTCCTGGCTGATTTCGTCAAATCGCTAGTATATTAATTGTATTTCGCGATCAACTGACTATGAGGCTTGATCCATCTTCTCCGTCTTGACATTGTCTCCGGCTTGTCTGTTCGTGTAAACGTTCCGATGTTGTTTCACCGCGGCCAGATTATTAACGTCGTCCAAACTCATAGATTCTTTCTTCATCATTTCGGATTATTTGTCTGATATGAATGAAACTCGTTTGGGGATTCCCCTAAAACATTCATACTGCAGATAGTGCTTTTTAGCGCAATCTGCGGTGGCCCCCGACAAGACCTCAGAATGGGGTTGGGGTTTTTATTCCAGATCGTGCGACCGATCGTCCTATTTTTTTATCGTCGCCAAAGCCCCCCAAAAAACATTGAAGATCTAGGGATCCTTCATTCTCACGCGTGTGCGACAATCCGTCATTAGCTGACGCTTCTATCCCAGGATCGATCTCGATCTTGACTTCTTCGCTCAGAGACTTATGGTGAAATCCCAAGTCACCAGAAGATTTAAGCACACGCACCATTGAAGTAAGTGGTGATCACAATTTCTGGTGATCTCGACTCTTCACTGGCGCCCGGACGACCGAATAATGTAGAGGGTACCCCGATTCCGTGCTCTGTGTCTTCTTGATCACCTTGTGTACTCGTCGATGAGGGACTTGCGCTCTTCTTGATGGACTTGAGCTGAAGCTGAACTTGACCGTTTTAGTGATCGGGTGGAAATTCTCCACCCCGTCAAACGTGAGGTGGATCGCGTGGAAGTTCTTTACTCGATCGCTTATGACTTGGGCGCTCTCCCAGAGTCGCCTGTATCCATAGTTCATGCTTGATCCGCGAGCCTTCTTACCACTTGAGCCGTCTCGAGATCTTGAATCCGAACCGTTAGGTTCTCTGCTTCCGATCGCAGTTGAGAAGTGAGCACTGATGTCTCGCCTGGCCAAACAATCCAAAGGTGAATTTTGCATCGACACAGGCCGCTCACTATTCGTCGGGAGGCCAAAGATCCCACTCGGGAGAAGTCGACGCGTGTCTTTTGTTGCAAATTCAATTCTGTTTGATGTCAACCAACCAAATACAAATTCTATGACTATGCCTATCGTTTCGCTAGATCTCTGTTGCCTATCTCATGTCTATGTCATTTACCTCTTGCATCATGTGGTCCACAGCATACATTTCGTATTGAATCACGGGGTAGTGGATTGTGGTGCAGTGGATTGCCTGGTAGTGGAATGGGGTGCAGTGGATCGTGCCATATTGTCCGCAATAATTATGCGCTCACACAATCAAGCGGTACACATCCAGGATGGATCGTGGTCAATCTCTCGAGTCTTTAATCGAGCACATCCCGTCAAGTTGTTGTCACTTCTGAGACCTCGCATGTTTGATGATCTTGACGATTCACTCCTTCAGCCTGAGTTCATATTCACCTTTCTTCCATTGTCGTTATCGCTCCGGTAATACAGATGCTGTTCACCTTTTAAATGATCCGGTCTTTGAAGCTTGGTGATCCAAGCCCTTGGCCGCGGAACGTGATCGGTCGTTAGTCGATCCTTGACTATACTCCTTCTTGAACTTTAGGCAAATCATTCCGCATAATTTCCACAGTCGTTTTCTGTCATCCAGTCTAGTGATCCCATCATTCGTGCCAACGGGCCTATCTTTAAGCGCACTGCACCAATCATATCGATCTCGCACTTAATGCGGTTTTCACGATCCACCTTTCCATCGTTATTCATCTGCGCTTCTCCACAGAGACAATAAGAGTCTCAGTCTGCAAAATCGACGCGTGAGAGTTGACGGGAGTCTCTCGAGCTTGATATCTCCAAGTACCGGGGAGTCGAGGAAGACTTCTTATTGAGATGATTTGTCGAGGTAGACAGCGCCATCGAGGCCCTTCGCATTCACGATGAGAGAATGCAAGTCGCATTTGCTCAGTCATACTTGGCAGGGGACGCCAGGAACTGGGTCATTAATCTCAGCTTGCATAAGCATATGTGATTGAGTTTTTTTTTATCTTCAAGACCTTGATCAGTGAAACGTTTGAGCTACCAAAGGAAGGGTTCAAGACTCTAACAGAGTTTTTGTAACTCAAACACGGTAAGCGTAGGGTTTAAGCTCCGCCCAACATAAGCGTTACCTTGCAAGTTTCATGGTAGCGAAATAGTTAGTGAAATTGTGCTTATCACAAAATTCATAATGGACTTTTAGATGGTTCCATCAAGGACCACTTGATCGGCGTGGGGTTCAAGCCGCTCTCGGACGCAATCTTCGCTACGGAGTAGAAAGCCTTTAGTGTGAGACAGGCTCACACTACGTTGAACTTTTATCGTACACAGAGACGACCTGCTATTGGAGGTCCAGAGCTAGTATTCCTCTTTTATGTAGAGGTTGAGAAATCTCTCCCTGCGAACGAAAAGCGATCACTGAGATTTCATCGCTGTCACAAACTGGGACACTACGCATACGAATGCAGTATCTTCCGCTTATCAAGGTGAGGTGCCGAGCGTAGAAACCGTCCACTAGCCAAGAGAACTAGAGAATGAGAGTATGACGCTGTTGCAAACCAAAACAGCGAGGCAAAGTATGATAATATGAACTGGGTTAGTAGAGGCAGAGAGCTCTGCTGATCCAAAAACAATGAAAATATAGCAAATCTCTTGACAAAGGTTTATCCCGACACGCAGTCACTGTGTGTCTCTGCACCTAGTGATGAGGTGTCCCTCATCCCCTGACTAAAACGTGACAAAGAATTTGTCATCTCGTGCCCTAGTTGACTGTGGACCGTCGAACAATTTAGAATTTGTCACCAGTCTCTAGAGGTTGGAAAAATAACTCCGTCGAGCGAAAGATCCTTCCGACGAGAATGACGGTGCGCCTAGCGACAGGCGCCTCGAGCACTGTCAAGAAAAGTGTAGTCGGAATCCACTACACGAAAAAAGGCGAACAGTAGGATAATATTTTCATCGTACTCGACCTGGATGACAAGTTTGATGTCATCCTAGCATTACCTTGGCTCCGGAGATACGAGTCAAGGATGAGCTAGTAGCATCGATCAATAAAGATGTCTGCCACTTGTTCATCAGATGGCTATCTGATGAATGTCTTGGAACGGCCACTATCGTGTGGGTGTACTGCGAGTAAGTGCGATGGCTCTTACTTGTGATACTGTCATTAGCACGATCGTACAAGACCGCAGTATAGATGATAATTATACTGTGGAAAAAAATCCCGACTGCTGTGTAAGTGCACAGGTGGCGCCAAAAGTTTACCACTCGAAGATGAGTGGAAATAGATATGTATGATTGCCGGAAAGGCAACTTTTTAGAGAGAGGTAATCGGTTGTCGATTATTGGCAACGCGGAGGTCATAGGATGACTTGGAAGTCGACTCTAGGCGGTCATTACCTGACAAGGGGGTGCGCAGCCACTATCAGGAGACGTGGACGAAACGAGTGCTCACGTAATTAAAAAAGGTTTCTCAATTAGTTAATGCTGAGGGGGAGAGACCCCAGCTTCCGGTGGATGTGACTTTCCAGGAATTAATTGAGATATTAAATGTCTTGCTCAATGAAGGATCAAGTGTAGGCGCTTATACACTTGACCTGATTGCGCCTCCAAAGGAAACTATGGCGATAACCCAATTGACAACGTTAGAACCAAAATGATTCTTAGGTTATCTGCGTAGTGTAAAGTTCTACACATTTGTGTGCTTTTCTTAGAAGACGATTACATAACCAATACTCGGTCAGCATTGTTGTTAGCGGAGAATGAACGAGTTATCAGCAATTCACCGATGGACGAAAGTGTCATCGATGAGAATGCTCGGGTTGAGAAATATGCATATAAATCCTGGTAGTCGCTCCAGTCCGATATTTTATATAAGCATTAATTCAAATTTAGTGATGTATATATCTATTTTTGCCTTACGCGTTGCCTAAGAACAAAGGCAATCGTCACGAGATCGATCTAAAATTAGGCTTGAAGTACTGGGGCATGAAGCCGTGGCAATTACCTTGTCAACAAGTACAAGTATCGATTAATTCCTTCCGATCGTTTGCAGCGGGCCATGTGAGGGAATCAGCTTCTCCTCACAGCTTTCCGACCTTCTGTGTGCGGAAGACCACTGGAGTATGGCGGATAGAGCACGCATTTAACAAGTTAAATGCTGAAACAAAAACCGGCTCAGACGCAGATACCAAGGAAGGAAGTGATCATTGATGGTATGTCAGAAAGTAACTTCTTCTTGTCCGGGGATTTGATATTTAGGTTTTGTCAGACATTTATGCGTGAACGTGACATCCCGTACACAGCGGTGGGCACCCCCAGAGGCATGCTGTTGGAGTGGCTAGTGATGCCACAGGGGCTGACTAACGCCCCTGTAATATCAACAGATGTAGTACAAATCTGATGAGACCGGTGCGTGATTTCGCACCGAGTTACTTTGACGATTTCATAGTCCATCGCCGGGCTATGGACGGATAAATGGACATTGAAGCTCACAGAACTCACGTTCGTCAGGTTCTTCAACTTATGAGCAAGCATAAGTTGTATGCCAACCTCAAGAAGTGTATATTTGACGCTAGCGAAATACCTCTTCTTGTGTGCATCGTGGGTAAACACGGCGGACACCCTGATCCCGAAACGATTAAGGCGATCACCGACTAGCCAGTGCCAGTCAATGTTAAGGGACTGCGGAAGTTTCTTGGGCTAGCGGCGTACTTGCACAAGCACTCGCGCTACTACGCCGAGATGACTGTGCATCTTTCTTGCTTGCTCAAGCAAAATGTGAAGTGGTCAATAAACACTGAATGTCAGCGTTCGTTTAAAAGATTTACGTAGATGTTGATACAATCGCATATAATATTGCGGAATACAGACCAGGACAGACCACTCCATGTGGTCTGCAACGCCAGCGGTTTCGCGGTCGGCTGTGCGTTGATGCAGTATGACACAGACGGCGCAGAGCGCTTCGTATACTATTAGTCGTGTCAGCTGCAGCCAGCTGAGCGCAATTATCCAGTGCATGACAAGGAACTCCTTGCCATGAAATACGCACTGGCTAAGTTTCGCGTCTATCTCTTGGGAGATAGACCGTTCATTGTATATTTGGTGCATACGTCACTACGCCCGGCCGTAATTAGTCCACACCTCTCGCAAAAAATGGCGAGCTGGCTGTCTTTCGTCGCGGATAACAATTCTTCGTCGAGTTTGAACCAGGACTACTGAACGTCTTCGTTGACGGTATACCACGGCGACCCGATTTCGAGCCGGGCGCGCAACCCAACACTTAGGACAACTTTACTGTTGCAACACTTAGTGTCAGTGTCCCGTCGTCAACATTACCTGACGACGTAAGAAAGGCCTACGCAAAAGATAAGAATCTCCTACGCTTGATGGATCATCCGGTGAATTCAACTCGTAGTTCGTTGAAAGATTCACCGGCTTTGTATCGCTCCTCATCGGATCGGTATACAATACGCAACGGGTTGCTGTGCTATACAGCCGTTGCCGGCGACACGCATCATGTCGTCGTGCCCATATATAACAACTTGCGATCGCGCATAATGTGTGAGTGTAACGATGCTCTAACAGGTGGACATCGGTGTGGAAAAAACTTCCCTTACGAAAAGTCGTGACTTTTACTGGCCACGCCAGTATTAGTTTGTGCGCAATTACATTCAATCTTGCGATGTCTGTCAGCGGGCGAAGCTTCGTTATTCATATCTCTCCCATTACAACCTCTGCCTGCCCCGACAGAGTAATGGGAGTCCGTTTCCATGGATTTTGTCTTCGGGCTTCTCGACGGCACTCGCAAAAATATAGGCATTCTTGTGTTTGTGGACCATTTCAGTAAGATGTTGCATCTTGCTGCAGTTCCAGAATCGACCAGTGCACACGGCTGTGCGCGTGTCTTCATCAACACAGTGTTTTAACTCCACTATTTGCTCAATGAAATCGCGTCCGACTGTGACCCTCGGTTTACGGCGGCGTTTGTCAATCCGTGTTCGGCCCATTGAGAACAAGGTGAAAGATACCAACTTCTGAAGATTCCGACACAGGTGGTCAGACGGGACGTGCAAACCGTGTCCTCGAATAAATTATTCGAGGTTCTGTCCACTCCTTATCGAGCTGGCGTGAGTTCTTGCTGATGGTCGAATTTGCTATCAACAATTTCCGTGCATGCGTCCAGGATGCATACACCGTTTTACGTGAATTGCTTACGCCACCCACGTATCCCCGCCCTGATACAGAAAGAATCTGGGTTAGGTGGAAGGTTCGCTCGAGCATTATCCATTTTGGATATTGATCATCACGTATCATCGCTGAACGACGATAGGTTTGACGCTGATGTCGATAATATACCCATAAAAGAAGTTGATCTTATCAGCAACGATGACGCTGCTGCTACTTCCGACAATGATGACGATGCTGGATAATTCAGCATCTTTAATGATCATACCAGCGAGGAAGAGGACACCCTCACTGAAGAAGAGAAGAATCCCTTAACAGTACGCACAAAGCGCACAAAGCGACACAACAACGAGTCAGCAGAGAACTTCCGGTTGACCCGAGAAGCGTTAGTCTGTTTCGTTCAGTACTCCATCGCTAACGAGGTGGACTGCGAGAAAGGGAACGCAGACATTATTAAAAGATCTAATATTCTTTCATTTGAGATTAACGACCTGGTACTACTGTCTACGTTAAATCTGCTTAGACATGCAGTCTTAAATGTAGGCTGTAATAATCAACTGCCGAAAGACATGGGCCCCTTTCGCGTATTTCACCGCAAAGGTAATGCACATACAATTAAGTTGCCTCGTAGGATGCGCACGCATCCAATGTTTTTTGGTGGTCGTCTCCGCCCGTACTATCAGTACGAGGCTTCTTTCGAGAACGGGGACAGACGCCATGCTCAAATATTACCAACAGATTCTTGTGATTACGGACCAAACTCTCATCTTGGTCTTCAAGCTATGTCATTTCTCGACGAGCTGTCTCTAGCTCGTCTTGTAAGTGACGAGTCTTGCGTTCGTTTTCTAGCTGAGCGAACGCAAATTCCGATTAGTCTTTCTCCCGATCGGTACGATAACGTCGCACGGTCGTCATCAAGTTATGCTGACGATTGCACTCGTGCTCCTTGTCCTCCCTCAACTCGGTTAGGTATTGTTCGTGGCGAACAACGATCTCCTCCATGCCCGGCTACTGAGCTAAACCTTGTCTTTCCATTACCACCGTAACCACTGGTTAATTCTCACGGTGGTCGACGCTTTCACGTAGGGGTTATCTTAAGCCATTGCGGTGACGAACGGTGAGCGGACAAGGTAACTTGTCCGCTGGCGTGGGTATCCACCATCGTATGACAGCTGGGAATCTCGATCCCAGCTGATGGCTGATGTTGAAGGTCTCGTTCACCAGTACGACGAGACTTATCCGATTGGTCTTCGGACCCATCGGTAAGCACGCGCTATTAGCGCTTGTAGACGGATTGCAAGTTTGCAACCGCGTCACGCATTTCGAATGAGATGTGTTGCCTTCCCCAGGACGAACCCTAGGGAAAATGAATCGATTTTAGCGCGTTGCGAATTGTCGACACAACTCGCACAAGGGTCACCCCATGTGAGTCAAGGAATTCCTGTCTCACGTGACAATAGTTGCAACTGGTATCTTGCAACGCTTGGCGTTTGTTTCTTTCACTTGATGCGTACTGCAATATGTTTTTGAAACCACGTCTCATGTCCAAAATTTTGACGTTTTGGACGAACCCTTTCCACGCTGCCAAAAGCAAGGTGTTGTAACGCTTTTGGTACCATTGTACCATCGATGTTAAGGAAAGCATCGAGATAAAATTCTTGAAAAGAGCGAAAGTTGTTCACGCTGGAAATCCAGCCATGAAGCTTGATGGCATCGAATAATGAATTTTGATGGTGTTGGTTTTTCTTCTGAGACAAGCTATTGATGATCTGTTCGGGCAAGCGAAAAGGTTTAAGCTCATCACGCAACAACGTGGCACCTTCGTCGGTACCACGGGCTTCAGTGTGACGACGGCCCGTGCCATCGTCAACTCGCTCGTGTGAAGACGGAAGATTTGATTGTGGTGATGAGCATATTAATTCATCACCGGACTCATTTTCACTGCCAAATAGACTGTGACACAAGTCGCGAGTCCGTTCGTTCGACAGTTCCTTAGTTGAAGGAAGAGGCACCGCAAGTTGTTGCAATGCCTCTGGACCCTTTCCCGAGTCAGACACATCTGACTCGCCAGAATAGGTGACCCCTAACTCGGAGTCATAGTGTGCACGAGGTGTGATACCACGTGCACCTGTAGCAACAGGTGCTGCAGGCATAGAACTAGCAGTAGACGACGAGTCTTCTGCCGCAGAGGCTGACGCAGCAACAGGCTGTGTCTTCTTTTAGTAGCCCCCATAGAAATGTTGGCTATGCGAGGTAAGGTCAGGTATGAATAGATCTGTCCAGACAAGTTCTCCCTGTCGCAATGGTGATCAACGGGTGGTCAACAAGTTTCGATATTCACACGGTGACTATCCATTAAAAGAGAGGTGATGCGAAGGGGTAGCCCGTTACATGAAATTGTCATTAAGAATAAAATGACGATAAAGAATAGTACGTTGATAATGTTTCAACAATATCACTTGGCGCAGTGATGTTGTTGAGATGACCGAAGGGTCGACTCATTGGTTGATATTGAGATGATATCAACTTACTAATCGCTGCTTAACGCGCGCGCAATGGGTGGTGGGTAGATGTCATCGTACGTTTATTCGATTATTACTTGTAAGTCAGGACGAACAAGAGAAACATGAGCTGTATGACTTAATTGTAATAAATAACAGTTTTACTTTTACCACGACTAGAGTCGTTAACTTAGTCGCTTACTTTTCTATGTATTCGTGTAATACATAGCGGGTCACCGACGTTCACTGTTGTCAGTAAAAATTAACTCCGTACTGGCAAACTAATACGTAGTTGTCGGTGCCCCGTTACAGTCAATCCTTCACCAAAAGACTAATATATATATAGTAGTTTGATGTAGCCGGGTGAGTCTGTTACGTGTCACTGGAATCATTCGTTTGTATTTGACAAAGATCTTAATCGGTGATGATCACCAAGATTTACTTGTCAAAATTACAATGGAAGTAATATTATTTATGATGGTTATTTTCATTACCGCTCGACCTTTTGACTAATCCAGACTTTGACATCAACCGGATAAACCACCAATTGCTAATGGATGCGTGTAATGGGTCGTAAAACAAAATTGCACATCTGGCTTCTGTAGTATAATAAAGTTTTAGGAAGACGATGGCTATTTCTAAACGGCTCAACTCTGTTTCCTACAATTATGATTATTTCATGTGGACTAGTTCTTGTTTAGGTAGATCTCCCTCTCTTCACGTATTGTGACCGTTTGGTTTGGTAGCCCACACCTTTGTACCGTATCGGTACAAGGGCTTACGAGTTATTTAATTAGCAGTGTGCTCTATAAATAATGTCAAAGAGGCTGGCTCCATCCTCCCGTTTTTTTTATACTTTTACACAAGATGTATCCGCCGTCTCTCGCTACCGTTTTCTTAAACAATAAGTGTCTTAAATGATTAAAAAGTACCTAGTACAGTGAACCTATAAGTGCACACTAAACGCACTTGACGGACCGGAAGTCTCGCACATGTACCATAACCATTAGCTGCAGCAACCAGTCCCCTCAACAGTGTAATATTACGATTTATTCGTCCATTTATAGAAACAGAACTACTTGTTTTGTACTCAGCAAATAAACTCGAATATTTATGAGCAAACTAGGGACCGAGAAGTAGTATATATCGCATTCGGTTCATAGAAGGATTGGTCGTTGACGAGATACACTGATTTTACCGTTTCCTAGCCTTTCGCACACGCCCAAAGATTGAGTAAAATACGAGTGGTCCAGACGAGTGGTTGATTGGAAGATACAATGCCTGAAAGCAAGCCGTCTTTGGCTTGTTACAACAAGTAATACCTCAGTTGCGGAGCAGACCAGTTCCTTTTATAGAGAACACCACTACACGAATTTTAGTACATACCGTTACAAGTTCTCACTGATCCGCTGCCGCAAAAACAGAGTACCCGGTCAATAGTTTTGATTACGGATGATAAGGCACAAAAGGAATCAGGCGGTGAGCGCAAGTTCATATAGTTGGACACGAAGGGAACGAGGCGACTCCATTGAGACATAATTCAGCTCTTGGAAGGTCAAAGCATCAAGCGTTTGGCAGGCGTATTTAAAAGTATCAGAATCTGTGCGCTTTAATTGAGCGCACCAATTTTGACGCGATAACTGACCATTTCGACGCAGAGACGGCTGAGGGCGCCCTTTGAAAAGTAAAACAACGACCTAATGCAGCCACGTGAGCGACCAAATTTTGCGTGAGATGACGGGAGTCTTTCGTTCTTGTGGCACGTTTAGTAATTATCAAAAATACCGTTTACCAAGAGTGGGGTCAACGTTGTCAATCGCTTGGACAGCTGCGTTTACATTGGGTACGCCTTCCCGCTTCAAATCGCTCCTATCTTCTTCCGATTTCGCAGCTGAAAATGAGTGAGGTTTTATCGTGATCCATGGCTCCTGTCGATTTCTTCTTACCTGAAAAACAACAAAATGATGTAGGTGGATTTCTATTATTGGCCGCGCTTCTTGTAATGGCTTCCGTTTGTTCTATATCAAAGATATACCCCTTACAATGATCCTTGTATCCAATGTCTGCACAGATGTATTCGCATCACCTCACGGATAAAACCGTTGGTTGATTTCAAGTTGGGGGGTAGCAACGACGTGCCCGTCTGTACATTCACATCGCTCAACGATGGTGGCAAGCTATGAGCGGGAAACTACGCGCCACGCGGCTTTGCGTGTCGTACGATTGCTAACCGACTACCTATCGCAATTCGGGGCTAGCCTACTCGTCGGCTGCGGTGCAAATAGACGACACGTGCGTTGGCGTGCGAAATCAAGAGCCATTTTTCAACCTTGTGGGCCTCGACAACACCGCCGCAAGACACGATGCATCTTCATCTCGCGCTGAGCCTTCTCGCGGCTGGATTGATTGGCCGGTGCTCGGCCGCTACCAATTCCACTTCGGGCCGTTCATTCCCCGGATGGAAACCTTGCTCGTCGTTCACTATTCCCGGCGAAGACGAATACGAGGCCGAGTGCGTGACCTACTAGGCTCCGTTGTGTCACTCTGGTATCTGTAAGGTACCGGTGAACGTGAAGCGGACAATCGAGGTGTTCGTCAAGCGGTTGCGTGCCAAGGGGGACGAGGCGGATAACGCAGCCAATGTGTGGCTGATCTCTGGGACTGAGTCGACCCCAGGCAAGTTGAGTTTGAGCGTACCGTGTCATAGTAAGGAACCAATTGATGACTTATGTGGGTGTTCGTAGTGGAACAATCGATGGTGACGCTGCACAAAAGCCTGATAGGAGCAGTCAACGTGTACACGATGGATCTTCGCGGCGCGGGACGCAGTACACGGCTCCATTGCGAGCTAGGTGAGCAGACGACGGGTCAAAACGAGCCTGAGATGACGTGGTTGGAGATTCCCGAGTGTGCTGAGAAGCTGTAGAAAGCGTATGGAAACCTTGCTTCGTTCTCAACCACGGGCGCTGCCATGGACATTTCCACCTTCATCTCCGAGCACACGAACGACGCGAGTACAATTGTGTACGGCGTGAGCTACGGTACGATGGCCGTCCAGCGTCTGATGCATTTAAGTCCGCCAAGCGTGAACGGATACGTTTTGGACAGCGTCGTGGCCTATTCGGTAGCACCAGACAAGAAGACATATGCGACACAGTATGGTGTCGACTTCAGTGACGTGAGTGGGCGTTTTATGAAGCTGTGCGCGCATGACGTCGACTGCGCATCTCACTTCGAATCCGCCAGTCTGTCTGCTACGCTTCATAACGTACTTCGGAGATTCGGCAGCAATTCTACGTCGATCTGTGCCGAAGTGATGGACTCTGGGATCGACCCATCCGTTGACGTTCGACATAAACTGGCGGGTCTTCTGTTGGATCCAAGCACGCGGTCCTTGATTCCACCATTGGTGTTCAGGCTTAATCGATGCAACACGGACGACTTTGAAGTCCTGACGAACCTTCTTCTAGCCATCTGTGAACAGGATTCGGTATCGTACAGGTCCAAGGCTTTTAATCCGGACGTGCGCGCAATGTTGGTTCAGTTTTCCGAAATGTGGGAAACACCTTCGCCACTCGTCACCGACCTGCTCATTCGGTACGAGACCCTGGGCATGACCGACGACCCAGCTTACACCGCGGTTAGCTGGTTTTGTCGCTACTCGAAAGAGCGGTCTCCGGCGTGTGAAGAAGTCGGGGTCTTTTAGTACGAAGCCGACTCCGTCACATACCCGCACGACCAGTACTGGGACAAGCCAGCGTCCGTCCCCAGCCATGCTGGCGTGCTAATGATGCATGGCAGACTGGACCCAGAGAATCATTTCAAGTACGCCAAGAGTTTTTTTGAGACGCTCGACACTTCTAAAAAGGAACTCGTTGTATTCGACTACGCGCCGGGGGTGACGATCGAAACGACTCCGTTTGAAGTTGGATGCAAGTACTGCGGGATGGAGTTGCTGCTCTCGTACGTCTCAAGTAACGCCAACCTCAAACGCGTGGACAAGTCCTGCGTGGGTAAAATGCCTGCGATCAGCATGAAGGTGTCGCCTGTGGTCGCGAAAACCTACTTCGGTACAGACGATATGTACGGCGACGTCCCGGCCCCAGCGGCGCAGAACGGAAAAGTGAAAGCAGCGTTTTGATGATGCATCGACGGAGCTGAAGACAAGCAGTTAGCTCGAGACCAGTCATGATTTAACTGCAATAAAGAACCGCTGCACACCTGACAGCTGCTCAGTTCTCTTTCGACGGCAGCAATCGTCCTCCTCGTCTGTTGATATCTACAGGTGTCCGCACGTCCACATGGACTCTCTTTTGTACGTGCATGCACGTTTCTACGCACACATAGCAGCAAAGCAAGTCATACGCGACGCAGCCTATTGCTGTTGTGACCGAAAAGTAAGTGCGCTCACTTGACAACTTGGTGGCCGTAGATACAATTGTGAGGGACGCGGGTCAAGTTCCTGTTTTCGATGGCCAAGACAGTATCGCCGCTGGTCGTTTACTGCGACGCGCGATGTACATCACAGCACTGCGAGTCTCGGACACGCTTCGTTGCAAATGCAGTGAAGTTTCTGCGTGTTCGCTACTACTTCTCGCGACGATTGTGACAAGACGCACAGCTCAATGGCTGATCGCGTCAATCATTTCCGTGCACCATTACATAGTGCAGACAAATGCAGTATACGCTAACGAGTGTTAGCTAAGGACGGACTTCAACAACAGTTGGCAGGACGCGGTCACCCTTCTGCTGTTCGTGTGCGACAACGCTAAAGCAATCACGAAGCCTGTAGATGAATTGGAAAAGCATGCGGCGAGTAACGGGGCAGCCCGTTACATGGAAATTGTCCTTTGAAGAGATAATGACAAAAAAGAATATTATGTTGAATGTTCTTTTAACAATATCACCAATAGTGGTGATATTGATGGGTCGACCAAAGAGTCTGCTCATTGGTTGATATCTTGACGATATCAACCCACCAATCACCGCAAGACGCGCGCAATGAGTGGTGACGGGACGTCGTCATACATTCAGTTATATTAGTATAATTAAGTTAAGTCAAACAGAGAGACAGTGGTCAAAGACTTAATCCTATTAATATATCAGTTCTACTTTTCCCCTATCTACGCTTCCTCGTTTGCCTCGTGTACGTCTGTCGGGCGCACCAAAACCCTTGCGTTAAGTTCACGCAAGGGTGTGCCCCGTTACACCTGGTAGCACTTTGTAGTCCTTCCAAGGACCACATCATCCAACATGTTCATGTTGGATGAAGAAGACACCTTTCACGCCACGCGTGAAGGGTTTACCCATTTGAGTGACATCGAATGGGGTGCGGTAGAACGAATGAGTTCTACCGTAGGCGAACTCGTCGTTAGCGCCATGTTGGAGTCTCTAGACAGAGACCAACAACATACCGCTATAGCCAAGTTCATACAAAATGAACTTGTCGCCGAAAGGGAGAAAGTAGCCTCGATTCACCAGCAAGGCTCTCAACAGGCCGAGCAGTTGAGAGAACTCCATGCTCAACAGACAGAGCTGTTGAGACAGCAGCAATTCCATGCTGCTGTGGGCGGGACGGCGCATGTGCGTCGTCCCGAGGTCATGAAGGTTGACATCTCCAAGTACAGTGGAGTTTCGGAGGACTCCCTGTTACTCTGGTTTGTCGAACTCGACAGAGCCCTAAGGGCTCGTCGCGTCGAAGATGAGCAAATGAAACTCACATTTGCTCAGACCCACTTGGCAGGGTGAGCCAAAATTTGGTCCGTGGGACTCGAGAGTAGCGACACACATGTGTTTAGGTCGCTAGATGACTTCAAGTCCCGGCTCAGACAAACGTTTGAGCCGCCACGGGCTGAGTTCAGGGCTCGTTCAGAGCTCGTTCAGAGCTCCTGAAACTCAAGCAGGGTAAGCGGGATGTCCACGCTTACGCCCAACATATACGACTCCTCGCGAGTAGTATAACTGCTAACCCAGTCCATGAACACACGTTGTTACGGTGTTCATGCAAGGGCTCGCAGAAGGGCCCGTCAGGAGCCACCTGTTCCGCCTTGAGCTGAATACGCTGGAAGAGGCGATATCAGCCGCGGAACAGGAGGACTTTAGCATGAGACAGGCTTATGCTAGCTCATACTCTTATCTTCCACCGAGACGACAAGAGATCGGAGGTCCAGAACCAATGGACCTCTGCTATGTTGAGAGCGAGAGACCTCGCTCTTCGAAAAACAAGCGATTGCAGAAGTGCAATCGCTGTCAGAAGTTAGGGCATTACGCATACGAGTGTAGTGCTCCACGCCCAGTACCAAACAGTACTGAGCGAAATGGACGTCCATTTACCAGAAAGGGCAATGGGCGTAGGTCCAGCGCTGTTGCGAAACCGCAAAAGGGAGACGGACCATCAAAAAATGGACGGGGTCAATAGGGGCGGAGCGCCCTACTGATCCAGCAACCTCAAGAGAATTCGCAAATCTCTTGACGAAAGTTGCTCCAGATACACAATCATTGTGTGTCTATGCACCTGGTGATGAAGTTTCGCTCATCACCTTGAAGTTGGAAGCGACAAATGATTTGTCGCTTCGTGCCCTAGTAGACTGTGGGGCGTCGAAGAACTTTGTTCGACGCCAGTCACTAGAGGGTCGTAGGCTCAAGTTCGATGAACGCGACATTCCCCTCACGAGGATGACGGTGCGCCTTGCAACAGGCGCATCGATTACCGTTGAGAAACGTGTAGTAGGAATCCACTAAACGTTAGAGGGCGAACAGTACGATGATGTCTTCATCGTACTAGATCTGGATGACAAATTTGATGTCATCCTGGGATTACCTTGGCCCAGAAAGTACGAGCCAAGAGTGAGATGGCAGCATTGATCCGTGAAGATGCCTACCGCTTGTTCATCAGATGGTCATCTGATGAACGTCATGGAGCGTCCACAATCGTGTGGATGTACTGCGAGTGAGTGCGATGCCCTCACTTGAGGTACGGTCGTTAGCACGACTGCACAAGATCACAGTGTAGTTGATCACTACACTGTGGAGCAAGCTCCCGGTGGCTGTACATAAGTACAGGCGGCGCCGAAGGTCCACCACTCGAATAAGTCGAGTGGACCGGGACATGGATGCATGCCTAGCGGGAATCATCTTACGGGAAGAAACCTGTTGCTTCCAAAGGGCAACATGGAAATCCTAGGTCGACTGGAGAGTCGACCGTAGAGGATCGGTCCCTGAATGTGGGTGCACAGCCACAGTCAGAAGACGTCGAGGGAATAAGTCCCCACGTACTTGAGGAAGGAATTCCTCAAGAGTCAATTGATGAGGGATCAGGCCCTCAGCAACCTGTGGAAGCAAGTTCCCAGGAAGAAACCGAGACGTTAAACGTCTTGGTTAATGACGGATCAAGCGTAGGCGCTTATACGCTTGATCTGATTGTGCCTCCGAAGTTAACTTCGGAGATAAATCAGTTGCCAACGATAGAACCGAAACGGTTCTTGCGTGATCTATGCAGTGGAAAAGTCAAGCAGATCTGTGTACTCGTAGCGGATGATGAGTATATGACCGATTTTTGGTCGGCAACAGTATTTGCTGAGAACGAACGGGTTCTCAGCAGCTCATCGATGGACGAAAGTGTCCTCGATGAGAAGACTCGGATTGGGCGATACACGTCTCAATCCTGGGAGTCACTTCAGGCAAATACTTTGTATAAGGATTTGATCGAATTAAAGGACGTATTCCCTGAATCCGTACCTTGCGAGTTGCCTAAGGACAAAGGCACTCGACACGAGATCGAGCTCAAACCGGGATCGAAGTACTGTGTCATGAAGCAGTGGCCACTGCCTCGTGAACAAGTACTAGCGATCGACAAATTCTTTGACGATCGCTTAGCAGCGGGCCATGTGAGGGAATCAACATCCCCTCACAGCTCTCCGACCTTCTGTGTGCAAAAGGCCACAGGAGGATGGCGGATAGTGCAAGCATTAAAAAAATTGAATGCTGCAACGGTACCGGCTCAGACGCCGATACAGAGGAAGGACGTAATTATAGATGGTATGTCAAAGAGTACCATCTTTTCGTCCATGGAGAGGATGGATGGGTTCTATCAATTCCTCATGCGTGAACGGAACATCCCGTTCACGGCAGTGAGTACCCCCAGCGGTATGCTGTGGGAGTGGCTAGCGATGCCACAGGGGCTGAGCAACGCCCCTGCAACATTCAACAGATGTGTCACAAATCTGTTGAGACCGGTGCGTGATTTCGCACCGAGTTACTTCGACGATGTGTTCGTCCATAGTCGGGCTATGGACGGAAAGACGGACGTTGAAGTTCACAGAACTCACGTTCGTCAGGTTCTTCAACTTATGCGCAAGCATCAGTTGTACGCAAATCTCAAGAAGTGTATATTCGCGGCTAGCGAAATACCACTTCTTGGATGCATCGTGGGTAAACACGGCGTACGCCCTGATCCCGAAAAGATCAAGGCGATCACCGACTGGCCAGTGCCAGTCGATGTCAAGGGACTAAGGAAGTTCCTTGGTCTAGCGGCGTACTTGCACAAGTACTCGCGCAACTACGCCGAGACGACTGTTCATCTTTCTTGCTTGCTCAAGAAAAATGTCAAGTCATGGAATGCTGAGTGCCAGCGTTCCATTGAGGGTATCAAGCAAAGCTTGATGCAATCGCCGATCTTGGCGATTGCAGATCAGGACAGACCATTTCATGTGGTCTGTGACGCCAGCGATTTCGCAATCGGCTGTGCGTTAATGCATTTCGACGCAGTTGGCGCGGAGCGCGTTATCTGTTATCAGTCGCGTCAGCTGCAGGCAGCTGAGCGCAATTACCCAGTGCATGACAAGGAACTCCTTGCCATGAAGTACGCACTGGCTAAGTTTCGCGTCTATCTCTTGGGAGATAGACCGTTCATCGTCTATACGGACCATGCGTCATTACGCACGGCCGTAAACAGCCCACATCTCTCGCAAAGGATGGCGAGGTGGCTATCTTTCTTCGCGGAGTATAGCTTCTCCGTGGAGTATAAACCAGGAAGACTAAACAGCGTTGCTGATGCGCTTTCGCGCCGGCCCGATTTCGAGCCGGACGCACAACCAAACAGTGAGGAAAAGCCCACTTTTGCGACACTGTCAGTCAGTGTCCCGTCGTCAAGTTTACTTGACGACGTACGACAGGCATACGCAGAAGATAAGGATCTTCTGCGATTGATGGATCATCTGGTGAATCCATCCAGTAAATCCATGAGGAATTTACCGGCTTTGTACCGATCCTCATCGGATCGATGTAGTACACGCAACGGATTGCTGTACTATACAGCTGTTGCCGACGACACGCCTCGTGTCGTCGTACCCGATCATCATGATACTATACAGCTGTTGCCGACGACACGCCTCGTGTCGTCGTACCCGCTCATCATGGAGTTTACGCATCATGTATGTGTGGCAAAGCCATTAATTAAATTTTATGATATGGATCGGTGGCCATCTAATTGAGGCGCCACGTACTGGTGAAAATGGCACCAAGTGATCTGGCGATCCGATGAGAGACGGAAGGTGATCCCACGGATATCGACGGACCGATCCAACGGTCGGCCAAAGGATGGACGTGGAACGGTCTGAGACGAGGCGCAGAAAGGGGTGATTTTCTTGGAACAATCTGGGACGAGTCGCAGACATCGATGATTTCCACGGTGCAATCTGGGACGAGGGACTAGATTGAACCAGAAGACCGATCTGAACTGAGAAAGGTACTTCTGAGACCAATCGATGCGACGTGACTCTGTGACAAAGTTGCAGCATCCAGGTGATCGAAGATACACATCACCGATCTCCAATGGGAGTACTGATTTAGGTTAATTATGGACCGATCTGGAAGTGCGGATGTTTGTGGGAGTCCGTGGGACCGTTTTGAGAATTGTGGATGGTCCCATTGTGCGGATAAATCCTTGAGGATGGTATCGGACCATGCACAACTAACGGAAGAACATATAGGGCCGGATCGCACTGTGTCGATCCTCAACGATCTCGAATTGGGCATCAGATCGGTCATGTTCCCTGCTGATTATGGATATATCGATGATGGAGCTATTGGATTGTGATATACATGCTTGTTGAAGGTCCATGAGTGATGTCGCAAAAGTTCAGACCGAAAGAGACAGTGGAAGCCGGTCGAATGGACGTCGCAAAATGGATTTAGACACATTCGGCATTTGGATACTATTTTGGACTTTTCGGTACTAAAATTTGGTATTAGGTACCGCATTTGGAATTTGCTCCCTTTTTAGTGTCTAGGTACGATATCGGGAGTATTGGCGCTATCTTTGGAGCACAGGTCACGAGATTTCGACACGTGTTCAAGGGGGCGGTCAAGCTTAAAGGTGATATCGGTTTGGAGAGTGACCTACAGTTTGGAATAGGCTTAAGGATAGGATGGCTATTAATTTGGTTGGATAATAAAACAGTTACCGTTTTTACATATAAAGCACGTCGCAGACTTCTCTTCCGGGCAGGATATTTGGCCTCCCGTCGATCAAGAGACGTCGCACGCGCCGTGTTTCGTGTACTCACCTTGGATTGTTTGGCCAAGGTGGGGTTAAGGTAACTCAACTCAACTCAAACTGCTAGGGTAGCAGCAAACAACGGTAAAGGAAAAGGATTTTGGTTACAAGATCGCGAGGCGGCTCAAGTGGTCAGAAGATCTGGACAAGGAGTTCAAGACAAGACCGAGCAAGACCGAAGCGATCTACAGGGAAGATCGGCACGTTTCATTTTGGCGAAACAAGCAACCGATCCACCCACATTGCGCACTTCCGGCAAGATCGGCCGATCCCAAGACCAGATCGGACCGATCCCAACGCAAGATCGACGCAACACTACTATTTGCTGAGTGAAGATTTCCGCACAGCGAAGACCCCGATCCCGAAGACAAATCGAGATCGGTGTGATTCAAGATCGAGATCGCGACATCGCCCAAGAGTGACTGCCGCGACTCAAGATCAAGATCGCAGAACCCCGTTCGTGGTGTGAAGATTTCCGCACCGGAAGCGAACGCTCAACCCCAAACCTCTCAGCGAGATCGACATCTCCCAAGGCCGTTACGAAGAGCTCAAGCCAGCCCAACCGACGGGTACACAAGGTGAGCACAAGGTTATACAGCAAGGCACGGATCGGAGTACCCCTTCCGTGAGTCGGCAAGTCTGGGCAAGTGGAAGATCGACACTCACTAAAGTAATGTTGTGAGATCGACTTCACCACAAACTCCTTGTCCAGATCTTCTGACCACTTGAGCCGCCTCGCGATCTTGTAACCAAAATCCTTTTCCTTTACCGTTGTTTGCTGCTACCCTAGCAGTTTGAGTTGAGTTGAGTTACCTTAACCCCACCTTGGCCAAACAATCCAAGGTGAGTACACGAAACACGGCGCGTGCGACGTCTCTTGATCGACGGGAGGCCAAATATCCTGCCCGGAAGAGAAGTCTGCGACGTGCTTTATATGTAAAAACGGTAACTGTTTTATTATCCAACCAAATTAATAGCCATCCTATCCTTAAGCCTATTCCAAACTGTAGGTCACTCTCCAAACCGATATCACCTTTAAGCTTGACCGCCCCCTTGAACACGTGTCGAAATCTCGTGACCTGTGCTCCAAAGATAGCGCCAAACCCCCGTACCTAGACACCAAAAAGGGAGCAAATTCCAAATGCGGTACCTAATACCCAATTTTGGTGCCGAAAAGTCCAAAATAGTATCCAAATGCCGAATGTGTCTAAATCCATTTTGCGACGTCAATTCAACCGGCTTCCACTGTCTCTTTCGGTCTGAACTTTTGCGACATCACTCATGGACCTTCAACAAGCATGTATATCACAATCCAATAGCTCCATCATCGATATATCCATAATCAGCAGGGAACATGACCGATCTGATGCCCAATTCGAGATCGTTGAGGATCGACACAGTGCGATCCGGCCCTATATGTTCTTCCGTTAGTTGTGCATGGTCCGATACCATCCTCAAGGGTTTATCCGCACAATGGGACCATCCACAATTCTCAAAACGGTCCCACGGACTCCCACAAACATCCGCACTTCCAGATCGGTCCATAATTAACCTAAATCAGTACTCCCATTGGAGATCGGTGATGTGTATCTTCGATCACCTGGATGCTGCAACTTTGTCACAGAGTCACGTCGCATCGATTGGTCTCAGAAGTACCTTTCTCAGTTCAGATCGGTCTTCTGGTTCAATCTAGTCCCTCGTCCCAGATTGCACCGTGGAAATCATCGATGTCTGCGACTCGTCCCAGATTGTTCCAAGAAAATCACCCCTTTCTGCGCCTCGTCTCAGACCGTTCCACGTCCATCCTTTGGCCGACCGTTGGATCGGTCCGTCGATCTCCGTGGGATCACCTTCCGTCTCTCATCGGATCGCCAGATCACTTGGTGCCATTTTTCACCAGTACGTGGCGCCTCAATTAGATGGCCACCGATCCATATCATAAAATTTAATTAATGACTTTGCCACAACCTCCCCCTGTACTGAAGTCCGTTTGGGCAGCAAGAGGCTTCAGTCCAGTAACTCATCAACTTCGTTCCAAGCAGTCAAGTCCATCCCATGACCTCCTCGACGCGTCTTCCCACTTCGCCAGTACCCTCGGAGTGTTCTACCGCATTTTGTCGCCGGATCGCGATCTGTCACCCAGATCGATCCATATCTCCACTTTTCCCTACAGACAACCGGATCGACATCCTGAGATCAGCCCATCCCACTCTTCACCAGATCGATAGTTACATGGGCTCCACTAATATCTCCATTCAATCGACCAGGATCGCCAGATCATCAGTCTCGGCTTAGATCGCTATTCATTTGAACAAGATCGTCAGATCATTCTGCTTTACCTGGATCGCCATTCTTAGTAGAATTCGAAAATGATAGTACATCAGATTTCATTATCATCTTTCGTCACATCTTTTATCGTTGTATCACCCTGCCAAATCAATCTCGCTCTCCATCAACTAGTTGGTAATTCAGTTCCATACTCATATACGAACAGCCCATTCCTCTGGCATGTACTACCTCCAAGTACACCCTTCAAACCCATTCCACCAGCATATGCTACCTCCTAGCACACCCGTCAACCGATATCCTGCGCCACATACAGCCTCCCGGTATGTGCTTTCACCGCCTTACAGCCATATGCAACCTCCTTGCATACTCCAACCACACCTAACCTCCAGATCGGTGTTCGACCCTTTGTGCAGCTTCTTCTAATTACCTCGCCTTGAATCGATTCCGGCTTGCTCGATCACGATCACATTTCTGCGACAAATACACGCAATTTACATCTGCATCATCTATCCAAGTCGGGTCGCTAGAGCCTTTCCAATACTTCCCGACTGGACCGTGTACTCGTCCAACCCGTGGTTTTCGTCCAGATCGCACGTCTTCTGTTCTTTTCACTTCGAACTTATCATCCTCTCGACCTCCTTCCCAGCTATCGTCCGGCCACAATACTTCATCAAAGTCCACTCGGTCAATATCGTATACCGTCAAACAGATTATTGGACGATCCTGAAACATCTTGACCTGCTTCAACTTCGAAACATGAACCGTCGAGAACAACCTGTATGGTTTACCATCAATATCCAGTCGTACGATATCATCCTCCACATTTGACGGCCTCACGAAACGGTCCGTGCCACATATGGGCTAAACTTCGTGCATATTCCTCCTTGAACCGATAGAGATAAAGCCGCAACTCCTCTTCACGACTAATCTGCAGTGGATTACAATCCGCATTATAGCGGTCGATCCCCACCGTATCGGTCTCTGCGGTCATCACGGTGGACTGTCTATGCTCTTCACTGTATCCCATATCGGTCTCTTTTTTACGGTGGTGACTGAATTCTTTTCTGTCAGGATCAACATCACTAGAATTTCCCCACTTGATCGCCTTTGCCCCCTCCTCGATCTTCAAGTTATCAAATCGGTAGGGTTCCACAGCGTCACAGCTCATAGCCTTGGTGGCATGTATCACAGCAGGAGACAGCATATCACCAATCACTCCAGGTAAGTCATTGTAAGTCCCTGTCATAGCTGCGTCTCCAAGCTGTCGATTGTCTCGTCCTTGTAACACACAATCACGAGTCGACATCCCGCCTGACTGACGTCTGGACTCTCCATGCACCGTATCACTATCGTCAGGGTCTCCGTCTTTGGTCGCGCTATCTTCGCATACCCATCTATTCAATTCGATCGACGCTTGATTGATCTCCACCTTGACCTGCGCCGGCGATCTCGCACCCTCGTTTCCCTTCGACAATCTCACGGTCACAATCATTTCGAGTCCTTTAACCAGTTGGGAATGCTCTTCTTGCGACTCACCATCCTTGAACCCGATCCCGTCTGCCTGACTGCTGGACCGTTCTTGTAACAGATCAGCTACCTCAGACTCGGTGTCTTCGTTCATAATCTCCCTTGTAGCGTCAATCTCTTGCTTCGGTCGGTCTTGTATCCACTCGACTCTTTTATCGTCGCATACCGATTTTGTCCATTCAATCGACGCTTGATCGATCTCCACCTTGACCTGCGCCGGCGATCTCGCACCCTCGGTTCCCTTCGACAATCTCACGGTCGCAATCATTTCGAGTCCTTTAACCAGTTGGGAATGCTCTTCTTGCGACTCACCATCCTTGAACCCGATCCCGTCTGCCTGACAGCTGGACCGTTCTTGTAACCGATCAGCTACCTCAGACTCGTTGTCTTCGTTCATAATCTCCCTTGTAGCGTCAATCTCTTGTTTCGTTCGGTCTTGTATCCACTCGACGCTTTTAATCTTCTTTTTAGTATCCATCTCTGAAGGTATCTTCATACACAGTCGATATCCACTTGTAGGATGATCGCCGCAGAGAAATCGGCGCCCCCAGTCCAGATCAGCTAGCAAATTGAGATATAATAACAGACCATTACACTCGTCTTCAGCACCTTCGCGACCCTGATCCACGTGATCTTGATTCGCAATATACCTTTGACCACTAACTCGATCTTGATTGATAGAAAACTCAAACGATCCATCGGGTAAATGTGAAATCAATCTGCGATCTTGACAAGTCGAACACGGTGGTTCACCTTCGCGATCTTCTCGATCTTCTCGATCTTGATCGACGGAAAACTCAAACGATCCATCATGTGAATGCAGGTCGTTTTCGCCATATCGATCTCCACTTGTAGGGTGATCACCGCAGAGAAATCCACGCCCCCTGTCCAGATCAGCTTCGAGATCTTGATTTATACCATACGTTTGATGACTTTCTCGATCTTGATCGATAGAAAGCTCAAACGATCCATCGGGTAAATGTGAAATCAATCTGCGATCTTGACAAGTCGAACACGGTGGTTCACCTTCGCGATCTTCTCGATCTTCTCGATCTTGATCGACGGAAAACTCAAACGATCCATCATGTGAATGCAGGTCGTTTTCGCCATATCGATCTCCACTTGTAGAGTGATCACCGCAGAGAAATCCACGCCCCCTGTCCAGATCAGCTTCGAGATCTTGATTCATACCATACGTTTGATGACTTTCTCGATCTTGATCGACAGAAAGCCCAAACGATCCATCAGGTAAATGCGAAATCACTTTGCGATCTTGACAGATCCAGTACTGCGAGTCACCTTCGGGATTTTGATCCGTAGAATTTCCTTGACCTCTTTCTCGATCTTGATCAATAGAAAGCGTAAACGGTCCATAGTGAGAAGGCGGATTCATTCCGCAGTCTCGATCTGTCGAATACTGTGTTTCATCATCGCGATCTTGACATGTCCAATGCTGTGGGTCATCTACATAATCTCGATTCATTACATAGGAGCGATCACTTTCTCGATCTTGATCAATATGACGTTGAACCGATCTATCGTGTGAAGGATGAACCACTCTTCGATCTCGTTCCGTCAAATACTGTAGATCCTCTTCGCAATCCCGGTCAGCAGAACTCTGAAACGATTCATCATGTGAGAGTATATCGACGACGGCATTCTCTTCTCCTGACGCAGATTTGATACTTTCTCCTCCCGTTTCAGCTTTAGAAATCCGATGTGTAATTACTGCCGCTTCCCTCGCCGTTTCCACCGGATCATCGTTTGATCGTGTCATTAACTCTATCGATTTAACATAGTTAGCAGGATTCGCTGGAGATTCGATCCATTCATTATCGGGCCACTTCCATTGTTCATCTGTAGTATTTTCATACGCTAAGGTTTGACACTCCTTGTATCGGCCAGATCCATACAACACGTATCCTTGAGATCTTGGTGTTGTCTCGCCTTTCATCCACATACCGAGTGTGGTATGTGGTGGTAACACGATCTTCTGATCACCAATATTCGTCACCTGCAGATATAATAGCTTGCCAGGGCCGTATCTTACTGTTGGCACCCAATCCAGTCCTCGTGCGATCCACAACCTTGAGAACGCTTGACTAATACCGATCTTCACCTCCGTAGATTCTCCAACAGGGATCTCGATGGGTTGATCAGTAGCTTTTATCTTTTTCACCTTCGATTTATACGGTGGACGTTGTCCTGAGAAGATAATTGGATTCTCATCCGATTGTTTTCGTGAAAGGTAGTATTGTTGATCGACCGATTCTTCGTGTCCACAATACTCGAACAAGAATTCTTCCACCAGCGCCTTCCAATCAAATTTTATCGATTCGTTCAGTTGAAGATACCAATATCGGGCTGGAGCGGTGAGCAAATCACCAAACTCCAAACATTTTTCATCATCGGGTATTTGTTCTCGAGCAAAAGCCGATCTGACCTTGCCGATCCAGCTCCGAGCCCAATCTTCGTCTCGACTTTTTCCTGAAAACTCTTCCAGATGTGAGAAGACGGAGGCCCTGTCGACTGTTTGTCCACAATATTCAAACAAGAATTCTTCCAACAGCGCATTCCAATCAAATTGTATCGATGCGTTTAGTTGAAGATACCAATATCGAGCTGGAACGGTAAGCAAATCACCAAACACCAAACATTTTTCTTCATCAGGTATTTGTTCCCGAAGAAAAGCCGACCTGACCTTGTCGATCCAGCTCAAAGCCCAATCTTCGTCTCGACCTTTTCCTGAAAACTCTTCCAGACATGAGATCACGGACGACCTTGGTTGTATGTCGATCTTGGCTTGCTCTTCAAAGGCTTCAATCCTGGCCTTGCCGATCCTGTCCTTTAGAAACGATCCTCTAAATGGTCCCAGAGATATCCGACGAACGCTGATGGACCCATCTGACTCGATCTCGGAGTCAGATGAGGCGTAATAAGTCGATCCTGAGGGGTGTTCTTGAGGTGATCCCAAGGGTATGACGATCCCGTCTCTAGGAGTGGTGGTCTTGCCCACTAGAAGTATCATGACCTCCACGAACTCGCTTACTGCGTTCTTCAACTGTTCCAAGCTGCATCCCATCAATTCATCTGAATCGAAAGCATTAGGGCAGAAGCCCGTGTCATTCAACATCTGCAAAATCAAATCAATCGCGCCGAGTTTGCTTGTCACGGGCGGCGGGATAGAGATCGGCTTACCCAGAGGGCCGATCCACTTGGGCCGTAATTTTTTGAACACTGGGTTTGTCTTGAGCAGTGTCTTGAATTGGCTATAATAGCACTGCCATTTCGCACGCTCCCACATTTGAGTCACCGACTCCATCTTCGACACCGCGATCTGGGCCATCTCACGATCATATTCTTCTTTGACTACGATCTCCGATCCGATTGGTTTTCCGATTAGATGATCTTCGCCATTCGATCCCAGCACTTTCTTCTTCTTTCGTGCCGATCCGGCGGGGTTCTTGGCCGTCTTTCTCGTGTTAGTGTTTGGTGACCTGCTGACGAGGGTATTCGAGCCCGGCGCTTTCTTCTTTTTTCGTGCCGATCCGGCCAACGTCTTCCTCGTATTAATGTCAGGTGACCTGCTGACGAGGGTATTGAGTTTGGCTTTCGCCGTTTTGGTTTTCACCATTGGATTTTCATCCAGCAGATCGCTCTTTGCAGAGCGATCTGCGGTGGCCCCCGAAAGGGCCCTAGGAGGTATTTGAGGTTTATCTTCCAGATCGACCTCTCGATCTTCCTCTTCCATTTTCTTGCCATCAGAGCCCCTCCCAAAACTCTGATGATCCGAGGATCTTGTGTTTCTGCGTGTCTGCGTCGATCCCTCTGTCGCTGACACTTCAATCCCAGGTTCTTGCTTGATCTTGACATCTTCGCCAGTGGACTCACGGTGAAATCCAGAGGCCTCAGAAGTTCAAGGCACGCGCACCATTGTGGTGAAGTCGATCTCACAACATTACTTTAGTGAATGTCGATCTTCCACTTGCCCAGACTTGCCGACTCACGGAGGGGGTACTCCGATCCGTGCCTTGCTGTATAACCTTGTGCTCACCTTGTGTACCCGTCGGTTGGGCTGGCTTGAGCTCTTCGTAACGGCCTTGGGAGATGTCGATCTCGCTGAGGGTTTGGGGTTGAGCGTTCGCTTCCGGTGCGGAAATCTTCACACCACGAACGGGGTTCTGCGATCTTGATCTTGAGTCGCGGCAGTCACTCTTGGGCGATGTCGCGATCTCGATCTTGAATCACACCGATCTCGATTTGTCTTCGGGATCGGGGTCTTCGCTGTGCGGAAATCTTCACTCAGCAAATAGTAGTGTTGCGTCGATCTTGCGTTGGGATCGGTCCGATCTGGTCTTGGGGTCGGCCGATCTTGCCGGAAGTACGCAATGTGGGTGGATCGTTTGCTTGTTTCGCCAAAATGAAACGTGCCGATCTTCCCTGTAGATCGCTTCGGTCTTGCTCGGTCTTGTCTTGAACTCCTTGTCCAGATCTTCTGACCACTTGAGCCGCCTCGCGATCTTGTAACCAAAATCCTTTTCCTTTACCGTTGTTTGCTGCTACCCTAGCAGTTTGAGTTGAGTTGAGTTACCTTAACCCCACCTTGGCCAAACAATCCAAGGTGAGTACACGAAACACGGCGCGTGCGACGTCTCTTGATCGACGGGAGGCCAAATATCCTGCCCGGAAGAGAAGTCTGCGACGTGCTTTATATGTAAAAACGGTAACTGTTTTATTATCCAACCAAATTAATAGTCATCCTATCCTTAAGCCTATTCCAAACTGTAGGTCACTCTCCAAACCGATATCACCTTTAAGCTTGACCGCCCCCTTGAACACGTGTCGAAATCTCGTGACCTGTGCTCCAAAGATAGCGCCAATACTCCCGATATCGTACCTAGACACTAAAAAGGGAGCAAATTCCAAATGCGGTACCTAATACCAAATTTTAGTACCGAAAAGTCCAAAATAGTATCCAAATGCCGAATGTGTCTAAATCCATTTTGCGACGTCCATTCGACCGGCTTCCACTGTCTCTTTCGGTCTGAACTTTTGCGACATCACTCATGGACCTTCAACAAGCATGTATATCACAATCCAATAGCTCCATCATCGATATATCCATAATCAGCAGGGAACATGACCGATCTGATGCCCAATTCGAGATCGTTGAGGATCGACACAGTGCGATCCGGCCCTATATGTTCTTCCGTTAGTTGTGCATGGTCCGATACCATCCTCAAGGGTTTATCCGCACAATGGGACCATCCACAGTTCTCACAACGGTCCCACGGACTCCCACAAACATCCGCACTTCCAGATCGGTCCATAATTAACCTAAATCAGTACTCCCATTGGAGATCGGTGATGTGTATCTTCGATCACCTGGATGCTGCAACTTTGTCACAGAGTCACGTCGCATCGCTTGGTCTCAGAAGTACCTTTCTCAGTTCAGATCGGTCTTCTGGTTCAATCTAGTCCCTCGTCCCAGATTGCACCGTGGAAATCATCGATGTCTGCGACTCGTCCCAGATTGTTCCAAGAAAATCACCCCTTTCTGCGCCTCGTCTCAGACCGTTCCACGTCCATCCTTTGGCCGACCGTTGGATCGGTCCGTCGATCTCCGTGGGATCACCTTCCGTCTCTCATCGGATCGCCAGATCACTTGGTGCCATTTTTCACCAGTACGTGGCGCCTCAATTAGATGGCCACCGATCCATATCATAAAATTTAATAAATGACTTTGCCACAAGTTCAAGACAAGACCGAGCAAGACCGAAGCGATCTACAGGGCAGATCGGCGTGTTTCATTTTGGCCAAACCAAGAACCGATTTGTCCATATTGCGCACTTCCGGCAAGATCGGTCGATCCCGAGACCAGATCGGACCGATCCCAACGCAAGATCTACGCAACACTACTATTTGCTGAGTGAAGATTTCCGCACAGCAAAGACCCCGATCCCGAAGACAAATCGAGATCGATGTGATTCAAGATCGAGATCGCGACATCTCCAAATAGAGATCGCCGCGACTCAAGATCAAGATCGAAGAACCCCGTTCGTGGTGTGAAGATTTCCGCACCGGAAGCGAACGCTCAACCCCAAACCCTCAGCGAAATCGACATCTCCCAAGGCCGTTACGAAGAGCTCAAGCCAGCCCAACCGACGGGTACACAAGGTGAGCACAAGGTTATACAGCAAGGCACGGATCGGAGTACCCCCTCCGTGAGTCGGCAAGTCTGGGCAAGTGGAAGATCGACATTCACTAAAGTAATGTTGTGAGATCGACTTCACCACATATGAGTGTCACGATGCCCCAACAGGCGGCCATCGTGGTAGAGAAAAGACTTACCTCACGGTAAGTCGTGACTTTTACTGGCCACGCCAGTACCAGTTTGTCCGCAAGTACATACGTGCTTGCGAGGTTTGTCAACGGGTGAAGCCTAGTCCTTCATCCCGTGCGCCATTGCAGCCTCTGCCTGTTCCGACAGAGTGCTGCCAGTCCGTTTCAATGGATTTCGTCTTCGGTTTTCCCTAAGACGCTCACAAGAATAATAATACTCTTGTGTTCATTGACCGGTTCAGCTAGATGGTTCATCTTGCTGCTGTACCCGAGTCGATCAAGGCTCAAGGTTGTGCGCGTGTCTTTCTAGACACGGTCTTTAGACTCCACGGGTTACCCCGTGAACTCGTATCCGACCATGACCCTCGATTCACGGCGAAATTTTGGCAATCCGTGTTCCGTTCTCTCGGAACACGATTGAAGATGTCCACTTCTGACCATCCAGAATCAGATGGTCAGACTGAACGTGCGAACCGTGCCCTCGAAGAGATCCTTCGAGGATATGTCCACTCGTTTTCGAGTTGGAGCGAATTCCTACCCATGGTGGAATTCGCCATCAATAATTCGGTGCATGCTTTCACACAGCACACACCGTTTTACGTGAATGGCCTACGCCATCCACGTGTATCCACCCTTCTAGAGTGTCACTCTTGGATAAGGGGGGAGGGGACTCGCTCGAGCAAAAACCGTTTTGGCTCTTGCTCATCACGTGTCGACGCTAACGTCGTCACGTAAGATGCCGATGTCGATCAGGCCGACATCGATGAAGAAAATCACCTCAATAATAGCTACGACGCTATTATTGACTCGGATGATGATGACGATGCTGGTATATTCATCATCATCAACGATTATTCCAGCGAGGAAGAAGACAACCTCGCTGAAGAAGAGAGCAATCTCTTAGCAGTGCGCACGAAGCGCACTGAAAGACAAAACAAAGAGTCAGCAGAGAACTTCCTGCTGACTCGAGAGGCGGTAGTCCGCTTCGTACAGGACTCCATCACAAATGCGGTGGACCATCAGAAACGGAACGCAGACAAGAATGGAAGAGCAAATGTTCTTTCATTTTAGGTTAACGACCTAGTACTACTGTCTACGGTAAACTTACCTGGACATGCAGTCACTAGTGTTGGTAGTAGTAAACTACTGCCGAAGTACATTGGGCCATTTCGAGTTTTGCATCGCAAGGGCAATGCATACACACTCGAATTGCCACGTAGGATGCGCACGCATCCTACGTTTTACGTGGGGAGGCTTAGGTCGTACTGTCAGTACAAGCCTTCTTCTTCCGATGAAGATAGCCCCCATGTTCAAGGATATCCATCAAGTTCTTGCGTTCGCGCTCCAGACGATCCGTCTGGTCGCGCAGATATGATACCTCGGAACTCAACCGAGATATCTCCCCGCGAGCTGTCGCCAGCTCGCCGAATAGGGATCGGACATCCCGCTTGACCTGAAGCTGCGCTGTGGCATAATCGGCGCGATCCCTCGCCCGATCAGCCTCGTGATCCTTGCGGTTCTTCTTTACGGTATCGGTCAAAGCGTAGCGCCGGTCGCGCTCGTGCTTCAAGTCATCGCGCAATTCATCGATTGCGCGATCCATCTCGTAAGGGTCGAGATGGTGAGCAGAACGATATGGAAGAGATCTTTCCTCCTCCTTCACATTCTTTGGTGGATGCTCACGGTGATCAACGCTTTCTAGTGGAGCGTATCTTGAATCACCGTGACGATTCAGGATCAAGGACGAGCTACCTCGTCCAGTGGCGGGGGTATCCACCCTCTTGGAACAGCTGGGAGCCTTGCTCTCAGCTGTTGATGGCCGTTGAAGGTCTCGTCCGCCAGTATGACGAGACACATCCGATAGGTCCTCGGACCCATCGGTAAACACGCTCTTTTGGCGCTTGTAGACGGATTGCAAGTTTGCAATCGCGTCACGCATCTCAGCCGAGATGTGTGCAATTCCCCAGGGAGAACTTAGGGAATACACATCCCAATGTGCACGCTGCGAGTTGTCAACACAACTCGCACAAGGGTCTCCCCATGTGAGGAAAGGAATGCCTGCCACACTCGATAAACAGTGCAACCGGTACCTAGCAATGGTTGGCGTTCGCCTTTCGAACCTGAGGCGTGTCGCCTCAAGTTTCTTGAGCCCCCCTTCTCGTCCAAATTTCTTTACGTTTTTGGACGAACGCGTTTCACGCAGCCAAAAGTGAGGCTTTGTCACGCTTTCGGTTGCCGTTGTACCATCGATGTCTAAGAAAGACATCGAGATAATATTCTTCCTCAGCGCGAAAGTTCTTCGCGCTGGAACTCAAGCCGTGAAGCTCAGTCGCATCGAATAACGGTATTCGATGGTGTTGGCTTGTCTCGTGAGACATGCTATTGATGAGCCGTTCAGGCAAACGCCACGGCTTCAGCTCATCACGCTTCACAGTGGTACCCTTGTCAGTACCACGGTTTCAGTATGACAATGGCTTGCACCATCGTCAAGTCGCTCGTGCGAAGGAGCACGAGTTGATCGCGGTGATGAGCAATCGTACTCATCATCAGACTCATCATCACTGCCGAACAGACTGTGACGCATGTCACGAGTCCGTACGTCCGGCAGTGTCGTGGATGAATGAGGCACCGCAGGTGAACGCGATGCCTCCCAAGGAATTCCCGAGTCAGACACGTCTGACCCGCCAGAATAGATGACCTCTATGTAAGGGTCATCATGCGCACGCGGTGGGATACCGCGTGCACCTGCAGCAAATGTTGCTGCAGGCGGAGAACGAGCAGCAGACGACGAATCGTCCGCCGCAGAGGCTGGCACAGCAGCGGGCTATGCGTGTCTTGAGTCACCCCGCATAGACATGTTAACTATGCGAGGTCGGGTGGAAAGTGAATGGAACGGACCTAGCAAGTGCTCCCTGTCCCAATGGTGCCCAACGGGTGGCCGCCATATTTTTGATAGTCACACGGTGACTATCAGTTAAGGGGGGGGTGATGTAACGGGGCAGCCCGTTACATGGAAATTTTTATACAGAAGATAATGACAATAAACAATATTATGTTGAATGTTCTTTTAACAATATCACCAATAGTGGTGATATTGATGGGTCGACCAAAGAGTCTGCTCATTGGTTGATATCTTGACGATATCAACCCACCAATCACCGCAAGACGCGCGCAATGAGTGGTGACGAGACGTCGTCATACATTCAGTTAGATTAGTATAATTAAGTTAAGTCACACAGAGAGACAGTGGTCAAAGACTAAATTATATTAATATAACAGTTCTACTTTTCCCTAAGACAGTGTTGACTCTGTCTTACCTACCGCTTCCTCGGTTGCCTCGTGTACGCTTGTCGGTGCACGATACCCTTGCGTTAAGTTCACGCAAGGGTGTGCCCCGTTACATAAGACACTTCACGGATCCCGGAACGTTAGCGCAAGCGTCTTAACGAATAATAAACGGGCTGTTTAAACAGTACGCGTATAATGAATTGACCCTGGACGACTGTATATACGAGTTACAGGCGTCCAAGACAGCGGACACGGGTATTCCTCCGCTTGTCTTACGGTGTTACGGACAAAATTATTCAGAGATGCTCCGGTCGGTGCCTGGTATGGCACTTCCCGATTAAGTAAGTATTCAGCCGGCTCGTGCCTCTCGTCGGGTTCTTTGGGGAAACCGGATTTGGTCCAGCCTTTTAAGGTAAGCGCCTCTCCCATCCCAGGGCTTTCGTAGCGTCTGGAGGCCGATTCTAAACCCTAGAGCGTGCAATCGTTGTACGAGGGGAACATCCTGTTGACCGTCCTCCGTTCGAAGGGTTCCATCCACTAGTTGGTTCCGGGGCTATCGCGGGCACTGCGCCGCCTTCTACAGCGCAGACGCGAATTCGTGGCAATGACTTAACTTCGTAGGATTCCTCTATGGAGGCGCCTTCGGTCCGTCAGGTGCCCATCGCCAGTATCATAAAACCGGACGCCAGGTGAGGCGTCGTCGAGGCGGTTCACGCTCAGCTCTCCGATAGTGGTATCGACCGAGACGACTGGCTATCGGTCTGGCTAGCGCTTGGTTCGGCGTGGCCGACAACAGCAACAACTCTGTTTCTTCAGGCTCACGGCTTAAGTGAAAGTTGAGTTTTACTGCAGAACATGATCTTCTACTTTTGCTTCAACACGTCCGTCGTTTTTCCTTTTTAATTAAGATCCCGGACAGCCTTAATGTTCACGTCTCGGTATACTGAAGCGCGATTTGGCGTCAGCAGTGCCGTCTAGTTGGGCTTCGAACATATTGCGGCCAGGTGCAGAACCGGATGTCCGATCCACGTTTGGCTGGATCAACGGATTGCCAGTATACCGTATCGATCTACCTTGCCCAACTTTCCCACTCTGCTCGACTCTGATGACGACTGGTCTCATTTCCGGGAGCTCAACCATGCTGCGGACGATATTATAAAACTGTGTGACCCGCACACAAAGGTCCGGTTTAGTCAGCGTCTTGTTTGCGCTGTTTTATTCGACGCGAAGATTACAGCTCTTGCCGATATCCATAGCGAATGTGTATCGTTTACAGTTTCGTAATGGAGCCACTTGGAGCTGCTCAAAAAAAAAACCGCGCTACAAATCGGCCTTTATACTGCCGATGCTTCAGCGGTGAACTGGTGCGCGTTCCTTCGTTTTTCTCTGCTGCTCTCGCTCAGGTGAGGGAGCATCAGTTGTTTTAGAACTAATGGAAGCATAGAGTCGGCCCAGCTGTGCGTTTACGCGGTGATGATCTCCAAGAAGCAGATAATTTGGACGAAATGCGTTGCTGTCAGAGTGGTCTCATCCCCAGACTATTGGGTTGTCTGGTCATCCAAAAAAGGACAGCCGAATCCAAATGTATTATCCAGAACGTGCGTTGGTTTAAACACAGTGTAAGCGCCAGCTAGATTTCTGCTTAGCAAGGTCGGCCGGTTCCTGATCATCCGGTGGAGTGCTGCATTTAGGAAACCCACGTCTTGAACTTTGATGCGTCGATAGCGTTGAGTTTACAGTGAGCGTCATTTTGGAGAAGACAACATGCTCTCGATCACCCGCCTCTATCGTACTGGAGTACTGGTTCCACGCGGAAAGGGGGTGGCGATTTTAATTATACTTAAGTCGGCAAAGGGAGCGATGGCGTGGATCCAGAACCATTGAACTACAATGTCTATATCCGCATCCAATTACGTCCCGATTTCCCTTAATGTTTATGCCTCTTCGCTCAGGCCCAAACGTAAACGGTTTTTTAATGCGCTGTCCCGTTGGAATTTTTCCAGTGCGAGATCACTGCGTGTCGGTGATCTTAATTGTGTGATAAGTCCTTTGCTCGATCGCTTGGGTTTTCCGCGTTCGAGTCGACCGGAGAGTCCAGCGCTGGAAGCGTATCTCGACCAGCAAGCTTGATATGAGACCAGATTGCTCTGTACCCACGCGAAAGATGAGGATGCGGACAGGCTCATGGACCACGTTACATACTAGGAGGAGGAGAAGGCCAGTCGGATCGATCGATTCTACTTACATTAAAATTGGGAATCACAGGTCTGCTGGGTTGCAGTTTATACGACGTTGTGTGCTTTGGACGACCAAGAAGTGGAGCTTCAGTCTCGTGTTCAGCGGTGTGCCTGCACCAATCCAGCGGACGGTCCTTGTCGCACCTCATTCACTCTGGCCAGCCGGACATGGTTGTCTCCGAACTCTTAGATGAGATAGTTGCTTTAGGGTTCGGAAGGACTGATGCCGTCCTCCACCGGGACGCGACAACGGCTGCGTAAATACGGTACATACGCCGGGTGCGCAATCGGGAGCAACAACGGCGGTATCGTTTATCAACTAAATTTTTCAGCGCGATCGGCGTCAATTTCTTATACTATTTTAATGGATTCAGCTTAAGTTGCAGAGCTCCATCACGAGAACATACTCCGGATCGGGAAAGGTCTTGAAGTCACTACCTCCCTTCTGCGGTGTTCGTTTTGGCGCGTCGCTGACTGGGAACGCGATCACACCGTGTCTCGGTTTGACAACTTACACGGCCTAGCTTTTGACCGCAATATGAGCGTGGACGACAAATTTGCCTCGGAGTGGTCGCCCATTCTCGGCTACGCTCATCGAACGACACCATTGACCGCCCTTCAGCGTTTGATCCACGAACTTGTCGATACATTGTCTGAGATCCGGTTGTCTCCGTTTGATAATCACGGCTTAATCGTTGTATCTTCCGAAGCGAACGTCCTCAAAGCTGTATCTTCCATCAGCCGCCACAAATTTGCTGATTCTGATAGATTTAAAAATGACTCTTACAAAGACACGGCGGCTTTCCTGGTATAAGCTCTGGCGGCGGTGAGAAATGAGATTCGTCTCGGGCCCCGTCTTCCACCGTCATCTACGGAAGCTCTTGTGACACCATAGTGCAAGTGGGGGGATTTAGCGGATGCGCTCGAAAACCGCCCTATCTCGTTGGTCCAGACCAGCTACAAAATTTTCGCGAAGGTCTTGGCAACGTGCTTGCAGCGGCTTCTGCCGTTATAAATTAGGGACTAACAACAATGATTAGTTCGTGGCAGGCAAATTTTTAAGTTGATTACAATGATGCATTCTCACCTATCGATTTCTCGCGACGAGGCGATCTCTCCACCTTCTTCAGCCGAGTGATTCTGCTATTGGATTTACGTGAAGCTTACGACGCCGTGGACCGTGAATTTTTATATTAATCCTTTCGACAATTCCACTTTGACGAAAATTTTATCCAACTGATGAAGCGTCTAGACGCGGAGACAACAGCACGGTTTGCGGTTGATAGAGATCAATCCGAGCCTGTTCTTGTCGATTAGGCATTCATTAATGTTGCCCCTAGCCTCGTTACTATTTTTAATCGTGGTGTAATTGCTAGGTTTGGCTATCCATTAACACCCGGGGCTCAGCGGGCTATCAGTGCCTGGGGTGGCAGGGTCAAGCACATGTTTTCGGCTTTTGTCGATGAATCCACTCTTTTCAACCAGACGGCGCATCAACTCGAGCCGGCCTTAAGACTCGTCCGGCGCTTTAACGTGCTCTCCGGCTTGCATGCACAACCGACGAAAAGCAAGGTTATCTTTTTAAACACGTCTATGCGGCTTCAGCAATTACAGGGCATATCGGTGGTGCCTGTCCATGACACAGTCTAATACTTCGGGTATGAGAAAGGAACATGGGGGCTGGTCCAGACGAACTGGGAACTGCGTCTTCGTCGGGTCAGTCGACGGCTTCTCACGGCTACCACGGTGGCGACCAGTGCGCACCATCGGGTGGTTGTTGTTTGACTAAGTGATTAGTGGTGAAACATATTCTATTATTACGTTTTAGCCTAACAGTAAGCTGTTTAAGCTTGTCAGCTTTCCACCATTCAATCGGTTAGTTGCAGTGCAGCACTTTGGTTGACCAGACAGAAAAGACAGACAGTGTCGTCAGCCGCATCTCACCTCTTTTTTAACCACGTGCAAATCTTCCTTCAATAGAAATCCTCAACGCCATCGTTCTCCCTTTAGTTCTGTTCGCATTAGCTGTATTTGACATGCCTAGCTAGAAAAATCAAGAGATGGCTCAGCTTTCCAAACGCTTTCTATCGCATCATGCATCAGAGTCCTAGATCTGCCGGCACAAAATAAATCTGGCCCTCCTCGTCACACTGAAGCAGTTATATGGGAAAGGCCTCGTCTTCTTCGATGCCGCATGCAAATTAAACGGATAGTTTGCGTTTAAATGGCTATTACAGTATGACGACATGTATTCTCATGCTTGGCGCAGTTACACATTTCGCAAGGCGCGGGTTGTAACCGCATTGATACCAGCGACGGAATTTATGCGGGGGGATGACCAAACGCTGGGGCGGCGGCCTTCCCGGCACAACCTACAGCATGATCTAAATGGACACCTCGCTCCCAGTTCAGCGCACATTCTTTGTGAAACGGAGTGATCACGTTGCGTAAAAAATAGAAAGTATTAATTTTTAAATATTATCTATTTCGATAATATTCAATCAACGTCACTCGAGAAGAGGTGATATTGTCAAAATATCACCCCCAAGGGTGATTTTCGTGGGTGCTCCACTTCTTGGTTGATCTAACATCTACATCAACCGAATTAACCACCAATTGCTGCTGGACGCGCGAAATGGGTGGTGAGAAAGATACCCCCATTGGGGATGTTAGTTTAATATAGTTAAATTCAGACGAAAGATTATTTTTAGTAAGAAGATTTACTACGTTAAATAACAGTTCTAAATTCCCCTTAGACAGAGCTTTCGAGCTCTGCCTACTTCGCTGCGCTTCCTCGCCACGTGTACGTGACGTTGGGTGCACACAACCTTGTGTCACACTCACACAAGGTGTCTCGTTACACCTGGTAGCACGTTTTAGTTCTTTTAGCGAACACAAATTTCTCATCCGATATGAACATGTTGGATGAGTAGGAGAGTTATCACGCTACGCGTGAAGGCTTTAATAAATTAAGTGACATCAAATGTAGTGCGGTAGGACGTATGATGTCTACCGCTGGCTCTACACGATTTGATCAGCGCGATGCGTCTTCCTTCGGTCTTCACGCGAGTCTGTTTCGTTGCTTACGACATCCTCGAACCAGCAGTGCCATCAATTACAACAAAGCTGGATGGAATGCAAGATTCCAAGGTTTTCGAATATAATTGACTACACGATCATCGGCAGCGAATGATGACTCACCCGAAGCCAGTCTCCAAGGATTATGGAATTGGGCTCGTGGTCACGCAAATGGCTGGATGTGTTTGAGGTATGGTTTATAGTCTGTCAGCAAAAACACACGTCGAATACTGTCGCGGTTGCTGGGGCGAAGTCGATCGCACAAAATTAATTGTGTGAATGTCGATCTTTCACTTGCCCAGACTTGCCGACCCACGGAGGGGGTACTCCAAACCCTGCCTTTCTGTATAACCTTGTGCTCACCTTATGTACCCGTTGGATGGGCGGGCTTGATCTCATCGTAACGGCATTGGGAGATGTCGATCTCGCTGAGAGGTTGTGGTTGAGAGTTTGCTTCCGGTGCGGAAATCTTCACACCACGAACGGGGTTCTGTGATTTTGATCTTGAGTCGCGACGACCTCTATTTGGAGATGTCGCGATCTTGATCTTGAATCACATCGATCTCGATTTGTCTTCGGGATCGGGGTCTTTGCTGTGCGGAAATCTTCACTCAGCAAGTAGTAATCTTGCGTCGATCTTGCGTTGGGATCGGTCCGATCTGGTCTCGGGATCGGCCGATCTTGCCGGAAGTGCGTAATATGGACAAATCGGTTCTTGGTTTAGCCAAAATGAAACACGCCGATATGTCCAGTAGATCGCTTCGATCTTGCTCGGTCTTGTCTTGAACTCCTTGTCCAGATCTTCTGACCACTTGAGCCGTCTCGCGATCTTGTAACCAAAATCCTTTTCCTTTTCCTTTGTTGTGTGGCTGCTACACTAGCAGTTGAGTTGAGTGTATAAACTTGATCGATCCGGGCCAGATATCCCGAGATCGCTCTTCTAGATCTTGGCCAACAATCCAAGATCGGTCTTCTGTGTCCCTGTAACACGCGTGCCTTGACCCGCCGGGGAAGCCAAATCAATCTTGCCCGGGAAAGAGTGGAGGAGAATGTGCGTCGTGAGCAGAAGAAGTAGAGTTCAAGTCTGTTTGTTAACCAACCAAAATAATATCCGACCTATCATAAAGCCTATTCCCAACCGTGGGTCACTGTCCAAGTCGATATCACCTTTAAGCTTGACCGCCCCCTTGAACACGTGTCGAAATCTCGTGACCTGTACTCCAAAGATAGCGCCAATACTCCCGATATCGCACCTAGACAGCAAAAAAGGACTAGATTCCAATAACGGTACCAAATACCCAATTTTGGTATCAGAAAGTCCAAAATAGTATCCAAGATGTTAAACGTGTCTAAATACATTTTGCGACGTCACTTCGGCCGGCTTCTACTGTCTCTTTCGGTCTGAACTTTTGGGACATCACTCATGGGTCTCCAACAAGCATGTACATCACAATCCAATAGCTCCATCATCGATATATCCATAACCAGCAGGGAACATGACCGATCTGATGTCCAATTCGAGATCGTTGAGGATCGACACAGTGCGATCCGGCCCTATATGTTCTTCCGTTCATTGTGCATACTCCGATACTATACTCAACGGTTTATCCGCACAATGGGACCATCCACAATTCTCACAACGGTCCCACGGACCCCCACAAACAACCCCACTTCCAGATCGGTCCATAATTAACCTAAATCAGTACTCCATTTGGGAGACCCGTAGAGAGTGTCACCGGTCTGCAGGATGTTACACCTTCGTCACATAGTCACATCACATCGCCCGATCTCAGATTCTTGTCCCAGATCACTCCATGGAAATTGTCTTAACTGTCGTCTTGTCCCGTATCACCCCGTCTCAGATCGTTCCATACCCATCATTCTGACGACAGTTGGATCGGATCGCCGATCCTGTTTCCTTATTGGATCGCCAAGTCTAATGGCCTCTTTTTCCACCAGTAAGTGGCGTCCCAAATGTGTAGCCACCGATCCTCCTACAAAATTTGACGAGTGACTTCACCACACAACCATACTTCGTATATTGTTTGTCACAGCGTTTCGACTCTGAATTTTTAACGATTTTTCTGCCTATATGTGGTGGAGTGGGTCGCCAAAATCGATTGGCGTGACTCCAAACCGCCCACTGCGCCGGACTGCCGACTTGAGGAGGGGGTACTCCTATTCCGCTTGGATCTTAAACTCACCTTGTGTACCCGTCGGCTTGGCGGGTATCACTCTTCGGAGGACGTGGCGATGGAGCTAGATGTCGGTCTTGGTGTGTGTCGACCTTGGGGGCCCCGAGCGGATATGCTTCAGTCGGGGTCCAGTTAGGGCAGCCACTCGATCAACTTGGTTGAGAGTGGGCTTATAACCAGAGTTCTCAGGGCTAGTAGCGCCTGGCCTTTGCTTGTCTCAGGGGTGTCAACCGCCTGGCCTTTATGCGTCCTCTCCCTTACCACTAGGGTATGGAGACCGCTTCCTATAGCGGGATTGAGTTGGGGGGGGTTGCTACTCCACGAACCTACAGGCCAATATACTTCCTGGGGTTCTATTTGCACTTGAGTCTTACCCGCACTGTCGATTCGACGGGTGGGCCAAATCGATCCCTGGCCCGGAACAGGTTGGTAGACGTACAAGCTTCTTGGCTCACGAGACGTGTGGCTTAGATCGCAAATTGAGTAGTGCTTAATAATGTCCTATCCTTTAAACTCCTTTACTCTGTACTTGCCTTACGCCTGGACTCACTATGCTGAGTGGTCAGGGATGCTTGATCTTGAGGGTCCGGGTCGGCCGGTGGACGACCAGGTCGGCCCTCGGGTGACCGAGGTCGCCTTGATCGGCCGTACCCACCAAAGGGTGACCGTGACCGCCTTGGTTGACCGAGGTCGCCTTGATCGGCCGTACCCACCAAAGGGTGGCCAGGTCGGCCCTCGGGTGACCGAGGTCGTCTTGATCGGCCGTACCCACCAAAGGGTGACCAGGTCGGCCGATGGATGACCGTGACCGCCTTGGTTGACCGAGGCCGCCTTGGTCGGCCGTACTTACCGACGGGTGGTTGAGAACAATCCGCATTGGTGCCACTCTCAACGGCTGGACCCTAACGGCCGCTTCTCCTCTGTGGCCCCTTGGCCTCCAGTCTCTTTCCGATCGCGGGGTCCCTGTCCCTCCGGTCCATCCCTCCTTGAGTCTACCATTTCCGGAAAGTCCGCTTTACCACAGCCGCCCCTTGCACTTGCTCAGCCGTACAGCGGTTCGAGCATGAGCACGTCTACGCAGGGACCCGACCCCTCCACTGAAGGTTTGTCTTCCGCTCCTGGCTCGCCGATCCACGGACATCCGGCCGAGGTCCTTGGCCAGGCAAACGACAGTCCATCATTGCCGGTCTCACCATCGTTGGAGTCGCCCCCCGCCACTTCTGGGATGGCACCGCCACCAGCCACGTCTGCCCCTCCGGCCGTCGCCGCATCTCCAGCCGCTGCAGTAATTACCGCTCCCGTTGGGGTCGACCCGGCCATACCGGCCACCCTCAGCAGCGGTAGTGCAACACCCAGCGTGGTTCCAGTTGACGTCGTGAGGATGCTTCGCCGGGTTGAGGCTTGCGAGAGTCGGCTGGCGCTGATATCTCCTTCTCCACACTACTGGTCGCTCCGCTGTGAGCGCTTAGAGCGGGAGCTCGGTGAATCTCGTGCACTCGTGTCGCGTCTCGAAGGGAAGTTGCGGCACGAGATGGCACTGACCGACCACTGGAGGGGCCAAGTCGAGTTTCGACATAGTCGGCTCTCCCTCCTCGTGGCGGAGCTCCGCCACTCGGACTTCTTGACGGAGCCCATGGAGGGTGGTACCAACAGAGAGACTAGTTTTCCCCAGGTTGCTGACACTGCACAAGTGTCGGGCCCCGATACCGGCATCCTCCAAAGCGGTCGGCCGCTTACTTCCGTGACCGGTAAGCAGCCTCTTCGGCAAGCTTCTCGCGCTCCATCCCGGACGTCCAAACGAGCAAAAGTCGACTCGTTAAGCACCCCGAAGGTGAAGCCGATGGCTCTGAGAGGTTCGAAGACGGCCGCCTCACCGCTACCCACGGCTGCCACCGACACAAGCCTCAGCTCGGACAGCGAGCCCATCCGGGCCGCCATGTCGAGGTCTCGGTCTTCTCGCCGCCGGCCGAAGGTCGCTTCACCCACTCCTCTCACCGCTGCGGTTCCAGAGCCGAAAATACCGACACCTCCGTATCCCTCCAGGGTCACATCCGGATCGTCTGGATTCAGGCATGAATCTCCCCGTCCGAAAACGGGCGACCGTCCGGTGACTCGCAGCTCTCCTGCGTCGGAGGGCGAATATCTTCTCCCGGCAGAGGCCATGATCCCCGGGTCGACGCGGGTGAGAATTTTCACCGCCGGTGAAGTAGCGCCCTGGTCGGTGGACTTGGTCAACACCTGGTCCCTGGTCACCATGTCCCCGGACGACCTGGGCGACCGATTGGAGTTACCTTGGGGATGGTTCGGCCCCCCCCGATGGGTGTCTCGATCGTCCGGCGCGTTGGAAAACTTCGCTGGTCACCCCTTCCATGGTTAAGGGATTGCTGACGTCAAAGCCTTGGGTGGTTGCGAAGGTCGCTCTTTCCCCAGTGTCGTTCAGACTGGAAGGCTGGTTCGCCGATCTGGCTGGGGCGTATTCCAAGTTCGAGAATGAACATTCCCAAGCGCTTTGGGAGGCCACCCACTGTCTCTGGATTTCGAAAGACCAAGCTCGTGCCAGCCCCTTCCTGGCTTCGTACTACAATGCTCGGAAGAAACGGCGGAGCAGAGCGACTTTGGCGTGGCGGGAAATTCTTAACCGAATCTTCGAGGGGATGGTGGCTCATCGGTGCGACTTGGACATTCTTCTGGATCCCTTCTTCCGTCACCTGCCCCGATCTCGCCGAGTGGTATACTGGTTTCCGGGATGTGAGGAGGGGTCGGATCCGGTCGACCTGCTGGCCGCTCTTCAGCTCTCGGACTCTACGTGGCCATGGCTCTCCCAATACCGGCTCACCTCTGAGCCCCACCCAGGGACCAAGGTCGCTCGCCTCCAAAACAAGTTCGTGCCTCCTTCGTAGGTATAATCCCTCGAATCAACACACTTTTCGTTATGCAGTTCGTGTGTCCATCGTCACCTAGTTGCCTGTTACCCCCATTCCATCTGGCGTAACATCGTCTTAGTCTCTCCTGGCTGTGATAACCGCTCGGCCGACGACCCAGCCGACCATCAGATCAACCCGACCGACCATCAGATCACCCCGACCCACCATCAGATCGGTCGGGTCGGCCTATCAACGGGCAGGTCGACCTACCGACGGGCAGGTCGATCAGCAAACGGCTAGGTCTATCTAGGCGGCTAGGTCCACCCGGACAACCAGGCCTCCTCCCCACGACTAGTCTTCCTGGTTCTGCATCGCGTCGAAACGGTTATAATTCGTCACTTCGCGTTCAAACTTTCGTAATAAAGCGCCACAATTCAAGTCCACTTCGTCGACCCACGAGGGGTCCGCGTGACCTTTCCACCGGATTAGAAATTCACGCCGTTGTCGACCATACCGCGTCTTTTTGTCGACCCGACTCTCCAAAATCTCTTCGACCTCGTACTCACCCTCCTCCAGTTCACGCATCCAGCTATCTTCGGGCAACAAGCATTCGTCAAAGTCAATTCGATCGGCCTCGTCAACCGCCAAACGATTGTTGGGTCGATCAGGGAACTCCCTGACTCTCTTCAGCTTGGACACATGAACAATCGGGAATAGTCTATACTTCGTATCCCTCATCTCCAACCGGACAGCATGTTCACCAACTAACTCCAACACTCGAAATGGACCATGCCAAAGGTGAGCCAACTTTTTGGCGTATCCCTCCTTCACCCGATCTAGGTAGAGCCAAACTTGGGTACCCGGCTGGACCTTATGGTCGGCCACTTGTTCGTTATGAGCGAGAACCCGGGCTTGACTGGCCGACCGCAGGCACTCGTTGGCTTGTTCCCTTGCACGCTGGTAATGACTTTGAATGTGATACCTCCACCTTCGAGCCCTTGCTCCTTTATACTTGGTGTTCACCACTGGCAAAGTCGCTTCCAGAGTGGTTTTAGCATCCCAGCCGTGGACCAAGTAGAACGGTGTTTCCTTCCGCACTCTATCGTGAGCCGTGTTCAGGGCGAACGTCAGCCGTTCAGCGTATTCGTCCCAATCCTGCTGTGCCACATCTGAAACGTACATCTTAATAGACCTCGTCAGGGTCTGGACCATTCTTTCCGCAGTTCCATTTGCCTGGGGTCTGTAGGCCATAGTCGCCCGTTGGCGTTGACCCACCATGCGATTAAATGCCCGAAAGAAGTCCGACATAAAACCAGGTTCCCGGTCATGTCGGATCACCTCGCTTGCCCCAAAACGTCGAAAAACACACTCTTCATATCCTTCGGCCACCGTCTGAGCTGTTCGCGAGGCACTTGCCTTGGCCATCACGTACCCCGTAAATAGGTCGACCCAAATTAATAACTCGGTGTTCCCCTTGTGTGACGTAGGCAATGAGGGGATATGGTCCATTGCTATAACTTGGAAAGGGTAGGTCGCCTCGATATTACCTGGGGTTATTCCTTGAAGGGTAGGCCCTCCTTTTCCCGTCTCACAATCCACGCATAGACCCACATACCGCTGTACACTTCGAAATAACCCCCTCCAGTGACAATAACGCCGAATCCGGTAGTAGGTGCGGCCGATCCCTTGGTGGCCACCTTCCAGACTGGTGTGGTAATGATGTAATATGTCAGTCTGGAGGGCCTCGGGTATTACCAATCGGGCGGTCAATCCTCGGTCGTCCTCATCGGCCTTGTAACCAGGGCAGTACACCAATAGACCTTCTTCACTGACTTCATAATCTCTAGCCATCTTGCTGCACGACTGTGCTGATTCGGCCGACAGGCCGCTCAGATCCCCTTTTAAGTATGCTTTTAATTCCACAATCCAGCTCTCCTCCTCCTGAGCCTTTCGGATGCGTTCCATCCTGAGCTGTTGTATCCCATTCTCTTGTCTCGTATCACTGGATATCTGGATAGGTGGTCTGGATCGGGTCACTGCAAATATTTTTGCTGTCCGACTCGGGTCCCTGGGAACCAACAGTTCCGGCAACCGATTAATTTCTTCCAAGCCGGGCCACTCTTCCTTCGGTATCGACTCGACTCCTGCTTGCCTGTGCAACGCTTCACTAGCCAGTTGGTCTGCACTCTGGTTCCAGTCGCGTTTCACGTGGAGTATCTCGTGAGAGGCCCACGTTCGAAGCTTACTCAGAGCTTTCCCCTTCAATGGGGTTAGTCCTGCAGCCTTGCACTCAATTTCGCCACGCATCTGCCTGACGACCAGATTGGAGTCTCCGCAAATAATTAACCTTCGTCGCTCTAATGGATCCAGCAATTCAAAACCCAGCAGCATGCCTTCGTACTCTGCTTCATTCACCGTAGATACCTTAAGATATTTCGAGGCGGCGCTCACTATCGACCATGCAGGTAAGCTCCATACCACCGCGCTACATGATCCACCTCCTTGTTTGACGCGAGCCGACCCATCGAAACTCATCACATATAATTCTTCATGTCCTTCTACGGTGGGCGGGGGCAGGTTGACCTTGTGTTTCGCCTGTTTCTTAGGTGCAATGGCCGATAGGATCGAGTCCACGCTCTCACGAGGGGTAATACTAGCTGCCAACGCCCCTAGTACCTGGTCTTCGCCCTTCTTACACTTGACTATCTCTAAAGTCCACTGAGACAAGAGAGCCGCCCAATTCCCCAAACGTCCCTGTAACCCGGAGGATCTCACCAACCAGGCTAGCGTCGAGTGTCTTGTTAATACCTTGAGGGGTCGGGTGACCAACATCGTAAAACAGTTCTCCAAAATTCGCAACAAAGCCAACACCTCCTTTTCCACAGTACTGTAATTCAATTCATTGGCCTTGAGAGTCCGGCTCGTAAATGTCACAGGCATAAGAGTACCTTCATGGTTCTGCACCAATGCCGCTGAGATGGCCCACTCACTCGCATAAATAATTATCACTGCTTCTTTTTCAGGGTCGAAGTGTCGTAAAATCGGTGCGGTAGCCATCTTGTTTTTTAGCATAGCAAAAGCTACTTGAACTCGAGACCACTTCTCATCGTCCTCATCCGGGGTCATTTGGTGGTCTACGTCCTTTAGCTTACTACGCCACACGTGAAAATCTACCTCCCTTAGCTCATACAAAATTGATGCATAGATTGCATAGTCCTCGATGAAGCGGCTGTAGTAATTCAAACTTCCGAGGAACGACTGCATGGCCTTGAGCGTTGATGGTAGCGGTAGGTCTACTAGTGCTTGGAGATCCTTAGGATGAGCCTCCAGACCGTCACTTGATACCCTGTGACCGAGGTAGTCGACCCTTCGACATCCCCACGTACTCTTGACTGCGCTAATCGATAAATTCCAGTGGTCGCACACGTCCAACAGCCGTTCTACCTTGTCACATAGCACGCTCCAGGACTCAGCCGGTACCAGTATGTCGTCTATGTACGATCTACGACCCAATACCGAAGGGGCCGACCTTGTATCCGGTTCTCCTGCTACAAATAAATCCTCTTGGCCTTCCGAGTCGGCCCCTGGGGGTATACGCAAGAACCCATACAATGCATTGTCCAGGAGTCGTTGGTAGATCTGTGGCGCGTTCTTGAGTCCGAACGGCATTCTGAGCCACTCGAATAAACCCAACGGAGTGACAAAAGCTGAAATTAATCTTGCCCTTTCCGTCATGCTGACTACCCAGAACCCACTTGCCATGTCGAGAGAGCAATACCACAACGCACTATCCAAATCTTCCAGAAGCTCATTAATCAGTGGCATGGGGTAGACCATAAGTTGCGTCAGGTCGTTCACCAACCGATAGTCAATGCACAGCCTGATGTCGACCCCATTCTTCTTCACGATAATTACTATTGGGCTGGCCCACGGTGAGGTGGATGGCTGAATAATCTTCGCCGACAGTAGACCCTTGATCAAGTCGGCCAACTTTTCTTTGAACTGGGGGGCCACTTTCCGTACGCGTTGCGCGATCGGCCTAGCGTTTCCCACGTCTATATCGCATATAGCACCACGAGCAGCTGGGGGTAAAGCGTTGCCTTTTCCCATTAACAGGTGCCGCTTCTTCCAGATGATTTGCTTTAAACGATCCACTTCCTCAGGCGAGTTTCCCTCCGGATCAGGTATCTGAATGTCCTTCAGCTCAATTCCTTCGGGCGAGAGGTCCACCTCTGGTATGACCGCCCATCCCTGGCTTATTTCTTCAGCCCAGAGTTCTCCGCTTTCAAACGTACACACTTGGTCATCATCTTGGGTCACATCTTCGATACTCGCTCTTGCTCCCATGTCAATAACTTCTTCATGTAAGGTGTCGATGGATCTCCTCGGTCCAATGACCGCATATTCGTTCGGCCGAGTGATCGTGGGTTCGACTAGTTGAGTGTATAGGGCTCCGTCCTCGGGAATGTTACCTGCCGTTTCTTCGCCTGTTAGTGACCTATCTACTGGCCGCTGTCGGGACGCGACGTTCATCACTGGAGCTACCTCCTTTGACCGCTGTAAAATATGTCGTGGAGTCTCATACTGGGGTTTATCCACCAGTGGCCCTTCGTCGATCTCCATCAGGTCTTCCTGATGGTCGTCCTGGTCGGTAGTAGCTTCATATGCTAAGTTCCACCACTCGGCGTGTCTTCGAGAGCCTGCCGTAACGAATCCCAGTGTTCTTGGTATTTGATCCTTCGCCATTACCATACCAATTCTAGTGCCCTCATGCAGCGTTAGCGTTTGTGGGCTGACGTTGGTTACTTTCAAAAATCGACGTCGGCCTACCCCTCGGTTCACCGTGGTGACCCATCGTTCTCCTCTCGTCACCCACAGCACCCTTTGTTCTGAGGTCGACTCTTTTACAGGTACTTCCACATATTCGCCCACCGCTAGCTGTGTAAATTGGCCCAGCTTTATATCGGTAACTCTGCTACCGTACAACGTTCGCCGGCCTGCTAGTTGGACTCGCACTTCATCTGGGAGACAAAGCGCTCCTCCCCCCAGATCTAATCGGATACCGGCTGGGACCATAAAGTCCATACCCAGAATCGCATCTTGGCCCACCATAGGGCCGACCCATACCTTGAAGATGTACACCAAGTTTCCATTTAAAGTGATCTTGATGCGGGTGCGTCCTTCTGTAGTGTATACCGCTTCCCCGATACCCACGCATTCTTGTCTTGCGTCTTCGTCGATCTGGCAGCCTACCTTACGAGCAAAGGCGATATCCAAAATGGATATCTCGGCACCAGTGTCAAACAACAAGTTTGCGCGGTCATTGTTTACCTTTCCAGAGGCCTTGGCCTGCTGAAACCATTTCGAAGGGGCATGATTTTTCCAATATCCCCTGGATTCACCTGGTAGCAGGTCCAATTCCATCACTGCATCTCCTCGTGTAAAACCATTAGGATCATCAAGACGAGCAACATGAACCACAGGGTAGCTTGCGATCTTCGATATATTTCTGATCTTCTTATCTCTGTGATCTTCCTCGACACTCTTCTCCACGGCGGGACCTATATCTCCCTCGGAAGTCCTTTCCACATATGCAAACACATGACAATCAGAACGCTCGGCTCGTACCAGATTCAAACTTGGCGAGCGTTCTAATTTAACATCTTCTCCACCTTCTCCGGCAACATCCCAGCGTGCTTGGTCGGGTTGTACCATTGACGGATCAAGTTATAAAACTCTTCCATCGGGCACTTCCCGGCTTCGTGGGTCTCTCCACACCCTTTGCACACGAACAAGCAACGATCCGTCGGATGGCCTCTCTTTCCACAGTGGTCGCATGTGAGACGCTTCCAGCAATCCAAGTCACCATGCTTCCTGGATCCACAGTGCGCACATCTCGGGTATTGAGCGGCCGGTGGCCCTCGAGGTCCTTGGTCACCTTCTTGGCGATGGTGTTGGTCGGCCTCCCGGGCTGGTCGGCTTCTTGGGCCCCTCGACACAATGTCCTTCTGGTTTTCCATCGCCATCACATACATTCGTCTTTGGTCATCGTCGTCTCCTGAGCTATCCGAGCTTGACGATTCCGAGTTCGATTCTTCCATGGTCGCCCGGACCGCATGTACCGACCGACGGTTTACCTCCCTTGGTCGGTCTGGGGGCACAGGTGCCTTTTGGCGGAACTTGCTCGACCCGAAGAGTACCTTGCCTCGACGCGCCTTCGTCCTTTGCCTCGCTCTCAACACGTCTTCCAATTCATCCACATCCGCTAATCGTAACATCGTGAGCTGGTCTGCCAGTTCTGGGTCATCTAGAGTTTCAATGTAGTGCTCGACATGTTCTTTCTGGATCTTGGGCGGCCCGTCTTTAACCTTGATCTTCGCCCTGAGCCCAATCACGTTCAGTCGGTACAGGTAGTCCATGGGTGACTCTTCCGGCCGCTTCTTCGCGTGGTAATATTGGCGGGCGACTGGCACTCCTAACCCGCAGAATTGCATCTGGAATTCTTGTATGACGTCCTTCCAACTGGATCGAACCGAGCGGCCCAGTTGCCGGTACCAATTCTGTGCTGGTCCAGTCAGCAGTCCACCGAAAACCAAACACTTTTCATCGTCAGGTGCTTGGTCCCTTGCAAAAGCCGTTTTGACTGTGGACAGCCACGAACGAGCTCGGTCTTCATCTTGGTTTCTTCCGTGAAATTCTTTGAGATCCGATGTCGCTGCAAGCTTGATGCGAGGGATCATGCCGGGTATCTGTCCCGCTGCCGCCGTCGCAATTCTCGCCGCCGGTCCCTCCAGATCCATATCGTCCGGGTCGTACTCACACGTGCCGACCGATTCCATCTCTACATCTGTCCGAGTTTGTTGGCTTGACACTTGCGCTCGGCCCCTTGGTGCTCCTTGAGCTGCGGCCACTTGGGCCCTTTGTATTTCTGCTGCCACTCTTTCATCTTGATGTCCTTGTTGCACCTGTTGCTCTTGTAGAAAACGGGCCATCGCTGCGTCGAAGTATGTCTGTAGGTTACCTACCATATTGGTAGGCCCTTCCCCCCCAGCATCTTCGCCACGTGGTGGTGGAGCCAATCCGGTATGCCCATGCTGTCGTCCCATTGGGTGAAAATCTATCCTTTCGGGAATTTGGAAATTCCCCGGGTGGACATGTGCCGACGGATTCTGGACCGGTTGAGTGGCTCTGCCACCCTGAACGCGAGCCTGTAGCATCGCAGCTCCTGCCGGCCCCAGTGGCATCCGGGCACATTGGACGAGGATGGAGGAGTTACTTGACGACTGCTCCTCCGCGTCGTGGTCGGCTGATGGGAGCGGCGTGTGACGTTGCGTACCCATCGGCGGGTCGACCTGTGGTTTCACTGTTGGTGGGGAGCCGAAGTCCTGGAGGGTCATCAAGCTGTCACGAGACGGCGTCGTCATCGACGGTGTCAGCGGTACGTTGTTGGGTCTGGTAGTCCCCACTAGGATAGCTAATCGCTTGTGCATCTTGTTTAACAGGCTTGTGATGTTGTCGAACCCTAGGTCGAACAAGGTGTGCGGCTCGAACTGGCCTGCCACCATGTTCGCCTCGCGAAGGAGGGTGACTAGCGCTGTGACTGCCTCTGAGACCGTCCGGGGTTTGGGCAGGGATGATACCGGCCCCCCTAGCTGACCCAATAACCGGATGGCGAGGACTTTTGCGACGGGGTCGCTCTCCAGGAGGGCGACCAGCTTTCGGCGGTGGTAGGCCAGCACGATTGCCTCGTCCGACCAGGCTGGTGGTCCCGCTGGAGCAGCGTCCCTCAATTTGGAATTAGCTGGCGCCTTCGTTTTCTCGCGGGTCGGCTTGGACTGGGCGGCCTTGGCGACTTTTGGTGTTGGAGGTCCTGGCTTACAGTATTTCATGGTTGGCCGGTGTTCTGACTCGGTTGATGGTCCTGAGGTGTCCGAATTCATCAAGTGGGTGTCCCCTGGCGCTTTCATCCTGGCTTTCTGCGGCTTGGACGTGGCGGCCGCTGAAGTTTGTTGTTTTTGGGACCAGAGCTGTTCGGTTTTCACCGTCAGCTGCTGGTCCTCAGGGGCATAGTAGGTACCATGACCCAGGGCGTCCTCAACGAGGACGTAGGGAGGGTATTTAGGTTTGTCTTCGATAATCTCGACCTTGGCCATGTTGACCGGACCCCTCCCAAGGTCCGGTCGGCCCTGCGACCCTTTGTTTTTGTGTTCGTGTTTCACTGGCGGTCGGTCTTCCAGTGCTTCTTCGGTCTTCTGTTCAACCTTGACCAGAACGTCTTCTTCATCTTGGGACTCGCGGTGAAATCCCGCGTCTTCCGAAGATCCGGGCACGCGCACCATTGTGGTGGAGTGGGTCGCCAAAATCGATTGGCGTGACTCCAAACCGCCCACTGCGCCGGACTGCCGACTTGAGGAGGGGGTACTCCTATTCCGCTTGGATCTTAAACTCACCTTGTGTACCCGTCGGCTTGGCGGGTATCACTCTTCGGAGGACGTGGCGATGGAGCTAGATGTCGGTCTTGGTGTGTGTCGACCTTGGGGGCCCCGAGCGGATATGCTTCAGTCGGGGTCCAGTTAGGGCAGCCACTCGATCAACTTGGTTGAGAGTGGGCTTATAACCAGAGTTCTCAGGGCTAGTAGCGCCTGGCCTTTGCTTGTCTCAGGGGTGTCAACCGCCTGGCCTTTATGCGTCCTCTCCCTTACCACTAGGGTATGGAGACCGCTTCCTATAGCGGGATTGAGTTGGGGGGGTTGCTACTCCACGAACCTACAGGCCAATATACTTCCTGGGGTTCTATTTGCACTTGAGTCTTACCCGCACTGTCGATTCGACGGGTGGGCCAAATCGATCCCTGGCCCGGAACAGGTTGGTAGACGTACAAGCTTCTTGGCTCACGAGACGTGTGGCTTAGATCGCAAATTGAGTAGTGCTTAATAATGTCCTATCCTTTAAACTCCTTTACTCTGTACTTGCCTTACGCCTGGACTCACTATGCTGAGTGGTCAGGGATGCTTGATCTTGAGGGTCCGGGTCGGCCGGTGGACGACCAGGTCGGCCCTCGGGTGACCGAGGTCGCCTTGATCGGCCGTACCCACCAAAGGGTGACCGTGACCGCCTTGGTTGACCGAGGTCGCCTTGATCGGCCGTACCCACCAAAGGGTGGCCAGGTCGGCCCTCGGGTGACCGAGGTCGTCTTGATCGGCCGTACCCACCAAAGGGTGACCAGGTCGGCCGATGGATGACCGTGACCGCCTTGGTTGACCGAGGCCGCCTTGGTCGGCCGTACTTACCGACGGGTGGTTGAGAACAATCCGCATTGGTGCCACTCTCAACGGCTGGACCCTAACGGCCGCTTCTCCTCTGTGGCCCCTTGGCCTCCAGTCTCTTTCCGATCGCGGGGTCCCTGTCCCTCCGGTCCATCCCTCCTTGAGTCTACCATTTCCGGAAAGTCCGCTTTA